>CAWUFW010001651.1:818433-2305933 GCA_963921515.1 Calotriton arnoldi
TGAGCAAGGGACCCGATCTGGGCATACCCCGCCAACCAGGGCGACCAAGCGATACAAAAGGGGATGATGGACGGAACGTTTGAGCCAATCAAACACTCACCCCCAGTCAACTGATCTGGGTTTGATCCATCATCATTCTTTAGCTCACTCCACCACCCCAGTTCAGACATGGCCATATGCAAATCAGTCTGACCCTGTGCCTCATGGGAACAGTCCAGCCCGAACTGCCAAGCCATGTCTTCCCTGGACCGGAAACAAGCATCCTAGGACCGGTTTCTGGCATTTCAGCCGTCATCAGCCAGGCTTGCTTGAATCCAGTGGCAAAGTGAGCAAGGGACCCACGTCTGGGCATACCCCCGCCAACTTAGGGCGACCAAAGCGATACAAAAGGGGATGATGGACGGAACATTTGAGCCAATCAAACACTCACCCCCAGTCAACTGATCTGGGTTTGATCCATCATCATTCTTTAGCTCACTCCACCACCCCAGTTCAGACATGGCCATATGCAAATCAGTCTGACCCTGTGCCTCATGGGAACAGTCCAGCCCGAACTGCCAAGCCATGTCTTCCCTGGACCGGAAACAAGCATCCTAGGACCGGTTTCTGGCATTTCAGCCGTCATCAGCCAGGCTTGCTTGAATTCAGTGGCAAAGTGAGCATGGGACCCACGTCTGGGCATACCCCGCCAACTTAGGGCGACCAAAGCGATACAAAAGGGGATGATGGACGGAACGTTTGAGCCAATCAAACACTCACCCCAGTCAACTGATCTGGGTTTGATCCATCATCATTCTTTAGCTCACTCCACCACCCCAGTTCAGACATGGCCATATGCAAATCAGTCTGACCCTGTGCCTCATGGGAACAGTCCAGCCCGAACTGCCAAGCCATGTCTTCCCTGGACCAGAAACAAGCATCCTAGGACCGGTTTCTGGCATTTCAGCTGTCATCAGCCAGGCTTGCTTGAATCCAGTGGCAAAGTGAGCAAGGGACCCACGTCTGGGCATACCCCCGCCAACTTAGGGCGACCAAAGCGATACAAAAGGGGATGATGGACGGAACGTTTGAGCCAATCAAACACTCACCCCCAGTCAACTGATCTGGGTTTGATCCATCATCATTCTTTAGCTCACTCCACCACCCCAGTTGAGACATGGCCATATGCAAATCAGTCTGACCCTGTGCCTCATGGGAACAGTCCAGCCCGAACTGCCAAGCCATGTCTTCCCTGGACCGGAAACAAGCATCCTCGGACTGGTTTCTGGCATTTCAGCCGTCATCAGCCAGGCTTGCTTGAATCCAGTGGCAAAGTGAGCAAGGGACCCACGTCTGGGCATACCCCTGCCAACTTAGGGCGACCAAAGCAATACAAAAGGGGATGATGGACGGAACGTTTGAGCCAATCAAACACTCACCCCCAGTCAACTGATCTGGGTTTGATCCATCATCATTCTTTAGCTCACTCCACCACCCCAGTTCAGACATGGCCATATGCAAATCAGTCTGACCCTGTGCCTCATGGGAAAAGTCCAGCCCGAACTGCCAAGCCATGTCTTCCCTGGACCGGAAACAAGCATCCTAGGACCGGTTCCTGGCATTTCAGCCGTCATCAGCCAGGCTTGCTTGAATCCAGTGGCAAAGTGAGCAAGGGACCCACGTCTGGGCATACCCCCGCCAACTTAGGGCGACCAAAGCGATACAAAAGGGGATGATGACGGAACGTTTGAGCCAATCAAACACTCACCCCAGTCAACTGATCTGGGTTTGATCCATCATCATTCTTTAGCTCACTCCACCACCCCAGTTCAGACATGGCCATATGCAAATCAGTCTGACCCTGTGCCTCATGGGAACAGTCCAGCCCGAACTGCCAAGCCATGTCTTCCCTGGACCGGAAACAAGCATCCTAGGACCGGTTTCTGGCATTTCAGCCGTCATCAGCCAGGCTTGCTTGAATCCAGTGGCAAAGTGAGCAAGGGACCCACGTCTGGGCATACCCCTGCCAACTTAGGGCGACCAAAGCGATACAAAAGGAGATGATGGACGGAACGTTTGAGCCAATCAAACACTCACCCCCAGTCAACTGATCTGGGTTTGATCCATCATCATTCTTTAGCTCACTCCACCACCCCAGTTCAGACATGGCCATATGCAAATCAGTCTGACCCTGTGCCTCATGGGAACAGTCCAGCCCGAACTGCCAAGCCATGTCTTCCCTGGACCGGAAACAAGCATCCTAGGACCGGTTTCTGGCATTTCAGCCGTCATCAGCCAGGCTTGCTTGAATCCAGTGGCAAAGTGAGCAAGGGACCCACGTCTGGGCATACCCCCGCCAACTTAGGGCGACCAAAGCTATACAAAAGGGGATGATGGACGGAACGTTTGAGCCAATCAAACACTCACCCCCAGTCAACTGATCTGGGTTTGATCCATCATCATTCTTTAGCTCACTCCACCACCCCAGTTCAGACAGGGCCATATGCAAATCAGTCTGACCCTGTGCCTCATGGGAACAGTCCAGCCCGAACTGCCAAGCCATGTCTTCCCTGGACCGGAAACAAGCATCCTAGGACCGGTTTCTGGCATTTCAGCCGTCATCAGCCAGGCTTGCTTGAATCCAGTGGCAAAGTGAGCAAGGGACCCACGTCTGGGCATACCCCCGCCAACTTAGGGCGACCAAAGCGATACAAAAGGGGATGATGGACGGAACGTTTGAGCCAATCAAACACTCACCCCCAGTCAACTGATCTGGGTTTGATCCATCATCATTCTTTAGCTCACTCCACCACCCCAGTTCAGACATGGCCATATGCAAATCAGTCTGACCCTGTGCCTCATGGGAACAGTCCAGCCCGAACTGCCAAGCCATGTCTTCCCTGGACCGGAAACAAGCATCCTAGGACCGGTTTCTGGCATTTCAGCCGTCATCAGCCAGGCTTGCTTGAATCCAGTGGCAAAGTGAGCAAGGGACCCACGTCTGGGCATACCCCTGCCAACTTAGGGCGACCAAAGCGATACAAAAGGAGATGATGGACGGAACGTTTGAGCCAATCAAACACTCACCCCCAGTCAACTGATCTGGGTTTGATCCATCATCATTCTTTAGCTCACTCCACCACCCCAGTTCAGACATGGCCATATGCAAATCAGTCTGACCCTGTGCCTCATGGGAACAGTCCAGCCCGAACTGCCAAGCCATGTCTTCCCTGGACCGGAAACAAGCATCCTAGGACCGGTTTCTGGCATTTCAGCCGTCATCAGCCAGGCTTGCTTGAATCCAGTGGCAAAGTGAGCAAGGGACCCACGTCTGGGCATACCCCCGCCAACTTAGGGCGACCAAAGCGATACAAAAGGGATGATGGACGGAACGTTTGAGCCAATCAAACACTCACCCCCAGTCAACTGATCTGGGTTTGATCCATCATCATTCTTTAGCTCACTCCACCACCCCAGTTCAGACATGGCCATATGCAAATCAGTCTGACCCTGTGCCTCATGGGAACAGTCCAGCCCGAACTGCCAAGCCAGGTCTTCCCTGGACCTGAAACAAGCATCCTAGGACCGGTTTCTGGCATTTCAGCCGTCATCAGCCAGGCTTGCTTGAATCCAGTGGCAAAGTGAGCAAGGGACCCACGTCTGGGCATACCCCCGCCAACTTAGGGCGACCAAAGCGATACAAAAGGGGATGATGGACGGAACGTTTGAGCCAATCAAACACTCACCCCCAGTCAACTGATCTGGGTTTGATCCATCATCATTCTTTAGCTCACTCCACCACCCCAGTTCGACATGGCCATATGCAAATCAGTCTGACCCTGTGCCTCATGGGAACAGTCCAGCCCGAACTGCCAAGCCATGTCTTCCCTGGACCGGAAACAAGCATCCTAGGACCGGTTTCTGGCATTTCAGCCGTCATCAACCAGGCTTGCTTGAATCCAGTGGCAAAGTGAGCAAGGGACCCACGTCTGTGCATACCCCCGCCAACTTAGGGCGACCAAAGCGATACAAAGGGGATGATGGACGGAACGTTTGAGCCAATCAAACACTCACCCCCAGTCAACTGATCTGGGTTTGATCCATCATCATTCTTTAGCTCACTCCACCACCCCAGTTCAGACATGGCCATATGCAAATCAGTCTGACCCTGTGCCTCATGGGAACAGTCCAGCCCGAACTGCCAAGCCATGTCTTCCCTGGACCAGAAACAAGCATCCTAGGACCGGTTTCTGGCATTTCAGCCGTCATCAGCCAGGCTTGCTTGAATCCAGTGGCAAAGTGAGCAAGGGACCCACGTCTGGGCATACCCCCGCCAACTTAGGGCGACCAAAGCGATACAAAAGGGGATGATGGACGGAACGTTTGAGCCAATCAAACACTCACCCCCAGTCAACTGATCTGGGTTTGATCCATCATCATTCTTTAGCTCACTCCACCACCCCAGTTCAGACATGGCCATATGCAAATCAGTCTGACCCTGTGCCTCATGGGAACAGTCCAGCCCGAACTGCCAAGCCATGTCTTCCCTGGACCGGAAACAAGCATCCTAGGACCGGTTTCTGGCATTTCAGCCGTCATCAGCCAGGCTTGCTTGAATCCAGTGGCAAAGTGAGCAAGGGACCCACGTCTGGGCATACCCCTGCCAACTTAGGGCGACCAAAGCGATACAAAAGGAGATGATGGACGGAACGTTTGAGCCAATCAAACACTCACCCCCAGTCAACTGATCTGGGTTTGATCCATCATCATTCTTTAGCTCACTCCACCACCCCAGTTCAGACATGGCCATATGCAAATCAGTCTGACCCTGTGCCTCATGGGAACAGTCCAGCCCGAACTGCCAAGCCATGTCTTCCCTGGACCGGAAACAAGCATCCTAGGACCGGTTTCTGGCATTTCAGCCGTCATCAGCCAGGCTTGCTTGAATCCAGTGGCAAAGTGAGCAAGGGACCCACGTCTGGGCATACCCCCGCCAACTTAGGGCGACCAAAGCGATACAAAAGGGGATGATGGACGGAACGTTTGAGCCAATCAAACACTCACCCCCAGTCAACTGATCTGGGTTTGATCCATCATCATTCTTTAGCTCACTCCACCACCCCAGTTCAGACATGGCCATATGCAAATCAGTCTGACCCTGTGCCTCATGGGAACAGTCCAGCCCGAACTGCCAAGCCAGGTCTTCCCTGGACCTGAAACAAGCATCCTAGGACCGGTTTCTGGCATTTCAGCCGTCATCAGCCAGGCTTGCTTGAATCCAGTGGCAAAGTGAGCAAGGGACCCACGTCTGGGCATACCCCCGCCAACTTAGGGCGACCAAAGCGATGTCATGTGTGGGAGTTGTGTTGCCGTCAACAGGGTGAACAGTTTGTGCACAAAGGTGAACATCCAGAACAGGTTCAGGCTTCCTGGGGTTGCACTTGGCCATCGGCCTCTCACTTGCCCCTCCTCGGACGACCCCTCTTCTTTGGGGGGCCCCTCAAGTACAGGCTGCTGCGGTGCAGGGGACTCTCTGCCAGAGTCATCCTCCCTCCCTGTGGCAGTTGCAGTTTGTTCAGCACCAGATGTTGTTGGCACACAGGGAGGTGTAGACTGGTTGCTGTTCATCTGGCGGAGGCATTGTAATATGTCCCTGTGCACCGCCGTCATCTCTTGCAGTGTGTCCCACTTGGACTCCACGCGGGACATGTGTGAGTCCAAGCGGGCATGATGGGCAGCCTGCTGCTGTTTCATGTCTCTGAGGAGCCCCACTACCTGGCTGAGATCTCCGGTGCTGGACTGGTACGCATCCGCTATGCGTGCCAGTTGTGGGTCATCATGCACACCAGACACCTCTGCAAGCAGCGACCTCTGTCTCCCACCCCTCCCACCACCCCTGCCGACATGTGCAGTGCGTGCAGTGGCACGCACAGATGACCCTGGTCCCCCATGGGGGTTGGTGGTGGTGGTGGTGGTGTCCATGGCCCCACGTTGGTCCAGGGTCCCTGTGCTTGTGGTGCTCCTTGTTCTGTCCATGTCGGCAGGGATGGTATTTGTGGTGACAGTCGTTGGAGGGGTGGGTGCAGGGGTGCAGCTGGTGGTCCTGCTGGTGCTGCAGCTGGTGGTCCTGCTGGTGCTACATGATGACTTGCACCGGAGGTGCCAGGTTGGTCTTCTTCATCCGAGGAGGGCAGAGGCTGTTCGACACCAGTGAGCTCCGTATCCTCTTGAGCCTGGGACTGGGACTCCTCAGCGTCTGCTGCTGTGTCCCCATCATCACCTGTTTTTGGGAGACACACACAATGTATGTTATGTTTCTGCAGGCATCAATGGTTGACACACCTGACAGTTGTGACTGTGCCTCTGGGTGCGGGCCTGTACATTGCATTGTCCTAAGTTGTCACAGTCAGGGGTTGATATTGGTGTAGCACATTGTCCTGCATTATTTGGGCATGTCTATGTATTTGTTGGGGTGTGAACATGGTCTGCATTGGTTGTATTTGGTTGACAGCCGGCCCTCCTTCCCACCCAGCCAGTCAGTTATCCCACCATGTACTGTGCTTGCATTGCAGGGAGTGAAAGTTGTCTTTCAGGATGTCAGTCAGTGGTGTCATGCTGTTGGTTGTTGCACAGTTGCCAGCAGGGCCTTGTGCTCCCCACAGCAGTAGCCAGTGTCAGCCATCCTGTGAGTCCTTTTCCACTCACTGTGATGTGAGCATGGTTGTGGGTGGTGTTGATGGGCCAGTTGTGAGGCTGAGCAATATCTGTGCCTACTACTCCCATCATGCTATTGCCTCCACCCCCCTTCCCAGCATGCCCATCCTTCCTTCCTTTTGACTCTGCTTCCCTGTGGGGTGGGCTGCCTGTGCTGACAGGATGGCTGGGAGTGTTGTCCTGGCAGTTGTTTGGCTAAAAGTCCCAAGAGTGTCCCTGTGCTTCACACAACATAACCCAGGGTGGTGGTTCTTTGTGGGATCTTGAGTTAGGATGTGAGGCATTGCATTCTCCCAGGTGGGTTATGTGGAGTTTGTGTTGAGGGGGTGTGTGAGGGGAGGTGCTTGTGACTATGGTCAGTGCTGCAAGTCCTCCTTCCCACCCAGCCAGATATCCCACCATGGAACGTGCTTGCATTGCAGGGAGTGGAAGTTGTCTTTCAGGATGTCAGTCAGTGGTGTCCTGCTGTTGGTTGTTGCACAGTTGCCAGCGGGGCCTTGTGCTCCCCACAGCAGTTGCCAGTGTCAGCCATCTTGTCAGTTGTTTTCCACTCCCTGTGATGTGAGCATGGTTCAGGGTGGTGTTGATGGGACAGTTGTGGGGGTGAGCTATGTCTGTGACTATGACTCCCATCATGCTATTGCCTCCACCCCACTTCCCAGCATTCCCATACTTACTTGCTTTTGTGGGGAGTTCAGTGTGTGTGGGTGTGAGAGCAATGGCAAGATGGCTGACAGTGGTGTCCTGCTGTTGGTTGGTGTGCAGTTCCCAGCATGCCCTTGTGCTCCCCACGACACAGCAACAGTGTCAGACATCTTTGATGGGCCTTTCCACTCTCTGTGGGATGTGCATGCGTGAGTGTGAGCTTGCTGGGCCATGTGGTGGGGGATGTTGAGCTGTGACTACGACTCCCATCATGCTATTGCCTCCACCCCCTTCCCAGCATGCCCATCCTTCCTTCCTTTTGACTCTGCTTCCCTGTGGGGTGGGCTGCCTGTGCTGACAGGATGGCTGGGAGTGTTGTCCTGGCAGTTGTTTGGCTAAAAGTCCCAAGAGTGTCCCTGTGCTTCACACAACATAACCCAGGGTGGAGGTTCTTTGTGGGATCTTGAGTTAGGATGTGAGGCATTGCATTCTCCCAGGTGGGTTATGTGGAGTTTGTGTTGAGGGGGTGTGTGAGGGGAGGTGCTTGTGACTATGGTCAGTGCTGTCAGTCCTCCTTCCCACCCAGCCAGATATCCCACCATGGAACGTGCTTGCATTGCAGGGAGTGCAAGTTGTCTTTCAGGATGTCAGTCAGTGGTGTCCTGCTGTTGGTTGTTGCACAGTTGCCAGCAGGGCCTTGTGCTCCCCACAGCAGTAGCCAGTGTCAGCCATCTTGTCAGTCCTTATCCACTCCCTGTGATATGAGCATGGTTCAGAGTGGTGTTGATGGGCCACTTGTGAGGGTGAGCAGTATCTGTGACTCCAACTCCCATCATGCTATTGCCTACACCCCCTTCCCAGCATGCCCGTTCTTTCTTCCTTTGGACTCTGCTTCCCTGTGGGGTAGTGTGCCTGTGCTGACAGGAAGGCTGACAGTGTTGTCCTTGCGTTTGTTTGGCTACAAGTCCCAGGTGTGTCCCTGTGCTTCACACAGCATTACCCAGGGGGTGGTTCTTTGTGGGATCTTGAGTTAGGATGTGAGGCATTGCATTCTCCCAGGTGGGTTCTGTGGAGTTTGTGTTGAGGGGGTGTGTGAGGGGAGGTGCTTGTGACTATGGTCAGTGCTGCGAGTCCTCCTTCCCACCCAGCCAGATATCCCACCATGGAACGTGCTTGCATTGCAGGGAGTGGAAGTTGTCTTTCAGGATGTCAGTCAGTGGTGTCCTGCTGTTGGTTGTTGCACAGTTGCCAGCAGGGCTTTGTGCTCCCCACAGCAGTAGCCAGTGTCAGCCATCTTGTGAGTCCCTTTCCACTCCCTGTGATGTGAGCATGGTTGTGAGTGGTGTTGATGGGCCAGTTGTGAGGCTGAGGAATATCTGTGCCTACTACTCCCATCATGCTATTGCCTCCACCCCACTTCCCAGCATGCCCATCCTTCCTTCCTTTTGACTCTGCTTCCCTGTGGGGTGGGCTGCCTGTGCTGACAGGATGGCTGGGAGTGTTGTCCTGGCAGTTGTTTGGCTAAAAGTCCCAAGAGTGTCCCTGTGCTTCACACAACATAACCCAGGGTGGTGGTTCTTTGTGGGATCTTGAGTTAGGATGTGAGGCATTGCATTCTCCCAGGTGGGTTCTGTGGAGTTTGTGTTGAGGGGGTGTGTGAGGGGAGGTGCTTGTGACTATGGTCAGTGCTGCGAGTCCTCCTTCCCACCCAGCCAGATATCCCACCATGGAACGTGCTTCCATTGCAGGGAGTGGAAGTTGTCTCTCAGGATGTCAGTCAGTGGTGTCCTGCTGTTGGTTGTTGCACAGTTGCCAGCAGGGCCTTGTGCTCCCCACAGCAGTAGCCAGTGTCAGCCATCTTGTGAGTCCTTTTCCACTCCCTGTGATGTGCGCATGGTTCATGGTGGTGTTGATGGGACAGTTGTGGGGGTGAGCAATATCTGTGACTATGACTCCCATGATGATATTGGCTACACTGACTTGCCCAGCATACACAGAATTCCTTTCTTTCAGTGGTCTTCACTGTGTGTTGGTGTTGTAGTGGTGGCTACATGTCTGGATGTGTTTGTTAGTTATATTTGTGCCACTGCCCAGCTGTAGTTGTAGTTGTGTTTGTACATGTGATGACACGGTTAAATGTAACTTTGAGATGGCATGTGTTGTGTTTATCTGACTGACATACACATTTTGGGATGATTCTGTTCTGGTTGCTGTGTAATTGCTAAGAGTGCATGGTTGACTCTCCCCTTGACAGTGATGTGTGTGTGTATTGTGGCAGAATATTGTGTACATTTGTTGTGTACTCACCAGGCTCTGGGATGTTTTCCAGTCCATAGACGCTCACTGGCGGAAGGATGGCCCGCACCTTCTCCTCCCAGGGCCTGAGGTATACTGGCTTGGCAGGAGGGCCACTGCCGATGTATTGGCTCAGGAGGTAGTCCTTCTTGAGCAGCTCCCGTACCCTCCTGCGCACGTCATACCACCTGTTCTGGATGTCAGTCTTTGTGCGCAGACATGGTGATTGTGCGTTCACCCTGTTGATGATCCTCTCCCACATCTTTGTTTTCTGGGAGATGGGTGTCTGTTGGACCAGTGCGCCAAACAGCTGTGGCTCTACCCTGAGGATCTCGTCTACCAGGACTTCCAATTCACAATCTAGGAACTTGTAATTCTTCTTTGGGGGCATGGTGATGGGTGGTGATGGTGAGTAATGTGTGTGTTGGTGTGCAGGTGAAGGTGTGTGAGTGTGTGTTTTGCTGGGTGTATGTGAGGTAGCTATTTGTTGGTGTGCTGATGGTGTGTGGCTTGTGTGAGGGATGAGCTGTGGGTGTGTGGTTGCTGTCTGTTGAGTGCTGGCAGTAGAATAGCATTTGCAAAGGATCATGGTTGGGATTTGTGTCCTTTATATGGGTGGAGTTGTGGGTGTGTCTTTGTTCTCTGTCCCCACCCCCCAGTATTTATTGGCTTTGTAATTGCTTGTTTGGCCTTTTTTTGTGTATTTTTCCTTTGTACTTTCTGTGATTGTTGGAAACGTTCTTGTGACCGAGTCAGACCCTGCAGTTGTCTCGTACGGTCTTCTCCGTTTCGTTCACGCTGTGTTTGTGCTATTTTCTATGCTGCGTACGCGTCGGTCGCGGTGTTTTGTGTTACTTCGGCTCGCAGTTTTGTATGTGTGTCGGTCGTACGGCTTGTCCTCCGTACGACTCGGTCGTGGTTTTCGCGCCTTGCATCGTACTTTGCTGTTTGGAGTTGGCGTGTACGTTTCGGTTGGATTTGTTCCGGGTGCGTGTCGGTCGGTTCGATTCGCGTGTTTTTCCGGCCGGATTGCTGTTTTCCGTGCGGCTCGGTCGTTCGGCTTGGGTTCCGTACGTGTCGGTCGGATTTTGCACGCTTTGCATCGTACTTGGCGTGTCGGGCGCCACAGGTACGTGTCGGTCGGAATTCATTCCGGCTCCGAGTCGGTCGGTGCTTTTTCCGGCCCGAATCGGAATCGACCCCTTAGTGTATATTTCACCCAATCATTAAAAATGGCATATACTTTTCCCTGACAGATACTGCAATTGCAATGAGAATAATCATGGCTCCGTCTATGATTCATTATGAAAAGTCTAATTGAGGATCAGTGCGGCCTTCCACACCTTCAAATCACTTAAGGTACAACGCCAATTCAATAAGTATATAGCAGTAGAACAGGGGTTTTCTAAGTCACCCGACTATAATACAATCATTTCATTTATTTTCAGCTGATACGACCAGGTCCAGGTACTGAAGAGAACCCCTTAACAGATTTGGGGTTTGAAACGTGTTGACCCCAGCTCCTGGGAAAAAGCACCCTCAGTGTGTATTTGGGGGAGATTTTGTATTATTACCACTCTCCAACCGACAACACTTTAAGCTTATGTTCCCAGAGCCATACACACTGGCAGGAGAAAACAGACACTTAGAAAGTAAAATATTCCTCCTAGTGCTTCATATGTCAGTAAAGGACTGGTCTTACATGTCTTGTGAAACATTATGTTATTAAGTTTGTACATGTCACTCATGTATATATAACTGTTTTTTATATGTACTGTGTTCTGTTTTCAAATGTGTTGAGAAACTATGTGTTGCCCTTCATGATGACATGCTTGAAATGCATAAAATATTTTTCTGAATAAGACAAAGAAAAGTGAGATAAATCACGCGGGCTAATGAATTAAGGACATTGGTTCATTTATTGTTAAACCCTTGATAAACAAAGCAACTAGATACCGAGTTTGTATACTTTTAGAAAGTTGACATTTTCCTGGCCAAAAGCTTCTAAGGCCTTTTAAGAGTTTCCAGCTGCCTACGCCTGGTAATGGCTCCCTCAATAGGAGTAGATATTGGGCCCACACAGTGAACAATAGGGGACTAGGTGTGGGTAGGATGGGTTAACCTGCCAGAATGGTTGTGGGCGAAGCTGCTCTCTGCCCCACTTAAATTTCAAAGGACTTACCTCCAGCACGCACAGAGGAACCTGACACTAGTCCTTTGTCACCCCAGACTGCTTGGAGTCCTGGAAGGAGAAAGGAAGAGCTTTCCAGAACCAGATGTGTGGGTATCCTAGACAATTCCCCCACTTTAAAGGATGGCACCAGGTATAAATATTGCATCTCCAGAGCCACTCTTCAGTACACACCTGGATCTGTGAACATTACAAAAGAAGGATGGCCCTGCCACCAGAGGACTGAACTGCTGTTACCAAAGGACAGCCCTGCTGCTTGAGGACCTCCTTGCCCTCTAAGAAGGAAGACGGGACATGCTACCTTCATCCCAGGTGAACCTGAGTGGTCATCAGTTGGCTGACCTCCTGTCTGAGCTACAGGGACACAACAAGCTCCAGAGACCTACCTGCAACTGCCCAGCTGACCTGGTGCACTGGGCCTGCCTAGACCTGCAACTGAACCTGCCTGAGCGCTGTTGCCCTTTGTTTGAATGAGTTCCTGACCCACAAAAGGTGCCTCCACAGGTCTTGGACCCTTATCTGGAATCAGTGTGTACTCCTCCCTACCTAACTATGGGTTTCATCAGAACTGATGCAGAGCGGCGCAACTTGACACAAGACCTTGTTTCACTGCACTTGATTGGCAGCCTCATCAGAACCCATTCAGCACGATGCAACTCGACCCAGGACTTTGCATCGCACCTTTCACAGCTCCTCATCAGAACTGACACAGCACGACACAATAAGGTACAATTCTCAGCAGGACTAACCTATTCCCTGTATTCAGCTGCTCACTCCATCAATGCTGACCAGAATTTGTCCCTGTCCAGTGCGACCAGATAACCGCAGTTGACTCTTTGTGTTTTTAAGATCTATTTTTACCTCAAACTTTGAAATTAATTTTCTCTGGTTCTACTGATTGGATTTATATGGCTCTGGTATCATTTTTATTAACAATTTCTTTATTTGTCTAAATTGGTCTTGTGTTGAGTTTTCACTTCATTACTGTTTGTGTGCTCCATAAGTTAAGCCTGACTGTTTTTATTCCAATCCACCAGACTTTAATGATTTTTGTGGTTCACTCCAACAAGGATTGTGGTTGTTGCCCCACTCAAAACAGAACCCAATTTCTTGCAAATAGTTTTTGTCATAAGCCAGCAGAAGTGCTGCAAAAGCTCGGAGGAGCCATGGCTGGACATTTGCAATTATATACTAAAAGATCGCAAGCAAACAAAACTGTGTTGCCCTGCATCGTTTGGCTTTTAGCTCCCACTGTATGGAAAAGAGAGTGTTGTTGAGGTCCAAGAAGACAAGAAAAAACAGAAAGGAGATTGTTGATGGAAACAATTCCAGTCTGTCTGTGACAGAGGTGGCAACTGTGCCTATCTTGCCCGGTATCTTATTCTCTGAATTCTATTATCCCATTTTACATGAACTGGTGAATTTCCTTTCATTATAACAAATGGTATATGAAAAGAAGTTTATGCATGCTTTATGTAAATTGTCGACTCTCTAGTGGATATTTAGTTCACGGGAAAACAAAAATAGCAGTTAGTCACAGTTTCAGGTTTGCAGATTTTCCAGTGGCTAGACATAATTTAATAAGATTGTGCAACAATCTTACAAATTGAAAAGTGAAGCGGAAATGCTGCATTGCTGAGTGAATATAAAGCATGTGTCTTTTTAAAAGGGAGGTTTCTTTAATATATCAAGTAACGTCTCTAAATAGCACCTTCGATTAATACCTCATATTTGTGTTTAACTGTTCTATTTAGACAAGCAAACCCAGTATGTGTACACGCCTTAGAAAAAGTATGCAGCACTATATTATCTCATTTCCATTGTAGATTTTTCACCCCACCTTCATTGCAATTAAAAAAATGTCTATTTATTTATTGCTTAAGAAAATGCAGATCATCATACAAATTCAAGAAACTAATGTACTTCTTATAAAACAGATGCTCTAGTAGTATAGACCTAAGGCAAGTAAAAACAAGCAATGTCAACACCAACAGATTTGGCCTGTAACTAACAATGCCTTTTCATTGAGTAGTGAGTTTGTGTTTGGTGTTGTGAAGGAGTAAGTGGGTGATTGCATGAATTAGTGACAAAGTACATGGATGATGAGTGATTGAGTGCATGCAGTGATAGCACAGGAGTTTCAAGATTGAGCATTATCATAAGACATGGCAGTGTCAATTTATGTAGGGGCCATTCTAATTGTAGCTCCTGATCAAATCATAAAACCACCATACATTAACAAGAACAACGATTCCTATGAAAAAGAATTATGAAACAGCTTCATAATGCGTGGAATGCTTAAAAAGTCCCCTGTGTTCATCTCATGCACATCTATTTCAGTATTCCCCAAGCTGTGGGTTCGTGAGCCACTCTTGGTGGGTCGGAAAAGCCCAAACAACAAACAAAGATGCCTTTAAATTCTGTATTTATCTTGTAACATTTGCTGTGCTTCAAAGACAGAAGTCAAACGTCTGGCTATGTCTTCTGACAAATTGCAGCTTATTGTATTAACATGGGGATTGGTGTTTAAAAGCTCCTGTTATTTTGCAGTCAGAGACAGAAAAGAAAAAAAAATGATGTGATAATATTGCTGGAGTACAGAGAGTGTGAAAGAAAAGGCTGTTAACACACAACAAAATATAAATACCTGTTGTTAGACCTGTCAGTCTTAGGGTGGCCTTCTCCCAAACCTTTTGCTTCCCTACTCCATTTTTTGCTGATCTCGTTTTTGCTGGTCTTAGGACTTGGCACACTTTACCACTGCTAACCATAGCTAAAGGGCATGTGCTCATCCTTAAACCATGGTAACATTGGCTTATACCCAATTGGCATATTTAATTTACTTATAAGTCCCTAGTAAAGTGGTACTACATGATCCCAGGACCTGTAAATTAAATGCTACCAGTGGGCGTGCAGCACTGATTGTCCCACCCACTTAGGTAGCCCTTTCAAACTTGTATCAGGCCTGCCACTGCAGCCTGTGTGTGTAGTTTTTAAACTGCCATTTCGAGCTAGCAAAATATACCTTTTGCCAGGCCCAAAAATTTTTTTGCAACACATTTGTCACCCCCAGGGTAGGTCCTGAATAGCCCAGAGGGCGTGGTGCAGTGTTTGTAAAAGGTAGGACATGTACTTTTACATTTTATATGCCCTGGTAGTGAAAAACGCTTAAATTCGCTTTTCAAAACTGGCCTATCTCTCCCACAGAATAAAATTGGAGTTATCTTATTACATTTAATAAGTTGTAACTTCCAAATGAGAACAGGTAACCAGTTCATGTTTGTTATATTTGGAATTGTAATGAAAAACACACTCTTATGAAGAAGTCGGATTTGTAATTACAATTTTGAAAATGACATTTTTAGAAAGTTGGCATTTTCCTGCTTTAGCCATTTGGTGCCTGCAGTCTGTGTCTGGGCCACATGACGGGTTGTAGTTAATAGTTGGTTGGGCTTAATGTGTTCCTCCTAGACAGCCACACACAATAGAGAGCTTAGGTGTGCCTGGATGGGCCATCACTGGCAGGATGGGAAGGAGGATGTAGGCACAGCCCTACTTACACTTGAATAGGCTGTGCCATGCCTCCACACAAAGGACTGCATACCCCCTGCAGTTAGTCTAGAGCAAGAGCCAGGAAGGCATTTCAAAGGAGAACCCCCAGAAGCTTCACTCACTTCAAAGGTAGAGCTGGGTATAAGTATTGGACCTCAGACACCCACTCTTTAGTACACTTCTGGACCTATGAATACTTTGTCAGGAAGAAGGACTGCAGTGCTGCTAAAAGGACTGTCATTTTGCTGGACTGCTGTTTTGAAGGACTGCTGCCCTGCTGTGTTGGCCTGCTGCCCTCTTGTTTGGGTGAGAAGGACTGGACCTGCATCTGTTGAACCCAGGAATGGATCCCAAAGTGACTCCAGGGCTAGTTAGCTGCCATCCTGACTTGAGCCTCAGGGACAGAAGGCTCCACCAACGTCTACCCCAGCACCTGGGTTCTGCCATCTGTGAGTTTACTCTACCAAGTAGTGCCATCCCAGTTCTGGACCCTTGGAATGGGCCTAAGAGGCTTTGCCTGCCTCTGTGTATCCAGCAGAACTGATACATCTCCTCTGCTGCACTGCACAATCCCGAGCAGAAACGATGCACCACCACTGATGCGTGGATCTTCTCTGTCACAAAAACATGCATCGCATTGCAGCCCATCACCTCATCAGAACCACCACTATGTGGTGCATCCTCGGTGCAGGCCCTAGAATCCCTCTTCAATGGTAGCCTCGTCGACGATGCCACACTTAACATCACAGTTGCGCATCTCCATGGAACCGACGAATCGCACTAACTGTGTTATCCGTCCTCCAAGCCGAACTTTGAATCACAAGCCCTTGTCGATGGGATCGTTGATGACGATGCAGGACCTCGCACTGCCGCCTCACTGCATCGCAGAACCGACAAATTGTTTTGGCTGTGCGAAGCATCTTCGAATTTGACTCTTGCACCACTCTGGAAACCATGATTTAAGGTGATTTGTTTAGGGGGTCTACTTGGGTCCCTGTAGCCTACTTGCACTACATTGGGGTCAGCCTGAACTTGTGACTTTGTTCTGGTCCGATATGACTACATATCCACTGTTGGCGCTTTGGGATTTTTGGGGCTGTTTTCACTGAAATATTTAAACTTGAATAACTCCGGTTCTACTGATTTAATTTTTATTGTGTTGGTCTTGATTTATATATAACAAATGACTCTATTCTTCTAATCTGATGTGGGATCCTTTTGTGGGGTGTTTTCACTGTGTTACTGTTTGCAGTGTGGCACAAATACTCACATTGCCTCCAGGATACACCTGACTGCTCTGTGCCAAGCTACTAGAGGGTTGAGCACAGGTTAATTTGGTGTATGCATGTAACTTCATCCTGACAAAGATTGTGTTTGCTGCTTGAGTGGGGTTCACTTTCACCCCCCTCAACCAGTAACCCGATTTCTTAAACCTGTAAATGAACTGTACACATTCAGCAGTTAGGAAAGAAAATATAAAGCACATTGTTTGTAATTTAAGTGTGATGGAAATAAATCTTTAAATAGGATCAAAACAAATCAAGAAACTTTACTTGTGATTCAAAAATGAGCAATATTCACTGAAACACGATTTCCACACATTATCATTTGTGTGCAATACAGTTTTATCAGTAAAACTGTATGTCTGTGCAAATTTAGCAACCATTTCAATGGAAAATGTGCTGTCTGTAATGACAGTGTGTAGGAAGCTGGCTCTGTATATACTATACCAAGTGAGGTATAGTGTGCACAGAGTCCAGTGGATCCCCAAAGGTAGGCAGAGGTAAAGTTAGATAGCACCTCACTCTCTATTTGTGGTAGTGTGGTCGAGCAGTAAGGCAGTATCAGAGGACAGTGTTAAGCATTTGTTGTACCCACTCAATCATCAAATGATTTTCCACATTCAAAGACTGAACTTCAGACCAATTGGTTTTGTATAAAAATATTCTTTTAGTTAATTTATTTCCAAGAACCAAGCAAGCCTGGGACAGATAAGTTGATAAATACTTTGCAGTAAATATACAGTTTGAAATGTAGTTGTAAATGTACTTTGAAATGGTTACAGTTTGAATTACTGGTAATGCAATACTGTGAAATGCTGTACATATACTTTGTATCGATTTTGCAATAAGAATTACAGGTAAGTTACTTTTACGTTACTTTTGAGATTACTTTTTAGATTACTTTTTCTACTCAGTGTGATATGCCTAGATATCACACTGGGACATTTCCTAGAGAAAAGGTAAGTAAAATCAGTTTTGCACAATTGTTATTTTTCAGGTTTCCATGCAAATCAACTCCACACTTAGAACATTTTTCAGAGAGAAACAGTCAATAGGTTCCTATGGAGAGAAATAAAGTTAACGGTTACCAGATAAGTAATCGGTCTTTGGAGTTGAGCTTCTGGGGTTAGAACAAGGGTTCCCCCAGGGTCAAGGATGCACTCTTGTTACACCCTCAGCGGCACTAGGCCGGCCGGGTGCAGAGTGCTGAGGCTCAATGTTATCCAATGGGAGATATGGGGCCTCCTGTTGGTGGCTGCTGGCGAGCAGGCCACTTGGTTGTGGGAGCCAAGCTCCTGGTGTTAGGCTCAGGGCAAAAGGGGATCCTGTTTAGCACAAAAAGTGCACCTGCAGCGGCGCAGGGGCGGCTGGGTGCAGGGTGCTAGTTTGGCGTCGGGTGCCCTGTTGTTTTCAATGGGGATTTTCGGTTTTAGTTTTCAGCTGCAGGCTCGGTCCAGGAAGACTTCCAGGAGGAACCAACAGCTGGGTAGGTAAGTTGGAGGGCTCGGGAACGTAGGTGCACCTCGGGTTCTGTTCTCCAGGGTGCAAGGCAGCTGGATGCAGGGGTGTCTTTTGAGGTTGGATTTCACCTTACCGGGCCACTCGCGGTTGGGGGGGTCTCTGTACAGAGGCTGCAGGCGACGTCGGGGAGTCCTGGAGGGGTCAACCCACGGTGGACTTGGACTCTGGAGCGCTGGGGGACCTCGCTGGGACCGGTGGGCCACTCGAACTCGGGCCGTAGGTGACGGGTGCAGTGGTGGTTCCAGGCGTCGGGTTTCTTTTTCCTCAGCAGGCTCGGGCCTTTCTTTAGGGTTTCTTCTGAACAGAACTGCTGTTCACAGGAGATCCGGTCTTTGTTGAAGGCAGTCAGTCCTCCCAGGGGTTCTGGAGGTCGCTGGCTGCAGGACAAGACGATTTTTGGCGCAGGATCTCTGGAAACTGCAGATGGGCCGGTAGGGCTGGGGCCAAGTCAGTTGCTCTCTGCAGTCTCCTCTGCTGGGCGTCTTCTTTTGACCTTTTTCTTCTTAGGTTGCAGGAATATGCCTTCTTGGTTCAGAGCTGCCCCCTAAATACTGTATTTAGGGGGCGTTTTAGAGGTCTCGAGGTCAGTAGCCAATGGGCTACTGACCTTAGGGTGACTACACCCTTGGTGTGCTCACCCCATGTGGGGGAGTGAGCACAATCCCTAATCCTGATTGGGGAGTGCCTGCCATCTGCAAGATGGCGGGCACTGAAGAGTGGGCTTCACCTCGCCTCCCCCACCTGAAGGGTGGAGTTGGCAGAGGTGGGCACACCTTCTGGGCTGGCTAGTTTTTCCCGGCTGTCTTCCCGCCGAAAAGGAGGGGAGACAGGAAGGGGGCCTGCTCCTGATAGCAGGAGAGGCTGGGGGATGCATTACAAAGGCTGCCAGGCCTTTGAAGCTCCCCTGCCACAGATGGCTCTTCCTGGCCTGGGGGAGGTGTGAACAACTCCGCCCAGGAAAGGCTTTGTTTCTGGGCTCAGGGAGTGAAGGCTCCCACCCTAGGGGTCCAGAAACATGTCTCGTAGTGGCAGGCTGGTGTGTACCAGTCAGGGAACCCACCAGAGACTGGTCGTTTTTCAGGGGGCATCTCTAAGATGCCCTCTGTGTGCATTTTTCGTTAAATCCCACACTGGCATCAGTGTGGGTTTAATGTGCTGAAAAGTTTGATACCAAACTTCTCAGTTTTCAGTGTAGCCATTATGGTGCTATGGAGTTCGTAATGACAAGCTCCCAGCACCATATACTCTTAATGGCAGCACTGCACTTACAATGTCTAAGAATGGACTTAGACAATGTAGGGGTACAGGGCTCATGCACCTGTACCCTCACCACTGGCATAGGGCATCCAGCTAGAGGGGTGACTGATCTATGACAGGGCAGTGGGTTGTAGACATGGCACACAGGGATGTGTGCCATGTCAACTCTTCACTTTGTTCTGCACCAAAACACGCAGCCTTCAAAGGCAGTGTGTGTGTGTAAAGGTACAGGGCCTCTAAGGGTGGCACAATAAGTGCTGCAGTCCTTAGAGGTCTTCCCTGGTCACAGTGCCCATGGGTACCTGTGGTACCATTTACCAGGGGCTAACCTGTGGCCAGAGATGCCAATTGGGTTAGGTTTGGGGAAGAACACAGGCCCTGGGAACCTGATTGGCAGGGACCCAGGGCACATCAAGTCAAAGTGCATCAGTAGTCTGGCAAAAAGTGGGGGGGGGTTACTACAACAGAAACCCACTTTCCTACACAGTGTACTACCACACAATGCTTTATTTACAATAAACAATTGCCCGCCTCATGCCCATTGAAGCTAGGTGGGTCGTGAATGTTTGTCATTCTATAAATTGGGCCATGGTTCTAAAAAGGTTTGGAAGTACTGGTCTATTCCTTATAGTAGAGGCTTATTCTTATGATATAGGCCACAACATGCACATCAGTTCTATGTTCCAAAACAGAAAATAGTAAATCATAATTTGCCAAACAACATCGATATGGTATTTTGTATCTTTTTTTGGCCACAATAATCCAGAAAACAAATATAAAAAAGGTGCTCAAATGAAAAAGTGTTGCAGTGCAAGTGATCAGTGAAATTGAAAAAATGGTGCACATCACATAAATTATATAGAACAAGACTAACGTGTTTTTGTATTATAGTCATCTATTTAGGTGAGGTAGAGGAGAATTCACTACATGATGCACCGCTTATGACCCTATGGTCTGTGAAAAACTAAAAACACTTAAACTCACAAATGCTATAACCTCCATTCACAGTAATTTCCAACAGGAACTGCCTCGAGACAAGTAATGGTAGCACCCTACATATTGTTTAAAAAGAGTTGACTGATTTAAAAATCTATAGTTTTAATGCTGCCAACAACATACAAAAGTGGGAGAACAAATTATGCACCTTCAAAAAACTAGGATGCCAGCTCGGCTGCAACATTTTGAATTACTTGCAGATGCTGAGTCGTCTATTGGGGAAGTCTCAGGTTTGTGGCATTGCGTTAATCTTTTTTTGATGATCTGTTGGCAGGAATGGTTGCTTTGTGCAAAACAAATATAAGAAAGGTGTTAAAGGGATGCTTTCCTTCACAAAAACAGTCTTTAAAGGTATATTCCTCTTTCCATGTGTGATGCAGATTGGTGCATACATAGAAAGAGGAAGTAACAAGGAGAAATAAAGATATGGGTCTGGGAGATGCACCATTTTGAGGCAAGTCCAGGTTAACTGACCTTAGTAAATCTGGGATTGTGTCAAAAACCATGGGTGGATCCTTGGAAATACCCATACTCCACCCAAAATTTGCCTCTCTACTGTAAGATCACGCCAGGCAGTGCTATGCGCTGCCTTGCATTACTTTGGATTTACTAAACCACACAGAGCCATGCAAGGTGGCTTTGCATGGCTTAGTAAATCAGACTAAAGGACTTGCATTGCCTTGCAACCACGCAAGGGCAACGCAAGCCCTTTGTAAAACTGGGCCTTAGTTTGCACTGTAAAGTAGCCCTAAAGTAACAAAAAGTAGCACCAGCACTGTTTTATGTTGCTTTGCATCATGATGGCATCCCGTGGGTGGTATTTAGATGTTTCCTTGCTACCACCTATGCTTTTTGATGGAAATCTCTACCTACTAACGATGGTAGACAGGGCAAAAAATAGCTTCTCTTTGAGGCAGCTTTTAAAAGGGAGAAATTCATTTATTTCTCAAAACCTTCTGATTTTGCATGTTTGCTGCACTGCAGAGCACACATCCAAAGAGGGAAAAGTTTTCATGTTTGTCTGGCATAGTATTTTGTCCTGGAAGCTTACCCTTTCAGTACATAATCTATGCTAGACATGACACAGAACCTTTGCACTATGGTGTAAAGGTGTGCGCTTGGCTCTATGCAGCCTAAATATGCAACAGTGCTACGAAGAGAGCAGGACAGCAACATATTTTAATAGATATGACTTTGTCCTGCTCTCTCCTCACGTGACCCTGTGCAGCAAACTAGGTTGCTGCGCTGCATTGCATGATATATTATAGCCTTATAGCCCATTGGTGAGGGCTATACCATTTGTTTGAAGGCCCTGAACCCGGGTTATAGGTCCGAGCCACAGGCAAGGGCCTATAACGAGGTAGAGAGTCTTCAACAACCGGTATAGCCCAAGGTAGAAGGGCTATTAGAACATTCCACACACTGGAGTAAAATGTTCTAAATTTAATAGGGAGAAATATGAAGACAAATATTGGAATGTTGGAGCACCTGGCTTATACCAGCCATTATAAGCCCGGAGCGGCTTCATTGCCTTCAATGGAGCTCTCAGCATTGCAATGTTCTAATTACTGTTAGAACATTGGAATGTTAAAAGCTCTATTGAACACAAGGGAGCAGCTCTGGGCTTATAATGGCTGGTATAAGCCAGGAGCTCCAACATTCCAATGTTTGTTTCCTTGTTTCTCTCTTTTTATTTTAGAACATTCTACCCTTAGTGGGTGAAATGTTCTAACATCCTTACAGACCTCTGCTGTTGTTGAAGTCCCTCTCCCTTATTATAGGCCCTCCCACTCAGGTTCAGGGCCTTTAACAACTGGTATAGCCCTCGGCAGCAGGCTATAAGGCTATAATATACCCCTCAGTGAGAACTTCACACTTTGCTTGATGCGTTCTGTATCCTCACTCTTCTCCAGATAATCTGAACCAGCTCAGTTGACCCAACTGTATCCTCACTACAGTGTCCATTTATGAAAGACTGTTGAACAACAGAGAGAGGCTTGATCGTGTAACACTGAATATTTGCATCTTCTAGGAGCAATACATTGCAATATCCCGAAATATTCAGATATAAAGACATGTATTGGTACACAATTGCGATGCTACTAGAGTCTTGCTCGCAAAAAGGAAAAAAACACACACCAGGAATAGCACCGTGTTCTAAAGCAATCTGTTGCCAGAACAAGTGCTTCCAAGTGCGGAAAGTTTGAGCATCTCTTCAATAAAACCAGACAGACTGAGGGGCATATTCACAAGGACTTATCGCCGAGTTATCGCCACCTTAACGCATCAAAAGTGGAGATAGATTTAACGCCCCATTCACAAGCGTGTGCAAACTGCAGACATCGCCAGTATTCCCGCGATAACTGCCGCAAATGTTATCCCCACGGGTGACACCACCAACTAACCCTAATGAGATGCCGAGTAGGCGTTCCCGTGCAAAAACACATGATAACACCACTACACCACTTTCACAACGAACTGCCACATCTGCGATGCGAACCAAAAACAGGCGATAAGCCGCGGTAGCAGCAGGGAATTAACACCTGCCTTTTGCTGGTGTTAAGCAGGAGGACTACCTGCAGCATGAAGGGGAGCCCAGCCAAGAGCCACATCTGAAGACCCACAGATGCCATGGAGACAATGATCATGCGGCTCGGAGACCCATGAGGGCCACAACACCCACCGCCACCACTCCCAGGCCCCACCCCCCGGATCCCTCCCGGACAAACACATACCGTGCGCGACACAAGAGCCACAAAAAGCACATGATGTCTCACAATGACAAAAAGAAACACACATGTGTGGTCAGAAGAACGAGAAACAGTCACTCATCATTGAAGTAACAACCAAAAACTTTATTGAAATACAACACAAAACACCAATGCGGAAGACTCCTGTCGGGTCCGTCCGGGACAACCTTGATGTCACAGCCTGGAAAAAAAAAGCACCAAATCAGAACGTGTGTCATGCGCACATCAAAGGAGCGAGACACAGAGAAACAGAGAAGGAAAGAAAGGCAGAGGGAGAGAGAGAGAGAAGGAGAGGAAGGCAGAGAGAGAGAGAGAAGGAAAGGAAGGGAGAGAGAGAGAGAGAAGGAAAGGAAGGGAGAGAGAGAGAGAGAAGGAAAGGAAGGGAGAGAGAGAGAGAGAGAGAGAGAGAAGGAAGGGAGAGAGAGAGAGAGAGAGAAAGGAAAGGAAGGAAGGGAGAGAGAGAGAGAGAGAGTGAGAAGGAAAGGAAGGGAGAGAGAGAGAGAGAGAGGGAGGGACACTGCCGCCCCCACGCACCCAGGCACCACTGCTCACCTGCTGCCACCAGTGTGTCTCCAACCACGTGCCGGGATACACTGCAAGCCACCAGGTCTGCAATCTGTAATCGAGGCCAGAGTCAATCATGGCAGAGTCCATCTCACTGCACACGGCAGCAACGCCTGTCCGTCCTGCGCACACATGCAGCCGCACCCTACCCCCTCCCGCCGGCCAGCGCTGGCTGTCCGCACTTGCGCACCGAGGCCCCACTGCTCACCTGCCGCCAACGGTGTGTCCACCAGTGGGCACACCACGTGCCCGTGCAAGCTCCAGGCCCCGGTCCCGCCACCATGGCATTCTCCACATCATGCGGACCCGCACCGCGGACCAACAGGTCCCACACATGACGCTGAGTCCTGAGGCATCAAAGGCAGAGACCACATCAGTGCATACGTCATCATCGCAGGCTGCACACCCGCTCAGCAATTTCGGTGCCACTAACCCTGTGCAACCCCAGTCAGCGTCACGTGGTGGTAGGCCCGTGACGGCTGCAAGGCTTCGGGTGCCACTAACCCTGTGCAACCCCAGGCAGCGCCACGTGGTGGTAGGCCTGTGATGGCCGCAAGGCTTCGGGTGCCACTAACCCTGTGCAACCCCAGTCAGCGCCACGTGGTGGTAGGCCTGTGATGGCCGCAAGGCTTCGGGTGCCATCAACCCTGTGCGCAACAACTCATGGGCCCTTTATGATTGAGAATCGTGGAACGTCCGTCATCCAGTCACCACTGGCAGTGGGGAATGTGACGTTGTCGGCCCTTTATATTGGCGGGGTCACATGGCCTGTGACGCCTGTGCCGGATGGGTGTGGTGTGTGTGCAAACCTGCCCTCAGGGAGTGGCCGTGACATGCTGACAACTAGACCAGTGACCTGCAGACCACGAGCGTGTAAACCTGCGACATGTAGCTATGTGGCCCCCCCCTCGGAGCGTAAGCGGAGTGGTCTGGCCTGGCGTACGCCGGACCAGCGCAGGGCTTGCAACAATGACTCGGGGGCTCTGGGTGTGGTTCAGTCCATGTCCGGACAAGGAAGTGACTAATGCGTGTGTCCCTGTTGTAGTGTCTACGGCACCCGGAACGCAATTGGCAACGTAGCACACTGTGACTGGAATCCCACTAGATGAGCATCATTGACATTAGGGGGAATCACTGACCCTACATTCATCCACACATTCATACATGAATGATGAAAGACATGACACAGCAGTGCGTTTCTTAATGTTTAATGCACATCCAGTGGAGTTTTGCAGCTGGAGCAGTACAGGGCCATGCCAACCCCACTTCACAATATGGGCCCGTGGAGGGCCAGCCAGAGTCCATCGGGGAATGACAAGTACAGCGGAAGAGGAAGGGTACAGTCCGCAGTCTGGTCGCCGTGTCATTGGTCACCAAACAGGATATGGCAGTCCATATCGCGGTCCAAGGTGAGTGCAGCAGAGTGTATCGGGGGTCAGTGGAAGGTCATGGGGCCATGTGCGGCACCAACCAGCAACAGGCCAGGTGGCGGACATGAATGCTAGTGCCTCCTTCTGATCTCAATCCCGTCCACGTCCTCGTCCTCGGATGTGTGCTCTGCCCCACCTGTGGGTGGTGCAGTTCCGGCTGCGGCACTGTGTGCCACTGACACATCAGGGGCCGGAGGTGGATTGTCGCCCGCACTGTGTGGCAGTGACACATCAGGTGCCGGAGTTGAAATGCCTGCCGCACTGTGAGGCACTGACACACCAGGGGGCGGAGATGTGGATGGTGTAGGAGCAGCAGCATTCATCTGCGCCACGCCTTGTGGCAGCAATGCCATGCTAAGGATATGCAGGGCATGGTAGATCCCAGCTACATTTTGCTGATGTGCAGGGGTGGCTGCCATCCTTTCCGCCTCCATCCGCACCATGTCCTCCATGAGCCTCTGCATGTGGGCCAGCTCACGGCTGAGATCGCTGGAGCCACTCTGAGTGGACAAGTGTTCTTGTCTCCGAGTCATGACTCCAGCGATGTCAGCCAGGGCCAGTTGGAGACCATGGAGCGCCCTGTGGGTGTCCGTTAGGGACTGGAGGTGGTCCCTGATGGGACTTAGACACCCATGGATGGCGTCAAGTTTGGTAGCCATGAGGTCGAACCCCACCCGCGCCTGCTCAGCCATCTCCCTCTGGCCCTCCAACACACGGCGTTGGAAGGCCATGTGTTGTTCGGGGGGGTCTTGGGAGACAGCTGGGGTTGTGGGTGCCTCCTGCTGGGTGGTTTGTGGAGTGGGTGGGGTCTCCTCGATGCAGCTGGGCTGCCCTGGTCCTGGAGGTGATTGGCAGATGAGTTCAATGATGTCTTGGAGGGCTTGGGTGTCGATGCTGGTGGTGTCCTCCTCGTCATCAGTGAAGAGTGGCTGCGACTGCTCTTCAGGAGGTGTTGACGGTGCCCCTGCAATGTGAAGGGGAGATGCTGTATTACAATGGGTCCACATGTATGTTGCCGCATGGTACATGTTCACATTCAGACAGCAGAGCAATGTACATTGTGTCAGTCTGTGGATCAGGGCCATGGTCCAGGGTCATTGTGGGTGTGCACTGTGCTCTGCTTGATTGTGCATGTGTGCCATTGTGGCAATCTCCCCCCGTCCCCCAGTACCTGGTGGTTACTCACCCTGTTGCTGTTGTGTCGTGTCGAGCAGTGTCCGGTCCCCCGACTCCTGCCACAGTCTCCACACTGATGACTATCGACACCAGCTCCTCCATGTCATCCAGCTCCAGCTGTGGCGCTGGGCTCCCACCTCCAGTCTGCATTGCTGCCTTCTGGTTGCCTGCGAGTTTCTCCTTGGTTTTGCGCTTGATGTCAATCCATCACCTCTTGACCTCGTCCATTGACCTCTTGTGCTCTCCGACGGCATTCACCTTGTCCACGATGGACCACCATATTCCATTTTTGGTTGGTTGGAGGTGACGAACAGTTCTTGATGGTGTTCCATCACCTCCGTGACCAGGATCCTATTCTCCTGCGGACTGAACTTCGTCTTCCTCTTCTTCTTGTCCTTGCCCTTCCCTGTCCCCGAGGTTCCAGGCTGGTCGTCCGGGGTGCTTGTGGGGTTCCGCTCGTCCTCTGCGCCTGCTCCGGCTGCCTCCATGGTGCTTCGGTGTTGGTCATTTTGTGTTTGTGTGTTTTTTCTACTTTTGTAGTGATTTTCCCGCCTGCTGTGTGTGTATTGCAGGCCTGGCGCTGCTTATCGCTGATTTCCTCATCGCGGTTTGGCCCATCGCATGTTTTTTTGCGTTGGGGTTTGTGTTTTTATCACCGTCGCGGTTGTTGTATCGCGGACATTGTCCGCGTTTTCGGGAGACTATCGCATTGTGCCGCCATGTTGTGAATTCCACGTTAACACTGGGTTATTTTCCCGCGATAGACTGCGATGTGTAAAGTTGCGTTAACATTTTTTGGAGATGTTTAGCGCACGTTCTTGTGAATATCCCCCTGACTGTACTAAAGTGTTAGACAGAAGCCGACCCTGGGGTGTATTTTTGGTACGAAAAGAAGTCGTTTAACATTTGCACAGTTGCACTGCAAAATAATGACTTCACAAATGTTCAATTACACATGAAATTCGGCCCCCTTTTGTGGACCTCTACGCAAAACTATAGTGATAGGTTAATTTAGGACAGCAAAAAATTATTTTAAAAGATGCAATCTTTGTTAAATAAATGTAACAAAACGCTAATTAAAAGAATCATTAAGGGTCTTAGCAGCATGCATCACTAAACGAGGTGTATTCACCTGCTTTCGTGCAGAATTTAAGGTAATGGAATATACTCGGAGGATATCTGAGGAAAATAATACAGCTCAATTTCCCTCAATATTTCAGGGCTTTTGCCCAGTATCATATCCACTCTTTCCTACAAATGCGTCAAACAGAAATACATTTGAAATATAATGAAGGGTCAAATAAGCAAAATAGCATGTAAGCCCATGTAAAAATGCAAAATATTAGCCTACATTGCACTTAAACAATTGTATAGTGACTGGGAAGAACAGGCTTTGACTCTGGCTGACACAGCTGGAACATGTGTGCATCTAACAAAGAGACATTAACCAAAGAATGGGGGCTATGCTGGTTTCTCTTATCTAAATAGTGATGCATAGGTGCTCAGAAGAGGTGCTGCTGGCCCAGCGTGGCAGGTGGCAGAATCTTGTAGTTGCGGATGTATACTTTTCTAACACACAAGTAGAAGGGACTGCCTCTATGCTGCATACTACACCAGGACAGAAGCCTCTTCCATCACCTATGGTTTGAGGAAGGCAACTGTCCATTGGTTGGCTGTCATTTTCAACGGGGCGGTTTTAGTCTCAATACCATCCCCATGAGGGTTTTCCCGACCACATCAGGCATGAAAAAACTCCTCAGTTTCAAGCATATGTTTTGCCTAATCGGAGAGCATGCAGCCTGATGTGATGGTTTACTGATATCTTCAATGGGGCGTTTTTAGTCTCAGTACGATACCCGCCAGGAATTTTTCCCGATTACATGCAAAACTCCATAGTTTCCAGCATATGGCTTTATACTTTCTGCTTCCTCCCCTAGATACCGAAAAGCTTCAGAATGTCTATACAAGGGAGTGTTTTCTCACCACGAATAAAACCCCACATATGTCTGGGAGCATAACAATAAGGGTAGTATGGAATATGTAGAGAATACCACTAGAGGTAGGCCTTTATAAACGACAACTATGAGTGATCTACAGTTCATAAATAGAAAAACCTGCCCAGACCCATATACCAAATTTAGGGGCATATTACCAAGGATTTGCGATAATTTTTTTATCGCCGGCTATCACTGGATTTCATTGCGGAGATAACGCGTTATTATCAACGCTTATCTCCAAGGCGATAAAAAATCCAGCGATAGCGGCGAAACCCAGCAATAGCGCGAGAAATCCAGCGATAAATTCACTGCGCTAATGGAAAGCTCGCTAATAGGCAGGTGAGGACTTAACCTTACAATCCACCTCCCATTGACATGATGGTTAAGTCAAGTTTTTATCAGGTGTTAAATTCCAGCGATAATCGCGGTTAGAGCAACTTTTTTTATTGCTTCGCGGGCATTGATGAAAGGGCGAAGTTGTGTTTGTGACCTTTTCTGTGTGCTTTTAGTAAGGTACGCCTACCTTGCATGTCATTAGCGATAATTATCGCAGGCATGCAAGGCGATAGGAAAACCGGCAGATAACGCAGGATGGATTGCTAATAGGGCGATAAAAATATCGCCGCTTTATCGGCAAAAAGGGCCGCTAAAGCGGCGATAAGGCCCTTGCTAATATGCACCTTAGTTTTAGAAGAAAGCGAGTGGTAAACAGAACAGAAATTGTCATGTTAATAGAGATGGCATCAGTGTGACTATAACCATCCCCACCCATATGAGGCAATAAAATATTTTTGAAATAAATCCGTTGACCATACTTACACTGTGCCCCCCCTTTTTCTAAAAGTGTGTGACTACAAGACGGCACCATCCCGCACGTACCGCATGACCCTCAAAGAGACACCTTAGAGGATAAGCATACATAGAACTGGCATGAATGACACGGTATGTAGATGACGAGGATAACTGCACAAATAAAACATTCACTCTCACAATTTCATCACTGAAAAATCTGGACCTAGACATTAGATCACTGTATAGAAAAAGCACAACAACCCCAACATTCTCTCTGGACATGTAATCATGTCTAGTAACATTGGGGTGCACCGGGATGAATATAAGATCAAAAACAATATAACACTGATTCAATCAGGGAAATAAACATGGTATAGACACAAGAAGTAATGCCTAATGCTATTTGTGTATTTCACGCTCATGGTCCACCATATTTAAGAGTTTGGACATGAGTAACAAAGTCATGATAGATGACAAAAACTAAATCTCCACTCCTTTTTTCTTTTTTTCTCTATATTACAGAAAATCCTCTGAAAACAGAAATCAAGATATAAAGACAGGTGAGAGCATTAGGCCTCACACTTTTGCATGGAGTGCGTGCAACAAGACAGGCAGGGACATTGAAGAGACAGCCCTGACGAAGGCCCTAGACCCGGTTGGGCTCATGGCGAGGGCCGAAACATGTTGGCAGTAAAATTAGGGTACAATTGAATAATTGTCTTTCAATAGAACCCTCATTATTCATGGTTTTATTCATACCCCAGGTACCCATTCAATAAAATAAAACTTTTTTAACATATCACTTTTCTGGGTCCCTGCATATCCAGTTTTGCTTTATCTAAGAACTCCCATTTCCAGCTATGGTTGAGTCCGCCCTGGTAGTATCATCTTACCAGGGTGTGGCTAGGCACCAATGATGAAGCATGTCATGATAAGTGAGTGAGGCGTCTGCTCCAAAATCTTTGGATACCCCATCAAAAGGAAGAATGTAAGCAGAGAGTACACCTGACATCCTGTTATGAAAAGGGAACTGGATATAGTTCCAAGAAACCCTTGTTTAATCAGTTGCCAGTGTGATTGTAATGTTCGGTAGTGGGAGAGTGCAACTGATTTCACTTTCTCTTGCTCTCCAGTAGTGATTACAACTGTTCATTCCACTAAGAGGATGAGTGGCGCGAGGGACCCAGGTACCCAATGCGTCTGTGAAAGGAGCATGTCTTTTTACAAAGATACACAGTGGGTGCCAGACTAGAGGGAGAAACATCCCATATACTGTTCACTGCCTTGGGTTTCAGAAATAAAGAAGCTGTTTCTTTATAACTTACTGTGAACACTGCGTGCAAGTCAGTGGCGTAACGAAACTTGAGGGAGCCCCCTGCACAGTACATGCAGGGGGCCCCCACCATCCGGAACCCAGTCCGGAGCTCTCGGGCCAGAGACCTGCCAGTGCCGGAGGGAGCCATCGGAGCTCAAGGGCCCCCATGCACCACAGGGGCTGCGGGGGCTTTTGTTACGCCAGTGGTGCAGGTATACCTTGGCTCTGCTGCTTATTATATTTGTCTATTTCAAACATAACTATAATTAATTGGGTTATTAGTTGAGAGTGGTAAGAGCCCCACTCAAGTAATAAACACACTCCTTGTCAGGGTGAACCACGAAAGTCACTAAATAAAACAATGATTAATGTAGATTATTATATGGTGTGGTTGTGCGACCTCATCATGTAATAATGACACAAACTTGTGTCAGGTCTAGTCAGGTATGTTTGTAAACCCTTAGCTTAGTCCTTGGTAGCTGTGGCACAGAGCAGTCAGGCTTTGTCAACGGAACAAGTGTAAAATATTAAGAAGTATCAAAACAGTGAAAAAGAAGAAAACCCAACATAATACATCCAGTCTTTAGTGCAGCCTCTCTTTGCTGGGTCCAGAGGACAGCAGGACAGTCCTTCTTCGTCCTTTCTGCAGTACAGATGTGATCTGAGGTCTGGGTGCGAAGGGTGCCAATTTAATGCTCGCTACAAGCCTGTGAGGATGTGCTGACTAACTAGTCAATGGGCTGCCATGTCTGCTCTCATCTTCCTGCGAAGTGCGGCATCTAGCTATCCCAGAATGCACTATTTTGGACACTCCCAACATGGCAGGACCATTCCCTTGATGTGTGGAAACCCAGACCCAGGTGTGGCTATGTGGGGGCTACACTCCCCTGGAAAAACTGGTTTGACAACAGTTTTCTCTCTCTACCCGAGATGCCAGCCTGTCTGTCTAAACTAAAGAGCAACCACATTTTAGTGTGACTATCATTTACCTTTCAGAGGTGGCTTACCCTTTGAAGCTCGCCTTTTGGGGCTCACACCCACTCTGGCCATCCTGCCAGGTGGAGGTCACACTTCTTCCCTTAGCAGGTCCTTTGTTCCTCTTCCTGAGAGTCATTGTCACCTCTCCCCTGGAGGGCAGCATGCTGTCTCAACGACAGGAGCTGTGTGCAACCATAAACAGCTGTTGGAAACTTTTAGACAACAAATTGACAACTTTCTAAAGTTATCATTTGTAAAATAGTTACAGTAAATTCCACTTGAGCAGCAAGTAGGGTTTAATGCAACAATTCTTTTGAAAGCTTAAAGAACCATATTTAGTAGTCCCCCTTGGAAGTTAGCACCTCTGAGCTGTCAGCGTGTAACTCCATACCCACTAATATAGCTACTAACCTTACACAGTAAAAGAGACAATACAGGGTTTTTACTGTCAGGACATGTAAAGTTAATAAAACACATGCCTCTCTGTTTAATATATATGACACCCTGCCGTTAGAGCCCAGTAGGCCTGCCTTAGTGGTGGTTTATAAATTAACCCTGGGCAAGAACTCTGCACCGCTGGCGGAGCTTGCGGATTTTTGCATACTCCGCGTTCCGCGGAGAACGTGAAGTTCATGCAAACTTCCGACTCCGCAGTGGAGCGGAGTTCAGCCCCGGACCCTCCCGCCTCCACCCCCCCAAAAAATATTTTTTAAAATAAAAATGAAAATTAAGGTAAATAAAACACACTTACCTTTATTGCGGCGTCTCCGGGCAGCCCTCCTCCTCCTCGCCGTGGTCCCGCAGTCCTACATGACGTACGTCTGACGTAGGGGATTCTGCAGGACCACGGCAAGGAGGAGGAGGGCAGCCCAGAGGCGCCGCGATAAAGGTAAGTGTGTTTTATTTACTCTCATTTTTATTTTTATTTTATAAATATTTATTGAGGGGGGTGGAGGCGCGGAGCTGAGTTTTTGCCCAACTCCGTGGAGCTCCACGTAGAGCAACTCTGCCTGCTCCGCCCGGGCTTACGATAAATGTTAAAAAGGAAGGTTTAGGCTTTACCTTTGGTTTAAATGGCAAAGCCAGTTTAGCAATTTGAAAACTTCTCTGCCAGTCAGCAATGGTAGACTGGGAGTCATGATTTGGTTTGTCATACTTAGGGCGGCACAATAAATGGTTCAGTCTACTAGGGACACTTAACTTACAGACCCTAGATACCTCTGGTACCATATGCATATACCATTTTAGGGGTCAGAGAACTGGCACTGAGGACTGATTGGCAGGACTCAGTGCACTTTCGGAGTCCAAAAACCAGCAGTATCAGCCCATAGGTTTGGCGGTGATCATGCACAAAAAAGGAATTCCTTACAGTAGTTATCACTTATTAACTGAAATAAGGTAAGCCAGTGTTAGTCTATTGTAGAGATAGCCTTGCTGCAGTGAAAAATGGATTTGGTGTTTCTCACTGCTTGGGCATGTAAAACCTAAGTACACATGTCATAATTGTTACTTAATATGCACTACAGGGCTTTAGGGCCAACCTTAGGGGTGACTTGTAAGTATTAAAAAGGACGGTTTAGGCCTGGTCAAAGAAGTAATTTTGCCAGATTGAAATGGCAGTTTAAAACTGCACAAGAGGCTGCAATGGCAGGCCTAAGACATGTTTTACAGGGCTACTTTAGTGGGTGGTACAATTAGTGCTGTAGCCCACTTGTAGCATTTAATTTACAGGCCAAAGATACACGTAGTACTATTTAATAGGAACCTATAAATAAATTAAATATGCCAATTAGTTGTCTGCCAATTTTACCATTTTTGGAAAGCAGAGCACAAGCACTTTACCACTGGTTAGCAGGAGTAAAGTGTGCAAGGTCCTAATGTCACCAAAACGAGTACACCAAAAATAAGGTAGTGAAGGTAAAAATATGGGGGAATACCATGCAAAAGATGCTCATTTCCAATATGTGCCCAACCCCAGTAAAAAGCAGGAAAAACTACCCACCCTCATGGGAACTCTTATTGCTGAGACGGAAAAACCTGAAAATACCATCAGCATTAGTGTGGTCAGTCCCAGGGATACAAAGTGCACTCTCTGAAGGGAGATGGACCACCTGAACAATTTTGGATTCTCACCCTTCATCTTCATCCTCCACCTAATGGGTCTGTGTTCTGTCTAAACCTGTAGCGAGTCCCAAACAAGTATGGTCTCAGCTTCTTTAGTGCCCCGACCATTACAAATGTCTTTCTTTCTATTGCTCTCCCATCTGTTATCTGGGAAGTAACCTCCTGATAATGAAGGCTACAGGTTGGCCCAAGCCCTCATCATTTAGCTGTGAGAAGACAGCCCCGAGAACATACTCTGATGCATATGTTTGAACTATGAATTCCGTAAAGAAGTTGGGTGCCCTTCAGGGTATCAAATCTCCTGTAATATCTGGTGAGGCCTCAGTAGGCTCTCATCTCAGTCTGCGTCCTGGGCGCTCACCAGGCCACAATGGTCTGTATCTTGGACTACAAGGGATGCCGTTTGCCCCCACAAACTTGGTGGCCCAAGTACACAACTAAACCCTGTCTTGTCTGGTCCTTACTGGCCCTTATAATCAGACATACGCCTTGCAGGGCTTGAATCACTGCCCGGAGTTGGTGCAGGTGGTCCTCTAAGCTAGAGCTGAAGGCAGCAATGTCATCTAGGTAGCCAGCACCGAAGTCCTCTAACCCACCCAGGACCCATATGACCAACACATGGAACGTGGCGCAGAATTCTTTAACCCAAAGGACATCTCAATTAAAAGTGGCCCGCCGGGGTGGAGTATGACGATCTCTCTTTGGCACTCTTGGTTAAGGCAATCAATACCTTGATGCCAGCTTAAAGGTGCTCAGGACATGGGAGCTCCCAATTAACCAATGAACACATCAGCACTGGGGATGGGGTGAACATCAGTCTTGAAAACTGAACTGAGGCCACTCTCATCCACAGAGAACCACAGTTCTGGAATGGTGCCCTCCTAGATCTCTTGTCGGCTACAGGCTCCAGCTTCGTGCTGCCAGAGATTTTTGATTTCCCAAAAAAGAAACTTAGTCCGAATGAAGAAATGCTTACCACTAGTACATCCAGAGACTCCCCGATGACGACACCTCCTCCTCATGCACAGCTTGTCCCACTGAACTTTGCATTCTCAGAAACATTTTCCTCAAAATTTCTTATAAATCCAAAGGTAAACGGTGTCCGGGCCCAATCCATTCTTTGTATCCGACTCGTTTTTACCTTAAAGTTTAAAATTCATTACTCCGGTTCTATTAAATGGAGTTTTGTTGTTTTGTGTCAAATAACTTATTAAAAATTACTCTATTTTTCTAAATTGGTGTGGGATTTTTCATGTGTTATGTTTTCACTTTATTACTGTTTATTTGCAGCATAAATACTTTACACAGTTCCTCTAAGTTAAGCCTGACTGCTTTTATGCCAAGCTAGCAGAGGGTTAAGCACATTAATTTAATGACTCTTATGGTTCACCCTGACAGAGATTGTGGCTTTTGCGTGAGCAGGGTTAACATCCCACTTAAGCAGTAACCCAATTTCCCACAGCCACTAACTGATCTGAGGGTACAGTTATGAATACAACAGTTAGTTTATTTGATTACTAATGTTTTCTATGTTCTGTATGGTCATTATGTTTTTTTTGGCTGCTGTATTTTTATATATCACACGGCATTAAAGATAATGTAACGTCTATTTGAGATAATGTGGATGTGTTTAGTTTAGCAGTATTGTAAATGTGATATGTTTTCAATGGAGAAGTAAAGAATAATTTACTGCCAATGTTTATTTTTTTCTCAGCCTTGAAAATGTCCAGAGGATGAAACACATGTTGGGTGTAATGAAGTATTAATGAAATGGTTACATCATGATGAGGATGAGGGGACAGAGGAGAAGGAGGGAGAAAATGTTCTGGCCATGGCCCCAGAGGAGGGGAGAAGGCACAAAGGAGTGAGGCATCTTGGCAGATCCTGGGCAGGAAGCAGCATCTTTCCTCAACTTTTCCCCTGAAGAACAGCAGGACAATAGAGCTGAAAGGGTGTTCAGGTTGCTGCTGGCCAACCTCAAGATGGAGGAGGCTGCTGCAAAGAGGTCTGCAGAGGAGGCCTTGGATGAAAGAAAACTCTTGTTGGCTCATGAAATGAGTCTGGAGGGGCTGGATCTGAAAGCAAAACAAGTCTCAGGGTCGAGCATCAATGGTGGCAGAGAAAGCCCAATGCCCAGTGAAGGTAAGCGGTCCACATTCCCAAGGATCTGGTGTCTAACTTTGTTGTGAGGGATGACATTAACAAGTGGTTCGGGGCATATGAGGTTGCCCTAGAGAAGCACAGGGTTCCTGAGAAGGATTGGGGAGCCAGTCTCTGGAGGCACGTTCCCAATGTAGAGAGGGATTCGCTATTGGCCCCAGGGAAGGGGGACAGGATGAAGTATCCCATCATGAAGGACACCCTTGTCAAGAAGTATGGTCTTACCCCTGAAAAGCATAGAATAATGTTTAGAGACAGCGAGAAGCTGTCAGGTCAGTCATAGGTAGATTTTATGGATTACTCCAATAATGCACTGGAGGGTTGTGTGAAGGGCAGCAATGTTGGTAATTATGATGAGCTGTTAAATCTTATTCTCAGAGAACACAGTCATTGTTTTGCAGAGCTGAACCAACACCTTGTTGATTCTAAGGTCACCATCTACAGTGAGCTTGTTAAGGAAGTGGGCCATGGCTCAGCACCAGGATCCACAGTAAGGTATCTGGTGGGCATCACCAACAGGGTGGTCAGGGTCCTCACCAGAAGATAGAGAAGGAGACAAAAATAAAAACAAGGAGTTCCCTAAAGGTCCACAAAACAGTTATCAGTAGAAGGATTCCCACTCCCAACCTGATCAGAAGAAGAGTGGTTTCCCTAAGAAGAAATTCTCAGGGACTTACTTCCCAAATGCTTTGAGTGCCACAGGTACAGGCACATCAAGGGGGACGCCCAATGCTCTAAGAGGGTGCAGCCCCCTACTGGCGGGTGGACAGCAGGGTTGGCAAGTGTAGGGCTTGGGGAGGAGTTTGCGCTAGGTAGCATGCGGGAGTAGTGCAGATGTTACCTTAATGTCCTTGGATGACAAGGAGATCATCATGCCAAGGTCCCACATGCCTAATAAGACCTCCAAGTACAAGCAGTGGGTCACCATAAACAGGCAGCATGTGGCGACTCCAAGACACACAGGAGCCAGTATGACTACTGTTAGGTGTCCTTCATTCATGGGAAACCTTCTCTCAGAAAAAAGCTATTCTTCCAGTGATTGCTACAAGTATTACCTAGGAAAAATGTTGTTTCCTTACTGAAAACGATATGTTTTCTTAAAATAACCCTCACCCACCAAAAGGTCCCTTGGTGGCATGCTTCATCACCGAGTTCTTCCCGCCCTGCTGCAGGACGGGGCGTGCTACGACCGGCGGAGACGTGGGTGCACTTTTGTGTAGTAATACTATGTGATATTGTAAGAGTGGAAGGGTCAGAAGAAAAAGTGAGTTTAAAAAATACCTGGCTATGTGGAACCTACACTTTATTAATTCCTATAGCTGGTATTGTTAAAAAGGGGGGCGGAGAAATATGCACTATAATGAGTGGACTTCTCCTTGGTCTACATGTTTCAAGCCTTCCCAAAGGCTTTTCCTCAGGACCAAGATAGATTATCCCTCTAACCACTCCTGGTTAACCTAATCGATCACCCTGATAAGTGTCAAGGAACAATGTGCATTTTAGACATGCATTAATACAATACCCAATCGGTATAACTTGTCTACGCAATTTGGAAAGATAAAATAAAAACATGACATAGGTTATTATTGAATCACAAACTCGACTGATAACTGTATCACCAAATAAGTGGAAAGAAAAGGTGATAGTTTTTTCTCATTTGTGCATGACAGTTCGCTTCCATAATCTGTGCGTGTCGTGCTGCCCTTTTTCTATATGTAAAGACGGACTTTGACAAACAATACATATAACATAAAGCACACACTCTATGCGGGTTCATATTCGTGCATCCTGATTACGTTTGAAAACCCAGGACACCCCACCCAGAATCAATAGCAGCAAAATCACAAGAATAGCACATGATATCTTTTTCTTGGTAGATGAAAACATACGTGTGTGAACATGGGGAATCACTGGCTGCTCTTCATCAGCAACCATTCTGCCAAAGGGATGCATAGCAAATGATGAAGCAAGGGGGCAAAATGCCAGCAAGAGGACCATACAAGTTCCCAGTGTCCGTCTGAGCTTCACTGGTACAGGCTCCTATTGTCCATCAAAAAGTTGGCACTCTTGAGCACCAGCGGTGGAGCTTGCTCTGTCCTAAGCTAGGGTTCCCACGTTGACCAGGATAATGTACCCCCAAGGGGATACTTTCGATCTATCCTGTCCAATGTTCAAACAGTGCACAAATTTCACATCATCCTAAACTAACTCTGTTGGAATTATAGCAAAGTACACCCTAACTTACACAGTCCATCCCTAACTAATCTGACTTCTCCTTTGGTGCACTGTTTCTCTGCCGAGGGCGCAGATTGTACCTAGTGATTCCAGGCACAGAGGGATCAGTGAAAATGGGCTCCCGGATAGCCCGTATTTCTGGAGGAACTGCTGCATTCAGCACTTCATCATTTTCCTCATCCGTTTTGGTCCAGGTCAGCCTGGCGTCGCTGAAGAGGACAAACTGGGGCATCGTCTCACACTCGGAGGCCCCTACTCCATCCCTCACCCATTGATCGTAGGGCAAGGGTAGAGGTATCCTGCGACAGTGAGTCGCGTGCACCCAGTTTGTTCAGCCAGCGACCTTGACCGCTGTGCGTGTACCCAGGAGGACTTGCTCCGGTCCCTTCCACCGCGGCTCCAAACTCTTCTTCCGCTGGAAGTTCCTGATCAATATAAAATCTCCAGGCTGAATGTCATGGCCGGGTCCCTCTGGCGAAGGAGGCTGGGAATCCCGGACTTGTTGGTGAATAGAACGTAAACTTTCAGTTAACTGAGCAAGATAGTCAACTAACAACGGGTATTCAATGTTGGAAAAACCGCTGAGGGCGCGGGATGCCCCAGGCATTCCCTGCGCATCCAAACACGACCTCGTATGGTGACAATCCTGTCCTAGAATGTGCTGTTGTTCTTGTCGACAAAAGAGCTAACGGTAAAGCATCTGGCCACTGTAATCCTTCCTGTAGTCTCCTGAATGTTTGCCAATTTAAGTTTGAGAGTACCGTTGTACTTCTCAACCAAACCTACTGACTGTGGATGATTGGCAGCATGAAACTTCTGCTTAATACATAGACCATGACAAATCAATAGAATCCCTTTGGCATTAAAATGACTTCCGTTATCACTCCAGATCAAATGGGGCAAGCCGAAACGAGGAAAGAACTCCTTCAGGAGTACTTTTGCAGTCGTAATGGCTGTATTGTCTTTGGTAGGATAAGCCTCAACCCATTTACTGAATGCACAAACAACCATCAAGACATACTTCAAAATATTGCACCTGTCTAACTCTATGTAATCCATCTGAAGGAGCTTAAAAGGAAAAGTGAGTGGTGCAAAATTACCAGGTGGTGTAGGGGTACCTTTTCCAGGATTGTGCATAATGCACACCATACAGTACTTCACTAAATGTGCAGCTGTTTTCAAAATGTTATCATTCTGCCATACAGGGTCTAACAACTTACAAATACCCTTAGCACTGATATGGGCTGGGCCATGGGCCATTGTGACCACAGGAAGAACATATGTTTTCTAGCAACATCCATCTCTGCTTCCATGACTTATCAATCCAACATCCCTCATCGTTCAATTGTGCTGTACTTTCTTGCCATATTGCTAATTCCTCTATTGTGGCCTCACTTTGTATCTCTTTCACATTTTCAAGTGTATCCTCAAACAGGGTAACTTCAGGCACCCACCTAGCGGGACCTGCTACAAATCAATCAATCAATCAGGGAATTGTAAGCGCGCTACTCACCCATGAGGGTCTCAAGGCGCTGAGGGGGGGGGTCCGCAGATCTGTTTAGCCGAAGAGCTAGGTCTTGAGGGTCTTCCTGAAGGTGTTCAGGGAGGGGGTGCATCTGATGTCTGCCGGTAGCTCGTTCCAGGTCTTGGCTGCAATGTGAGAGAAGGATCTTCCGCCTGCTGTGGCTCTGTGGATGCGCGGGGTTTTGGCCAGTGCGAGGTTGGAAGATCGGAGGTTTCTTTTGGGTACGTGGAAGTTGATTCTGTCGTTGAGGTATTTGGGTCCGTTGTTGTGGAGGCATTTGTAGGCGTGAGTGAGGATTTTGAAAGTGACTCTTTTCTCCACGGGGAGCCAGTGGAGACTTCGTAGGTGTTGGCTGATGTGTTCGTGTCGGGGGATGCCGAGGACGAGTCTGGAGTTTGAGGAGTAGGGACTTGTTGATGCCTGCGTAGAGTGCGTTTCCATAGTCCAGTCTGCTGGTAATGAGTGCGTGGGGTACTGTCTTCCTTGAGTCAGGGGGGATCCACTTGAATGTCTTGCGGAGGATGCGGAGGGTGTTGAAGCAGCTGGAGGTGACGGCGTTGACCTGTTGGTTCATGGTGAGTGATGAGTCAAGTACGATGCCAAGGTTCTTGGCGTGGTCTGAGGGGGTAGGTCACCAGGTGCTGTCCCATGCAGAAGGGGTGGTACCGAGGATGAGGACTTCTGTCTTCTCGGCGTTGAGCTTCAGGCAGCTGTTGGTCATCCAGACTGCGACGTCTTGCATTCCTTTCTGGAAGTTGAGTTTGGCAGTGGTGGGGTCTTTGGCAAGGGAGAGGATGAGCTGGGTGTCATCGGCGTAGGATATGATGTTGAGGCCGTGTTGTCGGACGATGGCTGCGAGGGGGGCCATGTTGATGTTGAAGAGGGTGGGGCTCAGTGATGAACCCTGTGCGACTCCGCAGGTGATTTTCGTTGGGTCGGAGAGGAAGGGTGGGAGTCTGATCCTTTGGCTTCTTCCGGTGAGGAATGATCGGATCCAGTCCAGGGCTGTTCCTTGTATGCCTGCGTCGTGTAGTCTGGCGACTAGTGTGCAGTGGGAGACAGTGTCGAAGGCCGCTGATAGGTCGAGTAGGATGAGGGCTGCGGAGTGGCCTTGGTCCAGGAGGGTGCGGATGTCGTCTGTGGCGGCGAGTAGGCCGGTCTCTGTGCTGTGGTTGCTTCGGAATCCGGATTGGGACGGGTCGAGGACGGCGTTCTCTTCAATGAATCGTATCAGTTTCCTGTTGACTGTTTTCTCTGCAACTTTGGCTGCGAAGGGGAGGAGCGAGATGGGCCGATAGTTCTTGAGGTAGGTGGGGTCAGCTGTGGGCTTCTTGAGCAGGGGTCTGACTTCTGCGCGCTTCCAGTCGTCTGGGAAGGTGCCTGTTTTGAAGGTGGTGTCGATGGTGCGTTGTAGTTTGGGTGCAACGGCGGCCACGGCTCTGTTGTAGATGTGAGGGGGGCAGGGGTCGGTGGGGGCCCCCGAGTGGATGCTTTTCATGGTCGAGGCGGTGTCTTCGGCCATGATCGGTGTCCAGTTGGAGATGGTGGGCTGGCTGGTGTTTCTGGGGGGCGAGGGGCCATCTGTGGTGCCTGGTGGATGGTCGATGAAGTTGTTGTAGAGGTTTTTGATCTTGAGGTGGAAATAGGTTCCAAGCTTGTCGCAGAGGTCTTGGGATGGGGTGATGTCTGTGGCTTCGCTGCGTGGGTTGGTGAATTCCTGAATGACACTGAAAAGTTCCTTGGAGTTGGTGGAGTTGGCCAGGATTTTGTTGTGGATGAAGTTCCTCTTGGTGGCTCTGATCTGGTTGTGGTAGTCCGTCATGGCGTCCTTGTAGGTGGTGTGGTTTTCGGTTGTCTTGGTGTTTCTCCAGTTCTTCTCCAGGCGTCTGCAGGTGCGTCTGGCTTCTTGGAGAGCGGTGGTGAACCAGACGGCTTTCCTGGGGCGTTGTCTGTTGGGGTTACGTAGCGGGGCGAGCTTGTCTGTGCAGTTGAAGATCCAGGTGTGGAGTTATCTGGCTGCGCCGTTTGTGTCGTTTGCGTCGGGTGCCCAGGTGTGGTTGTCTCGGGTGAGGGTGGAGTTAAGTTGCTCGTCGGTAACCTTGCTCCAGTTCCTTCGAGGTGGGCGTGGGGCTGGTTTGGGTGCCTTGGGTTTGTTGATGGCGAAGTGTACGCAGTGGTGGTCGGTCCATGGCGGCTGCGTTGTGTGGCTGAATTGGACGTTGTTTCCTGCCGCGAAGATGGGGTCGAGGGTGTGTCCTGCTCTGTGGGTCGGTGTGTTGACGAGTTGTTTAAGTCCGATGCTGGCGAGGTTGTCACGAAGGATAGTGGAGTTGGGGTCGCTGGGGTTGTAGAGGTGGAAGTTCAGGTCTCCAATGAGTATGTAGTTTGCTGAGGCGATGGCGTGGGGTGCGATGAAGCAGGTGATGGTGGTGGCGAACAAACATTCTTTTCATTTTAGTCCGGGCTGTTTCCTTAGCTGACTGATCCACAAAGCATTTCCCCTACCTACATCATCAGTAACTTTCCGGTGGGCACTACACTTTACTATGGCCAATTTCTTAGGGAGTGTCAAAGCAGACAAAAGCCTCAATTGGAGGTGCTCATGCTGAATTTTTGTGCCATGCGAAGTAAGAAACCCTCTCTCTGCCCAGAGTCGCCCAAAGTTATGTGTGACTCCAAAGGCATACTGGCTGTCAGTATAAATATTGACAACCAGTCCCTCACTTAATTCGCAAGCTCGTATTAAGGCAACAAGCTCAGCAGCTTGGGCCGACTGATAAGGAACTCGTGATGTCTCAACTACTGTATGCAGCGTGGTGATAGCATATGCAGCAGTTGTAGTGCCATCTGGTAATTTAAAACAAGAGCCTTCGACATATAGTTCCCCTTGTGGGTCAGATAAAGGAACATTAGTCAAGTCTACCCGTCCTTTCGTCTCTTCTTCCGTCCGGAAGATACAGTCATGTTTATCAATCTCATCACTCTCAGGAGGGAGGGGCAGTAACGTGGCTGGATTCAGAGTGGCACATCTTTTGATCGTAATATGTTTAGCGAACAATGTTAATTCATAGCCAGTCAGACGTGCACTGGTGAGGTGCTGTGTCTTTGTCTTATTCAAAAGTGTATCCACAGCATGGGGTACCATGACTGTGAGATCAGTATCAAGCACAAGGCCAGCCAATTGTCTTATCGAGGCGGCCACAGCAGCGACCGCTCTTAGACAGCTTGGGAGGGCTCTTGCCAGAGGGTCAAGAACAGCAGAGAAATAAGCACACTGCCGTTGCTTATCTCCAAATTTTTGTGTTAAAACAGAAAGCGTGCAACCAGCCATCTCCTGGACGAACAACACAAATGGTTTGTTATAGTCAGGGGTGCCAAGTACTGGAGCTGAACAAAGTGCAGTTTTCAATTGCTCAAAAGACTGCTGATATTCAGGCATCCAAGGCGAGGGCTCATGCACGTCTTTAGTGGTTAGTGCAAGCAAGGGTTTGATTAGTAAGGAGTAGTTAGGTATCCACTGCCGACAGTAGGAAGTGATACCTATGAAAGCACGCACATCTTTCTGAGTCTGTGGGAGGGGCATTTTAACAATGGTACTGATGCACTCAGGGGTCAATCTCCTACCCTCCTTTGACAGTAGGTGACCTAAATAGGTAACCTCCTGTCGACAATACTGAAATTTGGAAAGAGACACTTTATGTCCATGTTGGGCCAAATGCAACAACAATTTAACGGTACTATCTCTACAACCCTGCTCAGTATTGGAAGTGATAAGGAGGTCATCAACACACTGCACCAATACATTACCTGTGGGAAGCGAAAGGGAATCCAATTGGGACTTTAAAGCCTGACTATAAATGCTTGGACTCTCAGTATAGCCCTGAGGAGCTCGACAGAACCTAAAGCTTCTGCCAGCTAGTGTAAACCCAAACAAGTACCTACTATCTGGATGAATAGGAATACTAAAGAATGCATTTTTCAAATCAATGACAGCGAAGAATTTAGCAGTGTAAGGAATCATCATCAAAAGAGTAGTAATGTCGGGGACCACTGGGAACTGGGGAACCACTATTTTACTAACTTCCCGTAACTCAATCACAAAACGATAAACAGCTTCATGTTCATCAAGGGAACCTGAGGGCGTCAGTTTAAGAATTGGAAGAATAGGGCTATAACAAATATTAGCAGTCGTCTCCTCGACACACTCCCTTCTTAATCAAATCATGCATAATTTGTAATAAGGCTCACTCTCCTGCCTATGGTATTTTATACTGAGGGATACGAGGCAAAATAGCACCATCCTTAACTTTTATCGAAACTGGTGGTATCTGCAGCAGTCCTACGTCTGTATCACCTGTCGCCCACAAAGTAGGTGGCACATCAGCAAATTCAACAGGAAGAGGTGCATCTTTGGACAAACACTGTTTAGCACGTACTACATCTGGACCCATTGTCATATAGCCACCCGCCGGGGAACAATAAATAGTAGCATGCAATTTCTTCAACAAATCCAAACCCATCAAATTTTCACCACAATTAGATGTCAGCAAAAATGGCTAATCCACAGTAAAAGGACCAATAGTCAATGCAAGGGGTCTTGAAATGGGGCTTACAACCGGTACAGCAGAAAAACCTACCGAAACATTATTATGGCCAGACAGAGCCTCCCCAGGGACCATATTTCGAGAAACAGAACTATTTGTCACACCTGTGTCCACAAAAAACTCCTTAGTCGAACCTTGCAGTTCTGCTGTTACATAAGGACCACGCTGGTCTACAGGTATTGGAACTGGTCCCTCACTCTGTCCCTGGCTGTTCTAGCTATAAGACATTCCTGTCACTTCCTCCATATCATAATTATCATGATAGTACTGTCCATCCCGAGGGTCATCAAAATAATTATTATCAGAACGACCCTGTGAGGCTGCAGCGTTCTGTGCCCTATCAGCCCCACCCGCTCCACGGCCCCGTCCACGAGAACCTCGTCCTCTAGTAGGGACTGCTACCTTCTGCAAAAGCACAGGACACTCGCTACACCAATGTCCCTCCTCCTTACAGTACGCACACTGATACGGCCCCAAAGGCGTAGTATTCGGCTGCCTACTAGTGCTTGGAAGCTGTCGGGCAGGACCACCATGTCCTCTGCCATTCCCTCTAAAAGTCTGCTGTAACAACACCTTTGTCTTTAAATCCTTATGCCTTTTCTCTGTCCTCTCCTTCTCCTCATTATCCCTATACTCATAATACTGTGCCATATTCAAAATAACAGAGGGGGAAGAGGTGGACCAAGTGCTTTAAGAGGCCTGCAATCGAGTCGCAATTTCAAGGAAGTAAATTGGAAACAAATCAATTAACAAACAACCGAACACCTCCCTCAATAGACAAATCCTGCCCACTATAATCCAAAAACGTGCCTTAAAACCGAGTAAAAAAATCAGACACACTCTCGTCTTTCTTTTGTCGACAAGCCGACAGTTTATCCCAATCTACTTTTCTCGGCGGAATATTACGGCCTGGCAATGCTAAAATTTCCGCTCAGGGCTTATCACCTGGTTTTCCTTCCTGGTCCCATGCTTTAATTTGGTCCCATGTACCTCCCAATTCCACAACATGATCTTGCGTGTGCACCTGCCTCCAAATATCAACTGGAACCAGTAAACCAAAAAACATCTCAATATCAGCAAGAGTCATTACAGTGGAAGACGCAGCTTCAGTCAATTCTTTATAATATGCAGTAGGGTTTGTCCTAGGGTCAGGCAAATGAGCCTTAAGAGATAAAACTTTACTTCTTTTCCACGAAGTATAAACCCATTGCTCGTGAAAACGGGCCGTTACCCTCGGCCTAGTAATATTACCACGGCCATCCGTTAATTCCGGCAATTCTGGATGATATATGGGATGAACCTCCCGGATCGGAAACTGAGACACCGACCTAGGACTTTTCTCATGTAGTCTTCCCCTATAAGCTATTATTGTCGTGACATTAGCAAAAACTTGTTCTGGCCCCAATTCACTAATATACACTGTATCTCTAATGTCAAATAAAATTTGAGGTGCTTCTGCTTCAAAATACTGTTGCCAAAGACCATTTAACTTTGCGCACATATGTTTAAGGGCATGCTGCTGTATAAAGGGCTCAAAATCTCTCATAGTCGCCCAGACATCCTCTACACTATAAATAGGATTACGGGCCCACTGTGCAGCCTGATTGGCTATTACCTGTTTCTCATCATCTCCCACATCAGATCGCACTAACGGTCCCACACGCTCCTTAAATTTCATCCAATCCCTATCCTCAAATCCACGTACCGGCATCCCGCTACCGACTAATATCGGAGGATGAAAAACCATAGTGGGAGAAGCAACAGAAGTAACAGGCACTATTGTTGCTAATTGTTGTGTCGCAGGAGAAAGAGCTGGGGAGAGGGATGCTGAGACAATAGGTGTGGCAGGGGTACTAACAGTCACAGTTGCCACAGACAGCAAAGGAACAGAAGGAAGAGGAGGAGGAGGAGCCGAAGCCACAGCCATTGAAATAACAGCAGTAGATGCAGGGACAGAAACAGTGGAATCAACTGTGACGGGTGGCGGTGAGGGCACCGGAACAGTGGGATATATTCTTTGCGGGGCATATGGAGGCGGGGGTCGAGTATCTAACAATTCTTCCACATAGGTGTCGTCTTCTTCCTGAACCACATACGATTTATCAATTTGTAATCGAAACCTCCTATCTTCATATTCAACACCCTTTTCCTGTTTTTCTCTGTCATATGCTACAGCTTTCTGAGTCAATGTCTGCATTTTTCCTTTCCACGCCTCTTTTTCTGCCTTCAATCGCCTCTGTCTAGCTGCTTTCTGCCATGTTCTGAGGGAATCAAACATAGACTGCCTGCTTTGTCCCTTAAACAACTGTTCCTGTAAATACTCAATCTTTTGTTCATCGAAAGTATCCGTCAACGGCCACTGCAACTCAGCATTGTCCCTCGTATATTTGTGCCATAATGTACTAAACATAATAGGGCGAAGACCATTCTTCACATACATGTCAAAATTTGGAGTGCCTTCTGGAGGCGCCGGCTGAGCTTCTTCCAATCGAGCATCTGCAGAACAACAGCGACAGCACAAAGAGAACAGCTTACTGACACCAGGCATTCTCAAAAGAAAACAAGTTCGCAATTTTATGCCTGGCAAAGCAATTTGCAAATGCTTTTATCCAATAGACGGTCCCTAGACCGTACCAAATACAAACCAAAATGGTACTGATGCAGCGGATACAATGAAAACTATTTCCTCCTAGGTCACTTATCGGTCATCCAGGGGCGACTTATATTTTCTCACATCCACATGACGATGGGGCCCATAACATCGCCTAACAAACACACACACACACACACCTGGATTTCCTCTACACCTTTACGAAAATCTATACTCCTAAGAGAAAAGGAAAAACTAAATGAAAATCATCATGATGTACCGCTGGAAGGAGCCGGGATACCTTATTACCTTAACCTATCACTTTCTTAGTTTTTTCTTAAGATATTCCTGCTCATTGTTTTGTCGATGGATCATCTAGTAAAAAATCAGTTCATAGTGATTAAGACCAGCTAAATCACAATAACCAATTACCAATTTCACAAATCATTTAGTAAATAGCCACTGAGTCGTTTGATTTAAGAATCTCAAATTTTATATAATTTTAAAGGCATGGAAAATAATTTAGACTTTTTATTCAATTATTCATTCATTATTAATTCAAATATTTATTAAGCAAAATCAATTTTATTGCAGAAAGGAAATTTTGTCATGAAGCAAAACCCTAATTACCTGCCTATCTTCCTAATTTAGCCTAATGATTTCTAACCTAAGTTTAAGATTTAAAAATAACCTGATTCTCATACTCAACTGGAAAAATAAGACAGCAACAGAAACTTCAGCTCGTCAGCATCAGCTACCGCAACCCGTCTCATCTAACAGTCTTTCAGCATCTCCCGCTCAGTAAAATGGATCGATCTGGAACACCAAGCACTGGAAGCCACCAACTCCAACACCAACTAACCCTCCCACTAAGAGTAGGCCTTCTTATACCCTAATTCTAACTTTGCTAACTAAATTGTTGCAACATTAATAACGCGCTTTTCTTTCATTGGTCCACTCATTTCATTTATTCATTTTTAATCAAGTTCTCCCGGATCCAGCTTGTTCTTTTGGAATGCATATGTTCATTTCCTTTCTCACAGTTCAAGACATGTTTCCATCCGCTTCGATCAGTACATTTGTAACTTCTTTCTATACATTCGAGAACTCTGCAGGCATTGTCCTTTCTCTTAAAACTGTTTCCCACGATTCTCTGCTGATCACCACGGCACACTATCAGTTCAATTAGGTCACATCAGCCTTGACCATTCTTGCATCCTAGCCTCTCAGCACCATCACGTGGTCAGTCTTTCTCCAACTTTTTCTCCCTTGTCATGCGTTTTCTCAGCGCATGCGTACTCTAACAAACGGCAGCCATTTTATATCGCCACTCGATTAGACTTAGAAGCACTATTTAGAAATAAACAAAACATAATTAAAATAGAGAAACATAGCCTTTTCGTTTCCCTCCCGTCATCTACGTACCCCAATTAGTTATTACCTAGCAGAAAGCAACATTTAAGCTGTTCCTTACTTACCATCACTATTGTTTTTGCAACGTCACGTTTATATTCTATGAAGCACAAATCATGCATTTATTATTTATTTAGTACGCAATTATTTTATGTTATAATTAGACACACAGACATTTGTAAATAGATTATTCAGCCCATATATTTGCGTGTTACCCTTCCCTCACGTACATTGTTGATTAATACATTTAAACGAACATTTTTATTAATTATTAATAAAATTTGTTAGGGGTTAAAAAATTTTATTTACTCTGCTCCATCAACTCCCCCTTTGGTGATTTTTAAATCACCACATAAACCCAAGTTATACTTCTTTTCCAGGCAGCATATGTCTTTCATCCTTTTGCTTTTTGTTAGTAATACATCTGTTTCCATTTCATCTTGTCTTCTTGTCTCTTTATACATACTTTCTTTCATTTTCTCTAACTCAATTTCACCCATTTCTCTCTCTCTTTCATTATTCTGTTATTTCTTTTTATCTTATTTTGTCTTATTTTTCTTTTTATACACGTTATTACAATTTTCAACACCATGGCTAACAATATTGCTACAGTTGCTATTATTATAACTTTCCCTATCATTAGTCTACTCATTCTTGTTAACCAATTTGCTACTGAAGAAAACCCTCTACCAAGTTTTCCAAGGACACTTTCAACCTCCAGTGGAACTAGTTCTTTGTGCAAATTTGTAATATTTGTAATATACTTTTGTATATTTTCACTTTTATCAGGAATGTAAGTGCAACAATGTTGGACTTTCAGCATTCCACAAACTCCACCCTCTTTTGCCAAAAGAATATCAAGGGCAAGCCGATTTTGCATCACCATAGCTCTCATGGCAACCATTTCGGTATTTACCATCAGGAACCCTCCCGCAGTATCTGTAGACAAACGATCTACTACTGTGGATAACTTCCGAATTTTAAATGCATTCAAAGATATTCCCACTGCTGGTATTAATGCTCCAAAAATATCACCTATAATTTCTGAAAAACTTTCCCTCTTTCTACGTGTAAAGCTATTTATCATCTTGTATGTTCCTTTTTCTTCTCTGTCCATATGAAAGATTTTTGGAAAGACCAGGCCTACATAACAAGTTCCATACCAATGGTCCGGTAACCTATAATAAGCTTTATTCCCACAAATATAATAGATACCTGGAAATATTGGATCTTTTCCACCTTTGAATCCCCAACCTCCCAAAATTTGATAATTGTCATGGCAGATACTGGAACCTACAAAATAATTGTCATAGACTGTCTTATTTCTCCTAATACACAACTTTCCTGTTTGCGGCCAATCTAATGTCATTGCTGCATTTATCTTTTTCCCTTCATGATTTTCTTCCTCAAACGTCCATAGATGTGTTCTTTTCTCTTTTATTGCTTCTCTTTGAAATTTCATTCTCCTTTCTTCAATCATTTCTAAAAATACCTTTTCTTCTTTCTTTAACTCACAGGTAAGGTTGTTTTTAGCTATTTCTTCTAATGTTAAAATTCTATGCTCTAAAAGAATTCTCCTAAAACCTTTGCTTGTTTTACTTTGTTAAGTTCTGGAACTACAGGAACATTTGCAAAAATCTTATCTATATCAGTGTAATAAAACTCTAATCTACCTGTTTTATAAAATAAACTTGCTATGACACTACATGTTATTCCATAAGTTAGAGGTAGGTGATGATAAGTCACACCTTCTGACACTGATGCAGGCAACTGCATACAAACATAACAATCTCTCACATCCATTGTCTCTACATATTCGTACAACAATTTTGTAAAAACATTTTTAGAAAAGTCTGTTACTGACTTATCCTTATGTAATTCTGCACTACTTCTTAAAATAACTGGTTCTTTAATATTAGTTTCTTTTTCTGGTTTAGTATCATTCTTTGCTTCTATTACAGCTATACTAATAGGAATTGTGATTGCTAAAACTATCCATACTGTCATTAATAATCCTGTACAAAAGCAGCACATTTTACACCATCTTTTTACAAACTCACATTTATCCCTTCTATCTCTAGTATTCTCCATTTTTGTTTTTATCTTTTGTTAAATCTCAGAAAATGGTGTCACTACACCTCAGAAATGACTTAGATGCCACTCTGCTTTCAAAAGTCTTTGCTTGGTACTTTCTTTTAATTCTTTTCAGAATTATTTCGTTGTCACATCCGGTGATTTGTCATATCCAGTAAAATTGTCACATCCGGCAGAAGCACTTTAAGTCTTCCATTCAGGTTTGTTGCATCTCACCTTTACCCATTCGGTTTCTTAGTCTCGGGCTCTCGTGAGTGTTTCTTTCTTCTTTGTAATCAGTTAGAGCGATGTACAACCACTCAGGTGACTTGTATTTCGAATTCACTTTCTTTGTTCTTTTAGACTTTTGCAATCGTTTTCCACTTGGCTTTTCTTGTTCCTTTTGACTTGTTATTTCATTCACCTGTTCAGCACTTTTTTCTCCTGTTCTGATTATTCTGTATCTCAATTTTCTTATATAGTTGCTGGGCCAATTGTCTCCTTTTCTTGGCCTTTTGGCTTCACCTTCTTTTTCTCCTCTTTCTGATTTCCAGTTTCTTTTTCTTGATTCAGTTCTTGTTTTCTCTTCTTCTCAGCTTTCTTCAGATTCTGTTTCAATTTTTTCACAATTGTCTCTTATTTTGAAACTTATGATCTCATTTTCTTTTACTGGTGGATCTGTTTTCTCCTTCTTGTGTTCCCTTATTACTGTCCCTCCTCGATGTTCTTCCGAATTGGTAATTATCTCACTCTCTGCTTCTAATTTTCCCTGTTCTTTTGTTTCACTATCTGTCCCTATTGCTCCTCAGGGTTCTTCTCGATTTTCTAACTTTTTAATTGTTTCTTTCCCTTCTTTGTCTATTAATATTACTTTTGAAGGATTTCCACCATAACTTGTACTTGGTTGCTCATTTAGATCATTTTCTTGTTCATTCTCTTCTCTAATTGGTTTAAATCCCCAAGTTCTCCTTCGAAATTCTTCACAGTTTTCAACTGAATCATCAGATCCTGAACTCGTGTCAGATATTTCCAGATGTCGACTTACAGGTCGATCTTCAAGTTCTGGAATTTCTGTAATTTTCCTTCTTCTTCTTCCGCTTCCTTTTCCTCTATAGAGGTGCTTGCAGTTGGGGTTTCCAGATGTCGACTTTCAGGTCGATCTTCAAGTTCTGGCACCCTTTCTCTTATTCTTTCTGTCTCAGTCGCTGAACTCTCATCCCACACTTCCAGACGTCGACTCACATGTCGATCTGCAGGTTCTGGAACTCTGATTGTGTGGCTGGCATGGACCCAGTTTTTCACTCCTGCACACTTGACTGCAGTCGTTGTCACTAGGATTACCTGTCGTGGCTCGTCCCAGCGAGGAACTAGACAGTTTCTTCTCCTGTGGATTTTTATGCGGACCCAGTCTCCTGGATTCAAGTCGTGGGCTGGTTTTCTTTCAAGAGTGGTCACATCCGGTCCAACCTGATGAAACACAGACCGCACCACATCAGCCAGTCCTTTTCAATAATCCAGTACTAGATCATCAGTTATAGTCAGTAACTTGTTGACAGGTACTTGTGCTTGTCTCATTGCTCGTCCCATGATCACTTCATGAGGACTAAGTCCAGTTTTCTTTTCAGGAATGCTTCTGATGGTCATCAGGACAAGGGGCAGTGCATCGGGCCATTTGAGTCTTGTAGCTTGACACATTTTTCCTAACCTGTTCTTAATTGTTCCATTTATTTGCTCCACTACCCCAGAAGCCTCTGGTCTGTATGCACAATGCAGTTTTTGTTTAATACTTAATGCTTCACAAATTAATTGGATCAACTCATTTTGAAAATGTGTTCCTCTATCTGTCTCAACCGTGACTGGAAAACCATACCTTGGAATGAACTCTCGCAGCATAAGTTTTGCTACCGTTATTCCATCATTCCTTCTAGTGGGGTATGCCTCCACCCAACGAGAAAACAAACAGACGACCACTAGAACATATTTTAGTCTGTTACAAGGGGGCATTTCAATAAAGTCTAATTGCATTCTAGTGAACGGACCTCCTTCTCGTCCTATTGTTCCTAGACTCACTATTGTCTTTCTTCCTGGATTAAATTGCTGACAAATAAGACATCTTTGACAAAGACTTTCAGCTATGGCTCTGAATTTTGGTTTATACCATGTTTGTCTAAAAAGTCTGATCATTGCATCTCTCCCAATATGAGCTTGTCCATGGTACATCCGTGCCATGTCTGCAATCATGCTATCAGGCATAACTGGTCTTTCATCTCTGTAAACCCACACACCATTGTTTTCTTGTCTTCTACATCCTGCTTTTATCCAGTAATCCTTTTCCTCATCATTTGCAATTTCCTGTAACTGTCTCACCTCATCCCATGTCTCGACAGTGTTAGTAAAAAGCAAAGGAGAAGAGATATGCTCCCTTTTGCGATTCTTATTCAGGGATACCATGTTCTCTGCACAATATTTAGCTATCTCGTCCGCGTAATTATTTCCGACAGCTATGTAATCTTCATTTTTCTTATGTGCTTTGCATTTTACTACAGCTATCTGCCTAGGCAGCTGTATCGCCTCAAGCAGTTTCTTTACAAAATCTCCATTTCTGATAGGTGTTCCTGCAGACGTCAAAAAACCTCTTTGTGACCAAATCTGACCAAAATCATGCACTATACCGAAACCGTACTGGCTATCGGTCACAATCGTAACTCGTACATTTCTTCCCAACTTACATGCTTGAATCAAAGCAATCAGTTCTGCAACTTGGGCAGACCTTATTCCTTTCAGACAAGACGCTTCCATCACAGTTGCCACTGTGCACACTGCGTAAGCTGCGCTTAGAACTCCTTCTTTCGTTCTCAAGCATGAGCCATCCACAAACATGACATAATCTGATTCTTTTAAAGGCTCATCCTTTATGTCAGCTCTTGGTTTTGTGCAATATTCCAGCACATTCAGACAATCATGATCTACTTCATCTTGTTCAATTATACTCTCTTCATCTGGCAATGATGTCGAAGGGTTCACATTCATACATCTATCTATGGTCACATTTTCTGCACTCAAGATTACCTTTTCGTACTTAGTCAGCCGACTATGTGTCATGTACTGTGTTTTTGTTCTTGTCAAAAGAATCTCTACTGAATGGGGAACATATACTCTCAGTGGATACCTCATCACTATACCTTCACTTTGTTCCAGACTTACACAAGTAGCAGCAACAGCTTTCAGACATCCAGGCAACGCTTTTGCTATAGGATCTAAAACAGCTGAAAAATAAGCAATTGGTCTCTTCATTGTTCCATGTTTTTGTACCAGTACTGAAAATGCACATCCATCTCTTTCACTGCAGTACAATTCAAAATCCTTTTCATAGTCAGGCATTCCTAAAGCAGGGGCCTCACACAATTTATTTTTCAACTCTTTGAAAGATTTCATTTTTTCATCATTCAATTCAAAAGGGTCTTTTACATCCTTCTTGGTCAGTTTTTGTAATGGTTTAGCAATCAAGGAAAAACCACTTATCCATTGTCGGCAATATCCAACCATTCCCAGAAACATTCTTACCTCTCTTTGCGTCATTGGTGCTCTCATTCCTTGAATCATTTTTATTCTTTCTGTCGCTATCTTTCGCACTCCTTTCTCAATTTTATGCCCTAAATATTGGACTTCTTTTTGAAAAAACTGTAATTTCGAAGGGGACACTTTATGTCCTCTTTTCTCTAGATGGTTCAGTAAAGCAATGGTATCGCTCACACATGCTTCTTTGGTTTTCGATGCCACCAATAGGTCATCGATGTACTGCACCATCACTGACTTTTCTGGCATTTTCAAATCTTCCAGGGACTTCTTTAAAATCTGATTAAAGATTGAGGGGCTTTCTGTATACCCCTGAGGAATTCGGCACCATGCCAAAATACGCTCTCCGAACTGGAACGCAAATAATGGCTGGCTATCTGGATGTAAAGGAATAGAGAAAAATGCGTGACACAAATCTATCACTGTGTACCACTCAGCTTCATGTGGAATTTGGTATAGAATTACTGCAGGGTTTGGCACTATTGGACAACAAGGCACAACTATTTTGTTGATCTTTCTTAAATCCTGTACTATTCTATATGTTCCGTTTGGCTTTTTCAGTCCCATAATAGGTGAATTACATGGACTGCTCATTATTTCTTTTAGAATTCCCTGTTCGATCATTTTATTTATTACAGGAGTTATTCCTTCAATTATTTCTGGAGTCAATTTATACTGTGGCGTATTTGGGTAAGTTGTTCCTTCTTTTACTGTTACTTTTACGGGATCTACCTCTTTCATCAATCCGATATCTTCGCCTGTAAAATCCCACACATTTTCTTTCACTGCATTTTTCAGTTCTTTTGGAAGTTTTTCTGCATCAAATGCAGGAAACAAACCATTCATTTCAGGTTCCTGATTCATCAATGTTACTTTATACAATACATCTTCATCTGGGATCTGAAATCCAATTCCATCTGGCGTACAATAAATTGTGCAATTCATTTTGCACAAAAGGTCACGACCTAAGAGATTTACGGGACTACAATCGCACACTACGAATCTATGCATTTTGCTAAAAGAACCAATTTTTACTTCCACTAATTCAGTAAGTGGTGTTTTAATCTGCTGATTCGCTACTCCAACTACTTGGATGTATTCACCTGAGAGAGGAAGGTTTGGAATTTCCACTGATCTAACAGTAGAACGGGTAGCTCCAGTATCGACAAGGAATGTTACATTTGCACCATTCACTTCTCCATCCACAAAGGGACCAGACTGATCTACCTCTAGAGTTGCGCCAAGTACGCACTCTTTTCCCTCTCCTAGGCACCGTCAGAAACTTTCATCCGACTCATCCTCACTCTGTCGCAACCAATACTGAGAAATGTTAGCTGCTCGCGGCAACTGTGTTACCTGCTCTCCTCCGTAAAATCCTGTTTCTGTACTGTATCTTTGCTGGTTAACAGTGTTGGGAAGTGGTGGTTGTGGCACCTGACCTTGTTGAACACCTACCTCATTCTGCACCTGTGGAGTTAATGATTGATTTTCCGGATTAGGATTAGGTGGGAACTTACACTCGTTTCTCCAATGCCCTAATTTTCCGCAATTATGACATGGCCATTTTTTCTTTGCCTCCTCTAGACTCATTTGACCTTTCCCTTTACCTATGTTAGGTCGGGATTTATTCTGTCCTGTTTCATTCCCACTATTATTATCCAATTGAGCTTCTTGTTTCTCTGCCACTTTCACCTGTGCCCACATTGCCTTCTCTTTCAATTTACGCTGTCTACTCTCAATATCATCACTACAATACTTAGCATACCTCAGTACCTCATCTACAGTGCCATTTTGCCAGTTAATCATATGTTGTTTAATCATTTCACTAATCTCTGGTTTCAGTCCAAACACAAATCTATATACGAAATGACTCATATCTTTTTCACTCAACTCCTCATATCCACTATACTGCTTGAAAACCAACAACAACCTCTCATAATAGGCATGTACAGACTCCTTACTTTCCTGTGTAGTTCTATCGATTTTCACCCAATCTGTTTCTTTAGGAGGAATCTTATTTTTCAAAAAGGTAATCACCTTATCGTATTTCCTCATCACCTCAGGACCTGGAGCTCCTGTCTTAGGATCTCTTGGATATTCTGTAGTTGGCCAGTCAACTGTAATTTTACACTCAGACCACAAATCAGTTGGCACCACTATGTCAAACAATCCATCTAAATCTATCCACAACACTTTTGAAACCTTCACAAACCTCTCCACTTGTCGGTACCATTCAACTGGTTTCTCTCTCAGCTTTGGAAATTCATTTGTAAATGACAGTATATCCTGTCTAGTCCAGGGAACATGCACATAACTACCACCTGGAGTTTCTCTCATAGGGTATTCTCTTGCAACAGGTTCTTTTTTAGTTATCATAAAAGCCAAAGAAGCTTTGTCTGCAGTTTTCTCATACTTTTTTGTCCATCTAACTTTCCATCTGTCCACATCACCCCATTTTCTCAGTAAAACAATTAACTCTTTTATCTGTGTCAGCCTTCCTGCTGTGTTCAAATTTTCAATATCTTTCTCACAAAAGTCTACTCTGTACGGTTTCTGCAATGTTTTCACTTTCGCAAAATCTACTCCAATTTCACTTGCTATCTCTTCCAGTTTGTCATGTAAATTTTTAGCTCTCCATGTAATACTTTTACACAAAAACATAATCTCATCATCCTGGTAATTTTTTAGCTTTTCTGTACCAATCGTCCCTAAAATTAATTCTTCCATGTCAATCTTTAACCTAATTACATCTAATGGTTTTTCTTCTGGTTCTTTCATTTTAAATGCTTTCATCCATTCATTTAACTCATCAGGAGTCGGACCTATAGGCGTATTATTTAGTTCTATCCAATTACCACTCTTTTCAGGGGTCACTGTTGCAGATTCTGTTACCATATGCATTTTCCTACCATTACACTCATTCACAGTCAAATTTGTAGGTGGACTTGCTCTGTATGTACTAGCCAAATTATTTGTACTTGCACTTGGTTCCATCCTTTCTTTTTCTCTCTGAAATTGTGAATTCATAGGAATCACTAAAGACCGTTCATCAATTTTCTGATTCTCAAAAACTGGTATTACTGGACCTATTGTTACAGGTACAGTCACAGCTTCCATGTTTTTCGTTAACTCCCTAATTTTCTCAGTCAGTTCTTTTGTTGTTCTTGCTAATTCAGTTGCATTGTCACTTTCTACTCCTTCATTTTGTGAAGTTCTTATTTGATCTTGTGACCTATCTATTTCAATTCTTTTTACAGGACTTTTATTTCGCACAGTCTCTATTTGTGGCGCATTAGGTGTCACCACTGTAGAACTCTGCTGATACGGAGGGGGATTTCTATTTAAAATATCTTCCAGCAATTCATCATCCGTTTCACTCTCATGCATATATTTTTCCCTCTCCATATGTTTCTTTTTCTCAGTATGTTTTCTCTTAGTCTCTTCCTCAACTGTAAAAGCCGGAAACAAACCTCCTGTCATGTTAGCACATCTCCATCGTTTTATTCTATCCTCATGATTTATTCCCCACATTCTTCCAGGCATGAACTCATGATCCCTTAAACCTCTGAATCTCTCTCGCTCATACATCTCATCTTCCCATTCCGTCAACGCTTCAAACTGTGTCGGTCTAGGTCTAGGTTCTAAATTTGTCATCTTTTCTCTCAAATTTCGCAAAACCGCTACACTAAATGAACCATTCTTAGGGAAAGCTAATGCTCCATCATTCTTCGTATACTTTGCCCAATTTTCTAACCATATGCATGTATGATATCCATATTTCAGCATCATATGTGAAGCTGCTGATTTCGGCGGAGGAATTACTTGTCCCTCTCTAGTCACAACCTTTTTGTCTTTCTTAAAGAAATTCTTAATTTTTGTCGTCCATGACGTTCTCTCCCTTTCATACTCATAATACGGCATGTTTTCGATTGGTTTTTCTCTTCAAACCAGCACTGTTCCGTGTACGGAACTTCAACCAATCACAGCGCGACTCACACCAACACACCAATCAGAACGATTCCCTTCGTCCACGGACCAATCAATCCTAGCGCGGTACTTTTCTACGTCACTCCTGTCTCTGTGTTCACGTGACTAGCGCACTATCCAATCCTAGCGCGGCACTGTCGATGTCACTCCTGCTCTTTTTACCCCTCCTTTACAAAAATTATCGGCAATTTTTCTTTTCACTGTTTCTTCGTTAGTTACAACAATTAAAACAATTCCATAGTCTGATTCGCTAAACCAAAGTGACAGCTTTGTCCTTTTACACAAGAATCCTGTATTTCCAGTAGGCAGCGCTTACCTCTACCCTACCACAGAATTATTAACTTTCGCCGATAAAGTAGCACTTCCCTCTACCTTACCCTTCTTTCAAGCAAACAATAAACCCGTTTCTCTGGGGATAAGACACATGTGGAGCCTATGCTCCTGAGAATTAAGGCCAGAGTTTCACAAGAAGACGTGATTTGCTATCTCAGTTACACACCTTTCGTACAGAAATCCCTAACATAACACAACCTGTGTTATTACCAAAAATTGAATTCAGACCATGTACCAAATTCCATGTGACTTCTCTTGCCACACGTGTTCCACTTCCTACATCCCAGAAGCGTGAAAATTCATATATAACATAACGCGACTCAACATATAGTATTAGTCATTAAAAATAATCAATAATCAATAATCAATAATCACCAAACTAATCTATAGAAACCATAACTCTGCTACCAAGAAATCTGATGCAGCGGATACAATGAAAACAATTTCCTCCTAGGTCACTTATCGGTCATCCAGGGGCGACTTATATTTTCTCACATCCACATGACGATGGGGCCCATAACATCGCCTAACAAACACACACACACACACACCTGGATTTCCTCTACACCTTTACGAAAATCTATACTCCTAGGAGAAAAGGAAAAACTAAATGAAAATCATCATGATGTACCGCTGGAAGGAGCCGGGATACCTTATTACCTTAACCTATCACTTTCTTAGTTTTTTCTTAAGATATTCCTGCTCATTGTTTTGTCGATGGATCATCTAGTAAAAAATCAGTTCATAGTGATTAAGACCAGCTAAATCACAATAACCAATTACCAATTTCACAAATCATTTAGTAAATAACCACTGAGTCGTTTGATTTAAGAATCTCAAATTTTATATAATTTTAAAGGCATGGAAAAGAATTTAGACTTTTTATTCAATTATTCATTCATTATTAATTCAAATATTTATTAAGCAAAATCAATTTTATTGCAGAAAGGAAATTTTGTCATGAAGCAAAACCCTAATTACCTGCCTATCTTCCTAATTTAGCCTAATGATTTCTAACCTAAGTTTAAGATTTAAAAATAACCTGATTCTCATACTCAACTGGAAAAATAAGACAGCAACAGAAACTTCAGCTCGTCAGCATCAGCTACCGCAACCCGTCTCATCTAACAGTCTTTCAGCATCTCCCGCTCAGTAAAATGGATCGATCTGGAACACCAAGTACTGGAAGCCACCAACTCCAACACCAACTAACCCTCCCACTAAGAGTAGGCCTTCTTATACCCTAATTCTAACTTTGCTAACTAAATTGTTGCAACATTAATAACGCGCTTTTCTTTCATTGGTCCACTCATTTCATTTATTCATTTTTAATCAAGTTCTCCCGGATCCAGCTTGTTCTTTTGGAATGCATATGTTCATTTCCTTTCTCACAGTTCAAGACATGTTTCCATCCGCTTCGATCAGTACATTTGTAACTTCTTTCGATACATTCGAGAACTCTGCAGGCATTGTCCTTTCTCTTAAAACTGTTTCCCACGATTCTCTGCTGATCACCACGGCACACTATCAGTTCAATTAGGTCACATCAGCCTTGACCATTCTTGCATCCTAGCCTCTCAGCACCATCACGTGGTCAGTCTTTCTCCAACTTTTTCTCCCTTGTTATGCATTTTCTCAGCGCATGCGTACTCTAATAAACGGCAGCCATTTTATATCGCCACTCGATTAGACTTAGAAGCACTATTTAGAAATAAACAAAACATAATTAAAATAGAGAAACATAGCCTTTTCGTTTCCCTCCCGTAATCTACGTACCCCAATTAGTTATTACCTAGCAGAAAGCAACATTTAAGCTGTTCCTTACTTACCATCACTATTGTTTTTGCAACGTCACGTTTATATTCTATGAAGCACAAATCATGCATTTATTATTTATTTAGTACGCAATTATTTTATGTTATAATTAGACACACAGACATTTGTAAATAGATTATTCAGCCCATATACTTGCGTGTTACCCTTCCCTCACGTACATTGTTGATTAATACATTTAAACGAACATTTTTATTAATTATTAATAAAATTTGTTAGGGGTTAACATTTTTTTTATTTACTCTGCTCCATCAGTACCATATCCACGAAGAACCAAAACAAACTCACCTGATATATGCAGGTCAAACGAATTAATTCTCCACTGTCGACTCTTCAGAGCAAATGGTCAGATCCAAGGGTTTCACCGTTCAGGACTCCAGTCGGGATGACCACTGGGCGAGGCACCCTCCGGCGGGACAGAAGGGGCAACTGCGAGTACCAGGAACTTTTTCGTGCAGGGATCTCTGATCCGTCTGTCTGACCTGACAATGGCCTCGACCTCCCCCCCGTCCACGGAAGGGGATGGGTCACTCACCCGAAGGAGTCCCTGTTCGGGCGCCAACTGAACGAAGTGGCCTGATTAGGGTCACCTGGGTCACTCACGACCACCTCTCAGCCTTCCATACCAAATGAAGAGTCTGTCAGACAGTAGAGAATACAAACCAATAACAGTTTATTCAAAGTACACTCAGAGCGGAGCCCTGTCTGCCCAGTCGCTAGCAGTGCTGCAGAGGGACTGGCATCAGCAAGCATAGCGATACATTATGTACACTTCGAAACCGATGAAAGCACACCCACCATGGAATTTTCCAAGGAGATGCAGCTGGACAGTAAATTACAAAGGAGTAAGTTTCGATTCTGAGGATGGGCACACATTATCTACTATTCAAGGTCAATCTGCCTGTGCCCACCACTAAAAACAAGTGGGAGAAGGTCTACGTCTAGAGGAAAGGTATGCGCTAATAAGAACAGTGCATTCATTAGTGTAGCAAAACTCAGCTCTGAAGAAACATAACCTAGAGAAGGCTGTTTCTCGGAAATGGCAAAGGATTAGTTTCCATTTTAATTCAAAATGGCGGCCATACACAAAATGGTGCCGCGAATGCTAACCTTACATAAAACAATGCAAAAGCATATTTTTCTATTCTAACACCTTTTTTTCATAATTTCCTAAGGAGGCTGAGTCCACCTCTACCTCTTTCTCCCTCTTTTGTTCTTTTAGTTACTGTTAGGTGTCATATGGTGTCATCAGAGCAAGTAATCCCTGATGTATTCCATCAGATCAGGATGTGGTATCAGACAACCGTGAAAGTCACTATCCCATGGCTCTAGTTCCCTTTGAATGTGGGGGGTCTCAGGTTCCTTAAGGATAGCTGTGAGTCCAGTCATGACTGTGGATTGTCTTTTTGGCAAGGACATGGAGCCCACCATTTAGAAGGAGGTGGAGCTCGGTCTCACCTGGAAATGTTAGGTTTGCTTGAGTGGGTGTGCCTGACTACACAGTCCATAGCAGTCTGAGAGGGGAGTCAAGGGGGACTGGAACCTGGAAGAATGGCCAAGGTATCTGGCAAAAAGAGGAAGGGCCAGGGGCAAGCAGACCTGCTCCTGAAACTTCCACAGTCCAGGAGAAGGCTGCTGTAGCGGCCCGTGGTGGGAGTGCTGCTGGGCGCCAAATGCGATGCAGCGCGCGCAACGAAATTCGTTTTATTTATTTATAAGTTTACTTACCTCTAATCGGCCGTAATCCGTAGTTTACTACCCCCCGCCCCACGTCAGCGCCCGGCAGCACTCCCACCACGGGCCACTACTGGGAGGCTGCGCCTGAACATGACACCCCAGAGCCTACAGGGGAGGACATTGCTAACCTGGAGAACCTACCTGAGCTTCCAGGCTGGCTAGTGGAAGGGGGACCCTCCAGAGAGGAATTCTGCAAAGGCGAGAAAGAGTACCCTACTCTTGAGGGCCTACGATGGTAGACTGAGGCCCAGGAAGATAGAGACACCTGTGGTATTCGCCGGATTTACTGGGAAAATGATCTCATGTTTAGTAAATCTAAGGTTCCTGAGCCTGGTGCAGCACCTTCCTACTTCCTAGTGGGTCCTACTGGGTCTGGTTCTTGAAGTACCTCAGGCAGGACATCTTGGACAAGAAAAAAGGTTGTCACCCACTTTTATTGGTGTGGATGAATCTTGTCCAACCTGCCAGGCCAGGTCAGGGTGAACATGGAAGGCTCCCATGGATCTCCTTTCTATCACTGCAACCGCTTTGAAAGGGTAGGCATCAACATTGTTGGGTCCCTGGAACCCAAGGCTGCCCTAGGCAACTGGTCTATGCTGGTCTGGAAGGACCATGCCATTAGGTACCAAGAGGCTATTCCCTTGAGGACAGTGGCTGGGCCCGCAGTAGCCTGAGAACTGATGAGGTTATTTGCCTGTGTGGGTTTACCCAAGGAGGTAGTCTTGGGTACCAGCTTCATGTCAGCATACATGAAGTACATAGGGGACGAGAGTGGAGTAACTTAGAAGTTTTCCATACTCTATCATCCCCAGACCAATAGGCTTGTTGAGATATTCAAGAAGACCCTCGAAGGCATGATTATTGTCCTGTCAGAGCCCACGAGACAGAAGTGGAATGTCCTCTTGGCATCTCCTCTTGCCATGCCAGTTGTTTTTATACAGGGAGGTGCCAAAGAAGAGAGTTGGGGGATTGAGCTCTTCTATGGCCACCATGTCAGGGGGCCTCTCAGCCTTGTAAAGAATGGGTGGGACAGGAAACCCCACCAGGATGTAGTCATTGACATGGTGGATCTCTGGACTCCGATGAAACACTTCTGGAAGAAGGCTACTGAGAACCTGGAAGCCAGCCAGGAGGTTATGGTTGAGTTTCAGTCTGGCAAAAAGGGTGGGTGATGGAACCTGTGGAGTCCCGGGCCTTTCAGGACTGATGGTCCAGGTCCTCTAAGGTGAATGACCGCAAGGGGGAGTTCCCCCTTCTGGTGGACCTCAAGACCTCCAGAAACCAACTAAGGGTTCTACATTTCAATCGCCTCAAACCCCACTAAGAGAGGCCCGAAGTCACCATGCTCCTGGTAACGGATGATGGAGTTGAGGAGGACAGGGAACCTCTTCCCGACCTCCTAGCTTCCTAGAAGCAGAATAGGTAAGTAGAAGATATGGAAAGTGTCAACCTCTCCTCGACCTTGATGCCAGAGCAACAGAGGTACTGTCACCACTTGCTGAGACAGTTTTCTTCCCTGTTCTCACTTACCCCTGGGCTCACCCATCTGTGTACCCATGATGTTGACAATGGGGAGAGTATGCCTTTGAAGACTACAATCTACAAACTATCTGGCAAACTGAGAGCCAGCATCTAGGAGGAGGTTTCCAAGATGCTGGAGATAGGGGCGATTGTTTATTATAATAGCTTTAGGTCCAGTCCTGTGGTTCTTGAACCAAAGGCCGCCCACTGGGTGCCACACCAGAACTTTGGTTTTGTGTGGATTACAGATGGCTCAAATTGTTCACTAAAACTGATGCTCACCCCATTCCCGAGTTGATGAGCTCCTAGATTGGTTGGGAGTTGACAAGTTCCTGAGCACACTTGATCTGACATTCGAACACTGGCAAATTGCCTTAAATGAAGGGGCTAAGGCGAGGTCTGCATTCTCCAACCCAGAGGGCCATTCTCAGTTTAAGGTGATGTCCTTTGGGTTAAAGGCTGCCCTTGAACCCTTCCAGAAGTTGTGCAACAGGGTTCTGGCTGGGATGGAGACCTTCAGTGCTGTCTACCTGTACAACATTGCAGTATTCAGTTCTAGCTGAGAGTACCACCTGTTCTACCTAGAGGAAGCGCTTCAGGCCCTGCAAAAGGCAGTCCTGATTATCAAGACCAAGCACCAGATAGGTTTCTGTGATCTACTTGAAAAACCAAGTTGGTGGGGTCAAGGTGCAGGCCAAAATTCAGGCCATCTTGGCTTGAAAAAGGTCTTTCTAGGCCTCACCTGATACTAGAGGAGATTCGCCAAGAGGTATGGCACCTAGGGGTGGGGGAATTTTGGCGATTTAGCCTTACTCTTGTAACGCAGGAGTTCTGGACAAATTTCGCCAATTGCTGCATGGTAGAATTTTGTCTCACATGTCGCTGCAGAACGGTAAGTTGGTGAGCGCGGGCGAGATTTGGCGTTCAATGGCACAAATTCCAGTCACTAGGAGGACGTCCGGCAAGACTTTTCTAACTTGGGCGGTGTTAGAAATGGGATTTCTGGTTGGCTAAGGCTTGCGCCAAAGCCAGGCAGAAACCACCACTCTAGTCAGGGCAAGGGAGTTACACGCTGAAGATAACCCCTGCTCACCCCCTTGGTAGCTTGGCACGAGCAGTCAGGCTTAGCCCAGAGGCAATGTGTAAAGCGGTTGCGCAACACACACACACAGCAGCAACACACTAGGCACACTACAAAAGAAACTCCACACAAGGTTATATAAAAAATAGCCTTTGTATTATCATAAACACATTAGAAACATAATCACACATTTACACTGTGCCAACTGGCACTAGGCAATATTCACAGGGGATTATATACAGGACCAGGCCAAGTGGGCCACGGTCAGAACCATCAGAACAGGTAAGTAAATGCAAAACACAACCAGTAACTACTGGTACCATAATGACCTAAGCATTATCATATTAGCATTAGACACCATCCTAAAATATCATAGCATGACATTAGGCAATAAATCACATTAGGCCCAAACCTCATTAGCATAAACACATTACGCAATTAGGCCTCACCAGCATAGACACATTATGCATAAACAGCCTAAACATAAACGCATTGTGTCATAGGCATCACCATAGCTACATTATGCAACATCACATTAGGCCTAAACACATTATGTCTAAACACTGGACATACGTCACATCACATTCCAGTAAAACAACCAGTCATGACTGGTAACATTGCATCTTGCCTGAACCTGTTAGGCAAACATAGTAGGCCTGAAAGCTGGGCATAAACACATTATGCAATACCCTCCTAAACATAAACACATTACGCCATAGGTACTATCCCAAAACAGCATTGCACGACATTAGGCATCAGCATAAATACATTATGCAATATCCCATTAGGCAGGAACTCAGTAGTGCCCCACGGTAACACTACTACAAGGTGCATACATCACCTTAGGGCCTTGCGCCCTTTCGCCATCAACTAAATGACCCCAGGCCAACTGGCCTTTCACAGGGGCCCACAGGCCCTTTGTCCCAAATGTCAGGGCAACCTAGATGGGCAATGCGCTGGGGGGCGGGGGAGTATATCTCACTCCTGCACTTCAAGAATGCCCCCAAAGGAAATGATGGCACTGGCACTCCTGTGCCCTCTGGACCCCCACTGGGGCCCTTCTATATATATGCCCAATCGTTGCAGCTGATCACTGTCAGGTGGGGCAGCTGTGAGAATTAGCACGGGCACTCACGGTGTCCTGAGAGCCCCACTGGAACTCTGTCACCACAAATTGCCCCCTCGCTGCAGCTGCCCGCAGCGCGGCGCAGCTGTGAGGGAGAACCGGGGCACGGGCCCCTCTGAGCCTTGGGAGCGACCACGGGGGAAGGCACCGACAATGTGCCTCAACACACCCCCCCACTAAGCTCGCGACTTAGCCCCACTCACCAGGGCTCTTCCGGATTCCTTTGGTCTGCACCGACCGATCCCTGGGCACCGACAGTGTGCCCCGACAGGTCACGCTCTTGGGACCTCTCTCAGGCTTCGCCCGGTCTCTCCTGCAGGCGGTAGATTCCCCAGCACGCGGGGCTCTCTCTCCTGTGCATGGGAGCCCCGCTCACCAACAGGCCGCCACTACCGCTTCTTGCTGCATACGCAGGGCTCTCTCATTACCACGGGAGCCCCGTTGACCCGCCGCAGTATCTCTCCTCGCTTCCGGGCAACATGCAGGCGGGGTAGGCTCCCGCCTCGATCTCCGGCACAGCGACTTCCCGACGGTGGGTGTGGGTCACGCCCACAACCAGGCTTTCTCCAGCCTGACTTCCGCCCCAGATCTCGGGATACGGCCCTGGTTGCTACGGCAACCCGTGACTGCGCCGGCAACGTTGGAGTGCTTGACACGCACTCAGATCGGCACCCAGAGTTCTTGGCACACAACAGCGGGGTGGGCTCCCACTCATGAACACCGCATGCAGGGTGGGCACCCGCTTAAAATCATGATCATTGCGGGGTGGGCACCCGCTTGGTTAAGTAAATACGCATAAAAGCGGGGTGGGCTCCTGCTCCTTGCAGCAACTCGGGGGGAATCCCTACGCCGGGGATTCCCTCTCCATGATGTGCAGCACAGCGCTGCGCAGCCCCAGTACTCTCCTCTCTCCTGGAAGTAAAGTGATGAAGCACAGTGCTCACGAGGCGCTAGGACAACAAGAAGTCCTTCAGGATTCAAGGGGCATAGCTGGGCCCAGGGAGGCCAGCACACAGGGCCCTCCAGCAGGGAGGCAAGCCCCCATGGCGGTTCCTCCTGGGCCCCAGCAGCAGCAAGCCCCCCACAAGTCAGGAACAAGCACCAGCACAGAGCCAACATCATGGGGTCACAGCCCCTATATTTGTCTGCAGTGCAGGGCATGGGGGAACCAGATCCAACTGGTTCAGGGGGGATTTGGAGCACTTTGTTTTCCAAGCTCCTCTTCCCCTTTGTCAGGTGGGGGCTAGGTGATCAGACACACCACAGGGGGCGGAGCCAGCATTGTCCAGGCTGGGCACAGTCCTATTCAGAATCCAGGGACTTCTCCTCCCACCACTCCAAATGCAGAAGTCCCATTCAGCCTAGCGCTGACTCACCCTGCCCCTCCTGGAGCCACACATACCTCCCAGCCCCTGTCACTCAAAAGCCAGACATGCAATTCACATCAGGCAGGCAGACACATAGCACACAGAAATACCAACTTCTAAAAGTGGCATTTCTAAAATAGTTATAATAAATCTGCGCACACCATTGCGCAGCATTTATTATCACTATTCCAAATATACCAAACTTGACCACGCTGCGCCTCTCATATCAGGAATTACCACTGAAACACTTATCAGGGAATCCCCAATGCATTCCCATGGGAGGGCAGCCCCACAGTAGTGAGAAACCAAAATGGCTGTTTGTCACTACCAGCACATGTCACACACTTAAGGTACATGTCCTATCTTTTACCTACAATGCACCCTGCCGATAGGGCTAGCTAGGGCCTACCTTAGGGGTGACTGACATGTAGTAAAAGGGGGGTCACGGACATGGCACACACTTTAGGTGCCACGTCACAGCGGCAGTAACACTGCGCGCACAGGCCCTGCAATGGCAGAGGCCTGAGTTAGGTTTGAAAGGCTACTTTGGTGGGTGGCGCAATCAGCGATGGCCACCGGACGAGAGCTCCTCCACTGAGCACCTGGGTTAGGGATCACCATATCGGTCAATATCCCTGTTCAACCCAGCCATCCATCGCCCGGCATCGCCCTGCTGCCCTCCTACATCATCACACAGCAACACAGCGCAAGCTTGGCCCCGCAGCACCGCACAGACCACCGTTTATGGACCCCTCTCACCTCAATTAGGACCGTCGGCCATTGATCAGAAGAGCTGGCCGCTTGGTGAGTCCGTCGGATGCCTCACTGCTGCTGACTGACGGAGCCCCAGCCGAGCGCTGCTCCTCGAATCCAGCCGACATCAACAGAGGGCTGGGTATCCATCTCCGACGTGGGCTGCTGGGGGACTGACTGAGGATGATCGCCCAGACTCTGAGGCATTGGTGAGTCCGTTCCCCCCCGCTGCAGACCTTTCAACACCTTGGGCCCCCGAGCCTGCGACCCGCCGAGAACTGGCAGATTAGCGCAGAGCCCAAAGGCGAGTTTCCAGCTGGCGACGGGTACACCCAGCTCGAGCCAAGTCCTTGGGGAGCTGTTGCTGCCTCGCCCCCTGATGCAGGTTCTCCCATACTGGGAACAATCGCGCTCATCACTGCAGGGGATTCTATGGAGCTGTGAAATGGCTGGGACCATCAGGGCTAGCCTTGCCCGAAGTCATAACCTATAAGTGCATCAACGCTGCAGAGGAGAAGGGTCCCTCCTGGGAGCAGCCATGCGATATACCGAGTTGCATATACCGAGCCAAGTCCCTGGGGAGCTGCTGCCGCCTCGCCCCCTGATGCAGGTTCTCCCATACCGGGAACGATTGCGCTCATCAGAGCAGGGATGCTACGGAGCGGTGAAACGGCTGGGACCATCAAGGGCGAGCCTGTCCCGAAGTCATATTCTATAATTGCAACAACCCTGCAGGGGAGAAGCCTCCCATGCCGGGAGCGGCCGTGCGATTTGCATATACCGAGCATATACCGAGTGGGCAGTGTGCACCATCAGGATCATAGCTATGGAAACCCCTCGATGTCCAGGCTGCAGGAGTGGGTCTAATATCAGAATTGTAGCTGTACAGTACAGCTGTTGGTCAGTGGCACAGCAGTTTTATTGCCCCAGCCATTTTGAGCACAGAACTGCTCCTCCATACTGCCTCAAGCCTATTCCCCACGAAAATGGCAGCAACTGGCAATGGCAATAGAAAGAGGACTACGCCATAAAAACAAACAAGGGTCTACAGCTGCACCCTGAGCCAGGCTCGATAAGGTGGCGGCCATCTTGGAATGGCTCTGACCTGCTATAGTAGTCAATGAAAGACTTGTTGGAATTGAAAAAGTACAGGGATTCACTTCTTACTTACGACCCCACCAATCTTTTTTTAATATTTATTTCCTATGAGGATACTATCCAAATGATCACAGACATAAGGAAATTAATGACAATAAAGTCCCCAACAGGGACTACAGTAAAAAGCGTAGATGTTTTGGGAAAGGCAGTGGATTGCAGTAGCCATCAAAGAGGGTGTCACTACTACGCAAGTACGTTTGAGCCTCTGCCCCAACACTTAGACAGCCCGCTCCTTCAAGACAGTCCACCAGGGGACACATGCTGCTGTGATGTGGTTCCCTGCCTCTAAGAGACCAAGTCAGTCACCATAGCTTCCCTCGCTTGGTATGTGGAGACCCATCCCCTTTGCTGCTTACTGACCCATTTCGTTCCTATAGTGCCCAACCATAGCCAGCATGGCAGGTCCTGGCCTGACCGCTACTGGAGAAAACTCATAAACCCTGTTTTACCCCCCCAACCTCTCCAAAACCGCTGCAAAAACTTTCAAGCACTCCACCCTGAAAAATCACCCTGAGACATTGATCTCTGACCTGCGTTACAGCGCGGACAATGGCATAGTCATTAATGACCTCATTTTCTACTCCAGAAGAACCCCCTCTTGGCGCAATACCTTTGCGCACCTCCTCAATGTACGCGCCCACCAGGAACATTCCACACGGCACTAAGCTCACAATAGCGCCCTCCTCAACCCTGCGAACCGACCTCACCATTACCCTCTACAAAAGCGGCATCGTTTTGATCCAAGCCTCAACCAAAAACCTCAATAAATTTGCGGACCTTTTTACCCTCCTCAGAAACCATGTGCACGACCCTGGCAGGGCAACCAACACCCGCCTCGACGACCCTCCGACCAGCCTGCCTAGCGTGACTAGCCTCCCACAAACCACCTCCCTAAGGGTTTCCAACACAGTTCATCCTAACCCCTCTAGCTCGTCTCCCAGCCTTGCCAACACAATCGTGCCGAGACCTTTGGTCTCCTCCCCACTAACTCCCCACTCCGACTCTGAGACTGGTACGCTTCCAAAGACCTATGATACAGGTCGAGCTAGCCCTGCTAGCCCACAAACCACCCCTCCAAGTGTTCCTAACACGGTTCATCCTAACCCTTCTAGCACGGCTCCCGGCCTTGCCAACAGAATCGGCCCTAGACCTCTGGTCCCCTCCCCACTAGCTCCCCACTCCGACCGTGAGACTGAGATGCCCCCAAAGACCTACGACACAGGTCGAGCTAGCCCTGCTATCCTATCCCGTATGCATGACGATAGAACTGCCTCTGAACCACTGCCCCCCTGTCCTTTAGCGCCTCCCTCTTATCTGGATATCGAAACTCTGCACTCCAGAGCTGCCAAAATAATTCAGAGCATCCATTTCTCCATTCTGGATCTAACGAACCTCCTTCACCTCGCGGAACTCTCCTTCGCTAACCTCAAGCTCCTGCTGAACTCCACCCCCCCTCTTATCACCGAGCTCCCCAAACACCCACTACCTCTATTCTTGAGACACCTTCGCCCTCGCAAGCATCCTTGCTACCTCTCGGAGGAGGAAACCCTAGCTCTCGTCCTCTCCTACAACTCTACCCTTGCCACACCAAGTCCGCTAGACCTCACTGAAAAGGAAATCCTTGCCATCCTCCGGGACTACAACGCAGCCCCAGTTACCCCATGTCTATTACACGTGAGTGCTGAACATCCCATCTGCACGGTCACTATCAACCCCAGCAGATCAGCTACCCTCCGTAACAGAAGTGTGATTAAAAGCAATCTAGCGCCTGTACCCCTGTCCGCCCCGACTCACAACACTCCCTCCGACCCCTCTCTGACTGGTCTCTTAATTAACTGCCGATCGGCAGTTAAGCACGCCGCCGATATTGCTGCTCTCATCCTGAACAAAAATTTCGACTTAGCAATTCTAACAGAATCTTGGCTCAACGAATTCTCATCCCCATGCCTGGACCTCTTAGTCCCTCCCAACTATAACATTGCAAGGCTGGACAGGCAACCTAGCAAGAAAGGAGGAGGCATCGCCTGCATCTATCGCTCTAACCTTATTGTCACGGAACTTCTGGCGGATACCACGGACTCCTGCGAAAACCTCGCCCTCTCCATTTGCAGCAACTCCACCCTACTGTGCAACCTGCACATCTTTTACCACCCCCCAGGCATGAATGACTCCTTCACTGACCACCTCATGGAAATTTTCACAGCTAAGAGTTCCTCCAACGCTAAAGACATTTTCCTTGGCGATTTCAACCTGCACTGGAACGATCCCAAGGATCCTCATGTCAACGCCATCAAAGACCTCCTGGCCGATCAAGCCCTGACCCAATCTTGCTCACTCCCAACTCACTCGAAAGGGGCCACTCTTGACTGGATAATCTCTAAGGAATCAACAGTCAAGCTTATCTCTATAGACCCATGTGACTGGTCTGACCACCACGCCATCGCCTTCCTACTACCTGGCACCCACAAGACTAGGGCACCGCAGCCGGTGATTCCTAAACGCTGGGTCAGAGACACCAAGAACCTGGACCACAGAGAACTGGAGGCTCGGTGCAAATCTGACCTCCCCCCCTCGCATATCACTACGGTCAATGACCTCAACGATCACTACTCTGCGACTATATCGAACATTCTGGATGACCTAGCCCCACTAAAACTAAAAAGAACCCAAATCAAAGATAGAAACCCCTGGTTCACTGGATCTCTCAACAATGAGAGGAGATCCCTCCGGCAAGCCAAAAGAATCTGGAGACAGCACCCCTCTGCCGCACATCTAAAACTTCTCCGCCAGGCCAGAAATACCTACAACAGGAACATCCTCAACTCAAAAAAAGAATTCTTCAGATCGGAACTGGGGAACACCAAGAACAGACCCCGTAAACTCTTCAAACTGGTCAAACACCAATCCAACAAACTGGCCAAAACATTGAAAGAAAACCCCAAGTCTCTAATATCATCCGAGGAATTCTCCTCTTTTTTTGCGGACAAAATCAAAGCCTTAGGTAATGAACTTAGTTCCGCCTCATACTCTCTACCCCCTACTGACCTGCCTCCTCCTTCCACGCCGACCCGACAGGCTTCACCTAAGAATCAAGCTCACTGGACCGACTTCACACTCTACGACGAAGACTCTGTCTCTAAAATCCTATCTACCTTAAACCCGAATAACCATTTTAATGACCCGCTCCCCTCCAACTGCCTAGCTGCCGCCGCCCAATCCATTATTCCTAGCTGGACTGCAATAATTAACGCCTTTCTCTGGCAGGGATCGATTCCTGACTCTCTGAAAGCCGGCCAAGTCCTCCCCATTTTGAAAAAGCCGTCGCTGGATCCAGCCTCCCCTGACAACTTCAGACCTATTTCCAACATCCCTCTCTTAGCTAAAGTGTTGGAGAAGTGTGTGCAACTGCAGCTAAGTCAACACATCAACAACTTCCACCAACTCGATGACTTCCAATCCGGATTCAGACCTGGACACAGCACTGAAACCACCATGCTCCACATCGTTGATGATGCCCTCCAAGCCCTTGACCAAGGCAAAACATGTCTCCTAATCCTCCTATATCTATCCTCGGCCTTCGACGCGGTCAACCATGGAAAGCTACTAAAACGCCTCAAACTCAGGATGGGATTGGATGGCTCTGTCCTAAAATGGTTTAGATCCTTCCTCCAAAACCGATCACAGAGATTCCTAATTAACGGCAACCTGTCTGCTCCCTCTCCGGTCACGATTGGAGTCCCTCAAGGATCAACGCTGTCCCCCACCCTCTTCAACCTTTACCTAGAACCGCTTGCCGAAGTCCTACGCACTGCAAATATCTCCTACCATATGTACGCTGACGACACTCAGATCTACATCAAAATCTCATCCCTCGAGGTGATTCTCTCCCTGAATGAGGCCCTGAAGCTGACCGTCCAATGGCTCGCCTCCAATCAACTCAAACTCAACGCAAAGAAAACAGAATTTCTCCTAATTTCCCCTCCTAAAACCAACCCTGAGATTCAGATATGGATTAAGGCCATCACAGCCTTAAATTGCCCACCGACCTTTGTGGACTCGGCCAAATCACTGGGAATAACCCTTGACTGCAACTTGAACATGCGGGACCACATCAACTCAATGGCCAAATCAGCCAGATTCCACCTGAGCTACCTTTGGAAACTGAAACCCTTCCTTGACGCTTCGACCTAAAAATGGCAGTTCAAGCACTAGTCATCTCTAGACTGGAATATGGCTGTTCTACCCTCTCGGGTCTACCCAAGATCTCCCTGGCACCTTTAATAGCCTGCCTCAACGCGGCCGCCAGACTACTTACCGGCACAAGGAAATTCGATCACATTTCTCCACACCTGAAAGCGCTGAACTGGCTTCCTCTTGAGGCCAGGATACAGCTTAAGCTGGCATGCATCACACACAAGGCTTTATACTTAAACTCCCCTGCATATCTTGCACAGACACTTGTGGTATCCAGAGGAATCAGAAACTCCTGGTCCGCCAGAGACCTCTTGCTCCAGCCTGCACGTTTTCGGAAAAAAAAAACTTACAATCGGGCTTTCGCTGGGGCCGCGCCAAGAATATGGAACTCTCTCCCACCCGCCATAAGAAGAATCGGCTCTCTGGCACGCTTCAAAAAGGAGGCCAAAACCTTCCTTATGGGTAAATTCCTCGTTTAAACTTTTACCTTCAACCACCACAGAGACCCTGATCAACTTCCAGCTATTGCCTCCCTCGGATCACCTAGTCACCCCACCAAGAAACCTGGGGCCTTGTCTTGAGTAACTGTAATGTAAACTGTACTTATATATCCTTCTATCCCTTATGTATCCAGCACCCTGCCCCCTCCCAATTGATTGTATACTCTTATGATTCCATGCCTTTTGTACAACCCTAGGATTCTGTAAAGCGCTCTGATACCCTAACGGGTCAAGTTCGCGCTCTATAAAACATTGGAAAAAAAAAAAAGCGCTGCAAGCCCACCAGTAGCATTTAATTTACCAGCCCTGGGTATATGAGATACCACTTTACAAGGGACTGACAGGTAAATTAAATAGGCCAAACAGGTGTAGACCAATCTTACCATATTTATCACAGAGAGCACACGCACTTTACACTGGACAGCAGTGCTAAAGTGCCCAGAGTCCTAAAACCACCAACACAATGTCAGAAAAAAGGCTAGGAGAAAGGCAAAACGTTTAGGGATGACCCTGCAAAAAGGGCCAAGTCCAACATAACCCCCTTCCAGCCAAAATGCAGGGTAGACCAATCACCACCTTGATGGGCTTCCCTGCCTTGGGCGATAGAACACGGACGCGGGCTCGCAACTGCAGGGACCCCCTCCAGTTCTACGCCACTCTGAACCCACGTGGTTCCCTCTGTCAAAGCTCTCAGGACAAACTAGGCTACCCCACTGGTACTCCCTAGCTGTCCACGGCCAGGACCAGGCCCTAGGCCACCCAGATGACACTGGTCCTTGCCAATCCACAGAGTGGGGGGCAGTAACCCCTAGCACATAGTAATCATTCTCCACTCTTCCTCTCATCAGTGCAGTTCCAAACTGCCACTGATCCTCCAACCTAGGGTCTGCACCCTCAGGCTGACCAGAAGTCACGGGAGAGGCTCTCCTCCCCCTACCTCTTCTTCTGGGGTTCCGTACCCTCCTCCTTGGATAGGCACCCTCAGAACACAACTCTCCAACCAGCTGAAACTCCCTAACAGGAGGCCAGCTCACTCAGACCCTCGGAGACTCTTGTCTTCAGAAAAACAAAGCACACAGCACAGTTCCTCTTCAAGCAGGGGACAAAGCACACAGCACAGTCCTTTAGATCTCTCCTCAGTAGAAACAGCAAACTGCAGGCCAGCCCTAGACACACTCGGGCAGTACTTCTCCTCAGTCTCCAGCTGTTCTCTTTGGCAGAGATTCCTCTTGCTCACGAAGTTTCCAAGTCTCCCAACCTAGGGTCTAAACCCTCAGGTTGCACCAGGGTCAGAGGCGAGGGCTCCCTCCCTCTGCACCCCCTTCCAGAGTTCTGCACCCTCCCACCTTAGAGCGGTACCCCTAGAAGCCAAACCGGTCAGGACACTGATTACAGATGTCCTTCCCTCCAGGTCAGGCTGAACCTGAACCTGGCCTCCCAACCTTGGGGCTGAACCCCGCAGCTGAGCACTTGCCTGGCACACCAGGACTTCTGGGGATGCACACAGTATCCCCCGGAGGGTAACACATGACTAATGTGTTGTGTGACAGTCTGCCTGGTGCAGATCTCCCGACCCCTGTCCATCTGACAGTGCGCGAAGATCCCCCAGGACAGAAGTGGTGTTGCCATGGTCACTTCTAGGAGATACAGCCCTTCTGGCTGGTCCCTGACCCACTGGTTCTCCCACTGGGGAACACATCCCCCTCTCACCCCTCACTCTGGACTTCTGCACCCTCCCAACTGGAGCGGCACCGCCAGATACCAGAACCGCTGGAGCTCTGCTTACAGACACTCCACGTTCTCCTGACACTAGGAGATCCTCCTCAAATGGCCTACAAGTACAGCCTAGGCCCCTGACCTGGCGCTCCCTTAAGGAACCCTCCAGGCCCTGAGACTGGGTTTTGGGCACCTTGGGACACACAGTCCCACACTCACTCCTTCTCCACTGAGACAGGACGTGAGCCCCTACACCCCTCCCACTACACTGGGACCTAGCTGGGCTACACTGAACCTCTTCCACCACACAGGACCGGAAGATACCCGAGCCACTACTTTTGGAATCACTCCCCAATGCCTCTTCAGACCCTCTAGCACACAGCCAGAGGTCTGCCTCCTGTGCAAGCTCCCTGGGATCAGAGAACTCACACTCCAACAGGTGTTGGCACAACCCCAGAAAACAATTACTGAACACGTGCTCTCTGACAACCAGATTGAACAGCCCTTCAAAATCAATTGCCGTGCTAACCATCACCCAATCGTCCAGTGCAACACAACATTCATCCACAAACTCCCCCCAAGACTGGTGAGACAGTTCCTTACTGCCCCTAAATCTCAACCTGTACCCCTCTAACTGGGAACCAGGTACCATACTCTGGGAACTGGGAATGGGACTTCCTGCACTGGACTCCATATTGCTGCCACCACTGGATCCCACCCTACTGGTGAATCCAGATAACTCAAACTACACTCAGGGGATAGCCTACCCTCCAGAGCTAGCTTTTTCTCCTCCACACTCCCTTTCTTCCCTCCTATCCACCCACACCTCTGGGGACAGGGAAATGGATGGGGCACTGCCCCCGGCACTGGACCCAGCAAGGGACTCCCTATCTATGGGATCCTCCCCACCTACTGGCGTCCCCGCCCTGTCACTTTCTCTCTTCTGCCACCAAAATAAAAGCGCAGAAAACACCATTTAAAAACGACACTCTTGAGGAGAAAACAAAATCAGTAAAAATAATCCCCAAACATGTGATTATCTAAATGCAGAGCTTGTAGTGCAACCAGTTGTTGCTGTGGTACTGCGCAAACACAAGTCCTATCCTCACCGCTGACAACCAATGTTAGAAATGAGGATTTCTGGTTGGCTAAGGCTTGCGCCAAAGCCAGGCAGAAACCACCACTCTAGTCCGTGCAAGGGAGTTACACGCTGAAGATGACCCCTGCTCACCCCCTTAGTAGCTTGGCACGAGCAGTCAGGCTTATCCCAGAGGCAATGTGTAAAGCGTTTGCGCAACACACACACACAGCAGCAACACACTAGGCACACTACAAAAGAAACGCCACACAAGGTTATATAAAAAATAGCCTTTGTATTATCATAAACACATTAGAAACATAATCACACTGGCACTAGGCAATATTCACAGGGGATTATATACAGGACCAGGCCAATCGGGCCACGATCAGAACCATCAGAACAGGTAAGTAAATGCAAAACACAACCAGTAACTACTGGTACCATAATGACCTAAGCATTATCATATTAGCATTAGACACCATCCTAAAATATCATAGCATGACATTAGGCAATAAATCACATTAGGCCCAAACCTCATTAGCATAAACATATTACACAATTAGGCCTCACCAGCATAAACACATTATGCATAAACAGCCTAAACATAAACGCATTATGTCATAGGCATCACCATAGCTACATTATGCAACATCACATTAGGCCTAAACACATTATGCCTAAACACTGGACATATGTCACATCACATTCCAGTAAAACAACCAGTCATGACTGGTAACATTGCATCTTGCCTGAACCTGTTAGGCAAACATAGTAGGCCTGATTGCTGGGCATAAACACATTATGCAATACCCTCCTAAACATAAACACATTACGCCATAGGTACTATCCCAAAACAGCATAGCATGACATTAGGCATCAGCATAAATACATTATGCAATATCCCATTAGGCAGGAACTCAGTAGTGCCCCACGGTAACACTACTACAAGGTGCATACAACACCTTAGGGCCTTGCGCCCTTTCGCCATCACCTAAATGACCCCAGGCCAACTGGCCTTTCACTGGGGCCCGCAGGCCCTTTGTCCCAAATGTCAGGGCAACCTAGATGCGCAATGCGCTGGGGGGCGGGGGAGTGTATCTCACTCCTGCACTTCAAGAATGCCCCCAAAGGAAATGATGGCACTGGCACTCCTGTGCCCTCTGGACCCCCACTGGGGCCCTTCTATATATATGCCCAATCGTTGCAGCTGCCCACTGTCAGGTGGTGCAGCTGTGAGAATTAGCACGGGCACTCACGGTGCCCTGAGAGCCCCACTGGAACTCTGTCACCACAAATTGCCCCCTCACTGCAGCTGCCCACAGTGCGGCGCAGCTGTGAGGGAGAACCGGGGCACGGGCCCCTCTGGGCCTTGGGAGCGACCACGGGGGAAGGCACCGACAATGTGCCTTGACACACCCCCCCCACTAAGCTCACGACTTAGCCCCACTCACGAGGGCTCTTCCGGATTCCTTTGTTCTGCACCGACCGATCTCCGGGCACCGACAATGTGCCCCGGCAGGTCACGCTCTTGGGACCTCTCTCAGGCTTCGCCCGGTCTCTCCTGCAGGCGGTAGATTACTCAGCATGCGGGGCTCTCTCTCCTGTGCATGGGAGCCCCGCTCACCAACAGGCCGCCACTACCGCTTCTTGCTGCATACGCGGGGCTCTCTCATTACCACGGGAGCCCCGTTGACCCGCCACAGTATCTCTCCTCGCTTCCGGGCAACATGCAGGTGGGGTAGGCTCCCACCTCGATCTCTGGCTCGGCGACTTCCCGACGGTGGGTGTGGGCCACGCCCACAACCAGGCTTTCTCCAGCCTGACTTCCGCCCCAGATCTCGGGATACGGCCCTGGTTGCTACGGCAACCCGTGACTCCGCCGGCGACGTTGGAGTGCTTGACACGCACTCAGATCGGCACCCAAAGTTCTGGGCACACAACAGCGGGGTGGGCTCCCGCTCACGAACACTGCATGCGGGGTGGGCACCCGCTTTAAATCACGACCATTGCGAGGTTGGCACCCGCTGTTAAAATATGCATGAAGCGGGGTGGGCTCCCGCTCGGTTAAGTAAATACGCATAAAAGCGGGGTGGGCTCCCGCTCCTTGCAGCAACTCGGGGGGAATCCCTACGCACGGGATTCCCTCTCCATGATGTGCAGCACAGCGCTGCGCAGCCCCAGTACTCTCCTCTCTCCTGGAAGTAAAGTGATGAAGCACAGCGCTCAGTAGGCGCTAGGACAACAATAAGTCCTTCAGGATTCAAGGGCATAGCTGGGCCCAGGGAGGCCAGCACACAGGGCCCTCCAGCAGGGAGGCAAGCCCCCATGGCGGTTCCTCCTGGGCCCCAGCAGCAGCAAGCCCCCCACAAGTCAGGAACAAGCACCAGCACAGAACCAACATCATGGGGTCACAGCCCCTATATTTATACTAAGCATTCCTTTGTCTGCAGTGCAGGGCATGGGGGAACCAGATCCAACTGGTTCAGGGGGGATTTGGAGCACTTTGTTTTCCAAGCTCCTCTTCCCCTTTGTCAGGTGGGGGCTAGGTGATCAGACACACCACAGGGGGCGGAGCCAGCATTGTCTAGGCTGGGCACAGTCCTATTCAGAATCCGGGGACTTCTCCTCCCACCACTCCAAATGCAGAAATCCCATTTAGCCTAGCGCTGACTCACCCTGCCCCTCCTGGAGCCACACACACCTCCCACCCCCTGTCACTCAAAAGCCAGACATGCAATTCACGTCAGGCAGGCAGACACATAGCACACAGAAATGCCAACTTCTAAAAGAGGCATTTCTAAAATAGTTATAATAAATCTGCGCACACCATTGCGCAGCATTTATTATCACTATTCCAAACATACCAAACTTGACCAGGCTGCTCCTTTCATATCAGGAATTACCACTGAAACACCTATCAGGGAATCCCCAATGCATTCCTATGGGAGGGCAGCCTCACAGAAGTGAGAAACCAAAATGGCTGTTTGTCACTACCAGGACTTGTCACACACTTAAAGTGTACCTTTTACCTACAATGCACCCTGCCCATAGGGCTAGCTAGGGCCTACCTTAGGGGTGACTGACATGTAGTAAAAGGGGGGTCACGGACATGGCACACACTTTAGGTGCCACATCACAGCGGCAGTAACACTGCGCGCACAGGCCCTGCAATGGCAGAGGCCTGAGTTAGGTTTGAAAGGCTACTTTGGTGGGTGGCGCAATCAGCGCTGCAAGCCCACCAGTAGCATTTAATTTACCAGCCCTGGGTATATGAGATACCATTTTACAAGGGACTGACAGGTAAATTAAATAGGCCAAACAGGTGTAGACCAATCTTGCCATATTTATCACAGAGAGCACACGCACGTTACAATGGACAGCAGTGCTAAAGTGCCCAGAGTCCTATAACCACCAACACCATGTCAGAAAAAAGGCTAGGAGAAAGGCAAAAAGTTTAGGGATGACCCTGCAAAAGTCCAACAGGCGGTCACAACCATTCACGGTCGGAAGGCTGACCCTTGAATAGAAAATCTACATGAGCTGCAGGAAAATCAACTGTTTGTGCTGATTTTTCAGCGCAAAACACGTTCCCTGTGCTAAATCACAGCGCGAGCAGCACAGCGTGCCTATTTCCGCCCGTTGGTGGAACTCCTAATAATCTCGCTGAGTTTTTATATAACTCAGCAAATTCTGTAAGTTCTGCCTACCCCTAATGGCACCATCGTTGCCCCCTTGACAGAGTTGACTTCCGAGAAGCAGCCCAGAAAGTTGATCTGGACAGACGTGCCAGACTGCTTTTGACACTGTCGCTGATAGTAACGACTTAATATCCAATAAACACCCGGAGTGTTTAGTGTGTTTTCTGTGTTTTATTGTCAAGAGGCAAAAAATAAATATATGCGATACGAAGAAAAAAAGAGTCCCAAACTTGAGATTAATGACGTCTTCTTTCTTGCAGGGCTTTCGGAGTTCCTGCCCGCTGATACCCTTGACAGAAGAAGAGACGCAGGTAAGAATCTATCCTCTTATGTTTTGTTTACTATATGTTGGGTTAGTGGAGTGTTCTCTTTTTATTCTTTCTGGTGGGGAGGTGATTATTAATAGGAAGGAGGGAGGGAAGGGAAAGAAGCAGTGGAAAGTGGAAAAATACTTTTCCTTACTCCTTTTTAAGAAGTTATACACCTTAAGGGAGAAATAGCAAATACCCCAGAGGAAAAGAGAAAGAAGCAGAAAAAAATAAAGAACATACAAAGGAAAAAGAGCCTTCAGAAACCAATATCCTATTGTGCCTTTTCCGGTTTTTATTTTCCACAGTTTATTAGACTTGGTGACTTAGGGGCCGATTCCGATCGTAAACCGTACCGAGCGACTCGGACCTGGAATGGAGACCGACCGTCACGGACCTGCGCCGTACGACCCGCGCAGTACGATGCCTTGTGTGTGAATTACAACCCACCCGCACGGAACACAAGCCGCACGACCGAACCGTTCAGAAATCATTGATTTGCCCGTAAACTGACCGGGAATCGTACTGACTGACACGCATTAGATATTGACGCGAGCGAAACGTACCCGCGATGTACGAACCACGTAGTACGATGCAATACGTGTGAAACGCGACCGACTCGCATGGAGCACGAGCATGAAAACCGAGACGTACAGCAAATAGTGACTAGCAAACAATAGAGCCCTTTGCGTCCGAGGCGTACACCAACGTCGAAAAACAGCAGATTGTCAGTGTGACAGACTCAGGTCACCCCGCGCGAGCCACAGGCAGCGTCCGACCCGGTCAAACGAACGTCTCCATCATGCACAACAAAAGCAAAGGAAATAAGACAAAAAAAATTTTTTTAAAGCAATGACACAGCCAATTTATAAATAAATTTAAAAAAAGGAACAAAGACACACCCACAACTCCAACTATATAAAGGCCAGAAATCCCTACCATGATCCTTTGCAAACTACAGGCATAGGACAGCAGACAACCCCACCCCACTGCAGAGACACACCACAACTCACACAACACACAACAACTACACCATTTGCACCACTCAAAAACCAAATCACATATTCACTAACAAACTCACACCCACCACACTCACTTACACCCTCACACACACATCAATCACCACAACCACCCAGCACCATGCCCCCCAAGAAGAATCCAAAGTTCACAGATAGTGAGTTGGAAGTCATGATAGACGAAATACTCAGGGTAGAGTCACAGTTGTTTGGCACATTGGTCCAACAGACCCCCATGTCACAGAAAACCAAGATGTGGGAGAGGATTGTCGACAAGGTTAACGCACAAGCTCCTTGTCGGCGCACAAAGGACGACATACAGAACAGGTACTATGATGTGCGCAGGAGGGTCAAGAAGCTCATCAACAGGGAGCACGCCTTGAGCACAGACACTGGCGGTGGCCCTCCTGCCAGACCAACGCACTTCAGGACCTGGGAGGAGAAGGTACGGGCCATCCTACCACCGGAGAGCATCCATGGATTAACAGGAATACCAGAGCCTGGTGAGTACACAAACAATATACTCAATTTTGTGCGGCAATACACATATATCACTCTCAAGGGGACTGTTAAACCAATTCCTGCCAGCAAAGCCATAGCAACATAAAGGCAAGTATCCTGTGATGTGTATGCCAGTTACCCAAACACAATACCTGCCATCCCACAGTAAAATGAAACTACGACATAACATGTACAAACCTAACGACAAATAAATCACCAACAAACACAGTCATCCATTTCGCCAACAACGTCACACCACCTCACAGGAAAGCTGAGTCAAAATGAAGGAAGGTTGGGCTGCTGGGAATGTGCATGTAGCAGAAAGCATGATGGGAGTTGCAGTCAAAGCCAACAGTCCCCCCCCCCCTGTCCTAGCAAGCTCCCACTGAACCATGCTCACCTCACAGGGAGTGCAAAAGCACTGCCAAGATGGCTGACACTAGGCCCTGCTGTGGGGAGCACAAGGCCCTGCTGGGACATGGGCTCAAACAAACAACAGGACACCAATGCCTGACAGCCTGAAAGGTAACTTACACTCCCTGCAATGGAAGCATGCTGCATGGTGGGATAACTGGACTGGGGGGAGTACTGCCTGCTCTGACCACATCTACCAGCAGGTACTTGCACACACACACCCCTTAACACAAACGCAACACAACCCACCTGGTATAATGCATTCCCTCAGAATCCATTTAAATATCCCACAAAGATTTAACACACTGGGTTCTGCAGTGTGAAGCACATGGGCTTGTTGGTACTTTTGTGCAAACAAACACCAGGACAACACTGCCTGCCAACTTGTCAGCACAGGCACACCACCACATAGGGAAAAAGCTTCACAGGAAGTAAGGTCAGGTATTGTGGGAAGGTGGGTGTAGCCAAAAGCATGATGGGAGTTGAAGTCACAGCCAACAGTCCCCACCCACATGTCCCAGCAAGCTCCCACTGAACCATGCTCACCTCACAGGGAGTGCAAAAGCACTGCCAAGATGGCTGACACTAGGCCCTGCTGTGGGGAGCACAAGGCCCTGCTGGGACATGGGCTCAAACAAACAACAGGACACCAATGCCTGACAGCCTGAAAGGTAACTTACACTCCCTGCAATGGAAGCATGCTGCATGGTGGGATAACTGGACTGGGGGGAGTACTGCCTGCTCTGACCACATCTACCAGCAGGTACTTGCACACACACACCCCTTAACACAAACGCAACACAACCCACCTGGTATAATGCATTCCCTCAGAATCCATTTAAATATCCCACAAAGATTTAACACACTGGGTTCTGCAGTGTGAAGCACATGGGCTTGTTGGTACTTTTGTGCAAACAAACACCAGGACAACACTGCCTGCCAACTTGTCAGCACAGGCACACCACCACATAGGGAAAAAGCTTCACAGGAAGTAAGGTCAGGTATTGTGGGAAGGTGGGTGTAGCCAAAAGCATGATGGGAGTTGAAGTCACAGCCAACAGTCCCCACCCACATGTCCCAGCAAGCTCCCACTGAACCATGCTCACCTCACAGGGAGTGCAAAAGCACTGCCAAGATGGCTGACACTAGGCCCTGCTGTGGGGAGCACAAGGCCCTGCTGGGACTTGGGCTCAAACAAACAACAGGACACCAATGCCTGACAGCCTGAAAGGTAACTTACACTCCCTGCAATGGAAGCATGCTGCATGGTGGGATAACTGGACTGGGGGAGGAGTACTGCCTGCTCTGACCACATCTACCAGCAGGTACTTGCACACACACACCCCTTAACACAAACGCAACACAACCCACCTGGTATAATGCATTCCCTCTGAATCCATTTAAATATCCCACAAAGATTTAACACACTGGGTTCTGCAGTAATGTAATGTAATGTAAGGCACACTTATATAGCGCAACTGCCACCCAAACGGTATCCTGGCGCTTAAGTTACCAATCATCCACTGCATGTAACTAAGCTGAGATAGACAGAAATCAATCTCTAGGAAACAGTCTGGCTTTCAGTTCCTTCCTAAAGCATGACAAGGTGTTCAATTGTCTAAGCTCCGGGGGCAGAGCGTTCCAAAGTCTAGATGCTGTGAAGCTAAAGGATCTGCCGCCCATTCGCGCTTTATTGACATGGGGAACGCAGACCAGATTAGCAGAGGAAGAGCGCAATTGTCTAACAGGGGAATACCATACAAATTTCCTTTGCAACAGTTTAGGTCCAATTTTATGTATTGCCCTGTAAACAATACAGAGTGCCTTAAATTGGACTCTTTGTGCAATGGGCAGCCAATGAAGGTCCTTTAAGGCCAATGAGGCCGAGGCTCTACGCGGTCGGTTTAGCGCCAACTTAGCCGCCATGATCTGTACTCTTTGCAATTTTATTATCAGGGACGCTGGGGCACCAAGAAGGAGTGCATTGCAATAATCCAATCTGCTTAGAACTATACTCCGCACCACTTGAGGTCTAGCAAGAATAGGTAAAAACGGGAGAATCTTCCGAAGAGCTCGGAGCAGAGATAGACAGGTGTTCACCGTTTTATTCAAATGGGAATCCAGTTGCAGATTACTATCCAGCATCACTCCTAAATTGCGCACTGTACTAGAGGGCAATAAGGAGTTGTTGGCCGGGCCTGGCCAAAAGTCTGCTGGAAGTGGTTGCTGAATTTTACCTGCGGTACAACACAGAATTTCAGTTTTTTCCCCATTAAATTGCAATGAGTTCTCTTTCAGCCATTCTGCTGTTCTGTGCATACAGTTGTGGAATTTTTCTAAAGGCACTGCTGTATTGCCCTCAACGGAGAAGACAAGCTGAGTGTCATCCGCATAGTTTATGACATCAATGCCAAATGATTTAATTAAAATAATAAGTGGTCGGAGGTAAAGGTTAAACAAAATTGGGCTGATAGCCGAACCCTGTGGAACCCCATGTTTAACATCTCTATTCTGAGAGATAAATGGCGACAGGGTCACTGCCTGCTGCCTATTAGAGAGAAAAGAATACAACCAATCCCGAGCCCTACCTATAACACCCATCTCCTCTACTCTCTTAATCAGGATCCGGTGGTTAACCGTATCGAACGCGGCTGACATGTCAAGCAGCACTAAAAAGGCTGTCTGACCACTGTCAGCCCGCATTCGCAGGTCATCCAAGACTGCCACCAAGGCAGTCTCGGTTCCATGTGCAGGGCGAAATCCAAATTGGACTTCGCCCAGCAACTCATTATCCTCAACAAATTTTGAGAGAGATTTACTCACTATCTTCTCAAAGATCTTAATCGGATACGGTAGCAAGGAGATGGGTCTGTAATTGGAGGGACATTGGGGATCCAGTGTAGCCTTTTTTAACAGTGGAGAAACCACCGCCTTTTTCCAGCAGTCTGGTACTACCCCACAGCAGATTTGATACAAATGTGAAAAAAGTTCACTACCAAACAGTTTCCAGAACTTATGTGGAAGTGGGTCCATAGGGGAACCTGAGGAGATGCCAGCTGCAATTGCATTAAATTCCTCTTGTGAGGGAATCTGAAATTGATCCAAAAATGCCATATGTTCCCTATCAGTTATGTCACAGTTTATTAAGGTGTCATTACCAGTATGCCGGAGCGCATCATCATCCGTAGAGGCTTTTAGTCCATTTAACATTTTATTAATTTTTTCCTCAAAAAAGACTTCTAAGTCATCACATAATTCTTGTGATGCCGAAATTTTAGACGTTGTGCAGTCTGGGTTGGACAAGCCTCTTACTAGGCTGAATAAGGTTTGAGATTTATTAGCTGAATGTAAAATAGTCTCCTCAAGATATTTGGCCTTGGCCTTGCCTATCGATTCTTTATAGCTGTAGAGCAGATTTTTTAAGGCTGCTTTATCTATCTCTAAATAATTCCTCCTCCATTTCCTTTCCGCTTGTTTACAGCTAGTCTTCATCAGTCTTAACTCTTCATTATACCAGGGGGCGGAGGGCTTTTTACAATTTTTGACTTTACTCAGGGGAGCTAACTGATCTAACGTATTAGTGATTTGATGACATAGATTCAGGTAATTCAACTCCACTGAGTCAAAAATGACAGTTCTATCATCAACCAGCCGGGGAAGATCCACTAATTTTAGTATTTTAGACCATTCTCTACTAGTTCGAGTAACGGTCTTATAAGCAGATTGTTTTAGGCAATTAGCTACTTTTAAGGAAAAACGAACCAAAAAATGGTCTGTCCAGCATAACGGAAGTATGTCCTTTACAACTGTGTCTTTTTCACCAGCAAAGACAAGATCAAGAACATGGCCCTTCTGATGAGTAGGATGTAATACCAACTGTTGGAGGTTAACATTCTCACAGGCCTGGCAAAGTTCTTTGAATGCTGTATCAAGGGTACCATTCTCCCAGAGATTAAAATCTCCAAGGATCAATAGCTTAGAGTGAGAGTACGCTAGATTGTATATCGCATCAATCAGTTCTAGATAACCATGGGCAGCTCCACCTGGTGGTCTATAACAAAGTAGGCCTGTACATAAAGCACCACTGGTGTCCTTAAGTGAAAACCCCAATGAATGTGTGAAGCACATGGGCTTGTTGATACTTCTGTGCAAACAAACGCCAGGACAACACTGCCTGCCAACTTGTCAGCACAGGCACACCACCACATAGGGAGAAAGCTTCACAGGAAGTAAGGTCAGCTATTGTGGGAAGGTGGGTGTAGCCAAAAGCATGATGGGAGTTGAAGTCACAGCCAACAGTCCCCACCCACATGTCCCAGCAAGCTCCCACTGAACCATGCTCACCTCACAGGGAGTGCAAAAGCACTGCCAAGATGGCTGACACTAGGCCCTGCTGTGGGGAGCACAAGGCCCTGCTGGGACTTGGGCTCAAACAAACAACAGGACACCAATGCCTGACAGCCTGAAAGGTAACTTACACTCCCTGCAATGGAAGCATGCTGCATGGTGGGATAACTGGACTGGGGGAGGTGTACTGCCTGCTCTGACCACATCTACCAGCAGGTACTTGCACACACACACCCCTCCCACCAACACCAAAATACACACCTAGAATTATGCTCCACAAGAGAGTGAGTGAAAAGTCTCTACCAAGAACACAGACAATGGTCTCTGCTGTGGGGAGCACAAGGCCCTGCTGGGACTTGTGCTCAAACAAACAACAGGAAACTACTGACTGACAGCCTGAACGTAAATTGTGACTCCCTGCAATGGAAGCATGCCACATGGGGGATTACCTGGCCACTGTGGGTGTAGGAGGTCCTGCAATGACTCCAAATGCCATCAATGCCGCATCAAAACACACCTTCTCTGCTCGAACAAATTGCACCCTGGGACCAGTCACTCCAAAAGTAAATGCCTTGGCAAGATGTCTGACACATGGTCCTGATGTATGAATTGGCTGCAAGTCACACCTACGCACTGGCCAACTCAAACACATTTACACTCACAGCCATTGGAACTGTAGGTATCCTCCCACTGTCTGGAGATTCAGTGTCCCTGGGGTGTCCCCTGACATGCCTGTGAAGGTGTGTTTTGTAGATGACAATTGGGGAGATGCAGACATAGTACATAGCACCAAGCACACACAATGTCACATATACATCATTGACAGTGGACACCTGACAGTGACTAGAATGGACACACACATATAGCTGACACTGTAGCATGGTGTCATACACAAAATGTGCATTTGTGAGCTGCATTTCAATACCACATCGGTCTGTGTTGTACGCATCATTCACACAACACATCACTCACTGTCATGGACAATCCAAACACAATGACTATCCTGGACTGCATCGGATGACGCATGCAACTCACAGCAGCAGAACTGTAACACACACACCTCTGCCCATCACTGTCATTAGCATGGAAAAGAAAGAGTGCTGCTGTGCCCAATCACTCTCACTGTGGAGGAAATAGACAAGATAAAAGACGTTAGCACAAACAAAACTCTGCACCAACATCATTAGGCACGGTAACACCATGACTTGTTTGAAATGAGATGCGAACTAGGAACACAGATAACCAGAAAGTATCTCACATTGGATCACAGGCATACCGGACTGTGACCATGTTGCGCAGACACACCAATGTGACGCACAGAGCAACGCAACAAATTCCACCACACATGCACCAAGCTTGATACATACCCTAAGTGTAATTGTACGTATGTCATCGTTATAGCACAAATGTGGACAGGGATGATACAGCTGTGTCAGGCATGTGATGGAACCTGAGTAGCAATGGACATGTACAGACAATTGATCAATACATGAGCTGGTCATGCACACAGCTTGACGTGCACATCAAAATGCTTCAGGTTGCCATGACAAAGTGCTTCAACAATATCAACCTCAGTCTGTCACAACTTTTGACAATGCAATGTACAGACTCTCATTATGATGTCCAGTGGCAAATGTCATGTGTGTGAAACGTTGATGTTGGTAGAAACATAACATACATTGTGTGTCTCCTCCAAACACAGGGGATGCTGCGGACACAGCACGACCTGAAGAAGAGTCCCAGTCCCAGACTCTGGCGGACCCTGAGCTCACCGGTGTGGATCAGTCCCTGTCCTCTTCGGACGACGACCCTGAACAACCTGGCACCTCCAGTGTGACTCATCGTGCAGCCCCAGCAGCAGTAACATCAGCACCCCCTGCAACCACACCTGCCACATCTGATACCACACCGAGTACCCCTGCCGACACGGACAGGCCGAGGCCACTGAACAACAACAGAACAGGTACACAGGGCACCCTGGAAGCAAGGGACAACACCACCGTCGCAAACACTCAAGTGGTCCCAGTGTTGCCTGTGCCGGCCACGGCAGGTCCTGCCCGTGTGGGTAGGTGGGCAGGCAGAGGACACGGCCTGCAGAGGGGGCTGGACTGCATGATGAGCCACACCTGGGACACATCATAGATGCGTACCAGGAAAGCACCAGAGGATTTGGACAGGTAGTGGTGATCCTCAAGGACATCAAAGAACAGCAGGCTGCACATCATGCCCACTTGGACTCCCACATGACCCGGATGGAGTCCAAGTGGGACAAATTGGATGAACTAACAGCGGTGCATAGGGACATACTGACATGCCTCCGCCAGATCAGCACCAACATGTCCACACCTCCCTGTGCGCCCACAACATCTGTTGACACAACATCCGCAACTGCCACAGGGAGGGAGGAGGACTCTGGCGGAGAGTCCTCTGCACCGCAGGAACATGCACATGAGGATCCCCCGAGAAAGAAGAGGGGTCGTCCAAAGAAGGGGAATTGAGACGCTGATGGCCATGCATATCCCCCAGGAACTCAACACCTGTTCTGTATGTCGTCCCTTGTGTGCAAACCAATTAACTTTGTCGACTGACACACAAATCTCCCACTTGACATGGAGGGTCAAAGTTGTGACAATGCAGCAAATGACTGTGGATTCTACTCTGGACATTTCATCTCTTAAGACTACCAACTCACCTGTGAACTTTGGATTACCATCACATTGTACAGCACTTCAAATTCCGTTCACCATCCTCACATATGTCTGTAAATAAAATCACATTCACACAATACTTGCCTCTGTCGTGATTTATACTTTGTCTATGTCATGGCGATGATGATCTGATAAGGAACACTGTGCATGCAAACTACCACAGCAATGTGAACACCGTTATGTGAGTCATGGTAATGTGACACATATGAGGGATACACACCACTAGGGCAACACAAGACATACTCACCATGTCCAGCTAACTCATCCTCAAAAGTGATGTCAACAGGAAATACAGTGGAATGCACATACACCACACCCATCCTGGGTCAGTGGCAAGCATTCCACAGGTACAGGATGCTAATGACTGTCTGATGTATATATACACACGGAGCACATCCCAAAGTGAAGCACAGGTTTATTAAAGATTCACAACGTGAAAATTCCACAACTGATGCAAGTTAACCTCACATAACAGTGAGCAAACATTAAACAAGTTGTAAACAAGGAAAGTCCAGGGGTGTGTGGCACATCATTGGTTGGGACAACGACCACTTGCACTCTGGAACAAGGATCTGGGTTTTGGGGTTCAGACCTCACCATACAACAGCCAAAGTACCCTGTGAAGGACAGACAGAAAACACAATCAAAAACCTTGAATTACAGCATACAACAACAATATACATGCCCACAAATGTAACAAAACTACGTACACACAACATATCAATCAGCTAAACACTGTTTGGGAGTACAGACTACCTGAAAGGACACATCACAGCAAGCATCCTGACAAGTAGCACACAGTCACACTCAAGCAGCACAAGTGCACCACCAACAGATATCAGGCAAACACAATACTTTGAAGACACATCAGTGTATACTCACAATCATGTGAAGAAGTTGAGGATCAGCTGTCTACGAACATCATCCTCACCCTCATCATCACTGGCATCATGCCCCAGGGCAGGATCCTCCACGGCTGGTGGAGGATGGTCATCGTCATCTTGGATGAGAGGCAACTTCTTCATCACTGCCAGGTTGTGTAGCATGCAGCACACTATGATGATTCTGCACACCTTAGCAGGTGCATATGGAAGGGCCCCTCCTGTCTTGTCCAGGCAGCGGAATCTGCTTTTCAGGAGTCCAAATGTCCGCTCGATCAGTCTCCTGCTCCGACCATGTGCCTCATTGTAGCGCATCTCCGCCAGTGTCACAGGGTTCCTGAGGGGTGTCAGCAACCACGGCATGTTGGGGTATCCGGAGTCACCTACATAAAGACAATAGCACATTAGATGAGTCTTAAAAGAGGGTGTAAATAAACTTTAGCAAAATCACACAATAGTAAACAGTCAGTACACACCGACAAGCCAGGCACGCTGGTGCTGCATCTGTGACATAATCGTTGGTATGCGACTACTCCGCATGATGTAAGCGTCGTGCGCTGAACCTGGGAAACGTGCACAAACATGTGAAATGGTCATGTCGGCCAGACATACCACCAGAGCATTGATTGAGTGGAAATGTTTCCTATTCCGGTATGTCTGCTCATGTGCCTGTGGTGGTACCAAAGCCACATGTGTCCCATCAATGGAGCCAATGACATGTGGCATCCTTCCCAGGGCATAGAAGTCACCCTTGATGTCAGAGAGTCGTTGTGGTGTTGGGAAATGGATGTAGTGGTTGAGGAAATGCAACATCACCTCTAACACATCTCGTAGCACACGGCTGAACATGGTCTGTGACATCCCACCAGTAGTAGCAACTGTGTGTTGGAAGGTACCGGTGGCAAAGAAGTGTAGGGTTGCCATCACCTTCACCTTGGGGGTCAGCGCAGTAGGGTATGTCTGGCCAAGTTGCAAGTGTGGTGCCAACTGCTCCGCCAATTCTTCAATCAGTGGCCTAGTGAAGCGGTACCGTCGCATGCAGTCACGTTCAACCTTGGTGGCAAGGTCAGGGAACGGTCTGTGGACAGCTGGTCTACTGCAGTACATAGATGAGCAAAGACAGTTTGTCAGTTCCCCTATCTAGGTGCCAGTGTACATGCTAAATAGCACATGAAACAACAGGACACAAAGACATGATGTATGTGCTGTAGTGTATGTGCACACATGTCAGATACATGCCCATCATCTGAAATCTCAGCTCTACAGGTCCACACAACAAGGTCCATGTTGTGCTGTGACCAATCTATGGGCTCTGCCACAGTACATCAGTATGAGTGTCACATACCAGACACACACCACAGTCACTAGTGAGGACAGATGTCTACCACACATCACAGGTTTTTGACAGACACACACAGGGACCTTGTGTCGCCACAAGGACACCATCATGATGTAGCGTCTCATATACACACCACAACGCACACATGACACACACATGAAGTGCCACAACATTTTTTGCATCTCACACATGGTGTCTGTGACACACAGACGCCACATCAACTCACATTGACAATACACATGGATGTGGTGACCGTTTGACATTGAGCACATGAAATCAGAGTAATCTCCGTAGCTAAATGCACACATACTGTGGATGAACATCACAATTGTGGCACTGGGACACCCTGTGACACACATCCCATTCCACCTAAGAGTCAGGGTGTATGTCACATGTCATACACAATGTACCCCGGGAACTGTGTACATGCCTCATGCCCTTGACTGTACAGTCGTCAATCACAGTGGTTATGTGTCCAACACACAAAGGTATCTGTCCCCATGACATCTTGCCCTGCCTGGGAGTGGGTGCCACTAAGTGACACATACCAAATCACATGTTTACCCACATATGCACACACAGGTAATGCAGCCTGACATGCCCCTTGATATACTGTGTCACAGGCTGTATTGTTGTTGGTGTGCCCATGTGTCCATGGAAAGCTATTGTGGATGGAATACTTAGCACATTGCCTGCAATGGTGACTGACGCAGGTGACCAATTCAAAAGACGCGTCGGACACCTAGGGAACGAGGCGAGCGCACGCCTAGCACACACGCCGTGCACATTGACTGCAATGGGGACTGACGCGGGTGACCAATTCAAAAGACGCGTTGGACACCTAGGGAACGAGGCGAACGCACGCCTTGCACACACGCCTTGCACATTGACTGCAATGGGGACTGACGCGGGTGACCAATTCAAAAGACGCGTCGGACACCTGGGGAACGAGGCGAGCGCACGCCTTGCACACACGCCTTGCACATTGACTGCAATGGGGACTGACGTGGGTGACCAATTCAAAAGACGCATCGGACACCTAGGGAATGAGGCGAGCGCACGCCTTGCACACACGCCTTGCACATTGACTGCAATGGGGACTGCCGCGGGTGACCAATTCAAAAGACGCGTCGGACACCTAGGGAACGAGGCGAGCGCACGCCTTGCACACACGCCTTGCACATTGACTGCAATGGGGACTGACGCGGGTGACCAATTCAAAAGACGCGTCGGACACCTAGGGAACGAGGCGAGCGCACGCCTTGCACACACCCCTTGCACATTGACTGCAATGGGGACTGACGCGGATTTGGCCCTTGTACGATTCGTGTTCTGAAAAATCAGTTGGCTCCCTACAACAATGTATCAGACTCGTTGGTGTAATGGGTTTGAAATATTTGAATGATGCGGTAGGCGTGTACGAGCCGTGCAATGCGATGGATTGGCCAGATTCATAGGATGCAAACGTGTTGGACCTATCGCTTTGGACGCATGGGACAGAATCTGCCTCTGCAGCACAGATATAAGGCTGTCTGTTCCCCTGAGAGCTCACTTGCCTGCACTACATGCTCCAGATTGACATCTCTGCTACCACTGCTGCTGTCTCTGCATCCTCTGGCTCCAAGAATGGCACGTACTGTGGAGAGGGCCCCATCCTTCACAGAGGAGGAGAACAAGGCCCTGCTGGACAGCCTCCTTCCACAGTACAGCAAGCTGTATGGGACACCAGGGGAGCAGGTGAGTGTGCAGTCCACATCCCTTTTTCATTGTGCATGTTGTCTGACTGGCACTCATGGCATTGTGTACACCAGTGGCTAGCATGCTCACTGAGTAGTTGTTACCCCCAAAGTGTGTATGTACCTGTAGTGGACAGGTACTGTGCATGAAAAGTGCATTTTGACAGTTATTATACTCAGGCAATGTTTCAATTTTGTAAATACAGGACAACTGTCAATCACCATAGTTGCACTACCTGTGTACATCATATGCCCTTGTGATGAAGACATGTATATCCAACTGTGTGTTGCACAAACATGTTGCATGTCTGGTAATGGACTTTTATCCTTGTCATCCTCACAGGTTGATGCCCATCAGAAGCAGGAGATATGGCTGACCATTGCCCGGGCTGTTCGATCTGTGGGGGTCTACAGACGCCGCATCCGCAACTGCCAGAAGAGGTGGCAGGACCTTCGTGGCTGGACCCGGAGGATCGCCAGAGTCCAGCTGAAGCTGTCGCCTCCTCGCAGAAGGGGCGGACGACGGGCACTGACCCCCTACATGCACCGGATTCTGGCGGTGGTCTTCCCTGACCTGGATGGGCAGTTAAAGGCCAGACAGCAGCAAGGAGGGGGTAAGTGCATGCCTTTTCTGTGAACTATGTCTCACATGCTCTTTGCACTCCTTCATCCTGGTTACACTCCCACAGATCTCCTGTCTGCTTGAACAGGAGTCATGTTCCTAAATTAGTTCATGGCCCATCCTCATCTGATACACAGGTGTGGCCCTTTCAGTCTGTGACTTGTGTCACTTGTGTTGTGTGTCCCTGCTGTTGTCCAAAATTAAGGTTGTAAACAGCATCTGCTACCGGTGCATTGTTTTGTCCTCATGAGTGAGGCAATTGATTGCCATGTGTCTGCACATTGCCAGAAATCAGACATGTACTCTATGTGGGCAAATGATATGTGTTCCAATTGATGCTTTGGCTCACCATATGTGTCTGGGGTATTTACCACACAGCCATGCAGCAGGTAAGACAATGTTGGGGCCTCATAATAATGTACATCATGTGTGTCACACATGCATGAACACATGCCTAGTGTTCAGGGTAATCCCATGTTGCACATGGAACTGGACAGGTATGCCTACTCCGGACATGAGAAACACTCTGTGCTCCTACTCCTGTGTGTCAGCCTACATTTAGTTCATTGTGAAATATGCAATATGGTGTCTGCCTCGGTGTCATTCTGGAGTGGCCTAGCTTCTTAGACTCCTGTGGTGTTGAGCATTTTGGTTTTGGCAGCTAGCTGAGGTGTGGCTAATGGATCATCACAATGGGGAAAAACATAGGTGTGTGATCACTTGACGGTGCATAATGATGTATTATACATAATAGTGCAGGCAGCCTCAATTCGTTCTCATCAGACTGTGATGTTATCATGTTCACAGATTGGTGCTTGCAGTCACTCAATTGTCGCATTTGTATTACGTGGGATCATCATATGCCTTAAGATGTGTGTAGCAGTAGTGGAACATGTGCACTTGACAGCTGCAGGGCTTACATTCCCCAAAATGATAATGATTGTGACACAGTGCAGACTTTTTTATTTATGGATGCACTGCCCCTGTGACTTTATCCAGTGATGACTGATTAGCCAGACTGGCCCGTAGCATGGTATCCCACTTGCTAATGTGTATCCTGCCGTTATGTCAGTTGTACAGCATACACTCTATTGTGGCATTGACCATCAATACATGGGCACATCATGGTGTCTTGTGAAGGAAGCATATCCATTTTACTGACAATGAGTTTGGCCATCCCTTATCCTGACACATGTACTGAGTCAGTGGCAGGAGATGGGATATGTGTGTACTGACACATTTCATTCACAATTTAACATGTTCTGAGATATGTCTATGTGGTGCGTGTGCACATATAAGTAGTGGCATACTACATGCACCAGACAGATGGGTCCATGGAGGGGAAGTGTATGAGTGGCATGGTTGACTGGCAGAATGACAGGTGTCTTTTTCAATATGTGCCAGCACTTCTAGCAATGTCTAGCAAATGCGGCAAATGCGTCATCTGTAATGTGCTGTAATGACTGTGATGTCTCAGGTGAAACAAGTGACTGATGTGTATCTGTTTATCCTGATTGTTTGCAGAAACATCTTCGGCTACTGGAGGAGATAGCTCCACGGACCAAGAGGAGCCGCAGAGCCAGACTGGGTCTGCTGGAGAGGAGTTGGAGGGACCCAGTGGCACAGAGGGTGAGGGGAGCCACACTGAGGAGACCTCAGCTACAACCACCTCGGCTGAGGAACACATCATCTCCAGTGAGGACTCTCTTGTGGAGGCGCGTGTCAGCAGACCCCAGACAACACCGAGCGAGTCTGTCCCCGCCACCACCACAATCTCCACCCTCCTATCTGCTCCCATCCCAGAGGTCTGTGGAGGCCCCCGTGTAAGGGAGCATGTCTCCTTTGTGCCAGGCACCGCACCCTCTGCCCCTGTCTCCCCTGCTGCCCTGAGTGTGGAGTCTGTGGACTTGCTGAAGACGCTCCATGTAGGGCAGACAGCGATGCTGAGTGTCCTCCATTCCCACACGAGTCTGTTGACACAACTGGTGTCCTTCATGGAGGGCATCTCATCGAACATGTCTGCCCTACATCGGACTATTCAGGCCATGGCCTCCACACAGACGTCAGCAGTGTCCCTCCTCCAACAGTCACTCACCCCTCCTACCTCTGCCACATCCACAATCCCCACTGCCCTACCTGTCCAACGCACACACACACCAGCACCGGCACGCACCACAACAGACACAAGCAGCACACAGCCACGCAAGCCAAAATTCAGAGCCACAGGCATGCACACTCCGGGGACTGATGGCACACACACAGGGGATGGGTCACAGACGCACAAACAGACATCCACAGTCCTCAGATGCCTCTCCCTCCAAAACCCCTTCCCTTGCCTCACCTGCAACCCCCCTTCCCAGCAGCTCTTCCTCTGTGACCTTGGCATCTTCCCCGCCGATCCATCTGCTCCAACTCACAAGGGGAAGAGGAAGTCACCACGCACAGGGGGGAGTTCCCCTGCCACACGGACACCCTCCCCCAGGCGCACGGACACTGAGGCCCCCATCCGCAAGTCCCCCCAGACTAGGAAGAGCAAGACCCCACCACAATCCTGCAGCTCCACCACACAGTCTCCGTCCTGCAGCCCGCAGGCCACCACTCCACAGGTCCCCCAGCCACACCCTGCCCCTGGTTCACCCACACACCGATACTGCATCCCCAAAATGATTAGGCCCTCCCCCCTACCACATGCACTTCCACCCCCACCTCACACGCTCAGCCTGTTCCTGCCACTGGTGTGGAGTCCGTGTCTCCCCCCTCTGTCCTGCCCACCTCACCTGGACCCCATGACACCCTTTGGAGGTTGGCACTGCAGTGGAGAGCTCATCCACCCCGTCTGACTTTGGCACTGCAGTGGAGACCACGTCCACACCATCTGACCTGCCCACTGCTGTGGTGCCGGCAACCACCCCATCTGACTTCATCCCTGCAGTTGTGACGGTGCCCACTGTGTCAGACACCTCCATTACAGTTGCCAGTGACACTCCAGCACCCACCACCCCTCCCCTGCCCCATTCTGCTGTCCCCTGATCCTGTCCCTGCGGTCCCTGGCCTGCCCCATGTATGCCCCTCCAAGGGGAGATGTCCCCTGGTCGTAGCAGTGCAGGCAAGCAATGGGTGACAACTTGTCACATGTCACCCTGGTTGAATTGAGAAATGGAATGGCCATTGGCCTTTTGACATTGTGGACTCGAATTACCAGTTTTGAGGAGTTTTATTTTTTAATAAAGCAAATTGTTGTTATCCATTGTTGTTGCATCTAATGTACATGATGTTGATGATGAGTATCATGGACTTGATGTTGTACTTGTGTTTTAAAGGTACAACAGGATGATTTGTTGATGTGATGGACTCCATGTGGTCCATGGGATATGTGCACTTTTCTGCTATGTATCCATGACATCCTTTGCTGCAATTACAGGGTGTAATGATTGCAAAATGTTGTAACCAGGATTATCTCTTTGGGTTTGCTACTTCACATCTTTGGCATACACTGTTGCACATATGTTGTACTTACATTTGGGCACATGGTGAGATTCCCTGACTGGGCCCATCTACACTGGACAGGCAGGTTTGTGCACCCATGGTACACAAGTCATCTGTGTCATCAGTGCAACTATCTTTACATGTGTATTGCGTATGTGCAGATGACTGAAGGGACACTCCTGTACACATGTTGCTGTGACCAGAGCTTTCATTGTGTTGTAATTGTTGGCTCACTGTGCAAGTGGTGTGCTGGCATGACAGGACCCTGCACAAACAATGTTTTCCCCAGCTGACATTCCCCAGGAGTGGAGACCCCTCATGGCATTGTGTCATTCCGTGGCATTGCCTGTGCACATGGTGTGTGTTGTGTGAGCATGTCTGTGTGTGTTCCCTTCCCTTTTTTCGACTCAGCCTGTGTTCCATGCAGATGTTCCTGTTATGTGCACTTGCTGAGTTGTCCTGTGTTCATCAGACTTCTTTTCCCTGGGTTTACTGGGATGTAGGTGCATGGCAGACTACTGGTCATTAGGTTGTCATCCCTGGCTGTTTTAGTTGTAATTTCAGGGGATGTTGTCAAACGCACACGGGACACATTCAGGATTCCCATTGGCACTTATGTGTTTCCAACATCATGTTGTTTTCCCTATGTGGTATCTGTCAGTGTGAGGCTCACTCGTATGTGTGTGTGACTACTCCGACTCATCAGGGTCATTGCTGCAATGTTGGAAGGTGTCAACATGTGTTCTTTGAGGGTCTCCTTTGGTTCCTCATTGGTTTAGGTGTATGGCAGGGTTCCCAATGAATCGTGTTGTCTTCACATTATGTCCATGTTCCGCATACTGTGCAGTGTGGCAGACATTCACAGGTGTTGTTGACAGGCCATGTGTGTGGATTTTTGTGTACCTTAGATCCCCCCACCACCCCTGGGATTGTAATGGGTGCTTGAGCAATGTCAACAGTCCCTGTGTGCCTAGCTGATGCACATTGTTGCAGATCAGGGTGTGTGGTGTTGAGGGTGGCCACATGTGAGTTGTTTCATGTCTAGGCCCCTACCTACATTTTGCACATTGGTTGCAGGACATGGGTAGTGATTTGTGTTTATGGAGGTGTGATGTGAGTTTGTTGTTCTGGACACATGACCCAGTATGCACAGCTGACTGTGCTCCACAGTATAGGCAAAACAGACCTTTGTCATCACAGTGGGATTGGCGTACAGGCTACTGTCACCACAAATTAGGGTACTAGAGGGTAGTGCTGTAGTGGGTCTGTCTCTTGCTGTGTTGGTTGCTGTTCCACCCAGCTTGTGTCACATGAATACGTTGCTATACCACTCATCTGACAATGTATGCTTGACCACAAAGGAGTGCCCAGTTCATTAGTTACTTTTTGTATGGCACTGTGGACACATCTGTGTGATTGGAGTTCATCCCACCATCATGTGTTGTGTACTAGCCTGGGGACACTGAGACACACACACGTGTTGTGTATGATATGCAGTGTGGGTCTGCCTGTCTGTGTTTGTGCATCTGCACCTCTGCATTGGTATTGCTTTTGCGTTCCATTGTGTGGATGTAGTTTGGAGGTTTTTCCCTAATGTCCATGCATCTTGTAGCTCATCATCCTGCACATTGCTCATGTTTGGTATGTCCCATTGCTGCCATGGTATGGGACTTTGTCACCTAACATCGACAGTCTCCACAGGATTCCTCAGTTTGTGTGTCTGTTCGTAGAGATATGTGTGTATGCATCATGATGCTCACTTTTCACATAGTCTAATTGGACACTGTGGGCATTGTCAGGGCTCATGGCCAATGCTTGTCTGCACATGGCAGAGGGAGTTCTTGTGATACACAGCAATCTTTGCCTCTCAAATCTATGTTTGTATGTGATACAACCACCACATTGCCACTACATTGGTTGTGGATTTGGGACCAGTGAGCACAAATGCTGGTCTGGTGATGCTGCTATTATTTTGTCCACACTCACCTTCTGGTCACTGTAGTGATCTGGGCTTTGGAGCCCATTACCACAATGTTCCTGAGATGCTGGAGTTTTGAACTCCACAGTCATCTTTTGGGCACACATGTGATGGGAGTCACATTGTATGTTCACTATCAGAATCAGTGTTGTGGGCATTTGGCACACACATACATAGAATCTTGCAAAGATGGTAGGGGTGGGGGTTTGCCTAGTCACCCTATGCGTGTGGATGCTGGTGGTGCAGGGCATCCAGCCCCCTATGAGTGGGGATGGTAGTGGTGCAGGGCATCCAGACCCCTATGAGTAGGGATGGTAGTGGTGCAGGGCATCCAGCCCCCTATGAGTGGGGATGGTAGTGGTGCAGGGCATCCAGCCCCCTATGAGTGGGGATGGTAGTGGTGCAGGGCATCCAGCCCCCTATGAGAGGGGGATACTGGTATTGATGGGCATCCAGCCCCCTATGAGTGGGGGGTACTTGTATTGATGGGCATCCAGCCCCCTATGAGTGGGGGGTACTGGTATTGATGGGCATCCAGCCCCCTATGAGTGGGGATGGTAGTGGTGCAGGGCATCCAGCCCCCTATGATTGGGGATGTTAGTGGTGCAGGGCATCCAGCCCCCTATAAGTGGGGATGGTAGTGGTGCAGGGCATCCAGCCTCCTATGATTGGGGATGGTAGTGGTGCAGGGCATCCAGCCCCCTATGAGTGGGGATGGTAGTGGTGCAGGGCATCCAGCCCCCTATGAGTGGGGATGGTAGTGGTGCAGGGCATCCAGACCCTTATGAGTGGGGGTACTGGTATTGATGGGCATCCAGCCCCCTATGAGTGGGGATGGTAGTGGTGCAGGGCATCCAGCCCCCTATGAGTGGGGATGGTAGTGGTGCAGGGCATCCAGCCCCTATGAGTGGGGATGGTAGTGGTGCAGGGCATCCAGACCCCTATGAGTGGGGATGGTAGTGGTGCAGGGCATCTAGACCCCTATGAGTGGGGTGTACTGGTATTGATGGGCATCCAGCCCCCTATGAGTGGGGATGGTAGTGGTGCAGGGCATCCAGCCCCCTATGAGTGGGGATGGTAGTGGTGCAGGGCATCCAGACCCCTATGAGTGGGGGGTACTGGTATTGATGGGCATCCAGCCCCCTATGAGTGGGAATGGTAGTGGTGCAGGGCATCCAGCCCCCTATTAGTGGGGATGGTAGTGGTGCAGGGCATCCAGCCCCCTATGAGTGGGGGGTACTGGTATTGATGGGCATCCAGCCCCCTATGAGTGGGGATAGTAGTGGTGCAGGGCATCCAGCCCCCTATGAGTGGGGATGGTAGTGGTGCAGGGCATCCAGCCCCCTATGAGTGGGGGGTACTGCTATTGATGGGCATCCAGCCCCCTATGAGTGGGGGGTACTGGTATTGATGGGCATCCAGCCCCCTGTGAGTGGGGATGGTAGTGGTGCAAGTCATCCAGACCCCTATGAGTGGGGATGGTAGTGGTGCAGGGCATCCAGCCCCCTATGAGTGGGGATGTTAGTAGTGCTGGACACCCCCCCTAGGTGTGGGCACTGCTGGTGGTGTGGACCATGCTACCCCTGTGGTTTTGCTTTTGCTGGTGGAAGGCATGTCCCCCCCTATGTGTGTGTAGCATTTTGCGTGTTCGTGACGTTTGCTTGTGTGGGTGTCTGACTTACCGTCTGCGATGTACGCGTCTGTTCATGATCCGGTCATAGATATACAGTACTGGGATGACCTGCGCGATGGGATTCATCATTCGTTCATCTCGTACTTGCTGATTGTTGCTCCGTCTCGTACACGTTGTGAGTTGGTCCGTTTCGTAGCAGTGGATTGTGTTGTGGCGCGAATCGGACCTGCTATTCATCTCTCCCGGATGCTGTGACGTGCTGCTAGTGGCGACCCGTTCGGCGCGTAGGATTTGCGCATCGTACTTGTCCGGCCGGAAACTATTGTGGAAACTGCTTCCGGGCAACTCGGATGGGCGTTTGGATATGCGGCTCGTACGGGAAATGTTGCTGGAATCGTAGTCTACGTGTCGTTCGGAATTGTGGCACTTCATCGCCCGGACGGACCGGCTCCCAGTACGAGTTGGTCACAAGGTAAGGCTACGGACAGCTCTCGGAGGGCTGTCCGAGCGAGATCGGAATCGGCCCCTTAGTGTTATGCTTTTGTTTTGTGTCCTTCTTAGCCCAATCCTGCCTCCCTCCCACTGGTTGGTTCCCTTTGGCTCTAAATTAAGAGCTGCGCACGCACCTGGTGAAGCCACATCCCTCCTGGGAGGCGGCGTGGATACGGAAACACTTTGCAGACAGGAGACTCCACTTCTTTGTCTTGTATTCTGACAGTCTGTTTGGGCACTGTCGGCTCGTTAAGCAGCATCTCCGGGTTCTCAGCTTCCTCGGAAATCCCCTTGCCGGTCAACTCTGCCTCCTGTTCCTCCACAGCCGCTCCTTCATCTTCTTCGCCTCTTTCCTCCAGTGTCCCAAAACAAAAACGCTGCGCTCTTCCTTCCGGTTTTACGCGTCATGCGGCGGTCCTTGGTCCCTCCCTTCCGCCTGACTTCCGGGGTGGACGAGAAAGACAGAGCCGGTTCCAGTCTCTGGACCATCAGGACTGTCAGGTTCGTGACAGACACCTTAAAGGAGGCCATGAGTAGAGCACCGGTGCTCAAGGTCCCTGACTTCTCTCAGGAATTCATTGATCAGATGGATTTTATGGTGGAACATCGCCCTGGAATGCCAGTGCTGATGGGCTTTCCAGGTTATACTGCCTAGCAATGAGAACTCCGATGAGGATGGGCAGATTGCCCTACTTTCAGCTCGAGGGGACACATGTTACAAATGGCATCCTTGGCATGGTATTTCCCCCCAAAATGTTGCTTGCCTTCACTCTTTTTGTTTGCTGAATTTGGTTTTGTCGGCTTTAGACCTCTGCACACTTTATAACATCTAGCCAGCGCTAAAGTGCTTGTGCTGTGTCCCTAAAACATGTCAAAATTGCCTTACACCTAATTGCTACATTTAATTTACTTGTAAGTCCCTAGTAAATTGTACTACATATACCCAGGACCTGTAGATTAAATGCTACTAGTGGGCCTGCAGCACTTATTCTGCCACCAACTAAAGTAGACATTTAAAACATGTCTCAGACCAGCCACTACAGTCTGTGCAGTTCTAATCTGCCAATTCAACCTGACAAAAAAAACCTCTTGCCAGGCCTAAACATTCCCTCTCAATATTTATAAGTTACCCCTAAGGTAGGTTCTCATAGAGCAGAGTGTATTGTTTTTAAAAAGTTAGACATGCTCTGGTAATAAAAACTCCTAAAGTTGTTCTTGGCTACTGTAAGTCCTATCTTTCCCATTGATTAACATGGGGTTACTTTATTACATTTAATAAGTGATAACTTCGGATTGAGAGCAGTTAGAGATATGCTGTTTAGACTCAAATTACTTGTAATTTAAAATCATCTTTAATGGTAAAGTCGGATTTTAAGTCACACTTCTGAAAATTTCAGTTTTAGAAAGTTGGCATTTTCTTGTCATAACCATTTGTGCCTTCTTCTAATGTCCTGTTCAAAAACAACAATTGATGGACAGAATGCAGAACAATGTCGTACATTCACCCCAGTACAGAGATCTGGGCCTAAATCCATCGTTTTTTTGCTGACCATGCCATTCCAGTTTGGACCCAGCCATATGCAAATCAGTCTTGACCCTGCGCCCAATGGGAACAGTCCAGCCCGAACTGCCAGGACCAGGTCCTCCCTGGACTGGAAACAAGCATCCTAGGACCGGTTTCGGGCTTTCAGCCCTCATCAGCCAGGATAGCTTGATTCCAGTGGCATGGAGAGCACGGGACCCACGTCTGGGCATACCCGTCCCACTCGGGGTGACAAATGCAAAAACAACAATTGATGGACAGAATGCAGAACAATGTCGTACATTCACCCCAGTACAGAGATCTGGGCCTAAATCCATCGTTTTTTTGCTGACCATGCCATTCCAATTTGGACCCAGCCATATGCAAATCAGTCTTGACCCTGTTCTGCATTCCGTCCATCAATTGTGTGTCTTTTGCTTTCTCACCCTAAGTGCGCTAGGTATGCCCAGACGTGGGTCCTGGGCTCACTGTGCCACTGGAATCAAGCTATCCTGGTTGAAGAGGGTGAAACCCCGAAACCGGTCCTAGGATGCTTGTTTCCGGTCCAGGGAGGACCTGGCTTGGCAGTTCGGGCTGGACTGTTCCCATGAGGCACAGGGTCAAGACTGATTTGCATATGGCCAGGTCTAAACTGGGGTGGCATGGTGAGCAAAAGAATGATGGATTTAACCCAGATCTCTTGACTGGGGGTGAATGTTTTGATTTGTTCTGCATTCCGTCCATCAATTGTGTGTCTTTGCTTTCTCGCCCTAAGTGCGCCAGGTATGCCCAGACGTGGGTCCTGGGCTCACTGTGCCACTGGAATCAAGCTATCCAGGCTGAAGAGGGGTGAAACCCTGAAACCGGTCCTAGGATGCTTGTTTCCGGTCCAGGGAGGACCTGGCTTGGCAGTTCGGGCTGGACTGTTCCCATGAGGCACAGGGTCAAGACTGATTTGCATATGGCCAGGACTAAACTGGGGTGGCATGGTGAGCAAAAGAATGATGGATTTAACCCAGATCTCTTGACTGGGGGTGAATGTTTTGATTTGTTCTGCATTCCGTCCATCAATTGTGTGTCTTTTACTTTCTTGCCCTAAGTGCGCCAGGTATGCCCAGACGTGGGTCCTGGGCTCACTGTGCCACTGGAATCAAGCTATCCTGGCTGACGAGGGGTGAAACCCCGAAACCGGTCCTAGGATGCTTGTTTCCGCTCCAGGGAGGACCTGGCTTGGCAGTTCGGGCTGGACTGTTCCCATGAGGCACAGGGTCAAGACTGATTTGCATATGGCCAGGTCTAAACTGGGGTGGCATGGTGAGCAAAAGAATGATGGATTTAACCCAGATCTCTTGACTGGGGGTGAATGTTTTGATTTGTTCTGCATTCCGTCCATTAATTGTGTGTCTTTTGCTTTCTCGCCCTAAGTGCGCCAGGTATGCCCAGACGTGGGTCCTGTGCTCACTGTGCCACTGGAATCAAGCTATCCTGGCTAAAGAGGGGTGAAATCCCGAAACCGGTCCTAGGATGCTTGTTTCCGGTCCAGGGAGGACCTGGCTTGGCAGTTCGGGCTGGACTGTTCCCATGAGGCACAGGGTCAAGACTGATTTGCATATGGCCAGGTCTAAACTGGGGTGGCATGGTGAGCAAAAGAATGATGGATTTAACCCAGATCTCTTGACTGGGGCTGAATGTTTTGATTTGTTCTGCATTCCGTCCATCAATTGTGTGTCTTTTGCCTTCTTCTAATGTCCTGGGCCACATGAGTGTGAATGGCTCTGCTTTTGAGGTTTGTGTTTTCCTTCTAGACAGTGACACAATAAGGGAATTAGGCATGGACAGGATGGGCAATCCTGCCAGAATTGTTGGGGGCTGAGCTCTACCCAGCCCCACTTACACTTCAATGGGTTATGCCTCCTGCACACACAAAGGAAGTTGACACTAATCTTTTGTCACCCCAGACGTCTTGGAGCATTGACAGGAGAAGGGAAGAACTCTGCAGAAACAGATATGGGGGTAACATAGGACATCCCCCACTTCAAAGACTATCACCAGAGATAAATAATGTACATTCAGAGCCACTCTTCAGTACACTCCTGGACCTGCGGACATTACAAGAGGAAGGACTGCCTTGTTCCCCAGAGGACTGCCCTTCTGCTTGAGGCCTGCCTTGTTCCCCACGTGACTGCCCTGCTGCTAGAAGCCTGCTTTGTCCCCCAGAGGACTGTCCTACTGCTTGAGGCTGGCCCTGATATCTTAGAAGGAAGACTCTACCTGCTCCCTTCATCAGTGTCTCCAAGATTCAGTTGGCTGACCTCCTGTTCTGAGCTAGAGGGACACAACAATCTTAAGAGGCCTCCCTGCAAATGCCCAGCTAACCTACTGCAAATGGACCTGCCCAGGATCTGCAATTAGACATGCCTCAGCCCTGCTGACCTCTGCTAGAGTGAGTCCTTGGTCTCCAAGAGGTACTTCTCCAGGTCCTGGACCCTTGGCTGCCATCAGAATGCACTCCCCTGTTAAGAAAGTTGGAATCCTGAAGTTTTTTGCATTGAGACTCTGCTGCTCATGACAACCACCAACGCGAAGCTCTGGTGAACCCGACTCTTCACGCTACAGCGACCAACAGCAACAACCGGCAATTCGAGATCTACACTTCATGCTACAGCAACAACAGGTTCGGTAACCGTCAACGCGAAACTCTAGCAACAGCCATCTGCGTGGCTCACCAGATATTCGTACTATAGCAATGACCATCTGCAATGCCAGGCCTGCTCTTTGCGTGACCGCGATGATCATCCGCAATGCTCTCCCTGCTCGTCACGGCCTCATCCATCGCGAGTGGCACTCTTCATGCTGGACCTTGAGAAGGAAACTTTTTCAGCTGGACTAACCTGTTCCCTGTATGCAACCCCCGCTCAATAGTGCTTGGCCTGAACTTCTGATTTTCTCTTGTTGTAGCACATAATAGCAATACCAGATGACCACGAGTTGCGCTTTGTGCTTTTAGGTGCTTTCAGGCACTATACATACTTAAAACTTTAAAATTGAATATCTCAGTTCTACTGATTGCTACTGCTTTGATCTTTTTTGTTCTGGTATCATTTTATTTATTTCAATGTACTCTACCTTTCTATATATGTTTGGGATTTCTCTTGGGTTATAGATTTACTACCACCCACTCCAACCAATAAACCAATTTCTCACAAACACAAGCTATATAGACTTAGAAAAAATTATCATGTGTCCTGTCCTGGTACCGTGTCTTCTTCTTCTTCACTTTCTTCTTCTTCTTCGTATTATTATTATTAGTAGTAGTAGTAGTATTATCAGTAATAGTAGTAACATTAGGAGCAGTATTTGTGTTGTTACTGTTATAGTGTTGTTATTATCATTATTAGCAGCATTAGTACAGTATCAAAGTCATTATTATTGCTAGTATTATTAATATTTTTTTGCCACAGCTTCTTATATGTCTTAGTAGTGGAACTCACTTAATACCACATCAAAAACTTTAATATCCTTCAACTGCTTCCTACTCAGTTTCAAAATTGATTATCGCTCAAGTTGTACATGTGCACAGTCTGTTGGCAATCTGTATCCTGAAACCTTCATCACTCTAGAACCCAAAAGACCTCAACAACAACAACCATTTCTTCGGCAGACAGGAAAGAAAATAGAAGAAAAAAAGTCCTCATGTCATCATACTGATGAAGTCCAACAACGCTAAATGCAGACAACACTTCACACCAGACAAAGCAAAGTATCAGACCAACACCATCTATGAAATTGCTAACAGAATGCTAACAGAAGCAGAATGTGTTTCTAAACAATCTAGCACTGCATCAACTCCTTATCTGACCCTCCTACCCCATACTCCATGGACAAATGAAATGCAATCCACCTCATCTTCAGTGAAACAAATAAAGATGATCTGATAGCACATTGACAACATCAAGTTAGCTTCTCTTCTTGGACCCACCCCTTTTCATAGCTCCCTGGAATGGTCATCCTACAAAGCCCTTTGTCTCTTAGATCTCATTGTTATACTTAAGACCCTCAAAGACACCATCTATGAAGAAGAAGTTTAACAATTGCTGTTCATCAAAGCTCTTTCCCAAGAAACTCTCTACTCCTACTCACCATTATCAATGCTTTTCTCACTTAAAGCATCTTCCAGGAAGCTCAAAAGACAAACCAGATTCTCCGACTTGTAAAGAAACCTACGATAGTCCCTGATGAAAATATCAACCACTGGCCCACCACTCACCTAACCTTCATTAGCAAAATCATCAAAAAGGCAGTCTATGATTAACTGCAAGCTCACATCAAAGTGAACCATCTTCTTTATGACTACCAATGTGGCTTCAGATCAAGCTGCAGCACAGAGACAGCTACATTGCTCATCGTAGACAGCATCCTCCTGACCACAGATGAAGCAGACTCTCACTTCCTGTTATAGACCTCTCAGCAGCATTCGACACAGCCACCATCCCATCCTCATCCATACCATGAAATCTAGAATGAGAGTTACCATCAAAGTCCTTCATTTGTTCTCCTCCTACCTTTCCAATCAACAACAGTTTGTTCACATAAGCACCTCCAGGTTCCAAAATATCCCAATCCTCTGTGGGGTCCTCCATGGTTCTATACTGTCATCTTCAATGTGTATACAGAGCTCCTTAATAACCAGTAACAGAATCAAATGTTGGCTTTGTGCCAATGAAACAAGACTCTACTTGAAAGCAGTCGCCACTCTGGAAATCCAATTCCTCTAGCACTGCCTCCATCCATCTATGCATGAGACCTGGATCAACAACCACATATCCACTAGGACAGCCCCAATCGTGCTCCAGTTCAGGAAAGAGTTGAAGAACCACCTCTTTAAAGAGCACAGCATCATGATGCAGTAATAATCCACAATTTAGTTTCCTCTCATAGCACTTGATGACTCTATCCTTGGCTTTGACCCAGTGCAGTAGTCCACTGCCTTTGGCTAGGTTCATGCTGTTCAGATAACACATGCCTACTGACATGCATACAATGATATTCTCGGTATTTCCCATGTCTGGAAAATAATCTTAGGAATGACGCTCCCTAGGGAAAAGAGTAAAGGGTATAGTTAGAACAATATCCTCCACTATGGGACTCAGGGAGTCCCTTGCATTTCCCCTCCCTTCATTGCATGTGTGGTAGGCCAGTACAAATGTTAATATTGATAAATACGATGTTGATGTATGCCATGATATATGTACATATAATAACGAACTTGCAGGGCTGTTGTCGAATCCACCCGATATGACCTCCCCATCAACCCTAAGTCAGAAATACGTGGTCAGGCAGGCCCTGCGACCTAGGCCTCAAGCAACTGATTGACAGATCACAGGTGGGGTGACATGTAACCCTTTGACAACTGAATGAACAGGAAAACCCAGATCGATCCCACAGAGAGCCAGCGACACCACAAACATATTAGGAGATTGTCCCCAATAAAACACGTTTGGCCGGAGGCGCGCACGTTCCCAAAACACCATAAAGTCAGATGCCACACTAAGTTAGGAACACTCAGCCAATCAGAACACAACATGCACACTACACGCACTGATCATGCGCTCCCCATGCCGGACATCTGGACACATACCCACTGGCCCCACATTGTGTCCACGCAAGGTCGAGACCCACCTGCACTTCTTATCAAATGACCAGATTTATGGCCCTGTGACTAGGCCCAGAATTCTGTCTCCAAAGGAATGTACAAATTGCTTTATGACACTTCATGTAATATATAAAAAGACGGCCAAAACCAATGTGCTTTGAGACAGTCTTCAGACCCTGACTCTGTTGCCTGTTCTCGAGGCAGCTGCTTTTAATTAAACCAACTGTTCCTGTTTGCCAAACGCCTCTTATCTTTCATTTTTTCAAGGTAAATTCATATTCAAGCAACACAAAACCCTGTGAATTTACAGAAGGCAGTGGTGGGTATCTGTATGAATATCCTAAACCTTGTGAATTCATCAGAGCCTGGGAAGGGGTACATGAGTGAATAACCACAGCTGAGTGCTAGCGGGTCCAATCCTGCGGTCACAGCGTGACCCTCTCTTCCATCAACACTATGTTGGAGCTAAAGAGGAGGATGGTGGGTTATTGTTGGAACTAATGATTGGTGGCTCTAATCTTCACCTCTGCCATCTTGTAAATTCATAGACAGTCCAAGGGCTTCTGCCTCCCTCCACCTAGGTCTAAATAAAGACCGAAGATACTTAGAACCAGATTTAGTAAGATTTTGCGTTGAGGTTGCTAAATCCATTTTGCCATTTATTAAGCCACGCAAAGTCAATTTGCGTGGCTTAGTAAATACAAATTATCTCAACGAAGCTCATAGCACTGACTTGCATTACTTTGCGTTGGTCGAGCAGGCATTACATGGATGGATCATGGGCATTCCTGTGCATCCACCCATGTATTTTGACACAAACCCAGGTTTACTAAGACTTGTAAACCTGTGTTTGCGCCAAAATAGTGCGTCTACCTGACAGAGGCGTAACGAGGAGAAATATCTTTGTTCCTCCTTGTTATTTCCTCTTTCTACATGTTCTGCGTTCTGCAGCACACATAGAAAGAGGAATACGCCTCTAAGTATTGTTTTTGTGCAGGGAAGTATTCCTTCCTACACAAAAACAATCCTACCGGTAACGCAAGTACCCTTGCACTATGGCGCTAAGGTACCTGCTAGCCAGCCACAAGCGTGCCAGCGCATAGTGGGAGCTTGTTGGACTTGGCCCTTTTTGCAGGGTCATCCCTGAACTTTTTGCCTTTCCCCTAGCCTTTTTTCTGACATGGTGTTGGTGGTTTTAGGACTCTGGGCACTTTAGCACTGCTGTTCAGTGTAAAGTGCGTGTGCTCTCTGTGGTAAACATGGTAAGATTGGTTTACACCTGTTTGGCCTATTTAATTTACCTGTCAGTCCCTTGTAAAGTGGTATCTCATATACCCAGGGCTGGTAAATTAAATGCTACTGGTGGGCTTGCAGCGCTGATTGCGCCACCCACCAAAGTAGCCTTTCAAACCTGTCTCAGGCCTCTGCCATTGCAGGGCCTGTGCGTGCAGTGTTACTGCCGCTGTGACGTGGCACCTAAAGTGTGTGCCATGTCTGTGACCCCCCTTTTACTGCATGTCAGTCACCCCTAAGGTAGGCCCTAGCTAGCCCTATGGGCAGGGTGCATTGTAGGTAAAAGGTAGGACATGTACCTTAAGTGTGTGACATGTCCTGGTAGTGACAAACAGCCATTTTGGTTTCTCACTACTGTGAGGCTGCCCTCCCATAGGAATGCATTGGGGATTCCCTGATATGTGTTTCAGTGGTAATTCCTGATATGAGAGGAGCAGCGTGGTCAAGTTTGGTATGTTTGGAATAGTGATAATAAATGCTACGCAATGGTGTGCGCAGATTTATTATAACTATTTTAGAAGTGCCACTTTTAGAAGTGGGCATTTCTGTGTGCTATGTGTCTGCCTGCCTGATGTGGATTGCATGTCTGGCTTTTGAGTGACAGGGGCTGGTGAGGTGTGTGTGGCTCCAGGAGGGGCAGGGTGAGTCAGCACTAGGCTGAATAGGGCATCTGCATTTGGAGTAGTGGGAGGAGTAGTCCCCTGACCCTGAATAGGATTGTGCCTGCCTAGGTTAATGCTGGCTCCGCCCCCCTGTGGTGTGTCTGATGACGAGCCCCCACCTGACAAAGGGAAAGAGGAGCCTTGTCAACAAAGTGCTCCAGAACCAGTTTAGGCTGGTTCCCCCAAGCCCTGTGCCAGGGCAGACAAACAAAGGGAATTTGTAATATAAATATAGGGGCTGTGACCCCATGAAAAGGTTGTGCTGTTGTGCTTGGGCTTGCTGCTGCTGGGCCCCAGGAGAAACCGCCATGAGGGACTGCCTCCCTGCTGGAGGGCCCTTTGTGCTGGCCTGTCTTGGCCCAGCCTTGTGCCCCTAGAACTTTGCCCTGGACCTGTGGGGGCCTTAGCGCCTCGTGGGCGCTCTATTCACCTTTCCAGGAGCGTGGGTGGCCTGCAGTGCTGTGCTGCATGATGATGTAGAGGGAATCCCGGCGTAGGGATTCCCCCGAGCTGCTGGGAGACGGCGGGAGCCCACCCCGCATGGTGTGGTTATCGGCGGGAACCCACCCCGCATTTGTGTGGATTTGAAGCGGGAACCTACCCCGCTGTTTTATGCTCCTGTTTAGCGGGAGCCCACCCCGCATTGCTGCTTTTGCGGGAGCCCACCTCGTGATTGCCTTTATTTAAAAGTGGGAGCCCACCCCGCATCTGCCGGTGAAATCGCCGCCGAGGCCCGGGCCGGAAGTCAGGCAAGTCCGCCTGATTGAGGGAGGAGCTTCCGCACCAGAGACGGAGCCTCGCGATTTCTCCCTGCTAAAGCGGAAGTCAGGCGCCTTCTGCCTGAGACGGAGTCTCTCCGGTTGCCCTGATGTCGGAGGAATTGATCGGAGCCTCGCGGGCTCCCGGCGGTGACCTCCCCTCGGTGAAGACGGCGAGAAGAGAAGAGCCCCGGTGAGTGGGGCTAGAATCGAGCTGTTTCCGTTGGCGCCGGGTAGTGGCACCGGACGAGCCCCCGGGAAAGGGGGGCTCACACGGCACTGTTGGTGCTGGGCACTGCGAGTGCCTATTGGGGGCATTTTGGATCTTTGGAGTCCCGGATGGCACTGAAGTGCCAAGGCTGAATTCCGTTTTAGGGGCAATTTGTTGATAGGAGCTCCGGAGTGGGGCCCCAGAGGCACCACAGGTGCCAGTGCTAATTTTGTTCGCCACAGCTGCACCGCGAGAGTGCGGGCAGCTGCAACGAGGGGGCATTAGTTTTAATGAGGAGAAGGGGGTGAGATGCATCCCCCCACCCCGGCGCATTGCACACTTTTTCTTTAGCTGCAAGTGGCAGCTTCACGCCCTGACATTTCTGGACATAGGGCATTCGCGCCCCAGTGAGAGGCCAGTTGGCTGGGGTCATTTCTATGGTGTTCTGGTAGGGCGTCAGGCCCTAAGGTGATTTATGCATAATGCATTTATGCCTCTGATGATTACTGCACAATGTGTTTATGCTGGTAAGGCCTATTGCGTAATGTGTTTATGCTAATGAGTTTTGGGCCTAATGTGTTTTATGACTAATGTGATAATGCTGAGGTCATTATTATACCAGTAGCTACTGGTTGCGTTATTTACTACTTGTTATTAGTGTTTTCTAAAAGGTTCTGGCCGTGGCCCGATTGGCCTGGTCCTGTATATAAATCTCCTGTGAATATTGCCTAGTGCCAGTTGGCACAGTGTAAATGTGTGATTATGTTTCTAATGTGTTTATGATAATACAAAGGCTATTTTTGATATAACCTTGTGTGGAGTTTCTTTTGTGGTGTGCCTAGTGTGTTGCTGCTGTGTGTGTGTGTTGCGCAAACGCTTTACACATTGCCTCTGGGATAAGCCTGACTGCTCGTGCCAAGCTACCAAGGGGGTGAGCAGGGGTTATCTTCAGTGTGTAACTCCCTTGCCCTGACTAGAGTGATGGTTTCTGCCTGGCTTCGGCGCTTGCCCTAGCCATCCAGAAATCCCATTTCTAACAGAGCTGAACAACATTTCGCAAAACCCTGCTCCATCAAGATCTGAGTAAACATGACGCTGTTCAGCTCTCTCCCATCCACGCAACGCAGTGCAACAACTTGTCTTTCTGCGTTGAGTTGCGTGACTTATTAGTAAATATGTCTCCAAATATGCCAGTAATAAAAACTACAGATATATGCAAATAGTATATTCTGGCGAAGTACTTACTCAAGCAAATATCCATAGTTTCCTTAGAAATGTTAACTGTAATATATATGCAAATATGAGATTTAGGTGAGGAAATTAGTGCCAAAGATATTCATATCTCCATAATGAATGTGCACTTCAATTTAAATGCAAATGCGCGATTTAGGTGCTGAAATCAGTGCAGACCGTGTTCATATTTGTAGGATAAATGTGCACTTTAATGATCAGGTTTACATTTGTTTGTCAGAACACCGACTGTTTTAATTACTTATTTAAATGTACACACTTTCCAATTATGTGAAGACTTCCAAAGCGGTTAGATTATTTCAGTGATATAACTGAAAGTGCGGAATTCATCTGGTTGGTTATAAACTGAGGTGAAATTGATAGTAAAGAAATGGGTCTCTGTCTAATGACATCTTCAATGTTCCTGACAGCTCTGAGCTTGTTTTCTTTCCCTTGTTTATTTTCGAGAATCTGTCGGTAGGAATCCATCGAGGGGCCAGATGGCTCTGAAAGGACTGAAGAGAAGCAGACATGCTTTGCAGACGGAACGAATGGGTTGGACTTGGGGGGCACTCTCGCGAGAGACTGTCAAGCGAGGAGCCCCCGTAATATGCAGAGACAGACGCAAACAGAACGGCACGTGCTTTGATTGTGGGATGTGCCTGAGGTGTGAGCGGCATGCCGCCTGCAAATCTCCTTCTATTGGCAAGGTGGGTTTTTTTCAACGACCAATGAACGTCAGTGTGCACGTTTCACTAGCCAATTAGAGAAAAGAAAGGAGCAGGGCGTATATTTCTTTAAAATGCACATAAATACTGTTGTTAGTCCATAACAACCTGAACACTGCTGGCAGGAAAGGACTGCTCGGGAGCCATGGGAAAACCGCACACAGGTTAACGCGGCACACATTTCAAGGAGTTTTGCATTTTAATAACTAAAATGTTGGTCACACGGGCCTTACTGCTTGAAACCTGCGAGAATAAAAGGAAAGGTTCTCAGTGGTAGAGAGCAGTATCCTCATAAAAGATACCGTACTGTACTTTTATTGGAAAACGAACATTTTAACACAACAGTAACTAAAATCAACCCATTGGTTTTGAAAGAGCGCTCAATGTTCTTAATTTTGTAAGGGGGCCATTATACTCATGAATAATCTGCACTCATATATGTATCATGTGGTTATGTTATACTTTGTGTTATTAGAACGAACTTGTATCAATGTATTAAGACATATAAACAAGATTTGTAATGCTATAATGCAGAATCGAATTAGTATTGTGCATTTATTTAGAGGCATTATGTAAACATATATGCGTAGCATGAACATTAAGTAATGTAAATGTATTAGACTATGTAAACGACACGTATAGCGTTTTGTGCAGTGATTAGGCATTGAAAGGTGTTCTTATGTAGGCCCACCTTGTAGGCCTAACTTTCGCTTTTAGTAAGTTTCGATTCTCCTTGTTTGCTCCTGAGTTGTAAGCTAAAGAGAATTTATGTGTGTATAGAAGGTTTTTTTTCACCCCTACTACAGGTCCTGGAATTTGACCTCGTTATTTCAGATTTAGGACAACACTTGGGGAGGAAAGGAATGTCTTTGAAGAGTCTGAACATGCGAGAAGGGAGGACACCTTCCGTGCCTGGTGGAACTTGGGAGCCAAGGTCGTTGGAGAAGAGCTCTATTAATTAGAATTTGTGGAAAGTAACTCAAAGGAGACACTCTTGAAATAACAACACCTGATCTGTTAGGGGTGTAACTTGTGCCTTTTTGTATTGGGTACAGGGACAGTTTGGTAGGACTTCTGCTTTTGACTGACGAAAGGGAGCATCTTAGAGCGAGCTCCGTAGCTTTATGCTACTTGACTCATTTAACGTGAGTGCACTTCTTAGGAAGTCAATACGTGCTGACACCTTTACAGGGGGTTCTGATCGGAGAGTTAGGTAGGGATGTCACTTTAAAGATAGGTTAGGGACAGATTATTCTTTTAAATCTCTGAACTACAAATGAAGAAAGAACTGGACACAGCGTCTATACTCAGTTGTGTTCTCATTTTAGAATTCATTATTTTGTGTCTTCTGTGCCGAATGAACTATCTTTGTAGATTTGGCTCTGTAATTATATTCCTATACCTCTATACTCTGATATTGAGGTGTGTCTATATCCTGTTATTTTGGGCATTGTAATAAATCCTTGACATACAAATTAAGAGTTTGAGGTCCTTTAGTCATAGAGAAGAGAAAATGTATATTGTTAATTTGTATTTTTCCCCTTTATACTTCTTTAGCAGGCAATAAAGACCATCAGCCAGGGGTTCCTGATTAAATTTAGCACACGGAATCTGGCCCGATCAATTGGTAGCAGAAACGGATGGTTGCCTCTAGAAGTGAGGGGGAACCCAGGGAAATCTAGAATAGAATCAGGCCCACAATAGAGCCCATAAATGAGAGCAGAAAACTGCGGGCGTGGACAGAGGTCGGCGGAAGTTGATGGTGCGGCGGGGCGAACATCTGGCGGTAGCGTGAGTATGAAACGTGTTGTGAGTGTGTTAGATTATGGTGAATGGGTTGGGTGATGTCTTGCGGAGGTGGAATGAGAGTTGAGTGAATGTAAGGTTATTGGTTTACTGGTCCGAACACGTGCGGATCAGGAGGTTTTTGGAAAACGGACTTGATAGAGCGCCATGCTCTCGTAAAATTTGTAGCGGTGCATCATAATCACCGTTAGTTCACACCCGCATATATCCAGATACATATCAATGAATGGCCAGTAAGATGTAGTTCTAAACCGCAGTTATTAGAGTAAATAGAAGCGTAATTGTGCTGTTTTAATCATGCAATTGTAATGCTTATATGAAATGTGTTTAAAATGATGCACAATTGAATTAGCCCATGTGTAATCGAGATGCAGTAGTTTAAACGTGTACCATATTAAGTTGTGCGTAGTTTATTTTTCGCATATGGAATGTAATGAACCAATCAATGCTTATAGAAGTGATTAAGAATTGTGTGTTTAAATTGTGTAAAGGCCTGACTTACATATAGACCAAACGAAGGGCCTGTTCGTTCTTATGTTAGCTTATTTTGTAGGCAGAGAAGGTGTTCTCTTGGAAGGCTCTCTGGGCACAGTTGGTAGATTCGTACAGAGGGAAAATCTGTTGAAATGTATCTTCTGTTGCAGGTGCAAGGACACATGCCTCGTTGGTGAAAGACTGGCTCTTTGTTTTAGGAGTTAGGGTGGTGGGAGGCATTGAGATGGGAGTCTACTGGAATGTAGGGTTGATACTTTCAGCGGAGAAGCCCCGAGGGAGGAAAAAAGAGAGGAGGTAGAGGAGACCAGAGAGAAGGGCCAAGAGAGAGATCTATTAGGAAGGAGCATCTTAGAACGAGCTCGAAATGCTAAGTGAGTGTGCTTCTTAGGAAGCCTTCACAGCTGACACCTTTTTTCTTTTACTCTTGCCTGGGGAAATTCGTTAAGTAGGTATGTCATCCTAGTAATAGAGTAGGGACAGTTAATGATTTTACGCTTATTTAGATAAATGAAGAATAATATAGAGATTGGAGCAGTTATCGTTTGTTTAATACTTCTGGAACTAACGATTCTCCTTATTCTGAGTCGGATGAGACTCCTGCGTAGGATGATGTTTGTATTAGTGCCCATCTATTTCTTTAACCTCGTGTTGAGGTGCTTACATGTGCAGTTATTCTTGGCTGTAATAAAACCACAAAACTGAATTCGGAGTCAGTGGTCTTTAAGGTAACTGGATCCTAAATTGTTGCATAACCGAATTAGACTTTCTTCCCTTCACACTATTCAGCAGGTAAAAAGATCCTGGCGACCTGAGGATTCTTAGTGATGGTGAGATAAGATAAGAATCCCGCTTTATCAGTTGGTAGCAGAGTAGGATGGTTTCCTCTGATAGTAAGGGGAGATCTAGATTAGGATAAGAGATTATTTGCCCCATAGAGCCCGAGTGATGATGATCCAGTGGATTGGAGGACGACGGCTGTCGCTGAAAACTAACGGAGAGTGACGGTGCGGCGGAAGTAGCAGTTTGCGGTAGAGTGAGTATGAACAGGGTGATGCTTGCTAGATTGCGGTGTTTAATTGTTGTGTGATGTCTTGCGGAGTTGGAATGAGAGTCGTGTGATTGAAGATCGGACCGTGAGCGCGCGCGTGGCCGAGAGATAATAGATTGTGGTGTAGAAGACACCCAGAGCTGAGATTGTTGACCAGAGGTTGTGGGAGTCATGAGACGTCGCTGATTAACCTACTGAAGATAGGGAGCATATGTGTGAGTGTGTGAATAACCGACGCTGGTCGTAGGTTGTTGTGTGCAGAACATTGAGCGTTTGGATCCTATCGATTGTGTCAGAGGTGATTGTCCGGTCGTTCGCGGACAGACAGTTGCCAGATTGAGGTCAACAGTTTCGAGAGGCTGTTCGGTCATTGGTGGACCGACAGTCAGAGAGGTGATTGTCCGGTAGGACAGACAGTTACTTCAGAGTGTGATTGGGACACGTGCGAGCGAGAAAGGGTGAATTGCGAAGGAGGGGAACCGCTGCGAGCAAAGGAAGAGTGACGTCAGACAGTGTCGCGCTGCGATAGGTCGGTTGGTGTGAGCCGCGCTGGCATTGGTGGATTGAAATCAGGAAGTAAAACGAAATCTTGTGCGCGAATGGAAATCTGCTTCATCATGAAATGTTTTAAAGTTTTACGAGAACTCTGTAGAGGGGATAGACATGTGGTTACTCGGGGTGGAGAGGAAGCCCCTCCCGAGGACACGCCAGCACATTACATGGCTAAGAATGTAGGATTACATACTATAATTTGGCTTGAGAATTGGCATAAAATGACAGAAGGAGAAGAAGAATTGACTTTCCCACACTATGGTACTTTCAGGTTGGAAGTGTTGTATCAGTTGAAATCTGTGATGTCTTCCTTGCGACCACTACCCAGACCCACACAGTTTGAGGCACTACATGCATGGATTAGAGCAGCGTACGACCGGAAGAGAGACAAAAGCCAGGAAAGGGTGAAGAAGTCGATCAGGGCATTCCAAGATGGGAGATGGGATGCACTGGAGAAAAGATGGAGAGTGGAGACAATTGAGGGGGACAGATTATATCCGTTGCTAGAGAAAACGGGAGGTACGCAGGGAAAAAGCATCGAGGAAGATGATAGTGATACGGATGACAGCTTGTTAGACAGACTGCTGTCAGAGAGACCACCTCCATTAAATCCAAAATATAGCGAAAGAAATTCGATTGTGGCAGGAAGGATGGGCGAGACACAGAATCAGACAAATGTGAGAGTAGTGGGAAAAATCTCCACAGGAACGGAGGGAGTGGGAACCTAGTCTTCCACGGGGAATATACGGTTGCCGGACTCCCTGACGGTACCTGTTACCATCGGTCCTATAGTATCGGTGTATGACCCAGATCGAGTAAGTGAAGGGAGCCTGATGCAGATGACAGGGAGAGAGAGGATCAGCGTTGGGGGGAATGGCGTGGAGGAGGAAATGGTCCGTTCTACGAAGCCCATAGAAGCGAGCACGCCACTGCCAGCCATCGAAGACTCCTCTAGTGGACATGTGGATGTGAGACCGGTAAGACCAGGGTCTCTGGTCAAGTCCAAATCAGCTTTGAGAATGTGGGTACCACCTGTAAGGAATCAGAGTGATAGGATGCCAAGAGATATGGATCAAGACAACTCAGGAGACAGACCCGGTTCCAGGAATACAATAGAAGAGAGCAGGTCACGAGAACAAAGCAGTGATTATGACGAGCGGACTGGTGCGGCTTGTCGAGGAACTTTGAGGAGTGCAGTGAAGGCAAGGTTGCTGGATGTAGTGAGACTAAAGGCGGAGGTAGACGAAATGATTAGTGGGAACCTGCCTTTGGAGAGAATAGAGATCTATGAGCCAGACGAGCTGCTTTTTGTAGCAAAAGATGTGACTCGGAAAGCGAGGGCCGCACATGAGAAATTGACAGAATTGGCCAAGAAATATGAGGTGGATACGAATAAAACGAAATCGTTGCAAGGATCCCATAGGTTGCAATATAGTGATCAAGAGCTGGAGGAGAAAAGGGTCACAGGATTAAGGAAGCATACTAAAGACTTGATTGTAGGGATGCGTATATGGATAATGCTAAACAAATGGGAGGAAAGGTGGTCGAAGAAGAAGTTAGCCAAAAAGACTGTAGGAGAAACGCCGCCCCCGGGAGGAGGGACGACGGGCGTAGGGAATTATCCTTTACGAGAAGTACAGAACGGAGGGTACGTGCATGTGCCATGGAGTAGAGGTGACTTGGCTGCGTTTACAAATGATTTTCCTCGGCTGAGGGAAAAACCCGTGGAGTGGTACAAACAGGTCGAGCGTTTTGTTAAAATTTCGAAGGTATTGTGGATTGATTTGAACACCTTGTTTGACCTAGTAGTACCAGGAGATTTGTGGACAGCTTGTAAAATTGCAGTTGAGTGACCGACCTTCGAGCCTGAAAGGGACGCTGTTACAAATGGTCTGTCACCTATTGTTATGAAAAAGTTTGAGCAAGTCATTACATGGTTGAAGTTGAAGATTTCACCTCAAGACATCGATTGGGTTAAGATAGATCGAACTGTGCAGGAACCCAAGGAGACAGTGCATGAATATTATGAAAGACTCCTGCAAGCTTTTAAACAGTATAGCGGACTAGATGCCTTAGACCCCAAGGATATGGGACAGTTTGTCTCAAAATTTGTCTTGGGATTGAGACCAGAGGTTAGCCTCATGATACAGCACCATTTGATCTGCTGGCAGAACAAGCCGGTAGATGAAATCTTGCGGTATGCGAGGTACTGTAGTGATGAAGTAGACTCAAAGCATCGGAAGCTAAAGGACAAACTGATGCTTGTTCAGATGCAAACAGCTCAGGTCCAGCCTAGCGGAGGGACACTGGGAAGAAGACAGGGAAACTACCAAGGGAACCAAAATGGGCAAAATCATGGAAAAGGGAAACCTATCGATCCCAAGACGGGGATGGATGTGGCGACATTGAAAAAGACCACTGCGTGTCATCTTTGTCATCAGATTGGACATTGGAAGCGCGAGTATCCCTTGAACCCAGCCAATCAGGTGCAGCAGGAGGTAGAAGAGGTTCAGGCACCCGTGCCGGAGGTAGTTAATACTGTGATGAGGCCCAGATCGATGAAAGGGGGGACGTATAACCCACAAGTGCAGGTCCCCCAGCCACCAAGAATTTCGCAAGGAATGCGGACTTACCAGCAGATGCCCCTTTTCGAAGGGTATGATGAGTACAGTCCAGACCCGCTAGCCTGATGGTGCCTGAGGGGGGAGGAAGACTGCACACTTGGAGCAGTCTTGGAGGTAGACCAGAGAGGACCTTTTGTGGAGGCAGACATTGATGGTCATCCTACCACTCTTTTGGTTGACACTGGTGCTACCCGGTCTACTGTAAGATCAGCAGTAGTCCCCAACCTACCCCTCTCGGGACAATCGATCCAAGTTGTTGGAGTGGCAAACAAGAAGATAACTAGCCCATTGACTGAACCGATCCCAGTAAGAATAGGCTCTTTCCAAGCTAAACATCAGTTTGTGGTGTGCAATATGAGTCCAGTTTGTCTGTTAGGAAGAGACCTATTGTGTAAATTGAACTGCACTATCTCTTGCACACCAAGGGGAGTGGAGGTTCAGACGAACGATGATGATGCTACCTTTAAAGTTGCTAATCAGCATCTGTGTATAGAAATGTATCCAGTGGTGACTGTGGAAGAACTTCCACTGGATTTGAGAGACTGTGTGTCACAAGATGTGTGGGACTTTACGGGAGAAGAGATCGGACTGATCAAGGGGGTTGAACCTGTACAGATTCAGGTTAAGCAGAATGCCGAATTCCCTAGGACGCCCCAGTACAATCTGTCGCCTGAAACGATCGCAGGGATTAGGTCTGTAATCGAGTCTATGATCAAGCAAGGCATTCTGAAGGAGATAAGGGGTAGCCCATGTAATTCACCTATCATGGGACTACAGAAACCGAGCGGGAAGTTCAGGATCGTGCAAGACCTGCGAAAGGTTAACACGATAGTTGTCCCATGTTGTCCAGTGGTACCGAATCCATCAGTGATACTGTTTCAGATCCCATGCGAAGCCGAGGGGTTTACTGTCATTGATTTGTGTCAAGCATTCTTCTCGATACCGCTCCACGAGGAAAGCCAATTTCTTTTTGCTTTCCGGCTGGTAAATCGCGTGTTAACGTGGTGTCGTATCCCTCAAGGGTATACCGAGAGTCCATCGATCTTTAATCAGATCTTGAAGAAGAATCTTGAGAGACTCGTATTGCCACAGAACTCAGTTCTTGTGCAGTACATAGATGACCTACTTGTGGCATCAGAAACAGAAGATGCTTGCAGGATAGACACGATAGCCCTACTGAATCATCTGGCAGAGAATGGACACAAGGTGTCCCTGAACAAATTGCAGTACTGATTGAACGAAGTACAGTATTTGGGTCACAGACTAGAAAAAGGCAAGAGGAAGGTGTCACCAGACCGAATTGAGGCAATAATGAACATGGCAGTGCCCACCTCTCAGAGGGAAGTCAGGATGTTTTTGGGAATGGTCGGCAATTGTCGTCAGTGGATTCCAAATTTTTCCTTGAGAGCAAAGCCTTTGCAGAGGCTTACGCACAAGGATGTGAGTGATCCGGTACCATGGGATGAGGAGTGCTTGATGTCATTCCTGCGACTGAGAGAAGGGTTGTGTTCTGCACCAGCTTTGGGAATGCCTGATTACAATAAGGCTTTCTCACTGTTCTGTTGTGAGAGAGAAAGTTGTGCATTAGCAGTCTTAGCTCAGAACCATGGAGGTGTCCGTAGACCAGTTGCCTATTTTTCAGCTACTTTAGATCCAGTAGCTTCTGCGTTGCCCGGATGTCTCAGATCCATTGCTGCAACAGGTGTCAGCATTGAAAGATGTGAAAGCATTGTAATGGGTCACCCTCTAACAGTTTATGTACCACACTCTGTTGAATTGTTAATGACCAGGACAAAGACCCAGCACCTAACGAATAACAGGTTAACGAGGTATGAGCAAGTCATACTTGCTGCAGAGAATGTGACTCTGAAAAGGTGTTCTGTCTTAAACCCTGCGACATTAATGCCTATACCAAATACCGATGATGAAGATTGTGAGGACCATGATTGTCTTGATGTGACCGAACTATGCACCAAACCGAGACCTGACATTGTCGATGAACCACTGACTGACCCAGATGAAATTTTCTTTGTCGATGGTTCATGCCTAAGAGACAGTGTTGGTCAGCTGAGAGCAGCGTTTGCTATATGTACCATTTCAGGAGTGGTTGAGGCTGCTTGCCTAGAAGGAGTACACTCCGCGCAGGTAGCTGAGATCATTGCCTTGACTCGTGCCTGTTTGGCCGCTGATCAAATCCGAAACACGATCTACACGGACAGCCAGTATGGGTTCGGTGTGGTTCATGACTTCGGACAGTTATGTTCACAGAGGGGATTTTTGACATCATCTGGTTCACCCATTAGGAATGGAGAACATGTAAGACAGCTGTTAGATGCGTTGCAATGTCCGAAGGAAATCGCAGTTGTCAAGTGCACTGCGCATGGAAAGGGGGATGATTTTGTCTCTCTGGGAAATAACTGTGCGGACGAAGTTGCCCGTTTTTGTGCAGAACAAGGATGCATATTTACAGAGGGTTACACAGGAGAGAGCCAAGAAGGAACCGAGCTCAATATGATGTTGGCCATGGCAGACACTTGGGAGGAACTCAAGCGCCTGCAGGATGAAGTTTCAGACCAAGAACGGAATGGATGGGTCAGAGCAGGATGTGAAAGAGGGGATGTGGATGTTTGGGTTTCCAGTGATGGGAGGGCGGTATTGCCAGAGAATTTGCTGAGCCCGATGGCGAGACTAATACATGGGCCGGTACATCTTGGAAGAGATACAATGATGCGTGTGTTTAGACAGACGTGGTATAACCCACGATTTCGTGCGGTTGCTGAAGCAGTTTGTCAGAGGTGTGTTACGTGTCAACAGATGAATGCTGGAAAGAAGACTGTGGTCACATTGAGTCACATTGGAAGGTCAGGAGGACCCTTCAATAGGATGCAGCTAGATTTTGTGGAAATGCCCAAGTGCAATGGGTTGAGGTACATTCTAGTGGTGGTGTGTGTATTCTCACGGTGGGTGGAGGCTTACCCAACGCGCAGGTGTGACACTCTCACAGTGGCTAAGTTATTGTTGAGGGAACTTATCCCGAGGTTTGGTTTTCCAACCTCTTTGGAATCGGATAGAGGAACACACTTCCACAGTGAAATCATGAAGTTACTTTGTGCCGCATTGAATGTCGATCAGAGACTACATTGCAGTTATCGACCAGAGGCTTCTGGGATAGTGGAGCAGGTTAATGGGACTTTGAAAGCCCGGATGGCAAAAATGTGTTCGTCAACGTCTCTGAAGTGGTCTGATGCCCTGCCACTTGTGCTTATGAGTATTCGCAGTGTCCCCGACAGGAGAACTGGGTTGTCCCCTCATGAGATCTTGATGGGGAGGGCAATGCGGTTGCCAGCAGTACCAGCTACAGCTTTGATAAACATCACTGATGACTTGATTCTCGATTACTGTAAAGGACTATCTGATGTGGTCCGTTCTGTGTCCCAGCAGGTACAAGCTGCAGCTGTCCCTGCCTCGAGTGATCTGTGCCACGACTTGTGTCCAGGCGACTGGGTGCTTGTTCGAAAGCACGTGAGGAAGAGCTGTCTGGATGTTCGGTGGCGAGGCCCGTACCAGGTCATACTGGTCACGAACACAGTAGTGAAGTGTGGAGGATTGCCGAACTGGGTGCATGCTTCCCATACCCGCAGAGTTTCAGCACCCTCGGAAGAAACAGCTCCTCTCGTAAATGAAAATCCAGCTGATGTGGCAGGGCCACCTGAGAGGACAAGTCAAGCTGTGAGGGTCGCTGATGCAGCTAGTTGTGCACCAGGGCAAGCTGAAGGGGGTTACGACAACCAGAACCCCGACTCTGACTCAGATGACGGAGGTGTTGCTGTGGGTGGAGTAGAGTCAAATTCAGCAGAAGGAGGAAGTGGTGCACAGGGTATAGTGGGGGAAAGCGGAAGAACGACCAGAACCGAGGAGGCTTGGCCTGAGAGACAGAGGCGACTGAACCTGAGGTTGGCACCCGAAAGAGATCTTGCTCCAGTGTCCGAAATGTCTGAATCAGAAGCAAGTGACGGAGAGCAGGCTCAAGAGGGTCGGAGGAGGTCGAAAAGAATGAGAATACCTTGCCAGAGGTACGCTACCCCGGAGTGGACTTACACAGTGACTGATGCAGGGAGTAGTGAGTTCGGGGAGGCTGAGGTCCTTGCAGGTGGTCAGCAAGAGCCCGAACGTGGTGCTGAAGGTGGTGCTGTTAGTGCCAGGGCTCGAAGTCGAAGGAATCCTGACCCTCACGGTTCCGAATCCCCCGCTTCTGAGTAAGGTCCGAGAATTGGTTCTGCATTGACTCGAATTTCCGTCTTTTGGATTTGAGCCGCCTTCACATGAAATGATAATTCTTCGTCTTGAACTTTTGTATCATGTTCTAGAAGCGCTTGCAACTGACCTTATTGTGGATTGAGTATAAACTGTTGTAGATAAAGCCTAAAGAAGAAGGTAACCTAGATCCGAGTGGAAGAAGAATAAACTTAGGGACTTTCCACCGAAGAGGAATGAAAACTTAGGGAAGTCTTTTTCTGGACTATGTAAATAAGACACTGTAGCTGAAAAGGGGATTTCCAGAGGTTTCGGAGTGTTGCTCGAACTGGTTAAGCAAGTCACGTGCGGAGAAGACAGAGACTTTTGAGTGCTCATTGCTGAAACTAAGAACTCTTTGAGAACTTTCGAGACCATGGAGGCTGGAGATCCACACCGTAGATTCAAAGTGATTGTAGGCACATTTATAGGGGGTGTGATAGTTTCTATAATCATAGTAGTTGTAGTTTCATATGTGGTTCCACACGAGCTAGAAGTGCAGGGGGTGCCAGGAACTCCTACACCTACTACACCTAGCAAAAAGGAGGGAAACATAGGAGCTGACAGAGCTTTGCTAATAGAAGAGAGTCGTAGATTGCATGTAGATTTGTCTAGAAGTGATTTTAAGCTTAATGCATATGCCAAGCTGCTATATGAGTATGTAGATGCGATGGATGCGAAAGATTGCTATGTGTGTATGCAGTTGCCAGCTTCAGTGGATGAGGGTATTAGATATCACCATCTTCCACTGGCGTATGGGATTTCATGTAGTCTGTTGCTTAGTATATTTTATGGAAGAGGTCAGTTTGAGTATTTCTTTTCCAATTACGATGCAGTGCTTCCTGAAGTTCCAGCTTACAAACATTTGAATAAATACAACTATTATAAGTCAGAAGATAGGCTTAGGAAGTATTTCATACCGTCTTTGGCATTAGATACAGCATATGCTCACCGACATTAACTTGACGTGCTCATTGTCAGATGTAGAGAAGAAGTTTGTAGATCAGGTAGAAGATAGATATAGAAAATTAACACAGACACGAGACACAGGAGGTAGTCCAGTAGATTGGACAGACGAGGAAAGATTGCACCGAACAAAAGGAAGTTATGGTCCTATAGCATTGGATATGGGCCAAAGGGGAAAGCTGTGTGTGAGACGTTATCAGACCTATTATGAAAAGGTCCCTGTGGGACAGAGTACGTGTGATCATGTTTTCACCATGGAAGATTCAGCAAAGAATTTTCTGCAAGGCCCTGTACAAGTGATACCTACGGTGTATTTTGTGTGTGGAAAGAATGCTTATGTGAGACTGCCATCGAACTGGTATGGTACTTGTTACTTGGGAATAATATTTCCAAAGATTTACCATGCAGAGGATTTGGAGCTTTTGGAAGGTGGAAAGCATTCGAGAGTGAAGAGAGGTGCAAGTGCAGGAGCTGTAGTAGGAGACATCTTTGGAGCAATGATACCAAGTTTGGGAGTGATTTTGAATGATGTGAAGATCCGGAGATTGGCGACTGTGGTTGATGAGTTATCGATGAATACAGCAAAGTCGTTGATACTTGTGGATGGAGAGATGTTGTCGATAAGGACAATTGTTTTACAGAATCGTCTTGCATTGGACGTCTTATTGGCAAAAGAGGGCGGAGTCTGTAAAATGTTGAAGGTTCAAGAGTGCTGCACTTATATACCAGACCACAGCAAGGATCTGGAGAAATATATAAGTAACATCACTACGATCCATACGAAAATAGCGGATTTGACTGAAGAGGGAGTTTGGGAGAAAGTTGGCAAAGGATTTGGTCAAGCAGGGAGCTGATTTGCAAATTTGGGAAAGGGATTCCTTGGCTATGTTCTGAGACCTCTTATTATTGTGGTGGTTGGTGTGGTTTGTCTGTGGGGTCTGATCAGAGCATACAAGTGGTATCGAGCAGGCAGAAAAGAGAGGGCCTTGAGGGAAAATGAGACGAGAATGGCTAGACTGCAGGACAGTCACTATCGAAATATTAAGAGTTTGGAGAGATTCCGACAGGGGAGAATGGCAACAAGTTCTGTTTAGGTCGGTTCTTTCTCCAAGAGAGTTGTAAAAGTGTGATGACATGAGTCATCAAAGGGGGGAACTGATAGAGCGCCATGCTCTCGTAAAAGTTATAGGGGTGCATCATAATCACCGTTAGTTCGCACCCGCATATATCCAGATACATATCAATGAATGGCCAGTAAGATGTAGTTCTAAACCGCAGTTATTAGAGTAAATAGAAGCGTAATTGTGCTGTTTTAATCATGCAATTGTAATGCTTATATGAAATGTGTTTAAAATGATGCACAACTGAATTAGCCCATGTGTAATCGAGATGCAGTAGTTTAAACGTTTACCATATTAAGTTGTGCGTAGTTTATTTTTCGCATATGGAATGTAATGAACCAATCAATGCTTATAGAAGTGATTAAGAATTGTGTGTTTAAATTGTGTAAAGGCCTGACTTACATATAGACCAAAAGAAGGGCCTGTGCGTTCTTATGTTAGCTTATTTTGTAGGCAGAGAAGGTGTTCTCTTGGAAAGGCTCTCTGGGCACAGTTGGTAGATTCGTACAGAGGGAAAATCTGTTGAAATGTATCTTCTGTTGCAGGTGCAAGAACACATGCCTCGTTGGTGAAAGACTGGCTCTTTGTTTTAGGAGTTAGGGTGGTGGGAGGCATTGAGATGGGAGTCTACTGGATTGTAGGGATGATACTTTCAGCGGAGAAGGTGCCTGGGACTCAAGGTCGTTGTAACCGTCTTGGATGAAGTAAGAGTTTCGATGGAAAAGTACGAGAAGGAAGACCTGGCCGAAGAAGCGTGACAAGGGCGTGTTCAATTGTATGTGGATTTTGTATTAGGGACAGTTCCCCGAGGGAGGAAAAAAGAGAGGAGGTAGAGGAGACCAGAGAGAAGGGCCAAGAGAGAGATCTATTAGGAAGGAGCATCTTAGAACGAGCTCGAAATGCTAAGTGAGTGTGCTTCTTAGGAAGCCTTCACAGCTGACACCTTTTTCTTTTACTCTTGCCTGGGGAAATTCGTTAAGTAGGTATGTCACCCTAGTAATAGAGTAGGGACAGTTAATGATTTTACGCTTATTTAGATAAATGAAGAATAATATAGAGATTGGAGCAGTTATCGTTTGTTTAATACTTCTGGAACTAACGATTCTCCTTATTCTGAGTCGTATGAGACTCCTGCGTAGGATGATGTTTGTATTAGTGCCCATCTATTTCTTTAACCTCGTGTTGAGGTACTTACATGTGCAGTTATTCTTGGCTGTAATAAAACCACGAAACTGAATTCGGAGTCAGTGGTCTTTAAGGTAACTGGATCCTAAATTGTTGCATAACCGAATTAGACTTTCTTCCCTTCACACTATTCAGCAGGTAAAAAGATCCTGGTGACCTGAGGATTCTTAGTGATGGTGAGATAAGATAAGAATCCCGCTTTATCAGACTCAAGAGTAAATCCAAGATCCCGGGATAGTTTCGTGGTGTAAAAGGCACCACTTGGCTGTAATTGTCTGAGCATTGCTGTGGGTGTCGTGTAGCGCTATCGACGGCCCACTTGGGATAGGGAACTTTGTATCTAATAGAGTCGCGGGTGGAAATCCTCGGGTACTAGGGGTGGACTATGGCGATTTGAGTGACCGACGCAGGACGTGGGTCATGGGGGGAAAAGATTTTTGAGTGGACAGACAATTACTTGGTTTACTGAAACTGCACATTACTGTGGCTGACTGATAGGCAGTAACTTGGTTTAGTAGCTTTGGATAAGCAGTTACTTGGTTGTATGAGTGTGAGAGCGAACGTGTATGGTGAAATCAAAGGAGGGTGAGCCGCTGCAGAGAGGGAAAGAGAGGGAAAGTGACATCAGGGTGTGCCGCGCTGTGATAGGTCAGTCGGTGTAACGCCGCGCTGGGATTGGAGGGTTTTCAGCGGAATTGAAAAGAGAAATTGTGGTGTGACAATTGAATACAGCAATGAAGTGCTTTAAAGTTTTGCAAGATTTATGCAGAGGAGATACAGGTGTGGTGACTCGGGTAGGGGAAGAAGCACCGCCAGAGGATACCCTGGCACATTATATGGCAACAAACGTAGGACTACATACAATAGTGTGGCTCCAAAATTGGCATAAGATTACAGAGAAGGAGGGAGAATTGGCGTTCCCACGTTACGGGTTATTTCAAATGGATGTGTTTTTTCAATTAAGGGGAGTGATATCTTCACTAAAACCTCTACCTAGACCTACACAATTTGAGGCATTAGACGCATGGATGCGGGCAGCACAAGCTAGGAAAAGAGAAAACTCACAGGGAAGGATGAAAAGAGCAATGAAGTCATATCAGGATGCTCGGTGGGATGCAGAGTTGAAAAGGTGGAGGGTTGATACCATTGAGGGAGAACGATTATACCCACTGTTGATCCAAGGGGCTGGTGCACGGACAGGAAATACAGAGGACAACAGTGATACAGAGGATAGTCTGTTAGACAGAATGCTATCGGAGCATCCCCCACCTCCTATACCATGACTTGAGGAGGGGAGACGAGGACAGACAGAGAGAAGTATGGAAGGAGTGGGGATGACACCAATAGGCTTAGATGCAACAGTAGTAGGAAAGATAGCGGTGGGAACAGACGACGCAGGATGCTCCACAATTGGAAATCCAGAGATCAGAAGAGCTGGTTGTGATATACGGTTATCTGAAGCCCTTACGGTCCCGGTTATTATCGGACCCATGGTTTCAATATACGATCCGAGCAGAGGAATAGATAGGAGTCAACAACAAACAGGAGTGGGGGAAGAAACTATCCCTGGAGGAACCATTATGATGGGAGGCACAGGTGTATCTTTGGCGCCTGTGGAAACTAGCACTCCAATGCCTGCAACGGCAGATCCTTCAAGGGTGTGCAGTGGGTCAGAATCAAGACGGACAGGTGCATTGAGGAATTCTAGGTCAGAAATAAGAATGTGGGTCCCACCAGTGAGGGATTCTATGAGGAGGCCAACTGAGGAAGGAATGGGACACGAGAGGGTTAGAACATCACTCGGGTTCTCGAATGAAGGATCGGAGAGACGGTGGAAGAGCCAGAGTTGTGAGAGGGAAACCCGCCCTATGTTTCAAACTGAAGGGACAGAGGATCGAAGGAGAAGTCAGAGTTGTGATAGAGAAGGACAGTGTGATGTGATGAATCAGGGAACGCTCAGAGTGGTGATGAAGGCAAAGTTTTTGGACGTGTTGAAGTTAAAGGCAGAACTAGATGAGATGATTGTAGGAATTTGCCGAAAGAGAGGATAGAGTTATATGAACCAGACGAGCTGTTGTTTGTGGCCAAGGATGTTACTAGGAAGGCAAAAAGGGTGTATAAAGGGATAGCCCAATTGGCACGAAAATATGATGTGGATTTGACGAAAACAAAGATGATACAGGGGACTCACAGGTTGGAGTACACTGATCAGGAACTGGAAGAAAGGAGGACAGCAGGGTTGAAAACTCACATCCAAGAACTGATCATAGGAATTCGACCGTGGAAAGAGTTGGGAGTATGGGAAGCGAGGTGGTCTAAGAAGAAGGATGCTAAGAAAGGGGTAGGAGACACTCCGCCTCCCGGAGGGGGAGCAGAGAATGTATGGAATTACCCATTGCGAGAGGTACAAAACGGAGGGTATGTGCATGTGCCTTGGAGCAGGGGTGATTTGGCAGCTTTTACGAATAATTTTCCTCGGCTGAGGGAAAAACCTGCAGAATGGTATAAACAAGTTGATCGGTCTGTGAAAATATCCAAGGTATTGTGGATAGATTTAAACACCTTGTTTGCCATTGTGGTCCCAGGAGATTTGTGGACGGCATGCAAGATAGCAATTGAATGGCCTGTCGTAGAACCAGAAAGAGATGCAGTAATGAATGGATCATCACCTGAGGTGATGAGAAAGTATGAACAGGCGATCACATGGCTCCAGTCTAAAATTGCCCCCCCAAAGTATTGATTGGCTTAAGATTGATCGTACCACCCAGGAGCCTAAGGAGTCAGTACATGACTATTATGAGAAGCTCCTATTAGCTTTTAAACAGCATAGTGGGCTGGATGCCCTGGAACAGAAGGATATGGGACAGTTTGTCTCGAAATTTGTGTTAGGACTGAGACCTGATATTAGTTTAATGATCCAGCAACATTTGATCTGTTGGCAGAACAAGTCGTGGATGAGATTTTGCGTTATGCTAAATATTGTAGCGATCAAGTAGAGTCCACCCATAAGAAGATGAAGGATAAGTTAATGATGGTGCAGTTGAGGAATGCAGAGAGACCAAATTTGTTACAAGGGAATGGAGGTACAATGGGAAGGAGACCAGGGAGTGGACGAGGCGCGAATCAGAATATAGCAGTCTCTCCAGGACAAGGGAGAGGAATGGTTCCTGGGACAGGAATTGAATGGGTTAACCCAAGAAGGAATACTGCATGTCATTATTGTCACAAGATCGGGCATTGGAAGCGCGAGTGTCGCTCAAATCCAGCAAATCAGGTGCAGTATGAGGAAAATGTCCAAGTATCCGAGGGGGTGAACACAGTGACCAGACCTAGGTCAATGTACGGGGCAGGTTCCGACCAGTTGGTGCAGGTGCCTCAGCCCCCGAGGATTCTTCAAGGCAATCAGATGTACCAACAGATGCCTTTTATTGAAATATTAGACTATACTGATTCAGACCCTTTGGGAGGACAGGGTTTGGAAGGGGACCAAGGCTGTACTCTCGGGGCAGTCTTGGAAGTAGACCAGAGGGAACCGTATGTGGAGGCAGATGTTAATGGTCACCCCATCACCTTCCTGATTGACACTGGCGCTGCCTGTTCTACTGTAAGGTCAGCGGTGATTCCCAATTTGTCCCTTTCTGGACGAACGATTCAGGTAGTAGGAGTTTCCAATCAAAAGATGACAAATCCATTGACAGATGAGTTACCTGTGAAAATAGGAACATTTCAGGATCAACACCAGTTTGTCGTATGTGACTCGAGTCCTGTTTGCTTTATTAGGACGTGATCTGTTGTGTAAGTTAAATTGTACTATCTATTGCACTCCCAAAGGAGTAGAGCTGCAAACGTACGATGCCGCTTTTAAGGTGGCTAGTCAGAAACTATGTGCGGAAGTGTTCCTTGTTCTGACAGCAGAAGAATTGCCACCTGATCTGAGATACTCAGTCTCTCCTGTGGTATGGGACTTTACTGGTGAAGAGATAGGTTTGATTCGGGGAGTGGAACCAGTTAAGATACAAGTCAAACCCAATGCTGAGTTCCCCAGAACGCCATAGTATAAATTGACCCCTGAGACAGTGGCGGGAATAAGACCTGTAATAGAGTCTATGATTGCACAAGGCATTCTAAGAGAAATAAGGGGAAGCCCCTTTAATTCACCTATAATGGGGTTGCAAAAGTCTAGTGGCAAGTACAGAATAGTTCAGGATTTGAGGAGGGTTAATGAGATCGTAATTCCATGTTGTCCTGTGGTACAGAATCCAGCAGTGATCTTGTTTCAAATACTGTGCGAGGCAAAGTGGTTCAGAGTCATTGACCTGTGCCAAGCATTCTTTTCGATACCGCTCGATAAGGAGAGCCAATTTGTATTTGCTTTCCAGTTGGAGGATCGTGTGTTAACATGGTGTCATATCCCACAAGGGTATACTGAGACTCCATCCATTTTTAATCAAATATTGAAAAAGAATCTTGAGAGTCTAGTACTGACACAGAACTCGGTTCTCGTCCAGTATATTGACGATCTTCTAGTTGCCTCAGAGACAGAGGACGCTTGTAGGATAGATACTGTGACCTTGTTGAATCATCTGGCAGAGAATGGCCAGAAGGTGTCCCCGAACAAGTTACAGTATTGTATGTCTGAGGTTCAGTATCTAGGTCATCGGATTTAGAAAGGTAAGAGAAAGGTGTCACCAGATCGTATAGAAGCGATCTTGCAAATGGGTACGCCTAAGACGCAAAAGGAAGTCCGGATGTTTTTGGGGATGGTTGGCTATTGTCGACAGTGGATCCCAAACTTTTCCCTTAAGGCAAAACCTTTGCTAAGGTTGACATGGAAGGATATCAGTGATCCGGTACCATGGGATGACGATTGTTTGGTTGCCTTCCAAGAGCTGAGAGAGAGCCTATGTCGGGCTCTAGCTCTGGGAATTCCAGATTACAACAAAGCGTTTTCGCTCTTTTGCTACGAGAGGGAGGGGTGCGCATTAGTGGTCCTTACTCAGACACATGGGGGTGCCCGTAGACCAGTGGCATACTTTTCAGCTACCCTCAATCCTGTAGCTTCAGCGTGCCCCGGATGTCTCAGATCCGTAGCTGCAACAGGTGTCAGTATTGAGAGATGTGAAAGCATTGTGATGGGTCATCCGCTCACTGTCTATGTACCGCACTCTGTGGAACTCCTGATGACGAGAACGAAAACCCAGCATCTTACTAATAATAGGCTTACTAAGTATGAGCAGGTTATACCAGCGTCGGAAAATGTAAACTTGAAAAGATGTTCTATGTTAAATCCTGCCACATTGTTGCCATTCCCACCAGTTGAGGGGGAAGATTGTGAGGAGCACGACTGCCTAGAACTAACCGAGCTTTCAACCAAACCCAGACCCGACATTGTTGATGAACCCTTATCTGAATCTGATCTAACCCTCTTTGTAGATGGTTCATGCTTAAGAGACAATGGGGGTTGCCTAAGAGCAGCTTTTGCTGTTTGTACTATTTCTGGAGTTGTGGAAGCTGCTTGTTTACAAGGTGTATATTCCGCTCAAGTGGCTGAAATCATTGCCCTGATACGTGCATGTTTCATTTCTGATCGAGTCCGAGTGACTATCTTCACCGATAGTCAATATGGGTTTGGTGTTGTTCATGACTTTGGGCAGTTGTGGTCACAGAGGGGATTCTTAACGTCATCGGGATCTCCCATTAGGAATGGAGAATACGTGTGGCAATTGTTGGAGGCTTTACAAAAACCTAAAGAAATAGCAGTGGTCAAGTGTGCAGGCCACGGAAGAGGAGAGATTTTTGTAACTAAGGGAAACCACTATGCGGATGAATTCACTCATTTTTGTGCCATGCATGCTTGTATATTCAATGGAGAATATGTAGGAGAGAGTACAGAAAAGACCAAGCTCAGCATGATGTTGGCTGCAGCTGATACATGGGATAAGGTCAAGCGTCACCAAGAAGAAGTCCCTGAAGAGGAAGAAGCAGCATGGATTAGAGCAGGTTGTGAGAAAAGAGGGGATGGCATCTGGGTGTCTACAGATGAGAGGACAGTCTTACCTAACAGTTTATTGAGTCCTCCTATGGCAAGGCATATTCATGGAGCCGTACATCTTGGGAGAGATGCTATGGTGAGGGTGTTTCGACAGACTTGGTACAACCCACGATTTCGTGTGTATGCTGAAGCAGTGTGTCATAGGTGTGTTATTTGTCAGCAAATGAATGCAGGAAAGAAAACGGTGGTTTCTTTGAGTCATATTGGGAGGACGGGAGGTCCTTTCAATAGGATACAGTTGGATTTCATAGAGATGCCCAGGTGCCACAGATTGAGGTATGTTTTGGTGGTGGTGTGTGTCTTTTCGCAATGGGTTGAGGCATATCCAACCAGGAGGTGTGACAATCTCACGGTGGCAAAGTTGTTACTTAGAGAGGTTATCCCATGGTTCGGATTTCCGACCTCATTGGAATCGGACAGAGGAACTCACTTTCATAGTGAGATCATGAAATTGTTGTGTGCTGCCTTGCAAGTGGATCAAAGATTGCACTGTAGCTACAGGCCGGAGGCGACTGGTGGAGCAAATAAATGGGTCTATCAAAATGAGAGTGGCAAAGGTTTGTTCGTCGATATCTTTGAAGTGGCCAGATGCGCTGCCCTTGGTGCTGATGAGCTTGCGTAGCACCTCTGATAGGAGAACAGGACTTTCACCCCATGAAATCTTGATGGGGAGTGCGATGCATTTACCTGCAGTGCCAGCTACAGCGTTGACAAACATCACCGATGATTTGGTTCATGATTATTGCAAGGGACTTGCTGATGTGGTTAATTCTATATCTCACCAGGTCGAGGCTGCAACTGCACCCACCTCGAAAATCTCCTGCATGACCTAAGTCCGGGGGACTGGGTCCTGGTCCGTAAGCACGTGAGGAAGAACTGCCTTGATGCGAGGTGGCGTGGCCCATACCAGGTGATCCTGGTTACGAGCACAGCTGTGAAGTGCAGAGGATTACCGAATTGGATTCACTCTTCCCACACCCGCAGAGTTCCAGAACCCTTGGAAGATACAGCTCCCCTCGCCCAGAGAACCCCAACAGAAAGTAGAAGGTCAGAGGAGGGGACGAGCCAAGCTGTAAGGGTTTCTGCTGAGACTGATGGTCTGTCAGATTGAGCTGAAAAAGACCAAGCTGTACAAGATCCAGGTACAGACTCTGAGATAGATGGTATCGTTGGAGGAGATGCAGAGCTAGACCCAGTTGAGCAGGTTGGTGTGGGGCAGACACTGACACAAGAGAGGAAGAGAGCAGAGACCGGAAGTGAAACGTGGCCTATGAGAAGAGAAAGGCTGAATTTGAGGTTCACATCAGAAAAGGATCTTGCTCCCATCTCCGAGACGTCTGAATCTGATCAAAGTCACACAGAAAGAGGTCAAGAAGGCTTAAGGAGATCAAAGAGAGAACGAGTGCCGTCTCGGAAGTACGCTGCTCCAGAGTGGACATATCTGGTTACTGATGCAGAGACAGGAGAGGTCCGGGAGGTTGGGCTCTGGAAGAGTGAGACGCGGAGTGAACTCACTGAAAATTGACATTGTTGAATTGTTGGTCCCTGGAGTTGAGGCCCTCGGGCTCTTGACTCTCACAGTACCCGATCCTCCAAGGCTGAGTGCATTATGACTTTTGATCTTGACCCAACTTTCGTTCCCATCATTTGATCGACAACCTTCAGCTCAAGAATTGGAAGTTTTTCGTACGGAAATCTTGGAACTCATTATTGATACAATCAGCCCAAATTTGATTTATGATGAAAATTGAACTGAACACATAAAAGAAAACGTAATCATTGTCTTAAAGAAGATAACCTAGGCCCAAGAGGAAGAAGAATAAATTTAGGGACTTTCAGTAGAAGAAGAAAGAGGGCTAGGGATGTCTGTTGATGAACTGTAAATAATTATCGCTGAACAAAAGAAAGATTACTGTAAGAACTTTGTGCACTGACTATTAAGTGAAAAGAAAAGACTTTGTTGATTTCGCGCATAACTCTTGTTAGGAACCCTGATTCAAGATGGAGTCCGGAAATTCAAACCGAAGACAGAAATGTATAGTGATCGCACTTATAGTGGGAGTGATTATAGCTATTGCTGTAGTGATCATTACCTCCATGGTTGAGTCAAGCATCGCTGTAGAGGAAGGGGAACTAGGGACACCTACACCTTCTACAGCAGACATAAGAGAGGGTGCCATAGAATCAGATAGGGATATGATCAAAGAAGCAAGTCGCTTATTGCATGTTGATTTGTGCAAGGGTGATTTCACGTTGAATGCGTATGCTAGATTATTGCATAAATATGTGGATACCATGGATGCAAAGGATTGCTATGTATGTATGCAATTGCCAGCGTCCGTGGAAGAGGGTATTAGGTATCATCATTTACCCCTTACATATGGCATCACTTGTAGTGTATTGTTGAGTATGTTTTATGGTAAGGCCCATTTTGAGTACTACTTCTTCAATTATGACGTAGTACTCCCGGAAGTTCCAGTTCTTAAATATTTGAATAAACATGATTATTATAAGGAGGTAGAAAGGATGTCAAAATATTTTGTGCCCACAGTGAATTTAAATACAGCATACGCTCATCGACAAAATCTGACTTGCTCATTATCCGATATAGAAAAGACATTTGTGGACCATATCGAGGATAGACATAGGCAGGCCTTATTTAGGCCTGATCCTAAACATGAGGTTATTCCATGGACACAAGCGGAGTTAGATCATAAGGCACAAGGAAGCTCTGGCCCAATAGCTTTGGATTTGCAACAAAAAGGGAAACTTTGCATTAGACAACCCCAGAATTATTATGATAAGGTGTTTGTGGGAGAAACTGAATGTGAACACATTTTCCTGATTGAAGATTCCATAAAGAAGGCGCTGTTGGATAAATTGACCATAGTGCCCAATGTGTATTTTGTGTGTGGAAGGAATGCATATGTTTGACTGCCCCCGAATTGGTATGGAACTTGTTATTTGGCTGTGGTATTTCCTAAAATATTCCATGTGAAAGACCTATGGCCGTTGGAAGGAAAGCATACCCGAAGAGAGAAACGTGGCACGAGTGCAGGAGAAATTATTGGTGATGTGTTTGGTGCAATGATACCAAGTATAGGGGTGGTTCTGAATGATGTAAAGATTAGACAGATATCCACTTTGGTGGATAAGTTATCAATAAATACAGCTCGATCACTGTTATCAGTGGATGGAGAGTTGGTGTCTATAAGGGCTATGGTACTCCAGAATCGTCTTGCATTAGACGTATTATTGGCAAAAGAGGGCGGAGTCTGTAAATTACTGAGGGTTCAACAGTGCTGTAGTTACATTCCGGATAACAGCAAGGATTTGAGAAAATATATTAAGAATATAACTGACACACATCAAGAGATTCATGATTTAGCTACCGAGGGAATTTGGGATAAAATTGGACAAGGTTTTGGAAAAATTGGAAGTTGGGTTGGCAGTTTGGAACAGGGGATTGTTGGTTATATCCTAAAGCCCATTATAATAGTTGTAATCTGTATCATTGTATTGATGGGTGCCTCAAGAGCATATAAGTGGCATAATGCAAGACAGGCTGAAAATTCTCTTAGGAGACGAGAAAGGCATATGGAAAAACTGCCTGACAGTCACTATCAAAATCTTAAGAATCTGGAGAAGTTCAGACAGGGAAGACAGGCAACAACTTCTGTTTAGGTCTGTCTTTTCTGCAAGGAGAAACTAGCAGGGAGAAGTGCTGTATTTGATGACACGGGTCATCAGAGGAGGGAGTTGATCGAGCGCTCAATGCTCCTAATTTTGTAGGGGTGCATTATACTCATAAATAATCTGCACTCATATATGTATCATGTGGTTATGTTATAATTTGTGTTATTAGAACAAACTTGTATCAATGTATTAAGACATAAACGAGATTTGTAATGTTATAATGCAGAATCGAATTAGTATTGTGCATTTATTTAGAGGCACTATGTAAACATATATGCGTAGCATGAACATTACATAATGTAAATGTATTAGACTATGTAAACAACACGTATAGCGTTTTGTGCAGTGATTAGGCATTGAAAGGTGTTCTTATGTAGGCCCACCTTGTAGGCCTAACTTTCGCTTTCGTAAGTTTCGATTCTCCTTGTTTGCTCCTCAGTTGTAAGGTAAAGAGAATTTATGTGGGTATAGAAGGTTTCTTTTCACCCCTACTACAGGTCCTGGAATTTGACCTTGTTATTTCAGATTTAGGACGACACTTGGGGAGGAAAGGAATGTCTTTGAAGAGTCTGAACAAGCGAGAAGGGAGGACACCTTCCGTGCCTGGTGGAACTTGGGAGCCAAGGTCGTTGGAGAAGAGCTCTATTAATTAGAATTTGTGGAAAGTAACTCAAAGGAGACATTCTTGAAATAACAACACCTGATCTGTTAGGGGTGTAACTTGTGCCTTTTTGTATTAGGTACAGGGACAGTTTGGTAGGACGTCTGCTTTTGACTGAGGAAAGGGAGCATCTTAGAGCGAGCTCCGTAGCTTTATGCTACTTGACTCATTTAACGTGAGTGCACTTCTTAGAAAGTCAACACGTGCTGACACCTTTACAGGGGGTTCTGATCGGAGAGTTAGGTAGGGATGTCACTTTAAGGATAGGTTAGGGACAGATTATTCTTTTAAATTTCTAAACTACAAATGAAGAAAGAACTGGACACAGCGTCTATACTCAGTTGTGTTCTTATTTTGGAATTCATTATTTTGTGTCTTCTGTGCCGAATGAACTAATTTCATAGATTTGGCTCTGTAATTATATTCCTATACCTCTATACTCTGATATTGAGGTGTGTCTATATCCTGTTATTTTTGGCATTGTAATAAATCCTTGACATACAAATTAAGAGTTTGTGGTCCTTTAGTCATAGAGAAGAGAAAATGTATATTGTTAATTTGTATTTTTCCCCTTTACACTTCTTTAGCAGGCAATAAAGACCGTCGGCCAAAGGTTACTAATTAAATTTAGCACACAGAATCTGGCCCCATCAGTTTCTACTTTTATTGCAAGCATTATAGGATATTAGTTTCTATTGTCAGTTTAATCGTGATAAGATATTAAAGCTGTTACATTCTGTAATAGTTTCTTGTTCACTTTCCGAAGGTATGCTATTCATACATAAGGGCAAATTCACAAAAAAAATCATAAAAACATGGGTGGGGATCTACATCTTTGCCTGAATGTATTTTTATTTATTAGCAGTATTTTTAGCACAAACAAGACCAGCAGTTATCACAGCACCTATCGTATTAATAATTGATAAAGCACCAAGTCCGAGGTTGAGCAAATCACAAATTGACAATAAGTAAATCAGACATAAAGGACAGTTTGTGTAAGAGGGGTTGAAGATGGGAGGGGTGGGGTTGATGGAAATGAACATGGAGTCTGCAATTAACAGTGTTCACATGCTAACCTACAGGCAGCAAAAAAACGTTCTGGTGAAATTTACATTCAGCCCTGTCCAGTCACTAGATCTAACATCCTTACATATAGGGTTTTATCTAGGGGTAAGAATCTTTTCATCCCGGGTTTATGGGACAGCTAACACAGCTGAATGTTAGGGTTAAATGATAGACCAATTTCCAAACATAGGGTGGATCTTGTGGTTTTGACTGAAATGGAGTTATAAATGTATGATTTTAAGTTCCTTCTTCGAACATTTTGAAGAAAAGGGTCATTTTGGTGATTGGTGGATAGAAGCTCATATTCTGGCTACACATCCTGAGAAGGATTGTTTCAATATTCTGGCCATTTTCAAAGTAGGTGTGTCGAGGAGGAAAGTGTCTGTGCTTGTCTAAAGTATACAAAAAAGTGATGGATGGATTGCTTGAATTAATCTCTGCCACTGTTAATGACTCGGGCCACATCCCAATCCATTAGTATTTTGCACACCATGTGACCTCAGTCTGGACCCAGCTATATGCAAATCAGCTTGACCCTGCTCCAATTGACATGGCGAGGAAAGGTTTTGACAGTTGCCATTGTTCTAACAGCACTGAGAACTTTCCACCTATCTAGTGCCATGTCCATACTATTCAGTTGTTTCATTGACCAACTTGGTAGAGTGCATTGTGATCTACTACTCTAACCTGCTGATTGCCGCACCGAGGGGGACTCATTGTCCCAGATTTTCATCATGCCAGGAGGCGCTTGCATTGCTGATTGAGGGAGGAGCCCCGACCCACTTATAGCGCCATTTAGATTCCTGCTGCACAGGACCCGCTGATTGCCGCACAGAGGGCGAATCATTGTCCCATATCTCATTGTGCCAGGAGGTGTTTGCAGTGCTGATTGGGGGGGAACCCCTACGTGCTTAGAGTGCCAACAAGATTCCAGCTGCATGGGATGAGCCCAGGTGAAGCCTATCTCAAGGGCGGGCCTGTCTTGCGGAGGAGGCTGTGATAAGCCACCCCCACCCCCGTTAATTTTGCTTCTGCTTTTTTTGGTTATCAGTACTTTGTCTTGGCCTGGCTCAGAGTGTCCCGGCTAGGCTCTGACTTACCATTTATTTACCATTGACCCTCTCTTGAGAAGGTACTGAAGCCAGCTGGCTTTATTCTTTTGCTCTGTCTGGCATATATTCCTGCTTAAATTTGCTTCAACATCATAGGCAAGTAGAATCCTCAAATGCAGAGCACAAGTGCCCCAGAACCAGTAAGACTATCATGTCATTTTCGAATAACATGGTGGGTATGCTTATTGAGGAGATTTCCAGTGTAGAGGGATGTTGGACTTGGCCCTTTTTGCAGGGTCATCCCTGAACTTTTTGCCTTCCTCCTAGCTTATTTTCTGACATGGTGTTGGTGGTTTTAGGACTCTGGGCACTTTAGCACTGCTGTCCAGTGTAAAGTGCGTGTGCTCTCTGGGGTAAATATGGTAAGATTGGTCTAACCTGTTTGGCCTATGTAATTTACCTGTCAGTCCCTTGTAAAGTGGTATCTCATATACCCGGGGCTGGTAAATTAAATGCTACTGGTGGGCTTGCAGCGCTGATTGCGCCACCCACCAAAGTAGCCTTTCAAACCTATCTCAGGCCTCTGCCATTGCAGGGCCTGTGCGTGCAGTGTTACTGCCGCTCCAAGCTACCAAGGGGGTGAGCAGGGGTTATCTTCAGTGTGTAACTCCCTTGCCCTGACTAGAGTGGTGGTTTCTGCCTGGCTTAGGCACATGCCCTAGCCAACCAGAAATCCCATTTCGAACAAGGGACAGTTATTGCAAAGAGTTGTCTTAAGGGTTCTGGCAGCTTTCTGCAGAGACACTTTGACTACAAATCCTGGGGTTGCAGGCAGCGCAGGTAGTGCCACGCCCAGTCCAGACTTCGAGGGCTCGTAAGATAAATATGTCTCTACATTGTCACAGAGCCAGGTTGTTCCTTTGACCTTGGTTGGCGACACAGCGGATGGGGCAAAGCCCAAATGTAAAAAAGGGGTGTCCCCTGGTAAAACCCGCACTGGTAACAAAACTAGTACGGGCAAGGAGGGGGGGCTCGTGGTGCCCTTAGTTGATGGCTTACATCAGGACTTTCGCTTTAACCTGGATTCTAAAATTTCAAATGTGTTTGAAGCTTTTAATGCAAGAATTACGAGGTTGGAGGAAGCTGTGAATAAAATGGGTGAAACAGTGGGGTCTATTCGGGATTATATGGTTAACATTCTTAATAAAATGTCCCTGCTAACCCCACCTCCCCCTCTTATGCCTAATAATCCATTTCAAGGGGTGGGTCATCCTAGGCCCTTCTCATTACCCACATTAGCATGCTATATAGGGGAGAGAACCCCATGGAATGCAGATGCAAATCCTATTAGCACTCCCATTTTAACAAATGGGTCCCAATTGCCTGCCGAGGAAGCCCTCAATGGTGAGGGGGAGAGGGGTCCCCTCACTAATCAAGTGTGTGCGCACCCAGCAAAGGCTAGTAGGCCTTGTAGAGAAGCCCATCGTGGGCCGTCCCCTTTCGATGTGACCATCCAACTCCCTCCTGTATCCACCCCATATGTTTTGGTTTTGGCTAAGGTCCCCCCCAGCATGAAGAGGAAAGTCATCAGCAACTAAAAAACAAGAGTGCACACTGGTTGTCACTGAGAGTTATTTATGTTATGGAAAAGTTATCTGCTATCTTCTCAGAAAAAATGTTCCATTTTGAAACAATTTGGCAGTCATTCAACTCATTTATAAAAGGGTGAGTGGGTAGATGGAGAATGTCCCAACATGTTCTAGATCTAATACACAAAGGCTTATTGCATAAAATGTCAGGCTCTTCAGAAGAGGATGAAGTGGAGGCAGACAGTGAAGAAGAGGTTCCCTCATCCCAACTATAAGAAGTACTCTTTTTGGGGGAGATGGCTTGTTGATATCTGTGTATACCAGGGATACTCAAAGTACGGCCCGGGGGCCGCATGCGGCCCTCCTGACCTTTAATTGCAGCCCCCTGGTGAACAGCAGCACTGAGCTGCTGTTCACGTAACAGAGCAGGAACAGTCAAAAAGCTGCAAAACAAACGGGCATATTTTATTTACACGTTTTACACATTAAATAAAGTAACCATAAGGAAGAAAAGAAAGTGCCCTAGACAATTTATCTTTAGGAACACCTTTAGTTTTAAAGGCACCTTTAATATTAAACTCCTGTAAACAAGTGTATTTTATTAGCATGAATGAGAGTTTTACCTTAGTAGATCAGATTGTCAGCGCATTGAGAGGCATTTATTAGCAGTGATAGTGTTCAAACATGATCTTGGAAACTTTCATGCTGCCCCCATTCTGAAAAGAATGCTATTAGTGAACCAATAGGGAAGTCTATTGTCAGGTGCACCTTGTGGCTGTTATATAATTGGAACACCATTATGGTTTGTTAAATAAAACACAAGAAGGTTTTGTACTGTACATATCCTATTCCTGAACTCATGCATTTTAAGGGGCTCTCATATGTGTTAATGAACAAATAAGAGGCAAAGTGAAATTAACAAATTGCCTAGGATCACACAATTTCATCAAGTGGGGAAGCCAGGACTGATAACAGGTTTTCTGGTTTCACATTTTGCAATTCAGCCACCAGGTGAATATCTCTTTCCCTCTCATCTTTTACATTATAAGTGAATGCTTTGAGTTTAATTCTTGATGCATGAGAATAGAGCATAGGTGGCAGAACAAAGTCAAGTGAAGGCTCAGTTTGTTGTCCACACCATGCATCTGCTTCGTGTCTCTCTACCCTCACCTTTCATCACCCGACCCTCCCATTGTTGGCTTCGGTGCAGCCCTCTGGCATGCCACAGACAGTACTTTGCGGCCCCCGGGGAAAAGTTTGTGAGTACCCATAGTGTATACCATCGAGCAGGAATGCTCCCCAGTTTGTTGATCCCAAACTCAGCAATTTATTTTTTATAGTAGTCCACTTCTGATGCACCCAGTTGTCTATTTTAAACAAATGACCTCAGAACTCAACTGCAATAACATATTACAGTTGAGTTCTGACATCACAATGCCTTCTGCCATAGCCAGAGCCAAGGGGATTGGCAGTTCAGGTGGTCATGGAGCATAATTGAAGAAGTTGTTTAAAGAAAAACAAAATGTTGCTTTTCTTTCTTCTACTCTGTTTTTCTAGCTAGCAGTGACAAGAAGAAAGGAGCTATTTATGGAAACATGTTTATTTTTTGCACTCCTTAGGTAATTACAGAAGAACTTCTGCATGTTTCTACACATTCCAAGATACAGTATTTTTTTGAAAATCCGTCTTGTATTAAACTAATTCGAACATCTTTTGTGCAACAAGTATCTAACAGTGTTTTTGATGTGTTTAATTTTACACTAGAGATTCTCTTTTTATTCTTCATATTTGCAAACATGCTTTCTCTTTCATAAGAGAAACCTATGCACCAAGGACTTAAGTGGTTTGTGGGAAAGGTGATAATGTGACCATGTATTATTTGTAATGAAATACCCACTGCCGAACCTGATAAGGATATTGCAAGGCAACTCAGAGTTCGATAACCTATATGGTCATGGATCTCCTCAGTGACTTGTAATATTCTTATAATGTACGGCAAGGGGTACTTTATCCCATATATAATACTGGATCCAACAAATGCTCACCTCACTTTTATCATGTCGAACTGAAATGACTTCTTATTTTAGCCTGCACTTTCTATTTCCCCTCCTTATTCCTTTCTTTTCTCTTCCTTTCACCATGTCCGGAACTTACTTGCATATGTCATTATTGATTTGAAGTGTTTGGTTCTTCCTGGCTAACTCCTTGACTTATCTATATCTTTGAACATGAAATTAAATAAGCGTACTAATTAAGTTTTTAGGCAAAGCAGCGGAATTCCACGAAGTGGAACTCCGTGAGTTCTGCATACCTCTAATAAGAATATCTTTTTTCAGGTGCTATATTTCGGTTTATAAATATAGTCGCACAATTTCTTTTGTAATATTTTGTCGTGTTTACGTAGGTTTTCTGTTTATTCTAATGTTAAATGTGTTTAATGTTTTAGTGTAGTTTATTCTATTTTTGATTTGGTAATATATTTAAAGTTATTTATTTTCTTTGAATGTATTTATTTGTGGGTTGTTGGGTTCATATGGGAAGTAGTTAGGACTTTTATTAATATTTATTTTTATTTGTTTATAACTAAACTTTTTATTTATAATTTGTTAATTTGATTATTATTTCTGAAAATTGTTCATTTGTGAAGTAATTAAAAGATAATTTTGAGTAAAATGGTAATTCATTGTTGGCATTTTTAGTTAGATTATTGATTTTGTAAATTATTTAATTGATTTTAATAATTTGTATATGAATTTTTATTTGGAAGTTTTAAAATAAATATTTTATAGCTATTTGTCGAAGTATTTTTAAGTAAATATATTTTTTGAAGTCAATATTCTGTTTAATATTAACAAATTAATACACTTAACTGATTCATGATTATATTTTGGCCTTCATTATTTTTGTAATCAGAATTTGGTCCTTTACATACAAAGTATGTAAAGTTGATATTTTGTCTTCAATATTGTTTAGTGAAATTTTTGAATTTTAATATATTTTGCTCCAATGATTAGTCATACAACCACTCTGGACGAAATCTAACTTAGTAGTTGTGACTGGACCAGGAGAAAACCCTAGCAAGAGACAGATGTGGTGCATTTAAGCCTGCCTTGAGGATCTCAAGGCTTTATAAAAGAGCAGGAGTGATTTTCCCAGCATCAAGACATTAGGGGGCATATTTACAAGGGCTTATCACCACCAGAACGTCACTTTTTATGGCATTCTGGTGGGGATAAGCCCTTCACCTTATTTACAAGGCATTTAGTTAATGTGGCTTAATGCCACCTTGTAAATAAGGCCCCTTTTCACGCAGCACTTAGCGTGAAAGGGGCAGGCAATGGGTGTTGCGGTGCGCGTTCCGCCACAACACCTATTGCTTTTGACGGTGCCCCCTATTTACAAGGGTGGAGTAAATATGCAGCAGCGCCAAAAATAAGACGAGGGAATACCTGGGCTTAACCTGGTGAAACGAGGAGAAATTATTAATTTCTCCTCGTTTTTTCTGTTTCTATGTGTGCTGCATAATGCAGCACACATAGAAACAGCAAATCGCCATTAGTGATTGTTCATGTGCAGGAAGGTGTACCTTACTGCACATAAACAATCGTTTAAAAATGACGAGTTGCAACTTCTATGTGAGCTGCACAAAGCAGCACACATAAAAGTTACAAATCACCATTATGGTTTGTTTATGTCCAAGAAGGGACAGCTTCCTTCACTATGGTGCAATGGTACCTGTGTTGGTGCTAGGCGGCTAGATCAAGCGTCAGTGCTAGGGGAAATACAGGGGTGCGCCGCATTCATGTGACTACGGCACATCCCTGCATTTTTAAACTGGCAGAGTGCGGCGTTAGCAATTTTGTAGCTACACCACGCTTCGCCAGTTTATTGTAAATATGCCCCCTAGGAATCTTAGTTGAAGGAGGAAGTAGGTAGCGAAAAGCCTGTTGTACCAGTGAAGCTATTACTGTAACCCAGAAGAGCACAAGAAACAATCAAACTGAAGGAGTCATGGTCCCTTTATTAGATTTTAATAATTTCTGTGTATTTTTGCTCAATACATTTTTCTTGATTTTTGAAATTGGCTGTGAGTATTTTGTTGTATTGTGTTCATAACTTTAATGTTGGCTGATACTGCTCAATCTCATTCATCTAGAGATGTACCTGCTGCTGGTGCCAACGCTTGCAGGGCAGGTTCATTTAGAACTATGTGGGAACCTAACCTCATTGTGTTTATTACCCACTCTCAAATCAATAACTAACTCTCTGACACCCAAGAGAGTGGGGATTCGTATCAGAGAAATAGACACCTAATTTCACATGTTGAGTTGTTTCTGAGAAGAATGAGGGAAAAATTAGCTAGTAAGCCTGCATTTAATGATTCAGTATCAAATGTGGAAAAATAGATCTTACATATTGAGCAGGACAGCCTGATCATCACACACCATTCTAAAGAAATTAATCCAAAAGCCCAACAGTTTCTAACTATGTCTCATATAATTTAACCTACATTATGGCAAATATTCAGTATTACCCAAAAGACTTGGATGAGAAAGCCTATGACGTTTTCAAAAACTCTCACCAGAAAAACTTATCAGAGATCTCAGGAAGCAACCTTTGACAGTCTGCTAGGTTTTACACTTTGCAGGTAACACACAAAGCGTTGATAATCTTTACTTATTGTAAGAGAGTAGGATAAACAAACGGTAGATTTTGTCCATGGGCTATCTGATGCAAAATCAAAAACACACACAGAGTTGCAACTTTTAGAATCCCGCAGACCCGAAAAAAAACATTACTAGAAGTATTTGTTGGCTACCGACGGAGGGCAAGATGGCTGCTGACTGAATTCAATGAGAGTTGCTGCTGCTGCTGCTTCTCTCCATCTGGACCTTTAGGAGATTTTGATATGCCGGTTATTTGAAAACCGTCTGTGAACATCCCCCCCCCCGCCCGTACTTACCATTTATAAGTTGACATGCGGCTGCTGGGCATTGGGGGTCAGCTGAAGGCAAGGTGTTTTGCTACAGTCGTGTTCCTGCTATCACCGAGTGCAAGGCGGTGTATCGGCTTACCGCGTGGGAGTTACTGCTTCGCTGAGAATATGGCCCCAAAAACGAACAAAGACGAAAAAACGGCTAAAACGGCCAACAAGAATAAAGATGACATCAACACTCCTGCTGATACGGCGGGGGCCGGTGCCTCCAATTTCAGCAACCCCAAGGCCGGCTCCGGTTTGGGTCGAGGAGGGGGCCAAGTTCGCCGAGGAGGACTGCTGCCAAAGAGAGTGGAGGCAGCCGGAGGAGACATCGGAGCGGCTGGTGGGACCCGACACAGGGTAGCGGCTGCGACAACAGCGGGAGCGATGAGGCAGACTACGGTGGCAGAGGCTTTCTTGATGTCTCTACCACCCACAGGTCTTCAGGGGGGATCCGTGAGTCCCTCAGAAAATGCAACGGCGGGAGTAACGGGAGCCGTGGGTCCGAAACAGCCTACACAACCGAGCCCTGTGAGCGGACTACAGGCAAAAACCGGACCGGAGCAGGGATCGGTATCAGACTGTGCTCAGCTTCAACCGGTGGAAGAATCACAAGGAACTCGTATTGCCCCAATGGCTGAAACTTTAGAGCATGTCACTATGGAAGCTGCTTGTGTGGAGATACAGGATAAGCAGTGCGATAGTGGAGAGCAGGGCGATGAGCAGGATTACAGCACTAAGCCGGGCAATGACGCGGTATCTGTCCAGGAAAGTGACAGCATACCAGAACATATAGAGCTACCTGCTTTGGTGGCAGGAAATGGGATGGCAGCTAAAAATTTAAACTGTGAAAATGACATTTGCTCAAGCTCTGAATTAATCGAGGGGGCCCCTGCCACTACATTGGAAGGCCAAGCATTGCGGCAGCATCACGAGATGACTCATGGGTCTCCAGAGGGGGACCAATTTTTCTCTCTTAATGATGACTCTGAATCTCCTGCCCTTAGTGAGCTTAACACCACGGAAGAAACTGACTCTGAAGAATCTGCAACTGTGCAAAAAGGTCCCCGCGGTAAAGCCGCACCTCAAAGGCGCAGGAATAGATCTAGGGGTGGCATTGCTCAGAATAATGTGGAAACAGCGAGAAAATTGGAATGGGATTACTCGGCCACCAGTATGGTCTATGAGGTTAATGAGCAAGCAGACTTAGATGGCTCAGTTGCATCTTCAGGACCCTCCGCCCCACCCACTCTGGACTTAGTGTATTCCACTCTTAAACAAATGCAGGGAGAGGCCAGAAATGAAAGCAGAAGATCGTTACAAGCCACCAAGAAATTACAAACCTCTATTCGCAAAGTTAATAAACTCTGCACAGAAATGGCCGAGCGGGTTACTCATGTGGAGGACAGAACTGTGGCTCTGGAAGAGGAAGTTAACAGGCTACAGGAATTCAAGGTGCAACAGGAAAAACAAGCACTGGATGTCTGCTGGAAACTCGAAGATTTCGAGAACCGCCAGCGGCGGAACAACGTTCGCTTATTGGGGGTTGCCGAAAAAGCGGAGGGGGCTAATATAGTGCCCTTCGTGGTGTCCTTATTAAAGGGGGCCTTTCCGGACCTTGCCCAATGGAACTGGGATATGGAGGTCCAACGGGCTCACCGTTTCCCAATGGTGCAGAGGAGGAATGCTTCATCCAGGCAAGACGCGCACCCAAGAGCGATCCTGATTTATGTTGGGAATTTTCTTTTGAGACAAGCCATTATCGATAAAGCTCGCCCAGACGCCAAGAGGACCTTTGAAGGGCATACTTTTTCGCCCGCCCCGATTTTTGCCACGCCACTGTAGAGCGTAGATGGCGCCTTCGGCAATTGATTACAGCATTTCAGGGGTGGGCAGTGAAGCGTATCTGTTATTCCCTTCTCGTCTTAAAGTCATAACGAATGGACAAGTTCGTATGTTCTCCTCGGAGGTGAAGGCACAAGAATTCCTAACGGAGCTTAAAGAAGCTAAAGGAAGGGCGGATACCCGTTAAAATATTCTGGGCTGGATGATGGTCTAATTAGAGTATGGATATTGGTTCACGTATTTCACTTTATTTTTTGTAATTCTGGTGTGTTAAATTAAGCTGAGTGGGGGGAGGGGGTGGAAGGTGGCGGTTGTTAGAGATGGAGGGGAGAGGGAGTGGGGCAACTTGAGATGTGAGATTGGTTGCCACACATAGGTCATGTTTGACCTATTTGCCTTAAAGGGTTGTTGGGGGGGTGGGGGTGGTGGGGTGGCTGGGTCTGGGGGGATAGGGGTTTTTACAGCATAGCACAGCCCTACATATGAGGGAAGTGTTAGGTAAAAGGTTTATTGAATCCAGAACTAAATTTTTTTGTAAAGAAGAAAGGACTGAGGTGAAGTTAGCTGGGAGAAAGGAGCGTAAAATCAGTATGAAACTCAAAGCAGAAGGGCAATCACTGAAAATTAATCAATGGCTCCTGTGAATCTTAAGATTATTTCTATTAATATCTGTGGGCTTAATGATCAGGCTAAGCGACAGAGGTCAACAGTAATACTGAAAGCCCTGCGTGCCGACATATTGTGTATACAGGAGACCCATATAGAATATACTAGAGCAGGGATTCTAGAACAACTTGGCTTTAGATTGTTGGTGGCTTCCAAACAAGGTACCAAAATCAGAGGGGTATCTATCCTCACTCGTAGGAAAGACTTAGGGGTCGATTCCGATCCCGGTCGGAGGCGCACCTAATACCATTCGGTCGGGAAAAAATCCAGGCGAATGCCTGTTTCCCGATCGATCCGCACATACGTCCGAACGAGCAAGTACGATGCGCACAACTGCCCAAATCCCGACCGAGTCGTACTCACCCAATACAGGACCTGAACTTAGACCGAGGCGGATCCGGAATCGTAGAATCGAGCCGCACGGAAGCAAAAATGCAGCCCCGTCCGGCCGGACAAGTACGATGCGCTTCCCGTACGCGCCGAACCCGTCGCTACGCACGGCACGTCAAAGCATCCGGGAGAGGCGCACATAAGCTCCGATTCGCGCCACAACACGATCCACGGCTACGAGACGAACATGCCAGCGACGAGGACGAGGCGAAGCAAAGAGAAAGACGAACGAGACGAACCAACCATGAATCCCTTCGTGCCGATCCTACCAATATTCTACCTCTATTACCGGAACAGGCACGGACGCGTACAGCGCAGAAGGTAAGTCAGACACCAACAACAAAAACAAACTACACGTACCCGACACATACCATACAGAGGGATGCAGAAATACCTTCACCAGCAACAGCAGCACCATAGGGGCGGGATGACCCTCACCAATGCCACACATACACATAGGGGCCTGTATGCCTACCACTACTACCACCCCTACCCAGGGTGGGCTGGATGCCTGTCACTACTACCACCTCTACCCATGGGGGCTGGATGCCTACCACCACTACCACCCTTACCCAGGGGTGCCAGATGCCTACCACTACTACCACCTCTACCCATGGGGGGCTGGATGCCTGTCACTACTACCACCCTTACCCAGGGGTGCCAGATGCCTACCACTACTACCACCTCTACCCATGGGGGCTGGATGCCTGTCACTACTACCACCCTTACCCAGGGGTGCCAGATGCCTACCACTACTACCACCCTTACCCAGGGGTGCCAGATGACTACCACTACTACCACCTCTACCCAGGGGTGCCAGATGCCTGTCACTACTACCACCCTTACCCAGGGGTGCCAGATGCCTACCACTACTACCACCTCTACCCAGGGGTGCCAGATGCCTACCACTACTACCACCCTTACCCAGGGGGTGCCAGATGCCTACCACTACTACCACCCTTACCCAGGGGTGCCAGATGCCTACCACTACTACCACCTCTACCCATGGGGGCTGGATGCCTGTCACTACTACCACCCTTACCCAGTGCGTGCCAGATGCCTACCACTACTACCACCTCTACCCAGGGGTGCCAGGTGCCTACCACTACTACCACCCTTACCCAGGGGTGCCAGATGCCTACCACTACTACCACCCTTACCCAGGGGTGCCAGATGCCTACCACTACTACCACCCTTACCCAGGGGGTGCCAGATGCCTACCACTACTACCACCCTTACCCAGGGGGTACCAGATGCCTACCACTACTACCACCCTTACCCAGGTGGTGCCAGATGCCTACCACTACTACCACCTCTACCCATGGGGGGCTGGATGCCTGTCACTACTACCACCCTTACCCAGGGTGTGCCAGATGCCTACCACTACTACCACCCTTACCCAGGGGTGCCCGATGCCTACCACTACAACCACCCTTACCCAGGTGGTGCCAGATGCCTACCACTACTACCACCTCTACCCATGGGGGCTGGATGCCTGTCACTACTACCACCCTTACCCAGGGGTGCCAGATGCCTACCACTACTACCACCTCTACCCATGGGGTGCTGGATGTCTGTCACTACTACCACCCTTACCCAGGGGGTGCCAGATGCCTACCACTACTACCACCCTTACCCAGGGGTGCCAGATGCCTACCACTACTACCACCTCTACCCATGGGGGGCTGGATGCCTGTCACTACTACCACCCTTACCCAGGGGTGCCAGATGCCTACCACTACTACCACCTCTACCCATGGGGGCTGGATGCCTGTCACTACTACCACCCTTACCCAGGGGGTGCCAGATGCCTACCACTACTACCACCCTTACCCAGGGGGTGCCAGATGCCTACCACTACTACCACCCTTACCCAGGGGTGCCAGATGCCCACCACTACTACCACCTCTACCAAGGGGGTGCCAGATGCCTGTCACTACTACCACCCTTACCCAGGGGGTGCCAGATGCCTACCACTACTACCACCTCTACCCAGGGGGTGCCAGATGCCTACCACTACTACCACCCTTACCCAGGGGGTGCCAGATGCCTACCACTACTACCACCCTTACCCAGGCAGGGGGTGCCAGATGCCTACCACTACTACCACCCTTACCCAGGGGTGCCGGATGCCTACCACTACTACCACCTCTACCCATGGGGGCTGGATGCCTGTCACTACTACCACCCTTACCCAGGGGTGCCAGATGCCTACCACTACTACCACCCTTACCCAGGGGGTGCCAGATGCCTACCACTACTACCACCCTTACCCAGGGGGTGCCAGATGCCTACCACTACTACCACCCTTACCCAGGTGGTGCCAGATGCCTACCACTACTACCACCTCTACCCATGGGGGACTGGATGCCTGTCACTACTACCACCCTTACCCAGGGTGTGCCAGATGCCTACCACTACTACCAGCCTTACCCAGGGGGTGCCAGATGCCTACCACTACTACCACCTCTACCCATGGGGGGCTGGATGCCTACCACTACTACCACCTCTACCCAGCGGGTGCCAGATGCCTACCACTACTACCACCTCTACCCATGGGGGGCTGGATGCCTGTCACTACTACCACCCTTACCCAGGGGGTGCCAGATGCCTACCACTACTACCACCTCTACCCATGGGGGCTGGATGCCTACCACCAACACCACCCCCGCTCATAGGATGGACAATGCATGACACAACCGGCACACTACAACCTAGGGAATGCAAGAAAAAGACATCCCCCCAACACCATGACAAGCGTGTGTAGACTGTGTCAAATGCCTACAACACTGAACATGACTTTGAACATACAATGTGACCCCCTATCACATGTGCCACACATATATGTGTGTGGCCCCCACAATGCAAGCAGGCCATGACCATTGTGGCAATGGGGTTCAAAACCCCATCATCACAGTGAGCAAAATGTAAGTGCGGGGTCCATAGCTGAAGCACATTTTGAACATTGTGGCAATGGGGTCCAAACCCCCATCATCACAGTGACCAAAAGGTAAGTGTGGGGTCCATAGCTGAAGCACATTTTGAACATTGTGGCAATGGGGTCCAAACCCCCATCATCACAGTGACCAAAAGGTAAGTGTGGGGTCCATAGCTGAAGCACATTTTGAACATTGTGGTAATGGGGTCCAAACCCCCATCATCACAGTGACCAAAAGGTAAGTGTGGGGTCCATAGCTGAAGCACATTTTGAACATTGTGGCAATGGGGTCCAAACCCCCATCATCACAGTGACCAAAATGCAAGTGTTGACAAACAAAAAGCTGCAACTGCCAAACTGCATGGATGATTCCTGGTCACAGAACATAAAACACATCAGTGGCAAAGTAGTGCATGTGTCCCATTGCAACATAGATTGGGGGAGGCAAATACTGCAGTGCAAATAAGACATACCTTTGGCCATGTGCAGACAAACATCACCCATGGGGGCTGACACTGTCAACATTCATCAATGACACAATGACAGAAGTGACCATCAGAATGCAGACCCACATATTTGCACCAATGGACACACAAATGCAGATACCCTGTGGAGACTGTAGATGTGAGGTGAACAGATACCATACCATGGCAGCAATGGGACACACAAACCATGATCATTGTGCTGACCGATGACCTAGGAGTCCCAGGGACAGCAGGGGAAACCTACCAAACAACATACAGCCAATGGCACAACAAAGATATGCAATGCAGTGGTGCAGATGCACAAACACAAACAGGCAGACCCACACTGCACAACAAACACAACAGGTGAGGGGGGGGTGTCACTGTCCCCAGGCAACCACACAACACATGAGGAGGCCTGAATACCAATCACACAGATGTGCATACAGTGCCACACAAAGGTAACTCATGGATCCAAATCCCCTATGTGGGCAATCAGGCATTGTCAGATGAGAGGGAGCACAAATCACACATGTCACACAAGCATGTAGGAACAGCAACTGACACAGCAAGACACAGACACAGCACAGCACTACCCCCAGGGCCCCCACAATGTGGTGACCCTGGGCTGCATTACAATCCCACTGTGATGACAAAGCTAAATGTCGTTCACACTGTGAACCACAGTCATGTGTCCTGAGCAACAAACTACCATCACACCTACACAAGCACAAATCAATCAGCACAGCCAGTAAGCCAAGGCCAACATGGAGGCAGGGGTCTAGCCGGGCAACAACTCTCATCTGCACACACTCAACACCACACACCTCGACCTCCAACAATGTGCAGCAGTGAAGCACACATGCACTGGTGACATTGCACATGCACCCATGACAATCCCAGGGTGGTGGGTGGGAACCAAGGTGCAGAAACACATCACACATGGCCACTCAACAAGACTCCTGAATGTCTGACACACTGCACACTACGCTGTACATGGACATGACGGCAATACCACACCAACCAATGGGATCCCAGCCACAGTCACACACCAATGAAGAAGCCAAGGTCACCCACAAAGAACACACATAGACAACTACCAACATTGCAGCCCGGACCCTGAGGAGTGCCAGCAGTCACACACACAACGTGTCACAATCACTGAAAGATAACACAAACTGGAAATCACATGACAGGTGTAAACAACAAGTGCCAAGGGGAATCCTGACTGTGACCCATCTGCGTCTCCACACAAACTCAGCCCTGACAGCAAACACACCTATGGGTGACACCCTGATGACCAGTAATGTGCCATGCACCCACATCACAGAGAATCCAGGGAGAAGACTTGGGGGAACATAGGTCAACTCAGCAAGCATCACAAACAGGTACAACACTAGGGATCCCAGCATGCACAGCAAAACGGAAGTGAACACACAGACATGCACATACAACACACACCTTGGGTGCAGGCAATGTCACAGGAGTACACACTGCCATGAGGGGACTCCACTCCTGTGTGAGGAAAGCTGTGCCATATGTTGCCTCAGTAGGGCTCCATCATGTCAGCTGAGCACTTGGTCACACAGTCAACAATTAGCACCAAATGAAGGCTCGCGTCACATCAGCCTGGTCATGGGAGTGCCAACGAAATCATCAGCACAGATCCAACACACTTGTATAGCAATGTTGCACTGACAACACAGATTAGTCCTTCCCCATTGATGCCCAAACCTGCATGTCCAGTGGAGATGGCCACACGGTCAGGGAAGTAGACTAATTGAACAATGGCAGGCACAACAGATGTGCAGGGGTGGAAGCCACAGATGTGAAATTGCTAATGTAAGTAGGAAATCCCATTGCCAAATATTGAACACATGACACCCTCAGATGCTGCTAAGGATGACATGGATACAACACAGGATAGGACACATTCCCCCTGGACCACATGTGTTCCTGCACAGTAACACTTCATTATCATGAGACCAAATATCACCATCACTGAAGCAAGGGCATGGTTAGCATCATCAACAACATGTACATCAGAAGCAAAAGCACTAGAGAACAGAAAGGTGCTTTATTCAGCATATGTGGGTCTAACAGTTGATGTCCAGCAAACAATTAACAAAGGCCAATGGCCAGTCCAACATGAAACTCAAAACAGGGTGACAGTGGCAGATGTCACCCTACGCATGCCTGCACTGATGAAAACAAGGGACAATCCCCTCGGAGGGGCATACGGGGGGACAGGCCAGGCACCGCAGGGACAGGATCATGGCTCACCAGAAGGAGGCAGGGAAGGGGTGGTGGGTGCTGGAGAGCCACTGCCAACTGCAGTGGAGGTGTCTGACATGGTGTGTGCCGGCACAAGTGGGGGGCATGACTCTGATGGTGTGGGTGCCGGCAAGACTGCAGGGGACCGTGCAGATGGAGTGGACAGGTTCCCCACTGCAGTGCCCAAGTCAGACAGGGTGGTAGTGGACTCCACTGCAGTGCCTACCTCCAGGGGAGGAGAATGGGGATCAGGTAAGGTGGGCAGGACAGAGGGGGAGGACACCGTCTCCACACCAGTGGCACAGACAAGCGCAGCGGGGTGTGGGGTCGGAAGAGCAAGTGGCAGGGGGAGAAGGCCGGATCCTTTTGGGGATGGTGTATCTGTGGGTGGGGGAACCTGGGGCAGGGTGTGGTGGGGGCACCTGTGGAGTGGGGGCCTGAGGGATGGAGGAAGGAGACTTGGTGCCTGAGCTGCAGGGCGGCGGCGGGGTCTTGCTCTTCCGGGTCCGGGGGACTTGCGGGTGGGGGCGTCAGTCGGTCTGCACCTGGGGGAGGGTGTCCAGGGGCGAGGGGCACTCTGCTCCGTGTGGGTGGGCTTCCTCTTCCCCCTGAATGCTGTATCAGCTGGATCGGAGGGGAAGAGGCCGAGGTCACTGAGGAAGAGCCGCTGGGTCTTTGGGGTTGCAGGTGAGGCAACGGGGGGGCTTTGGAGGGAGAGGCAACTGTGGCCTGCGCAGTGCTCGTGGATGCGTGTGTGTGTGACTGGGCCCCATCCCCTGTGAGTGTGGTTTCAGTCCCCTGACTGTGCATGCGTGTGCGTCTTGTCTGTGGCGTGTGTGTCTGTGTGCTGCTCGTGTCTGTGCTGGTGTGTGCCTGTGCCGGTGTGTGTGTGCTTGGGACAGGTAAGGTGCTGGGGAGTGTGGATGGGGCAGAGTCAGGAGGGGTGAGGGACTGTTGGAGGAGGGACACTGCTGCCGTCAGGGAGGAGTCCATGGACCTATTGCCACTCTGTAGGGCAGACATGCCCGATGAGATGCCCTCCATGAACGACACCAGCTGAGTCAACAGAGTGGTATGTGCATGGAGGACACTCAGCATCGCTGTCTGACCTACATGGAGCTGGCGAAGGAGGTACACAGACTCCTCACTCAGGGCAGCAGGGGACACAGGGGCAGGGAGGGCGGTGCCTGGCCCGAAGGAGACACGCTCCCGAACATGGGAGCCTCCACGGACCTCGGGAATGGGAGCCGATGGGAGGGCGGTGGTGGTGGTGGTGGCAGGGACAGCAACACTAGCTGGGGTGTGGTGGCTGCTGACACCCGCCTCCATAAGGGAGTCATCCTCCGAGCTGCTGTGGTCCTCAGCTGAGGTGGATGGTGCTGAGGACTCCTCGGTGTGGCTCCCTCGCCCTCCGTGCCACTGGGTCCCTCCGACCACTCCTCGGCTGCTGACCCAGTCTGGCTCTGCGGCTCCTCCTGGTCCGTGGAGCTGTCCCCTCCTGTGGCCGTGGATGTATCTGCAAACAATAGGGAAACAGACAGACATCAGTCACCTGCACCGAACGCACCCACCACAGTAAGTACAGCACAATACAGAGCAAGGCCTGGCATCCTTAGTTGTACATTGCTTAAATTGCCCAAACAGAATAGGAGAAGCCAATTGTCAGTCTGATCGTCAACCATGGCACTCACATCCCACCTGGCCTTGCACCCATCTGTCTGGCGTCCGTTGGCTGGCAATACCCCAGTGTGGACACATGCACCACCTACACAGTAGTTGGACGGTGCAGAGAACACGGTGAAGCATGTGAACATGCACACATCACAACTCTTGCCACTGAGTCAGTACAGGTGTCCGGATGAAAGTGATGCCCAGAGTCAGATATATGAAATGCATGTGATGCATACCAGCGACAGACACCATGATGCACCCATGTGCTGATAGCCATTGCCAGGATCACTCATAGCGTCCGCCTCGCCCCCTTCCGATCCAAGGCCACCAAGATCATCTGCGGCGTACCCCAAGGCTCCTCCCTCAGCCCAACGCTGTTCAACATCTACATGGCACCCCTCGCCCACGTCGCCCGACAGCACAACCTCAACATCATCTCCTACGCCGACGACACCCAGCTGATCCTCTCCCTCACCAAAGACCCTCACACCGCCAAAGCCCACCTCCACGAAGGAATGAAGGCCGTCGCCGAATGGATGAGGACCAGCCGCCTGAAGCTGAACTCAGACAAGACGGAGGTCCTCATCCTTGGTTCCAACCCTTCAGCCTGGGACGACTCCTGGTGGCCAACATCACTGGGAACAGCCCCGCCACCCACAGACCACGTACGCAACCTAGGGGTCATCCTCGACCCCACCCTCTCCATGACTAAGCAGGTCAACGCCGTTTCCTCATCCTGCTTCAACATCCTCCGAATGCTCCGCAGGATCTTCAAGTGGATCCCCACCGAAACAAGAAAAACAGTCACCCAGGCCCTCGTCACCAGCAGGCTGGACTACGGAAACGCCCTCTACGCAGGAACGACGGCTAAGCTCCTGAGACGGCTGCAACGCATCCAGAACGCCTCTGCACTTCTTATCCTCGACATCCCCCGACGCAGCCACATCACACCCCACCTGAGAGACCTGCACTGGCTCCCTGTCAACAAGAGGATAACCTTCAAGCTCATCACCCGCGCACACAAAGCACTCCACAACTCCGGACCAGCCTACCTCAACAGACGACTCAGCTTCTACACCCCCACCCGCCAGCTCCGCTCGACCAGCCTCGCCCTCGCCACAGTCCCCCGCATCCGGAAAACGACCGCCGGTGGCAGATCCTTCTCCCACCTCGCCGCCAAGACCTGGAACACCCTCCCCACCAACCTCCGACAGACCCAAGACCTACTGGCCTTCAGAAGACTCCTCAAGACCTGGCTCTTCGATCAGTAGCAGCACCACCCCCTCTTCCCCCAGTGCCTTGAGACCCTCGCGGGTATGTAGTGCGCTTTATAAGTGACATGATTGATTGATTGATTGATATGGTGTGCATGTAGCACATGTCACTCCCCTGCAGGATCACTCATAGGAAGTCACATGCCATGGCACAGGCATGCCTGCTAAGTCATACATCACTGTCTCCAGTCACATGGGCAGGGCAGCCACACAACAACAGTCTGCACTGTGTCACAATAGTAGGTCATGGGGAATGCAAGTCCTGGAGCTGAACAAGTGCACATGTACATCCCCCACACACCACATCATCTGAACCCTTATCTGTCCAGGTCATACCGATTGGACATATGGGAGACCTGTAACACAACCCTCTGAACCTGAGCACCTCACAATCTGCTGTGAATGGGAAACAGCTGCCTGAACTTCACATTCGCATACCCCAGTCTGCACGGTCAGGTGATCAAACACCTATGTGTCACACAAGTATCGTCTCCTATGGTCACATCTCCGGTGGCATGCTGAGCCCCATCCGGGAAACACCCCAGCAGTCCTGACAACGAAGCCACAGCACACTGACACAGAGGCAGACACCTGAGTGGACATATCACTGAGCACAACGTGTCAGCTGATACACGGGAGTGGGAGTACAGAGTGCATTGTATGGCCTGGAGTAGGCATGACTGTCCTGCCCCACATGAATGAGGGATGAGCCCTGAACAGTAGGCAGCTGGCTAAGTATGTGTGACACACGTGATATACATACTCCTGGGGCCCAAACATTGTTCCCACCCGCAGCTTGGGTGTGTGCCAGTTACCCCAGGCACATGTGGTGGGTCAGCTCAGCAATTGGACCACATATCAAAGTAACACGCAGATTACATGTCAGAACACAGGCATTGTGTAAGCAATGGACCCACCCATGATGCCCACCACAGTTAGGGAAACAGATGCTGTCCCCCACCTTGAGTCAAGCAAACTGCAAGGACACAGTACCCAAGTGACACAATTCCCTGACTGCAAGGGCCACACCTGGGTATCAGATGAGGAGTGGGCAGTGCACAATTGAGGGACATGGGTCCTGGACCACATGACTGATGTGCTGTGGAAGTTTAACCAGGCCAGAGGAGGGCACATAGCATGGCAGACAAAGTTCACAATGCAGTCATGGACTCACCCCCTTCGTGCTGCTCCCTGGCCTTCAGCTGCCCATCCAGATCAGGGAAGACCACCGCCAGGATCCTGAGCATGTGGGGGTCAGGGTCCGGTGTCCGCCCCTCCTGCGAGGAGGCGACAGCTTCAGCTGGACCCGTGCGATCCTCCGGGTCCAGCCCCGAAGGTCCTGCCACCTCTTCTGGCAGTTGCGGATCCGGTGCTTGTAGTCCCCCACGGATCTCACTGCCCGGACGATGGTCAGCCATATCTTCTGCTTCTGGTGGGCATCAACCTGTGAGGATGACAAAGTGAGAATGCTATTACTACACATGCAACATATCCATGCATTACACAGTTGTGTATACATGTCTCAATCACAGGGGCACATGATGTACACAGGCAGTGCAATGATGGCCATGGACAGTATGCCAGCAGTTACTACATGGTATCATTGCCTGGGAAGTAAAACCTTGTTTAAATGCACTATCACTGCACTATACCTGTCCAGTGCATGTAACTACACACTATGGGGGGTGACAACTACTCAGTGAGCCTGCTAGCCAGTGGCGTGCAGACTGTTAGCCTTGCTAGTCAGACAACATGCACATTTAGGAAGGCAGTGGACAGAACACTCACCTGCTTTCCCATACAGCTTGCTGTACTGTGGAAGGAGGCTGTCCAGCAGGGCCTGGTTCTCCTCAGTGCTGAAGGCTGGGGCTCTCTCCACAGTGCGTGCCATTGCAGGGTCCAGAGGGTGCAGATACAGCAGCAGTGGTGGTGGCAGATGTCGTCCTGGAGCATGTAGTGCAGGCAAGTGAGCTCTCAGGGGAACAGCCAGCATTATATGTGTGCTGCAGAGGCAGTTACTGTCCCATGTGTCCAAAGTGATAGGTCCAAGTCGTTAGCATCTTCTGAATCTGGCCAATCCATGGAATTGCACCACTTACACACGCCCACAGCATCCTTCAAAAGTTCAACTTCATGACACCCATGAATTTGCAACATTGTTGTGGGTGACCAACTGAATTTCCAGCATCAGACTCGTCCAAGATTTGAAAACGTGTCCGTTGCCAGGCCAGGCCATAGCCAATGGGTGCGCACCGATCGGTCCATTGCTGTTCAACGCGTACCTAGGATACAACGCGTACCCACACACATTGAATGCAATGGGCCGGCCGGGCACACCGATCGGTCCATTGCTGTCCAACGCGTATTGCGAATACAACGCGTACCCGCACACATTGAATGCAATGGGCCGGCCGGGCACACCGATCGGTCCATTGCTGTCCAACGCGTACCTAGGATACAACGCATACCCGCACACATTGAATGCAATGGCCAATGTGTGCGCACCGATCGGTCCATTGCTGTCCAACGCGTCCCTGTACATGTCACTGGCATATGTCACCATGCCTGTCACAGGTGAACATATGCCAGCCACATATACTTCCCAGGGAGTGAGGGTCACACCTACAACACCACAGCCTGTCCAAACTGTATCCTAGGGCATGTAAGGCTGCATTACCTATTCCGTGTATGGGGGTGAACATGTTGTTCTGTGGGTGTCACTTGGGGCAGCCACCCCCAGGCTGTGCACGTGTTCATGGGGACAGTATCCTTGGTGTTTCATGTACATGGCCACTGTGATGTGCAACTGTTCATATCTGAGCATGTGGCATGGTCACATTTCACGGTGGTGTATGTGTATGTCATGTCACATGCCCCCTGAGTCCCATGTGGGACGGTATGTTTAACCCAGGGTGACCCATTGGCACAATAGTGATGGTCCTCCACAGTCTGTGTGCATGTTGTGTTTACAATGTCTCGGATTTCATGTGCACAATGGGAGACAGTCTCCACATCCACGTTGTTTGTGCATGGACTTTGATGTTGTGCGTGTGTGTGTCACAGACGTCCATGTCTGTCCTGCCGAGGCAACAGGGACCACTACCTGTGGGGGTCATGGTTGTTTTGCTGTGGTGTATACATGATACGCCATGTCATGCCAGTGTCCATGTGGCAATACAGGGTCCCTGGGAATCTACCTGTCGTTGAGCTGTGATGCCTGGGGCACATCTGTCCTCACATGTCACTGTGGGGTGTGTTTGTAACGTGGCAGCAGGAGATGGGAAATGTGACACGTCCTCATGATACCCAATGGCACAACCTGGGACTTATTGATGCCACTTGTTGAACTGTGATGTTGGATGTTGGCCATGTATGTGCCATACATGTCCTTACGGAACTGCACACATCATGTACTTGTGCCTCATAATGATGTATCATGTGATATTGAGTGTGTACAATGCCACATATGTGGGGTGAGTGACAATCTTTCTTTCTTCACCTATGCACTGCAGGGCACCAGCTGTCCATAGACCATTCCCTGACCTGGCAACGATGGTGGAACGTGACAGCATCCGACGGTACCGCTTCACCAGGCAGCTGATTGATGATTTGGCAGTGCGCTTGGCACCACACCTGCAACCTGGCCGGCCGTACCCTACAGCGCTGACCCCCAAGGTGAAGGTGATGGCAGCCCTACACTTCTTTGCCACCGGTACCTTTCAACACACTCTGGCGACTGCTGGTGGGATGTCACAGACCATGTTCAGCCGTGTGCTCCGCGATGTATTGGCGGCTATGTTGATATACCTGAACCAGTACATCTATTTCCCTAGACTCCAGCAACTCACTGACGTGAAGAGTGACTTCTATGCCCTGGGGAGGATGCCGCATGTCATTGGCTCCATTGATGGGACACATGTGGCTTTGGTACCACCACAGGCCCAGGAGCAGGCATACATGAACCACAAGCACTACCACTCGGTCAATGCACTGGTGGTCTGTCTTGCAGATATGACCATCTCACACGTGTGTGCCCGTTTCCCCGGTTCTGCACACGATGCCTACGTGATGAGGAGTAGTCGCATCCCGAGGATGATGTCACAGATGCGGAACCAGCGTGCCTGTCTTGTTGGTGTGTACTGACTTTGTACCATTGTGTGTGTTCTGCAATGTAGTGTTCCACCCTCTTTTCCAACTCAGCTAATGTGCAATTGTCTGTATGTAGGTGACTCCGGATATCCCAACATGCCGTGGTTGCTGACGCCCCTCAGGAACCCTGTGACACCAGCCCAGATGCGCTACAATGAGGCACATGGTCGGACGAGGAGAGTGATTGAGCGGACATTTGGTCTCCTGAAGGGCCTCTTCCGCTGCCTGGACAAGACAGGAGGGTCCCTCCCATATGCGCCGGCAAAGGTGTGCAAGATTGTCATTGTCTGCTGCATGCTACACAACCTGGCAGTGTGGAAGGAGTTGCCTCTCATCCTGGATGACGATGACCAACGTCCGCCACCTGTGGAGGATCCTGGCCTGGACCACGATGCCAGTGATGATGATGATGATGATGGTGATGTCCGCACACAGCTCATCACCAACTTCTTCAGCTGAATGTAAGTATCCAGAGATGTCATGTAATTGATGTGAGTTTGCATGATATGTGTTGGTGGTGCTCTGGTGCTGTTTGAGTGTGTCCATGTGCTACATGACTGTATGCGTGTAGCGATGTGTCCTTACAGGTAGTCTGTACTCCCCAACAGTGTTGACATGCTAACTTGGTTCTGGGTGGGTATCTTGTGACATGTATTGGGCATGAGTATTGCAGTTCTGTCCTGTTCTTCAGTGCTTTTGACTGTGTGTCATTTCTGTCCTTCACAGGGTACTTTCAGAGTCGTTTGGTCAACTGTGATCCCCGACACCGTGATTCAACTTCCAGGGTGGTAGCTGTCGTGTCCCTACAGGTGATGTGCACCACACCCATAGACTTCCTTCCTTCTACACTTGTTGACTGTGTGCCCGCTGCCAGGTGGGATTACCTTGCATCTGTGGTGGTTACAACATGTTGCAAATGTGTAATAAACCTGTGCTTCACTTTGTGATGTGCGTTGTCTGTGGTCACACATCTGACTGACATTTGCTTACTGCACCAGTGGGCTAGTTAACACAGACTGTGAATAGGTGTTGGGTCTGTGCAATGCAACGTATTTCCTGGCAACATCAGTGTAGGCGATGAGTCAGATGGCCATGGTGTGTATGTGTTGTGTAGCCCTGGTGGTGTGCCTCCCTCATATGTGTGACGTCGCCATGACTCACATGCCGGTGTTGTACTTGCTGTAGCAGTTAGAATGCACAGTGTCATTTCCCAGATCATCATCGCCACTTCAGAGACAACGTAGGAATCACAACAGAGACAAGTATGGTGTATTAGTGAGTTTATTGACATACATGTGTGAGTATAGTGCAGAGGATGGTGGGTGCTGTACATTGTGATTGTAATCCAAAGTTCCTAGATGATTTGGAAGTCCTGGTAGCAGAAATGTCCAGAGTAAAGTCCACAGTCATCTGAGACATTGGTCCAACTTGAGCTCCCCATGTCATGTGGGAGAGTTGTGTTGCAGTCAACAGGGTGAACAGTTTGCGCACAAAGGTGATTATCCAGAACAGGTTTTGGCTTCCTGGGGTTGCACATGGCCATCGGCCTCTCACTTGCCCCTCCTCGGATGGCCCCTCTTCTTTGGGGGACCCTCAAGTGCAGGCTGCTGCGGTGCAGGGGACTCTCCGCCAGAGTCATCCTCCCTCCCTGTGGCAGTTGCAGTTGTTTCAGCACCAGATGTTGTGGGCACACAGGGAGGTGTTGACTGGTTGCTGCTCAACTGGCGGAGGCATTGTAATATGTCCCTATGCACCGCCGTCATCTCTTGCAGTGTGTCCCACTTGGACTCCACGCGGGACATGTGTGAGTCCAAGCGGGCATGATGGGCAGCCTGCTGCTGTTTAATGTCCCTGAGGAGCCCCACTACCTGGCTGAGCTCTCCGGTGCTGGACTGGTATGCATCGGCTATGCGTGCCAGTTGTGGGTCATCATGCAGTCCAGACCCCTCTGCAAGCAGCGACCTATGTCTCCCACCCCTCCCACCACCCCTGGCGACACGTGCAGTACCTGAGGTGGCACGCACAGGTGACCCTGGGCCCCCTTGGGGGTTGTTGGTGGTGTTGGTGTCCATGGCCCCACGTTGGTCCAGGGTCCCTGTGCTGGTGGTGGTGGTGCTCCTTGGTCTTTCCATGTCGGCAGGGGTGGTATGTGTGTTGACAGTCGTTGGAGGGGTGGGTGCAGGGGGTGCAGCTGGTGGTCCTGCTGGTGCTGCATGATGACTTGCTCCGGAGGTGCCAGGTTGGTCTTCTTCATCCGAGGAGGGCAGAGGCTGTTCCACACCAGTGAGCTCCGTATCCTCTTGAGCCTGGGACGGGGACTCCTCAGCGTCTGCTGCTGTGTCCCCATCATCACTTGTTTTTGGGAGACACACACAATGTATGTTATGTTTCTGCAGGCATCAATGGTTGACACACCTGACAGTTGTGACTGTGCCTCTGGATGCGGGCCTGTACATTGCATTGTCCTAAGTTGTCATAGTCAGGGGTTGATATTGGTGTAGCACATTGTCCTGCATTATTTGGGCATTTCTATGTGAATGTTGGGGTGTGTACATGGTCTGCATTGGTTGTATTTGGTTGACATCCGGCCCTCCTTCCTACCCAGCCAGATATCCCACCATGGAACGTGCTTCCATTGCAGGGAGTGCAAGTTGTCTTTCAGGATGTCAGTCAGTGGTGTCCTGCTGTTGGTTGGTGCACAGTTGCCAGCAGGGCCTTGTGCTCCCCACAGCAGTAGCCAGTGTCAGCTATCTTGTCAGTTGTTTTCCACTCCCTGTGATGTGGGCATGGTTCATGGTGGTGTTGATGTGCGCATTGTGAGGGTGAGCAATATCTGTGACTACCACTCCCATCATGCTATTGCCTCCACCCCCTTCCCAGCATGCCCATACTTCCTTCCTTTTGAGTGTACTTCACTGTGTGTGGGTGTGACAGCAATGGCAAGATGGCTGACAGTGGTGTCCTGCTGTTGGTTGTTGGCCAGTTCCCAGCATGGCCTTGTGCTCCCCACAACAGAGCACCAGTGTCAGACATCTTTGATGGGGCTTTACACTCTCTGTGAGGTGTGCATGCTTCAGTGTGAGCTTGCTGGGCCATGTGGGGGGGATGTTGAGCTGTGACTACCACTCCCATCATGCTATTGCCTCCACCCCCTTCCCAGCATGCCCATACTTCCTTCCTTTTGAGTGTACTTCACTGTGTGTGGGTGTGACAGCAATGGCAAGCTGGCTGACAGTGGTGTCCTGCTGTTGGTTGGTGCCCAGTTCCCAGCATGGCCTCGTGCTCCCCACAACAGAGCACCAGTGTCAGACATCTTTGAAGTGGCTTTTGACTCCCTGTGAGGTGTGCATGCTTCAGTGTGAGCTTGCTGGGCCATGTGGGGGGGAGGGTGTTGAGCTGTGACTACCACTCCCATCATGCTATTGCCTCCACCCCCCTTCCCAGCATGCCCATACTTCTTCCTTTTGAGTGTACTTCACTGTGTGTGGGCGTGACAGCAATGGCAAGATGGCTGACAGTGGTGTCCTGCTGTTGGTTGTTGGCCAGTTCCCAGCATGGCCTTGTGCTCCCCACAACAGAGCACCAGTGTCAGACATCTTTGATGGGGCTTTACACTCTCTGTGAGGTGTGCATGCTTCAGCGTGAGCTTGCTGGGCCATGTGGGGGGATGTTGAGCTGTGACTACCACTCCCATCATGCTATTGCCTCCACCCCCTTCCCAGCATGCCCATACTTCATTCCTTTTGAGTGTACTTCACTGTGTGTGGGTGTGACAGCAATGGCAAGATGGCTGACAGTGGTGTCCTGCTGTTGGTTGGTGCCCAGTTCCCAGCATGGCCTTGTGCTCCCCACAACAGAGCACCAGTGTCAGACATCTTTGAAGTGGCTTTTGACTCCCTGTGAGGTGTGCATGCTTGGGTGTGTTCTTGCTGGGCCATGTGGGTGGGGGATGTTGGGCTGTGACTACCACTCCCATCATGCTTTTGCCTCCACCCCCTTCCCAGCATGCCCATGCTTCCTTCCTTTGACTCAGCTTCCCTGTGGGGTTGTGTGCCTGTGCTGACAAGATGGCTGACAGTGTTATCCTGGGGTTTGTTTTGCTACAAGTCCCATGTGTGTCCCTGAGCTTCACACTGCATGACCCAGGCTTGTGGTTCTTTGTGGGTTATTTGATTGGTGTGTGAGGCAATGCTTTCTCCCAGGTGAGTTGTGTGTAGTTTGTGTTAGGGGTGTGTGTGGGTGGAGCTGCTGGTGACTATGGTCAGTGCTGTGAGTCCTCCTTCCCACCCAGCCAGATATCCCACCATGGAACGTGCTTCCATTGCAGGGAGTGCAAGTTGTCTTTCAGGATGTCAGTCAGTGGTGTCCTGCTGTTGGTTGGTGCACAGTTGCCAGCAGGGCCTTGTGCTCCCCACAGCAGTAGCCAGTGTCAGCCATCTTGGAAGTTGTTTTGCACTCCCTGTGATGTGGGCATGGTTCATGGTGGTGTTGATGTGCGCATTGTGAGGGTGGGCAATTTCTGTGACTACGACTCCCATGATGCTATTGGCTACACTGACTTGCCCAGCATACACAGTATTCCTTCCTTTCAGTGAGCTTCCCTGTGAGGTGGTGTAGTGGTGGTGGCTACATGTCTGACTGTGTTTGTTGGTTAGATTTGTGCCACTGCCTGGCTCTATTTGTTGTTAGGTTTGTACATGTCATGACACAGTTACATTTCACTATGAGCTGGCATGTATTGTGTTTATCTGGCTGACATACACATTTTGGGATGATCTGTTTTGGTTGGTGTGTATTTGCTAAGGGTGCATGGTTTGACTCTCCCCTTGACAGTGATGTGTGTGTATTGTGGCACAATATTGTGTACATTTGTTGTGTACTCACCAGGCTCTGGGATGTTTTCTAGTCCACAGACGCTCACTGGTGGTAGGATGGCCCGCACCTTCTCCTCCCAGGGCCTGAGGTATACTGGTTTGGCAGGAGGGCCACTGCCGGTGAATTGGCTGAAGAGGTAGTCCTTCTTCAACAGCTCCTTGACCCTCCTGCGCACGTCATACCACCTGTTCTGGATGTCTACCTTTGTGCGCAAACATGGTGATTGTGCGTTCACCCTGTCGACGATCCTCTCCCACATCTTGGTTTTCTGCGCCATGGGTGTCTGTTGGACCAATGTACCAAACAGCTGTGGCTCTACCCTGAGGATCTCATCTACCAGGACTTCCAATTCACTATCTAGGAACTTGTGATTCTTCTTTGGAGGCATGGTGTTGGGTGGTGCTGGTGTGTGATGTGTGTGTTGGTGTGCAAGTGAGGGTGTGTGAGTGTGTGTTTTGCTGGGTGTATGTGAGGGTGCTATTTGTTGTGGTGCTGCTGGTGTGTGGCTTGTGTGATGGATGAGCTGTGAGTGTGTGTGTGGTTGCTGTCTGTTGGTGTTGAGTGCTGGCAGGTAATTTGAATTTGCAAGGGATCATGGTAGGGATTTGTGTCCTTTATATGGGTGGAGTTGTGGGTGTGTCTTTGTTCCCTGTTTCCCCCAGTATTTATTTGCTTTGTGATTGCTTGTTTGGCCTTTTTTTGTGTTTTTTTTTCCTTGGTTCTTTTTGTGCATGTAGGAGACTTTCTTGTGACCGAGTCGGACCCTCCAGTTGTCTCGTGCGAGCCTCTCAGATTCGTTCACGCTGTGTTTGTGCTGTTTTCTGTGCTGCGTACGCGTCGGTCGCAGGGTTTTGGGTTGCTTCGGCTCGCAGTTTTGAATGCGTGTCGGTCGTGCGGCTTGGGCTCCGTGCGACTCGGTCGTGTTTTCCACGTGTTGCATCGTACTTGGCGGGTAGGAGTTCGCGGGTACGTTTCGTTCGGGATTCTTCCTGGTGCGTGTCAGTCGGTTCGATTCGCGTGCTTTTCCGGCCGGATGACTGTTTTCCGCGCGGCTCGGTCGTTCGGCTTGTGTTCCGTACGAGTCGGCGGATTTAGCACGCTACTCATCGTACTTTGCGGGTCGGGCTGCACGGGTACGTGTCGGTCGGTATTTATTCCGGCTCCGAGTTGGTTGGTACGTTTTCCGGCCCGAATCGGAATCGGCCCCTTAATTGTTAAAAGGATATTGTCGGATAGGTGGGGACGATGGGCAATAGCAGAATGCGGGTTTGCAGGAGAATTATTTACTATTTGCTCGCTTTATGATTCAACAGCTGATGATCCCGAGGTATTAGAGTTTTTGGATAACGAATTTGCCCATTGGCCTACTCCACTCATAGTATGTGGTGATTTTAATATTAATGGGTTAGGTGGACTATGGGGCAAAACTGGCAATAAATACTCCGGGCGCAAAAGAAAGGTTTTCAAGGTACTTTCTAACTTGACTAAAAATCATGGGCTAATAGATGTATGGAATCATTTAAAAATTAATGATGATGGTAACACCTTTTACTCTGCCCCGCACAACGCGATTTTTCGACTCGATTATTTTGTGTATCACACTCATTAATACATCGAGCCATAATTGAGATGCTCCCCAGGTTATTATCAGATCATAACCCTCTTGCCCTTACTCTGGGTTTTTCTAAAGGAGAGCGGGCTGAACGGGCATGGTCCTTCGAAAGAGGGCTTTTAACAGACTCAGAGTATGTTTCTCATATGAAGGGGTGGATCACGGCCTTCTTCGACATAAATAGGCATAGTGCTAGCACCGGAGTTGTCTGGGATACCTTTAAGGCCGGGGTAAGAGGTGAGACTCTCAGTTTTAGTTTTTCTCGGGTAAAAGAAGGAGGCGCATCACGAAGAGATACTCCTCAATAATTTAGCTAAAATTGAAGAGGAGCTTGCCTCTGCGGATAAAGCCGGTTCACTCACCACTGACATTTTGTATCGGCTTGCCTGGGCTAAAGCAGGAATAGGCAAAAGGGCTGCTGCTAAGGCCTCAGTCTGCTTTTTAGCCAAAAGAGAGCAATGTTACGAATTTAGCGAGCGGGTAGGTCATACTTTGGCAGTGAGACTCCGACAAAGATGCGCTGCAAGCGAGATTAATGAGATCCAAGAAGAGCGTGGAAATTTAGTTACCGATCCACGTGGGATTCAGGAAGTATTTCGGTCATTTTATTATCAATTATATGGGGAAGAATCACAGGATTCGCAAACTTTAACTCAGGATCTTCTCAATAGCATACCCCTCCAAAGTATTGAACCTGTAGATAGAGAAAATCTAGAGGTAAGCTTGACTCAGGATGAGATATTTGACGCAGTGAGAAATCTTCCACCGGGTAAGGCCACAGGACCGGATCAGATCCCCTTGGAATTTTATAAGATCTTCTTAGAGGAAATCGGACCGGTCCTTGTAGAAACGATACACGGCGCCCAATCCGGGAGCTCAATCCCAGCATCTTGGGCAGGCGCTGACATCATAATATTTTTTAAAAAAGGTAAGCCACCTCTGGAGCCTGGGTCTTACAGGCCCATCACACTTATAAATAGTGACTCAAAAATCTTCTCGAAAGCCTTAGCATCTAGACTGAACACAATCATAGCTAGATCTATCCACCCATGTCAACATGGATTCATCCCCGGGAGGGGTACTACTCAGCATACTCGGCGTGTAATAACGCTGTTCGACGCGGCAGAAGTCTCTGGGGACCCTATGGCTTTGCTGCTCCTTGATGCAGAAAAGGCCTTTGATCGGGTCTCCTGGGACTTTCTATGGGAAGCTATGAAGTGGTTTGGAGTTGGGCAGCGGTTTATTACTGCTATCCGCACTTTGTACAACGCACCAACAGCTCGACTAAGAATCAATGGGAAATACACAACATCTTTTGAGATTAAACGGGGCACCCGGCAGGGCTGCCCCTGCTCACCCCTTTCATTTGCCATCTATATAGACCCCCTTAATTCGGCTCTTAGAAGATTGTCAGGAAATCAAGCCATTGATCTATCAGGATATTCCAACAAAAGTCCTCGCTTATGCTGACGATTTGGCTTTAGTTACCCCTGATCCATTAGCAGCAATAGCGGCAGCCGAGCAGATCGCTCTAACTTTTGGTAGGATCTCTGGATATGCCCTGAATAAACAGAAGACCCAGATAGTCATTAACCGGGGAATCAGTCTGTCTGACCCACGGGTAATAGAATTAGCGGTCTATCTGGGTATTTCTATCACCGCGGATTTGAATTTATTGGTCGCAATTAACACCGACCCTATAATCCGGAAGGCTAAGAAGGACTTTGATAACTTTCATAATTTGCATTTATCTTTAGTTGGTCGCTGCAACGTGGTCAAAATGGTATTTTTGCCCAAAATACTTTATTTATTCAGAGCTATCCCTCTTGAATTTGGAAAGCAATGGTTTTCTGCTTTAGAAAGTGTGGTAAATCGCTTTGTTTGGGCTCATGGCAAAACAAGGAGAGCACTTCGATATATGACTCTTCCCTTGGATAAAGGGGTTGGGCACTCCCAGATTTTAGATTTTATTATTGGGCAGCGGCCCTCCAGTATATGTCGATCCTGTTTGGTGGATATTCAGAAGAATCAAGGGCTGGGGTTTCCTTGCCTGATGTATACCAGTTATTGGTGGGGAAGGATGCCGTGAGTTGTTTTCTGAAATTTAGCGAGCCAAGTTACTACAAAAGTACGAAATTTAAGACTCTCTCGGCCGCCTTTAAAATATGGGCTGCCCTCAAGAAAAAGGTTGGTTTGGGCAGAATGAACTTTTATACTCAGATGTATGGTAACCCTACGCTCCCGGAAATTTTTTCTGATCAGACTATGGCAGCGTGGGCCGGGCTTGGTCTCGCGAAAGTCGGGGATTTGATGGGCTCAGAGGGTCTGCTTCAATTTGGGGATATTCAGGACAAATTTGGGATAAGCTCAAGGAATTTTTTTAAATATCTCCAGATCAGAGGCTTTTTGGGTAAAAAGATGGGAGGTGGTAGTCGCTTCTGTAATAATAAAGTCATAGATGCTATTAGAAGCAGCAAGGGTTGTAATATAAAAGGAATTTATAGCGAACTTATTTCACTGAAGCAGGATGATTTGGGTAAGCACGGTGAAAAATGGAAAGACAGGCTGGGCACGGAACCAGATAATTTCTTTGATTCTCTAGAGCTGGGGCAGACAGTATTATGCTCGGCTGGGTTGCAGGCACAGCATTTTAAGACGTTATTTTCACTTTATTATACACCGGCAAAGATAGCTCAATGGGGAGGACAGGTGGGAATTAGGTGCCCCCGGTGTAATGTTCTAAAAGCGGACCTAGTCCATATGTTTTCCACGTGCCCGCGCCTCGATGTAATAAAATCCTACATTGCATCTTTCTGTGAAAATACTCTGGATATTAAAATTAAACTGACCCCAACCCTAATTCTTCTTGGGATTGATAACTCCCAGGAGCATGTCCCGCATTTTCGATTTATCTTTCTAGCCATGGCAGTGTTTCGTATATATGTATTGCTGCAGTCTGGTTAGACCAAACCGCCCCAACGTTTCAAGTGTGGTTAGCTAGATTACTGGCGATGTTTAACCTCGAGAGGGGTATTTATGAGCGGCGGGGCAAAAGAGGGAGAATCTTGGGGAAACGCATCTGGGACCCGATTTATAATTGGAAAGAACTTCAGAATTAACTTAGGGCCTGAGTTTTAAAAAGCGCTTGATATTGGATAAATATATTTGGACTGTTACCGGGGTTGTTGTGATTTGCTTTCCTGTTCCCCCATTTCTTTTCTTTTCTTTTGACTGTTTCCTCCTTTTTCCTTCTTTACTGTTAGACCTTTCTTCAAACTCTAGAAGCTAAATATGGAAATTATTACCCTCATTTGTGAATGAATTATATATGTATTATGATGCTGTTTATAATGTAAAAATCTTTAATAAAAATATTTAAAATCAAAAAGAAGTATTTGTTAATGTCAAGTATTAAAACAATAGTCATGGCACATAAGAAATCAATTTGAGTCTGTGCACTGTTAGTAATCAATACATGCATGTATTGCTCGGAACCATATTTAGTTTGCAGCCTTTGTGTTCATACTATGTTTATTTCTCAACCAGTGAATGACCTGTAGCTAGGCACTCTTCCTAAAATGTACACAAACACTACTTGTCCTGTAGGAAAAGTTGCCATTTGTCAATATGTGCTACATTGCAGCCATTACTAACAACCAAAGGGGCATATTAACAACGAGGCGATAAGTAATTATCGCCGCTTTAGCGTCCGTTTTCGGACGGAAAGCGGCGATAATTCTATCGCCTAATCAGCAAGGTAACGCTATCGCGTGAATCCTTGCACTATCGCCCTTTCCCCCAACGCCCATCCTTGCATCTCTAATGAGATGCAAAGTGGGCGTTACTGGGCATACCCCGGATTGGCTACGTTGCAAATATCGCCGATGTTCACATCGCGATATTTACAAGGCAGCCCTCAGGATTATAGCAGACGTTAGATTTTGGCGAAAACGGCCGTTTTCGCCAAAATCTAACGTCTGCTATAATCCTGACTTACCTATGTTAGGCATAGGAGGTGGATTCTGCTGATACGACCACAGGGTCGTATCAGCAAAGTTATCGCCCTTTGCAGGGAACATCGCTGGAAAACCAGCGATGTTCCCTGCAAAGGGCGATAACCTCGCTATCTCTGGAATTTTTATCGCCCTGGAGTAACGCGTTGTTAATAACGCGCTACCAGGGCGATAAATGCCAGAGATAGCCTGCGATAATATAATTATCGCTAAGCACGGCCAGCGATAATTATCGCTGGCCGTTGTTAATATGCCCCAAAATGTCCTAGTTGGCACTTGTATTTAATTGGCATGAACTCCCAGTTAGCACCAGACGAAACTACACATTTTTGGCATGTGCATGAATGAGAAGTATGGCTAGAGAACTTGTTTATATCAGGGACCAAGCCATTATTAGTTTTCATAATTAGTCAGATTTCAAATATTACTGGTTTCCATAACACCACATATTACGTGCATTACCAGTTTGTATAATGCCCCAGTTCCTACTCATTGCCAATGTCTAGCCTAAATCTTTGATCTTCCCTTAGTGCTTTTCAGGATAATGGCTGGAAAAGCATAGTTATCACAGACAATTCTACAGCTGTAATATACACAAAATAAAACAAGCATTGGTAATGCATCGGTTTCGCCCATCTAATGAATAAAGAGCTGTTTTCATCAATCATTCTCGGAGAGAAGGAAAGAGCTCCCTGACAGATAACACAGGAGTGGAGAGGATGTGGCGCCGCGCAACATCATGTGATTCTATGCAAATCACTTAATTTTTCTGGGTGATAAATTGTTATATAAATATGATGAAATAGTAAAAGCAAATTTTAATGAAAAGATAGTTCCACCAAAGCCGATGTTAACAGTATTTTGGCGGCGGGAAACTAATAAGAGAAGCAGATGAGGAACAAGTATTGGTAAATGCAGGAAAATATGCTACAGCCAATAGAAATGGAGAAAAACTAAGTGGCACATACAGGAACCAATGAGAAGCCAGGAAAGAGAGGAGGCGGGATGTAAGTCCCTTTTACGTTTATATTAAAAACAATAGATTTCTCAAGCACAGCACAAGCGTTGTGCAGGCGAAACCTAAAAAGGAGCCTCTCACTCCTTGTGCATGCTGACCATGTTACTTATTTATGGCTGTGTTCTCTCTGAGGGATGATCCAGTTCCTACAAGCTCCTTGCTTTAACTCATTTCCCAAATGTTGCACTACAACTGATTATAGTTTCAGTAATATCATGTCACTGGATGTAGCTGACTGTAACTGTAACCATGCAAGATCCATGCATGCACATTTAGGGTCAGGAGGTTGAGTAAAAAAACAGGCCATTGCTCTGCAATAGTAAATTCTCCACCTTCACACAGGGGTTGTGTTGATACACAACTTAGCATAGGATGCTTTGTTCAATCTGTGCAATCAGAATGAGATGAGCTTTGTAATTGTCATCTTCTTGATCACGCTTTAAAGGGAGTGGAGGAAAAGCAGAGCGGATTTGAGACTTCTACAGAAGAGACAGAATGTCCATGTCCCTTTGCATGAATTTGAGGGAGAAATAAATTTTTCATTGCTTGCTAACTTAGGGGGTTATTAGGATGGCGGGCGGACTTTAGTCCGCCCGTCACCCTAGCGGTGCTGGGACTGGCCGCCAGACGTGCGGCGGTCCTGCACCGCTGATTAGGGGTGGCGGTCGCACTCCACAATTTTGACATTGCGGCGGGTGCTGCTGTAAGCCAAAGTGCCATGTTGTGCATTGCCATGCACAACGTGGCAGGCACCGCGCGGTGCCTGCCACCTTGTGCATGGCAATGTAGGGAGGTACCATAGGTACCCCCCAAGTGCAGCCCCCCCCCCGGGGGCCCGCAACAGGCCCCCAAAGTGATTCCCCGCCAGCCTTTCCATGGCGGCATCGCCGCCATGGAAAGGCCTCTGAAACCATACATCCTAATATGGATGGCGGTGCCTGCTAGCCACCGCCACCATATTATGCCCCAGCTCCGCCCGGCTGGCAATCGGAACGATTGCCGAGCGGCGGACGCACTTTGCTTCCGCCGCGATACCCCCGCCATTATAATATGGCAGGGGGTAAATCAGATGGAGATGGCGGGCGGATCGCCATCCTAATCACCCCCTTGGTGTTGCAATAAAGCAATGCCCCAGAAATAGCATTCCTGATCCACCACAATCTATAGGCGTTCGCACTCACTATGGGTGGACGACATCATGTTTAGCAGATCTACTGTCATGTTCTCCTCATCGCTTGTTGAGCTTCTGACGGACCAATTCCTATGTCAAGGCCCAAGTCCCTTAGCTATGTCACCTCTTTGCATTATGTTTGGAGTCCACTCCTCCCTGTTTGGTCATATAGAACATCATCAAGGTGTGGGTTTTGGTAGATGAACTTGTTTTCCATGTAAATGTGAGAGAAAGAATCTCAGTGTTTAAGAGGCCACTCTCAATTTTAGAAAACTGATTTGATTAATTGATTTATGATGGCACAACAGAGCAATCAGTTTCAGGACTCTTAGGTGGTCTTGAAGCAACACATCTGAGATAACTGTTTGTTATGTCCAAAAAGGCCTAAAGGGCTGAACTAACAGAAGATTTCATGGAAGTTTGTCGTAACTGGCTGATGCAGATTGTATTACTGAAGACTGACCTCAAGGATATTGTGGTACAAGATTATAGAGGACAGAATATTGACAGATAAAATGTCAAAAGGTAAGTGCATATAGGGAAGTACAGATTTACTCTCCCTAACCCCACATGTACGTACCTTGAAAATATATGTACCATGGAGGTACATATATGTGGAGTTAAGTATAGAAAATCTAGAGGAGCGCTAGAGGGCGCACGGCAAGATGGCTGCGCATTAGGGCAGTTCTGCCGGCCGATCCGCAATCCTGAACAACGAGGCAAATGACAGCCACACAGAGCGACACATCGTGACAATAATGGGTCCCGGACCAGCATATAACTGCTTGCGGTACCACAAAGGCTGTGGTGCCCCGAAATTTTGCTAGAAAACGTAGTGGCTCTAGAAAACAACATGGCGGCTGCCATTCTCGGCTGAGGGCTGTGCTCATTCCTGCTTGCTGTGGAGGCATTGGTTCTGCTGGGTGGGACTTAGTGAACAGCGGAGAGGCTACCTGCCTGCAGTGCATGATCTGTGGTGGTGGGAAAGCTGCGAGCAACTGGCTGCCCTGGTGCCGCCGTCTGCCGCGTAGAAGCCTCTTGGGCCTGGACTGCCAGTATTGCACCGGAGGTGAGGTGAGCTGGGAGGGTGGCACCGAGCTCATGGACTGTACCGCGGAGATCCATGATGAAGCGGCGGATGGTGACGGAATAGCGCCGCACTACACAGGCGGTGAGTCCCCCCCAGGCGGTAAGGGCCGATACGTGGAGCCAGTGCAATACGTTGTACTCACTGCAACTCTGAGGCCTGTGATAGTGGGCCTTCCTTGCTGGTCTTACTTGCTCTGGGTGCCTGGGGCTGTGCCTGGGCTTGGACACCTGTGGTGCCTTGACTCCTGATAGTTGGATATTTGACTTTGCGGGCCCTGCGGCGCACAACTGGGCGAGGACACTTCAGGTTGGCACTCTTTTCTGCTGGGTAAAACGTGTTTGCAACAGTGTACGCCGCGTCCTATATCTGGGCATGCTGACTGCTGTGGAGGCTGGCGAGGCCGGACTTTCGCTACTGTGCCAATGGTAGTGTCCACATCCAAAGAAACTGGACATTAGCTAAGTGCAGTAAGAATTTACCGCCCGAGGTTGTGCTTCACGCTGCGGTGACTTGTGGTTGCGGATAAGGAGCCGCAGCTGCGTGGCTGTGCTGTGGTGGCTCTCGGTGCTACAGTGCATACACGTCAGTGCGGACTACGCTACTCACCTCAATAAGTGGTGTGTGTTGGAGAGTAGGATCTGCTTCACATGGGTACCCCCACTTTTTGCCGATGCTTCACTGTTTTTCGACATTAGTCTGGCTGGGGCCCTGCTAATCAGAACCCCAGCCTAGCTGCTTCCTCTCTAAAATGGTTTCCATGTGCCTTAGGCACATCTCTGATTGGAATCTGGAGTGCCCTTATAAGTCCCTAGTATATGGTATACTATGTACCAAGGGCATAGGTACCTCAGAGGCCTGCCAGGGGCTGCAGCATGTATTATGCCACCCCTGGAAGGCCATCCAAACTGACACCACAGGTCTGCTACTGCAGCCTGGGTAAGGTGGTGCATGCACTCCTTACTGTGATATAGGTTACCTATATCACGAAATACATACACACATATAAACCTATAAGTCACTCCTAAGGCAGGCCTTATCAATCCTAAAGGCAGAGTGCATGGTTCCTATGTGAGAGGGTGCCCCTGCATGAGCAGGGCCCCTCTGCAGCGTTCGGAGACCATCTCTGATGCTGTTTGTAGTGCAGCCTGACCATATACTCTTAAGCGCATTATATCCTCGCGGTAAAATGCTAACTTTGGAATGGCTGCACCTAAACATGTCGTGTTTGGTGTCAAACATCTTGGAATACTACCCCCCGCCAATCCTGGCGGCGGGGGTAGCATTCCACCCTTCTAGAGGGAAAGACATGTTAACTCTGACGAGTCCGGTAACTTCTTTCCAGAGCCCTGGCATCACAAAATGGATGCTGCTGCCACAGACACGAGTCTGGCCTCCTGCTGCTGGACGAAACTCCGGCAGGGGAGGCCTGGACAATAGGTTTCCTGTCCCAGGGAGGTGTGACCACCTCCCCAGACAGGATAATGTGTATTGGGGCTGGGCGGGAGCACTTTCGGGTGCTTTGAAGTCCTGCACTGGGGGCACATTTGGTGTCCCTGTGCATACCCCAGTTCAAACCGGATCAGGGGCTTGCAGCCCCTGCTTTGGCACGAACTGGACAAAGGGAAAGGGGTGTAGCCACCCCTCTGCCCTGACCCACCCATAGGTGGGGCCACAGAGTAGTCCAACCCCTATTTTTAGAATAAAGGTAGGAACCCAGTCCTTAGGACTTTAGATTATACCTGGATGAAACTCTGACACTGAATCCTGGACCTTCGACGCTCTACGACAAGATTAGAGGACTGAAGAATCTCCCTTGGGGTCAAGGAGTGACTCCCCTGCTTGGCAGGCACCAAAGAAGCATCTGTCCGGTTCGCATTACTGAAGCTCCCGTCGGACGCCGAAGTCATCGCATCACCAGAGGTGGATTCTCAGACTTCCCCGAGGCTACCCTGAGTCCCCAGCAAAGCTGAGGCCCGTGGCTATCGTGGGTGACTTGAGACCGTGACCCCTGGACACCGAGCACATTTGCAAGTGCACCATCTTCTGGGTCTCCCAAGAAGTCGTGCTTTGGGCTCCGAGTAGTCCTAGCCTCCAGCACCACCTGCATCGAAGATCACTGGCCCCCACTCCACGAATGTCCTGCAAGCCAGCTCCACGTGCGGCGTCACGAGGCTCCTTTGCAGTCGCTAGCCCGTTGGCTAGTAGCCCTTAACGAAGGCCAATCTTTTCCTTACTTGGCATCCTGGTTGCTCCAGGCCTGCCCTCACTTACCCTCGCTGAGTGAGTTCCACAGACCTTGCTGGTCTGCACCATCGACGATCTACATCTTACTCGAGACTTGCCGTTGCCAAGGCTTGTTGGGTCCAATCCGGTCGCCGACACCTCAGTACTCGACAGACATCGAGCACAAGCCCGAATCCTGCTTCTGGTTGCCGACAACGCCTCCCGGACCTCGTGGCTGAAGAGTCAAGACGACCGTCAACGCACCTGAAGCACTCGACATCGGTGGGCATCTGTCCATCGCCTTCCTGGTCACTGGCTAGTGACCCAGACTCTGTCCCCTCTGCTTTCAGGTTCACCAGAACTCCGATCCACTCTTGGATCCACCCGGACACTTTTCTCTTGGCCGCCAGCAGCACTTTGCAGCAGATCGCCATTCGAATCGACGACGAAACCCGACCCCGAAAGGCACCTATGCACCTGGCTTCCCTGGGTGAGGTAACACGAGTACTCCGGTGCTCCCGTGGGTAGAGACTCTTCAAAGTCCTAGAGCTCAAAGGGTTTTGTCCTAGTCCTCTTCTAAGTGTCCCTTTCCTCTATTTTCCCGATCCCGACTTTCTCCATAGAAGTTAACGGAGTATCGCGGTTGTGTATTTACACTGCACGCGTCTCCCGTGGGTCCCCTGTGTCACTACCTTGGGTGGTTCCTTGTGGTCCAAGTACTTCTAGAGGCTCTAGGCCTAGTGTCTAGTTCAGTCGTGGTTCGCATACCACTTTATTGGTATATGGTTTGGTACGCCCCTAGGGCCCAAACGTGTATTTGTGCTATTACTGTGATTTAATATCTTATAACTTATGTACTTCGAACTCTAGCCTCATAAAGAGACTAGAGGGGTGTGTTTAGTAATAAATACATATATTTTGAATATATACCTGGTGTGGTGCTCTTTCATTTGGTCACTCAAGAGATTATAGACTGGTAAAACAAGCTGCTTTACATTCCTTCAAGACTTAGCCTGAAGGCTGCTCTCCATAGCTACCACTAGGATAGCTTTCAATAAGGTTGTCTTTAACCTATCTACCATAAGAGTCGATTTGGACTGGTGCAAGGTGCCCACTATAATTAGTGGACAGCATATGCCAGGCCAACTTCTCACATTGGTGGCAGCGGTGGGATTCCAGCTTGCTATTGTTTTACCAGATAATCTCAATTGAATTGATCAACTGAAAACCACTAAAGGTACCTAAGGTACATATAATTTAAGCTTAGAATAACAGTAAGTTCTACTGAACTTAGAGTTGTGTGTTAAGGGATAGCACAACCCTTTCTACAACTCAAGAGAGTTTAGTAGGCCACACTAGAGTAGGTAGTGCATACACCACACCACACTAGTAATGTCTTTAAGGGGAGGATCCAAAGAATCCTTGCAGGAAGCCATTGAGCTTCCACCCTCCAAGTATGATACACTCCCATTCTTGGAATTGAGAGCTTTATGCAACTTGAGAAAAATAAGGACAGGCCAAAGCCCCACCACCCAACACCTCAAGGAGTTGTTGGTGGCTTATGACCTTAGTAAGCCTGTAGGGACTGAAGGGGTAGGAGCTGAGAGTGGGGCAGAAGAAGAGGAGGAGGCCAGGGGTACCAATACCCCCAGCCCCCCCTCTGAAACTGGCCAGGAGGGCGACAATGGCCCTGACCTGGATAATCCAACCCCTCCTGAGGAAGAGGAAGAGGAGGATCAGAATGATGCCCTCTTTGTCCCCCCAGGAAGGATTAAGAGTGTGCCCAGAAGGTCTAGGTCTCCTTCTCAGGAGTCTAACCACTCTGGCACCTCTATAGGGAGCTCTGTCTCATCTCATAGGAGAGAATCCTCTCATGAGAGAAGAAAGAGGCTAGTCCAGTATGAGGAAACTCAGCTGGAACTCAGAAAAAAGCAATTAGCTTTAGATAGAGAATCCCTAGATCTCCTTAGAGAGAGAAGAAAGTTGGGACTAGAGTCCCATGGTGGCAGCCATGTCCCTAGAGATAGGGAAAGGTCCTATGACCATAGGAACCTGAGCAAGATTGTCCCTCCCTACCAGAGTGGGGATGATATCCACAAATGGATAACTGCTTTAGAGAGGGCCTGTAAAGTACAGAAGGTCCCTCAGGAGCAGTGGGCAGCAATCTTGTGGCTCTCCTTTGCTGACAAAGGTAGAGATAAGCTCCTCACTGTTAGAGAGGAGGATGCTGACAATTACAAGGTCTTGAAGAGTGCTCTTATTGATGGGTTTGGCCTAACCACTGAACAGTACAGGTTGAAGTTCAGAGACACCCAAAAAGCACAGACTCAAGACTGGGTAGACTATGTGGATTGTTCTGCCAAGGCTCTGGAAGGCTGGTTGATGGGCAGTAAGGTGTGTGACTTCTCAGGATTGTATAATCTGATAATGAGGGAGCAGATTCTTAATAACTGTCAAAATCAGCTGTTGCATCAATACCTGGTAGACTCTGATCTGACCTCTCCCCAAGAATTGGGAAAGAAGGCAGACAAATGGGTCAGGACCAGGGTGAAGCAGAAGGTACAGAACCAAGGTGGGGAAACCAAGAAGCAAGATGCTAAGAACTCTGACAAGGGTGGGGAGAAGGGTAAAGATCAAAAGTCTTCATCAGGCCCCCAAAAATCTTCTTCTGGTGGGGATTCCCAGTCTACCAAGGGTAAAGGCCAAAGAAAACCATGGTGCAAGGTCTGTAAGCAAAAGACCCACTGGACCAGTGATTGCACCAAGTCCAAAGACTCCAGTCCAGCACCCACCAATGCCCCTAAGGCACCTGTTCCCCCTAGTACAGTTGGTGGAAGTGCTCCAGCAAAGGGTTTAGTAGGGTTCACCCTGGGAACTGAGTTGGGCTCTGACTTAGTCAGGGAACTGACTCAGGCTGTGTTAGTCTGTGATGGAGGCATGGATGTGACCTCCACTGTGAGTCCCAGTAATCTGGGCAAGTACAGACAACAGCCTTTAATTAATGGACGTGAGGCTTTGGCATTTAGGGACACAGGGGCAAGTGTCACAATGGTGACACAAGACCTTGTGCTTCCTGGGCAAGTTATGCTTGGTGAGATGTACCAAGTGACCAATGCTAGCAATGTCAGAACAGACCATACTCTGGCAGTTGTTAACTTCTCCTGGGGAGGGGTAACTGGCCTTAAGAAGGTTGTGGTAAGTGCAAACCTACCAGTCGAATGCTTGCTTGGCAATGACTTAGAGACTTCTGCTTGGGCAGAAGTGGAGCTCAGGACCCATGCAGAAATGCTGGGGATCCCTGCAGATGTGTTTGCTGTGACCGGGTCACAAGCCAAAATGTCTAGCACTGAACAGGCCTTGGATTCTGGAAGAATGGACCAAGTGCCTTCCAAGAGGAGGAGTAGTAGGGTTAAGGCAGTGCCTTCCCCCTTGGCTCAGGAGGAAGATCAGTCCCTTGAGGGGGATGATCTCAGCCCTGAAGAAGGAACTGTCCCAGAGGAACTGGAACCTGACCAGGTTGAGTTCTTGGGGACAGGGGGACCTTCTAGGGCAGATATGAGCCAGGAGCAGCAGAGCTGCCCCTCCCTTGAACCCCTCAGACAGCAAGCTGCTGCTGAGGCTGCTGGGAAAGCTAGTGGTCCCCATACAGTGTATTGGGATGATGGACTCCTGTACTCAGAGAGTAGAGACCCCAAACCTGGTGCTACCAGGAGGTTGGTAATACCTTTGAAGTTCAGGGGCTTCCTATTGACCCTAGCCCATGATATTCCCTTAGCAGGACACCTGGGCCAGAACAAGACTTGGGACAGAATTGTCCCTCACTTTCACTGGCCCCACATGTCTGAAGACAGTAAGGAGTTTTGTCGCTCCTGTGTAACCTGCCAAGCCAGTGGCAAAGCAGGTGGCACTACAAAGGCCCCCTGATACCACTACCTGTGGTGGGGGTGCCCTTTGAGAGGGTAGGGATTGACATTGTTGGTCCCATGGATCCCCAAACAGCCTCTGGGCACAGGTTTATCCTGGTGGTAGTGGATCATGCCACCAGGTACCCAGAAGCTATTCCCCTCAGGACCACTACAGCACCTGTGGTGGCAAGGGCCCTCCTGGGAATCTTCTCAAGAGTGGGCTTTACTAAGGAGGTAGTATCAGACAGGGGTGCTAACTTCATGTCTGGGTACTTAAAAGCAATGTGGAAGGAGTGTGGAGTGACTTATAAGTTCACCACACCCTATCACCCACAATGCAATGGTTTAGTTGAGAGATTCAACAAAACCTTGAAGGGCATGATTAAAGGGCTCCCAGAAAAGCTTAGGCGTAGATGGGACATACTCTTGCCCTGCCTTTTATTCGCATATAGGGAGGTGCCTCAGAAGGGGGTTGGTTACAACCCTTTTGAACTTCTGTTTGGCCACCCTGTGAGGGGTCCACTGTGCTTGGTGAAGGAAGGATGGGAGTTACCTCTCAAGCCCCCAAAGCAAGATATAGTGGACTATGTACTTGGTCTCCGCTCCAGGATGGCTGAGTACATGAAAAAGGCAACCAAAAACCTTGAGGCTAGCCAGGAACTTCAGAAGGCCTGGCATGACCAAAAGGCTGTTCTGAATGTTTACCAGCCAGGACAGAAGGTGTGGGTGTTGGAGCCAGTGGCCCCAGCAGCTCTCCAAGACAAATGGAGTGGACCCCACACTATTGTTGAGCAGAAGGGTGAGGTCACTTATTTAGTAGACCTAGGAACACCCAGGAGTCCCCACAGGGTTCTCCATGTCAACAGGTTAAAACCATATGTGGACAGGGCAGACATGGGCTTGCTCATGGCTACTGATGAAGGGCAGGAGGAAGAGAGTGACCCACTCCCTGACCTGCTCTCACAGAACCTTGACGATGGGTCAGTTGATGGTGTAGCCTTGGCAGGCAGCCTCACTACCCAGCAACAAACTGATTGCAGGCAAGTCCTCAATCAGTTTCGACATATGTTTTCACTGACACCCAGTCAGACCACCTGGTGCACTCATAAAGTGGACACTGGGGACAGTCTGCCTATTAAAAACAAGATTTATAGGCAACCTGACCATGTCAGGGACTGTATCAGGACTGAAGTCCAGAAAATGTTGGAATTGGGAGTAATTGAGCCCTCAGATAGCCCTTGGGCTAGTCCAGTAGTCCTAGTACCGAAACCTCACACCAGTGGTGGAAAAAGAGAGATGAGGTTTTGTGTAGACTACAGGGGTCTCAATGCAGTCACTAGGACTGATGCCCATCCAATACCCAGGGCAGATGAGCTCATAGATACTTTGGCCTCTGCCAAATATCTCAGCACATTTGACCTAACAGCTGGCTACTGGCAGATCAGACTAGCTGATACTGCAAAGCCCAAGACAGCATTCTCAACCCCTAGTGGGCATTATCAATTTGTGGTAATGCCCTTTGGTCTGAAGAATGCACCTGCCACTTTCCAGAGGTTGGTGAACACAGTTCTCACAGGACTGGAAGCCTATAGTGCAGCTTATCTAGATGATATTGCTGTCTTTAGCTCCACCTGGGAGGATCACCTGGTCCACCTCAGGAATGTTTTACAGGCCCTGCAAAAGGCAGGCCTGACTATCAAGGCCACTAAGTGCCAGATAGGGCAGAGTCAGGTTGTGTACCTGGGCCACCTTGTGGGTGGAGGCCAGGTTCAACCTTTGCAGAGCAAGATCCAGACCATCATGGACTGGACTGCTCCCACTACCCAGACTCAGGTGAGAGCCTTCTTAGGCCTGACTGGGTACTATAGGAGATTTGTCAAGGGGTATGGATCAATAGTGACACCCTTGAATGACTTAACTTCTAAGAAAATGCCCAAAAGGTTCAGTGGACAGTTAGCTGTCAAAAGGCATTTGATGACCTCAAGCAGGCCATGTGCACTGCTCCAATTCTGCAGAGTCCTGATTACTCCAAGAAGTTCATTGTTCAAACAGATGCATCTGAATTGGGTGTAGGGGCTGTACTGTCACAATTGAATGAAGAAGGTCAGGATCAGCCAGTAGCTTTTATTAGCAGAAGGCTGACCCCTAGAGAGAAACGTTGGTCAGCCATAGAGAGGGAGGCCTTTGCTGTGGTCTGGGCTCTGAAGAAGTTGATGCCATACTTGTTTGGTACACACTTCCTGGTTCAGACAGACCATAAGCCCCTCTTATGGCTAAAACAAATGAAGGGTGAAAACCCCAAACTGCTTAGGTGGTCCATTTCCCTACAGGGGATGGACTTTACAGTGGAACATAGGCCTGGGAGTAACCATGCGAATGCAGATGGACTCTCTAGGTATTTCCACTTAGAACATGAAGACTTAACTGGGCAAGGTTAGTTTAATGTCCCTACGTTTGGGGGGTTGTGTAGGAGAGTAGGATCTGCTTCACATGGGTACCCCCACTTTTTGCTGATGCTTCACTGTTTTTCGACATTAGTCTGGCTGGGGCCCTGCTAATCAGAACCCCAGCCTAGCTGCTTCCTCTCTAAAATGGTTTCCATGTGCCTTAGGCACATCTCTGATTGGAATCTGGAGTGCCCTTATAAGTCCCTAGTATATGGTATACTATGTACCAAGGGCATAGGTACCTCAGAGGCCTGCCAGGGGCTGCAGCATGTATTATGCCACCCCTGGAAGGCCATCCAAACTGACACCACAGGTCTGCTACTGCAGCCTGGGTAAGGTGGTGCATGCACCCCTTACTGTGATATAGGTTACCTATATCACGAAATACATACACACATATAAACCTATAAGTCACTCCTAAGGCAGGCCTTATCAATCCTAAAGGCAGAGTGCATGGTTCCTATGTGAGAGGGTGCCCCTGCATGAGCAGGGCCCCTCTGCAGCGTTCGGAGACCATCTCTGATGCTGTTTGTAGTGCAGCCTGACCATATACTCTTAAGCGCATTATATCCTCGCGGTAAAATGCTAACTTTGGAATGGCTGCACCTAAACATGTCGTGTTTGGTGTCAAACATCTTGGAATACTACCCCCCGCCAATCCTGGCGGCGGGGGTAGCATTCCACCCTTCTAGAGGGAAAGACATGTTAACTCTGACGAGTCCGGTAACTTCTTTCCAGAGCCCTGGCATCACAAAATGGATGCTGCTGCCACAGACACGAGTCTGGCCTCCTGCTGCTGGACGAAACTCCGGCAGGGGAGGCCTGGACAATAGGTTTCCTGTCCCAGGGAGGTGTGACCACCTCCCCAGACAGGATAATGTGTATTGGGGCTGGGCGGGAGCACTTTCGGGTGCTTTGAAGTCCTGCACTGGGGGCACATTTGGTGTCCCTGTGCATACCCCAGTTCAAACCGGATCAGGGGCTTGCAGCCCCTGCTTTGGCGCGAACTGGACAAAGGGAAAGGGGTGTAGCCACCCCTCTGCCCTGACCCACCCATAGGTGGGGCCACAGAGTAGTCCAACCCCTATTTTTAGAATAAAGGTAGGAACCCAGTCCTTAGGACTTTAGATTATACCTGGACGAAACTCTGACACTGAATCCTGGACCTTCGACGCTCTACGACAAGATTAGAGGACTGAAGAATCTCCCTTGGGGTCAAGGAGTGACTCCCCTGCTTGGCAGGCACCAAAGAAGCATCTGTCCGGTTCGCATTACTGAAGCTCCCGTCGGACGCCGAAGTCATCGCATCACCAGAGGTGGATTCTCAGACTTCCCCGAGGCTACCCTGAGTCCCCAGCAAAGCTGAGGCCCGTGGCTATCGTGGGTGACTTGAGACCGTGACCCCTGGACACCGAGCACATTTGCAAGTGCACCATCTTCTGGGTCTCCCAAGAAGTCGTGCTTTGGGCTCCGAGTAGTCCTAGCCTCCAGCACCACCTGCATCGAAGATCACTGGCCCCCACTCCACGAGTGTCCTGCAAGCCAGCTCCACGTGCGGCGTCACGAGGCTCCTTCGCGGTCACTAGCCCGTTGGCTAGTAGCCCTTAACGAAGGCCAATCTTTTCCCTACTTGGCATCCTGGTTGCTCCAGGCCTGCCCTCACTTACCCTTGCTGGGTGAGTTCCACAGACCTTGCTGGTCTGCACCATCGACGATCTACATCTTACTCGAGACTTGCCGTTGCCAAGGCTTGTTGGGTCCAATCCGGTCGCCGACACCTCAGCACTCGACAAACATCGAGCACCAGCCCGAATCCTGCTCCTGGTCACCGACAACGCCTCCCGGACCTCGTGGCTGAAGAGTCAAGACGACCGTCAACGCACCTGAAGCACTCGACATCGGTGGGCATCTGTCCATCGCCTTCCTGGTCACTGGCTAGTGACCCAGACTCTGTCCCCTCTGCTTTCAGGTTCACCAGAACTCCGATCCACTCTTGGATCCACCCGGACACTTTTCTCTTGGCCGCCAGCAGCACTTTGCAGCAGATCGCCATTCGAATCGACGACGAAACCCGACCCCGAAAGGCACCTATGCACCCGGCTTCCCTGTGTGAGGTAACACGAGTACTCCAGTGCTCCCGTGGGTAGAGACTCTTCAAAGTCCTAGAGCTCAAAGGGTTTTGTCCTAGTCCTCTTCTAAGTGTCCCTTTCCTCTATTTTCCCGATCCCGACTTTCTCCATAGAAGTTAACGGCGTATCGCGGTTGTGTATTTACACTGCACGCGTCTCCCGTGGGTCCCCTGTGTCACTACCTTGGGTGGTTCCTTGTGGTCCAAGCACTTCTAGAGGCTCTAGGCCTAGTGTCTAGTTCAGTCGTGGTTCGCATACCACTTTATTGGTATATGGTTTGGTACGCCCCTAGGGCCCAAACGTGTATTTGTGCTATTACTGTGATTTAATATCTTATAACTTATGTACTTCGAACTCTAGCCTCATAAAGAGACTAGAGGGGTGTGTTTAGTAATAAATACATATATTTTGAATATATACCTGGTGTGGTGCTCTTTCATTTGGTCACTCAAGAGATTATAGACTGGTAAAACAAGCTGCTTTACATTCCTTCAAGACTTAGCCTGAAGGCTGCTCTCCATAGCTACCACTAGGATAGCTTTCAATAAGGTTGTCTTTAACCTATCTACCATAAGAGTCGATTTGGACTGGTGCAAGGTGCCCACTATAATTAGTGGACAGCATATGCCAGGCCAACTTCTCACAGTGTAAACATGATTGACTGGGTGGGGGCGAACGGCAGCTGCCTGTGCGACAAGGGTGCCAACAACAATGGGTAAAACTGATAAAATGCAATCCCGTCTCACGTTTGAGATGCACAAGCCGGGCAGATCACAATCAAAGCATGCTTCAGACTCTGAGGCAGATGCCCCATCGGAAACTGCCCCTACTCTTGAGTCCACGCTCCTGGCGATGCAGCATAGCCTTCAATCGATCGATGGAAAGATTGATGCTTTAAACCTACGAATGAATCATATGGCTTCGAAGCTGGACAAACAAGGCACCAGGCTAGGTGAGGTTGAGCAAAGGGTCTCTACGACTGAAGATGATCTGCATACCGTCTCCAATAAAACCCTGAATATGGAAAAAGTGCTGGCAGTTATCCAGGCTAAGTATGAAGATTTGGAGGCGAGATCTAGGAGAAACAACCTTAGAATCACAGGGCTGCCGGAATCGACCAACACTGGCAAAATGAAGGTCTACGTGGAGGTGATACTCAAAGATATATTTGGCGTGGATAATAGTGGAGCACGCACACGGCTCGCTTGCGGCCCGCCCGATCCCTGGGGCCCCACCGCATCCCATCATCGCACGTCTGTTAAACTATAGGGATCGGGACACAATACTCCGACTGGCCCGAGAAAAAGGTTCCATTAACTATCAAGGAAATGTGTTGGCGTTTTTCCCACGACGGCGGTACAGGCGGCCAGGAGGGAGTTTGTCCCAGTAAAAAAGTTGCTGATGGTGGAAGAGATCCCGTACGCAATGCGTTACCCTGCTCGTCTGAGGATTGGCCCGGACGGTGCTTCCAGGATTTTCAGTAACCCGAAAGCTGCAATGGACCATGCTAAAACATTGAAAAAGCGTCGACGTGGAAACTACTAACGATCCTGATTAAGAGGAACAGTAAGTCCTGGTATGTGTTTGCTAAATGTAAGTGAGGGGGAGTGGCCTAGAGCTCGCTGCCTGCATGCTCAGGGGGACGCTGTGTGGTGGGTGTCCCGCCAGATTTGATTAATCACAGGTGAATTGCCCGGCCCCGGGAAGATCACGCCATGGTCCCACGATTTGCCAATCACATATGTACTGTTAAAGGGTGATATAGTTGCGGCCTGCGAACAATGACTGTGCTGTCGAATCGCCAAGATGGACAAGATCGGCCACTTCCCCTATTATAGGGAGGCTGAATGCACTCTAGCATTCCCCAATGGGTGTACCCCGTTTGTTTCATTGGGTGCTATGTTTATGGGGGGGCTTGCTTTTGTTTAATTGGGATGTCTTTAGCAAGTTGGGGGTGCTGAAGTGGGTGGGGGGTGGTGGGGATGGGGGTGACCCGGCAGACATGGTGCAGTGAAGGTGTAGCCTCTTTGTTAACACAACACTCTAATGTGGGAAGTGTGGGAGATTTTTACTGTTATAATGGTTTATCACAGGTCTGGGTAGTACTGTTAAGTTACTAACATGGAACGTACGTGGGCTCAACAACCCAAAAAAGATCCGCAATGTGTTAGCGTTTCTAGATAAGCAGGATGTGCAGGTCGCTTTCCTCCAGGAAACGCATCTCACCAAATATGCGGAGAAAAATGTGGGGGCTGGATGGTCTATGGTGCATGCAGCAGCATTGTAGTCCTCTTATTCTAGAGGTGTGATGATTTTAGTCAAAACAGGTACCCCATTCACATTGCTTAGGTCTGAAGCGGACGAGCAGGGCAGAGTAGCTCTAGTCCTGGGCAAATTGGGAGGCACGAATGTACTATTGGTGAATACATATGGGCCTAATATTGATGATCCTGTCTTTTTCAATGATGTGTGGAGGCGTATCTCCTCCTTCCCTCCAGCGGTTGTGATCTGGGGCGGTGATTTCAATGTATGTTTGGATCCTCGACTGGACCGCTCAGTGGACGCGGTGGGGCAGGGGAAGCTGGCCGCACAAATGTTGACCGAGCTTATGGAGGCTGAGGGTCTTAGAGATATATGGATTCTTCGAAACCCGGCCGGTAGGGAGAGTACATTTGTTTCCACGGTTCATGGGTCCTGGTCCAGACTGGACTATTGGCTGGCTTCCGAGGAGGTCTGTCCCTGGACTGTCACTTAAAACATTTGGCAAAACCTCTAGAGCTGCGCGCCCCTGAGTGTGCAAGACCTCCGTTTCAGTGGAGGCTGCAGCGGTCCTCCCTGGTAGACCCAGTTTTTCGGGCTACAATAGGTACTGCCATTAAAAAAATTTTTTTTTAAATGAGGGCTTGGTAGATAGTGCGGGCACACTCTGGGAAGCCTTTAAAGTCATCATTAGAGGGGAATGTATTGGGGCGCAGGTGGGAGTTTTAAAGGATCTCCGGAATAGAATACGCGGATTAGCTGTACAGATTACTGCAATTGAACGGGAATATGAACAGAGCCCCTCTCCAGCAACTCTTGCCCGAATCAGGGAATTGATTTCTGAACATAATCAAGTTGCGGATCAGGAGGTTCTTCATAGATCTAGAAGATGTAAAGCGCGTTATTATGGAGAGGGTGGCAGGCCTATCCGCTCGCTGGCAGATAAACTTTCCTTACCTAAGGGACAGGAACATATCGTTGAGATGTTAGATGAGGACTTCATTGTGCGTCACTCCTCTTCAGAAATCAGCAAGGTATTCCTTGACTTTTACACCAAATTATATGGGACTAGACCATCGGCGAGCGATGCGGAAGTCTCCAGGTATCTGGAGGATATCGCTCTTGGGTGGCTATCTAATGGCCAACAGGAATACTTGACTCAGCCCTTTGATGTGGAGGATGTCAAGGAAGCTATAATGTCCTTCCCTACATGTAAAGCTTTGAGGCTGGATGGACTGCCCAGTGAATTGTATAAGGCATATATTGAGGATCTGGCCCTGAGATTGCTAGATGTACTTGCCGAAGCATACGAGACAGGTACGCTTCCTCCTACCCTCAGGGAAACTCTTATTGTTACACTTCTAAAGCCGGAGAAAGCTGCGAATAAATGCGAGTCATATAGACCATTGCCCTTAATAAACATTGACACTAAAATTCTTGTGAAAATAATTGGGAATTGATTACAACCTTTGGTCCCACTGCTGATCCTTCCTGACCAGTCATGATTCGTCCCTAAGCGGTCGACCGTATAATCTACTAACCATTTTTGCTGTTTTACATCACTTGGATCCAGAGCTTCCGGCCGTAGTGGTGCTGCTGGATGTGGCAAAAGCCTTTGATTTACTACAATGGGGATACATGTTTGTTGTATTGCAGAGAATAGGTATGCCGCCGTTTTTTCTGAAATGGGTGCGCCTATTGTACTTTGGTCCGGTCGCCAGGCTGCAAGTCAATGGGTGGGTATCAGATACATTTTCAATATGTAGGGGCACCAGGCAGGGATGCTCCCTTTCACCGATGCTCCACTCATTGGCGCTTGAGCCGTTACCGTGTAAGATCCGACAAAAACATGCAGACGCCTCTCTGAGGTTTCGACAGTGGCCGCTGGCTATCTCTTTGTATGTGGACGATGTGATGTTATACGTCCATGAGCCGGCCACATATCTGCCAGCCCTGTTGCGTGAATATGTTGTGTTTGAGAGGCACTCAGGCTGGGAATAAATTGGGCAAAGTCCACGGTGTTCCCACTGATGGTCTGCACTCAGGAGACAGCCCTGGAATTCCTGCTCTCCTGGTCAACTGAGCCGGTGAAGAATTTAGAGATCTGGGTACACAGGGACCCTGATACGGTTCTGACCACAAATTTTGGGGGTGTCATTACTAAAATCACTGAGCAGGTCTCTTGCTGGACCCGCCTGCCACTTTCACTTGCAGATAAGATCGCTGTGCTAAAGATGACTATTTTGCCCAAACTCCTTTACTTATTTGTGAATATTCCAATAAGGCTGAATGTGGCACTTTTTAAAACATTGCAGTCCTGCCTGCTGTCGTTGGTGTGGGCTGGCAAGCAGCCTAGATGCAGCTGGACTACTCTAACACTGCCGTTTGAGCGCGGTGGGTTTGAGGCGCCTGATCTGCGTTTGTATTATCTGTGTGCTCAAGCGCAATTTGCACACTATTGGTATTTCCCACAACAATATCTGCCACACAGCTGTGGAGGCGGATACTGCACACCCAACCCCGTTAACCGCTATGATCCTGCTGGGTGGTGAGGGTGGCACCAGGAAGGAGATTAATCCGGTCAGGTGTACTGTTTGGGCATGGAATACCCTTGCTAAACATGCACGGATGGAGTATATATATGCACCAGACATGCCGATTGCTGCACACCCTGGTATCTCTGCGGCACAGGAACGTGGGCCCTAACTGTACTACAGAATGCAGGGGTTACAAAGCTTGGCGACATGTATTTGAATGGCTCCTTTTTGTCACTTGCTGATTTTCAGGCTGGTCAAACGTACAATGCAATGCTGGGGTTCACGTACTCCAGACTGCTCTTGGCAGTACAGTCCTTGTACTCTGAGTTACCTACAGAGCCCAAGATTCTGAAAGCACTACAGGCGATTTTAGCGGAAGGGGAGAGCAGAGGGCTGATCACTAGACTATATAACGCTTCCCAATGGGAAAATGACTGGTCGGACTCCTCCTCATTTGATAAATGGAATAAAGAGCTTATGGCCCCCTTGACGTGGGAAAGTTGGGAGTCCTGCTGCAAATTGACGGGGCGCCTGTCTGCTAATTGTAATCTTCGCATTGTACATTTCAAGTACCTACATCAGTTGTATTACACCCCTGTGCAGCTGTTGAAATTTGGGCTGAGGGAGGATGCGAGATGCACTAGATGTGGGCAGGATGAGGCTAACTTCATGCACCTGGCTTGGGAATGTGCTGTTATATTTGCTTTTTGGCAGCGTGTTGTAAAGTTACTCACTGCAATGACACTTGAAAGGATTGAATGTACACCCGAACTGTGCCTGCTCGGACTGGTAAAAATGATCAAACCATGCAATAGACATATTGGTGCTATATCTACTCTGTTTGCTAAACGTGCTGTCGCATTGCATTGGGGCGCCAAGTCGGGCCCCACTATGATGAAGTGGATTCGAGATCTTGTGTATTGTAAAGAACAAATGTAGATATATGCCGAGGAGCTACCCGCCACTTCCAGGCCTAAAGATTTTTGGGTGCCACTGACTGCGTATTTGTTGGAAAACCCAGACTTGCTGTAATTGTTTAGGAATAATTGTTTTGAGGGGCTGAAGGACTTAGATGTAGGACCTATTGAGCTACTGGAGGCTGCACTATATTGCACAAGTGTGTTCATGTTACATATGCTCTGCCTGTTGGGCTTTTTTGGGATGGGTTGGGGAGGGACTGGGAATTGTTCACTACAAAAGTAAAAATGTCTGCATTCGCTATTGTAAATCACCTGTTATGCAGGGTTGGCCCTTAGGCACCCTGCTGGATGTATCTTGCAATGTAATAAAAATAAATTTAAAAAAAAGTAGAACATCTAGAATAACTTACTTGTCAATATTTTTTTAAATATTTTGTCCTCAATATTGTGGCCTATTGATATTCTGGCGTCGATATTCAGGGTTCATGCCAGAAATAACCAGAGGCCCTGAGGCTGTTGAACTAATCTAGTAAGACGTGCTTGGAAATTTCAATATCAGTATTTGAATACTGTCTAACCTCTCTTGAGCTGGAAAGACTCAACTGGAGAGTGCCCATATTCACTTCTATGAATATGTTCTGCTACAATGAGGCAGGAGGTCTTCTTGTTCACTGAAAACCCAAGATTGTGCAAAGGACTGAATGAATATACTTAGATAAGCATATTCATTGAGCTTAAATAAGCATATTCTATCAGCAAAGTCACTCCTAAGAGCTAGTCATCCATGCAAGAATAAACAACATTTTGTAGGTGTTGTAAATGCGACATCACTACTGCTAGCTATCAGTTTTAAAAACACCCAGGTAGCTGAGTTTTGGCCCAAATGTGAGGACTGAAAATTGAAACTATTCATCACTTATCATGAATCTTTATAATATTTCTGCCCCGTAAAGATACTGGGGTATGGAAATGAACACAGTTAATGTCTAAGGAGACAAATCAGTCATGTTCATAAAGAAGATATTTACTTGCAGAGTGACTATCATCAACATTGCCCTTTTCAGGACTCATAAATACAGAATTGTAGTCCTCCCCATTTCTTGGGTATTGCAAGTATCTTCTGTGACCACTGAAGTGGTTCAAGTGTGATTAATCCCTGTCTATCAGTGATTTTTTTCCTGAAGAAGCATGGGGGTGTTGGGAGTTGAAATTAGATTTTCTCTGGAACGACAGAGAGTAACAAGATCCCAGTCTGCTAGAACCACTAGGCTGAACTTATGTCTGTTTAATTCATAGGCAGACTAATAACCATCCCCTAACCAGTCTCATGTGACACAGTAATGTCAAGGTCTCAAAGAAGTTTCAGAGTTGTGGGAATGGTGGAGCAGAACAAAAGGAAGGTGCCTGCATACCTCTACCTACACTCCGGTCTATGTCTACATTTTTCAAAAAGGAATTTCACCTACTAACTGAAGAGACACTGTCCATTGAATGCTAAGTGACGCAGGTGTGCCTGCACATCACCTGAGAAATCTGTGGTTCCCATCTTGGCACGTTTATGAAGGACCACAATTAAACCACACTGAAACCAATAGACCAGGACACTGCATCAACTGTCTCTAATTAAGTTTCCTTTGTGTGATTTAATGGGTCTATAGCACCTTGGAAGAGATCTTTGAAAGACTGTTGATAGCTGTCATAAATGTTGCATATAACTAATGAAGCACTTTCTTCCAAACCTATGGGTTTATCTAGCCAACAGGCACATGCCAGGCTACTCAACACAGGAATTCTTTGGCCTAATGCGTCCCTATCGGGAAGTATCTTGGGAATCAAATTTTATTCAATTTACCTGATGGAATCTGCATCACTAATCCTTTAAAGGTAGGAACAGGTTTATGTTTCTGAGAAGCAGCCCTAGAAACTGTTGTGGCAGCCCAAGCTTTTTTCATGCCTCTTAAGCCAGATCCACAACTGCTTTGTAAAAGGCAAAATTACCCTGACCGCTTTTTTTTTTAACAAACTAGCTATAAAAAGAGTGGATTTGGAATGGCCAGGATATAGAGTCTCTGCTGCCTTTTTATGACTTCAAGAAAATAGCCCTGTTCCACCAAAGATGGACTATAATGCAATAGAAATTCTGCCTCAAGAGAGGCATGTTATCTCCCTGCATTCTGCCTATCCTATGGCACCCAGACAGGGATACCCAAAGCATATAAATTAGACCGAAACAAATCATGACTGAGCTCTGACAGGGATATTGATATTTGCAGAATCTCCTTCTCACAGAGATATTACCCTAACTTAATTTTATTGAGTGAAAGATTGTTTCAGACTTAGAACTTGTCTTCACTGTAATCAATACTGACATTGGTAATGGCCCCATCAGTACCCCTTCACCATCGAAACAGCAAGGATCGATGAAGGATGAAGCTGAAGTCGAAACTAACTTGAGAATGGCTTCTGTGTCAGATTTGTAGTTGTAATCAGTGCTGAAGTAGCACCGGGGCTGAGACCGAGGGTTTTAGTGCCACAGGGCAGACAGATGGAGCTATCGGTATTCAGAAACATATGGGGATTCATAAAGGTAGCAGGCGTGTACTCCTTGAATACCTGATTCAGAGTAGGCCTCATCTAACGTAGCTGTAGGGGCAACTACTCAACGAAATGGGGTAGATGAGAATACCCAGGCTTTGAACTGCTTGGGTTTTGTTTGTGTGGGACCAAGAGGAACAGTGTTTCTTGTGTTGATGTTGAGAACTGGCTTGGCAATGTGCTCTTGATTTTGAAAGCAATCTAGACCTATGCTTCAAGGGGGTAACGTTGAGATTACCTTCCAATTCCAAAATGTCCTTCAGATGCAAAGGGGTACAAAGATCACAAGACATGGCACAAAACAAATATTCTGAGGCAAGAGAGAAAGGTTGAATGTTGAACTGTCACTGACTTTTGCTTGTGTCAGGATCCAAAGAGCTTGAAACCCTGAGGAACTTGAAGAAATTATCCTCTCAAAAAAAGAGAAACTAGTGATCATAAAAAGGGAACAGAGAACTTGGCAGCTATGGATTCTGTGTTAATGGAAACATGGAAAAACAGAATAGACACCACAGCTCTTATGACGGCTTATATAATCTTCTGACAACTCTTTCAGTAATGCCCCTCTGCTCCACTATCAATGTCATCCACCACCGCCTAGTACCAGTAACTGCTTGCTACAAATGGGTTCTAAATAAAAAATATTGCAAAATGTTTTTTAAAAAACTTCTACAAATGCACGCTCGCCTACATTGAAAAATGGCTCACTGAGTAAAACCCTTCTAGCTCAGACATGCTGCAATTTTTATTGTAAATTTGAATCTCAACCAAGGCGATTTCGTCTTACAACTTTTTGAGAATTCTAAATGTAAAGTTGTTGTCCACAGTGTTTGGAAATGGAAAAGTGTAAATTGAAATGGTATACAACCAATACGTTTTTATTAATATTCTTGAAAAAGTTTTGTCTGCATTTCGATGGTATGACTGCTGAAGTAGGATTGCGATGAATGCGGGATGTCTTAATGAGAGCATTAATGATTAAGTGAGGGCTTCGTCCAACCCAATTAAAGATAAAATGATTATTCCAAGAATTCTTGATTAATGTCTGAGAAATTTGTGTTCCTTGTCTCTTTGGTCTTGCAGTGGAAAAGTATTATTTCTGCAATTAACTGCCCTTTAGTCTACAAACTTCACGGCCTCCTCAGGGCTCACTGATTTGTAATGATTCTGTTTAGGGTGGGGACTCATGGTGCCCTGAATTATGCATTCAGGAACATGGTGTGGAAGACACATTTAGCATTTTTTGATTGAAACTGATACTTTCATTGAGGGTGAATCTAATTCCGTAGGATAGTGACCCATGTAAATGGAAAAAATGCATAGATCTTTACAGATCTTGACACCAAGGGAGATGTAAGTAGCTTTTCTTTCTGATACTAGATGTTTTATTGGAAATACAACACCCATACATTGAGGGTCCCCTGGTAAACTGTTATTGGATTACTTACGTAGTCAGGACAGCAAACCCCAAGATAATAGTGTTTAATATTACAACAAACCGGTACATGTGGGAGAAGCAGTAATATTATAATAGTGTTATATAAAAATATTTTTAATTGAAGTAATCAATGAAGGTCATCGCAGACCACATCACTCCTCACCTCTACGGACTACATACTACTCGGAGACCTGAACTTCCACCTAGACAACCACAGCGATCCCAAATCCACCGCCCTCCTGGAGAACCTCACTAACATAGAACTGAAGCAACTCGTCTCTACCCCCACTCACACAGTAGGATACACACTCGACCCCATCTTTGCCGGAGCCAACAACATCCACTTCAGCCACACCACGGAACCGCTCTGGACAGACCACCACTGCATCCATTTCTCCTTCTCAAAACCCACTGCACACAAGCGCACGCTCCGCCCCCACGCAGAAGCTGGAACAAAGTCTCAAAAGAACACCTCACCTCCGCCCTCACCTGCACCCCCCACCAACTACGACAGACACCAACACAGCGGCAAGCAACCTCCACCAATGACTCCCCAACTGCGCCAACACTCTCACCCCCCTCCAGAACACCAGAGACGACACAACCAGAAAGCCAACTGGTTCACCACGGACATCCGAGAATCGAAGCGATCCTGCCGATGACTGAAGAAGACGTAGAGAAACAGCAAAACTCCGGAAGCACACTCCCCCTACAAAGCAGCCACCACAGCACACCACCAACTCATCAATTCTACAAAGAGAAACTTCATCCAAGACAGAATCCTCTCCAACGCCCACAATTCCAAGGAACTCTTCGCCATCATACAAGAATTTGCCAGACCTAACAGCGAAACAACTAACGCCCCTCCCTCCCAAGACCTTTGCAACAAACTCAGCTCCTTCATCCACCTCGAGATCAAGACGCTCTATGACAACTTCAACGGCCAAGATCACGGCACCGCCTCAACTCCCACCCCCAGCGACACCATCCAACAGACCCTCTTTACCTGGACACCAATCACCACAGAAGACACCGTAAAGACAATGAAGAGCATCCACTCCGGATCACCTACTGACCCCTGTCCGCTGCACATCTTCGACAGGGCCGCCACTGCCATTGCCTCCGAACTACGCCGAACTATCAACTGCTCCCTCGAGGCCACCACATTCCCTGATGACTGGGAAAACGCTGAAGTAAACTCCCTCCTAAAGAAGCCCTCCGCAGACCCGATGGATCTCAAGAGCTTCAGGCTCATCTCACTGCTCCCTTTTGCCGCCAAAGTCATCTAAAAGGCCATAAACACCCAGCTAGCATACTTCATAGAAACCAACAGCATCCTAGACACCTCTCAATCCGGATTCCGCAGCAACCACAGTACCGAGGCCACCCTCATAGCCGCCGCCGCCGCCGACTACAAAGGACACTCTGCAGCCCTCATTCTCTTGGACCTTTCAGCAGCCTTCGACACCGTCTCCCACCGCACCCTAGCCACCAGGCTCCACGATGCCAGCATCCAAGGAACAGCCCTAGATTGGATACGATCTTTCCTCTCAGGCAGAACACAGAACACAAGACTTCCACCCTTCCTCTCAGAACTGACAGAGATCAGGTACGGAGTACCCCAAGGATCCTCCCTCAGCCCCACACTCTTCAACATCTAGATGACCCCCTCGCAACCATCGTCAGAAACCACTTACTCAGCATCGTCTCCTACGCTGATGACACCCAGCTCATCCTCTCCCTCACCAAGGAAACTGACATCACCAGGTGCAATTTCCAAGAAGGGATGAAGGACTTTGCAACTTGGATGAGCAACAGCTGCCCGAAGCTCAACTCAGTGAGAACAGAAGTCCTCATCCTCAGCTCCACCTCCTCTGCATGGGACAACACTTGGTGGCCCCCCGCCCTCGGAAACCCACCCACCCCAATGGACCACGCACGCAACCTCGGCATCATACTCGACTCTTCACTCACCATGAGCCACCAGATCAACGCTGTGTCCTCCACATGCTTCAACACCCTCCGCATACTTTGCAAGACCTTCAAGTGGATCCCCCCAACTCCAGGAAGACCGTCACCCACGCTTCCATCATCAGCAGACTGGACTACGGAAATGCTCTCTACTCTGGAATCAACAAAAAACTCCTCCGAAAACTCCAGACCGTCCAGAATGCCACAGCCAGACTTATCCTCGACATCCCACGACATGACCACATCACCCAACACCTCCGCGACCTCCACTGGCTCCCTGTCAAAAGAAGAATAACCTTCAAACTGCTCACACACGCCTACAAAGCCCTCCACAACACCAGACCCAATACCTCAATGAACGAATCTCCTTCCACGCCCCCAAGAGGAACCTCCCCTCAGCAGAACTCACCCTAGCCACCGCTCCTCACTTCCACAGGGCCAGAGCAGGTGGCAGATCCTTGTCCTACCTCGCAGCTGCAACCTGGAACAAATTCCCCCTTCACATCCGACAAAGCCCTACACTGCACCAGTTCAGAAAGGACATCAAGACCTGGCTTTTCGAGTGACCAACAGAGCTGCTCACACCCCCTCCCCCAGTGCCTTGAGACCCTCACAGGTCAGTAGTGCGCTCTACCAACCTTGATTAATTGATTGAATTTGCATTAGGAAATCAGCATTAGATTATTTGCCATGACACATTCTGTAATGAAAAGTGGCAAGGGATCTCAAATGGAAGAAGAGCACATTGGGTCTGGAAAACAGATCGAACTGCAAAGACTTTATCAACAACTTTTGCAAGGGACAGAATGTTCTCTGCAGAGACAGAGCACAAATTGTGCACTGCATGTACCATGATGCAAAGGAGAAAACTTTTCTGGGTGATGATGTAGTGTCTGGCCGTACCCTTTTCCCGGCCCAAACTGTTTTTCATGACCTCCTCTACCATTTATCACACATTCCTAATGTTCCTTTATGTAAAAATTGCAATCCGGCCCATTGATTACACTTTATCCGGCCCCAGCCGGAGATTACGGCTCAAGCCAGAGAGTACGGCCCTAGCCGGAGAGTACGGTCCAGGTGCGGAGAGTACAGTCCGGGTGCGGAGAGTACGCTCCGAGTGCGGAGAGTACGGTCCGGGTGTGGAAATTCCGGCCCGAGTGCGGACGTAAAGTTAGGAGTCGTAAGTGCATTCTGTGAATATCAAAAATCGTAAGTGCCTTCTGTGAATACCAAAAGTAGTAAGTTTAGGATTTTGTCTCGGATTAGTTCTGTGAATCGGCCCCCGAGTTACACATTCAGTTTGTGGGTCTGGAAGTTGCTGGGTAGGCTTTGCATATGTGAAAATCCTCCTTAGTAGAAATTCCTCTCTCTGAGGAAATTGTGTCTTTGCAGAGGTATGTCACAGTGTCTCCTCAGTTGCCAGTGGTCTATAATATCTAAGGTTTAACTGTCGTAAATATATCACTGATTTTAGGCAGTGTCACGTCTTGAGTATCCACCTCTCATGGGGGATCGGGTGCTATTGATAAATGATGTCAACATTTTGTGTGTTTTTTAATAAAACATTACACTTTTTGGCAAATCTATGCAATATATACTGCCTTAAAATATTTCTTGTCCTGTCATTGCCCTTACTCTAGTTATTCTTTTTTAAAATTTTAAAATGTTTCAGACATTATTCGAACATGTAGGATATCGTGGTTGGTTTCAGTTTCAGTTTCGAGTTCAGCTATACTCCTATGGGTTTCTGTTTCAGTTTTGGGTGAGGCAGCCATGCTAATTACCAGCAAGCAGATCACAGTGGGGCATATTATCAAGGGCTTTATCGCCGCTTTAGCGGCACTTTTTGCCGCTAAAGCGGCGATATTTTTATCGCCCTATTAGCAAGCTGTCGCTAACAGGCGTTAGCGACAGCTTTTAGGCGTTAGCGGCCGGTTTTACCATCGCCTTGCATGTCAGCGATAATTATCGCTAATGACATGCAAGGTAGGCGTTCCCCACTAAAAGCGACTGAAAACAGTCGCTAACACAACTAACCCCTATTAGCAAGGCAGGCGATGCGATAAAATAATTCGCGCTAAGCGCGTTTATCGCTAGATTTTATCACCTGCTAGTGAGGATGACTTACCTGTTTAAAGTATAGGAGGTGGATTCTAATGCTGAATCCACCTTAGCGTTAATGCGAGAATATCGCTGGTTTCCCAGCGATATTCTCGCATTTTATCGCTATCGCTGGAAATTTTATCGCTATGGAGATAAACCTTACTAATAGGGTGTTATCTCAGCGATAATTTCCAGCGATAGGCGGCGTTAAAAAAACGCGCTAAGCGCGGTTAGCGATAAATAGCGCACTTCCTTGATAATATGCCCCCGTGTGTTTTCAAATGCTGGTATTTGATTTTACAGGTTGTGATGGAGAAATAATCATGGTGAAACTCAAATAGATGCCATTCCTCCATTTTTTGACTGATGAACTTGGATCTCTGAGATTATTAACAATTTGAAATCATTATCATAGCTATAGGAACCTTTCTCAAGGTTAACTAATGAGACCTGCAGTGCATTATTTATACATTGAATAGTAAGGACAAGAGGGTTAATCTTTGAGGTACTCCTCGCACTATGATGTTGTTGAGTTGGTAGCTGACTTTGTCCTTGCTGATCCGGATCTGTCCAGAAATTCTCCATAAATGCCCATAACTCTTGTTCTCCAAATAACAATGTAGAAGGAAGTTGTGGAATAAATAGCTACATGTCACACTGCTTTGTTTATCTGCCCTTTCACGATGTGACAAACTGCAAATTGTGTATCCTCTTAGATAGATGTAGAACACAAAAAGTCAGACAGAAGTCAGCATTCTGGAAATGACTGTGCTGTGTTTCTTTTACATTGCTAGTGGGACAGAAGCACCAGTCTGCGAGCAGAGCAGCGCTGTGGGCCACTGCTCCTCTGTCGTTAATAAAGTGTGGTAATGAAAAGAGTTGTGCCTTGCTCCACCATCTTTAGTGCAGGTTGTAAATACATTGGCTTGCCCTGTTCTTGTTTATATCCCAGTACCCTGGCAAAGAGCTTGCTTCTGATGTAGACATCTTCAAACAGATGTGAGAGGCTCTGGAGTCAGGTCTTGCGGGACTTCTGTCTATTTATGTTGGTAATATACCTATCAAAGAATGCTACAGTCGGAGGCTGCTTGGTGTTTTTATGGGTTTTTTTTCTACTGGTAAATGTTATAATACTGTTTTTTCGAGTATGTGAATGTCTCTGGCTATATGCCCAACTATCTGTGATGTACTTGAGTTCTACATCCAATTCTAATTACTGCATAGGGAATTAAAACGGAGTCAGTAATCAATCTTATATTGTTCTTTATAAGCTTCCATTAAATGCATCTTTTTACCAAAGGTCAATAGCGCACACACCTTGAAATGTGTGACCTTCTGCTGCAGCAAACACTTTGGTGCAATGCTTTTAAGTAGGTCCGGTAAATATGGCGGATTGTTCTGCGGAATATCGAGGCTAGGGATATCATCATAAACTGATATCATGGACAAAATATCGAGAGACAATATATCGAAAGGTAAATTCAGACAGTGGAAGTATAGATTGAGGGCCTCATTTATGGTTTTTTTGCAGTAGAGCAGAGCAGCAGGCAAAAAAATTGGGCAGGAATGCACCGTATCTAATAGATGCGGTGCATTCCTGTCCTTTTCCCCTGCGCCGGCGCGCACTGGGCTGCAGTGCACCAATGCAGGCACCTTTGCACCTTTGCAAACCTTCCTGCACAAAAACAATCACAAGAGGCTTTTTCCTCTTTCTATGTGTTCTGCAGAATGCAGCACACGTAGAAAAATGAAAAACGAGGACAAATAAAGATATTTCTCCATGTTGTGCCTCCCTTACGCCTCCCCTGGGAGCTGTAAGTTTTTTGCGTTGCCTCAGACCTACGATTTCTCATAAATATGGGGCAGTGTCAAAAAGCCATGGATGTTGCTGGGAACGCCCCCAGCAACACCCATGGAATGCCGGTTGTCTACGTGAAAGGGGCACATATTTATAAGGCCATGAAAAGCTATGTAACATGGCTTTACGTGGCCTTATAAATATGCCAGTTGCACATTGCACCACCGGAATGTAAAAAAAGTGACGTTCCGGCTTCACAATAGTGCCTGTAGGGCCTCATAAATGAGGCCTTGACTATTCTCAATTCCACAACTATGTACCTTGAAAATCTATATATCATCAAGTTACTGATATGTTTAGTTAGGTATGTTTATATTATTTGGTGCCATTGAGATCCCTACCTCTTGATATTCTGGGGGCAGACCAATATGGCAGGTAGGGCTACACTGGTAATAACATTATCTGCAGTCCTTTACTCTTTATCCAGGTCCCTGCCTGGCAATTTGGGGATTAACTAGAGGTAACTTTGTGTCTGATGATCATTAGCTCATTGACTCTTCCAGCAGCAAAATTGCTACTAAATAGGGGTGGGCGGAATTTGCGTAGTCGCGTTACGCAAATCTCCGCGAAATTGTTAAAAATTTCCGCGAGCACGCAGTAATTCCGCGAAGACGCGGAATTGCTTGTCCCGCCCGTTCGCGATGTGTTTTTGCGTGCTCGCGGGGAATTATATCGCTAACTTGCCCATGCGGTCGCTAATGGGTGCGGCCATCTTGTTTTTCACTTGTCCCGCCCGCTCGCGATGGTTATTCCCTGTTCCGGGTCGCGTATTGCATGCTCTCGCCCGCTCGCGATGCTTATTTCCTGTTCCGGGTCACGTATTGCATGCTCCCGCCCGTTCGCGATAAGTATTTCCTGTTCGGGAACGCGTATTACGTGTTCGCGACGCTTTTTGCGTGCTCAGGGGGGAAATATCGCGCGAACTTGCCCATGCGGTCGCAATGGGCGCGGCCATCTTGTTTTTCACTCTATTGCTATGGTTCTGGGCCTGCTTTTCAATCCTCCCTGTATCTTTTCAATCCTTTGTTTCTGGAAACTTTTTTTGATCTTTTTTATTTATTATCTATCTCTCTATTTTCCTGATTCTATATTTTGAGTTTTTTTCTACTTTTTGTGTGTTTTTCACTACTTTTTCACTCTTTTTCTATTACCTGCTTTTTCATTTCTTTTACTTACTTTTTTAATTCCTACCTTTTCTTTTCCGCCCCCCCCGCCTACCCAGAACCATGGCAAAGGGCCACAGGACTCATAGCCGTAGCCAGAGCCGCGACCGCCTTCCTTGCGGAAGGCGGCGCCAAAAAGGGGTGCAGGCACGGGCCTTATTTGGTGAGGCGGAGGTGGCCGCACTGGTTTTTTGTGTGCAGCGCCACCTCCCCTTAACCCTGGCAGCAGGCGGCAGGCCTGGGTCCGGGTACGGGCTCCGGGAGCGACGGCAGCGGTGGGGCAAGGTGCGTCGGGCAGTGTTTCGCTGCTCTGGTGTCCAGTGCACCAATAACCAGCTGACGCACCGGTGGTCCGATATTCTGGATCGGGAGCAGGACCTGCTGGACCTGCTAGGAGTGGAGGTCCCGGGGCTTGGTGAGTAGCTATTTAATATTACTACTTTGTGTTCTTCTGCTCTGTGTTATATATTGCGAATATTTTTTTTTTCCGACCAGCAAAAATGCTGCTGCTTACATTGCAGGTAAATTACATTTCAAAATCTTCTGTGATTGTTATGACACAGGTGCTCGGCGCTACTAATCTTACTTGTTTGCAACTTTGCGCTCGCTTGGCCTGATTATGTAAGAGTTTACTTTAGAGAACTTAAGTTAGGTAATGCTAGAGAGACTCTAGTCCTTCCTTTGTCCTCCTGCCACTAAGAAGGGATAGTGGTGGATTGATAGGTTTAGTTACTTATTAGTATTAGTTGGTAATTTTTAAGTGATGTGCGTGACGCATCCTCTGTCACGTCACGTGCTGCTGAGTGCTGCTTACCCCAGTCCTTAGTAGAACCTTTTGTAGTTTGTTTAGTGAGTGTTAATAGGCTTATATCATCACTAGCAGAACATCAGCAGCAACCAACCAACAATTTGGTGTATGCAAAAATGTATGCATGTGTCCTCCATCTATGCATTTTTGAGGACTAAAATAAATGGAAATGCAGACTTAGTGAACAATTGGCCCGTCTGGAATAGGTGGGCTAGGTCAGGTGGTACTTAGGCTTACTAGACGGTCCGTGAATCTCGCAATACTAATAGTCGATCAGATTAGATAGGTCAATTTTATTGCAATTGTTGTTCACAAAAATGTTTTTGGAGCGTATTTTAAAATATTTTATTTGTTTCACCCCAAACTTTAAGTTTTGTCTCTTTCTTTATGAAATCATACATGATCAGCACCCAGGGGCAAGAAGACGGGGTCTGAGTCGGCGGAACCAGAAGAACAACATGCCCCCCAGGGCTAGGACCACTCCTGTACCGAGGGCTCTGCTGCTGACCCCAGTAAGTCTTCCAGTGGTTAATATTAATAATTATATTTCCCTAACTTTTCCTGCACCTTATTTTTTCCGAACTATTATTTCGGTTTCCTAATTCTATTTTTTACAAATTCTTCTTCGATCTAGACTATCTGTTTCTAAATTCTTGTTATCCCTGCCTCTAACTGCGTCTGCTATGACTCTCTGTACTACTACTATTAGTCTGTCTGTAGCTAAGCTTGCCCAGTTGGCCACTCTTTATTTAAAAGGTTTTAAATAAAACTCAGATTCACCAATAGCTCTAGCCATTGAGTCCAGTCCTTTGGGTTGTCCTCTTCTACTACTTCTAGCCTTCTTAATCTTGAGGCTTTTCGACAATACCCACCAACAGAATGCCCAACCAGATTTTACTATTTTTGATAGGATAGGACATACTACTACTGTTGTAGGGATTCTGCACATACAGAACTTTGCACAAGAAAATAGGACGTTGGTGATGGGAGGTTGGACCTTCCTCACACCTCAATCAGAAGCCACCACAATCCCCTGACCGACTAGTTATAGTGTCTCATTAGCTCTCCGAACCCCCCCCCAAGATACCCAATGAGTAGACAACCCAGAACATAACACTCCCGACCTCTCAGTCGCAGAAGCAATGCACACCCTTTCGCTCACTCACTCGTATAAGTCCACACCAAATACCATTGAGTCTATGTAAGTTCAAAAGGTTTATTTTTCAACTGACAAGCTCTGTACGTTGTTCTATAATGCAGCAGCAACAGCAAAATGCATAAGATTAAAACACTAAACATTGTTACACTTAGTTACACTTACAACTACAAGTCCATAGAAGACAAAAGGCGAAATCATGATAACTGAACAGTGGTGGAAGAACCACCCTCCCCTTGGTAGGAATATAGTTTATATAAAATTATAAATGAAGATCTCTGAGCGAATTCTGGGGACCCCTTACCTTAGAAGAACCTGGTACTGGTTACATCATAAGCTCTGCAAAGCTCTGGTTCGTAGAAGGGAATCTTCCGTCTGTTATGAGAAAAATGGTGCGCGTTAGTATAGTGCAAGCATTTCTCAGTCGTGCCAAAAAGTGTAGCATTTTTATGGATAAGCAATATGGACTAACACCAGAACTCCATAACAAAGTGGCTTGTTTTTCGACCTTGTACGCAGCGCTCAGACAGTAGCAGTATGAGCTCATGTGGGCTCAAAGGCGTCTTACACAACAAGCTGCGAGGTAACTTGCGCAAAAATAAAAGACACAAAGCTAAAATGGTTGCATGGTAACTTAGCAAAGACTAGAATGACCCTTGGGACCATATAACACTACTAGTGTCTACTCTATGACCTGATTTGTACTAGTGATGTATGTTTTATATGTATTATGTATGTATTAACTTTTTTTTCAATCTTGCTAGTGAAAAATAAGGGGAGGTGTATATGGCATCTAAAAAATGTGTAATGTTTTTTCTAGGCGTACTACCGACCACCAGTACCGGGGCCAGCGGCGAAGGTGACGCGGCCGCTGAGGGTGCAGGAGGAGATGTGGCAGTTGCAGGAGGAGCTGCAGGGGGTGAGCCAGCAGCAGTGGCGGGCGGTGGTAAGTTATATTCCTAATCCTTACTTATTGACATTACACTCGCTGCAAGGGTGTAATGTATACTGTACTGTTGAGACTTAAGTAAGAAGTTGTTGTGAACGGTTGAAGAAGACACCCTTTACTTAGCATTAGCAATAGCATTAGCGGTGGGAGTGTACTGTTGAGTAACCAATGGCCTCTTCTATCTGACTTCAACTCAGCTGTGAAAGTTTTATGGAGAAGACTAATAGTCAGATCAGATGACCTTGATGGATGGGTTGAACGAAAAGGGAAAGAAGGGTGGAAGGAGGAAGGACGGACGAGATTTAATATTTATGACTGGCAGAGAAGGATACGTGGGATGCATGCATAGGTGGCTGATAGGAATCAGATGCATGGGTGGTGGAATGCCTGAAACTCCCACAAATGTTAGAGGCCGAGGTAGTGGGAGGATAGATACATACCACAAATGTTATGTACTGTGCTTGCTAGTGCTACTGTGCCACTATGTGTAGAATTAATTTGTCTTACTGCTTTGCTAAGAGTATATTTTACAATAGTCTTGTTTTTTCTTCTTGATATAGCTACTCCTTCCAAAGTGAAAGTAGACAGGAAGGAGTTGGCAGCCAAGGCCCGGCGCCGGAAGCTGGAGGCCATACAAAAGGAATACCGGCGGCTGGTTGTTCTGGAGGAGGAGGAGGAGGAGGCAGCAGCAGCTGCAGCATCCTCCAATGCCCCGGGCCCCAGCCACCCCCCTCCAGTGTTACGGCGCCACCGTCTGGCAGCTGCCCGCCGCCCTTCATTTAATAGCACTGCTGCCCCCCCCCTGTGGATGCAATTACCGCGCATTGAAGCGCCGGGTGGCCCGCCTAGAGGAGCGTATTCGTGTCCTGGAGAGGCGAGCCCGCCGATGAACAGACCCTGTTAATTGCCCCTTTTTTATTGCTTATTTTGGTGGGTGGGAATCGGGCGTTGGGGTTTTCACTTTTGGACAATTGGACATTTAATTTGTTGGACTTTTTTCGTTCCGGACAATGGACATTGGTTGGGGTTAGGGAGAGGGGTGGGTCAGGTGTTGTTGTGGGATTTTTTTTACATAGTTTATTTTTGTTAGGGGATTAAATTATATATTTATACTTTACATACGATGTTGTTAATGTTTTGTGGGTGGGGTTACTGTTTTACGTCACACTGTTTCCTTGCTGGTGCAGGGCCACAGCCAGTGTTTGATTTAAATAATTGGCTGACTTAGTAAGACACAAACAGATAGATGCGGTACCCCTCACTGAGGGACTTGTCCTACTAGTACTGTCAGTCTCTCCTCCTAGTCTATGCATTCTGCAACTGGACTCAAAGGGGTGTGTGAAATAGAATTAATGAAACAATTTCCATTATTAATTATGCCTCCCCCAAACTTCTTCTCTTACCTGTGCTTGATGTTTAACTTAGGCACGGCGATGGCTGCATGGTGATTATGGTTTTCTTTCCCAACATGTCATGGTTGTGGTGTAGTAGTAGTAGACCCTGGCAGTAGCATTTGCAAAAAAAAGAAAATGAGACAGTCAGTCGCCTGAGAGAGACTATGGGAGGAGTAGTAGAACGAAGTACAGTACGGAACTTACTGCCAAACAATAATATGCCAAAATACAATAAAACATAATAGTGGCAGGGATAGCCTAGTACATAGAGTTACAAACTCTAGCTGTGTCGAGTCACTCGACTAGGCCTACAGTACACTCGACACAAGCGTAACCGTTAGTGCTGTGTAGGAGGATGACAACAAATCCAATCGATGCCGGCAATTAATGCTGATGGATTAGGTTCCTTTGGTAAAAAAATTATCTCGCAAATATACTGCTCATGGGTGGGCAAGCAGAAGAAGATCCTCGCCCTGCCTTGAAATTGAATTAGTGTTGCTTTTGCCACATCCGCCCCAGCAAGCGTGTGATAAATTATTGGTGTACATTTAATTTAGTCACACCTCAATAACTCACACAGCCCGGGGGAAGAGGGTTAGGGTTTGACGAATGGTTGGGAAGGGGGGTTTGGGAAAGGTTTGACAAAGAAAAACAGTACGCATGGACAACAACAAAAAACAATCTTGGCAGACGACCATATCCATAAATCTGTTAAGGGAGAAAAAGGAAATGCATGCATGATGATGATAACTTGATGGTTAATGATAAGTAGTACTTACTAACTACTACTAGACAATTAGACAGTACAGGGCAGCAGTATATTATGCAATTTGCCTTGCCTGCCGGCCCTCCGAGAGACCCGAATTACATATAGTTTCTGTTCTGTTGTACCGGCCCGGGCTTACTATTAAAGATAGCAAAGAAAATTCAAAAATAGCTGTAGGGATGAATTGAATTATAAGCAGAGAGCAAACATAATAATAACAACAACACACAGTAGTAATGATTGAAGACAAAAAATGAATCAAATTATTTAAAAGATGATGAAAGTTGATACTGTTACTGTATGTTATCCTGGTCAAAATGGGGAGTTGCATCTCGGCATTCCTCTTGGTCCTCCCTTCCATGGACGCTCCGGCCATCAATCTTGGGTGACGCCACTGCCTGCCTGGCAGTTGTAGATTCATTGGTAAGGTAAGTGTGAGTTGTTTTTCCCAGTATAGCACAGGGTAAGGGCCAGCCTGTAATTGTAGATGGAAAAACAAAAGGGATATTGAAAAATCAAGTAGAAAAAAAATGCATAAATTACGGTGGAGGGCAACAAGAACACTTTCAGAGGCGGCATGGATACATCATGTCTACTCTAGTCTGTTTCCAGCATTAACCTCCAACAACAACAGGGCAGAGCAGGCCCACGGCACCCGTGACCCATCCTCCATTTAGCGTACATTTTTTGACAGAGGCAGACAAAGCAGATATACAGCAACATAGCATTTTACAAATTAAGTGACTAAATCAATGCACAGCTGTCAGTCATGCCACCACACTCGACTCCACCACTACACAGACATGTAGGTCTGCAGTGGTTGTTGTTGACTTGTTTACCTTTTATGCCACTCATGAAACGCCCTGAGTTATTCCATCAATCATCTCGGATCGTACTGAGTGACTGCGAAGACATTATGTCACTGTGGTCATCATCATGGTGTGTTGTCCAACTCAGTGTGCAGTGTACAGATTGAGTCCCCTTTCCATATTCAAAATGCAATGGATCGGCATGCAGTAGAAGTAGAAATTTGTTATTAAAAAACAAGAATGGAAACAAACATTGCATTGAGTTACTTTTAGTGTGTAGATTAGATAATAGTACACAATGAATTAACTTCATGCACTACAAACAACAACAACACAAATCACTCAGTCAGCGTCCAATGCATGTCATCATTCATTACCTGTTCCTTCTCATCTTCAGTTAATGGGCAGTCTCTCTCGGCTCGGAAAGGAGGATAGCTATAGTAGTCATCATCATGTTCCACTTCTTTTGGAGAGACTCAAGGAGGCAAGATTTTCTTTTTCTTCGATTATGCTACATCCAATCATCATCTGGCTTGAGGGCAATAGATTTAGGGCGATTCAGGAGGATGGAGGAGCAGGACTCGGAGGAGTGGACTGAAATGCAGACAGCTGAAACTCATATATGGCAATAAAAGACGAAGACGGTGGTGATGGATTTGTTGTGTTTTGAAGTTTCCAACCAGAAAGACAGACACACAAATAAAAGTAAATAAGGGAGGACGACAGTAAGAAGTGGAAGCCTAGTTGTCAGGGAAGTATAGCTCGTCCTCAAACTCTGGGGGTTCAACCAGAAGTAGGTAATCAGCATCTAACATGCTACTTCCGTCACCTGATCCGCTGTCCTCATCTTCCTGCGTTGATTCATGTATTGTATAATTCAGTGGTATAAAGTGCTGATTCATTTTGATCATGGTTAACCTCTCCACGTTTTTGGGTGAGAGACTGGTCCTTTTTACTGTTACAATGGAACCAGCAGCACTGAAAACACGTTCAGAAGAGACACTTGCGGCAGGGCAAGCCAGATAGTTTATCGCCAGCCTGCTGAGCACTGGCCATTGGCCCCTTTTGCCATACCAATACCGCAATGGGTTTTGATCAATGTAGACCTCTGTTGGGTCATCCAGGTAGGCCTGGACCATCCGGTCAATGTTCAGGGGTGCTACACTTTGTTCGGCCTCTTTTGTCTTTGCATCAGCACTGGACCTAGCAAGTCCTTGCTGTAAATACCAATCCTGTGCCGTTTTTACTGGGGCTGATGATCCGGTTCTTGCTGTTGTCGATAGTGTTGGTGTTGGTGACAGCTGTGAACCAAATGCACTGCCCTCAGGCTCTGAAGTTGAACTTGACGCCGGATGCCCTGCTGCAGTACTTGTTGTGGGTTTGAGTAGCGGGCCTTTATTTACCAGCTGTTCATTTTCCAATTTACTGGCTGCCTCAGCTATCCAAGTTTTGTACCGGGCAACATCCACTTCTGAAAAAGGGAGTAATTTCTTACTGTTCAGTGCCGATTTGTACCGTGGATCCAGAATTGTGGCACAAATGCAATGTTCTTGTGACAAAATCTTAGTTTGCACCCTTGCATTTTCAGTTAAGCGACATGATAAGCTCTCCACCAACTCATATGCTTCTTTTTTTTCCTCCACACCTATGTACTCTTCAGACACCTCCTTCAGCTGTTGCTCTAGCATGTGCAACAATGGGATAGCTTGGCCCATAGTACAGTCCTCCTTGCTGACTTCACGTGTGAAGACCTCGAAAGGAAGAAGCATCTCTGTCAGGCATTTAACTAGGCACCATTGGTCCATCTGAAGGGTCATTACTTTCACAGTAGCATCCGCCCTTCGCATGACATATTCATTGATTGGTCTGTACTGCTCAAACAGACGGTCAAGCATGTAAAACGTTGAGTTCCAACGTGTTGCCACCTCCTGGATGAGTGCTTTGACTGGCATTCTATAGTCACGTTGAATGATCCTCAGCTGCTTCCGGGCTTTAAAAGAATGGCTGAAATGAGTGCATATTCTGCAGCAGGTGGTCAGTAAGTTGCTGACTATGGGTTCTTTTTTCAGAAAGTCTTGAACTATAATGTTAATGCAGTGCGCCAAACACGGGACCCTGAAATAGGCACCAACCTCCATGGCCTTAAGTACATTACTGCCATTATCCGTGGCAACAAAACCAATGTTAAGCCCTCTTGGGCGCAGCCATTCAAAGACCTTGCTGTTAAACTCTTCCAAAATGTTTGCAACAGTATGAGATTTCTCCATGGCGAACATGGCTACAGTTGCATGTTTCCGAGTAGCATTAAAAATCTCAGCTGTGTCAACAGCACCCACTTCAGATAGCTTTTCTCTAACCCCCACAAAAGAGACCCAGTGTGCAGTGATGCACATGTAATCAGTGGCTTGGCAACTGGTCCACATGTCTGTTGTCAGGTGGATTTTGTGAACAGCACTCTGCTGCAAAGCTTGTCCAACCAATTCCAGCACATCGTGATGTAGTGCTAGAACAGCAACTCTGGCGAAATAGGACCGGCTGTGAACCTTCCATTTAGGGCAGATGGCTGACACAAATTCAAGGAAACCCACCCCTTCCACAAATGAAAAAGGGAGAAGGTCCAGCGCTAACATTTTAGCCAGCTTCGCATTGTACAACCGTGCCATTGGGTGGTTGCGTTGGTACTGCCCCTCCGACCTAAGCATGCTGTCAATGGTAGGCTGGAATATTTTCCTTTGTGGTGCAGCTGTCTTCTTGAACCCAGTTAGGCTCAACGACGCACTGCTTTTCATTGCAGTACTCGGTTGCCTTGGTGTCTCAGTCTGACTCTGAGTCTGACTCTTCTTACTACGGTGCCACTGAGATGTTGCTGAGGATGTGGGCGATACCACTACACTGCTGGGGACAGGGCTAGAAATGTCTCCCTCTTGTTGACCTTCCACCACGACCATATCTTCTTCTACTTCTTCATCCCCACCAACAGCAATGGGTCCAGTTTTACTTTTTCTAAGTGAAGTAGGTGAGCCTCCCACTTGATACTGTGGTGTTTTTTGAGATGACTTGTTTGTCCTCCGGTACCATAGTTTGTACCAAGCTTACCCCGCCTAACAGCCTGCCGACAAATTGAGCATATAGCAATGTTCTCCTCCTTACTGCTAACCGAAAAGAAGTCCCAAACTGGGGAGGAGAACTTTCTGGTGCTGCTGGAGGTGCCACTTTCAATACCAGATGAACTGGAGGGTGTGCCTGGAATTTGACTCTGTGCAGTTACATTACCACTACCTACTGAGGTGGTGGTTGAGCTGGATGTAGGTCCCTGCCGGGCCTTTGCAAAGGCAAATATGGAAGCTGGAGGTCTTGTTGGTGTTACCTGTGTTGGTGGTATCTGTGCTACATCCCTCGCAGCGATTTTGGATAGTCTAATAATGTTGGTCTCCATCTCCTCTGGCCCGGGAGTGATGTTCATGATGACTGGCTCTTCATCATCATCACCCCCCTCGTCTACATCTACCTCCATAACTCTAAGGCTTTCTGGAACCTTCCTTTTCACTAGCCTTGTCTCGTGGCGTGCATCACTCTCAGACTGAGCTGGTGGCTTCCAAGTGGCATCTAGATCATCAGAAGCGGGGCTTGAAGAAGAAGTTGATGGACTAACCCTCCTTTTCCTTGCTGGGGGTCTGGAAGACAATGGATCTTCTGAAACAGTGGCTTGCTCCTTTTCGTCTGCAAAAAGCTCGATTTCCTGAACTGCCCCTACTTCAGGTGGAACAACTACTATTGTGGGCTGTGGTTGCGGCTGTGGTTGTGGCTGTGGTTGCGGCTGCAGCTGTGGTTGGGGCTGTGGTTGGGGCTGTGGTTTGGACTGTGGTTGGGGCTGCGGCTGTGGTTGCGGCTGTGGTTGCGGCTGTGGTTGGGGCTGTGGTTGCGGCTGTGGTTGCGGCTGTGGTTACGGCTGTGGTTGCGGCCGCGGCTGTGGTTGCCCACTTATCTGCTGAGTTTCCGCCTGCGAGTGCGTGGATTGGGTACTACTTTGCGATAATGACATTTCAACATCACTGCTCGTTAGTAGACTGGCTACCTCTGCCACACTCATGGGCTTGGGCCTAGGTTGGTGGGGTGGGCCTGCTGATGCGGAGGTGCTGCTCCCAGCTTGGTCCCCGCCGGACACCGCTGCTGCAGGCGTAAGTTTTTTTTCCCCAAAAAACACATCGGGCGGCACACCAGTCTTGGCAAGTGCCACTTCCTTCTTCTGTTCCTTCTTCTTCTCACTGGCAACTTTCTTTGTACTGGAGGACCTGGTACCTTTCTTTGGGGCCATCTTCTTCAGATGTCAGCAGGACGCAGGTGCACAAGTTGCAGAGATGTCTGTGGTCACACATGGACGTGACATGGTGCGCAGCAGGACTTCTGTCTGGCAGTACAACGGGTGATGATGATGACACCTCCTCCTCTGTCTTTTTGTGCACCTAAAAGCAAAGAAGCCAGGAGAAGAACATCAGTGAAATGTTGCATTTGTTGTTGTGGTTCAATTACTACTAGTACAAACAAAGAAACAAATAAAATATATAACTTAGTGTAGCCATTTGTGAGACTTTGTCAACAAGGGCTTTCATGGTATACTGTGTACACTCTCAGGAAGGATAGGAAAGAAGAGGAACAACAACAAAAATACAAATGTAATGGAAGTGGACCCTGTTTGGCATTAAATTATTTGCTCATCACATCATTCAGGGAGCTGCAGCTGGCAAAGGGGATGGATGGAAGCAGTAAGCCAAGAGGAAAACCATGCAGGCCTAAATGGCAAAAGCAGCACACTTATAACTCCCACCAGAAATGGCCACCAGCCACATGGACACTCACAAGTCACAAGCAACAAGCAGGAGGCCTGGAAAACAATGTACTGAAAACAGGCCTATAATAGCCAGGCAAAGGCTGCATGCTAAACCACACTGCTTTGCCTGTAATGCAATAAAATGCAAAAACGAAAATCCACAGGGCTAAACAAGGCCTGCAACACACCACACACAACTAAGGCATGTATTTAACACACACCCAAAAAAACTGAAATACACCCAAAAATACACATTTTGCAATTCAATCCAATGCCATCCATGCCCTAAATGATGTTTAAATTCAACAGAACACACAGAAACAGTTGTTTCGTGCACCCCTGACTACCTCTGAGCCTACTGGATGAAAGGCCTGTTGGCAGACTAGGCCACAAGCTTGCAGGCCTATGGATAAAAGCACACTACCGGGCTTCAAAATGGCCACCAGCCACATGGCCAGGCCCACAACAACAAGAAACTGAAGACAGACAATGCAGGCGTATGGCAAAAAGCACACTGCCTGGCTTCAAAATGGCCTCCAGCCTCATGGCCAGGCCCACCACAACAAGAAACTGAAGACAGACAATGCACGCCTATGGCAAAAAGCACACTGCCTGGCTTCAAAATGGCCTCCAGCCTCATGGCCAGGACCACAACAAGAAGCCTAGGCCACAAAGGAAACACATGCAGGCCTATATGGCAAAAGCAGCATACTTATAACTCCCACCAGAAATGGCTACCAGCCACATGGACACTCACAAATCACAAGCAACAAGCAGGAGGCCTGGAAAACAATGTACTGAAAACAGGCCTATAATAGCCAGGCAAAGGCTGCATGCTAAACCACACTGCTTTGCCTGTAATGCAATAAAATGCAAAAACGAAAATCCACAGGGCTAAACAAGGCCTGCAACACACCACACACAACTAAGGCATGTATTTAACACACACCCAAAAAAACTGAAATACACCCAAAAATACACATTTTGCAATTCAATCCAATGCCATCCATGTGCCCTAGATGATGTTTGAAATAAATAAATACATCACACAGCAAAGGAACAGTTGTTTCATCATGTTTCATCATGCACCCACCCATGACTAGCTCTGGGCCTACTGGCTACCCACAACTATTTATTTTTAAAAATGATGAAAAGTACCAAAATTGTAGTTGCAGCAACTGCAATGCCCCAATCAAACAACACCAACTTACTTGTAAAATCTAAAATCCAAAAGTCCTCAAATCCAGTAGGAGACTCTGTGGCACTTCCTCCCTCTCCCCCCAAAAAAATTTGACAAAAAAGGACAGCCAAATATCAATCTGAGGTTTTTTTTCATCCAAATCATCATTTTATAGAAGGTTTTATGCTGCTCGAGATATTCTTCTTCTCCAGATTGAAAATTTTGCGTGTTTGGGATCGCGAGCTTTACCAACATTCCGCCGGATGTCCGATGGCGCGCCCGAATGACGTGTTCGCGATCGCAATCTCTCTCGCGATGCACGATGGCGCGGCAAATGACGTATTCGCGATCGCACACTCTCACGGTGTCCGATGGCACGGCGAATGACGTGTTCGCGATCGCAAACTCTCACGGAATCGCGCGGCCGGCTACCGAAATCTCGTGGCGCACGCGAACGGATAGGAAAACTCGTCGGCGAACGCAGGAATCCCGGTAAGTCGCTATCGCGCGCGCTAGAACGCATTTTTAAAGCGCGAACAAGAAAATAATTCTGCTACGCCGCGGATCGCGGAATTGTTGGCAATTCCGCGTTCTCCGCGAAACGCGAAATTGCCTAAATTCTGCAAATTCTGCGAGCGGAGCGGAATTTGACGCCCAGGCCTAGTATGTATTACTTTCTCCTCCTCATACAGGACAGGTGGGTAATGAAAGTGCTTTTTATTATATTTTAAAATTTGACAGTTCTGAAGCTTGATGTACCTTATCATTTGAAGAAGTAGTTTAAGATATATTATAGAGCTAATAGGCCTAAGTTTTAAAGGAAAGAATCTACTGTGTACGGCACAATGCATGCACTCATACATTCATACACACACTACCTGTACACTTATGAATCACATAGCGACTAGCTTTGTACTCATCCTTCTACTCAGGCAGTACCTATGCACTCATTCATTGACTCAAACACTATCCATGTACTCACGTATTCACTTAAGGAGTACCTTTGCACTCCTCTCAAGAATCATGCACTATCCATGCACTGATCGGTTTACTCATCCACTACTCATGCACTCATCCAATCACCCAGGCGGTACCCATGCCCTCATCCAATCACCCAGACACTACTCATGCACTCAATCACCCAAATACTGCAGATGCACTGTTCCAATCACCCAGGCACTACCCATGCACTCAGACATTCACCCAAACACTACCCATGCACTCCTATATTCACCCAGGCACTACCTATGCACTCATGGAATTACTCAGGGACTATTCATGCACTCATGCAATCAAACAAGTACTATGCATACTCTCATACAGTCAGCCAGGAACTACCCATACGCTCATTCATTCACCCAGGTACTATCCATGCACTCATGGAATCACCCAGACACTGCTCTTGCACTCACCCATTCAACCGGTCCCAACCCATGCACTCATCAATTTACTCACTCACTGCCCATGCAGTCATGCAGTCACCCAGGCAGTACCCATACACTCATCCAATGAGCCAGGCACTACTCTTGCACTAATCCATTCACTCAGGCACTACCCATGCACACATCCAATCACTCAGGCATTAACCTTGCACTCAACCATTCACTCAGTCACTACCCATGCACTCATGCATTTACTCAGGCAGGACTCATGCACTCATCCAATCATAAAAGCACTACCCATGCACTCATCCAATCACCCAGACACTACCTTTCAACTCATGCATTCACTGACGCACAACCCATGCACACATTCAATCATTCAAACACTATCCTTGCACTAATTCATTCACTCAGGGACTATGTATACACCCATCTAATCACCCAGATACTACTCATGCACTCATTCAATTACCTAGATACTACTTATGCACTGTTCCAATCACCAAGGTGGTACCCATGCACTCAGCCATTCACCCAGCCACTACCCAGGCACTCCTCTATTCACCCAGGCACTACCTATGCACTCATGGAATTACTCAGGAACTACCCATGCACTTGTGCAACCAAACAGGCACTATGCATGCAGTCATCCAATCACCCAGGCACTACCCATACAGTCATTCATTCACCGAGGTACTATCCATGCATTCATGGAATCACCCAGGCACTTGTCTTACACTCACCCATTCATCCAGGCACTACCCATGCAGTCATCGATTCACTCACGCACCGGCCATGCAGTCATGCAGTCACTGAGGCACTACCTATGCATTCATCGAATCACTCAGGCACTACCCATGCACTCATCCAATGAGCCAGGCACTACTCTTGCACTAATCCATTAACTCACGCACCACCCTTGCACTTATCCAATCACGCAGGCATTACCCATGCACTCATGCATTCACTCAGGCAGTACTCATGGACTCATCCAATCAGCCAGGTACTACCCTTGCACTCATCCAATCACCCAGACACTACCTTTCCACTAATGCATTCACTGAGGCACAACCCATGCACTCATCCAATCACTCAGACACTACCCATACACTCATCCAATGAGCCAGGCACTACCCTTGCAGTAATTCATTCACTCAGGTACCACCCATGCACTCATACAATCACCCAGACACTGGCCTTGCACTAATCCATTCACCCAGGCACTACCCATGCACTCATCCAATCAGCCAGGCACTATTCATACATTCTTCCAATTACCCAGGCACTATCCATGTACTCACACAATCTCCCAGGCACTAACCTTGCACTCATACATTCACTCAAGCACTACTCATTAAATCATCCAATCACTCATACTGTACATACGCACTCATCCAATCACACAGACAGTACCCATTGACTCATCTATTCACAAAACATATACTTTTTCTTTTTTAAACCAGAATAGGTGGTTACGTAAGAACCGTTTTTTTCTTCTTTTTTCAAAACTATTTTATATATTTATTTTTTTTAAACAATTTTGTGTTTTTTGTGTTTTTTAGATTTTAGCAATGAAAATGTAAACAAAAAAACAAGCACAAAACAGCATGCCTATTTGGGGGAAATAAAAAATTAATAACCGTGGTTGTTAATAGTGTCCAACATGGTTTGGACAACCTGTTCCACAGTACTTAGAACAGTGATGCACTTAGGGCAAAAAAATCCTGCCTTTGCAAAATCAGGGAGAGTCAGTGGAATTTACTGCAATCTGTTGCCAGCTCTTGAAGTAGAAGGCTCCGCATCTTGGCTCCCATCATTTAGTCTTGCAAGTTCAGCTCTTGCAAGCCGGTTTTCATGCATCATCCTAAGGTGCTTATACATCGACGATGTACCGCAGGAATATTTTCTCACAGATCCACGAGAGAGCACCTTTTTACAGATGTTGCATGTCACCTTGCGCGCATTTACTTTTTTCTCGCCCTCCGGTATGGTGAAAAATTGCCACACCACACTCTCCTTCTTCGGTGCAGTGGTGCCTCTTCCTCCTCCAAAAAGGTCTCCTCCTCCTCCTCGTGCAAATCCTGTGGTGTTGCCATTTGCAATTTTCAGAGTGAAGTCTCCAAAACACCAAAAACATCTCCAAAATTGTCTTGCTCCTGATAAAGTATGACTGTTGCCAACCACACCCAAAATTAGAAAAAAGAGGGTGGGATCTAGCAAACTTAAGGATGACAGGATCTTTAACCAATCAAATCTCTTTTTTTGTGTCACATTGGGTGCGCGACTCCTACGCGGTGCCACCACGTACCGGACGCGATTTCGGAACTTCTTTTAAATTTAAATTTCAACAATATTTAGTTGTATAATATAATATTTTAATTACAAATAACTGTACCTCTTTATTTAAAATAAAGTAAATGAATCTATAGTAATATATAATATTGTTAAAATAGTGATGTCATCAGTGATGTCACTAACCACGTCATGAGTGATGTAATATGTGACGTCATCAGCAGTGCATTGCTGGGGAGCAAGTTATAGTTAGCTTAGCTAACTATAACTGCTGAATTTCTCTGGTTTTGTGCAAGTAAAATGTCAGCCTAACTATAATGTCCCTGTAACCTTTCGTTTTTTCTGTGAATTTCTAAGGTTTTTTAAAATGCGAATTCCCAACTATATTGTCCCTGTAACCTTTGTTTTTTTAATTGATCTTCTAAGGTTTTTTAAATGCTAATTTCTAACTATAACGTCCCTGTAACCTTTGGTATATATCTTCACAAAAAAACAAAGGTGAAGTTATACGTAGGTCTTCTAGTAATCATAAAACAATTTTAGAACCCAAAAAATCCTGAAATACATCAGGTATATGTAAATGACCTGCGTATAACTTCAATCAATCAGGAGTTTATATAGTGCAGCTACTCACCCGCAAGGGTCTCAAAGATCTAATACTTGCACCGCCATACATTTCAGATATCAGTGGTGTACTATGTGAAGTAATAAGCAGTGCATCACAGCAGTGCAAGTTATACTGAGATCATTTCTGTATAGTTTTTCTGCCTCCTTCACTCCTTATTGAGGCCAAGCACGGTTGCACACTGGAGAGCTAGTGAAAATTACCATCCGGTAGCTTCAGACAGGGTAAAGGTAACTTTCTAAAAGTAATAATTCCTATATATTTAATAAAAATCCAATTTCATCATTAGTTTGGGGTTATATTAAATATAAAAAACAGTCTTTAAAAGGAGTCTGTAGCTAGGACAGGTTTAAAGTTATAGATTAATGTATATAATCTATAGTTTGAATTTTCCTATGTGCCAGTTACAAGTTGAATAGTGACAATGCCGTTTTGGACCTAGTCACTCGAGGAACATGGCATTTCTAATGTGATACATGTTTCACTTTTCAATATCATGCCTTGTGGATAGCAAGGTGTGCTTAGCGGCGACCTTTTAATATTTAAAATCAGGTTGCCCCACATGTCAAGAAAGGGTGATTTGAAGAGGTCTGTGAAGCTGATGCTGTCAGTCAATGCAGCGTAGGCCTAAAGTCATGTTTTCACTGTCACTGTAGTGGATAGCACAATAGGTGCTCCAGTCCATAGATGACATTTAACTTTCCATGCCAGGGGTGTCTTTCTGCGCTAAATACTAGGGCCTTATTGGAAAGCTAACTGTGCCAATCAGGGTTAAGGCAATTTCAACATGTTTAAAGGGAGATCATAGGCACTTTTCTCTTGTTCAGCAGGGATAAAGTATACAAAACTCTAATGCAAGGAAAATATATAGGGCAAACATTGGGGGGTACCATGAAAATGATGCTCATTTCCTTGAGAAGCCTACTGAGCCTTTCCTAAGCACTACCTATTCAGACTGTTCATGAAGGTCACAGTAGTCCCAGAGGGCTGTGGTATAGCAGATGTGGACACTGACTGTAATTTAGATAATAATGTTAACCACACAAGTAAGAAATAATAAAGTCCAACAAAACAGAGATAGAACATGTTTCGATCAATTACAAAGATATTTGTTTAGAGTTCAAGCAATAAGTCTCAACAAATGGGCAGATCTTTATAAGTTTTCTCTTCATAAGAAAGCAGCCAAGGCAGCCAACGCATTTCACTCATGTAAGAGGTTCATCAGGGCTGCAATGTACAAAATTACAAAAAATCTAAAAAGCCCATAGTTAAATAATAAAAATAAACATAAATTGTTGATATGACCTCTACAGAACCATATAGGAAATGGTCTAACAAATACATTTTCAGACAAAACCAATACAAGATCAAATAGAGTATCTAGAGAAGAGATATAGGTGCACATGCATCAAAATAGGCAATTGCGATTCTGTAATTGCGATTTTTAAGGAATCACAATTATAGAATCGCAATTGCCTATGCATGTAGGAATCGCAAAACAAATTGCGATTCCTACACATTCCTTAATTGCGAGTCGCAAATTGCGAGTCGCAATTAAGGAATGGCTTCCCATTCATTCCTATGGGCCTAGAGGCCAATAGGAATGAATGGGAATTGCATGCGCAATTTGCGAGCACCCAATAGGTAATCGCAAATTGCGTATCCAATTTCAAGGGTGCAAGGGTGCCAAAAAGACTCCCTGTTGCACCCCTGAAATTTCCATTTTACCACAGGTTGCGCACACACATGCCCCAAGGGCATGTGTGTGTGTAACATGGGACTTTTTTCAAAGAAATCGCAAATTACCATCAATTTGAGATTGACGGTAATTTGCGATTCCTATTTGCGAAATCGCAATTTTTTTAGGTTAAAGCATTGCATTTAAGGAATCGCAATTTGCGATTCCTTAAATGTAATCGCAATTTAAGAAATCGCAATTTTGCGATTACTTAAATTGCGATTTTTGCATTTGGGATGATGCATCCCAAATGCAAAATAGCTGATACAGAAAGGGCAGATTCTGCGAATCTGCCCGTTTATGCATCGGTTTTAGGTTGATGCATGTGGCCCATAATTTCCAAATGTTATGTGTAATGTGCATCATTTCATTTTAGTATATACAGGTAATGCTCATAAAGCCAACACCAAGCTAGTTCGAAACATTGCTTTTACAAGTTCAATTATTCTTCGAAGTAGAATTGAGAACATTTGGGCCTGGCTAATTTAAGAGATTGAAAACAGATTTCATAAAATTTTTAATTCACTATGATTTAATTTGGCATTGCTCATGCCTTAACTTCAGCACACTAAAAAACGCCACATTTCATTGTAAGACCGTGAATACAATAGTCTCCCACCAAAGTGTATTTTTTGGTGAAAAGCACAATTGGTATTTTATTTCCCTTATAGTTCACATCTATTATAAGATCACAAGTCTGTAGTCATCTATACATCTGATCCTGAAATGGGCAATTGGACACATTCTCACAATAGGATATTCTCAATTTTCCAGAATGCTGTAATCACATGCGTATGTAAAAACCAAAGTAAGACCTGAACATGAATTTGTGAGGATTCAAGAAGAATATACCTTGTTCAGCATCTATTATGCAATCTAGTTTGTTCACAAACTTACTTTCTACACCATCTAGATGGCAGTTCTAAAATATAAAAATTTCAAAATTTGAGTGAATACCCAATGTGAATAAAGAATAAATCAATCAAAAACATAATCGTAAGATACTGGAGTTCTCATACTCGTATGCAAGGTCTTGCCCATAAGTTCTAATTTAGAGATAACCCGAGTAAAATAGAACCATAGCCATAACAAACAAAAGTTTCCATGGAGAAATTCTGAGGTGCTGGTGTTCACATACCCATGTGCAAGGTCTTGCTTATAAGTTTTAATATATAGATACTATGAGTAAAACAAAACCACAGTCATAACAAACTGAAGTTCACATACCCGTGTCTGGCGTCTTGCCCATGAGTCCTCATTTTGAACTTCTAAAGAGGGGCCTCGTTATCCATTACCTTTTTTAAACATCGGTCGACCAATCAAATCTATTTAGATCTCAGACTGGAGCATACATGTTAGATCTAACACTGTAGCGCCATCTTGAAGTGGTTTTGACACTAATCTAGCATTCGTAACTTAGAAACCTAACTTTCGTCTAAAAATCGTGCCATTGACAAGAACTTTCAATTTTTGCCTGAAAGACAGCGCCATCTAAAAGCATCTGAGAAGTGCTGCAGTATCCTTTAAGATAAAACCTAAATGGGGAAACCTTTTGGAATAAACCCTCAAAGTTACCATAGTATTTCCTTTTTTCAGACTTATTTCATAGTGTTCCCAAATCTTCTTATCAATTAGCTCAAGACAGCAATTAGCCTCTCATTATGCAAAGAAAAACCATAGTGTTGTCAGACGTTCGTAACTTCTACCTCCACAGCGGGTGCCATCTTGCAATATCCACTGTTACATATTTGAATATAACGTGACGTGGTGCTAACATCAATTCAGACTATTGTCTAAGACTTTTGTTTTCAATTACCGGCGCCTGATAATCTAAATATTAATTCAGACTATCATTCTAGAATTTTGTTTTCAATAACCAGCATCTGGTAATGTTTGAACAACTGGTTTTTGTATTCAGAACCGTAGACAATCTCATATTGTCCATATGGATCCCATAGACCAGATCTATAGTTATTATATGCGCAGGCATAAAACAAGCTACAATTTACAGCAAAAATCTGCAGTAGCAAATCAGTTACATTAATGTCATCAATCATGAATAAAATCGCTATCCCTCGCATTATTATTTTTATATTTTATGTGTCTTGACATGATAAAACAGTTATTTATAATCTAAATCAACCTCACTGTCATATAGAGAACAATCATATATGAGAGACCAGACACAGGAATGGTAAAACATGATACACTTATTAAAAAATGTAATGTAATTCTTTATCTAAATAAAAGGGCTGTTCAACTGCTCTCAGTCTACAAATCCATTTAACTTCAAGTTGCCTTAAACAAAGACATCTATCCCCACCTCTTGGATCTTCTCTAGAAAAATCTATAACATGAAACCTAGGATCAGCCATATTGGCATTTTGTATACATATATGTGTTATTAGCAGGTAGGTCACATTATTATTTAAACAAGCCTGCAGTGTTCCTGTACCTGCACTCGTAACTGTTGCCTAGTGCTTCCTACATAGATTTTTCACATTTGCATTTAATCACCTATACAGCATAAGTTCTTTGGCAGTTTATAAAATTTCTGGTCCTATAACTACTAGGTGTGTTGCAACAGAACTCTTTCATTTTGTTAATACCCAAAGGACACACTGTACAAATGCCACAAACAAAACCTTGTGGTCGAGCCAGCCAAGAGACCTTTGACTCCATATGGGGCTTTGTATAAGAAGGGCTGACAATTTCTCTAATGGTTTGACCACGTCAATACATTACAGATGGTTTATTTGTGATTATCGACCCCAAACCAGGTACTCCCTTTACCAAATCTCAGTGTTTCTTCAGGATGTTTTAGACTTCTTGATCTCTGACTTTTATTGTTACAAGTAGTCACAAAGGATAAACTATTAAGATACTTCCTCTAATCTTTAATCTGTAATGTGCTTGCTCAACTAACCGTATTGTTCCTCTAACCTTTAATCTGTAATGTGCTTGCTCAACTAACCGTATTGTCCCTTATAGCAGCTTCTTGTAGAGTATGATTATCTTATCCTCTTACTCGTAGTCTAAACATCGTTTGTTGCACATTTTGTTAAAATTTATCATCCTTACTACAATTCTACCTCACGTGTATCATTTCTCCAAAAGGGTTTGCCTTTTTTGTATTAGGAGGATGAGCACTCTCATAACTCTAATAATAACAATGTCGTCAATGTATCTCCTCATTATTATATACATTGTACCCATTCTTTAACCTTAATAGCCCAGGTGTGACCCTCCTCATACCACCCCATAAAGAGGTTAGAATCGTGCATTGCAGTACCTTGTAACTGTTGAAACCAATCCTGATTGTCCATGAAAAAGTTATTTGACATAATTAGGGCAACCATTTCAAATAACATATCATTATGTTCTGCAATGTTTGCCTTCTGTCATGATAAGAAATGGTTGACAGCAATCCGACCAAATTCTTTCTTAATCCACATCTAAAGTCGCCAATCATACTGATTTATGGTCCCATGCAAGATCACCAAATTTGTTCAAAATGTCAGTAGTATCTCAAATGAACAATGGTAAGTTGCTCACTAGGCGCTGTAAAAATATTTCTACATATTGGGAAAGATGTTCAGTCATTGAACCTGTGCCCGTGATAATTGGGTGGCCAAGTAGGAAGGGGCCATTTAATTTATCTTAGTTAATAGGGATAAGCGAGGAAATCTCGGATTATCGATTTTAAAAAAATTGTATTCTGTGTCTGAGAACAATTCAGTTTTCTTCGAATGTGTCATCTTAACATTAATCAGCATTTTCACTCTTACACATTCATTACTCTATAACTTCTTACAGCATACACGGTCATCTACCTGTCTAAACATCTCTTGTTCCTAATCTGAGCAATTCATTACCACCACATTACCCTCTTTGTCCACTTCTCGAATAATAATAGAACTATTATCCCTTAGACTATGGAAGGCAATTCTTTCTTCTTTTGTGAGTTTATCTCTGGTAAAACCTTGTTTGTTCTCATTGTATTTATCCTCAAGTGCATATAGGTCCTCTGTTACCCATGTCATGAATGCATTTATGCAACTAAGATGTGAACCCTGAGTGGTGTATTTAGTGCGAGTTTAAGACACGGTCACAGGATATATCTGTTAAAATCCCAGGATCATTCATTGATCCCTCCATACTGACTGTATTTTCTGGAACAATGGATAAAACCATTGAGATGTCCCTTAATTGTGAAACAGTCAATTCAGACCACTCTGGTTGTAAAGATTGGGTAATGGATTTATGCTCATGCATCACATAATGGCATTTCAACTTGACGTCCCTAGCAAATTTAAAAGATCAATATGTATATCAGAAAATATACAGTTATACATTGGACAGAACCCCAAGCCTTTCTTCAACACATCAATTTCATGATTGGTCCAAAAACGTTTAGACAAACTGATTACTAAACTGTTATAAGTGCATGATATTAAATGTGGTTCAGATTGTATATTCTCATTTAGCATTAGTGTGTCTAATCATGTATTCTCTTCCTTTATTGAACAATTTATTTTTATTTTTTTGATTTCTCGTTTGTACACCCACTTTTTCTTCCATTTTTTCTCCTTGTTTTACAAAATGTTTTCCTTGTTGGTTGTTTTCTATCCTGTGCTACAACACTTCCTTTCAAAAGGTTGAAGGGCTGCTTGGGTGTGTTGTCTTAATACCCAAGCCACTGGGATCTACTTCATCAATTGATGATATTTCAGAGCAACTTGCTCCACTAGAAAGACTATCAAAATTAGATTCTTGTTAAAACTTTGGGGCATATTATCAACGAGGCGATAAACAATTATCGCCGCTTTTGCGTCCGTTTTTGGACGAAAAGCGGCGATAATTTTATCGCCTAATCAGCAAGGTCACGCTATCGCGTGAATCCTTGCATTATCGCTCTTTCCCCAACGCCCATCTTTGCATCTCTAATGAGATACAAAGTGGGCGTTACTGGCGTACCCAGGATGGACTACGTTGCAAATATCGCTGATGTTCACATCGCGATATTTACAAGGCAGCCCACATGATTTTAGCAGAGGTTAGATTTTGGCGAAAACGGCAGTTTTGCCAAAATCTAACGTCTGCTAAAATCCTGACTTAGCCATCCCTAACATAGGGGTGGATTCTGCTGATACGACCACAGAGTCGTATCAGCAAGGAGATCGCCGTTTGCAGGGAACATCGCTGGAAAACCAGCGATGTTCCCTGCAAAACGGCGATAACCTCGCTATCTCTGGAATTTTATCGCCCTGGAGAAGCGTGTTGTTAATAACGCGCTACCAGGGCGATAATTTCCAGAGATAGCCAGCGATAAGAAATCTATCGCTAAGCACGGCCAGCGATAATTATCGCTGGCCGTTGATAATATGCCCCTTTGTCTTTGGAACCTCCACATTGTCGAATTTATTTGCGAAGGTAAAACTCCTGCTATTTTTATCATCACAATCATCTCTCTGTATCTTGGTGAGTTTCCTATCTCTCACTATGTTTTGATGTTTATGTATTTCTTCCTTTAGGGTCATATAATTCTTTTCTGTGGCTTCTGTTATGTTCATTGTTTTGATCTCATCTTCTAAATCATGTATTTCTTCCCTTAAAGATGCAGACTTTCTTCATAGTTAAAGATGAGTTATGTAAACTATCCTCCCATTCCTGTAAGAGGACGGATCTAAGTCATCAACATATGGGAAGGTTAAAATCCTCAAGTCACGTGGTACCTTCTTATTTTCCAGGTACTTTTTTAGAGTAACCTCATCCCAACATTGAGATAGCTCCTTATTTGATACTTTAGTTTGTACTACCTTTTCTGTGTGTAAATTTAGCCCAAATGAGTCCTTTGTCATTTCTTCTCTGTTGTTGTCAAACAGTTCAATTTTTTATATTGATTCGTATAGGGCCCAATGTGCTGGTGATGTCTTTTGTTTTAACAGGCAAAAATATTTAGGACAGATAAGGACCAATGCACAGCACCACCAGTAAGTTTCCTTTCTATTTGTATAAAATCATTGCCCACCTCTCTGGGTTAGTTGCACAACATCCCAGTTCTTACAATTGTACAATAAAATAGAGAGGCCACATTTTTTAAATCAACTACAAAGAGATTTGTTTAACATCCAAGCAATAAGGCTTCAAAGATTTTAGCTGGTGTTGCTAAAAGCAGTTCTTTATTAGTTGTCTCTTCATAATAAAACAGCCTAGACAGCCAACTAGTTTTGCTCATACAAGAGCTTCATCACGACTGCAATGTACAAAATATTTAAAAATCCCATAATTACATAAAATCACAACATACATTATTGATATCACTTGATATCATGCAACACATAGTAACTATATCTCAGGATGCTGTGGCGGCTGCAACACAATTCTCTCTATGTTTAGAAGAGCTAGCCTCCTGGATGACCAACAATTGCCTAAAACTTAATGGCAACAAAGTAGAGGTAATGATAGTTGGGAAAATGCCTTCTATCTGGTCATCGGCCGGGTGGCCTGAGGCCATGGGTCAAATCTCTGTCCCCAAAGCGGAAACCAAAAATCTGGGGTGGTGGTTTGACCCTAAACTCTCATTTGAGAGTCAAATTAGGAAAGTAGCGGGCAAGTGTTTCAGGACCCTAAAAATCCTAAGGAGGCTCCTGGACCTACTACCTTACCTACAGCAGCCAGGAAAACAGCTGTTTATGCCCTGGTCACATCCCAAATAGACTATGGTAACATCCTCTACTTGGGAGCCACCAAAGGAATTCTAACTAAACTCCAACGCATTAAAAATGCTGCTGCGTGCTTGATCCTTAATCTCCCGAGAGGAGCATCTGCCTCCAAAGCTCTGATTACTCTTTACTGGATGCCAGTGGTGAAGAGGATTACCTATAAGGCTATGGGCTATTGCCACAGAATCTTGTGACACAAAGGCCCGAGCTACCTGAGATCTATGATAACACCCTACACACCTTCATGGAATTTAAGATCTGTAGGGGCTCACTTGGTGAAGGTGCCAAGAGTACAGAGGGCCAGGATAGGAGCCTGGTCCTTCAGTTATCTTGCAGCCAAAAGGTGGAATACCTTGCCACTGAATCTGAGACAATAACCTATGGAAAGGATTTTCCGAAAGGGATTAAAAACCTGGCTTTTCCATACTCAATTAGGTTCAGCCTACCTCTTTTTAGTGTTCTGCTCATCGTGCCTTTAGGCTTAGTTCCTTCTCCCCTTTCTCATCCCTCCTTCCGTTGGTGGTGAAAATCCTTGTGCGGGGAAACACCGGTGGGTGTAACCAGGTGCTTTATAAATTGGTAACTAAATAAAGAACCATAAAAGAAATGGTCTGACAAATAAATTTGCAGGCAAAACTAATACAATATCAAATTCAGTATCTAGAGAAGAGATATCATTCCCAAATGTTCTGTGTAATGTGCATCATTTCATATTATTATATACAGGTAATGCTCATAAACCCAACACCAAGCTGGTTTGAAACATTACTTTGAGAAGTTCAATTATACTTCAAAGTAGCATTGAGAACAATGGGGCCTGGCTAATTTAGTAGACTGAAAACAGGTTTCATAAAATTCACTTTGACGTAATTTGGTATAGCTCATTCCTTTACTTCTGCACAATAAAAAACACCACATTGCATTATAAGAACTTGAATAGAATAGTCTCCCACCAAGGTGTATCTTTTTGTGAAAAGCACAATCAGTGTGGTATTTACCTTATAGTTCACACATATTATAAGATCACAAGTCTGGAGTCAACTGTATATCTCATCCTGAAATGGGCAATTGGACACATTCTCACGATAGGAGGCACTTCTTTGGTAGTTCAAAATGAGGACTTTTGGACTAGATGCCGCACATGGGTATGTGAACTTCAATTTGTTATGACTGTGGTTTTGTTTTATTTGCGGTATCTCTAAATGAAAACTTATGAGCAAGACCTCGCACATGGGTATGTGAACTCCAGCACCTCAGGATTACTCCATGTAAACTTTTATTTGTTATGACTGTGGTTCTGTTTTACTCGTGGTATTTGTAAATTAGAACTTTTGGGCAAGACCTTAAGTATGAGTATGAGAACTCAATCATTTTAGGATTAATTTTTTGTTGATTTATTCTTTATTCACACTATGTATTGACCCATATTTTGAAATGTTTATATTTTAGAACTGCCATCTAGATGGTGTAGATAGCGAGTTTGTGAACAAACTAGATAGCATAATAGATGCCAAACTGGGTATATTCTTGTTAAATGCTCACAAATTTGTGTTACGTTCTTACTTTGGTTTTCACATGCACTTGTGATTACTGCATTCCAGCATATTGAGAACATCCTGTCATGAGAATGTGTCCAATAGCCTGTTTCAGGATCAGATATATAGATGACTATAGACGTGTGATTTTATAATGTGGTTATCTGTAATAGCATCTATATAGTGCAAGACGACTCACTCCCGAAGGAGTATCTCAGCGCTAGTGTATATGTGTGAACTATAAGATAAATAACATACTGATTGTGCTTTTCACAAAAAAATACACCTTGCATCTCTATTTTGTTGCACAATTTTAAGAACTGGGATGTTGGAGAGTTAACCGAGAGAGGTGGTCAATGATTTTATATAAATAGAAAGGGTGGTAGTGCATTGGTCGTTAGTTGTCCTAAATATTTTGCTTGTTAGGAATGATTAGGGGCCTGATATGCTAAGGCCCATTCACAAAGAATGATATTCTGGTTTGCAAAAAGGTATGCACTTTGCAATGCAACCTATATACTCAGGGTTGCTTATCTCTTTTAAAGTGATTCACTGGTGTGAAATATTTAAAATCAGACTGGAAAAGTCATGCCCCTTCCTAATAATATCTAGAGTGCTTCAGATGTCTAATATTCTTTTTTTTTTTTTTTAAATCTACTGTTGGAGTGATTACTTATTCTTGACTACAATGTGTATGAAAATGCCACTCAAATCCAAATAAAAATATCACCCTGTCTAGAATGGAAATGTGCAGGGTTTAAAGGCAACGGGTTGACTGTTAAATTGGATAAAAAGTGTGAACAGTGGCTAACAAGAAATAAAAAGCATCTATATTCATTGCCTTTTCCATACCATCTACAGCTCCAAGCAACCCACTATAATGGTTATGCTTAGGGTCATTCCTGAAGGTTACCCTTTTAGGTAACCATTGTTGCTGAAGCAATCTACTACTATTGTTGAGTTGTCAATACTCTTTTTAGCCTAGAAACATGCATCTTTGAACTCTGGTGATAGTGAGTTCCCATCTAGTTATATGTAAAATATGCATGGCCAAAAGTACCAAAATATGTAGCCAGGTTGAACATTGGAGCTAAATATTAAATATGCATCTGCTGGAGTCTTAAGGCTTTCCTTTATCTGGTTTTTAAAGTGGAAATAGCCACTTATGTTTAGCTTAGCATACATATTTTTTCAATAATATTGTGGGGAAATATCAAGTACTAAAATTTCGACAATGTGAAGATATATAGATAAGTATAAGTTTACGTTACATAGCTCCTCCTCTGTGTACCTTGATGAAACATTTATTCTCACGGTATGTAGATATTGAGGTGAGAATAGTAAATCTGCACTCACCTATTTGCAGCTACCATTTGTATATTTGGTCCTCTATGTTTTGACCATGATATTTGGCATAAGATGTTTCTGTAGTCATGGTTTGGCATACAACCTACTTGAATGGTATAGGATTCATTGCCTTACATATATGCTTCACAGACTCATACACTATCAAGGAGAAAGAATGCTACATTTTAATCACCCTAGGAAATTGTTTCAATTTTCAGCAAAAAATATTCTATGAGACAAAGCTCAGCCTGTTGAATGGCCTGTCAGAACCTGTGCTGCAGGAGCAAGACCACCTGCCATTTCTTGCACAGATTAAAAGAGTGCAGGTATGCTTCATGCTAGGGGGCTGGAGCATCTCTTGTGTATAAATTCCAAATTTCAAATGGAATCTTTAAACACGTTGCAAAAAAAACTTGACTTTTTTTTCAGCAAGATCATCAAGCCGAACTCATCAATTTTTTACTCTTATGTGTTCAGTGCAATGTTAAAGTAACAAATCGGTCTTATGGATGCATGTAGGGCCATATTTATGTCCTACTTTGCGTTGCTCTTGCACCATGCAATGTAATACAAAGTGACATAAAAGTAACCAATCGTCAACGAGTAATAATAATATTTCGATCTGCTTGTAGTTCATCACAATAGAAACAGTACTCAAACCTTTATTTGGAGAGCAACCTGCCTTATGTATACATTGCAAAGCTTGGAAAGATGTTTCCAGAATCGCAACAAATTCTGTCCAGCCATAATTCTCCATGGGGCATATTATCAACGGCCAGCGATAATTATCGCTGGCCATTCACAGCGTGAGAATTGTTATCGCCGGCTACCGCAGATAATTATCGCCATGCTTGCGCTGTATTAACAACGCATAGCGCAATGGCGATAATTATTCCTGCGATAGCTTGTTTTCCATGGAACATCGCTGGTTTTCCAGCGATGTTCCATGGAAAACGGCGATAACCTTGCTGATACGACCCTGTGGTCGTATCAGCATAATCCACCTCCAATATGAAGTATAGGTAAGTCAGCATTTTTGCAGACGTTAGTTTTTGGCGAAAACCGCGGTTTTTGCCAAAAACTAACGTCTGCAAAAATGCCTGGGCCTCCTTGTAAATATCGCGATGTGCACATCAGCGATATTTACAAGGTTGTTCTGCCCAGTGACGCCCACTTTGCATCTCATTAGAGATGCAGAGGGAGGCGTTGGGTAAAAGGGTGCTAACATGCGCTAATGCATGTTATCACCCTCTTGTTAATAGGGCGAAAACATTATCTCTGCTTTTTTGGCTTTTAAAGCCAAAAAAGTGGAGATAAGGCCCTTGATAATATGCCCCCATATGAGTAACAGACTAAGCCACTCAACTACGTGCACATCAGCATATTTACCCCCTGCCAGATGTGGTCATCAGATCTGCTCAGGTGATTGTAGATTGTGTGGAGGAAAGGACAAGAACCCCAAAATACCTATACATTTATATATTCACCTTTGACCCAGACAGCTTACGTTACTGACTACCTTATGATATCCGTGTCCCTTGTGAGGAAAATGCCACATTTATTTTACACTGATTACAATGTTACACATTAGTAATGCTAAACATTTCTCAGTCTTCTCCAAGCATTTCTCCCCCATCCTCACATCTTCCTTCCACTCCTCTCCACGGTTCAATGTGAGTCTGCTTCTGGCTGGCTGTTGATTCTCCTACTCTCCTAGGATTGCAGCCCTCACAAGCAGCAGACCCTCGGTGAATGTTGTGTTTCAGGGAGATGGAATCCAGGCCACTTCCATCGACCTTGTGGCGCCATTTCTGCTCTCCAGAGCTTTATTTGACCTACATCTCTTGCACATAAGTAGTTGATTGAATCTCTAAATTGGTGAAAGCTTTCGCCTGGTAAATTGACAATTACTGCTGCACGGCAGCTCAGAAGGGCACAAACAGCGAGAGCCTCAGGTCTGAACAAAACACCTGCCAGATGCTTAAATACCAAATAGTAAATCTAAGGCTGAATATCCAGTCGTAAATAGCATTCTGATGGCATACTCAACTAAACAAACAACTGCTGGATTATAGAAAGTCATCATCATCATCAAAGTATTTTCACTTTGAGCATACATGATTCACAAAAAAGTGCAATTAAGGTATTCATAGGCAGAACTGTGCCTTCCATACAGGACCGGAAAGTGTTTCTGCAGGCTCCCTGCACTAGCTCAAGAAGGTTGGACTAATTAAATCAATTCTTCTTGGGGCATAGATATCGTTAGAGAAGTAGGTGCAGTGACACCAGGGCACAGTGGAGTGAGAAGCCTATTCTTGTGAAATGAAGGCTGCTTTTAATACCCCATTTTCCTTGTCTTCATTAGGGCACAGGGCAGCATTGCACAACCCCTAAGTCATGAAGGCATTATATAGTATAAAACTCACTCAGAGCCACTCAAGAACACCATGGAGACCATTCACTATTAATTGACGAAATGCAGAGCAGCACGGGAACTTGCTGCACTGTGCTGGCTAAAGGGAAAGAACAGAAATGCTCTATATTTACAAAGATATGGAGCACTTCTGTTCCCTCCATGAGCAGGGGCAAAGGGTGCTGCAATGCGACAACGCAGACACCCTTGCCCCATGCTGCAAGGGTGTCTCGGTCACAGGCAGGATTGTTTATGTGCAGGAAGGGACTTTTTTGCAACAAAAAAAACTATCCTTAGAGGCATATTCCTGGTTCCATGTGTGCTGCACAAAGCAGCCCACATGCAAACAGTAACTAGCGAGGAGAAATGAAGCTATTTCTCCTAGTTATGCCTCTGTCAGGTAGGCGCATCATTTAGTCGCAAAGCCAAGTTTACAAGTCTTTGCAAATCTGAGTTTGCATCCAAATCCTTGGATGGATCCATGAGAACGCCCATGCTCCACCCATGTAATGCCTACCTGACGCTCAGTCATTCAAGGCATCGCTATGCGCTGTGTTGGCTACTTTGTATTTACTAAACCAGGTAAAGCCATGTACAGCGGCTTTGTTTGGCTTAGTAAATGGCAAAAATAATTTGGCACAGCCCCAACACAAAATCATTGTAAACGTGGGCCCATGTTTACTTGGAACCTGATAGCTTGCTTTGGAACTTGCTAGCCGAATTATGTACATGTTGAAATCTCCTTGTGATGACAGCTTTTCATGTTTCCATTTAATAGTGGAATCCAACTAACCTAACCATGGGCCTCATTTAAAGCATGATGAGTGGCCTGCAGTCCATCTGAGTAGTGGAGATAATGAGCTCTACCACCTTGGCTCAACTACATCCCTGCGGTATCGCTGCACCTCTGAAGGCACTGGAAGGGTGCTGACTGTCTGCCATGTTTTAGCCAGCTGCTCATGAAACGTTTTTTTTTCCAAGGACATAGCGGGAGTTTGTTTTTAGACTACAAAAAGATAATGGCCAATACCACTCTGGGAGTGTTCTCCCAGCGCATTAGTGATTTTTAATGTTTTTATTTTTCGGATGACCAGCATTTCCCTGGTGGTCCCAAACTAAAAAAGAAGAACATCAGACAGTCCACTCTAAGTAAGGAGGATGGTCTGATGCACATACAGAGACTGCACCAACTCAATTGGGCCTTCAGTGCAGCATATCCACTGGCAGATACAGTGACGGCAATGCCATAGAAAACATGATGGTCCACTCAACACTAAATAGAGTGGCTAGATGGTCCGTTTAGTAGACAGGGTACTCTGCCACGTTTGTGACCAAGGATCCGGTCCACCAGAGGCTAAATCAGGCACTATGTTTCCTCCGATCGATGACAATGTTCTCTAGTCACTATTTAAGTCCCAGAAACCATTGAAACATGAGATAAAACTATGGGGCATATTCACAAGGAGCTATCGCCGAATTAACGGCACTTTATCGCAGCCAAAGTCGTGATAAATTTACCTCCCCATTCACAAGCCGGTGTTAACAGCCCACGGCACCAGTTTACCCGCGATAGCAGCCGCAAAAAACATCGCCACAGAGGACCCCCGCAAATATCGCTAATGAGATGCAGAGTGGGCGTTCCCGTGACAAAAGTCAAGACAACAGCACACCTCAACATTCACAACGACCAGCCACATCCGCGATAAAAACACAAAACAGGCGATAAGGCGCGTTAGCACCAGGAAATCTACACCTGCTCTGACCTGGTGTAAAGTCGGACGGCAGCCTGCAAACAAAAAGGGAACACAGCCCAGGGCTACATCGGAAGGGCAACAGATGCCATGGAGCCAGTCATCATGCGGCCCGGACACCCAAGAGGGCCAAAACACCCACAGCCACCACCCCCAGGACCACCCCTCCCTGGCACCCACCCCCGACCAAAGACATGCCACATCAGCCACACCTAAACATGTACAAAATATTCCGCTTGATGCCGCACAATCACAACTGGTGACATGGATGTGTCGTCACAGAAATGACCAGCACACATCCACTATCGAAGCAACAAATGAAACTTTATTAAAGTGAACAACGAAATGAAATGAAGACACATGGCCGTTCCCCTCCGGACAATAAATGGGTCACAGCCTGTAAGACAAAAAACATGATGAGAAGGTGTGTCCTGCGCACATCAGAGGACAGAGAGAGAGCGAAGGAGGAAGAGAGGAAGAGAGGGAGGGAGAGAGAGAGGAAGAGAGGGAGAGAGAGAGAAGAGGAGAGGAGAGAGAGAGGAAGAGAGGGATGGAGAGAGAGAGAGGAGGAGAGGAGAGAGAGAGTAAGTGAGGGAGGGAGAGAGAGGGGAAGAGAGGGAGAGACAGAGAAGAGGAGAGAGAGAGGAAGAGAGGGAGAGAGAGAGAGTGCTGCCCCTGCGCACCCAGGCCACACTGCTCACCTGCTGCCACTGGTGTGTCTCCAACCACGTGCCGGCATGTAGTGCAGTTCACCAGGCCACACATCAGAGCCGTCAGCTGAAACAGAGCCCAGATACATGACTGGCACAGTACACACACTTGCACAAGACAACATCGCCTGCCCGCCCATGCACACCCAGGCAGAGGCACCCCAACCTCACCCGCCACCCATCAGAGCATGCCCGCCCATGCACACCCAGGCCCCAATGCTCACCTTCCGCCACCTGCGCGTAGACAGGAGGTCCCACCATGTGCCGCTGCAAGCCACAAGCCCGGGGCCCGCGGACATGGCACCCTCCACATCATGCAGCCCCACTCCGCAGGCCACCAGGTCTCACGTTTGGTGCTGGGTCTTGATTACTCCATGGCATAGGACATACCAGTGCACCCGGCACCATCGCAGGCTGCACACCCGCTCAGCCCAATGGGTGCCACCAACTCTGGGATCCCGGAAGCGACGCCACGTGGCAGTAGGCCCGCGCTGCCCGCTGGCTCTGGCCTACACTGCGGTCCAGCAGGGCACACAAAACCTGAGCTGTCCAGACCGCCGGGACGGGGCATCATCGCAGGCTGCACACCCGCTCAGCAGCTTAAGGTGCCACTGACTCAGTGCACCCAAAGTCACCGTCCTTTGGCAGGGTGCCTGTGCCGTCCGCAAGGCCTCGGATGCCACTAACCCTGTGCAACCCCAGTCTGCGCCACGTGGTGGTAGGCCCATGCCGTCCACAAGGCCTCGTGTGCCACTAACCCTGTGCGCAAAAACTCATGGGCCCTTATTGATTGAGAACCGTGGAGCGTCCGTCATCCAGTCCCCACCGGCAGAGGGGAATGTGACGCCGTCGGCCCCTTATGTTGGCGGAGTCACATGGCCTGTGACGCATGTGCCGGATGGGTGTGGTGTGCGTGCAAACCTGCCCTCAGGGAGTGGCTGTGACATTCTGACAACTAGACCAGTGACCTGCACACCACCAGCGAGTACGGCTGCGACGGGTAGCAATGAGGGCCCCCCTCGGGGCGTTAGCGGAGTGGTCTGGCCTGCCGTACGCCCGACCAGCACAGGGCTTGCAACAATGACTCGTGGGCTCTGGGCATGGTCCAGTCCATGTCCGGACAAGGAAGTGACTGATGCGTGTGTCCCTGCTGTAGTGTTCACGGTACCCGCTACACAAAATGCAATGTCGCACCCTCTTACTGTCATCCCACAGGATGAACATCATTGACGCAAGGGAAGGCACTGTCCCCACATTCATCCACACATCCATACATGAATGACGTAAGACATTACACAGCAGTGTGTCACTGGATGTTTATTTGCACATCCAGTGCAGTCATGCAGCTGGAGCGGTACAGGGCAATGCCGAGCACACTACACAATATGGGCACGTGGAGGGCCAGCCAGTGTCCATTCGGGGATGACCTGTACTGCGGAAGAGGAAGGGTACAGTCCGCAGTCTGTCCGCCGTGTCATTGGTCATCAAACAGGATGTGGCAGTCCATGTCGCTGTCCAAGGTGAGTGCATCGGAGTGTATCGGGGGTCAGTGGTAGGTCTTGAGGCCATGAGCGGCACCAAGCAGAAACAAGCAAGGTGGCGGAAATGAATGCTAGTGCCTGGCCCTCCTGACCACAGTCCCATCCACGTCCTCATCCCCGGTTGTGTGCCCTGCCCCACCTGTGGGTGTTGCAGTGCCGGCTGCGGCACTGTGTGCCACTGTCACATCAGGGGCCGGAGGAGGATTGTCGGCTGCACTGTGTGGCAGTGACACATCAGGTGCCGGAGTGGATACGCCTGCTGCACTGGGAGGCACTGACACACCAGGGGGCGGAGATGTGGATGGTGTGGGGGCAGCAGCATTCATCATCGCCACACCTTGTGGCAGCAATGCCATGACGAGGACATGCAGGGCACGGTAGATCCCAGCTACATTTCGCTGATGTGCAGCGGCGGCTGCCATCCTTTCCGCCTCCATCCGCACCATGTCCTCCATGAGCCTCTGCATGTTTGCCAGCTCACGGCTGGCATCGCTGGGGCCACTCTGAGCGGACAGGTATTCTTCCCTCCATGTCATGACTCCAGAGATGTCAGTCAGGGCTCGCTGGAGACCATGGGGCAGACATAGACACCCAAGGATGGTGTCCAGTTTGTTAGCCATGAGCTCGAACCCCACCCGCACCTGCTTGGCCGTCTCCCTCTGGCCCTCCAGCACACGCGTTGGAAGGCCATTTGTTGTTCCTGGGGGTCTTGGGAGGGTGCCGGGGCTGTGGGTGCCTCCTGCTGGCTGGTTTGGCTGGTGGGTGGGGTCTCATGGATGTAGCTGGGCTGCCCTGATCCTGGAGGTGAGTTGCGGAGGTGGTCAATGAGGTCTTGGATGGTTTGGGTGTCGATGCTGGTGTTGTCCTCCTCCTCGTCATCAGTGAAGAGTGACTGTGACTGCTCTGCAGGAGGTGTTGACGATGCCCCTGCGATGTGAAGGGCAGATGGTGTTTTACAATGTGTCCACATGTATGTAGCCGCATGGTACAGGTTGACATTCAGACAGCATGGCATTGTACATTGTGACAGTGTTTGGGTCTGGGCGAGGACCCAGAGTGATTGTGGGTGTGACTGTGTCCTGCTTGCTTGTGCATGTGTGCCATTGTGGCCATCTCCTTCCGTCCCCCCAGTACCTGGTGGTCACTCACCCTGTTGCAGTTGTGTTGTGTCCTGTCGAGCAGTGTCCGGTCCCCCGACTCCGGCCACAGTCTCCACACTGATGACTGTCGACACCAGCTCCTCCATGTCATCCAGCTCCAGCTGTGGCGCTGGGCCCCCACCTCCGGTCTGCGTTGCTGCCTTCAGGTTGGCGGAGAGTTTCTCCTTGGTCTTCCGCTTGATGTCATTCTATCGCCTCTTGACCTCGTCCATTGTCCGCTTGTGCTCTCCGACTGCATTCACCTTGTCGACGATGTCCCACCATATTCCAGTTTTGGTGCCCAATCACACGTTGGAGGTGATGAAGAGTTGTTGATGGTGTTCCATCACCTCCGTGACTATGATCCTGTTCGCCTGCGGACTGAACTTGGTCTTCCTGGTCTTCTTGTCCTTGCCCTTCCCTGTCCCCGAGGTCCCAGGCTGGTCGTCCGGGGTGCTTGTGGGGTTGCGCTCATCCTCTGCACCTGCTCCGGCTGCCTCCATGGTGCTTGTGTGTTGGTCAGTTTGTGTGTGGGTGTTTTTTTCTACTTTTATGGAGGTTTTTAACGCCTGCCAGGTGTGTGTTGCAGGCCTGGCGCTGCTTGTTGCTGGTTTCCTCATCGCGCTTTGGCCCATCGCGTGTTTTTTTGGTGTTGTGGTTTGTGTTTTTATCTCCATCGTGGTGGTTGTATCGTGGACTTTGTCCGCGGTTTCGGTAGACTATCCCATGGTACCGCCTTGTTGTAAATTCCACGTTGACACGGGGTTATTTTCCCGCGATGGGCTGCGATATTGAAAGTTGCGTTACGCTACTCTTGCGGTAGTTATCACACGTTCTTGTGAATATACCCCTATGTCTTGCTCAATTACCAAGTTGTGTAAAGCTAGACTACACATTGTTTTATTGGCCCTCAATAACCATATCTGATCAAAACTGGTGCACTTAACTGGTAGAAGGAATTCACACAGATGACTTAAAATCAAATTACTACATGTAAATTCGTCTGGTATTGAAGACCTTGTTTATAAAATGTTTTAAAGCCATATGCAGTGAACAGTGTCTTTCTATCTTGTATATTGCAAGAATGATATTCCATGAGTATTAAACAATCCTCTTGTATCAATGACTTTTCATTGAATGTAAAATATGGAACATCAAACAATTCTGTTGTGTCGATCTTTACTCAAACCATCTGAAATCTTTCCCAAATATTTTTTGTAAAATGCAGTTCCAAGTGTTTGCTGCTTGGCCAGCAGACACAGTTTTCCCAATCTGATCTGTTCCTATGCTACATAAGCATTTCCTGTGGGATTACCATCTCACGGCAGCACACAGAGTAGCAGTCAAGCCTAAGTTCAATTGGAAGTTTGGGTTATGTCTTCTGCAAAACATTTTCTACATTAACAAGTCTCCACTCAACATTTTCTGCTTGAAACAGTCCTCCACACTGGAAACTGTGAGAGGTTTCTCACCCTCACAAATTGCTGGATTTTGCTAAATTCACTTAATGCAAAATTTGAAAATTTCCCAGACATAATTGAAATGTTGCAGATGCTAAATACAGCATCAGTTGGTAGACCACAATCTGTACAGATGCACTCAGATTACTAACACCAGGCATACACGAAAATTTCTCTCCAGTGGATTGCTGGCACAGCTGATGTGGAATGCTTAGAGTAGAGGTACTTTGAGGCTTGGAAAGTAGATTATAGGGCAGCTTTCACCAGGGCAAACCAAAGCCTCTAAAGACCTGGGAATGCATTATGTAAAGGGGACACTCCCGTAGATATTGCTATGGTGTACATTTAAATGGGTACATCAGGAGTGGGCCTGCCCAAAGCACCCTTGTTGGAAAACGAGGCAGTATCTGTGAGGCCTGCACAAATAACATGACTAAATTTGTCCTTCACTGGGAACCAAACACCCAATTGTAGCGCCTGACTCTCAGAGGGTAGCGTTGCAGAGCAGTCTGAGGCTTACTCAAGGGAGGTGGTGTGGGATAGTAATCGCCATTTGCAGGTGCGCAGAAATAACACTCAATAATTGATTGTCCAGTCTGTACTCTGCTTTATAAAAGTAAGAGTACATTTATTAAACACACACACTACTCAATACTATGCACCAATTTACAAATATACATAAGCTGTTGGAATTACTTTGTGACATTGCATAACATCCCCACCCCTCCCGCAGGGGGGTGGGGTCTAGTACCACCACTCCCATGCCTGCACGTCATCTTGCCCCCTAATGCAGTGGGTTGACACAACTTGGAGCGAGGGCCTAGCCAACTGGCACCATCCCAGGGGCACCCCTACCCCATCATCTCAACAAGCATTAAAAATAGGTTCACCTGCCCCAGTGACACATAACCCGGACTGAGCATCTCATATTGACCATATAGTATGCACCCTTACATCTTCAGGGCTAACAGTCTGGGTTGTTCTTCACTTAAGCGCAGCAGCAAGAATACATGTTTAAGCAGCACTTTAGAATGATAGTACTCATCACCTTAGTTGATTATTATAATGCATTGCAATTAAAGCCCCTAAAAGGCATCACAGATGAAATCACAGGATTAAGTATATACAGCCAGACACCCTAGCAGGAATGTCTGGCAACATAACCCCACTTTGCTTATGACATCACCTTACTCAGGTACTTCTCATTACACATGTGACTTACAGTCCCTTTAAAAGACATAACGTTGGCAACTGCATCTCCATAGAAATAACATTAGTAATGCACTTCTCGTGCAATTGCACCTCTCCGCCTCCAGGGGATGTCCTTCTCCAGACATCCCCAACTCAGCTCTTCACACTTTGAGGCAGTCCCTAGGGCACCCCAGCTGTAGAACAAAAGTTCCAGCCATGGGGATGCTAATGGTGCCTTGCTGAGCCCTTGAGGGGTTATTCTTTTGTAAGTCCCCAGAGACTTAGGGTGGGACTTTTCCTCGTTGTGCTGGGGGACGCTGCGTTCCTCCTGCAGCTCCCCCTGCACCATGGCATCCACTTGGTGGTGACCCCGTTCTCCTGGGGCCACCACTAACAGAGACAGAGGCTGATTTCCACTGCAGGCCGGTCCTGGCCTGCAGGGCATTATGGGGCGCTTCTCCATTTCAGCCTGAATACTTGATGAGCGGCTCTCCCGCTGTGCCGGGGAGAGCCGCGATCGCGCTGGCGGCCTCCGCCGCATCCTTTCCCTGTTGGGGGGCCCGGTCCCACCCGGACCCCCACGTGAGTGTAAAGGCTCGGGGACCCCACCCCTGGCCGATCTGCCGCTTTTCGGGGGCCCGGTCCCACCTGGGCCCCGCGGTGCTCTGCCTCTGTTTCTCCGGGGTCCCGGTCACACCCGGGACCCCCGCCTGCCTTCTTGGTTGGAGGGCAGCCTGGGGAGCCCACCCCCGGCTTCCCCCACCGGCTCTCCGATCAGCTAGCACTCTTGCGTGCTGCCACGGGAGCTGGCCTCTCGTCTCTGGTCTGCCCGCTCCGGCGGGCAGACATGCCGGATCCCGCTGTTCGGGCGGGGCCGCGGGGGAGTGCAACGGCACTCCCCCCTCCTTCCTCTTCACACGGGGCCCGGAGATTGGGTCCCGGGCCTCCTCACCATGTTCACGGGGAGCGCGCCGGTGCTCCCCGACTTGCTGTCGTTGTGGGGGCCAGGATGGGCTCCTGGCGCCCCACTGCCACGTCTTCACGGGGAGCGCGACAGCGCTCCCGGCTTTGCTTCGGGGCATGGGGATGGGGTCTCGGGCCCCCAAGGACCTCTTCGCGGGGGGCGTGACGGCGCTCCCCGCCTCCTCCTCGACACACGGGGCCCGGAGTTGGGATCCCAGGCCCCTCCCCCACTACCTCTTCACGGGGAGCACGCCGGCGCTCCCCAGCTTCAGGTTCAGCGGGGGCCAGGGTGGGTTCCTGGCACCCCGCGGAGGCTCCTTCACCGGGTGCGCTACGGTTCACCCCGACTTTACTTCCTTTGGGGTCAGCCCCCGGGACCTGACCCACCCGGGGGGCATTCTCTGGACCGGCGGCGGAGCCCCACATGCTACGTCATCGGTTGGCCACAGGTTAAAGGTCGCCTACCTTCTGGGGGGCATTTCTCAGCCCCCAGTGGTCCTATCTTCCTGGTTTTGGCCTCTTCTTGTTCCTGGTGGCGCTCCCCAGCCACTGGGAGCACTCTCCTTCACCCTCTGGGTCTCACAGTGGGGGGATTCAGCAGGGAGCTGCCTTCACTGGCTCTCTGCGCCAGCCTTTCGCCTGGCTCTCCTCCTAGGCCTCTCTTCTCCTTGCGCAGAGGCCCCTGCTTCTACGCACTGGTCCTGGTCTCTTCTCCTGGCTCTGTTCAGGATCCTGGGACAGTCAGGGGGTTCCTCCTTCCAACTGCCCATTGCACCAGGCTCCAGCACCCTCTGCCTCAGCAGGCCTCACCCCAGAGAGAGCTCCTCTTCCTGTGCAAGTTCTTTTAAGAAGTTGGGGAGGGGGCTGGCAGGAAGTCTCTGTTTAACCTATCACACAGCGACACATCACTTCTCTGCCCCTGCTCCCTCCTTCCTGCCCAGGCCTCTGGATTTGTTCAAAATGGCGTCGTCCAGGGTCTCCTGCCACATGGTCTCTGAGAGCCCCTTCCCCCCAGTGCTGCCTTCACCCTGGTGCAGCTTGGTGTCTGGCACCCAGTGACAGCTGCTGATGGATTAGCCTGTAGCTCCACCCATCTTCTCTCCGTGGAGGGAAGGTCATCAATCCAGGCTGCTGGGGTCAGCCCCCAGCCAGGCCCTGGTTATGAGCTGACTCAGAGAAATATAACATTTCTGGATGACCCAAAAGCAGTACAAATATGACTTTGGACTCTACAGAATACTTCTTCTCACACCCGTTACAGTGGACTTTAGTGCGTGTCTGGAATTTGCAGGCCTTAGGAAAGTGACACTAGCCCCTGGGCTCCACTTCCCCATAGGGGAATAATGAAGTGAAAAACACAGTAAAACACACTGACTTTCCCTGGCATGTTTCTTCCCAGTGTATAAAGCCTATTCCATGTCACCACCCAATTCTGCATAAGTCCTGCCACACCAATCTATCTGCACCTGCTCCTTGGCTGCGCACGCCAGGAATCTCCCCTGCGCAGCCCCTACACATGTGCACACGCCTGTACACATGTGTCTGCATGTAACCAGCCTCGTGCCCCTTACTCCAGCTGCTGCGCAGCGGCCTAGTCAAGCTAGGGGGACACCAGTAAAATCCACATGCAGTCTCTTTCACCATGAGTTCACTGGGGGTGAGTCCCAACTTATGAGGCTCTCCCCCAGTAAAAGCTCAACAAATAGGTGCTCAAAAAGCGAAAAATCCGGGCGGCCCAGAGTGTCAGAACCACCTTCTAACAACCCTATTATAGTTACTGCACTGCCTCCCGAGCAGCTGCAAACCCTGGGTTACACAGGCGAAAGTGCATTAGTAAAAGACAGACCAGGTGTTTGAGGCAGTAAGTCCACCTTGCTCTGTGCAGGCAACAACTCGGCCTGCTTTCGAAAGAAGGGTATAGATCCCCCTGCAAGTGGGTGTAGGATGTGACTTTACTCTTCAAGTGGATTTTGGGGGGTCCATGAAACCCCCATTCCCTGCATTCATGGGATGCCCCTGGAAGATGCACTGACTGTGTGGCTACTCATAAGTGGTGCACAATCACTGTGTCCCCTAAAAGCTCCTTTGTATGTGCACTTGTGTCTATAACACAGTATGAGTGCAGAGGCCTCATTTGCATCGTGCCGCACATCCATCTGTGAGAAGGCCATTCTGACCATCTAATCCACCTGGATTTTTTTGCTTTTTGATCAACTGATTTCTGATCTTTTACTGTGGGAGAGCGTTATAACCTTGGACTCACCCACAGTAAACTCATGGTAAAATGGACTGTGAATGTTTACGGCCAGTGTCTGCCATGTGAGATAAGGCTGTTGCGACACACCCAGGGTAAGAGGCACTGGGCTGGTTACATGTGGACATGTGTGCACATGTGTGATGGCTATGAGAGGAAGACTCCTGTCATGCACAACCCAGGAACTGCGCACAGGTAGCCTGGAGCAGAAGGGACTATGCAGAGTTGGGTACTGACCTGGAATAGGCCTAATAATGAGCGAGTACACATGTAGGGAAGTCAGTGTGCCTTACTGTCTTAAATGTAGTAACACTCCATTATACTCCAATGGGAAAGTGTGCCTTAGGACGTAGCTTCAGGCTAAACCCGGGCGTAGTGGGCGTAGCGGGGCTACGCGGAGGGCCACGGAGTTGAGAACAAACTCCGTGGAACTCTGTGAAGCTCTGCTACGCCACCCGCCTCCCACCCGCCCTATTAACAATTGCTTATAAGTTAAATAAAACAACTTTAAAGTAAATAAAAACACCTTACCTTAGCTGCGGCGTCCCCGGGCTGCCCTCCTCCTCTTTATCGCGTTTGCTGGAAAAACTGCGCATGCGCATTCGCCCGCGCATGCGCATTTCTCGGAGGGGTAAGAACGATTGCGTAATGTTATCAAAGAGTATTTCCATCAGCTTATGTATATTTGTAAATTGCTGCCTAGTATTGAGTAGTGTGTGTGTAATATATGTACATTTCTCGCGAGAAATGCGCATGCGCGGGCGTATCCGCATGCACAGTTTTTGCAGAGAACGCGATGAAGAGGAGGAGGGCAGCCCGGGGACGCCGCAGCTAAGGTAAGGTGTTATTATTTACTTTAAAGTCGTTTTATTTAACTTATAAGCAATTGTTAATAGGGCGGTGGGAGGCGGGGGCTGGCCACCTCCGCTCCGCCGCGGAGTGTGCAAAGATTTGCCTACTCCGCGTTATTCGCGGAACACGGAGTAGGCAAATCTCTGCACACTCCACGGGCGAAGCGGAGGTCTCTGCCCGGGGTTACGTTCAGGCCCCCTGGGTCCTCAAACTCTAGAGTTGCACCAATGTACACTGTAACCTGTGTGAAAAGGACAATTCTGTAAAGTCCAAAAGCGTATCTGTACTGTTTATGGGTCATCCAGAAATGTCATTTTGTACTGTCTCAGCTCAGGATCAGAGCCCAGGCCTTTTGTGACTGTACTGGGCTGGGTTAATTACTTTTCTCCCTAGCTGCAGGAACAAAGGCCTCACATCTCTAAGAAAGCAATTGACAGTACTTAGGTCACCTCTCAAGGAGGAAGGGAATGGGTGAAATTGATCTGCATCAATCAGCCCACTGTTATCCTGTGCCAGGGAGAGGGCCTGCCCAAGCCACTCCACAAAGTAGGGAATCCAGACCTCTGGAGCCAGACCTGTGGGGGTGGCTTCTTTGAAGATTTGCTGGGGGAAGGCCTTGGCAGTGATGTCAGCAAGAGGTGTAGATGAGACCCCAAGAACACATGTGTCAAGTGACTCCTGGGTGACGTCATCTTAAAGTATACCAGAAACCTGTGCAGGCAGGTTGAGACAGTTGGGGGAGGTAATGTGGCACCTCAGGATAGGCCAGAGGCACGTTTCCTACTGGCACCTCCCACCCCCCCTTAAAACGTCTTGTGCAGGGACAAGAGCTCTCTCTTGGATGTGTTGTTCTGAGGAACACTGGGACTGGAGTCTGATGCCATGGGCAGTTGGAAGGAGGAATCCCCTGACTGTCCCCAGAACTAAAAACTCTGTGTCTGATTGACCGCAGGACCAGTGGGGGAAAGATTAGGCCTCTGAGCAAGGAGGAGAGAGGCCCAGAAGGAGAGCAATGGTGTGAAACCAGCCCCCTGCAAAGTTTGTTACACGTTTAGGCCAGGAGGCCTGATGAAAGAGCTCCAGGTGGCTAGGGATCACCACCAGGAGCAAAGTAAACCAAAGACCGTCCAAATTGGCACAACGGGCCCAAAATATCTCTGAGTAAAGTTTGACGGCCTTTGACCTTTGGGCGGACCAGCAGCGAAGAGCGTGGGGCTCTGCCGCCTATTTTGGCCTTACCCCTGTGTCCCTCGGCAAAGAAGCAAAAGACGGGCAGTGCTGTCACACCCCCGCAAAACTTTACGGGGCCCAGGACCCCATCCCTGGGCCCCGGGGAAAAGATGGAGGCGGAGTACACCATTGTGCCCCTGTGAGACTGCCAGGGGGCCCGGGACCCCACTTCTGGGCCCCATCGACACCATTGAGGAAGAGGAGCATCACCAATCTCCCCCATGTGGCCCACTCGCCCGGCCACCCAGAACGCATTTGCCCACAGGAGTGAGCAGACCAGAAGGACGTGCTGGCTCCCGCGGCAGCAAGCAAGTGTGAGGGCCGTGCGAGGAGTCGGCAAGAGCAGCCGGGGTTGGGCTCCCTGAGCTGCTTTCCAATGATGCAGAAGGCTGCGGGGGGTCCAGGTTCGACCAGGCACCCTGACAAAAAGCAAAGCGCGACACGAGGCCACAAAGAAGCGCAGCACGACGCCACTGAAAAAGAAAAGAAAAGAAAGCTAACGAGTCTCTCCCATCCCAGCGGGAGAGCCACTGTTCAAAACATGTGAGTTGTCATACTAGGCCTCCCTCCTTTGGGAGGGGTAAGAACGATTGCGCAATGTTTTCAAAGAGTATTTCCATCAGCTTATGTATATTTGTAAATTGCTGCCTAGTATTAAGTAGTGTGTGTGTAATATATGTACATTTCTCGCGAGAAATGCGCATGCGCGGGCGTGCGCGCATGTGCAGTTTTTCCAGAGAACGCGATGAAGTGGCGGAGGGCAGCCCGGGGACGCCGCATCTAAGGTAAGGTGTTTTTATTTACTTTAAAGTTGTTTTATTTGACTTATAAGCAATTGTTAATAGGGCGGGTGGGAGGCGGGGGCTGGCCACCTCTGCTCCGCCGCGGAGTGTGCGAAGATTTGCCTACTCCGCGTTCTCCACGGAACGCGGAGTAGGCAAATCTCTGCACACTCCGCGGGCGAAGCGGAGGTCTCTGCCCGGGGTTACGTTCAGGCCCCCTGGGTCCGCAAGCTCCAGAGTTGCACCAATGTACACTGTAAGATGTGTGAAAAGGACAATTCTGTAAAGTCCAAAAGCATATCAGTACAGTTTATGGGCCATCCAGAAATGTCATTTTGTACTGTCTCAGCTCAGGATCAGAGCCCAGTCCTTTTGTGACTCTACTGGCCTGGGTTAATTACTTTTCTCCCTAGCTGCAGGAACAAAGGACTCACATCTCTAAGAAAGCAATTGACAGTGGTCACCTCTCAAGGAGGAAGGGAATGGGTGAAATTGCTCTGCATCAATCAGCCCACTGTCATCCTGTGCCAGGGAGAGGGCCTGCCCAAGCCACTCCACAAAGTAGGGAATCCAGACCTCTGGAGCCAGACCTGTGGGGGTGGCTTCTTTGAAGATTTGCTGGGGGAAGACCTTGGCAGTGATGTCAGCAAGAGGTGTAGATGAGACCCCAAGAACACATGTGTCAAGTGACTCCTGGGTGACGCCATCTTAAAGTATACCAGAAACCTGTGCAGGCAGGTTGAGACAGTGGGGGGAGGTAATGTGGCACCTCAGGATAGGCCAGAGGCGCGTTTCCTACTGGCACCTCCCCCCCCCCTTAAAACGTCTTGTGCAGGGACAAGAGCTCTCTCTTGGATGTGTTGTTCTGAGGAACACTGGGACTGGAGTCTGATGCCACGGGCAGTTGGAAGGAGGAATCCCCTGACTGTCCCCGGAACTAAGGACTCTGTGTATGATTGACCCCAGGACCAGTGGGGGAAAGATTGGGCCTCTGAGCAAGGAGGAGAGAGGCCGAGAAGGAGAGCAATGGTGTGAAACCAGCCCCCTGCAGAGTTTGTTACACTTTTAGGCCAGGAGGCCTGATGAAAGAGCTCCAGGTGGCTAGGGCTCACCACCAGGAGCAAAGTAAACCAAAGACCGTCCAAATCGGCACAATGGGCCCAAAATATCTCTGAATAAAGTTTGACAGCCTTTGACCTTTTGGCGGACCAGCGGCAAAGAGTGTGGGACTCTGTTGCCTATTTTGACCTTACCCCTGTGTCCCTCGGCAAAGAAGCCAAAGACGGGCAGTGCTGTCACACCCACGCAAAGCTTTACGGGGGCCCAGGACCCCATCCCTGGGCCCCGGGGAAAAGATGGAGGCGGAGTACACCATTGTGCCCCTGTGAGACTGCCAGGGGGCCCAAGACCCCATTTCTGGGCCCCAGGGACACCATTGAGGAAGAGGAGCATCACCAATATCCCCCATGTGGCCCGCTCACCCGGCCACCCAGAATGCATTTGCCCACAGGCGTGAGCAGACCAGGAGGACGTGCCGGCTCCCACGGCAGCAAGCAAGTGTGAGGGCCTTGCGAGGAGTCGGCAAGAGCAGCCGGGGTTGGGCTCCCTGAGCTGCTTTCCAATGATGCAAAAGGCTGCGGGGGGTCAAGGTTCGACCAGGCACCCCGAAAAAAAGCAAAGCGCGACGCGAGGCCACAAAGAAGCGCAGCGGGACACCACCGAAAAAGAAAAGAAAAGGAAGCTAACGAGTCTCTCCCATCCCAGCGGGAGAGCCACTGTTCAAAACATGTGAGTTGTCATACTAGGCCTCCCTCCTTTGGGAGGGGTAAGAACGATTGCGCAATGTTTTCAAAGAGTATTTCCATCAGCTTATGTATATTTGTAAATTGCTGCCTAGTATTGAGTAGTGTGTGTGTAATATATGTACATTTCTCGCGAGAAATGCGCATGCGCGGGCGTGCGCGCATGCACAGTTTTTCCAGAGAACGAGATGAAGTGGCGGAGGGCAGCCCAGGGACGCCGCAGCTAAGGTAAGGTGTTTTTATTTACTTTAAAGTCGTTTTATTTGACTTATAAGCAATTGTTAATAGGGCGGGTGGGAGGCGGGGGCTAGCCACCTCTGCTCCGCCGCGGAGTGTGCCAAGATTTGCCTACTCCGCGTTCTCCACGGAACGCAGAGTAGGCAAATCTCTGCACACTCCAGGGGCGAAGCGGAAGTCTCTGCCCGGGGTTACGTTCAGGCCCCCTGGGTCCGCAAGCTCCAGAGTTGCACCAATGTACACTGTAAGATGTGTGAAAAGGACAATTCTGTAAAGTCCAAAAGCATATCAGTACAGTTTATGGGTCATCCAGAAATGTCATTTTGTACTGTCTCAGCTCAGGATCAGAGCCCAGGCCTTTTGTGACTCTACTGGGCTGGATTAATTACTTTTCTCCCTAGCTGCAGGAACAAAGGATTCACATCTCTAAGAAAGCAATTGACAGTGGTCACCTCTCAAGGAGGAAGGGAATGGGTGAAATTGCTCTGCATCAATCAGCCCACTGTCATCCTGTGCCAGGGAGAGGCCCTGCCCAAGCCACTCCACAAAGTAGGGAATCCAGACCTCTGGAGCCAGACCTGTGGGGGTGGCTTCTTTGAAGATTTGCTGGGGGAAGGCCTTGGCAGTGATGTCAGCAAGAGGTGTAGATGAGACCCCAAGAACACATGTGTCAAGTGACTCCTGGGTGACGCCATCTTAAAGTATACCAGAAACCTGTGCAGGCAGGTTGAGACAGTGGGGGGAGGTAATGTGGCACCTCAGGATAGGCCAGAGGCGCGTTTCCTACTGGCACCTCCCACCGCCCCCTTAGAACGTCTTGTGCAGGGACAAGAGCTCTCTCTTGGATGTGTTGTTCTGAGGAACACTGGGACTGGAGTCTGATGCCATGGGCAGTTGGAAGGAGGAATCCCCTGACTGTCCCCAGAACTAAGGACTCTGTGTCTGATTGACCCCAGGACCAGTGGGGGAAAGATTGGGCCTCTGAGCAAGGAGGAGAGAGGCCGAGAAGGAGAGCATGGTGTGAAACCAGCCCCCTGCAGAGTTTGTTACACTTTTAGGCCAGGAGGCCTGATGAAAGAGCTCCAGGTGGCTAGGGCTCACAACCAGGAGCAAAGTAAACCAAAGACCGTCCAAATCGGCACAATGGGCCCAAAATATCTCTGAGTAAAGTTTGACGGCCTTTGACCTTTGGGCGGACCAGCGGCAAAGAGTGTGGGGCTCTGTTGCCTATTTTGACCTTACCCCTGTGTCCCTCGGCAAAGAAGCCAAAGACGGGCAGTGCTGTCACTCCCACGCAAAGCTTTACGGGGGCCCAGGACCCCATCCCTGGGCCCCGGGGAAAAGATGGAGGCGGAGTACACCATTGTTTCCTGTGAGACTGCCAGTGGGCCCAGGACCCCATTTATGGGCCCCAGCGACACCGTTGAGGAAGAGGAGCAGCACCAATATCCCCCATGTGGCCCGCTCGCCCGGCCACCCAGTACGAATTTGCCCACAGGAGTGAGCAGACCAGGAGGACGTGCCGGCTCCCGCGGCAGCAAGCAAGTGTGAGGGCCGGGCGAGGAGTCGGCAAGAGCAGCCGGGGTTGGGCTCCCTGAGCTGCTTTTCAATGATGCAGAAGGCTGCGGGGTGTCCAGGTTCGACCAGGCACCCCGAGAAAAAGCAAAGCGCGACGCGAGGCCACAAAGAAGCGCAGCGCAATGCCACCGAAAAAGAAAAGGAAACTAATTAGTCTCTCCCATCCCAGCGGGAGAGCCACTGTTCAAAACATGTGAGTTGTCATACTAGGCCCCCCTCCTTTGGGAGGGGTAAGAACGATTGCGCAATGTTATCAAAGAGTATTTCCATCAGCTTATGTATATTTGTAAATTGCTGCCTAGTATTGAGTAGTGTGTGTGTAATATATGTACTTTTCCTTTGTCAATAGAAAAAGCATAGACTGGACAATATTTTATTGAGTGTTATTTTTGTGTATCGGTGAATGATGATTATTAGCCCACACCACTTCCCTGGAGTAGGCCTTGTACTGCTCTGCAATGCTTCCCTATGAGAATCAATCACTACAATGGAGTGTTTTGTTCGAAGGACAAATGTGGATCTATTACTTGTGCAGGCCACACAACTAATGACCCATTTTCCAACACCGTGCAAATGAGAAAACGCCCCCTTAAGCTCATTGGCACAATCTGTATTTCAGAAGGGGCTGTGTGGGTCTCTACAGCCCATTCTGTAATACCAAAGTGCCCAGTGGTGCAGAAAGCATTGCGCACACATCTCTTGCACCCTTGGGGCACTTTCTATAACATAGCAACTAGTCATCAATCAGGAGGTAATATTCTCTTGGCTTTGACAACTTTTGCCTATTTTGAGAAGGCACTAACTAGAAAACTGTGAGGAACACCCACAGACAACAACCATTGCTGAGTCTAGGCAAAACCTGATCAGGTGTTAGACATTTGATAGCAAGGAATTGCACTTGCTTTAGAAGCTTCCAAGAGTGATAATGTCCCACTATCTCAGCACACTGACTATAGAAACGTAGAGAACCCAACTAGGCATACAACAATGTGTTTGCATAGTCCATGCACCAGTGATCAGTGACTTTCAGCAAGTGAAATTACCAGGAGCAAGTACCAGTCTGAAGTCCTGGAATCCTCCTTCTGCATCTGGCAGTAACTGTTCCAGCCCAGGCCCTTTTTAATCTTCGTTAACCCTATTCAACACAAACACTGACTGATGGAATCTAAGGAATTTTTAAGTTCATCAGACAAAGCCTGTGGACATGATTGGAGATGTTTGTTCAGCAAGAAAGTTTAAGACAGGACATTACTTATTTAAGCACTAAGTGCCCCATTAAGAGTTTGGCTAACCGGGTCCTCCACCACCACACATGTATCAGAGTACCCTATCCATCCAACCCTCGGTCTGCCTGCTCTATTACAACAGTCGAGCTCCGGCTGGTTCCACCGGCGGAATCCTACACTGACAGCCTGGTGGAGCAGAGGCCATCGGTGTAGAAAAAGTAGACCACCCAGCCTATTTAGAGCAGGCGGTGTGATGTTCTTTTTTTCTCTTTGGGACTGTCAGGGAAAATCTGGCAGTCATGTACTGAAATATATCGCTAATAACCCCCCCCCCCCCCGCGCGCTGGGGGGAGAACTTCCAGATGGTAGAGTTAGCAGTAATTTGTTTTTCAAAAACAAACTCCCTCTTTGTTTATGAAAACAAAGAAGTTTGATGAACGGCTACTCGAAACATAGTAGCCACTCGCCAAACTTCCATTGCCTTCACAGGAGCCGCTGTGGCAGAGGCCCCTGTGAATGCTCTATTACTTACCGGTAATCTTCATTACTCCGGGTCCCGTTGTCCTCGTCCCATTCATAACAAAGTGGAGATAACCATCTCCCGACAGAAAAAAACAAGAGGAATGCTGGGACCCTAATACTGCCCCTCCCACCGGGAGTACATAAGCAGTACTTACCCAGCATCCCTCCTGTACAACCAAGCCCACACAGGAAGGCCGGCCGTCCGGGAGGGAGGGAGGGGCGTATGAATGGGACGAGGACAACGGGACCCGGAGTAATGAAGATTACCGGTAAGTAATAGAGCATTACCCCCAGGTCCCTTATGTCCTCGTCCCATTCATAACAAAGTGGAGAATACCAAAGCAGAAAACCGGCCTTCCGAACCCACATGCACACCCAAGAAACCACCACAAAAGCAGCAACCGAAGGGAGCACCGAGAAGGGAGGAAAAGACCGCAGGAAGCAACCGGCCCGTCGCCCAGAACAGGGCAGCAGGGACCAAACAAGGACCGGAGACAACCCAGAAAACAGAAGGGCAGGGCCCCAAAAGAAGGTCACCAACCAGAGAAACCGGAGACAGGGCAACCCAAGACCCAAAGGCCAAGGCCAAGAAGACCCACCGGACAAGGCCGCCCAGGCCAGACCCACCAGGAAGGCACACAGGACCCGGCAGCCACACAGACACAGCAAACCGCGACAGCCCCGAAGAAGGCCAAAGAAAGAAGCCAAGACCGGCCAACAGAGCGCAGGCACAAGCACCCAGACCAACAAGGAAGGAGGAAAGCACAGGCCAGAAACCGGCCCACCCCACCAAACCGAACGACCCGGCCCCAGAGAGCCCAGAGGAGAAAGCAAAGCAACCCCCGCCGAGGAGGCCCAGGAACCAGGAAACCAGCATCCCCAGGGCCACCAAACGACAAGCACCCAGCCCAGAGGGAGGAGCCGCAGCAAGAACCCAGGGGCCGAACAGGAGCGAGACCCCAACCAAACCTAAAAGGACAGGGAAGGAGACAGAGACTCGAAAACCCAGGAGGCCAAAAACCCCAGAGGGAAGGAGGCCGCAAACCAAACCAGGAAGGCCACCAAACCCAGAACAGCAGGGGCAGAGGAGGCCAACTCAAAGACCACAGGCCAGAGACGCCCCCAGAAAGAACCAGCCGACAGCCGACCAACAAAAGAGAGGCCAACAAAGACCGGAAACCAACAACGAACAAGCCCAACAAGGGCGGGGACAGGGCAGGACCGGAGACCAGGGCAACCGGGAACACCCAGCAGCCCCCAAACCAGAAAACAACCAGGCAGGAACCCACCGAACCACAGAGGGCAGAAAAAACAGGAGCCAACAAGGCGGAGGACCGCACAGGCACCCCATACCCAGGCCAAGCACGCAGCAAGGGCAGGAACAGCGGGAAAAAAAAAACGGCCCCAGGACGCACAGCACCCAGACCAAAAGCCCACAACGCCCGACCCCAGCAACGCCGGAGAAGAGGCAAGAAAACAGCACAAACCAGGGCAACACAAAAGGAAGCAGGAAGCCAGGACCACAGCCTAGCAACCCGCCGAAGCAGGAGGACCCGCAGGCCCAACCAACCCCTGGAAGGAGCCCACGCAGCGCCCAGGCCAAAGCAAAAGGCAGGGAGGACCAGGAACCCCCAGCACACCACTGCCAGAACATACAGAAGGTCGGAAAAAGAAACAGAGGAAACCGCCAAAGCGGAAACCAGAGGAAGAGCAGAGAAGGCAGAGGGCCAAGCAGCAGCAAACCCCCAGACAACCCACAGCCAGGAGGGCGGACCCCACAGAGGCAAGAGGAACACCACAGAATCGCACCCCAACCAGAGAAGGGGGGCACCCAAACAGACACACCGGGAACAAAGCCCGGGAAGCAAGGGAAGACAGGAGCGAGCCAGGACACCAGAACCAGGAACGCCCAGCAAAACACACCCCAGAGCCGACCGAAAGCGACAGCACAGCCAGCAAGCCAAGGAGGAAAATCCGAGGCCACCCCGAACCAGCATGAAGCCGCCACACCCCGATCAACAGGAGGCCAACCAGGACACGCCAACCCAGAGGCAGCAAACACCAGGACCCCACACAGGTCCCAACAGGGGAACCGCAACCCAGGGGGACAAAGGCGCACAGCGCCCGCCAGGACCCACAAAGAGACAGGCAAGGAGGCAGAGCCGAAAAAGGCGACCAACAGTCGCACAAAACCCGCAGGAGCGGGAAAGCCCTAGCAGACACCCAGCCAGGCACCCATGACGGGAACCAGACGAGACCAGGATCCCCCAGGAGCAAACACACCCAGAGCGCAGACGGACCCCAAGCGCAGAAGAGGGGAAACAGGAGCCACGCCAAGGACACGGCAGCAGCGAAAGACAGCCAGGCCCAAACAGCCGCGGCACGAACCCCAGGGACCAAAAGGCGAACCGCCACCGGAAACACACCTCGGGGAGACGCCAAGGAAAGGAAGAGCAGGCGCCCAACCACACCAGCCGGAGAAGCCCACACCAGGCACCCCCAGGCGGCCCCAACCAGGAACAAACCAGGCCCGACCAGACGGAACCCCAGAGACCAGACGAGAGCAGGAACGTCGGCAGAACCAGGAGGGGCGGCCAGGAAATACCGAAGCAAGCCAAAGGCAAGCACAGAGAGTGCCAGGGCAGGAGCAACCAAAAAACAGAAGCACCCAGCAAGAATAAGGCAAGCAGCAGGAGACAGGACCAACCAGCCAGACCCCTGAAGCAACCCAAGCACACAGAAGGCCCCGGGACAAACACCCGAAGCCCCAGGCCGGAGCAAAGGAGAACATAACAGCCGCACAGGAGGCAGCACGAGTGACCCTGGAACACAGAGAGGCCCACAGAGCGGGACGGAAGCCCGCAAACAAAAACGCAAACCGGACCCACAGGCAGAGGGGAGGCACGACACCAGGAAGCCCCAAGAGGAACCAGGCGCAGCCCAAGGGACGGGAGGAACAAAGCCCGGAACCAGAAGGCCCCGTGCACCAACCCCGACCAACCACGCAGAAGCCAGGAAGCGGAGGAGAACTCACAGCACACCCAAGCGGAGCAGAAGCCAAAACATAACAGGCAGCCCGCAGCGGAGGCAAGGCCCCCCGAGAAAGGGCGGGCAGACAGACGGACCCAGTACCCCCAAGGCCAGGCCACAACACCCACACCAGCGACACCCCGAGAAGCAGGAACGCATAGGGGCAGAAAGAAAAGCGGGGACGACCCCGGTAGGCCAACAGGAACCCAGGGAGTCAACAGGACCCCCATGCAGCCGCCAAAGGAGCAGGAACACAGTCCCACCACCAGCCGGGGGCAGGGAGCCGCGGAGGAGCCCGGAGCAGGGAGGACCAGAAGCGCACCCCAACAGGCCGCCACCGAGGAAGCGAGAGGCGAACCCGACCGAGAGCAAGCAGCAGAGGGAATGGCACAAGCAAGCAGGCAGGGAGAACCCAACACAGGGAATCCCAGGAGCAAGCACAGAAAGAGCCAGCGAAAAAGAACCTGCCACCACAGCATTGACAGGAACCCACGCCAATCCGGGGCAGGCAACCAAACAGAAAGTGCGAATGCCAAAAGCACAGAGAACCAGCAAATGAACGCCAAGGAGAGGAGAAACCCCCCCCGAACAGCGCCCCAAAAGAAAGTGGCAGAAGGCACGCGAGGCCAGGAGCAGGGGCACTACCCGAAGGCAGCGACCCAAAGAGAGAAGCCCCACAATACCAACAGGAACTCCCACTACACAGCCCAAGGTAGTGGAAGCACAGGACACTGCGCCGAAGTCGAGCTCCGAACCCAGAACCCCAGCGCTCGAGCGTCCAGCTCCAGCCGGAGAAGAGGAAGAGGCAGCGGCAGGAGACGTACCGGGCACTCCACCCGCCACAGGGCCGCCAGAAACAGCGAAAAGCCGCAACCCCCACCCCCGTATCCGCGCTCCGCAGGCGGGGCGGGAGCCAGAACTGGAGCATCCGCAAAAAAGGAGGAAGGAATGAGCACAGGACACGGAACCCCCACCAGGAAGACAGTGTCCCAGGTGAGAAACCACTCCCCAGACATGTACCCAAACCGAGGGAGAACCCAAGGCCGACTCCAGAGCCAGCGGTTTCCACGGAGGCTCCCGGAAGAAAGGAGTGAAAACACCCAGAGCGGGGGCCACCAGCACAACAAGGCCCCCACCGGCACTGGGAACAGCGGGAACAGCAGGAAAGCAAAGCCCGCCGTGCAACACACAGTCCGGACCTGAACCCACCACCAGCACTATGGCAGAGACACCACTCACCAGCTGGCGCCAGCACCACCAGGGCAGGGAAGCGTGCACCGAAGGAAGGGAAACATGAAACCCAACCTCCGACCAGCACAGACAGCCTGCCATCCTGTGGGAGAAAGAAGTAATGTCGAACATCAATTTCCAGTCAACTTTGAAGAAGGAAACGAAAACCCTTTCGGGACTCACCAGGAGCGGGGGCCAGCCCCAGCAACAAGGCCCCCACCCCAAACGACCAGCGGACTCACAGGAGACCGGCAGGAACACAGCAAGCGCAGCACCTCTCACCCGGCCAGGCTCGGGAAGAGGAGCACGCGACCCGGAAGAACCCGGGAGAGCAAGCCCCAGCCGCAAAGGGCCGGGAGGACAAGCAGGATACCGGCACCAACAGGGACAGACTCCCAGCAAGCCCAACAGGCCAGGAGAAAGCCCAGGGAAAACCCCACGCCCGCACAGCCAGGCAGCCGGGCGAGGGGAGAAGAAAAGCACCGCCACTCCAGCCCAGCAGGAGCAGCGCCAGCACACCACGTCATTCTGTCGACAGAAAAAAAGAACAGGAGGGATGCTGGGTAAGTACTGCTTATGTACTCCCGGTGGGAGGGGCAGTATTAGGGTCCCAGCATTCCTCTTGTTTTTTTCTGTCGGGAGATGGTTATCTCCACTTTGTTATGAATGGGACGAGGACATAAGGGACCTGGGGGTAATGCACAGAGAGCACCAGGGCCAGTTGTCATCTCTAAATATGATGGTCCTCTGTCCAACAGGAGAGCGAATGATGTCCCCCACTAGCCTGACGGACAGGGTAAATACTGCCATACTCCAAATCAAACCCCATATGTTTTTACATGTTCTTCAAGTGAGTTCCTATGCAAGGTTGGCACGTGAAACGTGTCCCTCTGTGCATATCACTTTGATAAACTTTCCCCTACACCTATTCATACTCATGGTTCCCTGGTGAAAACGTTTTTTAGACAGGTCTATCCATACAAACTGAGGGATGGCTGGGCACTTATCTTTTGAACATTTTTGGACATTGCAATGTTTATGAAAACCTTTGTTAAAATGCCACAATCGAAATTATGAGCTAGAGATAGATTTAATTCCACCTATGCTCCCCACCTGTTGATTTCCATGCCACTGCACATAAGAACTGCTAACAGCACTACAAACAGGAAATACTGAACTCAAACTCAGTCGCGGCTGGCATGTCTCGCGGGTTGTCGTGCGGGGAGTCGGTGGGGAGAGGGGAATCGCACGGGGGTGTTAATTCAATTAATAAAAAAAAAAATATTGAAACCTACCTTTTCGCCGGCCAGGAAGGGGCTTACGGGGAGGCCATGTTCTCCAAGTAGGCTACATAGCAACCTGCATGGAGAACTATAGAGTGCGCATGAATGGTTTGGGCGGCCCGAGGGCTGACCAATCAGTCAGTGCACTCAGCAGTGGGCACACAACTCCTCCCCTGCCCTAGAGCAGACACGCCCACCCGCCCGCCCCCAACCAAACCCTGCTGCTTTTCGCACTATGAGAAAGCAGTGGGGCGACGCTCCTCCGCCCTAGTGGAGGAGCCGTCCCTGCTCAAACTAAAGTTTAGGAAACAGTTCATGTCTGTTAGTTTCCTAGGCAATCAGCACTGCTGAGCCATTAGCATCACCAAGAGTCCGAATGGATGGGAGTCTGAAACTAAATAGATGAGAAGTACAACAGAAGGAGTGAGTTTAAGAGAAGGGCAAGAGATGCAGGTGCAGCTAATGAGAGGTGCAGCTGAACGAGAAATGTTAAATAGCAAAGGTGCAGCAGAATAGGAGATGCGACTGCAGAAGAATAAGAGATGAAGGTGCAGCAGAATTAGGAATGAAGGAAGTGCAGAGTGTGAGGGCGGCAGAATGAGGAGCAGATGCAGCAGAACTAGAGATGCAGGAGAATGTAAGGTGCAGCAGAATGAGGAATGAATTAGAGGTACGGACAATGAAAGGTGCAGCAGAATAAAAGATGGAGGCGCAGTGGAGCGAGAGATGCAGGTGCAGCAGAAAAAGAGACGCAGCTGAAAAGAGATGCAGCTGTAAGGATTATCCGTAGTTAGAACATTAGCTTCTCCTTCAAACAGTAGCTTTCTTCTGCACCTAGACATAGGTCGGACTTTGCCCTCTGTCGGGGAAGTTAGGCTCTTTCATTGCTGTAACCTCAGCTTGAGCAGTCTGCCTATGCTTTATCGTTTCATGAGCTTCCTGACCTACCAAGGCAGATGATCTAAAGAGTCCAACCAGAGGTGAGAGGTGAGCTACCCACATGCATGAACTGGATACAGCCCAGGAGTAACGGAAGCATATCCCACTGGCAGGCACAAGAGAAAGCAAAGCCGCAGTAAATCATCTGGAAGAGCTGACCAGGAACAACAGAGGAGCATCCCTCAAGTATGCTCTGGTTTTAGGCACACAGAGCGCCCTGGTTGCGACAAGTTGAGCAGGCCCACGGGCTGAAACTGAGCAACCTGAGATGGAAGGAGACAAAAACGTGTGTCAAGTCGCACATCATCAAAGCTATGCACTGCTGCCCAGCTCACATGAGCCGAAGAGGAGGAACCCACATGCATGCACTGGGTAAAAGCAGACCCGAAAAAGTATCTGAAGAGCCCACCCAGAAGCCACGGGGGAGCAGACCAACAACCCCCAGGCATGCAGTGGATGTCTCACCAGGTACCAGACGTTTTAGGCACTGCTTCAATGCATGGAAACGCCCTGTGAATTCATTCCTTCAAGGTAAGAATAAAAGGCTGCACACAAGAGTGGGCTTTAAGACCAAAACAAAGAAGTGGAACGTAGCTTTTTATGTAGACTTCATGCTGCACTTCTGCTATTTCTCAGCACTGTGCAATGGCCTAATCACTGTCATGCTGCCTTCATGAAAAGCAATGGCCACAAAATGTTGACTGGAGTCTGTTGGTATAAATTAAGTCATACTATATGAACAGGTGTAGGGGATTTTGGACTGTAGGCAAAGTATCACAGCCTCAATCCCTGCCTCCTCCTCCTACACACAGGGGACATATTTGATTGTTCCAGGGGTAATCTGGCATCCCACTACAACTGATGCCCAAGGAGGCTGTTTGGCATTGCCCGAACGTAGCAGCAGGCCAGGAGGTCTGTGCTATATCCCAAGAAGAGAGAAACAAACGTGTATTTTTTACTTCATCTGTACAGTGTACTTTTAACTTCACATACCACATAAATTGCATGAAACATAGGAATTTCCCTGCACATTGTGTGCATGCTACATATGTTTTGTACTCCAACTGTAAGCACTGTCCTAATTTTATTTCCAAATAATTTGCTCCTATTAGTTATTTGTAGTTTGTGCAATTTTAATTATTTCTGAAGTGGTGGTTCCAGATTGCGGTGCAGAGCTCCTCCTGTCGAGCTGGGCTCTGTGTAAGGCGCAGTGGACGATGCAGAAATCGGAAAGATACATGGGAGAGCTGTTCCATGCAGATCTAAGGGGGAGCCAAGGTTGAGCGCCACTGAGTCTCAGGTAGAGAGTGCAGTGGGAAAGCCAACAGAGGGTTGGGAGCAGTCGGGTACTCCTAACCTTGGTGCAGCCGGTGAATAGCACTGAGGCCCAGACAGAGAGTGGGGGCCACTGCAGCAGTCGATGCCTCATTCTCTGAATTGCTCAGGCTCATCGGGGTGACATGATGCACCCTACGTTGTCCCCTACAGCTGTGCGGTTCAGTATCCTGCCACGTCACATGATCTGACATTAACGGTCTCTTTGTAAAGGGTGACAGTGTTCTATTGCTGCAATATGACGGGTGGGCGTGGCCCACGCTGTTCCATCCAAGAGTGCTGGACAAGTGACCTGCTAGGTTATTGGATGGCTTCAGTGCATCCTATGCTGCAGTTACCCAATCACAAAACTGCTCACTGAGATTGGAATGCACCATACTAAGAGGCCAGTCATTCCAGTCCATTGCACGTCCCTGTGCTATTTTTCTACCTTCTGCTCAGCCTGTGGATCATTTTGAGGGGCAGACAGTTGCCAGCACACAGCACTGTCTTCCTAAAGCAGCAAATGATGGCTTACCCATGGGACACACTGCAGAATCCAGTACTAGGAGCAGGTATTGAGGTGAAGATGCAGCTCCCAGAAACAACAAAAACAAACTATTGAGAATATTGCAGTGCTTTTGGTTCAAATATTACAATGTGACTGCCTGTCTTTTCTAAAGTCCTTTCTAGAACGAATCCTTGAATAAAATATGCATCATTCATTGGAATTAAAACAGTGTTTTGCAATAATGAGACATGTTGGACTTGGCCCTCCTTGCAGGGCCACCCACAAACAGTTTTTGCCTTCACCCCTCCTTTTTTTTTAATTTGTTTTTTGTGAAATTAGGACTCTGTGCACTTTACCACTAATTAGTGCTAAAGTGTTTGGGCTCTCTCCCTAAAAGGTGGTGAAATTGACCTACTTCTGATTGGCATATTTAATTTACTTATAGGTCCTGCCAGCAATCAAAGGCTTTGCTAGGGGGTGAGTAGGTCCTCTGAGGAATATACAATTGCTAGGTGCACCCCTCCTCCTCAAATACTGTATTTCAATAATATGCATTTGCAGCCAAAAAGGTATCTGAAGCTGCGATTTGAGCTTGACCAAACAAGCACCAGTTCTCTGAAACAAACCTTCGCAATTAGTGTTATATGGCACAATTTGAGTTGTCTGAGATCTCTGGTTAACTGTTCTTGAAAATACTACCAGCAAGGGGAGGAGCACAGGTGCAGGGAACCACCAATGAATAGAAGGCAGATCTGGAACTTGGAAGGGGAAAGAGCAGCAAAGCCAGGAGGCACAAGACACAATACAGGAAAGCCAGGAACGGAGTATGGGTCGGAGCCAGGAGAGTGGAAAGTCCAGAAGACATGTATATAGGTGTCAGAAGGGCTGTGGGATCCAGGAATTAGAGAGAGACTAGAACATTACCACCAGGTATAAGTGGCAGTGGCGGCTCCTCCGCTAAGGCAGAGGAGAGTCACCCACTGCTTTTCAGCAGTGTAAGGAAAAATAAAATGATACTAACTCAATGTTATTATCATTTTATTTTTTCCTCTTGCGGGCAGATTTGCGATGCGGGCAGGGCTGGTCTGCTGACAGGGGAGTGGAGGAGTAGTTTTCACTCCCTAGGTGTGTTCTTCAATGTTTGGCCGGCCGTCTCGGGCCGGCTAAACTTTCATGCGCACTTATCATGTTCTCCACCCATGCTGCATTACAGCCAGGGTGGAGAACATGCCCAGGCTCCCAGTTTCTGTCTGAGTGCCGAACCATAGCGCTCAGACAAATCACAACATTGCATTGCAGTGTTCTGATTGGCTCAGGGGAGCCTGGGTGCTCCCTGTTCCATGTTTCCGGCCGAGGAGGAAAGACGCGACGAGGAGGACGCGGTGAGGAGGTAAGTTTAATTACATTTTTTATTTACCCCTTTCCCCCTCCTCTCTGCCCCGCCACCCCGATCCGTGTTGGCTGCCACTGGTAATTGGGGCAGGGTTTGGAAGCAGAAAAGACTACAGGGACTCTGGTGTATCAGGAAATCAGGAAGATGGTGCAGAAGCCTGCGCTAGGACGAAAGGTGGAGCTGGAAATGCCAGGTGTTGGAAAGAATTCTTTCATATTTTGGTGTGACATTTGAACCCTCCAAGGCCCTTGTGAGCGCCATCTGATGGCAGGATGGTGGAACCCTGACAGCCCCTTGATGATTTTCTCCTTGTCTATCTTTTTATCACCAACTTACAGTGATTTGTGCTGAATAATTTCTTGACCTGGATCAGTACACTACCATGGTACACAATCACTTGCTAACATTTTGTGCTGGGTTTTCAACAGAAAAGTGACACAAATTGATACAATATGTTTGTTTGGAATCTAATTTCCAGCACCCTGGAAATTTGCCGGAAAGTAATGCAATGCCACACTTAGCGCTGTTTTTCATTACTCTGTGCCAGGTATAGGGGAGTTTCATGGGTGGTACATGGGTGCTCCGATGCAACCACTCATGGTTTTTGAAGCAAACTCAATCTACTAACAAAAGTGGACAGTGTTTTGTGCCAAAAAGTAATGCCTCTTTGAGGTTGGAGTTAACTTTTAGAAATGGTTTTATTTCTCTAAACTTTTCAGACTTTGCATGCGTGCTGCACTGTACAGCACACGTCCAACGTGGGAAAAGTAGTAACGTTTGTGTAGGCATAATATGGCAGTTGGCAAAACATTGGAAACAATAGGAATATTATGTGTTTGATAACAAACTTCAACTCAGGTCTAGCATGTGCTGCTCCAATCACCCTCCCTGTGCAGGGCCATGGGGTATAAGGACTGCAGGTGAGTGAGTCAGATGCTTATGTGTGAGTGGGGGAGGGGCAATGACACTGTCCTCAGCCTCATTGCCGGTAAAGGCCTCTAACGGCAGATCCATGGAGGGCATATGGTGGGGCTGAAGATGCACTTTTTGATTTCTTGTCCTTCCCCTGTCCAAACTCAGTCAAAGAGGTAAAGTAGTAAAATGCATTCGCTCACAGTGCCTGATACCCTAAACACTGAATAGTGGTTCTGTCGGTGGAACGAAAGGATGATCCAGTGTATGAGTGGGACTGACACATTACTCTACTCATATGTCATCTATTGGCTGACCCACGATGTGAATGAGACTTAAACAAACACTGGCTGAAGGGGATTGACTCTAAGGGGCATATTTACAAGCCCCTATTGCCATGGAACGTCACTTTTTGCTACGTTCCCGTGGCGATAGGGGCTTCGCCTTATTTACAATGCAGCGTAAGCCACTTAACATGGCTTATCGCTGCCTTGTAAATAGGGCCCCCTTTCACACTATGCTTAGCGTGAAAGGGGTGGGCAGTGGGTGTTGCGGTGGGAGTTCCACCGCAACACCCATTGATTTTGACGCTGCCTCTTATTTACAAGGGCAGCGTAAATAGGGGGTAGCGCCAAAATGAAGACCAGGGAAAACCTGGTCTTAACTTGTCGAAACGCGGAGAAATGCTTTATTTCTTCTCGTTTTTGCTTTGTCAAAGCAAAATGCCTTGGATTGTTTATCTTCAGAAGGTGACCCTTCCTGCACATAAACAATCTTTAAAAAAAATGACATTTTGTAACTTCCATGTGTGCTGCATTAAGCAGCACACGTAGAAGTCACAAAACAGCATTTCAAGATTGCTTATGTGCAGGAAGGGGGACCTTCCTGTACATAAAAAATCTTCCCCTGCATGCGTTGGCGCCTCACTGATAAGTGTAGAGCCAGTGCAGGGGGAAACGCAGTGCTGCACCATATTCTTGTAAAAATGGTGCAGCCCTGCGTTTCTGAAGTGGCGGAGTGCGTTGTCAAGCCAATGAGGCTAACGACACACTCCTCCACTTCTATTGTAAATATCCCCCTAAGTCCCTTTGTGAATTAATATCATTTTTATTTTGCTTTCATTTAAAGTGTGGCAACGAGCTAAAGTTATCTCTGAGGCAGACCTGCAAAGAGCAGTGCTAACAAAGTGTTCTAGGACAAGCACTGCAATTTGTTTTAAACATATTCTAAATTGGAGGTGTTCATTAGTTTATAAAAGCTAGATGTGAAATGCATGGGCTGTAAACCGATGGAACACCTAGCTTGTACCGAAAGGGGCAATACATAAAGGCATTTCAGCTGCAAATTTGTCCTTTTACACCTAACAGGAATTCGCAGAAGGAATCCTGCCAGGTGTAAATGGGTTTGCTACTGTAGATTTATCCGCTAACAGTGTTGATAAATGTGTAGGAGTAACTGCCACGCACGGGATGGGAAGTGGCTGGAGCAAGACAGAGTTACCTTTGTAGGTTTCTGAACGTCCACAAACTTGCACCTTTAGGGGCATTCACAAACTCCCATCTGACCTGTTCCCAACTTGAAAATGGCCAGTTTCCTTACTGTGGAGTAATCGCTCTTCCAGCATAGGAAAGGGAATGTTTCCTTTTCCAAAACTGAAGGAAATTTAAGGGTTTTTTCAACGAGGAAAAACGATTTGCACATGGAACAGGGGTGTAGCTTCCATTGGTGCAGTGGGTAACGGGGCACCGGGGCACAGAGGCTGGAGAGGCCCCTGAACCCTGCTTATTGAGCTGACATTCACATGGTCTGTGTAGGAAGGGTTATAATGTATAGCAAATAAAAAGGAATACTTTAAAAAAGCTGATAAATATAATTGCTTTTAAAGGTACTAATCCTCAGGATGAGTATAGTATGCATTATTAGGTCTGCAGAATTTTGCATAATTCAACTAAATTTGTGAATACTAAAAATATTCTGTGAATATTTACGGAAAGTGCAAAATGCACATGCTTAGTTTAGGTGCCAATGGAAATGATAGTGGAACAGAAAAAAGGCATAACTTGTACATTTGAGAAAATATAACACATAGAATTATAGATGGGCAACAGTGAATTTTATGGCAAGACAGGAGGCTAGCATTATGCATAAGCCTTTTATTGCCACTTCCAAGCAGCACGCTTCAAAAAGAACTTAGGGGCCCATTACGATACCCGGCGTAAAAAAATCCGCCAGGCATGGAAGCGGCAAAAATCCGCCCGCACACACCGCCTGAACACCGACCACGCCATTATGAGTACACAAACTGAAAACCGCCATCGGCGGAAAAATCATACAAAATACCGCCCGCCATCGTCCGAGTCGGAGTCAAACCGCCCGCCACGGACGGAAACACGCACGACAACACAAAACCGCCCGCCCTCACGGCCGACACACCGCACGTGAAATTACGATCGCACCGCCATGAGCGCGGAAAAACAACAAAAATACCGCCCGCCAGCGCAAACAACGCCGATGAGAATCGACACGGCAGAAGCCATGGCGCCCACGTACCTGCACAGAAACCATCCGCACACAAAACCAATAGCACACAACATGGCCAACAAGTCCACACAGCAAGGCACGCACAAATACACAAGCACAGTACACATCCCGAAAACACCCCCCGGACAAACAAAAAATACAAAGGCCAGAACCCCAGACACAACACACCTGAAAACAACAGACCATCAGGACACACCCACATAGGTGAGTACAAAAGCAGCACTCCCACAGACCACAACCCCTTGCTACATTGCAAACCAGAGAGGAGAGGAGAGGACACAGTGACACAGCAAGGACAGCAGCACACCACAGAAACGCACACATCACAACCACCACCACCACCACCACCACCAAACACCGGCACCACAAACCCCCTGCACATTACACAACACACACCGCACCAGCACCACAAACACCATGGCACCACAAAGGATGCCCAAGTTCACGCCCATGGAGCTGACGGTCATGGTCGACGAGATCATCAAGGTGTACCCACAAATCTATGGGAACATGGTCCAGCACACACCACTAGCCACCAGAAACAGAATGTGGACCCGGATCGTAGACCAGGTCAATGCAGTCGGGACCCTGCCCAGGAACAGAACCGAGATAAACAAACGTTGGAATGACGTAAAGAGCCTGGTCAAGAAGAAGGAGGGCAAAAACAGAGAGCTGGCTGCCGTCACTGGCGGAGGGAATCCCGCGCTCTTTAAGACCTTCAAAGCGTGGGAGGAGAAGGTGCGAGTCGTAATCCATCCGGAGATCCTCGCCGGATTAGCAGGGGGAGTGGAGGCTGGTAAGTACAAACTAATGTATACCAGCACACCGCTATGTACACACATGCGCAACCACCATGCCACAGCTCCCAGGGACAAACACCCCCATGTCCAGCACACAATACACAACACATCACACGCACATGCAACAGACACTACCACACACAGGCCAAACCGAACAACTGTAAGATGCGTGGGGACATGTGTACACTAAGCCAGCCACGTAACCACCAACAGGTCCCCAAATATGCCAGAAGCGCCACAACGAGCACCCACCACACCCATGTGTCCGCCACAGCTGCACTAACTGACAAGTAACAGGTAAGTGGCAGGAACACAAAGTGCAGTGGGTCGGAAGGGGGACAGCTGAAGTACAACACCCACCAGGCCCCCACTCCCACAGACCAGCAAGGTGGAGCACTCCCCACACCCATGTGTCAGGCACAGCTGCACCAACTGACAAGTAACAGGTAAGTGGCAGGAACACAAAGTGCAGTGGGTCGGAGGGGGACAGCTGAAGTACAACACCCACCAGGCCCCCACTCCCACAGACCAGCAAGGTGGAGCACTCCCCACACCCATGTGTCAGGCACAGCTGCACCAACTGACAAGTAACAGGTAAGTGGCAGGAACACAAAGTGCAGTGGGTCGGAGGGGGACAGCCCAAGTACAACACACACCAGGCCCCAGTCCCACAGCACAGCAAGGAGGAGCATCCCCCACACCCCACACCCACGTGTCAGCCACCGCAGTGCACAACGACAGCCGAAAGGCAGACATCACGGTCCACAGCAATCGGTGTCAGTGGGTGTACAGCCACCCCCACGACCCACTACACCCCCCACCCCCACAGACCTGCAACATGGAGCACCCCCGCTAAGAGCCATGTGGCATCCAGTACAGTGCACGCACGAACAACTTGCAGGTGGGAAACTGGACAGGGCTGGATTACTGGAGGCATGAGGACCATAACACCACCAACACATGGGACATGTCACGTAGCACACGAACACGCAGCACCGCCCACCGTCACGAACAAGTGAACAATGTGCACACGGACATGAACAGCAGACTCACACCCCACATGACCCATCACAGACATAGCAACACCCAAGGAGCCACGTCTGCATGCACAAGCCACACTGAATATAGTCCCACACGGCAGCCACTGTGCAACTCATCACACACAACCGAAACACCATTGAAGTCCTGTCCATGTAGCCCCTACTGCCTGTCAACCACACACCCCACAACTACGCCTATGTAAGACAAACAACACTAGACGCAACAGAGCGGAACAACAGAAATGCACACGAACACCACTGAACCCATCAAACACACAGACACACCATGCACATACAACATACCATCCATCCCATCCGTCAGCCCCAGTCTCATGAAAGGCATGTCATCCGCACAGCTGCCACACATACAGCAGTCACGCTAAGACACATGCCCATGACCAACCATGTGCCAGAAGTCAATTAAGCGCACGACACACTGTGAGCAACAACACACAACATGGGCCACACCCCCCGAGCACTGCAGTGATGCACATGGCACAGGGCAGCACGCACACCAAGGAGATGGGACAACTGCAATACGTTGGCTGGCACACAACTATCACTCACTCATAACGATGCGTCCAATGCCATGTCCAGTAACCACAACAGACAGCAAATATGCAGGGCATGTCAGGCATGCACACACCTCAGACCATGCACTGTCATGCTGCCACAACACATGTCACGTTCGGCACCCATGGCTCACAGCATGTACCCCAAAAGCATATACCCTCCCAAATGCGAATCTGGGGCATGGCCCCCATGTTGCCATATGCGTTCCTAAGCGTTCCATTTGAACCCCAAAAGCATATTCCATCCCAAATGCGAATCTGGGGCATGGCCCCCATGTTGCCATATGCGTTCCTAAGCGTTCCATTTGAACTCCAAAAGCAAAGTACAAACCAGACCCAGGATGGGCCAGGAGCCCGCATACACCAGAGTCACAATGAGTAGGGGCAAAGCAACACACCCATCGGCATGGCCAATCCGTCCCATGCCACATGTGCACAGCACACAGTCCCATTGCCTAGCACACACACCTACAGATGCCACAGCCACACACTCGCCTCCGGGAAACCCATGTACGAGATTGCACGAACTGCCAATGTCAGACGACTAATACATACTTCGCCAGGTGCAACACAATAACAAATCTCATTCTCTCCACAGGTGACGAACTGCTGGACGCTGGGGATGGAGACAGCAGCCAGCACAGCCAGCCTACAAGCCCCCAACGAGGACACACGGATCTGGAGGATCTGTCCACCTCTTCGGACACGGACCACCAAGCTGGCCCATCTGGCGTGGCAGGGCCCAGCCGCTCCCCAGGACCCCTCCTACCCACCAACCCATCATCCAGGGATGCTGAACAGTCCCAGTCCCCTGCTGCCACTGTCGTTGCGGCCACACCCACGGTCATTGCGGCCACTACCACTGCCGCAACCGCCACCATCGCCGCACCGACCACCACCGCCTCCACCACCACCACGTCTTCGCTGGCACCAGCCCCAGCGCAGGTGGTGGCCCGGCCGACTGGATCCACCCTGGGAGCCACAGCGAGGACCGTGGTGAGCAATGTGGCTAGTGGGCAGGCCGGTGGCAGCAGGACTGGTAGGAGGAGCAGGGTCAGGGAAACGCCAGCCTCCCCTGGGAGCCATGCCCTGCCTCAAATGGCCAGAGTCCTTGGGGCCTATGAAGAGGCCCAAGGACAATGGGCCAGGTCTGCTACTGACACGCGGGAGGTGCTGGGGGTGCTGAGGTCCATGGACGCCCATATGGGCCAATTCGTGTCCCGTATGGACCAACTCGTGGACCTCATGGGCCAGCTGGTGGTGGCGGTGGGGTCACAGGCAAGGCCAGCAACACCACCTCCGCCACCACCTGCTAGGGCGCAGGCTCGGGCAGCAGTGTCCACTTCCCCTGCGTCCACAGCCAGTGAGCACACCTCACCCACCACCAGCAGGTCGCCACCACACACCCCCTCCCAAACGTGGAAGGGGCCGTCCGAAGAGGAAACAGATCTCCCGGGAGGACTTCGCACGCTCCAGTCGCAAGTGAGGCAGCCAGCCAGCCTTCCGCCAGCCTTCCTTGACCAGCCACTGCATTGACTTGCTCTACGATCCCACTCCACACAGCCATCTGGATGGCATGTGTGTGTTGGACTATGGACATAGAACCAGTGGGTACACCCTGATCATCACGCAGCCATGACCGACAGCTCATTGTCACTGCACGCACCACTTTTGTCATCACCTTACACACAATCACATGTCACAGTTTGTAATAAATGCACCTTTTTCACTAACTGCTGTTTGTGCCCTGTGTCTTTATTGTACGGAATACAACGGCCACCTTGGGCGGAAAGGCACCTGATGCGTGGCATGGAAATGGAATCCGGAGGGCCTGTTGGGACCTAGGGGTGGGAGACAGAACAGGAGCACATTCAATGAGTGTGTCACACACCCATCACACAGTACATGTCAACAACTACAAGCAATGTACACACATCGCACAGAGCAATAGGGCACAATGCCACAGCCACCAACAGTGGCATACTACCCTGGCCATGGAGCGTTGACACACTGCACGCAGTGAACATACGGCCACCCTGACACAGCACACACACACCTGCATAGATACAGACACATCATCCGTCGTACATGGACACTCACCGTCAAGTGAAGTAGCGGGCGATGAGCTGCTGGCGCACATTCCCAGCTTCCTCCTCTCCGCTGTCCACCTCACTCGAGCTGTCCTGGTCTGCGGGCTGGGGCCCTGGTTGATCTCCGTCATCCACAATGAGGGGGATCTGCTTCCGAATGGCCAGATTGTGCAGCATGCAGCACGCCACCACTATCTGGCACACCTTCTGTGGGGAGTACGCCAGTGCACCCCCGGTGCGGTCCAGGCACCTGAACCTGGACTTGAGGAGGCCAAAGGTACGCTCGACCACACGTCTGGTCCTCCCATGTGCCTCATTGTATCGATCGTCTGCTGGGGTGCGAGGATTCCTCAATGGACTGAGCAGCCATGCCCCATTCGGATACGCAGAGTCACCTGGGTGTGAGGGACACAGAGAACCGTTGCTATTCCAACTGGACAGGGGACAGCATCGCACAACCAGCACGCTACACCACTCCACATACTCACCGACAATACAGCCACGATCCTGTTGCAGATTGGCCATCAGTCGTGGCAAGATGCTGTTGCGCATTATGTGTGCGTCATGGGCCGAGCCTGGAAACTTTGCACACACGTGGGTGATCACCATGTCCGCAAGGCACACCACTTGCACATTCAGGGAGTGCGTGTGCTTCCTGTTGCGGTACAGGTGCTCAGTGGCCTGTGGTGGAACAAGGCCAACATGAGTGCAGTCAATGGCTCCCACGACGTGTGGGATTCTGCCAAGGGCATAGAATGCACCCTTCACTGCCGCCAATTCACGAGCCCTGGGGAATCTGATGTACCTGTTCCGGTACAGCATCATGGCTGCCAGTACATCCCTCAGCACCTTGCTGAACATGGGCTGGGACATCCCTCCTCCACTGCCCACTGTGTGCTGGAATGACCCAGTGGCGAAGAAATGCATGGCGGCCATCACCTTAGCCGTGGGGGTGGCAGCAGTCGGATACACCCTGCGGGGACGGAGATGGGGCTCTAACATGGCACACAGTCGATGCAGAGTTGGCCTGTCCAGCCGAAACTTCCTGATTACCTCTGTATCGTCCATGTCCGCCAGCAATTGGTATGGGCGGTCAATGTTCGGTCTCCGCCTGGGTTAAATGGCAGAGGACACATGTCAAAGCAACACGGCACATAGCAATTTCGCATACACATCACTGACATGACTGAGCAAGCACATGAGCCACAGCCCAGCTGTCAAGCTGGGACGGCACGGCCACAATACACTTACACAGGTCTCCCAACAATGGCAATGGCAAGTGAGACATACCACTGCCATGTGCATGCACATGGGGATCTAGGCCCCAATGACTTGCGGGGCGTGCTGATGGGGACTGACTGCATATTCGTCAAGCGGCAACGCCACGGCAACATGAGTGTCTGCTGAGCATGGTACTGCTTCCGAGGCTGGATGAGTATGGCACACGACGACGACGATGTGGGCACGGGCTGAGCGGCCAATACAAGTGGGACCTGTGGCACGAGGGGATATGAGACAGTAGTAGGTGTCAGCACTGCACCCTATGTACAGCACTGTACGGATCACAGCTCCCGAAACATTGACTGGTGTCCACATTGACAGCCCCATGCCAAGACGGCTGTGTGCTTGCAGTCACACGTCACAGGTGAGAGGTTACATTGCACGTGCCAGGTGGCAGTCGTACATAGTGGGAGCTGGCATGTGTGTGCATGTGTCTCCTGTTCAGGATCCACCAGATGGGCGCTGACTCTGTACTGACCATTGGACACAGCATGTTCCGTGGAAGGCTTGTGTGTGTGGGATGGTGGCACTGGATGTGCCTCCGTTGGGGGGGGCCATGCACAGGGCGGGTACGTCGATGATTGCGCATTGTTGGTCACGGTGGGTGCACCAGCTAAGATGTGTTGCCCTGTGTTCAATTCCTATGTCCGCATGATGATGGACTGTGGATGTGGGCAGACTACACATTGGTCGATGTGCTGTCTATATGCATGTGCCTTCACACCAGGCACAGCTGCCCCTGCACATGTGACCCCTGCTGGACTCGCTGCTGGGTCTGTGGAGCTGATGCACCTTCTGCGCGTGGGGCGGACAGCTCTCCTCACTTCCCTCATTGCGCATGTCATGTCTTTGCCGCAGGTGACATGGATCATGGAGGGCCCACATGTACGCGTGGGTAGGCTACACATGATTGTTCACTGGTCGCCACCCCCAGTCAGTGTTTCGAATGGGAAGGTTGTCGTGCTGGTGGTATGTTCGATGTGGCGGATGGGCGGGCCTAGGTGCGGGCTTACATTCCGGACATGGGGGGTAGTTGGATTGGCGACTAGTTGCAGTACACACGGGACACGTCTCTTCCTTTCCACATCTGGGTCATCCCTTGTACTAACTGACAGTGATACAGTCATCTTCGCCCCAGCCCTCATGTCCTCCCCTCGCCCCCCAATATGCATGCTCACCTGCGAGGCTAGCGCTTGCACAGGCAGCCCCAAGCTTGCACCAGAGAGGGCAAGGAGTGTATGTGTGGGTCCAGTTGCACGAGTGGGCTGTCTCAGGGTATGATGTGTGGCGGGACGCCGTCCACCTGCGTGGTGCCCCAAATGGAGACCCGGCCTGCATGGACTATGCATCACAGTCTTCGCCTTCCGGATCCGCCACCTGCGACACCCAGTGGCTGTGGCTGCCCTTGCGGCCAGGCCGCGTCCGTCTGTGGCTGATGGCCCACACATTCACTCTTTGGCCTCTCTGGGGAGGGCTCAGGGGTGGTGGCGCACGCGCTTGCACTTAGTCGCAATGGCATGTGTCGTGGTTGGTATGATGGGCAATGGATGGGATGGTGCGAGCCACCTCCCGTGACGTCAGTGCTGCTCGTGCTGTGGTGCGTCCCCCTACACTTCCATTTGACTTTTTGCCATGCTGGACGTTGAGGTTCTATTGCCTGCGTGATATGAGCAGGAGGAGCGCGAGGAGACCTCTCACACACCATGCTCCACTGCCATCCCGTGCCCTGTATCGCCTGTGCGGATTGACTATGTTGGGGTTACACCTGGTCGACTGGGGCTGTGTGTGCCTTGTCAAGGGGCATGGCGGGCGCACAACAGGATCCAGCTCGTCCACAGAGGGTGGGCTGAGGTGCGCCTGGTACCGCTTTGTACGTGTGCCCGGCTGCTGTGCACACACGTGTTCACTCCCCCCGACAGGTGTCCTCTCACAATGCCCAGGGAAGCGGTGGTGTACTGTTCATGAGCCCTCCCAACACGGCGTGCTCCAACTTGGCATGTGCGCATCTACCCGTCGCACCCACCCACCTGAGCACTGCGTCCATACGACTTCACACGACACATGTGTGTCTTCCACAGTAGTGCTACTCATTTGCGTTGACATCCAATACCAGTGGACTACATGGTCATGTCACGACTGCCGTGTACTTCACATACTCTCATCCTCTCTCATTCGTACTTGTGAAATGAGTCAGCGGAGACAGTTCTGGTTTCAAACATTATATTGAGTCTTCTGTCCTCTGTGATGCAGTATAGTGGACACTACTGGCAGCGGAATACATATTGAGGATATACTGAGCATGATTACAAATGGGATAGGGTGTGGGGTTACATCTGCTTGGCCAAGGCTGTGCTAATGTACATTTACGTATAGCTGCGGAGCTGCGGACTTTGACACAGACGGTATACATGTAGCCTACCAGACCGCTCGGCATCATGGGCACAGTCCATCTCAGTTCCATGTGACAGGTTTGCTGCGGTTGTTCCTCATGCACGCGTGCATGTGAGATGACATCAGGGCATGTGCTTGCGTGCATGCAGCGGCGTGCCACTTGTTGTTGCACTGTGGTGGTTACTGGACATGTCACAGTCACTGGGGTCGTGTTGTTGTTGTATGCACTTGTCGTCCATGCAAAGGTCCTGGTATGGGATTCCCGGGGCGGGGGTGGGAGGGGTGCAGCACCCACAGACTCCAGGCGACCTATTCATGTCCACTGAGCGGTGTGTGTGTCCATGTGCGCTGGATCCATGTCGTGTCCTGGTTGTTCGTGCAGTTCCGTCCATGTGGGTGCGATACACAGAGCCCATGCCACTGCCTCCCACGATGCATGCGGTGTTCCTGGATGTGATGGGGAACAGTGTGCATGTCCCGGTCATATCCGATGTCATGGCGATGTCGTTGATGGTGTGGTTACAGTTGCCGGTCGTTTGGTATGGCTGTTGTGGTGGTGACTGGCCAGTCCGTGCGGAAGCTGAGCATGGGTGCGGGGTTGGACTTCATAGGTCAGTCGGGGAACCTGCGTTGTGGTCCGACGTATTTACAGGTTGTCAGGTATGCGATGCCGCCCAGCAGGGCTTCCATGTCATTGGTGGTGTACATGTTTGCCAGCCAATGAAGCGGATGGTGGCTGTCAAGGTGTTGTTCGTAGGTTGTCCCTTGGAGGACCATGATGGGGCATGCTGGGTGACATTCGATGTAGCTGTTCTCGATGATCCGTCGTGTGGAGGCACAGTGGTTCCATTTCAGTGCGCGTGCGATGTTGGCCACATACGCCATGCCCCCATAGGCAGAGCAGGCCCTGTCGTGTGCGTCCAGAGGGAGGAGTAGTGGTAGCAGGTCCGCCTTCAGACATGCCGGGTTGGAGAGGCATATCTCGACGGGATGCTGGTAGGGACACCTCCGACAGTAGAAGACGGGCATGACGCAGCTGAACAATGTGATGCGGTAAGTCAGTCGGTAACTTACGTTCAGCAGGGACAGGAGATCGCATCCCAATGTATGTATCGTGCTGGTTTGGTACAGCTTGAGCTCTTCGGCGTAGTTGGGTAGGTGTGTTGCGGTTGCCATTTCGCAGCGGTGCGTTGTGGTGGCGTGCTCCGGCTGTGTGTGCAGTCTGCAATGTGCACACTCCGGGGTTGCTGTGAGCTCTGTGTAGTCGTGGGGAGACAGGACTTGTGTTCTGTTGGCTTGTTTGGAGGACACGGGCCCTCTTCCCACATGCTTCTCAGACAGTTCAAGGTCAGTGCTGTGTGACTCCTTCCAATTAACTTGCATGTGGCCGACATGGGGGAGTGTTTTCTTCTTTCTTCCCCGTCCGTTGTGTGCTTCTGTGATATGCGCTATCTGCCCTGTGGTCGGTCTCCTCGGCAAGCCTGTGTTGGTCTATTCTTGGACAATGGCTGTATTCACCGGCTTCTGTCGTAGGGCTGTGGTTTCGGTGTTGGAATGGAAGGTCATTCAGTGCTGTCTGCTCTCCCTTGTGTGGGCGGCAGCCTGCCTTTCCGCTCTGCGTTGGGCCTTGTGTGTGGATGTAATTCTTGGGCCACCTGTTGTCGGTCACCGGGCTCTTTGGTGTTCCGTTTCATGTGTCTTGTTCATATGTGCAGGGTGGTATGGGTTTTTCAGTGTGGTACTGGCGTTCCTCTTCCCGAAGGGGCCCTGCTTCTCCTAGTTGGTGTTGCCGCCGCTGTGTGCTTCGCCATGTTTGTTACACTGGGGTGTGTCCTGCTGTTGCGTGACTTCACTGACATGTGTGCGTCGGTTGTGTGGCGTTGGGTGTTGTCCGTGAATTGGGCGTTGGGGACATGTCTGTGGCAGGCCTGTCACGTGTCATGTGCGTTCGGGGTGGGGCTGATGTGTGTGCTGCTTGGTTGTGTCCCTGTGTCTGTGTGCGACGCATGCATGGCGCTGCGGTTGGCCTCTGCGTTGTGCGCATGTGTGGCGGCGTCATCGGCGCTTTGGGGCCGTGACGGGGTGGTTGGTTCCTAGTCCCAGGTGGTGTGTACACATGTGTTCTGCGATGTTAGGATTTGGCCTGTGTGTCATATGTGGATGCAATGGTGGATGTGTAGTGTGCACGCGCTGGTGGGGGGTTGTCCGCTTTTTCCGCCCTTGCACTGTGTGCGCTGTTTGCGTGCACTTGTTGTGTGTGTGCCTACCTGCGTCTCCGCGGTACGTTGCGTCCTTGGTGGTGCATCAGCAGAAGCATGGGAAGGGCCTGCAGTGCTGGATTCATGCCCGGGGTGCCGCTTCTTCGTTGTCCGTGCTCTGCGTCCGTGTTTCCGCCTCTCTTTCACGTGCGGTGTCTCTTTGCCGTGGGAGCCGTTTGTTTGCGGCATCGTAATTTATGCGCCGGGCGGGACGTGTTTCGTCGGACGGTGTGTGTCAGTTGTGCTGCGCCGCTACGTGTGCGGGCGCACTTTGATGGCGGACGGTGTTGCTGGCTTGCCGGCGGTGTTTGGCCTGCTTTTCGCATCGTAATTTGGCGGGCGTGTGGGCTGCGGCATGCGGGCGGTAACTGGTGGTTTTTGCATCCGCCAGCACGGCGGTAGTGCTTCCGCCCGCCATCGTAATGGGCCCCTTAATAACTAAACAATAAAATAGAACTTTGCAGTCCAACAAATGACTCCTGCCAGCCCTCTCCTTCCTCTTATGTTGCTGCTTCTGAGCAGATAAGTAGTCATGCTTAGCTACTGGATTGTGTGTTATGAATGGTGAATTAGATGCTAAAAATGATTAAAGTTTGAGGTGTGGTGAACGATGGTTGAAAATCCAATTTATGGATTGATAAAAAGGCAGTGTTAATATAGATTTATTTGGTTTTGAGTATTGATAGGTGTTAAGGTAAGTATATATGAAAATAGTATACATCGGTTTTAATAGATTTAATTTGAAGAGCTTTCAGGTTTCTGGCAAGCGTTTACAGATTTGATTAATTTGAACTAAATGTGATTTAAAATAGAGGTTAATTACCTTTGAAACGTTCAGTTAATTGTGGCAGTTGACTCATGCAATACATCTGCCTCGCGCCTTCTTTCGAATCGTTCCATGCGCAGGACGAGCCATGCATTGTAAGCATCTGGTCTCGCTGAGTCGCGTGTGAAGTATGGGCAAGTCTCTACGCCCGGTTCAACTTCACCCCAGTGTTTGTGCTTAGGCAGCCATCTTTTGGGTGGGCACGCAGGAAACAAAAGCTAATATGTATTAGGAAACACCAGAAAGAAGCTTTTTTTATATGTGACTCGCATAGTTGTGAGTTGCGACGTATTTAAGAAAAAGGAGAAGTTTAAAAAATAAAAAATAAATAAAAAAGAGGAAGGCTCAAATTAGTTTTTTTTGTGTAGAGGCGCTCAGCCTCGTTGTTTATTTTTTGGATCTTTTTCGAGAGGAAGTTGAAGTATATGGGTTGCTAGGAGACACTTCAGTTGGAGAACCAGAGGACAGTTATTTTTTTCTAGTCACGACACAGAGAGGATAGGATTATTTAAGGTTTGTTTTAGGAATTGATAGGAAAGTGGCAGTTTTAAGAGTTGTTTAGTGTTTTTGAATAGGACTTTGGAAATTGGTTAATTTATTTAAAAAATAAGTCTAGTTATTTAAAGCTAAATGGCAGAACAGGCATCTGATGAGGCAAACCATTCTGGTAAGGTTGTAGATTTGATTTCTAAAGAATTAAGGGAGCTTGTACAGGAGTCTGTTTTTGAAGCATTGTCAGGAAAGAAAAGGAATTTTAATAATGATGAGGAAGAGTATTTTTCGATATCAGAAGGTGAAGATGGAGCAGTAAGAGGCCCAGGGGGAAAATGTACAAGGAAAAGAAAGAATTTGGATATTCAGATTGAGCAGAGAGGAGTCCCAAGCGGCTCAAAAAGAATGGGTGTCCTTAGCGACACGTCAGATGGGCAGGTTAACCCTGCATTTGATATGGAAGATGTTGACGAACAGAGAGGAAGATCTTCGAGAGCAAGGTCAAATCGTGGAAGAGAGCATTCAACGTCGCCAGGAACAGGTGAGTATGAAGAAAGCCATTGGTTTTACCCACACAAGAGTGGGAGGAAGATTGTGATTTCACATAGAAAAATGGAAGTCGATAACAAACGACACATGGGTAATATCCACAATAACAGGTTATCAAATAGAGTTCGATTCAATGACATGGCAGGTTCAAGAGCCAAAGGAGCTCAGTTTCAACATAGAGTTACAAGATGTGGTGAGTTGCGAAATTGTATCTATGCTGAGCAAAGGAGCAATAAGAAAGATTTGCAACGAAAAAGTGGGTTTTGTAAGCACTTTGTAGTAGAAAAAAAGGGCAAAGGTTGGCGTCCAGTAATACATTTGAGGGAACTGAATGTTTATGTGACTTTTCAAGATGGAGGGAATTCATCTTCTGAGGGATGTGTTATTAGAATGAGATTGGTTGGAAAAAATGGATCTAAAAGATGCATACTTCACAGTGCCTATAGCAGAGGAAAGCCAAAGATTATCTGCGGTTCCGTTGGAAGGGTCAGTTATTTCAGTTTTTATGCCTTCCATTTGGATTAGCGTCGGCGCCTTGGTGTTTCACAAAGGTGATGAGGGCGGCAGTAGGTTTTTTGAGAGAGATATTTTGATAATTAATCAAAGGAGTCTGGATTAGAGTCACAATTGAGGATGGTGAAGGAGCATTTAGAGTCTTTGAGATTCGTGATAAATATGGAGAAATCCATTTTGGAACCCACACAAAATCTGGAGTTTTTGGGTTTTGTGGTGGACACAGTCAAGGCACAACTTTTGTTGCCAGAGAAGAAAATTGCAAAAATAATGAAGGAGATAAGATTTGTCTTAAAAATAGAGATGGTCAAATTGAGAGAGGTGTCCAGAGTGATAGGACTTTTTTCATTATCAATTTAAGCGGTGTTTCCAGGTCCGTTACATTAGAGGGCTTTGCAGAGAATGAAAAGATTGAAACTTTCGAAAGGGAAATGGTATGGAGACGTGGTGAGGATTTCGTTGGAAGCTCGAGGGGAGTTGACATGGTGGTTGGAGAATATTTATGCTTGGAATGGAAGGGCAATTTTTGGAACAAAACCGGATTTTGTATTGGAAACAAATGCAAGCAGTTCAGGATGGGGAGATTTGTGTTCGGATCAAGAGACAGTTGGTATTTGGAGTTTGAAAGAACAAGAGGATCATATCAATTGTTTAGAAATTAAGGCAGGTTTTTTTGCTCTACGGAATTTCAGTTCCCAGGTCCAGGGAGCTTCTGTTTTACTAAGGATGGACAATGTAACAGCGGTAACTTATATAAACAGGTTGGGAGGAAGTAGGTCTAAGAGGCTTACAGATTTAGCAAAGGAAATGTGGTAGTATTGTATGGAGCACAAGATTGGATTAGTGGCACAATATTTGCCAGGAAAGGAGAATTGTGTAGCAGACTGGAATTCAAGGAATCTTTTAGATTTCAGGCGATTGGAAGTTGAATAGGTATGTGTTTTTCAGAATTCTAGATTTAATGGGTCCCTTAGAGATAGATCTGTTTGCCTCCAGACTGAGACATCAGTTGAAAAATGATTACAGCTGGAGACCGAATCCGGGAGCTTTAGCGATGGATGCATTTACTCAGGATTGGACGCAAATGAAAGGTTACGCATTTCCTCCTTTTGCGATGATACAGAGAGTACTGGTTCAGGTGAAAAGGCAGAGATGTCAGTTAGTGTTCGTAACTCCTTTTTGGACTTCTCAGACATGGTTTCCTACGATAATGGAAATGACGGTAGAGATACCTTACCTGATAACTTGTTGTAAGGGGTTGCTAGAAGGAGTGGCAGGAGTGGAACATCCTTTAGTAGAGTCGAATTCACTCAGCCTTCTAGTTTGGAGAGTGTCAGGGGTTCAGGAAGACTCAAAGATCATTCAAGAGCAGCTTCGGAGTTGCTCAATGAATCTTGGGCACGAGCACTCATAAAAGATACAGAAGTGCATGGAATGTCTGGGCATGTTGGTGCGTGGCAAGGGATTTGGATCCTGTGGAGACTGATGAAGTTAAAATAGAAACATTTTTAGCAGATCTTTTTCAGAAGGGTTTGACGTATAGAACTGTGAATTGCTATAGGTCAGCTAACGCAGCAGGGCCTTCATTGGTGAATGGTGTTTCGATAGGCAGAAGTCCTTTGATCTGTAGGGTCTTGAAAGGTATTTGGTTAAAAAGGACTCCGGTTTCAAGATATGAGGCGGTTTGGGATGTGAATTTGGTATTAAGTCTTTTTCAATCTTGGCCAGGAAATAAATACCTTTCACTAAAACTGCTATCATGGAAGGTGGCTACTCTATTGTGTTTAATTTCGATCAAAAGAGTGTCAGATGTCAGAGCATTGGAGGCAAGTAGATGTTTTTATCGTCCTGAAGGAGTGCGTTTTGAAATAATGAAAAGAACCAAAACTATGTCGGAATCTGTGTTCTATCCTAGATTTGAACATAATTCAAAATTGTGTGTTGTGAATCGTCTGCATGAGTATGAGGCAAGAGTAAGAGAATACAGATGTCATGGGGAGGATCAGTTGTTGATTTCATATGTGAAGCCTTTTAAAGGGGTTTCTTCAGCAACTATTGCAAGATGGGTGAAGTCGGTTATGAAGGAAGCAGGAGTAAATTTAAATCAGTTTAAGGCACATTCATTAAGAGGTGCTATGGTGAGCAAGGTGTATTTGAATGGTGGAAGACTGGAGGAGATTTTGAAGGTGACAGATTGGAGCAATGCAGGAGTTTTTAGGAAGTTTTATTTCAGGCCAATTGAGCATGTATCAAACAAGGTGTTGGAAAGCTTTGAACATGCATAATGCTAGCCTCCTGTCTTGCCAGAAAATGTCGATTCTCAGAGGTTGCACTGCATAAAGAATTGTGATTTTATTAAAGACAAGGAGGCTAGGATTATCCCATCTACCCTCCCTGGGTGTGGTAAAGTTATTTGGATGGGATATTGTTATTGGTAATACGCATTATCTTTGGAAGATGTGTTAAAATAATAATAATAAATATTTTATAATTTTGGATTTTTAAATGCTGTATTTTTATTTCAGAAATTTGAGTTTGGAGCAAGATTTGGAGGATAAAGTGGTTTTAAGAAGTCATCAGAACAAAAGAGGAAGGAGAGGGCTGGCGGGAGTCATTTGTTGGACTGCAAAGTTCTATTTGATTGTTTGGTTATTAAGTTCTTTTTGGAATACTTTGAAGCGTGCTGCTTGGAAGTGGCAATAAAAGATTTATGCATAATGCTCCTTGTCTTTAATAAAATCATGATTCTCTATGCAGTGCCACCTCTGAGAATCGACATTATGGGGATGTTTTTTCACTGGGGGGTTCTGAGTGACATCCAATAGACAATGAGAGCAAAGCTTGAGTTGCCTATGATGTCTCTCAGAACCTTGAGGGGGGTTTACCCACCTATAATGTTATGTTATGTATGGCCCCCATAATTATGTGACCCTGCTTTCAACTGCTACCCAGTGGCAAAGGGGTAATGGGGGAGCCATATATAACATGGCCTCTGTTGTGTATCCCGGTCCCTAAAAAAAACTACTTGCCATCCTTGACCAGCTCCAATCACCTTTCCTGCCTTCCTTCCTCCTCCTGCAGCTGTGCTTTCTGCTTTCAGGCTATAATGACATCACAACAGTGGGTACCCAGTTTAGTTACCAACTGTTGCTATGTCACAGCAATGGGTTATGAGATTCAGAAACTGAAATAAATGACGGAGGCTCTCTACCAAAGCCATACATAACAAATGAATTCAGTACATTATCGCGTCTTAGTAATATCTTTGTGAATAATTTATTACATCTTCTGGTATCGGTCAGTGACTTCTTTGTGTTCAATCTATTGGGTTATACTGCTTTCTAGGTCTTCTGCCTCTAGTCTGCTGCACTGTGCTCCTGGAACTCTTCCTACCTGTCCCACCACAAATCTGGTGGGAGCTGGTACAGAATGAGTAGAAATATCACAGCATCTCTTTATGTTCCTATTCAGCACCAACACCCAGATTTTTTTCCACTTAGTAATTATTCCTTTATTGCAGCTTCTATTCAATTGGTAGTTAAAGGGTTGAGCAGAACCTGCTCCTCTTAGCAAGTGTTGAGGCTTCCCTCTTAATCGTTGTACAGAAAAGGCTGGTTTTTTTATATTTAAGCTGCTGAAATAAAGCCAGACTCATAAAAATTTCCTGACGGTCTAAGAAGCTACACTTAAAATGCTTTTTAAAATCTGAGATTTATTGAAATGCAATTGGTATTAGTCTCCATGTTTTATCATAGTTGTCATAAGATCTCTGAAATTTTGATATATGGTGCAATCCCCACAAGAAGAAACATGATAGGTTTGGTAATGTACCATCTGCCCTACATTATAAGGATATTCCAAGTCACTGAGGAGTTCCCAGACCATAAAGGGGAACAAGGCCAAAGGTTGTGTTCCTTTATTAGGTTATGGACCACTGAGGTGACTTGCAATATCCTTACCGTGTATGGCAGGGGGTATTTTATTTCTTATAACACATGGTCACACCATCACCTTTCCCACAAACCACTTAAGTCCTTGGTGCATAGCTCTTTCATATGAATGAAAGAACATGTTTGCAAATATGAAGAATAAAAATAGAATCTCCGGTACAAATTTAAACACATCAAAAAACCTATTTCATATTTGTTACAAAAAGACATTAGAATCAGTTTAATATAAGTCAGTATTTTAATTTTTCCTTTTCTATAATTACCTAAGGAGTGCAAAAATAAACATGTTGACATAAATGTTTCATTTCTGCTTGTCACTGCACAGTTAGAAAACAGCAGAAGAAAGAAAAGCACATTTGTTTTCCTTCTTTAAACAACTGCTTTAATTATGCTCCCTGCCTTTCCCCTCAGCTGCTGGCTTTGGCAGAAAGCATTGTGACATCAGAACTCCACTGTATTAATTTATTACAGTTGAGCAGCTATGTCTTTTTTTATAATTGATGACCAAATATGTCACAAGTTTCCTATTGTAAAGAAAATACAGACATGTTTTTTCCTACAGGAATTGCAGAATCCCAAGTTTTATAAAGTACTAACTTCACTTGTGACACATCATGTGCTCCTGCTTTGTAAATATCGGGTTTGGTGCACCTATACAGCTCATCACACTGGCATTATCCACATCGCTGTGTATCTTTTCCAAAGATAGTCCCTTATGTTCCAGCCCACATTCCAAGACAAATACTGAACAGCAGAGGAGACGGCTAACTTCTTATTCAGCTTTAATTTTCTTGAGGCAGGGTGTCATATGTAATATGGCTATAGAGAAGAAAAACAAGGATGATAATGTGGGTATATCAAATAAGGAGTACACAAGAATAGTATACATTCAGAAAGTCAACACAGGTTCCTAATGCATATATCCTTCAAAAAGTGGTCAAGAATAAAAGTTCCAAGGAAGTACAAATGATAGAGGAAAGATGCCTCTATTCCGTGTGTTATTTACAGTAGGCATAATGATCTTTGTTCATTGAAATCAAATCGATTTTTCAACATTTGCAGATTTTGGATCCGCTTGATTTACAATTTTTGCTTTCCTGAAGGCTGGTGTTTCCATGCAGAGACTATCGGCACTTCTTAGGATATATGAGCCACTTGAGCCACCTGAAATACACAGTTTGTTGGCTAGATAGTTCAGAGTGCCCTTATGTAGAGACTTATATGCAGTGCAATACAGTTTGAACAGGCTTCTCGTCTCTATGGAAAGCAAGCTGAGGGTGAACAATATTAGAGTGATACAACTCACTCTTCTGGTGCCTGATATCAGATGAGTTGTGACACTTAGGGCTGATTTTATGGGTGCCAGGTGTCTTTTTGGGATGCCATAGACCGTTTTAAAGAGGAATATCATTTGCACCATTTGCACGATGGTCATGGCTGTAGTGCGAACAGCAGGTTGGGCATCGCTTCATCAATAGGAAGTTACTTCCCAGGGAACAGAGGTGGACTGCAATTGAAATGGAAGCCTTTACAGTGGTCTGGGCACTGAAGAAGCTGAGACTATACTTGCTTGGGACTCACTTTGAGGGTTCAGACAGACCACCAACCCCTCAGATGGCTAATGAAGATAAGAGGTGAGAATCCCAAACCATTGAGGTAGTCAATCTCCCTACAGGAAATGGACTTTATGGTGTAACATCACCCTGGGAATGACCACACCAATTCTGATGGTTTTTCCAAGTTGTTCCGCCTTTGCCATAAGAACTCCCATGAGGGTGGGTAGTTCTCCCTGCTTTCAGAGTCGGGGGCACCTGATATCCATGGCATGGTATTACCCCAAACATTTTGCCTTCACCCTTCCTCTTTGCTGAATTTGTTTTTGTTGACTGTAGGACTCATTGTCTTCTACTACTGATAACCAGTGATAAAGTGCTTGTGCTCACTCCTCCCAACATGGTCAAATTGTTCTATACTTAATTGGCACATTTAATTTAATTGTGAGTCCCTAGTAAATAGTACTTCTTGTACCCAGGGCCATTGTCCATGAGTGCCATGTACATATGCTAACAGGCCAATTTGACCCTGTTGGGAGGAGTGAGCACAAGCACTTTAGCACTGGTTAGTAGTTGTAAAGTGCACAAAGTCTTAAAGCCCAAAAAAACAGATTCAGCAACTGGGGGTGAGGGGTGAAGGCAAAATGTTTGGAGAATGCAACACTAAGAATGTCATGTCTAACACATTGCTTTGAGGAGCAGGACTGTATGATTTTGGTTATGAAAGGGAGAGTGGATATTTGTTGATAGTTGTTCATATCTTCTGTGCCTGTAACATGTTTTTGAGTACAGAGGGGATTTGGCCAGTTTTTAGTTTGTCAGGGTAAACACATAGGCCACGGGGGCGTTGATCACATTTGAACTAAGGCGTCACTGATATATTGTATCATCTTTGCTTGAATTACATCTAAGTAAAGGGAGTGAGGTCTTAGGATAACTATGATGTGATCAATGAAGCTTGTGATACTTCCTGGAAACCTGACCAATTGAGATTAAGGAATCTTTGGTATATTAATGGAGAGAGGTTTGATCTTTCTTATTTTGTCTTAGAAAAATCTAAAGACTCTCTTGCAGTTTTCCCAGGAATATGTGATATCCCCAGAGACTGAGGGGCATATTCACAAGGAGCTATTGCCGAATCAACGGCACTTTATCGCAGCCAAAGTTGTGATAAATATACCTCCCCATTCACAAGCTGGTGTAAACAGCCCACAGCACCAGTTTACCCGCGATAGCAGCCGCAAAAAACATCGCCGCAGAGGACCCGCGCAACTATCGCTAATGAGATGCAGAGTGGGCGTTCCCGTGCCAAAAGGCGCAATAACATCACACCTCAACATTCACAACGACCAGCCACATCGGTGATAAAAACACAAAACAGGCAATAAGGCGCGTTAGCACCAGGAAATCTACACCTGCTCTGACCTGGTGTAAAGTCGGACGGCAGCCTGCAAACCAAAAGGGAGCACAGCCCAGGGCTACATCGGAAGGGCAACAGATGCCATGGAGCGACCCATCATGCGGCCGGACACCCAAGAGGGCCACAACACCCACCGCCACCACCCCCAGGACCACCCCTCCTTGGCACCCCCGACCAAAGACATGCCACATCAGCCACACCTAAACATGTACAAAATATTCCGCTTGTTGTCGCACAATCACAACTGGTGACATGCATGTGTCGTCACAGAAATGAGCAGCACACATCCACTTTCGAAGCAACAAATGAAACTTTATTAAAATGAACACCGAAATGAAATGAAGACACATGGCCGCTCCCCTCGGGACAATACGTAGGTCACAGCCTGTAAGACAAAAAACATGATGAGAAGGTGTGTGCTGCGCACATCAGAGCACAGAGAGAGAGCGAAGGAGAGAGAGAGGAAGAGAGGGAGAGAGAGAGAAGAGGAGAGAGAGAGGAAGAGAGGGAGAGAGAGAGAGAACGTGCCGCCCCTGCGCACACAGGCCACACTGCTCACCTGCTGCCACCGGTGTGTCTCCAACCACGTGCCGGTATGTATAGCAGGACACCAGGTCACACATCTGAGTCAGAGCCGTCAGCTGAAACAGAGCCCAGATACATGACTGGCACAGTACACACACTTGCACAAGACAACATCGCCTGCCCACCCATGCACACCCAGGCAGAGGCACCCCAACCCCTCCCGCCGCCCATCGGGGCATGCCCGCCCATGCACACCCAGGCCTCAATGCTCACCTTCCGCCACCGGCGCATAGACAGGAGGTCCCACCATGTGCCGCTGCAAGCCACAAGCCCGGGGCCCGCGGACATGGCACCCTCCACATCATGCAGCCCCGCTTGGCAGGCCACCAGGTCTCACGTTTGGTGCTGGGTCTTGATTACTCCATGGCAGAGGACATACCAGTGCACCCGGCACCATCGCAGGCTGCACACCCGCTCAGCCCAATGGGTGCCACCAACTCTGGGATCCCGGAAGTGACGCCACATGGCGGTAGGCCCGCGCTGCCCGCTGGCTCTGGCCTACACTGCGGTCCAGCAGGGCACACAAAACATGAGCTGTCCGGACCGCCGGGACAGGGCATCATCGCAGGCTGCACACCCGCTCAGCAGCTCAAGGTGCCACTGACTCAGTGCTCCCAAAGTCACCGTCCCGTGGCGGGGTGCCTGTGCCGTCTGCAAGGCCCCGTGTGCCACTAACCCTGTGCAACCCCAGTCTGCGCCACGTGGTGGTAGGCCTGTGCCGTACTCAAGGCCTCGGATGCCACTAACCCTGTACGCAACAACTCATGGGCCCTATATGAGTGAGAACCGTGGAGCGTCCGTCATCCAGTCACCACTGGAAGAGGGGAATGTGACGTCGTCGGCCCCTTATGTTGGCGGAGTCACATGGCCTGTGACGCCTGTGCCGGATGGGTGTGGTGTGTGTGAAAACCTGCCCTCAGGAAATGGCTGTGACATGCTGACAACTAGACCAGTGACCTGCACACCACCAGCTAGTACGGCTGTGATGGGTAGCAATGAGGGCCCCCCCTCGGGGCGTTAGCGGAGTGGTCTGGCCTGCTGTACGCCGGACCAGCGCAGGGCTTGCAACAATGACTCATGGGCTCTGGGTGTGGTCCAGTCCATGTCCGGACAAGGAAGTGACTGATGCGTGTGTCCCTGTTGTAGTGTTCTCGGGACCCGGTACACAAAATGCAATGTAGCACCCTCTGACTGGCATCCCACAGGATGAACATCATTGACGCAAGGGAAGTCACTGTCCCTACATTCATCCACACATTCACACATGAATGATGAAAGACATGACACAGCAGTGCGACACTGGATGTTTATTGCACATCCAGTGCAGTTATCAAGCTGGAGCGGTACAGGGCAATGCCGAGCACACTACACAATATGGGCACGTGGAGGGCCAGACAGAGTCCATCCGGGGATGACATGTACTGCGGAAGAGGAAGGGTACAGTCCGCAGTCTGTTCGCCGTGTCATTGGTCGTCAAACAGGATGTGGCAGTCCATGTCGCTGTCCAAGGTGAGTGCATCGGAGTGTATCGGGGGTCAGTGGAAAGTCCTGAGGCCATTTGCAGGACCAAGCAGAAACAGGCCAGGTGGTGGAAATGTATGCTAGTGGCTCCTTCTGAGAGCCAACCCATCCACTTCCTCATCCTCGGATGTGTGCCCTGCCCCACCTGTGGGTGTTGCAGTACCGGCTGCGGCACTGTGTGCCACTGACACATCAGGGGCCTGAGTGGATACGCCTGCCACACTGGGAGGCACTGACACACCAGGGGGCGGAGATGTGGATGGTGTGGGGGCAGCCGCATTCATCTGCGACACGCCTTGTGGCAGCAATGCCAAGATGAAGTACTGCAGGGCATGGTAGATCCCTGCTACATTTTCATGGTGTGCAGCGGTGGCTGCCATCCTTTCTGCCTCCATCCGCACCATGTCCTCCATGAGCCTCCGCATGTGTGCCAGCTCACGGCTGGCATCGCTAGAGCCACTCTGAGCGGACAGGTGTTCTTCTCTCCGCGTCATGACTCCAGCGATGTCAGTCAGGGCGGACATAGACACCCATGGATGGCATCCAGTTTGGTAGCCATGAGGTCGAACCCCACCCGCACCTGCTCAGCCGTCTCCCTCTGGCCCTCCAGCACACGGCGTTGGAAGGCCATGTGTTGTTCCTGGGGGTCTTGGGAGAGTGCCGGGGCTGTGGGTGCCTCCTGCTGGGTGGTTTGGGTGGTGGGTGGGGTCTCATCGATGTGGCTGGGCTGCCCTGATCCTGAAGGTGAGTGGCGGATGAGGTCAATGATGTCTTGGATGGTTTGGGTGTCGATGCTGGTGTTGTCCTCCTTGTCATCAGTGAAGAGTGGCTGTGACTGCTCTGCAGGAGATGTTGACGATGAACCTGCGATGTGAAGGGGAGATGGTGTATTACAATGTGTCCACATGTGTGTAGCCGCATGGTACAGGTTGACATTCAGACAGCATGGCATTGAACATTGTGACAGTCTGTGGGTCTGGGCGAGGACCCAGGGTCATTGTGGGTGTGCACTGTGCCCTGCTTGCTTGTGCATGTGTGCCATTGTGGCCATCTCCACCCGTCCCCCCAGTACCTGGTGGTCACTCACCCTGTTGCGGTTGTGTTGTGTCCTGTCGAGCAGTGTCCGGTCCCCCGACTCCAGCCACAGTCTCCACACTGATGACTGTCGACACCAGCTCCTCCATGTCATCTAGCTCCAGCTGTGGTGCTGGGCCCCCAACTCCGGTCTGCGTTGCTGCCTTCTGGTTGGCGGTGCGTTTCTCCTTGGTCTTCCGCTTGATGTCATTCCATCGCCTCTTGACCTCGTCCATTGTCCGCTTGTGCTCTCTGACGGCATTCACCTTGTCGACGATGTCCCGCCATATTCCAGTTTTGGTGCCCAATGACACGTTGGAGGTGACGAAGAGTTGTTGATAGTGTTCCATCACCTCCGTGACTATGATCCTGTTCACCTGCGGACTGAACTTGGTCTTCCTGGTCTTCTTGTCCTTGCCCTTCCCTGTCCCCGAGGTCCCAGGCTGGTCGTCCGGGGTGCTTGTGGGGTTGCGCTCGTCCTCTGCGCCTGCTCCGGCTGCCTCCGTGGTGCTTGGGTGTTGGTCAGTTTGTGTATGGGTGTTTTTTCTACTTTTATGGTGATTTTTGACAGCTGCCAGGTGTGTGTTGCAGGCCTGGCGCTGCTTGTTGCTGGTTTCCTCATCGCGCTTTGGCCCATCGCGTGTTTTTTGGTGTTGTGGTTTGTGTTATCTCCATTGTGGTGGTTGTATCGCGGACATTGTCCGCGGTTTCGGCAGACTATCGCCTGCTACTGCCTTGTTGTGAATTCCACGTTGACACAGGGTTATTTTCCCGCGCTAGGCTGCGATATTGAAAGTTGCGTTACGCTACTCTTGCGGTAGTTATCACACGTTCTTGTGAATATACCCCTGAGAAGTTTATTTATTTTTGACAGTTTTGAAAAGTTTCTTTCACGTTTGTTTTTGGCATCTCATTCGAATAAGGATGACTTGGCCTTATCCGTATGTCACACTACAGAGTGTTTCATTGAATGAAGTAGCTGTCCTATCCCAGATATGAGCAGTAGGAATGTGACTGCATCAAAAGGGCAAGCTTTATAGCCTGAGGGGGTCACAGGATGACCTTCTGCTTTACCATGCTTCAGTTATTGTTACCCACTGTTTTTATATTGATCATGCAATTTGGGTTCTTTTAGATGAAGTAAAATGTGAACTCTGCATTATAGATGTTCCTGTTTAAGAAACATACACCAAGCATCTGTATTACATGCATTACCTCACAAACTTATTTGACAATTGGGATGCAAGTAACAGAGGTTGCTTTTACTCATTACATTAGCCTTTAAAAGATGAAAGTATTAAGTCAGCCCCATCTAGAGGGCAAACCTCATACAAACCTAGGGGCATATTTACAAACCCTCAGCGCCATCGGACCATCACTTTTTTTGACGCTTCGGTGGCACAGTGCCATTTTCCATATTTACAAGGTGGTGCTAAGCAACTTTGCACCTCCTGGTAAATATGCCCCTTTCCGCCTCAGCCCTCTGTGGCAAAGGGGTGTGCAATGGGTGTTGCTGTGGGCGTTCACCGCGTGCATAAGCAGATGTAGGAGCAGGAGTTGACTGGAGAAAGGGGCATGTTCTAGGTTTCTTGCGGAATGCTAGATGGCTGAATGTAGATTTTAAGGAGAGAGAAGGGGGAGGAGGTTACTGAGTTTGGATGAACAATATGATAAAGAACAGCTTCCCTGATGAAATTTCTTGATGTGAGGCATAATGATGAGGTTGGCTGAAGAGGAACCAGCCAAATAAAGCCATATATTTTTTCTTAGCTAGAAAGGGCCGGTGCAGTCGAAGGTTCTGAGACCTAGGCACAGGGTTTGGATTTTGAACATTGTCTCATCGCTAACCAATGGAGGTCCTTAAAATTGAGGTAGGTGCTAGGAAGTTTGAGGATGAGGCAGTCTGCACATTTATGGATGGCTAGAAGGTGCTGAGTAAGATAGGCAGTACCAGACGCTGTAGTTAAGGCTTAAGAATGAATCCTGGGTACCTCACAACAGAGTTGGGTACTAGAAGACCGAAAAGGAGGAAGGAATACACATTGAGCTCCAGCAGAGAGGGAAGAGATGATCCCTTTGGGGGCCTAATTCCTAATGCCAAGTTGCAGAGGGTTTTATTCAGGATGGGATTGGGAGATGGTGTTGAATGCCACCATGCAGTCTAGTGATATGAGTGGAGGAATGTCCCTGGTCTAACAATGATCTAAGATCATTGGTTACTGAGACCGAGGTGGCCTCTGTGCTGTGGCATGGGTGGGAGCCAGACTGTGAGCATACCAGGAGGAGGGTGGCTTCAAGGAAGGAATAAAGTGGTCACTGCTCTTTCCTAAATCTTGGGGGAGAAGGGAAGGCGAGATATTGGGCGGTAATTGTTCAGGTTTTTAGCCTCAGGCTGAACCTTTTTGAGAAGGGGAACAATGTGGACCTGTTTCTAGCTGTCTGGGACCATTGCAGTGCTGATGGAGAGATTGCATAACAGGGTAGGGCCTATGTCTTCCAGAACTAGAACTGGTGCCGCGTAGCAGGGAGAACACAGGTCAAGTGGCAGTGCTTAATTTGTAAAAAATAAAGGTTCCAGGGCCGTCAACAGGAGGCAACCGCAGCTTGCGACACCTATTGTTTTTGCCAGCACTGTCAATGACAGTACCAACACAACTACTAACCATCACACTGCTACAAGTGTCACAATTCAGACTATTCCATGCCCCCAATAGTATAAGAATGGCTTGGGCAGCAGGTATTAGTAATTTTTACGTTATATTGAACGAATAAACGACTGTTCTTGTCCTGATCTCTAAATGAGATATACAGCCCACCATGTGGCAGACTGTAAAATATCCGGTGCTGACAGTTAATCCCGGTGCCCAGCACCGGAAACCACCAGCTCAAATTAAGCATTTGAGGTGAGCCGAATTTGGTTGCCCTTAGATAAGTGAGGACGTTTTCCTCTGGGAGGGAGTTAATTCTAAAAGAAGAGTAATTCCGATGTGAGAGATGAAAGGATTTAAAAATAGAGCGTGAATGGGAATAAAATATCAATTATGCTCCATAGAATATACACCAGACACTACTGATGGCTCTTTAGCCGCCTCTGAAGAGATACTAATGATGTCAAGGGCATTTAGTGAGTAGTTGTGAGGTGTTGTCTTTTCCTTGCAATTATAAAAGAATGGATTCTTTTTTAGCTAAACGCTGTAAACAACCCACGATTTTTTTTATAGATCTTACTTCTCTGGCTTCCAATTAACCCGAGCAGTCACGTAAGCTTGATTTCAATTATGTGGCACAGCGTGCAAAACCAGCATGCGGCATTCTTATCAGATTAATCCAGAACCGAGTTAAAGCAATAATTGCAATATTAGATAGTCTCCCTGACCGAGGTCTACCAGCCCATAAGATAAAGATCTAAATAAATTGACTTGTTTGCTTAATAAGCAACACTATATCTTAGCAGGGAGTCACAGTGCATTTCCCTAAATTATAAATGGCATTCTGATTATATTTTAGTTTTGAAAGCTGTTCATAAAATGACATTTTTATACACTTCTTCCTGTTAATAGACATGAAATCTCGCTTGAAAATTAAAAACCCGAAACACGTTCTGAAACATTTAAGTGTGCAGCTCTTGAGCCTAGCATTAATCACTGTTGAATGAGTCAAGTATTTGGAAAAAGGAAAAGCAAGAACGCTTTTCTTAAATGATTAAATGAAGACAGTGAGTAATCCTACTAAATACCAATAAAAGAGAGTAAAAGAGATTTTTTGCTGTATAATCCAAAATCTACCCAATTATAGCCATACCCGAGGGGGGTGGCCAAGCTTCCGACCAAGATGGCCGTTCAAGCTTGAAGCTCTGCCAACTCCAACAGCAATCCTGATCAATCCTTCAGATTTTACTTACCCTGCAGTGATGGCGATGTGACATGCTGTGCAAGCGGGCGAGGCGCTACAATCCTGGAGTGCTGAACAAAGAGGCGCAAGAAGGAGACCGCCAGCAGCGATGTTGTTGAGCTGGAGGCCTGTGACGTAGGCGTGCTACTGCAGATGTGGTGTGCTGCGCAGCGAGATCCGGAGCCATCCGAAACTGCAGCGGCCCGACTGCCTCGGCCGTGCGGATTATCGAGGAAGGTGGGATTGCGGTGATCGAGGTCCCGTCTTGCCTTCGGAGGCGGGGCCCGTGGCTGGCGGTCTGTGGACACCGTGGAGCCGGGGCGGAGTGGCGGAGACACGCTGGGTGCTGCTGAGGCCTTGGTAGGATGCTGCTCTCCGGGAGCCAGGTAAGCGCGGCCCGCCATCCCTTCTCTACCCTCCCATCCCCCGGAGGCCCCGCGGTAACAGGGACCGCGGGTGTGCCTGGGGGCTGCGGAGACGTAGCAGGCCGGCTGCCTGGTTGCCCCTGCGGTGGTTGGGTCACGGCCCCACCCGCCCTAACGGTGCACAGACATAATATCGAGTTTTTTATTTCGAACTACAGAAATATCGAGTTGGAAATATCGAAGGGACAGAATATCGACATCAAGAATATCGGTGACCAGAATATCGACCTGAAGGTAAGAAATATCGTTTTTGTTAATATCGAAGTCAGTAATATCGTTTGCAAAAATATCGTTGTTAATAATATCGATGTTTATATTAGTGTTATGTATTTTAGTATGTATTTTATATGTATGTGTTCTATATTTTTGGTTAAGTATTGTATTTTTTTTTAAATATCTGTATTACATTTTTAGAAGTTGGTAATTTTTTTTAAAGTAAATTTTGCGTTTTAGTACCGTAGCTGGTTGTGGGTTTATAGGGGAATAGGGTGGGAAGTAATTTAATTATAGTAAATTTAATATTTTTTTTTAGAAATTATTAATTATTTTTAATTAAATTTTGCGTTTTAGTTCTGTAGCGGGTTGTGGGTTTATAGGGGAATAGGGTGGGAAGTAATTTAATTATAATAAAGTAATTATTAATTTTTATTTTTTGGTATTGATAATTAATTTATTGTTAATTAATTATTAATTGGTAATTAATTTTTATTAATTGTGTTAATTTTTTTAGGAGCGGGATGTGGGTTTATAGGGGAATAGGGTGGGAAGTAAATTAATTATAATAAAGTAATTATTAATTTTTATTTATTGGTATTGATAATTAATTTATTGTTAATTATTTATTAATTGGTAATTAATTTTTATTAATTGATTCATTGATAATTATATTAATTGTGTTAATTTATTTTAGGAGCGGGTTGTGGGTTTATAGGGGAATAGGGTGGGAAATAATTTAATTTTATTAAAGTAATTATTAATTTTAATTTATTGGTATTCATAATTAATTTATTGTTAATTAATTATTAATTGGTTATTTAATTTAAAAAATGATTAAATTGATAAGCATGTTCATTTTAACCCTCTGCTATCCAAAACTTTCCCTACAGTTACAGTCTCTAGAGTGGGAATAGGAATTTTTACCCCTATGCTATCCAACACTTTCCCTACTGTTGCACTCTCTGGAGTGGAAATAGTAATTTTAACCCCTTCACTATCCAACACTTTCCCTATTGTTGCACTATCTGGACTGGGAATAGTAATGTTTACCCCTACGCTATCCAACACTTTCCCTACTGTTGCACTTATTGGAGTGGGAATAGTAATTTTTACCCCTACGCTATCCAACACTTTCCCTACTGTTGCATTCTCTGGAGTGGGAATAGTAATTTTAACCCCTTCGCTATCCAACACTTTCCCTACTGTTGCACTCTCAAGAGTGGGAATAGTAATTTTTACCCCTACGCTATCCAACACTTTCCCTACTGTTGCACTCTCTGGAGTGGGAATAGTAATTTTAACCCCTACGCTATCCAACACTTTCCCTACTGTTGCACTCATTGGAGTGGGAGTAGTAATTTTTACCCCTTCGCTATCCAACACTTTCCCTACTGTTGCACTCAGTGAGTGGGAATAGTAATTTTTACCCCTACTCTATCGAACATTTTCCCTACTGTTGCACTATCTGGAGTGGTAATAGTAATTTTTACCCCTACGCTATCCAACACTTTTCCTACTGTTGCACTCACTGGAGTGGGAATAGTAATTTTTACCTCTACACTATCCAAAACTTTTCCTACTGTTGCACTCTCTGGAGTGGGAATAGTAATTTTTACCCCTACGCTATCCAACACTTTCCCTACTGTTGCACTCACTGCAGTGGGAATAGTAATTTTACCCCTACGCTATCCAACACTTTCCCTACTGTTACACTCTCTGGAGTGGGAATAGTAATTTTATCCCCTCCACTATCCAATATTTTCTCTACTGTTTTAGTTAATGTAGTGTATAATATATTTTAAAAAGATTACAAATATTGTAATTTTTTAATTTGTTATATATATTTTTTATACTTTTATTTATATTATTGTTTTTTTGTATATATGTATTTATAATTTTTTAATGTTTTTTAACAATTTATAAGTTATTAAAATAATTATTTATAAATATTATTAAGTAAGTATATTTTATACGTATATATGTTTAATTTATTTTTACATTATATGTATTAGTTATAATTTTAAAATAATTTTAACTATGTTTCTTTTAATTATATGTATTATTTACGTTATTTTACATAATTTTTTAAACATTAAAAAAAACGATATTTTTAACAATGATATTTTTGACGATATTTTTTTTCTCATAATTTCTGTACTTACCATAATGTAGATAGGACTTCGATATTGTGGACATCGATATTTCGGCTCCGATACTGTTGTCGTCGATATTTCTGTAGTCGATATTCTGTCAGTGATTCCGCCCTAACATCAAACGGCTGCACCTGCCCCCGGAGCCTCTTGGGATCTGCCTGTGTGGGCATGCCAGCCACCCTTTATCCTGTTGTCCATCGGGAGCTATGAGGGGTGAAGAGCCATCCACTGGACGGGATCTGGCCAAGAGGGAGCCTATCCTACATCTGCCAGGCAGCACCATAAATACCACGGGCCACTACCCCCCGCGTGAGCCGGTGCATTGAACAGGCCACAGCTTGAGAGCCACCTTGAGGGTGGCTTAGGCACAAGTTTGGGTGCAGCCTGGGTGAAGGGTACAGGAAGGGGAACAGACTGAGGGATCTACATATCTGCTCGCACCCCGTTTCACCCCCCTCCCCAACAAAACACTGTGAGGCCTGCATTGGACTATGATGCAAGGTGATCCTAAACAGCGCCACCTCACATTCGATAAAACAAAAACCTCAGCGGCAACACAGGGGGCTGAGATGGCGGATGGAGGAGTGGAGCAGGATTTGGCACAGGGGCAGTCATCGGGCCAGGATGCGTGTGGTAATTGCCTGATGTGCTGCTGTGTATCAGCCGCCTGCTTCCATGTGGAACACCCATCTACTGTAACTCTAGAATGTAGTGTGCTTAGTCCCTGTTGCCAAGTGCTCAGAGTCAGTTGCTGTTGGGTGCCCTGTGGATAGGACGTTGCTGTACCTGAAGCTGAATAAACAAGTTAACCTCCAGCATCACCCTACCTCCTGTACTTCTTCACACTGGCGACGAGCGAAGAACATTGAACCCAAGCAGGAACAACTCTCCACTTCAAGAAGAAGTCTCTTACGTGGTCAACAGCAAACGTCCTAACACAGCTAAGTTTCTCTACAAAACTCTAAGGTACTGTGCGAGCTGTGCTTACTTAGGACTAAGTCCGCTAACTGCTTCCCTGCCGAGCCGAGCAGCCCGCTTTGCACTTTAGCCCTTGGCCTGCACGCACACTTCGACTTGGCAGACCTTTTCACAGCTCAACTGACTTTCTTTTCGTCTCTAAACCCACCAGCGCCGCACAAATCTCTCAAGCACCCTTCAACCAGCGCATCTTCAATTTTCCTCATACTGCGCTTTCAAAACACTTTGGGATTACAACTCGAATTAGAGACCTGTATTATCTTGGCTACCTGCGTCCTCCCACAGAGTCAAAGCAACACAGCATTCATCATTGTGCGCACCTACTAAACCTTGGGAGGCGTACATTTCTTTTACTTGAGTTTACAAGCGCTAGGATAGAGGTGACACTATCTAGCTGTGAGGTCAAGGCAAGGAGGCAAGATGGCGGCCGCATCAGCGGTCGAGTGAGCTGGCCGGTAGACTCCTTCCCTGCTAACCTCTTCTTCCTCGGCCTTTGACCAAGATTATGTAGTGCGGATGCAAAGCTTTCATTCTCCAGTACTGTAAATGATCTGGCGATCGGAGTTTTGGCTGTGGGGGCTGCCGTTGCCTTCAAGGTTGGCTTCAATCAGTTCTTCTATACCGACAGCCCATCTTGCCTTGCTTACCTGCTCAATTCTTCCGATGCCGCCGAAGGCATCCACCAGGGGCAACAAGTCCCGCGGCCTGCTGACCGGCTCGGGCAGTCCAGTGAAATCTACCCCGGACGGGGACGGAGGGAGTGATGATGCCAAAGGACGACGGCCTGCTGTGGGTATATCGGCTGAAATATCGGAGGGACCGAATCAACCCAAGAAAAGCAGTTTCTCCGCTCGAGGGCGGCAGACGGTCCCTGCCTTATTTAAAATACAAAGCAATACCAAAGGGGATGATGGACGGAGCGCTTGAGCTAATCAAACACTCACCCCCAGTCAACTGATCTGGGTTTAATCCATCATCATTCTTTAGCTCACTCCACCACCCCAGTTCAGACATGGCCATATGCAAATCAGTCTGACCCTGTGCCTCATGGGAACAGTCCAGCCCGAACTGCCAAGCCATGTCTTCCCTGGACCGGAAACAAGCATCCTGGGACCGGTTTCTGGCTATTCAGCCGTCATCAGCCAGGCTAGCTTGAATCCAGTGGCAAAGTGAGCAAGGGACCCACGTCTGGGCATACCCTGCCAACTTAGGGCGAACAAAGCGATACCAAAGGGGATGATGGACGGAGCGCTTGAACTAATCAAACACTCACCCCCAGTCAACTGATCTGGGTTTAATCCATCATCATTCTTTAGCTCACTCCACCACCCCAGTTCAGCCGTGGCCATATGCAAATCAGTCTGACCCTGTGCCTCATGGGAACAGTCCAGCCCGAACTGCCAAGCCATGTCTTCCCTGGATCGGAAACAAGCATCCTGGGACCGGTTTCTGGCTATTCAGCCGTCATCAGCCAGGCTAGCTTGAATCCAGTGGCAAAGTGAGCAAGGGACCCACGTCTGGGCATACCCTGCCAACTTAGAGCAAACATAGCAAAACCAAAGGGGATGATGGACGGAGTGTTGAACATTGCAAGCACTCACCCCAGTCAACTGATCTGGGTTTAATCCATCATCATTCTTTAGCTCACTCCACCACCCCAGTTCAGACATGGCCATATGCAAATCAGTCTGACCCTGTGCCTCATGGGAACAGTCCAGCCCGAACTGCCAAGCCATGTCTTCCCTGGACCGGAAACAAGCATCCTGGGACCGGTTTCTGGCTATTCAGCTGTCATCAGCCAGGCTAGCTTGAATCCAGTGGCAAAGTGAGCAAGGGACCCACGTCTGGGCTTACCCTGCCAACTTAGGGCGAACAAAGCGATACCAAAGCACTGTTCCCATGAGGCACAGGGTCAGACTGATTTGCATATGGCCATGTCTGAACTGGGGTGGCGGAGTGAGCTAAAGAATGATGATGGATTAAACCCAGATCAGTTGACTGGGGGTGAGTGCTTGCAATGTTCAACACTCCGTCCATCATCCCCTTTGGTTTTGCTATGTTTGCCCTAAGTTGGCAGGGTATGCCCAGACGTGGGTCCCTTGCTCACTTTGCCACTGGATTCAAGATAGCCTGGCTGATGACGGCTGTAAGCCTGAAACCGGTCCCAGGATGCTTGTTTCCGGTCATGGGAAGACATGGCTTGGCAGTTCGGGCTGCACTGTTCCCATGAGGCATAGGGTCAGACTGATTTGCATATGGCCATGTCTGAACTGGGGTGGCGGAGTGAGCTAAAGAATGATGATGGATTAAACCCAGATCAGTTGACTGGGGGTGAGTGCTTGCAATGTTCAACATTCCGTCCATCATCCCCTTTGGTTTTACTATGTTTGCCCTAAGTTGGCAGGGTATGCCCAGACGTGGGTCCCTTGCTCACTTTGCCACTGGATACAAGATAGCCTGGCTGATGACGGCTGTAAGCCAGAAACCGGTCCCAGGATGCTTGTTTCCGGTCCAGGGAAGACATGGCTTGGCAGTTCGGGCTGCACTGTTCCCATGAGGCACAGGGTCAGACTGATTTGCATATGGCCATGTCTGAACTGGGGTGGCGGAGTGAGCTAAAGAATGATGATGGATTAAACCCAGATCAGTTGACTGGGGGTGAGTGCTTGCAAAGTTCAACACTCCGTCCATCATCCCCTTTGGTTTTGCTATGTTTGCCCTAAGTTGGCAGGGTATGCCCAGATGTGGGTCCCTTGCTCACTTTGCCACTGGATTCAAGATAGCCTGGCTGATGACGGCTGTAAGCCAGAAACCGGTCCCAGGATGCTTGTTTCAGGTCCAGGGAAGACATGGCTTGGCAGTTCGGGCTGCACTGTTCCCATGAGGCACAGGGTCAGACTGATTTGCATATGGCCATGTCTGAACTGGGGTGGCGGAGTGAGCTAAAGAATGATGATGGATTAAACCCAGATCAGTTGACTGGGGGTGAGTGCTTGCAATGTTCAACACTCCGTCCATCATCCCCTTTGGTTTTGCTATGTTTGCCCTAAGTTGGCAGGGTATGCCCAGACGTGGGTCCCTTGCTCACTTTGCCACTGGATTCAAGATAGCCTGGCTGATGACGGCTGTAAGCCAGAAACTGGTCCCAGGATGCTTGTTTCCGGTCCAGGGAAGACATGGCTTGGCAGTTCGGGCTGCACTGTTCCCATGAGGCACAGGGTCAGACTGATTTGCATATGGCCATGTCTGAACTGGGGTGGCGGAGTGAGCTAAAGAATGATGATGGATTAAACCCAGATCAGTTGACTGGGGGTGAGTGCTTGCAATGTTCAACACTCCGTCCATCATCCCCTTTGGTTTTGCTATGTTTGCCCTAAGTGGCAGGGTATGCCCAGACGTGGGTCCCTTGCTCACTTTGGCACTGGATTCAAGATAGCCTGGCTGATGACGGCTGTAAGCCAGAAACCGGTCCCTGGATGCTTGTTTCCGGCCCAGGGAAGACATGGCTTGGCAGTTCGGGCTGCACTGTTCCCATGAGGCACAGGGTCAGACTGATTTGCATATGGCCATGTCTGAACTGGGGTGGCGGAGTGAGCTAAAGAATGATGATGGATTAAACCCAGATCAGTTGACTGGGGGTGAGTGCTTGCAATGTTCAACACTCCGTCCATCATCCCCTTTGGTTTTGCTTTATTTAAAATACAAAGCGGGAAGAACAGCAAGCCTCGGGACCCAGCAGCCGGCACAACAGCACCTACGACAATGAAAAGCGAAGTACCTTTCCCTATCCTGATGGCCGCTTCTACACCTCTGGCTGATGCAATCCAAGGGAGGGAAGCATTCGTTCCTGAGTCCACGGTGGAGGTGACGAGTGGGGAGGCATCTGGTCTAGGAGGTAATGGCGATCTTGAGGGTGAAGGCAGCTTTCCTGGGGGCAGCAGGGGGGCCGGTAATTCAGCAGCCTTGCTCTCTAATGGTGACCCCCCACGGGATTCCGCAGTTCCAGTAATTGATCAGCATCCCCAGTGCATTGTGGGAAATGGAGGCTCTACGGGCCTTGGGCTGACAATAGCGCTAGCGGATTGTAATAATATCGATAAAGTGGCTGACCGGGCGGAAGCAAACCTACAGACACCTTATGCTGGGGCTGCCACCTCAGGAACAGCGAGAGAGGAGGACGTAGTGGATATGTTTTTTCAATGTTGGATCTTTCGAACTCCTCTGGGGATGAAAGCTGTGGCAAAGACTGGGCTGGAGACGAGAGTGATACTAGTAATCTGCATGGCGCAGATGCAGATGAAAAGTCTCTATATAATCTTGGAACAGTTCGCAAGTCAAAAGCTCAAGACGCTCGCTCTGAGCACCCGCTGGGTGGCTCAATGATATGGGACTACTCTTTTTCCCCAAAATTGGATGGACTGCCAGCTCCGGATACAGTCGGACCTGCAGGAGTGGCCAGTGTAAATACAAGTGGACCTGAAGAAATTACCCTCACTACAATATACCAGATTATTATGGCTCATCGTGAGGAGACCAGAGCAGAGAGCTCTCGTACGCAAGGTGCGTGTCGCAAACTCCAAAATGCCATACGGAGGGTAGCAAAGGCTTGCTCGGATTTTGCAGTAAGAGTCGGAGAAGCAGAAGCTAGAATTTCTCTGTTGGAAGACGAGCTGGCCACACAGAAAATCCTGACCGAGTCTTTAAAATCCCAGAAAGATGACACACTGTGGAAATTGACCGACCTTGAAAATCGGTCTAGAAGGAATAACTTGCGAATTTTGGGTATCCCCGAGGGCAAGGAGGGTACGGATGTCCGGCAGTTTGTCATCGAGCTTTTTGAGGAAGCATTTCCAGAACTTAAGCACTGGGACTGGAAAACGGAATTGCAGAGGGCGCACCGATTCCCTTTCAATCAATGTAGAAAAGGGGGGCAAAGTGACAATCGGCCACGGGCAATTCTTATTTGCCTTAATAATTTCCTGGCTCGAGAGGCCCTATACGACTTGGCCAGACCTGACCTGAAAAGGGCGGGCAAGGGCTGTGATTTTTTTGTGCGGCCAGACTTTTGTCAGGCGACTGTTGAGAAAAGGTGGTTACTGCGCCAATTAATCCCTCTGTTTTAGGCTAAGGGCGCTCAAGTTTTTTTGCTTAATCCGGCTAGATTGAAGGTGGTTTCTCAGGGGCAAATGCACTTCTTTCAGTCTGAAGTTCAGGCGAAAGAATTTATGCTGTCATTGTAGGTGACGGAATGGTTTTGAATTGTATGGCTCCAGTATCCTGGCTTCTCCAGGGTAGGAGAGGTAGGACTGTGCACCTATGGCTATCTTATTCGTGAGGTGGGATTTTCCTCTTTTTGTGCTCTGTTCTGCTCTTCTTTAGTCTTAAGTTTGTTTGTCCTGCTTGTATCGGTTATGTGTGCTGTAGTTTGGTGGGTTGATAGTACGCAGGACACTTAATGGAAGGGGGGGTTAGCTTTGTGGAAGGGATGAAGGCCCAGCTCTTCATCACTAGGGACCAATGGTCCTTATGCCTCTTAAGGTGGGGGTAGGGGGTGGGGGGAGAGGGGGTTCCAGGTTGGAGGGGTGGGGGCTGGGGGGTAGGGCACGGGGTGAGGGTGATGGAATGGGGGACATCATTGTTGTTTTATGTATTTTGTCATGGCAATTACCTGTATGCTAAAATGAATGCATTTAAAAATGTATATTGGGACCTATTGTATTATCCAGTGAATCTCGCAAACAGATGCTTAACTCATAAGGATGATGGGTAGAGAGGGCAAAATCAGAATCTGCTCCTTAAACATCTGTGGTCTTAATGACCGGAAAAAAAGGGGCTTGCTGGCTAAGTTTATAAGATTTATGCAGATAGATGTGCTGTGTCTGCAAGAAACTCATGTATTCTGGAATAATTGTGGTTGGCTGAAGGATGTGGGCCTTGATCTATTGGCTAGTACTCGTCAAGGCACTACAACTCGGGGGTGGCCATTTTAGCAAAACATGGGTTGGTAACACCTCATTATATTAAGGAGGACAAATTAGGACGATGGGTGATTTTGGATGCTGGAATTAATAATACCTCGATTTCAATTTGCTCTCTGTATGGATCGAATTTAGACGATCCAGCGGTGTTGGATTTTTTAAGTATAGAATTGGCTTTATGGCCATCTCCTCTAGTCTTGTGTGGTGATTTTAATATCCACCTTGACAGCAGTTTTGATCTTTTCAGTAATCTTTCGTATCAGGGTAGAAAGGGTAGGACCTTTAAGGCATTACAGGGTCTTGTTAGGAAACATGGACTGACTGATGTTTGGCATATGTTTAGGCTGGGAGATCCAGGGTACACTTTCTTTTTCGGCTCCTCACAATAAATTTGTTCGCCTGGACAATTTTTTTATTTCAAGTCAAATTGCCGAGAAGGTCACCATTGAGCTATATCCCAGGATAATCTCTGATCATAATCCGTTAGTTGTCGAATTTCCGGTTAGCCGTTCCCCTCGATCTCAGACCACATGGACGTTTGACAGGAAGCTATTATCAGATCAGGCATATTGTGTGTATATGGCCAAATGGATCACAGAATTTTTAAATATAAATAGAGGTACTGTGCCGGGAATTATTGTGTGGGACGCTTTCAAAGCCGCTGTCAGGGGAGAGACCCTTAGTTTTTCAATATATCGGCAGAGGATGGCACAGGAAAAGGTCAAAGGGTGGGTGGAACAGCTCAGGAAGGCTGAGGCAGAGCTCATGAGGGGAATTAGGGAGGTTCAAAATATTGACTAGTGTCTCCAGCATATTGCGGTAATAAAAGCTAGATTACATCAGCACTTCGGGCAAGAACTTGCTATTAAATATGTACAGCACCGGGTAGATATATACGAATTTGGGGAAAACACGGGGAGACTGCTGGCCAAACGTATACAACAGAGGGGAGTCTTGAATAGGATTGGCAGGATTAAAGATCACTTGGACCAGATTCAGGACACTCCGGTTGATGTTCTGAAGGTTTTTCAGAATTTCTATCAACAATTACATACAGAGGAAGGGGGAGCGGCAGCAGTATCTGTAGAAGAATATTTTAGGGAATATGAAACAGTGAAGGTCACTCAGGAACAGAATGAGATTCTTGCTGCCCCGATTATCTGGGAAGAGGTCGAGCATGCAATAACATCTTTAGCCGCTGGCAAGGCTGTGGGGCCTGATGCCCTACCTTTAGAATTCTATCGGACATTTCGGCAAGTACTCCGAACCGAGCTTGAGTCTTTATTTCAGTTAGCTCAACAGGGCCAGACACCCGATTCTTGGAGGAAGACCACTATAGTAGTCTTCAAAAAAAAAAAAAACCTGCACTCAATCCATCATCTTATAGGCCTATTTCGCTCATAAGTGCTGACAGTAAGATTTATTCGAAAATCATTGCTTCAAGGTTGGGTAAGGTTATTACACTGGTTTCTATTCGCCAACACGGATTCATCCCCGGGCGGGATACCACGGATCATGTAAGGCGAGCTATTGCCCTTTTTGATTGGGCCCAGGCCATGAAGTCACCTCTCGGGATGATCCTGTTGGACGCAGAGAAAGCGTTCAACAGGGTCTCCTGGAGGTTTCTGTGGTCGGTTCTACAATGGAAGGTGATATCCATGGATTTTGTTCAAGCTATACAGGCACTTTATGTACTACCGGAAGCTCGAATTCGAATATCTGGCCAAGAATCCAATTCGTTTAGTATAAGTAGAGGTACCAGGCAGGGCTGTCCTTGTTCCCCGCGGTTATTCTCATTATATATTGATCTGTTTCTTAATAAATTGGATGCTAATTTGAATATTAGAGGTGTAAAGGTTAATAATAGTGAGTATAAATCATTGGCTTATGCTGATGATGTCGCGATATTCACGACCGATATTAGGACTGCCCTCCCTGCAGTGAAGGATCTAGCTGAACAATTTGGTGCTGTTTCGGGTTATAAATTAAACATCGACAAAACACAGATTTTGCATATGAATATAGGGCTTCCGGCAGATATATTAACTGTTCCTGTAGCTACCTATCTGGGGGTGAAGTTATCAGCATCAGTGGAGTGTATACCAGAGCTAAACATCTTGCCCGTGATCAGCGAGGTTAACAAGACACTGGAGAGATTGGATCATTTACACCTTTCTATGCATGGTCGAAATAACGTTATCAAGATGACGATCCTCCCAAAGTTCTTGTACTTGTTCCGGACAATACCTCTGAAAATTCCATCATCTTATATTGCCAAAGCAGAAAGAGCATGTTTTAGATTCTTATGGGGATACTGTAGATCTAGAAGGGCCAGCAAATGGATGAGGCTACCAAGATTGAGGGGCGGCTGGGGTGTACCCAGTCTTCTTCTGTATCATTGGGCCGCTCTCTTACAATATATGGGGATACTGCTGGTAGGGGCAAAGGCAAAAGTTCCGGTTGCAGCTGTCCCAACCATATATGAAATAGCCTTGGGGGATGATGCTAGTCAATGTTTAGTTAAAATTTTAGAGCTGAGCTACTATAAAAAGACAAAATTTAAAATAATTCAGTCGGCCTACTCAATCTGGAGAAAGATACGACGTAGGTTTAGGATTCCCAACATTAATGTATATACTCCTTTTTCGTCTTATGCCCTGTTACCATTAATATTTCAAGACCATACTATTTTTAGCTGGGAGAATTTAGGAATTAATACTCTTGGGGATGTCCGTTGGGAAGGCCAAATAGTTTCTTTTACCGATTTGCAAGAGAAGTTTGGTCTCTCTAGGAATGATTTTTTAAAGTTTTTGCAGATTAGGAGTTTTTTGGGTAAATCATGCAACAGCCGGATGTAAATATGGGCAAAATCGCTCTGGTAGATATAATAGGGAATAGATCTCGGATAGGGGTAATATACCAAAAACTATTGGAAGGCCTCCCTGATGATTTGAGCGTTCAGAATATTAAGTGGGAGAGGAAGTTTGGAATAGATTCTGTGGATCTAGAGGGGTCTCTGGGGTTAGCCAATAAAATTGTAACAACAGGGAGCTTGAGGACCCAACATTTTATGTCCGTTTTTGACTTATATTATACTCCGGCAAAGGTCTCTAAATGGGGGGGTTCACGGGGCAGCTCGTGTAGTAGGTGTGGGACATGGGCTGCTGACACTATACACATGTTTTTCACTTGTCCTAATTTAGCTAAATATCTACAGGATATTGAATTGTTTTTTAACCTGATTCTTGATCTCCCGGTAACTCTAGCACCAGACCTAATCATTTTGGGTTTAGAAGGTTATTCGGCAGTTAATGTTCGGACAAGCTCTGAGACTGGATTTGTGTTCATCGCAATGGCTATTGTGAGACTATGTATAACTTCTCAATGGATTAGCCCTGACCCTCCCACGTTTATTAATTGGCGGGCACGGTTATTAGCGGTATATAATATGGAATCTGCTGTATATAGATTGAGAGGTCGCAGGAGGCGTGAAATGGGTAGGAACAGTTGGGCCCCAATTACCAGATGGTTGAAGTAAAACAAGCTATGACATTGGGCCAGCTCCAAAGAGGGCTCTCCTTTTTTTTCTTTCGGGGATACTCTTCCTACCCGCATTTCTTTTTATTTATTTTTGTCTCTGCTCTTTTTTGTATTCTTTTTTTTTTTCTCTCTCTTCTTTTTTGTGTGTATTTTCTGTTAAAATTATCATGTTCTCTTGAATTATTTGTGATGATATTACAGAAAGTAATTGTATCATTTGTAATGTATTTGCCATGACAAATCTGTATAAGTATTTTTAAAATTTTTAAAAAAAGAGTTTACAAGCGCTTAAAGCTTTTCTCATTGTTATCTACGTTTGAGCCCCGCTCAGAGCATCTTTCAAACGCGCTCCGTTACCTGCATGTGCCGAACGCTGTCTTTGTTCCTGTGAGCGCCTCCATTCCTCACCGACGTCACCACTTCATGCTTCAGCAAGTTCCTGACGCATGACGTTCAAAGCGCTCTGACGTAGGGCTCTGTCGCTGTTGCTTGGCAACCAGCCCTGTTCACGAAGCCTCACCGTTTCCACGACTACGCGCTTGTTTTCTATTCAGCCTGCCCGGCTGCTCCATGTCAGTGACCCTTGCTACTCCGCTCTCTTTCTTATAACTGTCTTCGTAGTACACACAGCGACTCTGCGGTCTCTTCTTCAACTTCGATTCCTTGCATAAAATAAGAAGGAGAAAAAGGAGTTACTCACACGTTGACAACCTACTTCTTCTGTGAGGGTCACGTGAAAACTCTCATCTCTTTTTCGGTGATAAGCACACCTGCTTGTCAAACTACTGCTACGGTTACAAACACACCAAATCTTTGTTTGCTACAGTGACACGCACACCTGCTTGTCAGATTGTTCATTGCTTGTCAGACTACTGCTACGGTGACAAGCACACCAAATCTTCTTTTGCTACGGTGACAAGCACACCTATTTCTTGATTACTTAGATTATACCTTGACGAGGGAGTTGTACATTTCTTCAGCATCTTCCCGGGTGCTAACTGTCATGTGTTAGTTTTGGTAAAGTGACATGCTCTTCAACCCTGGTGATCACGTTATACTTTGGTCAAAATGGAAAAAGGTTTTCCTTAATTATGCAAGAGTTTGCGGAGTATCACTTAGCGCAGTGCACTGTCTAGGTTCCGAAGGACAGGAAGTGTTTGAACATCTTCCTGATTTGGGTGATAGCGAATCAGATAGCCTCAAAGAATGCGAGATTTGCCTTAAAAAACTCGATAAGCACTACCTTCCGAAGGTTAGCACCATCCTAGATCGGTACCATTTCGGAAGGCGAGTGCAAAAGCCTGAAGAATCTGTTGAGGCATATATCACCGCTCTTCGTAAGTTAGGTGCTACTTGCAAATTTGATGGGTCTCTAGAAGAGCGCATTCGCGATCAGTTTATGCTAGGATGCAATGTTGAGAAAATTAAAGAAGAACTTTGGCAGAAAGATGACCCAAAATTAGATGAGGTTGTCTCGATAGCCAAAAGGATAGAACACTCTCTCGCCTGCGTTGAGGTCATCAAAATGGAAAATGGTGTCTTGGAGGAAAAGGTTCACTCTGTTACAAAGAATCCCATAAAGCCTACTTGGAAACAGCGTGAACCTACTCATTCCTCCTCTGTCCCCAAACTCAAGGGAAATTTAAAGATGAAGTGTTACCGATGTGACATGATCGGTCATCTTGCCAACGACAAGTCGTGCCCCGCTCTCTCTTCTAAGTGAAACAATTGTGGGAAAATTGGTCACTTAGCCAAAGCTTGTAGAGCTCAAAAGAACAAGAAGGGCAGACGGGTCAAAGAGGTTTCCCTTGAAGATGCAAGTGATTCCGACTATGATGAGTTACACTGTGGGGAAGTTTTAGTACAGAATGGTCAGAACAAGAGTAAGGGGCCCGGGGATGATGTGCAAGTGAAGGATTGCAACATTAGAATGCTTTTTGACTCGGGCAAAGATTTCTCTCATCCCCAAAGAGTTCTTTGACTTGAAACTGCACGGGAAGGTGAGAGTCTACAAACCTGACATTAAGCCTCTGGCTTATGGTGGCCAACCTATAAAATTGTTTGGCTATTTCATAGGCAGCATTGAATACAAAGGGAGACTAACCGCTGGGAAAATATATATTTCCTGCAGAGGCGACAGCATAATCAGCTGGTTCCACCAGGCTGATCTGGGTGTGTCTTTAGTTCCTGGTGGCGATCCCTGCATTGTCCTCAGAGACATCTCTCCACATGCTGTTCCTTTGAATGTTGTTTCTAGTGAGGTTGTTCCAAATGCTGTTTCGGGTGAGGTTGATTCTAACTGCACCTTACGTACTGAGTTTAAAGAGGTTTTCAGCGAGAGGTTGGGTTGCGTTTCAGGTTACACTCACAAAATCACACTGAAGCCTGATGCTGTTCCCGTAACATGTAAGGTTCGCAGTGTACCATTAACCATGAAGGAGTCTATGCGCTCTGAACTCGAGAAATTGAAGAAAGAGGGGATTATTGTTGAGACAGAAGCGAGTGAGTGGTTGGCTCCGGTTGTTCTTGCACGCAAGGCCTTTGGAGACGTACGCTTGTGTGTGGACCTCCGTGCCCTCAACCGCGCAGTTGTCTCTGACAGGTACCCTCTTCCCAACATCACGGAGATGCTAGCTCAGCTAAGAGATGCCCGCATTTTCTCCACTCTAGATCTCAGGGCGGCCTACCATCAGGTTAAAATTGATGATGAGTCCATGAACTTGACAGCCTTTATAACCCCTTTTGGAACTTACAAATTCACTCGTCTTCCCTTTGGCTTGAACTCCGCAGCCTCCGTATTCCAAAGAGTTATGGAAGATGTGTTGGATGGTGTGGAGGGAGTTAACATATACCAAGACGACATCCTGGTTCATGGCTCATCTCAACAGGAACATGATGTAAGGCTTAGGGCCGTTCTCGAGCGATTTGGTGCGAGAGGTTTGACTTTGCGTGAGAACAAATGCAAGTTCAACCTCTCTGAAATCGATTACCTGGGCCACAGCTTGACTGAGGGTGGAGTTAGACCTAGGGATCGCCTTGTGAGGACTATTGAGGAGCTCCCCATTCCTCAATCCAGAGACAAACTAGTTACCTTTTTAGGGATGGCGGAGTACTACAATAAATTTGTTCCCCGGTTCGCATTTCGCACCTTCACATTAAGATCCCTCTTAAAAAAGGGCGTGAAATTTTCTTGGTCTCCCCAATGCCAGTTGGAATTCGAGGGTATCAAGAAGGCCCTGAGTTCGGCTCCCTCTCTTCAGAGCTTTGACACTTCTTCTAGCTCAATTCTGATCACTGACGCCAGTTCAAAGGGTTTGGGCACCGTCCTTAAGCAAGCGAGAGACGGCAAGGAAGTAACCATCATGTTTCTCTCCAGAGCGCTTATTGGTCCTGAGCTTCAATATTCTGTAATAGAGAAAGAAGCACTGTGTATCTTCTGGGCCATCAAGAAATTAAAAAAAATTCTCTGGGGTAGCCCATTTGTTGTCCATTCAGATCACAAACCATTAAAGGACGTGTTCTGCAAAAAGGGCCTAGATGCTGTCTCATGCAAGATAATATGTAAGTGGGTGATTGCCCTGCAAGACTTTGACTTCGTCGTAAAGTACATACCTGGGATGGATAACAAGGTTGCTGGCTGCCTCTCTCGCTTGGTGCCCAAACAGTGTGGGGAAGTCCCGCTTGACCCTGAAGATTTATGGGAAATTGACGACTACAAGGTGTGCGAAATTGTGGAAGGAGTAGTTTCCGAGGCAGAATGGAAAGACGCCATGAAGAGTGATGTGGACATGCATGAAGTGTGCAGGTTGGTGTCTGAGGGTTGGTCAGGCAACAAGACTTTGAGCGAAGGCGTCCGGAAGTTCTGGAACGTTCGAAATGAACTCTCCGTGGGTGGAGGCTTGCTTTGGAGGGGCACCAGGCTCGTTCCTCCATCACCAGTTAGAACTAAAATTGTCCACTTGGCTCACCAGGGGCACCAGGGCATCTCCAAAACTAAGGAAAGGGTTCGTTTACACTTCTGGTGGCCAGGCATCGATATCCTTGTGGAGTGTATGGTAAGAGACTGCACAGATTGCAATGCCTGTGATAAGGTTTACAAAACTAGGGTACAACCCATGGTCATACGAGAAGCACCCACATGATGTTGGCAACATGTAGCTTTGGATCTCTTGGGGCCTGTCTCTAGCAAAGCGGGGCAATCCTACGTCCTTGTGTTAATTGACATGTACTCAAGATGGCCTAAGGTCAAGGTGACACAGAGTATTGAAACTAGGGAGATTACCAAATTCTTGGAAGAAATTTTCTGCAGGGAAGGCCTTCCAGAATCTCTTTTGACTGACAACAGTGTTCAGCTCGTGTCGAGAGAGATGGAGGAATTTTTGGCCAGAAAGGGGATCAAACACAAGCGTTGTTCTCTCTACCATCCCGAGTGCAACGGAATGGTAGAAAGCTTCAACCGCGTCCTGAAGGAGTCTATTCAAATGGCTAAAGAACAAGGCAGGGACTGGAGATCTAGAATACTTGAGAGAGTTATGGTCTACCGCTTGACTCCCCACTCTACCACTGGGAAAATCCCCTTTGAGTTGTTTAGGGGCCGCACCCCCAACACTTATATGTTCCAGTCTTGGATGAGAGGGAAAGGTGCTGACATTGAGGATTGTGAGGGTGCCCAATTGCGGGCACTCCAGGATCTCAAGTCAGTCAAGAGAAAATCAAACTTCGATGCCAGGCATGCTGTCTCTCGCACGATAGTGCGTGTGGGTGACCGTGTGAAAGTACATTTTCCCCAGAAATCTGCTGGTGCGAAATTCTCTCCTCCCTTTAAGGTGACCAAATTATTTCGCAATGCTGTGAAGCTCGATGATGGGCGCATTTGGAATTTGGGTAGGATTGCTCCCATGCGCCCCAATACCTCCTCTGAACAAGACTACCTGCCAGTTCCCTCCAAGGTTGTCTCTTCTCTATGCAGGAGTCCTCGCACGCGTAAAGCTCCTGAGACTCTACGCGATTTTGTTTTGAACTGATTGTGCTTTCATGTTCTTGTAACTCGCTAGCTTTAAGGTTCTTGGAGCTTACTTATGTCTTCTTGTTTCTTCGTGTTGATATGCTCTTACTTTATGTTTGGGGGAAGGTGTGTGGTAATTGTCTGATGTGCTGCTGTGTATCAGCCGGCTGCTTCCATGTGGAACACCCATCTACTGTAACTCTAGAATGTAGTGTGCTTAGTCCATGTTGCCAAGTGCTCAGAGTCAGTTGCTGTGGATAGGACGTTGCTGTACCTGACGCTGAATAAACAAGTTAACCTCCAGCATCACCCTGCCTCCTGTACTTCTTCACAATGCGCTGTTGCGAGAGCTTCGCTCTGGCTTTCGGACAATAGAGGGTTGCTTTGATGTTTTTAACAGACGGCTGGATACCCTGCTTGATCGCATTGAAAAACATGATCACAGGCTGGAGGTGGCGGAGGGCAGGATCTCGGATCTGGAAGAGGGGGCAGCACAGACAACCAAGAAATTGGAAAGAGTCGAACAAATCATGAAAATCATAGCACTGAAAAAGGAGGATTTGGAAGAGAGGGGCAGACAAAAAAATATTCGCATTTTAGGGCTGGCACAAAGTACAAACACCTGATGGCTTGACCAGTTTGTTGAGCGCCTACTAATAGACCTTTTCGGGAGAGACCCCTTCACAGCCACATTTGTAGTAGAGCATGCACATCGCTCCTTGGGGGCTCGTCCCGCTCCCGGCTGCCCAACCAGGCCTCTGATTGCCCGATTACTGAATTTCCGTGACCGGCAAACTGTCCTGCGTCTGACATGCAAAAAGGGGCCACTTAACTGGCAAGGCGCAACGTTAAGCATATTCCCAGATTTCACGGCGCTAGGACAAGAGGCCAGACATAAGTTTACGGGAGTGAAGAACACGCTCCATATTATGGGATTGCGATACGACATGATCTACCCGGCGTGCCTCCGTGTGGATGTGACGGGCAAACCACGCATATTTGACATGCCTGCGGCTGCACATGAGTTTTGCCGGCGCTATTCGACAGATCAGGATGAACACCCTAAAGAAGATGATGCAACCTCAAGACAACCCACGCCGACGGCTGCAGGTTCCTCTACTGAACATGCGGTCTAGCAGGGAGCACAGCCCCGCATATAAGCACTGCAACGCTACACACAAGGAACTGTGGACTAACAGTAACTGTGGGATCAAATTCAGCTGATACACCTGGGCTGCCATCGGTGGCACCAGGCCTGTAATATTTCAACCTATATCATTGTATTGCTGGGGAGATGGAAGGATATTGGCGTCCCCCGTGTGTGATTACGCATTTAGTTTGTTTAATTGGGGATGTTAAGTTGTCTTTTATGCAAGTAATGCTTTTCACGCTACCCCAAGGGGTGGGCTGTCCTGGGAATTGATACTCTGGGGATGAGAGCGGAGTGAGGGGTTGGGAGCATTGTCCCCCTTTGGGACTTGATGTTGTTAATATACTTCAGCACCACAGATGCATACCACAACCTCAGACATACATAGGTCAACTGTAAAACATGACCCAAAAACACATTAATTTAACACCATTTGCAGACATAACGGTAGCAACCTGGAATATACGAGGTCTAAACAACCAACGGAAATGTAAACTGGTCCTGCGTTATCTCCAAAGGCACTAGGAAGATATTGCTTTTTTGCAGGAAACCCACCTGTCCCCGGGGTCCTCCAATTCCTGTGCCGCAACATGGGGCCAACACCGCTATTTCTCAAACTACAGCTCATATGCCAGAGGGGTCGTCATCCTAATCCATAAGCGGGTGCCCTTCCATGTGCTACAACATCATGAGGACTCTGAAGGACGTTGGATCATGGTCACAGGACACCTACTGGGGAGGAGGGTCACGCTTGTGAACACATATTCCCCGAACACTGATAGCCTAGAAATTGTTACACAATTGTAGACCTCACTAGAACACTTGAACACAGAGTACATTTGTATGGGTGGTGACCTAAATATGCTACTACGCCCTGATTTAGATAGCACTGCTTGGAACCCTCACACAAAGCCGCACGTGAGGAAAACATTACAAGACCTATGTGAAGCGCTGTCTTTGACGGATGTGTGGCGCAGGTGAAATCCCCTAGAACGTGAGTACACACAGCACTCCACACAGTATGACACATGGTCCAGACTTGATTACTGGCTGGCCACTGTGGAATTTTACCATGGGTGATGGCTATGGTGCATTTACAACGCACGTTGTCGGACCACTCCCCGGTAACGCTTAAGATACGGGTCCCAAGAGAGGAGGGGTTCGAGCGAATGGGAGATTTCCGAGCAGGGCCCTGCAAGATGAAGTGTTTTGTGCTGAATTACGCACTGCCATAGAGGAATTCTTTGAGATTAATACGGGATCAGTGGACACATGGGCTAAACTATGGGACGCATTTAAAGCCTATGCTAGAGGGGTCTGCATAGCTAAACACTTGGGCATTTTATGTGACCTGTGTACCACCCTAACACACATAGAACGCAGGCTCACTGACTTAGAGCAAGCGCAGCAAGAGCAGCGGGCACAAGAGTATACCCAGAGACATGCTGCCCTTCTGGCGGAATTTCAAGAATGAGCTGCTAGGAAGGCACATTATCTAGGGAAATATGCCACAGCCCGGCGCTATGGGGAGGGGGAGCGACTGGGGAGAACGCTGGCCAATTTGCTGAGACCCCCGTGTGGGAAATTGTATATCCCCGGGATTAAACGAGTTGATGGCACTATTGCCAACGACACAGCGAGCATCCAACACATTATACTTTCTTACTACACGGAACTATACATATCCGGACTCCCTCTGAGCACACAACATTTCAGCTATCACGTGGCACCAGACAGGGCTGCCCACTGTCGCCCTTGCTTTTTATTATAACACTGGATCCCCTCATGAGACACTTAAAAAAGAAAAACATGCATAGAGGGCTGCAATTGAAGCCCAGCCCACTACTAATGACAGCATACGCGGATGACATTATCCTTTACATACGATGCCCCAGCGAGTATCTGGCACGACTGCTCTGGGAAATATCGAGATCATCATCATCATCATGTAACTTTATTCGGTCATTGTACAAAAAGCCATCAAAGTATGCAGAGATAAAACATAAATGTATTTACAATTAAAAAAGTATTAAACCATTACTATCTCAAGTACAAATGACAATCCCAGGTCATAGTTTAAAAATAACATAAATGCATAGATATGAATGACCTAATCATACATAACAAAATGCAAAAGCAAGAGCTAGTGCGTTAAAAAATACAAAACCACGATTATAAGACTTAATATTTAAAATACATATACAACATAAAAAAGTTAAATGTGACAACACGGCAATAACATTTTTTGGCGAATTATCCAGAAGGAGAATAAAAAACGACTAAGAGCAAAGACTATTGGCCCAGAAGTGTCTGTTTTGAAAATTCTAAGCGCAACCTGGTACTGCCTTGCACCCATGTTGAGACATATTGGTCTAATCCATCTCCTGCGTATCTGCTGATACTTGGGGCAGAAAAACAGAATATGTTCTTCAGTTTCATTAACTTCAATGCAGGCAGGACAAAAATCTAAGACTAGCCCAACCGCCTCTTTCCCAGGAAATTTCAGGAGCAAATTGCCATATCTAAACCTAGTATACAAACTTTTTGCGAGGGGGCGAAATTAGATCAAAGAAGGGTTCAAATAATGAGCATGATTTTATATTTAGGAAGTTAGAAGTTAACTGGCCACATGATTGATTATTAGTGTAATGCTCCCCCACTACCTTCCAGTACATAGTTTTAAGGGTCAGAGTATCACGTCTAGTGGCCCTATCTGGATGCTCCCACAGACCTGTCAGATTCAGTAGTTTACACCAATTAGCAATGTGTTTAAACCAGGGTAGATGTTTTGCGCCGTTAATCGCCAGGACCTCCCGTAGAGAATTGCGATAATCAGTTAATTGAGGAGTGGTCCATAGGCGCAACCAATAAATTAGGGGTCTCAAAGCAGCCAGGTCGCCAATTCTCTTTAACCCAAGGTCACAAAAAAGTGGGGTGAGTGGTGTTGTAATTGGTAGCGAAATGAGAGCCCTAGCAAAAGTATTTTCACAGATCGTTAATTTACTAACAGAGGTGTACCCCCAAATCTCTGCTCCATACAGGGCTCCACTTTGGGCTTTTGCACGATAAATTTCTAGAGCCGGAGAAAGGGGTTGGGTATAAGATTGTTTAAAAAATCTTAATATAGCTTTAGATCTTTGGCATAGGATTAGGAAACTCTTCCTCAATTGGTAATCCCAACTAAGTGTATCATTCAAGCCTATGCCTAGATAATCAAAATTATTTACCCGTTCCATGGGTTCTTGTAAGATCTTAATCTCCCGTAGGCCACCCCGTACTTTACCGAACACCATATATTTCGTCTTTGAGGAGTTCAGTTCCAATCTCCTCTCCTTGCAAAAACCCAGGAATTTATCCAATAAGACCTGCAAGCCCATAGGTGTTGTAGATATTAATAAAGAGTCATCTGCGAAAAGCAGGATGGGGACTTTTGCATTATTCAATGTGGGGGCATCATTCTTACAACCCGTTAGACAGCTCACCACATCATTAATAAACAGGGAAAACAGCGTGGGGGCAAGAACACACCCTTGGTGCACTCCACGTTGTATCGGTATCTTCTCTGTTAATTCCCCGTTTTTCCCCCACCTGACCTGAGCATAATTATCCTTATGCAGTCTAGCAATCACGGACACAAGATCCTCTGGGGCGCCCCGGGCAAGCATGGTCTTCCACAGCAAATCACGCGGTACCAGGTCAAATGCAGCCCGCAGATCCACAAAGGCTACATAGAGCCGCTGTTTCCTGAGTAGCACATACTTCCATGTTAGCAGGGAAAATCTAAAAACTTGATCGCACGTACTAATTTTCGCGCGGAATCCCGCCTGGACTGAGGACAAAATCATATTATCGTCCATCCATCCTTGGAGTTTATCTAAAACTTGCCTGGCAAAAACCTTTTGTAAATTGTCTATCAGGCTGATAGGTCTATAATTGGAGGGGATAGCAGCATCACCCTTTTTGTAGATAGTTATTATCTCTGCACCCCTCCAGGTTTCCGGGATGTCCCCACCAGCCGCTATGCAATTAAACAGAAGGTTTAAGTACGGAGCCCATATCATAGGTTCTGATTTGTACAGGTCTCCCGGTATCAAATCAGGGCCAGGGGCTTTACCTGCTTTCAATTTACTAATTACTGACACAGTATCCTCTATACTAAAAATTTGTGGTAAGTTGTTTATAGTCACCTCAGAGATAGTAGTTTCTACGTTAGGGGCAAAATGGTCAAATTGTGGACTGACAAGGACCTCCTCTTCTGAGTATAGTCGCGAAAAATGATCCACCCAAGCCTCCGGCTGAATATGGTAATTATTGGAGGTGTCTTTCTCCACACTGCCCATAGATACAATGTGCCAGAACATACGGCTGTCTCTAACTTGGGCTGCTGAGACCAGGTCGTTCCAATTTGTATCGGCATAATCGCGCTTAGCTATATATTAAGCGCGACTCTGTAACTATTACGAGCAGAAATTATGTCAGATCTAGAACGCTCTCTAACTGCTATTTGTAGTGACTTCTTAGCCCTCTTGCAGTCATCATTAAACCACTTGCGATCCCTTGCACTAACAGGCCTTCCACCAAGACTATGTTTGGAAAAGACTGATTGTAAAGCTTTAAAGAGCTCATTATGTACTACAATAACATGCGAAAGTTCGGGCGAATCAGTACTATCCTTGTGGCTGCACAGATTATTTAAGGAGGCCACAAAGAGCTTATATATTCTGGTGTAGAGGTCTTGATCAGCTAGGACTTTAGGCCATGTAACTTTTCTCCGGTTGTTAGTTGTACACGGCTCTACTATTTTAGATGTTTGACAGTGAACATCCCTCTCAAGGTCCCTACCCTCCAGTTTTAATACCAGAGAATTATGGTCACTGTCTGTCCTTGGTTCAATGGTCATGTCTTCCACTAGTGACCATATCCTAACATCAACAAGGATATAGTCTATAATACTTGTATAAACACCCCTCTTAAAGGTGGCCTGTCTTCCTAGGTCTGATGGAGTTCTCCCATTGCAGGCCCTCAAACTCCTACCTGCGGTTAGGGAGGCAATCTGTAAAGAGACATTCGAAAAACGTTGGCCATGTTTGCCAACAACCAGATTGGGGATACCCCAAATCTCGTCCTCCTCTAGTGAAACACTTAGTAGGGGGGAAGGTTCGAAAGTGGCATTAAAATCCCCCGCAACTATAATTTTAGAGTTTAGTTGATAACCTCCCACCAGTTCGTCTAGTAGTGTAAGTACCAGAGATTCACTGCTAAAAGATTCTGACCTGGCGAAAACATTGAACAAGGTCAGAGTTAAACCAGACAAGAAAATAAGCTGAATACCCATAAGGTCAAGCGAATGTATTAGTAGTTGCTTATACCTACAAGCTAGAGTATTTTTAACTAATATTAGCAGTCCGCCACTGGCCCTACCTGTCGTTTTTGGGGGAACAGCATCCACACAATATGTGGTATAACCATTTATGTGCACCTTGTCTACAGCCCAGGTCTCTTGGAATACACAAATATCAGTATTTCCTATAGTAGTAAACCATTCAGGATCTTGGAGCTTGGAATAAATCCCTGCTATGTTCCAGGATATTATAGTTAGTCTGTTGTGTATCTCATGTCTACTGGAGGGAACACCTCCATGAGTATCTATACAACTAGATGGAGCACTATCAATGGTTTGGGCGAGCGAGCGCTGCAACTGGGGTAAAGATGTGACTGTTTCTATTATTTTGTTGGTTATCTCCTCAGTAACTACGATTGGGAGATTCCCAGCTACCGATTCGGTGGGGAGATTGACACCCTGGGAGCCTAAAATTAAAACAGTGTCAGAGCTCGATGGATCCACAGGCGGAGCATTAATATTTATATCCAGAGTATGCCTTAGCTCTATATACAGACTATCAGTGGTAGATTTCTCAATAGGTCCCCTTACTGCCTCTCTAGTGTCAAATGTCCCCATATCTTCCAAACAAACATCAGATAGTGGTACAGACAAGGTTCCCCTAGCCAGGGATACATTTTCGACTCTTCCTCCATCCAATGGGGTCAAGGGGATCAGTCAATCGTTATCATCCAAAGGATTGAAAACATCAAAATGGTTATCAACTGGAATAGCATATCTATGCTGCCTGTGCCCCCCGCTGGAAACTCCCCAAATGGTAACTGTGTGGCACAGTGATGTTTATAAAAATATCCAAGGGGTAAAATGCTGATCCCTGTTTGTGCCATCGGCCAATTAACCGCCCTTTCTAATATTGCATGAACTAAGTATGGTGACCCGAAGGAAACTACTACGCAGTCACCTTCTCGAGACTTGTTCGAATTCCCTACCCAACTAACCCGTCTCACCATTTTGAACTCTGAAAAGAGCGGATTTCCTAGCCGTGTCCTCATATTTAGCTTGCATAAGGATTTGTTTTTCAATTTGGTCCAATGTTCCGGCACTCCCGGAGGCAATTTGGGGACATTGGCTAGCACTATAGTATAAGGTGTTGCTTCCGGAGGTAAGTGAAGTATGTCATTGCCTAACGGTTCTCTCCCTGATTTGTTATAGAATCCCTTATTCCTCAGGGGCTGTGCTTCCTCAACGTGTACATGTTTGACCTTATTAGGGAGGGATATTTTTTGAGTATTTAACAGCTGTTCTTGAGTGGTACTTTGAGTATGTGCTAGATCAGTAACCCCCGGTGTAGTTACCCCCGTACAATTATTAGCTAGGCTGTTGGATAGAGCAATGGGGGAGCCGTTACTGGGTCTGGACCAGGATTGATGGACTTATCATTTGGACGGCAGTTGAGCCCAATAGGCTGGGCAGATTTAGAACTGCCTTGGTTAGCCTGAGTTAGCTGAAGAGAATGAGTGTTCTTATGGCTTGGCTGCTTCTGCTGATCTAAAGAAGCAGCACTTGTAAGCTTTCCAAGCTTGTCGATACCCGCCTCTAATCTAGATAACTTTTGCATCAGCGGGTTCAATAGAGCTGATACAACGTCACCTAGTTTGGTCCAAAACCCCTCGCTATCACCAAGCTGCAAGGGAGATGAAAATGGAGAAGAGGCAATATTGACCTCTAAGCCATCGGCTTCCTCAGCAACCTCTTTGGCTACACCTCTACGCCCTCTTTTGGATAAAGGATAGAGTTGTTTACCAGGACCCGGCCCTTTCCGTTTCTTGGACTGGGGTAAAGAACTATCCCCTTGAGTAGACTTGCTTTTTTGGCTTGTAGTATGCACTTTCGGTCTAGTAACTATTTCGCCTGTTTTAGGGCAAGCACATGGCACGAGTACCTGGTTAGGCAAGGTTGTTATAGATAGGGGTAGGGGAGATCCAACAGAGGGGCCAGGATTAGAATGGTCATCTAAGTCTGTATGTCCAGATGTTTCGGGATGTGGGAAGGGGGGTTGGGGCTCCAGAGAAAGTCTACGCTCAGTGAGAGCAATTTGATGAATGAGGACTGACTCAGCCCTTTGAAGGAAAGCATCTAGAGTCCCTACCACACCTTGACCCGTTAGCGATTTCCTTTTGGCTGATTGCTTCTGCGCCATGACCCCAAAAAAGATATTGGCACACAAAAATGCAAGTACCCCTGTACCTCAGTTTCTCAGTTCGTCGAGTCACGAATCAAGTTCCTAAATATCGCATTTAGGGTCCATGCAAGGTGGAATGGGTCCTGCCGGGATCAAAAGACCAAATGGCGTAGCCCAACCCGACCTCCTTCGGCCTCAGACGGGCTCAGACGGGCCCGCCCTTGGTCCGGGCTTCGTCCAGGCTACGTCCCGCGCGCGTCCCGCGCCGCGGGTGGAGAGGTAGCGCTTTATGCGCGATGACCACGCCTCCCCCTCACTCGCGGCAGCTGTAGCAGAGGTGTTGCACCCTGGGGGTTGAAGTCCTCTCCCAGGGTGTTGGCATCAAGAATGGAGGGATTCCTCTGGAGTCAGCACGTGCTCGCCAGTAACAGCAGGTTCGGCAACATGCAAAGAAAGAAACTCCCACGCCGCGGGTGGAGAGGCAGCGCCTTATGCACGATGACCACGCCTCCCCCTCACTCGCGGCAGCTGTAGCAAAGGTGTTGCACCCTGGGGGTTGAAGTCCTCTCCCAGGGTGTTGGCGTAAAGAATGGAGGGATTCCTCTGGGGTCAGCACGGGCTCGCCAGTAACAGCAGGTTCGGCAACCTGTTTTGCCAGAATCCACAGGAGCGAAGAGTAGTCTCCCACTCTCACAGATGATAGCACCCAAGAGGAGTTAAAAATACCCGTCACTTTTATTACTTTCATCCCGGAGACAGGGAGGAGGGGGGGAACGTTTCTTGGAGGGTCCACACCACTTCACCAGAACAGGAAACGACACCCTGAATAAAGCAGCAATTCTTCTCTGTCTCCAACAAATAATATTTCCAATAATTCTCTATAGGATGGGAGGAATTCCAATCATTCCTCCAGGGTTAGTAACTTCCTTTTTTAAACTGTTTGTAGTAAATCATCAAAATATAGTCTTGCAATAAAGGTGATACAAAAATAAAAAAACAGCGAAGAAAGTCAGAGTACAGGCCTTTAAACGTTCCGGCGCTGAAGAGTCGATTTCTGGGATACGTAGTTGTCTCGAATTCCGTTTTGGTGTCGGAAGCGAGGAGGCACTACTCCCGGTGTTCAAGAGGTAGGAGGTTTGGAGTTTTGCATTCCCAGCTGCTTTTAACTGCGAGCACGTCTGCGTCTCACCGAATGCTCTCTCATACTGAAAAGGAAAATATGCCCGGCGTAGAATTCCTGAGTCGGAGGGTTGAGGTGTTGAGGCAGGGAATGCGGCCAACAATTGCAATCCAAAGTACAATTCCAAGAATCGTCAGCTGAAGCAGAAACAGGAAGGGAATCCCGAAGACGAAGCTCCGGTATGCAGGCGGGGGCTGTCAGCGTTGCCGTGTGAAAGTGACCGCACTGATGGGCCCCAAGACCATCAGTGCCACAAAGGAGAAGCCGGCTGCACCCTCGACCTACCTGGCTGCACCCTCGAAATATCGAGATATGGGGCCTTGTCCAGCCTCCAGATAAACTGGAGCAAGTCAGAAATCTTCCCCCTTACGACCATAACACGTTCAGAGGATTGTGAGACTCCCCTGATGTGGAAAGACACCACAAAATACCTGGGTATACACGTGCATCTGGAAAAAGATCAAGTTCTTAGACTTAACTATGGCCTAGCCATGGTCAGGCTCGGGGAGCGTGTGAAGCGATGGATCCAGCTCCCGCAGTAGTTGGCAGGTCGTGTCGCACTTATTAAAATGATTGTGCTGCCCCAGTTCCTTTAGCTATTTCAGAATATTCCCATACCTTTAACGAATTCTTTTTTTGACACGCTCCAATCCACACTTACTAGACATGCATGGAGGGGTAAACAACCATGCATAGGATGGACAACACTAATGCTGCCGTATGAGAAGGGTGGGTTTGGAGTCCCTAATCCCCACTGTCGTGTAGTTCCTATAAAACCTATACAGGATCTGCGCGTTTAGACAACATACACTGCGGGCTTGGTGTCCACACTGATTCCAGACACCCCCACCGAATATGTTGGCCTGTATACCAGCTAGCTCACAGTGCCACTAGAAACTCCTCTTACCAAGGAGAGAATATTTCTTGGCAACTATCGAACATGACAACCCTGATCCCTCAAAATCGTAAAAACAGTGCAAGACTTTTCGCTCAGTCACTCGTGCTCACTTGGTCTCAAATAGATACACAGAATAAACAATGTGGACGTTTTTCAATAAGTATTTATTGAACACTCGTCATTCTAGTGTAAAATAGGTGTGCTGAAACAACCACTAGACAGAAACAGATATAAACGATTAGAAGCACTAAGAAGGTGAAAGGATGGTAGATCTCTACCATTCTGCTATAATCATGAACATAGACAAGTATATAAAATACATGACAATAAAATGCGTACTCCTACGATGCTACCCTAACTGGATGTACCTAAGTGTACCTAGCATGTATGTAGGTGTTAAGCCAAGAATCCCTCTAGGATAGAGTCAACCCCATTACCTGAAGTGAGAGACTGCGGGACCCCGTCTTGGTCTCGAGTTGGACACCCCGCAAGGGATGTTCAGAACACTGCGAGCTGGAGTATCTGCATGCAGGAACCTCAGCGTCTCGCGTCAGTATGTCGGCATGGAAGTCGTAATCTCTTCTAACTATCTCAGCAAGATGTGATGTTTATATACCCGAAGGTATCCCCAGGGGGTTCTACCTTGCTGTGCCACTGTTGGACTTAGGATGACATCAGGAATGAACCTTGTACATAGTTATTATGCAGGAGATGGTAGTCCTGCTGAGTTTCCAAGAATCCAAGGATCCTCATGCTTAATGTATTAGGGTATTGTTCAGGGAAAACCCCACGTTCTGTAAGCAGTACTGTATCTAGGTAAAGGGTCAGTCCTAGCAGCCCGTTATGTATGTAGTGTAGGGACGAATATAGGTGATAGGCCGGGATGTTAATACGGCCTATATTGGGGTACCTATATGGAATATAACACCCACTTCTCATCTGACTGGACGACATAACTTAATTCTAGCGTACTACCTCTCTAGGCACTGGTACGCAAACATATGTATTAAAAACCATAGTTCTGCTAAAAAAAAATGTTTTAAAACTCTAAAAAAGTGTAAGAATTTTCACTCAAGCAAATAGCGCTACTGTGTCCGTATATATAGTTCGAACGACTACAAGCATCGGAAAGCCATGCAGGTCATAAAAAGCGTCAATTTGATTTGGATTTCCAATTTGGAGTTTTGTTTAAAAAAAAAAGCAGAATTTCTCCCAGCACACAATGAGCCCAATGTTTATGTGTCCTGGCTGGTAGACACAACATTGCTGTTGCCTGCCTTCGCAGACGATGATCCCTGTAACACCTCGCAGATTACGTCATTTGAGCACAGATGATCTTCCGTACTGCCTGCAGTCGATACTAGGGCAGCCTGTGCGCCATTCAAAGCCTGGGTGTTAGTGGAGGAGCTGGTGTCCATTCCAACAGGAGCAGAGAGTTACAGTGGAGGCTCTAAGAATGCCGCCATCAACATAGGAACACGCTGGGGACACTGCATAAACATGGGACGTTATCTGGTCCAGCAATGCATCAACGTCCGGTTGCGCAGCTGATGGAAGTGTCAGACAGAGATCCAACACGCATTCTTCTCCGCAGAACAGGCATCAGAGAACAGGTAAGATGCAGTCCATCCAGACTGGTCTATATGACAAGAACTAAGATGCACTCAGTTCTCGTAGGCGAGGTGTGCCCAGATGTTGTACCATGCAATCACGGTATTTGCACTCCTGGAGTGCTTTTTCCATCTTCTTGGTGACTGGGACGTCCATTGCGTAGCAGAAAAAGGACAGTCGGGATTCCTGCTATTAGAAACAGCATCAGCGGAAGTCCTCCAAAAATGCTTCCGAATACGCAGTGTATAAAGTTTGGTATAACTCCGAGGACCGTCTGAAAGGTGCTTAACAGTCTCAAACATATGGTCTTAAATAGGTGTACTATACCCGTCGTATCAGACATGTTAAAGATACGATTTACCATTTCGGCGAAATGGAAGGGGCAGTTCCTACATATGAGTACCTGTATCTCTGCCGAGGACCTTGCTACTTGGAGATCAAAAGTCTTCCGGGCGGAGGTTAAGGGCACGCTTTTCTGTAGAAGCATGGCTTTCATTCTGCTCAGAGTATCAAACCGTATAAGAGAAACATTTAGTGAAGGCCATAACAGCACCTCCCTGACTGCATGTGTCGGTGGAAACAATAGTTGCATACAGCAAGTAACCCTGGAGCTCACGGTGACAAGATATGCGATGCCCGGAAGCATCCCACAACAACCTTGATCGTTCAGCATCAAGTAACTCCCATTTGAAAGTAGCCTGAATACTGGAGTAATCACGGCTGCTGGGGTACCCCTCAAGTGACAGGATAGGTTCGCTACTGAACCATTGCAGGCCCCGTGCAGCATTATATCCTGGCATATGAGAGATCCACTCAAAGCATTCTCACAGTTTGTACCGCTTAGAAACACTTCTAGATCCCCACTCCTGCATCAAAATCTATACGGTAATTCCCAAGATTCCTTGATGAATTCCTTACCCATTTCTTCATATCTGCCTGTATGTTGTTGTTCTAGGCAATACTGAAACTGGAAAGTTGTGACCGGTAAAGCTATATGGCCATGGATTAACCACTCTGTGGATGGTGATTCTGCCACAGTAAAAGGAAGTCTGTCCAGTTTTCAATGCGCAGCATTGTATTTTTGCTCCCCTCTGTGCCATTTTCATCTGTTTTTCCGTTAGTTTGTATGCAGAAAACAGTGACGTACTGTTGATAAAACGCACATAACCTGCGTGCAATGATTGCAGGGGTCAGCTCAATAACATAATAGAACGTAATTGTGACTGTCCGTGCTGTAGTATGGACAAATCTTGTTCTAGTACATCAATAGCAGAAGATACAATGTTGCCCAGTGAATAAATCCTGGAAGTTAATGTAGTCATGCCATTGTCAACTACAGCTAACGCCTTTCCTAAGTTAATCCTATCTATTTTCGAAGTCTCTCCACTGCTTCTTGTTGGGAGATTTTCCAAATTTCATTATAGACAGCATAATAGAAACGTTTCTGACGTGGCTTTCTGGGACCTAATAAAAAATCCCGTAGGTCCACATCCTCTGTAAGTAAGGATAAGTGTTGTTTCACCTGTGGTAGTGTTGAGGTCTTTAGCAAATCGAGGCATAACTTCCCAACACTGTATGATGTCACCACCCCCGGATGTTTTCTTTGTACATAGAGTGGGTCTGGCCTATGGATACTGAACCCTTTGGTTGTACCCCTGAATCTTTCCTGACATCTACTAGTGTCTGTGGGCCAAACCAACCATCCCTTCGAATTGGGGTCTGATCTATTGTATTGTAAGACGTCATCCAATGCAGCCCCTTCTAGTGATGTAATGTTACCCTCGGTCTGTGATGGTGTTGGAATTCGAGGTGTATTTAAATCCTTGTTCTTGGCTATTCCAAGGCAGGAAGTCTGTTGCACAGTTTCATTTAGAAATATCATCTGCTGAGGAATGAGGCATGCTCTAAATAGTGCTTCTGGTCCCTGGACTTGCCAGTCTCTAGAACCCCAGACTGATTTTAAGTCTATAATGTCTTTCCATAAGTTGAAACCCTGTTCAGACAGTTGGGTAATAAAGGAAGCAGAGTAAATCTGTTTTGGTGTTAGTCAACATATTTTTCTGTGCAGGTGTCAGTGCAACCTTATAGTAATATGAGGTCGGGTCTGAAACATTAAACCCTGAAAAATATGAACATTTTTGTGCAAACGTTTTCGAACTACTTTTCGGTGGTGTAGGGCAATGTTCCCATTGGTGATATGTGAAAACATTCCTAGGGTTACTAGATTTGTGTAAAAAATGATGACCATAATGTTGATAACAATACATTGTGTTAAAGTCTGAAGTGTCTTCTAACATTTCATTGCTAGAAAATGCACATTGTGTTCTAAATCAGACAGCATATTATTTACAGTTTCAAAATCCCACTCATCGGGAAATGTACTAGAGGTAATGATATCATTCAAGGAAATTTTAAATAAATGTGGTATTTTTAAAAGTTCTGTCGGTCCGAATATATCATAATCATCCTTGTCCCATACTATACCATCGGGTATAGGAACTGCTGTAATGTTCACTGATGACGAGTCTCTTTGTTCACGATGTGATGAAACATGAGGTTTCAGGTTCAAGTTCACTTTTGATGCTGCAGAGCTTTGGCGAAGGTAAGTTCCATTTAAAAGTAAGCAGAAAATAGTTACTAAGCCTAACCAGAAGAGAAAGAAAAGTATCCCGGTGCTTATCCGAAGTTCTATCCAAAGTGACACCAGGTAATTCTTCTTAAGAAAAATGTAAAAGTCTTTGATTTGTTGTTTACGTGAAATTGGGTCTGGCATTGTTTCAGGTTCACTCGGATCCAATGAAAATGTATCAAAGTCGATGATATAGCCAGATGCAGTTCGATCTATTTTTTGGTAGTTCAGCAGGTTTTGTTGAACTTGTAGATGGCTCTTGCTGAGGCATGTTGATGTAGACATCAGTGTTAGGTCGAATTGAAATTTGTCTTTCATTTTGATCTTGATTTTCTGTATCAAGTGGAACAAGTTCCATGGCATTATTGCAAAGTCCACAATCAAAAATAGGGGGAGGTAGAGGTATCAGTTAGGTTCACCCTCCTTACTCGATTATGAAAAACAAAAAAACGGAATACCGGAATAAGAACCTACCTATGCGAGAAAAACGGGGATTTCACTCTTATGAAGTTGAAAAACCTCCTATCCAGAAAGAAGAATTTTTCTTTCTAGAGTCCCCTCACCCACCAGGGTTTCCCTTGGTGGCATGCTTCATCATAGGGATCCTCTCAATCCGCTGCGGATTGAGGCTTGCTGCCACTTGTGGAATTACGTAGGAGCACTTTTTTGGTAAAAATGTGTAGTGCAGTGATGTGGAGTGGAAAAGAAAATGGGTTAAAAATACCTAACTAGTGGGCTAATACTTTATTCCTGCTCCTAGTTGGTATGTTTAAAAACAGGGGTGAATACTGGGGAAAACAACATAACTGTGATGAGTCAGGTGTCCCTAGTATTGGTCGACATGTTTCGAGCCTCCCCTAAAGCTCTTCCTCAGGACCACACAGAGGCCATCCCTGTGCATACCACTCCTAAGTAACCTATAAATAAGGCAACTGAAGAAAAAGAAGTGAAAAGTGCCACACCTATTGTTTGTGCACTACTGGTTAAATACATACGTTTACACAATGGTAGGTAGTATCTGTAGGAATAAAACAGAAAACAATTTGAGCAACACTGGCCTACCAGGTAATCTGGCAGGCATTTAATGCAGGCGGCGTTCTATCCATATTAAAATGCTCCTCTATAGTGCGTGTAGTTTATCTACTACCTCGTGTTTCCGTCGTGCGTTGCAGGAGGAAAACATTTAGCACGTGTCTCAGGTGGAGAAAGTGGTTAAGTGCTATTTAAAAACGAAACAAGAGTGACAAAGACACCACGTGACACGCAAAACCTAATAGTCACATACTTTTGTTAAGGCTGGAATGAGCCCCATGGTCTGGATGTATTTAGGCAGCACCCGAGGAGATACGCGTTAGTATGCGGTCTCTGGGGGAGTGAATAGGTGATTATCCTTGAGGTGCGCTCTGATGAAGTAAGTCCATTGACTCTTTTCTTTACAGCTGACTTTTCCGGAGCCTGAACAGCGGATTTTGAGTCATCTGGTGGTATCGGGCAAATCCCAGGTTTCCCCCGTTTTTTCACACAAGACATACTAACATAAAATCCGTGTTACCATTACTATTGCAGAGTGTGACTATGAGCCCCTCAACCCCCCCAGACCATGGGGCACTATAGAGGAGCATTTTAATATGGATAGAACAATAGGTGTGGCACTTTTCACTTCTTTTTTTTCAGTTGCCTTATTTATAGGTTACTTAGGAGTGGTATGCACAGGGCTGGCCCCTGTGTGGTCCTAAGGAAGAGCTTTAGGGGAGGCTCGAAACATGTCGACCAATACTAGGGACACCTGACTCATCACAGTTATGTTGTTTTCCCCAGTATTCACCCCTGTTTTTAAACATACCAACTAGGAGCAGGAATAAAGTATTAGCCCACTAGTTAGGTATTTTTAACCCATTTTCTTTTCCACTCCACATCACTGCACTACACATTTTTACCCAAAAAGTGCTCCTACGTAATTCCGCAAGTCGCAGCACGCCTCAATCCGCAGTGGATTGAGAGGACCCCTATGATGAAGCATGCCACCAATGGGAAACCCTGGTGGGTGAGGGGACTCTAGAAAGAAAAATTCTTTTTTCTGGATAGGAGGTTTTTCAACTTCATAAGAGTGAAAGCCCCGTTTTTCTCCCATAGTTAGGTTCTTATTCCGGTATTCCGGTTTTTTGTTTTTCATTATTGCATAGTTCATCATTCCGTATGGGAGTCTCTTCAAACGTGATGAGCATTTCCATCTGAACCTCCTGAATGGTAGCGAGAGGAGGCCACATAGTGTGGTTTTATCAGATCAGTAGAGACGAATCTATTCTCCTTTTTTCCGGCAAGAGGCAGCAGAAGTGCATTCCTTATTCCTTCAACTGCCAGGACAGTTACAGGCTTTCTGTATGATGGCCCGAATTCTTTTTTGTCCTTTATCTTTTCCCTGACCAGATCCCCAACCTTAGGGATCCAGACAGGTCTTGCCGTGACTGACATGACTTCCCCAGTGTCGAACCTTTTCACTTGGACATTGCTTTGTAGTGCCCATGATTCATTCAGATCCTGTAAAACAGCCAAACGTTTATGGATGTCAAAAGGTTTTTCATCCGCCACTGTGCTTTCACAATCAAGATCAGGTACCCACATTCTCATCCCAAATAGGACCTCATAAGGAGTGACACCCCCTAGAGAGCTTCTTGGCATGCTATTTAGGGCCCTCTGAACCCCATATAAGTGATTGACTTAACTACCACCTGCGCCCAATACTCTAGCTGTTAATGATTGCTTTAAGTCCCGGTTTTTCCTCTCCACGACCGAATTTCCCTCGGGATGGTATAGAGAGGAGTACCGCAATGCTACACACAAACCTCCCATGGCCTCCTTGTAAGCCCTAGAGCTAAACGCGGTGCCACGGTCAGAATGTAATGTGCCAACTGCGTATGTCCCTATAAAGACTCGCAAATCTTTGATAACAGTTTGAGCGTCAGCTGAGCGCTGAGGCCATACCCATAGGAATCTCGAGCAGGAATCCACTGCAACCATTATGTACTTTTAAGCCCCATCTGATTGTAAGGGGCCGCAGTGGTCCAAATAGACACACGCGAGAGGTCTGTCTGATATCACCAAATAGACACACGCGAGAGGTCTGTGCTGGACGTGTTATGGTGGAGCCCTTCATCTGTTGACAGATGTCGCACTTTAAGACATAGGGGCCGATTCCGATTCAGGCCGGAAATCTCCCCGACCGAGCCGGACCCGGAGAGATTTCCGACCGAATCGGACCCTAGCAGTCCGACCGAATGAGTACGATGCGCACGTATGCTATCGGACTCGATTCGGTCGGACTCCCATTGAAGTCAATGGGAGCCAGTCGTACGACGCGTACACGGGCTCCCATTGACTCAATGGGCACGACGCGAACAAGGGCGCCCCCTACAGCGTGTTCGCGTCGATGCGGGTCGCACCGTACATGCACGTGTAGGGGGGACCCATGGGTCCCCCCTGTGTGCGACTCGCACGCCTACGCTTCCAGGGGGGTCCGACACGGACCCCGAAAGTGCGGCTCCGACAGCTCCTTGGAGCCGGGCTGCGCGAGTCGGTCGGAGCGGTCGAGGTGCGCATCGTACTTACCCGGCCGGGGAACGTCTCCATTGCGAGGTGCGCGTCGTCCCTGTGTGAGTCGGTCGGAGCGGTCTGGTCCTGCGAACGAATCGGTCAGAGATTTCGCGAGCGCACGCATCGTACTTGCTCGCCCGGACGCACGTACGACTCGGTCGGGAAATATGGCTCCGAATCGGATCCGGTTAAGCCAAATCCGATTCGGTGCCCTACCGGCCGAGATCGGAATCGGCCCCATAGTCTTTGGTCTGTTTTGTTAACCCTGGCCACCAATAGCGTTGTTTCAGTAAATAAACCGTTGCCATAATTCCTGCGTGCGCAGAACCTAGACCCTCGTGTGCAGCTAAAATTAAGCCTAATCTGCTATCCATGTTTTGTTTTACTCTATCCCCCACTCCAGGAATTTGAGCAAATGGAATGTTGTTCCCATCTAACTTGTAGGAGTACTTGAGTGGAAAACCTTTCGGAAGTGCTTTGCTGTCTTTGCGTGAGCCAATGACAGCTACCATTATCTGTCTGTCTATTCTCGTTTTTTAACGAGTGATTGCAGCTACGGACGCAGTTTGTACTGCCCCCTTTGCGGCCTCATCAGCCAATGAATTCCCTTCAACGTGAACTCCATCACGTTGATGACTCAGCGTGTGTATCACATGAGCTCTTGGCAGCTCGTTTTTCAATTTTGCTACCTGTTCCCATAGCATTTTGTGCTTTATTGTGCCACCTTTTGAGTCTTTAAACCCATTTTGTCCCCAATAGTGTAGGTATTCATTATATGACTGGACACAGTAAAAGGAATTGCACACAATTAGTGTGGGGAGTTCTCGATCCGTATTAAACAGTGCCAGTAACAGAGCGTTTAGTTCTGCTAGCTAAGCCAGGCAGTCTCCTAGAGACTGAGTTTTTGTGCAGCTTGAATGTAACTTGCCATCCTGCATACGACCTTTAACAATCGTACACGCGGCGCTGTACTGTTGTTTACTTCCTATGGCCAGTTGAGCAGATCCATCTTTGTAAATAATGAATTCATACTGATCTAGAGGCAAAATTTAATTCGGAAAGAGTATATTCTTGTTCATATTGCAGGAATGCCTGTGTTTTTAGACTTGGGTCGTATCTGTATTCTACATCTGATGCAGTGAGAGAATTAGCCCATCGAATCCATCGTGGATGTAAGGCCTTAGCATTTGGAACGCTTGCCTTTGTAGCAGCCTCTAAGGCCGGTACTGGAGTCATGACGATTATTCATTTCCCCTGAGCCAGTGCTCTTCTCTCACTACAGCCGTCTGTACTGCTATCAGTATTTGTTCTGTAGATGCAAAACGCATTTCTGCGTTTGTGTACAAATGTGATTTGTATGCTATTGGGACAGTTTCACCTTCATTGTATGTTAAGTAGGTGTACCCAGATTGACCCGCAACTATACAGATCACTAGATAGCGGATATTTACGCATGTTTGTAAGCGTTTTGATGCTATCATATCAGCTTATAGGGACCGAAGGATATCTGTGTGTTCCTGTGTCCATTGCCTAACTGAGAAATCAGGTCTTATGAGGTCGTAGAAAGGTTTAACCCTTTCTGCGTAATCCAAAATGTATGTTCTGCCAAAATCCCAGTATGGACTGTAAATTTTTCAATGATTTCCGAGGTTGGAGCAGCACGCATTTTTCTAAAAAGTTGGCCGCCAAGCTTTTTCCTTCACTTGAAAGCTCATATCCCAAAAATAGGACATTGAGGTGGGCTATTTTGGATTTTTTTAAGTTAAATTTGAAGCCCTCAGAGGCAAATCCCAAAATTATTGAGCTCACCCTGGTCAAATGTTCCTCTAGGTCATTATCCGTTAGATAAATATCATCTACATAGGACAATGCCTCCTTGTCCATATTGTTTAGTAACTCAGTTACCCTTGCTGAAAACAACACCCGGCTGTTCCTATACCCCTGGGGGAGTCGACAAATTTGATGCTGGGATCCCAACGCTGAGAAGGCTGTCAAATATCTGCTCTCAGGTGCTATATTTTGGCAGAAAAATCCATTTGAGATATCTAGTGTTGTTTTGTATTTCTTCCGCACAATGTTATTCATTAATGTGGCGCTATGTGCATTTTGTACTGCAAATGTTTTTGTGCATGAGTTTAGATGTTTGTAATCTAAAACTTGACGATATGAATTGTCCGGTTTTAGTACAGGAAACAAAGGAGTATTCATTGAAGAGGTGCAAGTTTCAATCACACCTTGGTATTCAAGTTGATCTAAGATCTCCCTGACCTGTTTTTTCGCTTCCTGTTTTATTGGATACTGTTCCCTGTGGAGTTAGAGTAGATTTTAGTGGTATCACATGGTGAGTTGATTCTTCATCCCACCCAACATGGTTGCGATATAATGCAGGAGCAGGGGCTACTGCCCACTCCCGTGTGTATGTATTTTTTAAGTATTGGGGAACCAGGTCGGAAAAAGTTGGCAGAATTACCGTTTCTCCCTTTGGGCATTCCATAACAATAGTAGGCGGCCAATCTTTCTCAGCTAAAAGGATGTCGTAGCCAAAAGTCAGGTTTTCCCAAAAGAGACCTTTAATTTTTCTGGGCTTGTCCCCCTCCATCCGGAGTGTTATCTCATGTAACCTATGTGGGACACTCACCCTAGTATCAGGTGTTTCCACCGTGATATACTCACTCAACTCTGCTGTCACCAGAAATTCCATCAGTTTCTGGTGAGCTATTGTTACTTCTGCTGCGCTGGCTAGCATCGTCAGAGCCCATTCCCCGTTCAGTAGTTGAGTCCTCGGAATTCTGGGCATGTCTGATCTTGAGACCTGCTACTTTCTTCTTTTTGAATTGAGGTTTAGGTTTTTTTTTTTTTTTTTTTTAGGTTCGTAGTCCGCAGCGCGTTGCGTGTCTCTGGACTTTGTACGCTCCTCCTGTCTGTTTTCCGACCATCCTTCTCTCTCTGAGTTTTTCGAAGAGCCCTGAAAGGAACGAGAGGAACGTGTATCAGTGTCCTGATACCTGTCAGGTTTTCTAATGTTGTCCCTATTCCTAAGGTTATACCTCCTTTCGGAGGACTCCTGTTGAGGAGATCTACCTCTGGATTGAGATCTATTTTCTTTATTCTTTTGTTGTTTGTTATCGTCCCATTTCTTCTTTGAAGAAGCTGGTGTTTGCTTTGCCTGTTCTTTATCTGGACCTCCCATTAGTTGAGGTTTTACTGGTCTAGCTCCCAAACTATCCCTACCTAATTCTGCATAAGCAGTTTCAATAATTTTAGGTAATTCTGTCTCCTGTTGTAAAGGAGTAAAATCTCTCAGGCGTTGGCGTATCGCCACTGATGCTGCTTTCCCTTTAATGTTTGCTAATATTATAGCTGATACCTGGGCAAAATTATTTAGTAACTTCATCCTTAAGTTCAGAGCAGGTTCTGCTCCATACTCGTTCTGTATTTGTCTCAATACGTCTGGTATCACTGCTAATGAAGGGATACCATGAGTTATGGTATATATTGCAGCAAAGACCGTACCCCAAGAATTACAATACTCTATCGGGTAAGCTATTCCCATTGGCAAGCAAATTGTTAGCATTCTATGCTTTTCGTGTGGGCTGGTGTTTGGAAATACCGCCTCAAGCTGTGTTAATTTTTGAGGCACCCAAAATGGCATTTGTTCACGATTAGTGGGCAATTTACCCATCACTGCATGTAATGTTTGTGGTGTAATTTTAGTTGTAGAAGTTTGGACTGGTCCTGGTTGTGTAGCCGGTGTCGGCTGAATTGTGAGTGTTCTCATCACAAACTGTGTCATGTTTCTGTAAAGTTTTATTAATTCTTTATGCTGTATAAGTAAGTCTCCTCCTGGAATTCTGTCAATGTTAGGATGTGGTGTATAGGCCGCTAATACTGGCAATGTTGCTCCGTCTCTTCCGAGCGGACCGAGTCTTACTCTATTTCTTGTATGGGTTAGGGCGCCTTTAAACCAGTATATATGTTTGTGGTAAGTGAGTGGAATTTCAATGTCCTCATATGGACAATATTCGTTTGGTATTTGATCTTCTGTATAGTAATGAAATGTCTTTGTTAATGCATTCGCATGTGGGAATGTAACCCATGAATAGAATACCTCTGTTCTAAATGATTCGTGTGCCTCAATCACGAAAGCTATTTGGCCACCCCTAGCTGTAACACCGTATGCTACTAGTTTTAGGGTGATGGCATTTCTAACATTTTCTGCAATGTGTATTGCGTCTGCATCTTCTTCCTCAGCTGAGAGATTTAGTTCATGCACAACATCTCCCGGCTCAGTCATTGTTTTTAGCAAAGGAGCTTTTCAAGGGAACTGAGATAAGGTGTTATGCACAATAGGAACAATGTATCCTTCAAGCTTGATTAAACCAAAAGCCAATACATAGGATTTTGCCTACTCAGCCGTGGCGGATTTTTGTTCCCTCCCACTCCAGACATCTCTGGGGAAAATGTGAGTAGGGGTCTCTGAGAATAGCACGACTGAACTACTCAGATTTGACCGTTAAATAAGGACCAAACCAACGTTGTCGGAGCAATGTCATGTAGTTTCTATAAAACCTATACAGGATCTGTGCGTTTAAACAACATACACTGCGGGCTTGGTGTCCATACTGATTCCAGACACCCCCACCGAGTATGTTGGCCTGTATACCAGCTAGCTCACAGTGCCACTAGAAACTCCTCTTACCAAGGAGAGAATAGTTCTTGGCAACTATCAAACATGACAACCCTGATCCCTCAGAATCGTGGAAACCGTGCAATACATTTCGCTCAGTCATTCGTGCTCACTTGGTCTCTGAGAGATACACAGAATAAACGATGTGGACGTTTTTCAATAAGTATTTATTGAACACGTCATCCTAGTGTAAAATAGGTGTGCTGAAACAACCACTAGACAGAAACAGATATAAACGATTAGAAGCACTAAGAAGGTGAAAGGATGGTAGATTTCTACCATTCTGCTATAATCATGAACATAGACAAGTATATAAAATACACGACAATAAAATGCGTACTCCTACAATGCTACCCTAACTGGATGTACCTAAGTGTACCTAGCATATATGTAGGTGTTAAGCCAAGAATCCCTCTAGGATAGAGTCAACCCCATTACCTGAAGTGAGAGACTGTGGGACCCCGTCTTGGTCTCGAGTTGGACACCCCGCAAGGGATGTTCAGACCACTGCGAGCTGGAGTATCTGCATGCAAGAACCTCAGTGTCTTGCGTCAGTGTGTCGGCATGGAAGTCGTGATCTCCTCTGACAATCTCAGCAAGATGTGATGTTTATATACCCAAAGGTATCCCCAGGGGGTTCTACCTTGCTGTGCCACTGTCGGATTTAGGATGACGTCGGGAATGAACCTTGTGCATAGTTATTATGCAGGAGATGGTAGTCCTGCTGAGTTTTCAAGAATCCAAGGATCCTCATGCATAATGTATGAGGCTATTGTTCGGGGAAAACCCCATGTTCTGTAAGCAGTACTGTAACTAGGTAAAGGGTCAGTCCTAGCAGCCCGTTATGTATGTAGTGTAGAGACGAATATCGGTGAAAGGTTGGGATGTTAACCTGGCCTATATTTGTGTACCTATATGGAATATAACACCACATATATTACTTAGTGGCGCAGTGCAGCTTCGCCAGACATTGGTACCACCCGGACGCGAGACTACCCTACACCAGACCCGAGGTAGACATAGTGCTGCCAGTGGGGCTGGAGGCGGTGTTGCCGGAGGGTCTACCATGAGACCCCCGGAACATTCAAACAGTCTCCACCACCAGTTGGGCATGGATGAAACTGCTATGTAAGATAGTAGGGCATCTGCTATACTCACTGGCGATCCCGCTGTCAGCCAACCCCTGGATACCCATAATGCAAGAGACATTGGTGCAGTGAACCTTAGCGAGATACTCACTGCATACCTTTGGTGACCTTTTCCGGGAGGGGCACATATTCTTTAGGACAGGGGACACACGGTTCAGTAATGCACCCGTAATTGATCATTTTGTGTTGAGTCGACTACAGAGTGCGCTTAAGGCCCAGATCCCATCCTACCCATTGGAGCCCAAGGCATTCACCCCATTGACACTATTGATTATGGATAATGTAGGGGACCACCTCATTTCGAAAATATATCACATGAGTATAGTGCTAATCCCTGCCCAAGATACAACTAAAAAACCCTCCCAGCAGACCCGGAAGCAAGAAAACCCCTTGGTTCACCAACGACCTCAAGGAATCCAAGAAGAACTGCCGCACTCTCGAGAGAACCTGGCGACTCGACCAGACCACAGACAAAAGGACCGCCCTCAAGCACGCCACCCGCAAACACCACCAGCTGATCCGTGCCACCAAGAAGTCGGCACTCAAAGAACGACTGGACAACAACGCCCACGACAGCAAGGAACTTTTCAGCATCGTCAAAGAGTTCTCCAACCCCAGCGCCGGAAACAACGACATCACCCCTCGCAAGACCTCTGCAACTCACTCGCCACGTTCTTCCACCGCAAGATCACCGACATACATAACAGCTTCGACGCACAAACCACGCACCCTACCGCCGAACCAACGCCCGCCACCACCACCCTCTGCAACTGGACCCCGATCAGCACCGAAGACACCACCCGCACGATGAACTCCATCCACTCCGGATCACCAACCGACCCCTGCCCACACCACGTCTTCAACAAAGCCGACGCCACCATCGCACCCCATCTCCGGGACATCATCAACTCCTCCTTCCACACTGCCACCTTCCCGGAGAGCTGGAAGCACGCCGAGCTTACCGCCCTCCTGAAGAAACCAACGGCGGACCCCACCGACCTCAAGAACTACCGTCCCATCTCGCTCCTTCCGTTTCCGGCCAAAGTCATCGAGAAGACCGTCAACGGACAGCTTGCCGCCTTCCTCGAGACGAATGGATCCCTCGACCCCTCGCAGTCCGGGTTTCGGGCCAACCACAGCACCGAGACCGCCCTCATCGCAGCCACCGACGACATCAGAACCCTAACCGACAACGGGGAAACAGCAGCCCTCATCCTCTTGGACCTCTCCGCGGCGTTCGACACCGTCTGCCACCGCACCCTAGTGAAGCGCCTCAGCAACATCGGAATCCGAGAGAAAGCACTGGAATGGATCATCTCGTTCCTCGCCGGAAGAACCCAGAGAGTCCGCCTCCCCCGTTCAGATCCGAGGCCACTGAAGTCATCTGCGGCGTTCCACAAGGATCTTCACTCAGTCCAACGCTCTTCAACGTCTACATGAGCCCCTCACAGCCATCGCACGCCAACACAACCTCAACATCATCTCCTACGCCGACGACACCCAGCTGATCCTCTCCTCACCAACGACCCCACCACCGCCAGAGCCAACCTACACGACGGGATGAGAGACGTCGCCGACTGGATGAGGAACAGCCGCCTTAAACTAAACTCAGACAAGACGGAAGTCCTCATCCTGGGCTCATCACCCTCCGCCTGGGACGACTCCTGGTGGCCCCCGGCCCTGGGCACCGCGCCCAAGCCAACGGACCACGCACGCAACCTGGGCTTCATCCTGGACTCCTCCCTGTCGATGACCAGACAAGTCAACGCCGTCTCATCCTCGTGCTTCAACACCCTGCGCATGCTCCGCAAGATCTTCAAATGGATCCCCACTGAAACCAGGAAGACCGTCACCCAGGCACTCGTCACCAGCCGACTGGACTATGGGAACACCCTCTACGCCGGAACCACAGCCAAACTTCAAAAAGACTCCAGCGCATCCAGAACGCCTCCGCACGACTCATCCTGGACATCCCCCGACATAGCCACATCACCGGACACCTGAAAGACCTGCACTGGCTCCCCGTCAGCAAGAGAATCACGTTCAGACTCCTCACCCACGCACACAAGGCCCTCCACGACCTGGGCCCAAAGTACCTCAACAACCGCATGACCTTCTACACGCCCACCCGCCAGCTACGATCAACCAGCCACGCCCTCGCCACCGTACCACGCATCCGCAGAACCACCGCCGGAGGAAGATCCTTCTCCTACCTGGCAGCCAAGACCTGGAACTCCCTCCCAACTCACCTTCGGCGAACCCAGGACCATCTCTCCTTCAGGAAGCAGCTCAAGACCTGGCTGTTCGAGCAGTAACTTACCCCCTCCCCCAGCGCCTTGAGACCCTCCCGGGTGAGTAGCGCGCTCTATAAATGCCGTGATTGATTGATTGATTGAAAACTTAGAGAAAAGTGGGAATGGGACATAGGACACACCTTAACCGACCAAGTGTGGGCTAGCTGTTGCACTCAGACCAAACTTATATCCATGAACCGCCGACACAAGCTGATTCATTTGAAATTTATCCGACGAGCGTACATTACACCGGCTAAGCTCCATAGGATAGATCATAGTCGCTCAAGCAGCTGCCCCAAATGTCTGCACCCTGTGGCTGACTTTATACATTTAACATGGACGTGCCATAAGGTGGCCGCATATCGGCACGATATTTTTCAAACATTATCCACAATGATTCAGATTCAAGTAGAGCCCACTCTGCTGTTGGCACTGTTGGGCCTTGTCCAAGAGATTCCAGAAGCACTACTATTAGCAAAGAGAGAGCTTGCTATACACTTGGGAAGTAAGCATATCCCAGACAGAGAGCCTTGGATCAAGAGCCTGATCTACTGCGACACCAACAGCGAGCTCTACTCCAGTCTGCAACCTGCTACATCTAGACCCCGGGATATTTGGCAGCCTCTAAGAGCATATTTATCAACAATTGACAATGAGGAGGAGAAACGGGATGTGCAGGGTACACCAGCACCACACTAATATTCTAGCTGTTGCACAGGTGTCATAAACATGTTCAACCGGCATAGGATTGACAATGGGCAAACGATTTTATGTAAACAGGCTGCATGGGTTAAATGTTACTATACAGTTGGTATGATAACTTAGTGGTATGCATACATAACACCGAGATGTGGAAATATGTTGGGAAAGAAGTATGCTATGTTACACTGTGATTCTTGAAATTGAGACAAAACCTGAAAAAATAAAGTTAAAAAAAATATATATATATAGCCATACCCAATTATAGCCAGTCAAAGATCCTTACTCCCCAACAATATCTTGCTAAATGAAACACTTTCTGTGGTCCTGCACGTGTAACTAGGGCCAAATTCGTTTTTGATGCTGCAGAGACGACCTTCTCCAGACCATCCACACATGGCACTGATTGTATCTGGACATCATTCCTTCCTCTATCTTAGCATCTGATGAGTGCCCAATGACAGCAATCAGCAGCTGAAAGGTGACCAGCAGCCTGTGCCAAGAGGTTTGCCACTTTAATGCACGGCATGTATAGTGTTTACCTGCTTACTTTTGACCCCTTTGAGCTAGAAACACGTTTTTGTTAAAAGTTGCACTTTATGTAGAAGATGTTGGATTAAATGACAAGAGTGGCAGTGACTCAGCATGACCTGCATTTATTAACTCCTCAAGCTTTGCAAGTGGTCCAGAAAGAGATGGCTTGTTACCCATGACAGCTTCAGAGCGTTAAAAATGCATGTTCGATATGGTTGTGCGTTGGCTCCAGCATTCATTTTGACCATGTAGCTGCAGAAATGCTGATGGGTCATGTGATGAGGCTCTGGTCATCTATGGGTTCTTCTGTAGGGTAAAATCTGTCAATTAGGCGTGCATATCCTGCAGGCACACATACAGTTTCTGGCTGCTTCATAGAAAAAAGCATTTTCAATGCAATAGGTCTCGCATTTCCGAGAGTTAGAGCTGTTGGCATTGTAAATGGCATTGTCTTTTACCTGTGTGTTTTTGTTCGTAGTGTTGTGGCTGGATGTGGTGTAATAATTGCAAAGTAAGGAGAGAAAGGAGAAAAGAAATAAACTACAGGCAGGAAGAGGGAAGGAAAAAGTAACGAAAGGAAGAAGAGTCGTCCAAAAAAAAGAATACAGAAAGTGTGAAGTGTGAGGATCGACAAACTGTTCTGTGCTTTATCCTAAATACCTGTTATTTGTTTTCCTGTTCATTTTAAACAAATGATCTGTTCTGGTGGAAAAGAAGTGACTACTGTTTTTCTCAACATACCCCTGAACGTCTATTCCCTCAATGATTTATTAGTTCAAAGTCATTAGAGTTCAGCAGTGAACACCTGGGGGCGTAGAAAAGGTTTAAGGTCCCGAAATGACAGAGAGCCAAAAAGAAACAAAGGGGCACATGCATCAAGCATTTTTGCCTTCGAAAACGGACCGATTCACAGAATTGGCCCATTTGCGAATGCAAAAAATGCTTTCCAGATGCAGCAAACCCCAATTTGTGATTCGGTAATCTGTTACCAAATCGCAAAATGGGTTTGCTATTCGTATTTGGAAGGGGCGTGTTTAGGGTGTCCCTTCCAAATACCGAATTCTAACAGTATGCATGAATGTTTTGTAACCACGAATGTGGTCACAAAACATTCGCTTATAGTACTGCCTACTTCAGGTAGGTGGTAACCCAATCGCAAATGGGAAGGGGTCCCCAAGGGACCTCTTCCTCTTTGTGAATGGTTGTAAAAGCATTTTTAAGAGCAGGCAGTGGTCCCACGGACAACTGCCTGGTCTTAAAAAATGAAAAGAAAACTTTTCATTTTACTTTTTGTAAAGCATCTCGTTTTTCTTTAAGGAAAACGGGCTGCTTTACAAAAAAAAAGATTGCTTTATTTAAAAGCAATCACGGACATGGTGGTCTACTGACCTCAGCAGGCCACCATCCCCGTGATTTTTGTGATTCTTAGGGGGTCGCAAATTGCGATTTACCTCATTAATATTAATGACGTAGAGCAATTTGCGACCCCCTAGGAATCGCAATCTGAAAATCTAGAAGTGTCATGCCTTGTAAATTGCGATTACCTAATTGCGATTCTCAGGAATTCATCAGGACCAAAGTGGAAAGGTGAGTCTGGGGTCAGTTTTCCACAAACACAAAAAGACTGAAATAGCAAGATATACAAAACCAGTTGCTGGAGTGTTAGTGGCTGGCACGAACTGTGGGCCAACTGCATCTGTCCACAACAGGACCTGGATGCCACCTCGAGTACTCGTGCTGAGGTTAAGGTGTTACCTAGCTACCCGAAGGAACGGGAAATACAGCGACCAGGATTCTAACGCTTGAGTGACTCCAACCACTGGTTTTGTACATCTTGCTATTTCAGTCTTTTTGTGTAACACCCCTCGTCAGCCTGGCTGATGAGGGGTGTTACTCCAAAACTGGTCCCAGGATGCTTGTTTCCGGTCCAGGGAGAACCCGGCCTGACAGTTCAGGCTGGACTGTTCCCATGAGGGTTAAGACAGATTTGCATATGGGTGAGTCGGGACTGGGTGGCAAAGTGAGCAGAAAAATGATGATGGATTTAACCCAGATCTAATAGTGATTGGGGGTGAGTGTCTGAAAAGTGTCAGTGCTCCGGCCATCATCTTATTGTGTTTGCTAAATCAATAGGATAACCATCTACACTTTACACTGAAACACACCAGAGATCTCTGAAAAGAAAAAAAGTTGTAAATCCCAGATTCTAAAAAATCTATTGTTAAAAGCTTACTCTTTTCTGCTGATTTGTCTTGTCCTGGAGCACTTCGGGAGATCTTACCTGTAAATCAAGTTTTATGGCACAAAACACAATGGCTCCACCACTGCTGAGCTCATCACACAATATATTAATATGAACAAGAAATGATTGGTTTGATCCGATTTGAATAAATAGTGAAAAAGGCTTTCTAATGTGCCTTAACCTACGAGAGAAAGACCTTACTTGAACCGAAGACTGAAAAATAAGGTGAATGCATTGCAAAGGTAATGATATAACTTAGAGGATATCTAATGCATGAACAATCTGTTTTAATCAAACCAAGATTCACCTATAAAGAATTGTCCAATATCAGACATAAACTGGCACACAGATGGATTCATCTAGGAACCAAGACATTTGGCACTCTCAGAGACTTATTCCGAGTAAAGGAACATCTTATGGATGGAAGATGGCAAACTATAGGAACTTTAACAAAGAACTAACTGAGGCACCTGATTTAATCTACCAGCTCAATGGTCCTGGTCATCCACATTCTGTTAGTATGACAACTTGGATGATCAAACTATGGTTTCAGGGACGTTTTACTACAATCTGCAAAGCCATATTGACCACTAAATTGGTATCTTATTTTATGCAAAACATTCATGCACATGATAATTCACAATTGGTGACTATAGGGAAAATTACCCCATCACACCAGAGCATCACTCAACGTTTTAGAAAAAGAACACAGATGTTTTTTTTTTTATTGAATACCAATAAAACTGCCCATAATGAAGACATTGAGTTAGATTTTGAACAGTAGACATGTGATGCCACTAAGGACTTGGTGTAAGGGCTAATTCTAACTAAGAACTGGGTAAGAATAAAAAAGTAAAGTTGTGATGCAAAGCACGGTAGTCATTACTAGAGATGTGCACTCATAAATCACAAGACCTAATAATAAATCTGATCAGGGTGCATTATATTTATGACAAGGTCTAAAAGGAGGTACTTAAATTCTTGAACTATGGAGGCTATTGGCAAACTCCATTTTGTAGTATGTGAAGTATTAATACTGAAGTACAACCCATGTAGTACACAATGCTATTCACTAACCCACATAGGGAGATCTCCACCTCTGACACCGCTACCTCTCCTCTGAGGAGATCTCTGCAACGTGTGTGGAGATCTCCTCACGCAAAGGTCTACTTTCTCAGATACGCATGTAAACCTTGCTCTGCTGGAGGATTTTGACTTCTATGAAAACGACTAACATGAAAATACGAGCTGCGAGTTGGACAGCACTGTGGCAATTCTGCTGCATGGTAAATTCACATACAAATTTACCTTTGCAATGCAGGAAAGTCTCCGCAGCACTGTGTGATTAAAAGTAAACCCCATGGAATGGTGAATTACCATGTGGGCCAATTTGTCCAGCCACAGGATTCCGCATTTCATGGGGTGTTCTGTATACATTTATCACCTAATCTTTGAAGGTGCTAAATGTATGCAGGACCCGGTGCAAGGGATGAGGGTTGAGTAAGTGAGGTGAAGGGACTAGGTGAGGGTTGTGGAAGTTTTTTCTACCCCTTTAGATAAAAACGAAACAGACTGAGACTTGGCTGCTGCTGCAGCTAAAGTCTCATGTGATTTTTCCAGCTGTTTTTTCCAGTTGAAAAAATCGTGTTTGGTTCTTCTACACCCGGTAAATCCAGCTGAGGAAAAAAACAAATAACTTACAATCAGGTGGTGCAAAATGAATGCATAAAATCATGTGGTAATTTTCCTCCACCCAGGTTAAAGATTATACACTATATCGACCCTCTCTTACCATAAATTATGTTTTACTTCAATCATCATATTGCTCTTGTTATTTAAATATTATTTGATAACAAATATTTAATTTGTTTACTCTTGCCAGTTTTCCAACTAGAGACAGGAAATATATTTGAACAAAAACACAGAGATTTGAAAAGTTTACTTAAACAACATATAAAACCTTTATGCGTATATGATAAACCTATATATACAGATACTACAAAAACATTTCTATGTCTTTCATGTCAAAGGTGATTAAGATCTCATTCACATATGATTATCCTTTTTTTTTTTTTAAATTACACTGCCTGCTGTCCCACACAGGGACTAATTGCAATGTCCATGTTATTGTGTGAATCACTTTTTGGATTCTATTCATCACACCACTTTCATAACAATAAACATTGCACTGCTAATTCTCCTCCATATTAGCTTAACACTGAGGAGCATTATCAGTGCCATTGTTATGAACTTGATATGATGGATATAATAATAATAATAATAAGAAGAATAATACCGACATTTATAAAGCGTGAACAGCTACCTCTACAGAGGTGTCCCGGTGCTCCAGCAGTGGCAGCATGCAGCAGTGACCGGAAAAGCAGACCCCCGTGGAACCCCTGTGAAACTAACCCAAACTAAAGAGCCAAGTTTTCACAGCCTTCCTAAATACTGGCTCTGAATCAATCTTGTGAAAATTAGTTGGCAGAGAGTTCCATAGTTTGGTCGCTCCCACCGTGAAAGATCTGCCACCCAGCCGAGCTTTCATAAATCGTGGAGTCCAGAGCAGATTTTGAGAATTGGATCTCAATGAACGCTTCTGCTTATAATGACATAGCCGACATTTCAGATAACTCGGACATTTGCCATGGAATGAACGGAAAGCAAAGGTCAGAGCCTTAAACTCGATTCTCCTTGCCACTGGCAGCCAGTGTAGCTCTTTGATATGCGGAGAGATATGATGACGGAATGGAACACGTCTAATCAGTCTCGCCGTCGCATTCTGTACCATCTGCAATCTTCTAACTAGGTTCACTGGCAGGCCCAAATAAAGGCCGTTTGCATAGTCCAGCCTGGATGTCACAGTGGCATGGACTATGGTTTTGCGGCAATCCTCCGGCAGAAGATAAAGAAATTTCCGCAAATTTCGTAATTTGCTGAAACAGGAGGCTGTCACCTGCCGGATTTGGGCTGAGAAGGAGAGATCTGCTTCCCACTGCACCCCCAGATTTTTTTGCAGTAACTGCTGGGATGGGGGGAATTCATTTCAACCGGCCACCACAGCTCCGCTGCTGGTTGCAAGGCCTTGCCGAAGAACAACACTTCCGTTTTATCAGCGTTGAGTTTGAGCTTATTGTTGTTTATCCATAGGGCAAGATCTTTTAGGCAACCCTTAAGAATCTGTGAATGAGATCTGAATCTTCCGCATGTTGCAAGGATGATTGAAGTAAATCATGATTTATGTTAAGAGAGGGTTGCTATAGTGTGTTATGTTACTGTGGACCCCTACCTTCTTTACAATAGCACATGTATCACCCAAGGGTATCAAGGCGCTGAATAACAGGTGTTTATTAGTACCCAACTCAATGGTACTCATTTTATCGACCTCAAATGGATGAAAGGCTGAGTGGACCCTTGAATTGGATTTGAACCTGTGCCCATGAGGTTGAACACAGGCCCCTACAGTGGACCCATTAGTCCACTAAGCCATCAGACCCGGCTATTTCTCCTTAAAAGGGTCCTCCCTTTGTTTAGAACTAGGTTATAAATCAGGGCATAAGTCATAAGGTAAAAACCTTGACTGGGAACACCGACTTGGTGTGTCTAACCTCTGCTCCATCAGACTGAAATTGTGACTAGGTCCTAGTCAACCACAAACAGTGTCTTCTAATTAGGGCCTTTAATTTTCTTGGAGCTTTTAGCCCTATAAAATTACATCTCTTGTTCTCTTTTTTGGGTTTTAAACATTTTGATCTCATTTTTTCTATTACAGATTTCTAGAGTTTTAGAAATTACGTTGCATCTTTGACTTTTTTATGGTTTTGGTACTGTTATGCACTTTACTAACTTTTCCTAAGTTAAGCCTGTCTGGATTTGAATTGTTAAAACTGTGTTTAACCTGATAGAATTTTGAACTTATTACTGTGGAAAGACTCACACCCTCGCCCAGCTAATAACCCATTTTCTTACAAACGTTTAAAAGTCAAAAATAATTACAATAATTGACATTCATTTTATACATAGCTTTGAATACATTTTAATAGATATAAAATGTTACTATAGGTGGGATTATTTTATTATTATCTTTGACAAATATTATATAAAAATTAAAATATATAGTACATATATAGGTTAAAGTGTTATAACATTTGAGTTACTACTTAGAACTTTAAAATTAATATTTAAATGTATTTTATATAAAGATTATATATTAAAATATTTTTTTAATTTTTCAAAAGATTAATACAGTTTAAAAAAAGTGCCTATGTTTTCCAATCAGGAGATCTTCACCATGGTGGCAGAGCGCTTCTGTTACCTGTGAAAAGCTATGAGTAGTAGCTTTAGAAACATAATTCTTGGCTAGGAGAATCCACCAATGGGTGGAAACATGTAAGTCTGAACCTAGGATGACCTTTACACTCAGAAGCGTGAATAACAAAAAAGCATAACGTTTGAACTGGAGCAGTATTAGATTCATCTATGGGTATATTTACAGATGTTGATTTGTCTATGTGAATAAGCCCCTACAGTTATATTTGGAGCAGGGCATTGTCAAGAATAAATGGAATGAATGTTCCAAGTATACATTTTAATGAGATCTGAGTAGCTGTATTGTGGGAGTCATGAGCCTTTCAGGCAAAGGGCATATTAGCAGGGAAAGTGTCAGTCAGATATTCATTATATGGTGGTAACACAATCTCTGTTTGATGTTTAGGGACAGCAGTTGCAAGAGCAAGTGAGATGAAGAGACCCTTACTGACAGGGTGTATGCATGAGTTCTTGGACTTAGTTGAATATCTACCAACGATAACACTGTTGCAGCTCCTGTGCATCAGTCTCTCCAGCAGTTCATGGCAAGACTTGCGAAGTATCAATCAATTCTTTTTTCTCTTTTTTGTCCCTTGCCTGCATTTTCTGACCGCTGCACCAGGGGTGTGACTTCCTCCCCCAGCAAGCTTTGATCCCAGGAGGAGGGGCAAAGTGCCTGCAGGGCACTCAAAAGCACTTTGGGACTCCCACGGGGCGCACCCGGGTGTGTATCTAGGCCAAGAGTGGGCCCGTCTTCGCCCGTCATTGCTAGGAAAAGGCAGTGCTGGACTTGTATGTAAGAAGGTAGGATTATGGGCTTCCCTATTCCCACTAATAGGCCCTCTAGGTCCTCTAAATTCATTGAATTGGAGAATATGGGCAAAAGAAAAGTACAGGTGTCCAGAGGAGTGTAGGACTCTGCAACTACCCTTACCCCCTCTAACACTAACTACCTGTCCTCTGTAATGGAAGCCATTGATTCTGAAATTTTCTTGGTGGAGGAAAGAATTGATGCTGTAAGGCGGCTTCTTGTCCTGCCACCCACCATCACCCAAGGCCCTGGTGGCTGACATAGTCCAATGAATTCTAGAAAAGCTGTGGCTGTAGGGGCGAGTAGTGGTTTAGCCCTCCCAAGTATTGCCAGAAACTTGACCAGTAATTCCAATAAGGGGAGATTTGTGAACCAAGGTGATTGCCAAGTAGATATCACCAGTGCGGCTTCTAATTTTCCAATAGAGGCTGTTGAAGATAGCATAAAATCTCTCCTCCAGCTGAATTTACCTCTCTGTAAGAGATGCAGAAGGACCAAGCAGGTCACCTCAGAAAGGAAGTCTGTGCCCAATTAATATCTGCTTGATAAGTTTAGTTGTCCGTAGCCTACTGTTGTGCAACAAGAAGAAAGTTTGAACACTTCCCTCATAGCCCTCTTAAATTACACTATTAAAGAACATTGCAATGGACTGTTTGCCAGGCTGGAATTGGTTTTAACAGACCTGAGAGACGATCTACTCATCAAATTTGAGCAAGGGATAGTGAATGTTCTGGCACCCCATCGATCAAGTCCCCCCTTTACATCCAGCAAAGAGAGAATCATGGTTAGATCTGAAATACAAAGTTATGCACTGGATCTGAGCTAACTCAGGCTGGATAGGTGATCTTTCACCTGAGATCCTGACACTGAGGAGAGTGTCAGCGGTAGGCCGAGAACCAAAATCATCTCCAGGTGACTGTGTTGTTGCTGCTTTGAAACATCTTACTGTTTCTTTTATAAACCTCCTCATATTTTGGGTTGGATGGAAGAAGATTCTCTGCAGCATAAGGTAAAGACTGTCACTCCAGCCCGGGCTTCATTGATTCCTCTGTGTAATAGCTTTTCTCCCCTGAATAATCTGAAGGAAATTGACTGTCATCTATCGTCTTTTGGTCCCTTTTCTCTATCCACTACTACTCCAGAATGTGACATCCACACAAGATTGGCTTAGAGCCCAGTCCCGAAAGCTAATTCAAGACTAATATCAAGACTAAAGTGTGTTTTTGTAATTTCCAATTTGCTATCTTGGAACATCGCCGGTATCCACTCCAAGTTATCCAACAAAAACTGGTTGAGTTATATAAAAGGATTTGATCCAATCTGTTTACAGGAGACCTTGGCCAATTTTCATATTGATGGATTTCTTTCTTTTGGTAATCCTCAGTACCATCGACGTGGGTGGGCGAGGGTGGGCAAGGGGAGTTTTGGCCATCTTGATTTCTATTTAGATTCCTCGTTTAAAAGTTAAGCCTGTAGGATCTTCCCCTTGGTTTCAATTATTAATGTTGACTGGTGTGGGTTCAGCCGATATATTAGTTGTTAATTTTTACCATATTACTTTTTGATCATCATTGTTCTGATGTTGTGGCTATGTTAGATGGAACGATCACAAATGTGAGTTCTACAAACTGACCGCACTGCCTACTTGCCGGATCAATGCAGAACGCCATTTCACTGTTGCTGATTTACCAGTCCCAAGACAATCACCAGGCACCATGAGTGCATTGGGAGACGCCGCCAGCCCGTATGCAAGGAATGATGCCTGCACGGCTGCTGTGTACGAGCATCTTAAGTGGACAGCTAAAAGCCTCAACTGGGTTCAGTGCAGCTGTATCCCATTGGTGGCTTAGTAACATTAATGGAGTTGTTCTTCCCTATCCATAGAATTAGTGCAAGATAAAGGACTCACAGTCCTTATATGGTCCTGAGGAGGCTCAAAATCAACTGCTCGAAAACATGTTGACTTTCTTTGGAAAAAGGAGGCCACCACAAGTTGAAAAGTTTAATTGAGACAAGGATCACCAGCCTAATCACATTCAGTGTGGGACTTTCAGATATTAGGCAATTGGTTTGTTGGTTTCGAAGTGGACTACCTTGCAAATGGATCCAAAGCAGAAAGTGTAAATTTGGGCAGTCCGTTTTTGGGAAATGTATGTGCATATATAAGGACAGTGTATGTCATTTGTTTTAAGAATGCAATGTTTACCAAAAGAATGAATAAAATCATTAAAACAATGAAGATACAGTCAATCCTGGAATCATCGGTGGCCGGCACAGGTAAGTGCGGTGGGGCGGGGGCAGGCTGGGGTGTGGTATAATTAAATAAATAAATAATACCTATTCCGTCATCTGTCAACTTCCCCCCCTTCCACACCTGCCCCACTGCGTTTATCTGAGCCGGCCGCTGCTGCCAGGAAGTGCTTGAAATAATAATTGAGGCATTATTGTTGACACAAAAACGTTTAATTTATCCCTCATAAGTCAGTTTGTTCTTGCTTTTTCAGTACATGTGCACTAGACTTAAGAGGGTTAATCAGGCCTTCCCCCCAGTTGTGCAGCATACTGCCTACTTTGGGCGGGGGATTTTAACCACACAGTATGTGAATTTAGTGGGTCGCGGGTGTGTGTTTTGGAGAAAATAACCGGCCAGGCGATGACTCACTTTCGGCATTCTAATTATGGGGACTCCTTAAATAATTATATATATTCTAAGGGCCTTTTGTTTGTGAGCGATTGTGGTTCAGCCACTCTAAAGTCCTATCCAACTTTTAATGATGGTAAGAATTTCAGTATCATTGATTTTATTTTAATTTCACATGCATTTAGCTTTTTAGTCTTTGATTTTAAAATTTCACCAAACTGCTCAAGTGATCATTACCCTTCAGTAGTATTCTTTAATGTGGACAATTCAAAATTAGTGGTTAATTTGCAAGTGGCCCCCTTGTTTTATCTTGTAATAAAGGTCTCAGAATTAGATGCGATCATGTTGTGTCGAAATGGTTTTTGGAAAATGTAGTTACTTAAAATGCAGGTGCAATCAATAGGTGTTTGTCACCTGATATTGCCCCCGCCTCTGTAATAGAGGGTTTCGTCACTGTTTGCCTTGCAATCTTCCAATTGTTAACTGCGAAACATTTTCCATCTATTCCCACTTTATATCGATGGTTTAACGCTGCCTGTTCGAAAACACATAAATGGTAGAAGGCTGCCCTATACAGTGACCTGTAAAATAGGGGGAAGACTATTGCGGCACGAAAGGCCTAAAAAGCTTCTTTGAGGGTCACGATGGCAGAACTTAGAGATTTGGCATGGTCTGACCTGTTATGGGCTGGGAACTCGAGGGATGCAAGGCTTTTTTGGGAGGTTGTGAATCGTCCATTATTTAAAGAAGGGCCTTAATCCAATATAGACTGTTCAATCCCAGTGGGGTCTTGGGTTGCACACTTTATGCAATTTATCTTGTACACATCAGGACAATATATGTTCTGTTAAAGATATGGTATTGGCTCTTCAGTTTAGTCATATCATCACTGTCAAGGATGTTGCTGTAGCCATTAAGAATAGCCAGTGCAGGAAAGCACCAGGCCCTGATGGAGTCCCTGCAGACTTGTTTAGAGCAAATATTCATTTATGGGCCCCTTCGCTTATGAGTGTGTTTAGAGCTGCAATTATTGGCCCTTTACCTTCCACATTGACAGAAGCCAGTATAGCGTCAATCTACAAAACTGGAGATAGGATTAACCGGCCTGGTATCGCCCAGTATCTCTATTGGATTCTGTTAGTGAGATTGGAGGATTGGGCCAACTCTAATTATATCTTCTCTGAAGTGCAATGTGGCTTCAGACAAGGCTTTGGTACAGCTGAACAGTGTCTGAATCTTTCCTTAATAATCGGTAAGTACACCAAGGTCATGAAAGGCTCCTTACATTTATCATTCATGGACTTCTCGTGAGCATTCAACACTGTAAACCATTCCAGATTATGGGTAATGTTTGGAAAACCCGGGGTAGAAGAACCCCTTATTACCCTTCTTTGCCATCTTCATTGGGACACCTTGTCTAAGATCCGCTTCGGACCCAGGGGGGAAAGTACATCATCTATTCATTGTAATCAAGGAGTTCACCAGGGTTGCATCATTGCCCCATTCTTGTTTCTTATATATATTTACGGCCTTGAAGGCCATTTGTTAGAGAAGAATTGGATTTCCAGAGGGCGGGCACCCGGTTTATTCCGACCCTCCTATACCCGGATGATGCCGTCCTTATAACTAGCGATACAAAAGAGGATGATGGACGGAACGTTTGAGCCAATCAAACACTCACCCCCAGTCAACTGATCTGGGTTTAATCCATCATCATTCTTTAGCTCACTCCACCACCCCAGTTCAGACATGGCCATATGCAAATCAGTCTGACCCTGTGCCTCATGGGAACAGTCCAGCCCGAACTGCCAAGCCATGTCTTCCCTGGACCGGAAACAAGCATCCTAGGACCGGTTTCTGGCATTCCAGCCGTCATCAGCCAGGCTTGCTTGAATCCAGTGGCAAAGTGAGCAAGGGACCCACGTCTGGGCATACCCCCGCCAACTTAGGGCGAACAAAGCGATACAAAAGAGGATGATGGACGGAACGTTTGAGCCAATCAAACACTCACCCCCAGTCAACTGATCTGGGTTTAATCCATCATCATTCTTTAGCTCACTCCACCACCCCAGTTCAGACATGGCCATATGCAAATCAGATTATGGGTAATGTTTGGAAAACCCGGGGTAGAAGAACCCCTTATTACCCTTCTTTGCCATCTTCATTGGGACACCTTGTCTAAGATCCGCTTCGGACCCAGGGGGGAAAGTACATCATCTATTCATTGTAATCAAGGAGTTCACCAGGGTTGCATCATTGCCCCATTCTTGTTTCTTATATATATTTACGGCCTTGAAGGCCATTTGTTAGAGAAGAATTGGATTTCCAGAGGGCGGGCACCCGGTTTATTCCGAACCTCCTATACCCGGATGATGCCGTCCTTATAACTAGAACTGCAAATAGTTTGCAGAGAGCATTGGACATTTTTACTGAATTCATGACAACTTTAGATCTGAAGATCAACCAGCAAAGTCCTTTGTAATGGTGTGTGGGCCAAAGGGAACTAAAACCAAGACACACTTTATTGAAGGCACCCGTGTCACAAAAGTCGAAAGTTTTAGTTACCTGGGGAAGCCTATTGATTCACAATTAAATTGGGAATCATTGCTAGAGTTGAGGGCGCAGCAAATGACTATATCAGTGGATGCTGTTTTCCGCTTTGCATCCAAGGTAGGCCGTAGACCAGTGAGGGAGATGAAAACCCTGTACAAAGCTAAATGCCACTTAGTTGCCACCTACGGGGCTAGATTGCTCCAGACTCCAAAAAGCAGAAAATATTTTTTGTACAGATTACTTATGGTGCCACTGGGTTCGCCTACCTTTTTTTGCCATTTGGAAGTGGGCTTACATTATTTGGAAAATGCTCTTGGGCTTGCCCCATTTTTATTATGGTTGAAAATTTGGCAAACCCCTGAGCTAGGTCTCTCTAAAAGCATTATTTTGAACTGCCTAGCCGTGGACAAATCAGACAACATTCACTGTCTGGGGCATGTTAAGGCACCCTTTTTTATCAGACTGGGAGCCCCAGAGTTCTTTAACAACAATGATCTAATACCCCTCTCAGCTAGAGCTTGGATAAAGTCTGTTTTTTATGACCAGGCTCAGCTTACTCGCAGGCATAAGACACTCCACCTTTCCTCTTTCAATCAATCAATCAATCAATCAGGGAATTGTAAGAGCGCTACTCACCCATGAGGGTCTCAAGGCGCTGGGGGAGGGGGTCCGCAGATCTGTTTAGCCGAAGAGCCAGGTCTTGAGGGTCTTCCTGAAGGTGTTCAGGAAGGGGGCGCGTCTGATGTCTGCCGGTAGCTCGTTCCAGGTCTTGGCTGCAATGTGAGAGAAGGATCTTCCGCCTGCTCTGGCTCTGTGGATGCGCGGGGTTTCGGCCAGTGCGAGGTTGGAAGATCGGAGGTTTCTTTTGGGTACGTGGAAGTTGATTCTGTCGTTGAGGTATTTGGGTCCGTTGTTGTGTAGGCATTTGTAGGCGTGAGTGAGGATTTTGAAAGTGACTCTTTTCTCCACGGGGAGCCAGTGGAGACTTCGTAGGTGTTGGCTGATGTGTTCGTGTCTGGGGATGCCGAGGACGAGTCTGGCGGCGGTGTTCTGTATTGTCTGGAGTTTGCGAAGTAGGGACTTGTATATGCCGGCGTAGAGTGCGATTCCATAGTCCAGTCTGCTGGTGACTGTCTTCCTTGACTCAGGGGGGATCCACTTGAAGGTCTTGCGGAGGGTGTTGAAGCAGCTGGAGGTGACGGCGTCGGTTCATGGTGAGTGATGAGTTGAGTATGATGCCGAGGTTCTTGGCGTGGTCTGAGGGGGTAGGTGGGCTTCCGAGGGCGGTCGGCCAACAGGTGCTGTCCCATGCAGAAGGGGTGGTACCGAGGACGATGACTTCTGTCTCTTTGGATAATTATCATTCTTTCTCTCCTATGAATGAGGTGGAAATATATTCCCCCTCACAAATACTCACATTGAAAATGCCCAATATAGGTTTTACCTGACCAGGCTACGAAAAGAGTCAATTGCATTTTCTTTTTACCTTTCCACAGCAAGGTGCATGGCTTTAATTTATCGCCAACACAACAATTCACGGCAAAGCACATTGCGCTTGATGCTCCTTTGAGAGTTCTACAAATCTGAGAGAACTCGTTTTTTCCCCCCTTTTGCAGCCACTACATTTCAACTCATATAGGAACGGTTATATAATCCCACAGCACATGGACTCGCCAGTGGATTGCCATGCACTAATTAGCTATATCATAGGGTCTTTAAGATTTAGGAAGAGATATTTCTGACCATTCTTTGTTGATCACTTTTACAACAATATTTTGAATTTGTGAAATTCGATTGTACTTTTCGCTTTAAGAAATTTTTAATATTAGTGAGATTTTATTTGCTGTGCAATCTTTTATGTTAAAAAATCGATTTCAAAGTGTGTGTATTTCTATTTTATGTTGATCTATTCTGCCTATTTTGCCACATAAAGATTATGACTGACTGACTGACTGACTGACAGGGTGTGTGCATGAGTTTCTGGGCTTAGTCGAATAGCTACCAATGATGACACTGTTGCAGATTCTGTGATGCAGTCTGTCCAGCGGTTCATGCCAACACTTGTGAAGAATCGCTCAATTCTTTTTTTTCTCTTTTTTGTCCCTTTGTCACCTTTTCCTTTAAATGTTAATATTCTCTTTCTGTCTGAAACTGCTTCCCTTTAGGCAAATATATGGGAATGAGATTAGACATATTTTCTCAATCTGATTTCATCTATTTTTTTGTGATTTAATTTGATCTTTTAGAAATTAAGAGCATAGGGCCTGATTAGGATGGCAGGCGGACGGGGACCACCCGACATAGTGTCGGGAGTCCCACAGGCCAGATTACAATGCGACTGCCACTGTGGCATTCGCATTGTACATGTTTTCCATTGCAGCGGGTGCTGCTGGCTGCAGCACCCGCCGCAATGGAAAAAATGCAGGTTTTGCATTTCCCTGCACTACGTGGCAGGCACCACACGGTGCCTGCCACATGGTGCAGGGAAATGTAGGGGGGCACCTATCCAAGTGCAAAACCAATGTGCCCGGGAGAAATGGGGGCCCGTTACGGGCCCCCAAAGTCCATCCCCGCCAGCCTTTCCATGGCGGATGAACTGCTATGGAAAGGCTGGCGGGGATGGACCATCCTAATATGACTGGCGGTGCCTGACAGGCACCGCCACCATTCTGGGCAATGCGTCTGCTCCACCAGGCGGTCGGTAAAGGACCGCCTGTCGGAAACTTGGCAGTCGGTCTTCCCGACCGCCACGTTTCCGCCCCCCATAGTAATCTGGCAGGCGGAAAACTGCAGTACGATGGCAGTGAACCCGCCACCGGCAGCCTGCTGGTGGCGGGTTCACCGCCATCGTAATCAGCCCCATAGTGGTTGTCCTAATCTATTTAAGTTAAGTGATCATTGTCCCACACTAGGGGGGTGAATTAGAATTCAAACGTGAGAGATATCCCATCTGCCATATCACAAGGCCCATTGGATATAATGCACTTGTAATCCGGGACAAACAGGATATCCACCATGTTTGTAATGGAGTAACCCTTCGGGTTACTTAAGGTCCGTTCAGTAATTAGTAATCTCAGATGGTGACAAAATAGGAGGAGATTGACACTTCCAGTGTGTTTATCTTCCCTCTCAAATGTCTGAGGCCTAGCCAGCAGCGGCCCGTGCAGGTAAGAGCAATAGAGTGGTGGGGGCGGGGTGGGATTCGATAGATGACCACGAGGGAAAATTAAATAAATAATTAATTTTCCCTTGTCGACGTCTGTTGAAACCCCCCCTACCCGGCCCCACCGGCCCACCACTCTTACCTGCATGGCCACTGCTGAGCCTAGCTGGTGGTTATGAAATATATTATGTATTTCCTTCTGCTCCTGTACTTGCTTTATGGATTTACATTAGAAAGGTGGGAGAATGTATCGCATGTCTGAAAGTTTTGAGAACAGATCTTTGAAAATCTATGTAGTCAGTATTTATCTGTTGTTGGAATTAATGACTTTAATCTTCAGAATGAAATCTGCCCCATGACAAAGAGAGCTTTTCAGATTGCATGGACGTGCATGAGAAATATAGCTCAGGGATACAGTGCAGCAAACATTACTCCTTCTGCAGGAATGTGAGACCAGCATGTGATATCTGCATCTTAGAGAAAGTATTCATCATAAAAAAATCATATTTGGAAGAAAGGACATTGCAGGAAAATGTCATGTCACTGGCATTAACAGACCATAAACAAAAATATTTCTATAATAAAAAAAATGACACTTTAATGATAATGCTTGAGTGCTGCCTGCAGACAAATAATAAAAAGCAAAATAGAAATACAGGCATAAAATCACATAGAAAAATAGAATTCCATAGTCAGAATAAATCCTACACCTGTGCTTTTTTTTGCCCAACTCTTTGCTTCTACCTCAGTCAACTAAGAAATCTTTGAGGCAACAGACAGTATTGAGTAGCTGTAAGAGACTATAAAAAGATTGTTAATAATAACCTACAATACTATTGCATCCACTACATAGCCGACAACTACATTGTCATGGCAAGTATATATTTACCATTACTACCTCTACTTACGTATACTTACCATGGTTAGGTCCATGGAATGGATACAATATTTCTGTCATTTGTTAGAGTACATGAGATATAGTACTTTTATACTATAGACAATATTTTATTCACTTGACTCTGGCAATCAGAGGTGCCCACCAATTTTCCACTCATCCATAGTAAAGTGTGGACACTTCCTTTCAAACTAGGCTCGGGGCAACTTAGTAGATAGTTCAGGGGCACATGGCTTTGTTCATCCCCTGGGTAGAAGACCTAGCAGCCCATCCTAGTAAAATCTTTCAGTCTCACATAACAGTGGTCCTTCACTTCACTGTTTTGTACTTAGCTGTAAGGTTTGTCTAATACTTGTGTGCTGCACCTGCTCTCTGAGTGATGACCATGAAGGATAGATGCAGTTACACTGCTGTTATTCTGAGTTGATCTTGCATGCAGCACATACTGTGGTTCTTCTGCTCACGGTATGGCTCACCAAGTTCTGGTTTCTTATTCCAAAGTATATTAACATTATAACCCTGCCTAAACAGGGTGGTGGCGTAGCGGCCAGGGCGGCTGACTCCGGAACGCGGGGCTCACGGTTCGATCGCTGGCGGCAGGTCAACCCAGCACAATGTGACTCTGGGCAATAGGTCGCTTAATCTTCCCGACGTCCTCCAGCGCCTTGAGACCCTTAGGGGTGATTATTTTGGGCTTTACAAATACAGGGTTATTAAACTTAGATGGCTTACCACACTGTGATACACCAAAAAAGGTGTGCAAATTAAATTAATCTCACTTAGGAAATCGGTATTGCCCCTCTATGAGATCATATTTTAGTGACCAGTTGGCGCATGCCTTTCCCCTTGTCTGTGAAAGATCTGCAAGAAAGTCTGCATCCTGCTTGGATGGCCTATCCTGCCATTACCCATGCCCTCTATTGTGTGGCTGTCTGGGAGTAATGCACAAAGGCCAACTGACAACTACACCTAGTCATGTGCCCCTGTTAACAGGCTTGCAGACACCAAATGGTTAGAAAATGAAAATGCAAAGTTTCTAGAACTGACATTTTCAGAATTGTGACTTAAAATCTGACTTCACAATTAAAGATGATTTTAAATTGCAATTCCTTAGACACCAGACATTCATACCTTCTTCCTTACAAAAGTTACTATCTTTTAAATGTAATCAGGGAACGAAATGTTATCTAATGGGAGCGGAAGACCTCACAGTAATGGAAAACAAATTTGTGAGTTATTCCCTACCAGGACATGTAAAACTTAAAAGTCCAGCTTTTGAAAACAATGCACCCTGCTGTATAGGCTATTTAGGGCTTATCTTGGAGTGAATGCATGTAATAAAAAGGGAGTTTTAGGCCTGGAAAGGTGTTTATTTTGCCAAGTTGAATTGGCAATTTACCACTGAATACAGGCTGCAGCGGCAGGCCTGCGACATGTTTTAAGGGTCTACTTAAGTGGATGGCACAATGCGTGCTGCAGGCCCACTAGTACATTATAAAAACAAGGAAAACCCATGGGTATCAAGGGACCAGGGGTACATGGTATTATAAAGGAACAGTGGTCCCTCATCAAAACATACAACAATAGTATGAATAGGAATACGATGATGCCAAATAGACAAATTTTAATAATATATTTAATAATATCAGACAAATGGGTGAGAAAAACACAAACGACAAGACAGTCAAATTGACTAAAAGACTCAGGCATTTGTATGTGACAGATATCAAAAACTGGGATAGCCAATCTGACTGTCTTTACCGTCTATTGGACAACATATACAGGTATCATTGTGTTACTATTTATAGTATTGTTGTATGATTTGTTGAGGGTCCACTGTTCCTTTATAATAGCAGGCCCACTAGTAGCATTTAATTTACCAGCCCTGGGTATATGGTGTACCACTTTACAAGAGACTAATAAGTAAATTTAACATGCCAATCAGGTGTAAGTCAATTCTACCATGTGTTAGAATGTGAGCTTAAGCACTTTAGTACTTGTTAGCAGTGGTAAAGTGCACAGAGCGCTAAAAGCCAACAGAAACAGGTTCAGAAAACTGGGGGACCCACCAACTGAACAAAATCCGGAACAGACAACGACGAATTGGAGAGGCAATAATCCATGGTCCAGGTGAAAGGACAGCGGATGCAAGACATCACAGATTGCATGCAAGTGAAATACGCAAAGCGAAAAGAAAGGGTGTAGGACACACTGATGGTCGCCAAGGGCAGAACACCGAAGCCAGCCAGAAGTCGCTCACGGAGCAGCTGGAGGCGTTCGGGATCGAGAAGGGCCCAGCGGGGAGCAGCCATTGCGCAGAAAACAGACCAACAGCAAGACACCAGCCGCCAAGGCGAGGATTAATGGGAAACCACCAAAGACGCTAGAAAAAATAGAATGAATGAACGCCGGTATCACACCGAAAATAGTTTGGAAGGTGGACACCAGGCCGGACCCCACAATCTTAAAAAAATGCACTAGACCCTCAGTGTTTGATGCGTTAAAAATACGATGAATTAACTCCCCGAAATGTTGGGGGAGGTTGGTGTTCAACAGGGCCTGTATTTCACTGTGGGTACTCGCCACCTGGAGAACGAATGTCTCCCGGGCGGACGTGAGCGTAACCTCCTCATTCAATAATAGGGCCTTTATTCTGCTCAACTTATTGAAGTCTGCCTCCATGGTAGGAATGGAAGGCCAAATAGAGTTATCAACGATGTCGTGAGGGGAGGAAAAAGCACATTCTTGCAGCAGACAACTCTGTGCGAAACCGTAACAATATACGGAATGCCGGCCTGTAGGCCACAACAGTCTTCGTTATTTAAAAGCAAATAGCTACCGTTAGTAAGCAAAGTAAAGGTAGGAGAAATAGCAGGAGCAGGAATACCCTTTAGCACACATGCAAGATTCGGAACGGAAACGCTACAAGCTCCGTGCAATTTAATATGTTTACAAATAAGCGAATGACCCACAGTTGAATCACAAGACTCCCCCGTGAGAAACACTTCCTTGCCGTCTCTAAGGCATTTATACATGAAAGGCAAGGACCAGAGTTCATGCAGGAAAGCACTACCCAAAGGCTGGAAACGGCCCACAGGATAATGTTTCATGCACGAGCTAAATTCAAACAAGGAAAAAGGTAAAGCGATAACCCCATGAACTAGCCACACAGCAGAATCTAGTTCCGCTACAGAGAATGGTAAAGGATCCACTTTCTCGATATGTAATAAAGTGTAAGATGCATCATTCATGGACATGAACTGCTGCCTCTCAGTCAAATTAAAAGGCAGAAAAAGGGCAGTGGTGTTCAAGAAATTCCAAGGAACTTTACCTAACTTAAGGGTTTGCAAAGTCCACGCAAACAGCATTACTGAACGCAATTGATTCTGACCATGATACAAAATAGAAACATCATCTTGTACAATATCAACAACAGAGGACACAATATTTTCTAATGTGTAAATGCGGGAAGACAGGGTATTAATACTATTGTCAACAACAGCAAGCACCTTTCCCAAATTTGCTTGGTCTATTTCCCGAAGACGGGAAGCAGCTTCCATTTGTGACAGCTTCCAGAGTTCATTATACGCTTCATAAATGAATCTCTTCGGTCGGGGACCACGAGGTCCCAAGATACAGTCGGACAGATCAATAGTGCCTGATAGGAGGGACAAATGTTGTTTAACAGAGTTTAAGGCTTTGCCTTAGAGGCAAACGCCGGACCTTGGTCAGAATGGAAGGCTCCTTATGTAACAATACCTGACGTTGGTGATCGGCTGATCCCCAACGCGGACCGCAAACTTTCCTTGATAACGGCAGCACACGAAGGCATGGCTTCGGCTCATGCTGGTGTGTCTGCGACAATTTCCATTTTGCAGCAGCGTTACTGGTGGCGTGGTTTATATAAAGATACCCGTACTTATGTGCTTTCCTGTGACGTTTGTCAACAGATCAAGCCTTCCACGGTCACACGACCACCTCAGACCTCGCTCGGAATTTCAAACAGACCCTTTGGGTGTGTTTACTTGGATCACTGCGGTCCATTTTCTTCGGACACTGCCTATAAATATATCTTAGTGGCAGTGGACTCGTGCACACGGTTCATCTGGGTCTGGCCACAACGGAGTGCTGACGCTCGAAATGTCATCAGGGATTTGCGTGTCTTTGTGGGAATTTTCGCATGCGGCACCTTCCATTCTGACCAAGGTCCGGCGTTTGCCTCTAAGGCTTACAAGGACGCAATGGGTTCCTTGGGGGTGCGGGTGAAATTTTCGTCTCCGTATAGGCCTGAGGGAAACTCTATCGTTGAACGAATGAACCGTGACTTAAAGCAATCCTTGACAGCTAGAGTTATAGGTACTGGCAGGAACTGGCTGGCCCACTTGTATACCGTTCAGCGTGCACTTAATAATCTCCCTAGAAGACCTCTGGGTGGGCGGACCCCTTACGAAATGCTCTTTGGCATACGAATGTTTGTGCCTGACCTTGATGGTCTAGACATGGCGGCGCAATCCGCCAAGTTTGATGTAGATAACCATTCTACTATGTTACAGGACTTACAAGAAGCCCGAGACAAACTTGCAATTGCACATTTGCCTTCAGCCACAGACCCTGCTCTGCAGATTCCGGTTGCCGGCTGGCTTCCGAAGATTGGCGACCTGGTTCGAGAGAAGGTGGAGAACAAAAAGAATTCGGCCCCTCTTTTCGTGCACCGGTTCCAGTCCTGGGCTTGAAGGGAACACGTACAGTCATCCTACCACCGCTTCCTGGTCGCAAGGAGAACAGATACATCTCAGTGGAAAATGTCAAGCTACAACATCTGGCCGATCCTGAATAGTGTCACACCAGCGGTCTCTTGTCCTGCCATTTATCGGACATGTGTTCGAGGCACTTCTGCCCGAACGGTCACTGATGTTACCATGGAGATGGTTGATTTGCCTGAAAATATATTCGAACCCCCTGTCTCCCCCTGCATCGACGAGGACGAGTATACCTATCCCGCCACAGAGTCGGTGGCACACCAACCAACAATGCCACTGAGCCCGATACATTATTCTTTTGACTCGGATTCCAACTCATCAACAGTCCCGTCCAAGTTCAGTCTTTTTGTATCCTGGTTTAGAGACAATTTTTGATTCCACCTTGGACATACATCTGGATGGTGCTTTTCTTAGTTTTTTTGTTCATGTCCATTGGCTTTGTCACAGTGTTTTTTCTACTCATCAATGGTCACTATTAACTGAACGCTCTGCTGTGAACAGTGTTGCTGGAACTTTGGCTCCACATTCCTCTTCACACATCATGAAGCGTGACCACACATTTGTGAACATTTCAGCATTTCCAGTTGCTGATGGCATCGTAAGGGATGCGGTAAACTTTCAAATCCATGGCCCGACAGAAATTATTAATGTACCAAATGTCCTTCGAGTTTCGATGGGTGATGTAGTAAGAAGTAATATTCATTCTGACGATTGGGAAGTGCATGCCGTTGAAGCATTGTTTGCTGATTTAAAATATTATGCTTCCTTTAATGCTGAGGATTTGTATATGAATTCTGCGAATTATGCCGATTTGTATTGCTACCAGCATTGGGGCAACCATTTTCTCCACAAACCGAGTGCACTACGCAGCCCTGTTACCTACACCCAATGGGAACATTGCCCAAACCCCTTACCAGGTAGCTCCCAGACTCTTCGAAATAAATTCACCTATTTCACTGATTTTAATCGATCGAACCCTGGGTCCTATTATTTTAAATTGAAAGTCCCACGTTGGGCGCCATGCCATAAGGTTTCTGCACATACAGAGCTATGCACAGGATAATAGGACCTCGGAATATAGTGGTGAGCCAACCATAGACCTTAGCACCCAAAACCCCAACCCAACTAGCCTTAGCGTCCCATTAGCACCAATGTACCAATGATTAGACAACCCAGAACACGGTATCTCTCTCTCAGGACTCGCAGAGGCAAGAACACTCTTTCGTCACACTCGTACTTGTCCACAACATGCGTAATAAGAGACACTGTGTAGTTCAAAATGTTTATTTCAACTTACGTGCTCTAAGATACAGTACACGTGTCAGTACTATTATCATAATACATATGAATAATATAATCAGCATGGTTACAACTCCATAGAATACAAACGGGGAAAGCATCTCATAAAGCAGTGGATATATGTCTAACTAACATTACCACCCTCCCCGTGCTGTAAGCTAGTTTATTATAAAAATAGAAGACCTCTGGGCTTTGACTAGCGAACCCCCATACCTCAGTCTCTAGATGCAAAGCTACATCAGCAGACAATCACAGCTCTTCTCTCTGGAAAGGTTTTCTCCAACTGTTTCTAGAGCGGGCGAACCGCAATATTAAAAGCACACTAATTTCTCCATGGCAGCTGTACATAGTGTTATGTCTAGGTGCGAGGGACAGGCCAAAGCAGCAAGAACAAGGAGATGCTGTTATTCGACCTTGTACATGTTGTGCAGTCTGAGCCCAAATCGAACAGGAGAAAAGGTGAGAGACAGAAAATGCAGACAGCGCTAAAATAACTTGGCAAGAGCAGAGGTCGATAGAACAACGGCTCAGAGTAACGTGTGCAAAGAAAAGCAGCATGGCAGCCAGGCCCAAGACTACCCAGCAAGGCAGGCCAGGGCCAGGCCGCCGCAAACCACAAGACAATGGTGTACCACTTTACAAGAGACTAATAAGTAAATTTAACATGCCAATCAGGTGTAAGTCAATTCTACCATGTGTTAGAATGTGAGCTTAAGCACTTTAGTACTTGTTAGCAGTGGTAAAGTGCACAGAGCGCTAAAAGCCAACAGAAACAGGTTCAGAAAACAGGACAGGTGAAGGCAGAAGGTTTGGGTGTGACCCTGCAAATAGGGCCAAGTCTGAAAACCCCCTCAACTTTATCAGCCATGTTGTTTTATAAGTAGCCCTAGTTTCAGTTGCATGCCAGTCCGCTTGAACCATTAAGTTGTATTGTCTGGATTTCTTGTGAAATTTCCCTGCACCATAAGAAATTGACATCTAACCAAATGCTTCTATTGTCCCAAGACTATGACTAGGCCTCTGACTTCAGCATTGTGATCTACCCTAGAAGAAGAAAAAGTTGTAAAGCCAAATTTGGAGAAGAGCTGCTCCTTAATCACAAGACAGCATGTTTGTCTCTGTATAGTGAGAACTTTCTGGCGGTCTACTCGAGGAAATGAGCTAGCTGTGAGCCATGAGGATATTAGTGCTACATTGATTAGATCAAATAGAAGGCATGTGATTTTTTAGATGCCTGAGGAGAACTAGAGTTATTCTAGAATGTAAGGAGACAGATACTCCCTGGTCAATCTCATACCCTTTTACAACAGGGACGTTCCCCTTCACTGTAGGTCTTAAGGTAGATTCAACGACCTCAGAATAATATACCCGATGCCTGAGAAAATAATTATCATCTTTATAGCCCTTATGGTTTCAGGGATACCTGGTCTAACAATATGACTGGACCTATACCCGTAAAGGTGCAGCACAAAAAAACTTAACCAAGGCAATCTATTCACAAACATTTCATATGTGCCTACTATTTGTGCCCACCTATAAAGAACTGATCAATATTAGAGACATGCTGAAATACAGACAACGTCTTCTAGTGACCAAGGCATCTGGCACCCTCAGAGCTTTGTCCCCGGTAAAGGCATATTAAGTTTATAGAAGATGGCAAAACATGGGAACTTAGACAACATGATAACTGAGGTATCTAATGTGATCTCTCAGCTCACTTGTCCTGTTCACCTACATTAAAATAGTATGACATCATAGGGGATAAAACTATGATTTCATGGACATTGTGCTGCAATCTATAAAGCCAAACTGAGCACTAAATTGGTATCTCATTTTGTGTAAAACATTCATACACCTGATGATTTACGATGGGTTGTTATAGAAAAAATTAACCCATCACATCAGAGCACCAATCAACATTTTTAAAAAAGTACAAAGATGGATTTTTTTCATTGACTACCAATAAAATAACTATAAGTCGCAAAATGTGTGACTTTGTCATTTGAGACAAGATGGATCACTAAAAAGAAGTCATGGAAATGGAACACAGATTGTTGTGTTCCTCTGTATTCATCAGGTCTCATATATATAGTTAGGAGAAGTGCCTAGCAAATATGTCAGGCCTTACATTGAGGATATTCACAACTTGCAATAGAAATTAAAGCCTCCATAACATAGGAACTCTATGGATGACCTTATGTAGATCGAACAACCCTAAATAAAAGCTAAACTACAATCTGGGGTTATAATCAAATACAGCACAGTGCCTCAACCCTCTGCACCAAGTCCCAATGGTGCATTTAAATATAATGTCCCATAGGAGATTTTTATTAAAAGCCATTAATTTGTAAATATATAAATCCAGCCAAGTCCTTGGTTGGAATTCATAAAAATATACAGTTGTTTATTCGACACTTTTTATGAGATCATATGCAAATTTGTCTGAAAAAAATATCAGCAGAAACAGCCAATATATGTTTCCAAGAGAATCCTCTTTTGCAAGGCAATAAATATAAAACCATTTCTCAGACATGATCTTTAAGGAAAATGATCACAAAAGTAACAAGCATTTGCAATGCAATAGGTCTCGCATTTACGCGAGTTTAAGCTATTGGCATTGTAAATTACAATGCGTTTTATTTATGCTTCAAAAACGTAAACATAAATAAAAGGCATTGTCATTTACAATGCCAATAGCTCAAACTCGCGTAAATGCGAGACCTGTTGCATTGCAAATGCTTGTTTTTTGTGCTTTCAGTTTTGCTAACGTCGCTGTACGTGTGCGAGGAAGAAGGAGGGGGCGTGTTATTGTGCCGCGTGCCGTACGCGTGCACATGTCCTGTCCTCTGAATTTTGCTAACGGAGGTTATACGCGTGCACAACTGCTGTTTGTACGTGTGCACATATTTGGGGTGGGTGGCGAGAAGCTGAGCAGCATTGGAGTAGCAGTTTAAATGGTAAGTCCTTGGTAAAGCATTATGAGTAAGTGTGTGGCATGTGGCGTGCAGAGGTTTGGGGCTTGCGGTAATGCGCAGTGGAGTTTTTTGTTTTGGCGGTTGGATAAGCGGTGTTGCTGAGTGTTTATAGGGAAGTGGCGTCGGCTTGGAGTGTGTAAGTGAGGTTACAGTTTGTACTTGTGAACGTCGCTACTTTGAACATCGTCGCTAGCTTTGGCAGTGGATCGCAAATGTGAGCTAAAAATGAGAAGGAACGGTGAGTTTGCTTTATTGTTTTAACACTTGCGCGCGCCGCGCCTGGACAGGAGATGTGCACGCGTATGGTGCGAGCAGGAGTTGTGATAACGCCGCGAGCCGTACGCGTGCACATCTCCTGTCTCTTAAGCTTCGGCACAGACAGTTCATGTGCACGCGTACGGCTTGCGGCGTTATTACAACTCCTGCTCGCACCATACGCGTGCACATCTCCTGTCCATACGCGTGCACATGTCCTGTCCCCCTTCCGACCCAAGTCGACAACAATAGATCTCGCCGATAGCGAGCAGCGCTTTGCGCTGCATCGCTAGGCGAGACCTAAAAAGTACAATATACATCAAACTATAAGATTTGTATTTAAAAGGTTAATGAGTTTGACACCATCTGTGAAGGTTCATTGTGCGTACCAGTCACATCCTACAACGTTCCATCTGTAGTGGGGGTTCGAATATCAACTGAACAAAAAATAGTCAATACCTTACAGTTTTCTAAATATTTTCTCTTTTTTTTAAAATGCATCACAAATATGCAAATCACCATATTGTGGGATTATAGGAATGCCTAATAGCTAGAGCGCTCGAACTCGAAGTTGCCGAACCGGGTTAAAGTCTCGGCAGGGACGCTCAACATCCTGTGATTCTGGGCAAATCACTTAATCTCCCCGTGCCTAACAAAAAGAAACGTGTCCACCTGTAAAGCAACTGGTGCTCATGTAAAGCGCTCTGATACCTTCGGGTTGAGTTGGCGCCATATAAAACTCCCAAAAACAAAAAGCACATCGCTACATCTTATATGCACCTTTTAAGACATTAATGCAAGAATACAATTAATTGTTAGTTCTTCAACACACTTCAAATGTCCTCACTCTTTTGGAATAGGATAATTAATACCTCTAATTCCCAACATCAAACAAAAATGTGCCAATGTTATAGACTACAAACAATATTTCAAGAAGGGAGGGGTTCAGAGTTGAAATTTTTGGTATTCAAAAAGCTCCTTATAAAGTTATTTAATCATGAATAAACATACAAATATTTGACAAAATTGTTTCTCAAGTTACCTAACTTTTTCATCTTATCATTTATATCTTGCAAAGCTAATCTCTTTACCTACGACAGAGAATAATTATGATGGAAGGCACTGAATTGATCCTTTTTGTACAAATTACATTCAAATTAATATGCTGGGGCAAAAATAATTCAGAGCAACACAAAATAACTCACCAAAAATGAGTTGGGTTACTTTTTATCTAGGTTGTTGCGTAACTATATCTTATCCACCGTGATTTATTATCATAGACAATCTCCTCCACAGAAGAGGTTTTTATGGATTTGAGAAATGAACCTGAGTGAATCGAAAGGTCACCAAATATGCATTGAGCTGGCAGTTCAAGCTCCTATTACAAAACAGGTAATGATGTTTATGGAACTCACCAAGAAATTGGATTTAATAGTGATCCGAGTGATCTCAAGGAGTCAGTTGGCTTTGGGCGCCATAAGATTCCTCAGTTTCTCCTCCTCTAAGTAAGAGGTGTCTATGGATTAAAAAATCTGAGTGAGTTAAAAAAAAACATGAAAGTGGACAGGCCTATCAGGTCATACTCCTTTCATAAACTGTGTGTACTGAGTTATAAGGAATTCACCAGGAGATTGAATTAGCTGGAGATCTGTTTGATGTCAGTGGGTCGGATTAGCTTCGGGCCCCATTTTGATTCCTCACTTTATACTATCCCGAAAACCCACCATTCTTTCAGGCCATGTGATCCACCACAGTAGTGTTAATACTACATTTTTATATACTGATCGGAGAAGTAACACAGAACCAAGGAACTTCCTGCTACTTGTTATCTGACTCCTAAGGGAACTTTGACATCTCAAAGGAGGTATCTTGCTGCGCCAGTTCAAAGTGCATCCATCATTGAATTTTATCAAATCAGATAATATTGAAAAAGTAAGCTTTATCACTTTTTCAGTGGATGCAAACTTAGAAACAATCATACTAAACTGGCATAAGTGGTGGATAGCAGTTCTGATCCACTCTCACGAAGAAGATTTTACTGACTGGGGCCATAAGCAAAGAAAACCCGGCTAAACAACATTATCCAATACCACTACTGCCCTGCAATCCACTACAGATTCTGAATATTGAGAACAGATCTGTTTCCATTCTGAAATCTGCAAAAGGAGCTGCCTACAAATTAGACAGTCCTCATAAAGGCAAATACAATAATTGGGAAATATCCTCTCAAATGTCATGCCTTCTGACACAGACAACAAATACAGCCATAACAAAAATGCTGATACGATCGCCTTAAATGCAGAATTTCAACCAGCCACTTCTTGCGAAATCAGCTACCCAGCACGAATATGTCTCTTTATTCCGCTTGCCGTCACCCCGCATGTTGTTACAACGCGGTCGTTACAATGACCGCATTGTAACAACGCATACCATTACCCCGCAAGTCGTAACAACGACTTGCGGAGGGGGGCGCTGGATGTTGGAATAGTATAATTTACTATTCCAACTCCAGTCTGTGTGGACAGTAGGGAAGGTATTGGATTTTAAATCCAACACCTTCTCCCCCTCCGCAAGTCGTTGTTATGCCTTGCGGGGTAATGGTATGCGTTGTTACAACGCGGTCATTGTAACAACCGTGTTGTAACAACATGCGGGGTGACAGATTTGTAGTAAGGGCTGTTTACCACCCAGCACCATTCCTAGAATATGAACATCTAGTATTTACACCTGATCCAACTCCGTCTTGAAAGTCATACATATCGTTTCCTGGATTGCTGCCTGCAAGTCTTCAGAGGCTGAAGAATAGTGATATAGCATTTGATTAAATTAAAAGACATCATATCTTCTGTTCCAGGAAACATGGTGTGAATATCCTGAAGTCATTGGTGATTTCCTCTTAATACACAGTGTGGCTCAAAAAACTGAAAAATCTTGATGACTCGTTGGCGGTCTAGCAACTAACATAACCTTCTCTTTAGACCTTGTTAACACCACAATCTTGGCTGGCCTACCGTTTTTACAAATGCAAGCCTTATTGAATATAGGAAACATTCATTATGGTCAGGGCAAGCTGTAATACTTATCTATATAAGCCCAGCAATAGAAATCAAGAAGCAGTGCTTGTTGTATATCAGGAAAGGTCTTGAAAAGCTGATGGCCTCATATATAACAGCAGAGTCATTAATATACCCTTAGAGCCCAATGCAGCGGGCTCTAACGGCCATTAAAGACCCACTCCAGCATTAAAGGACCGAGGCAAAGGCCTTTAATAAGGTAACAGGCCTCAAATGGCTGGTAGAGCCAACTAAGGAGGGCCGTAAGGCTATTAGAACATTCCGCCCGTAGAGGGCAGAATGTTTTAATTTGTAAAACAAAGGCCTAATGGAGCCCGAGGGGGTTGAAATCTCCTGGGGCTCCGTGAGGCCCTTGTTCACAGCAGAAGCTGTGAACAAACATTGGAATGTTGATGCTCCAGGCTTCTACCTGCAATTAGAAGTCCGGAGCACTCCATTGTTTTAAATGGAGCTCCCAACATTCATATGTTCTAATGACAGGTGATGTCCATTCAGTGGTTAACTTGTAAAACAATAAGTGCTGGGGCTCTCGTCAGGAGGCAGCTTGCACCAGCCCATTTCTCCTGTTAGCGCCTCCTAAAACAGAACCAACTACTAACCATGAAAGTGGGGAGAGGATGTGGCGTAATGGTCAGAGCCGCTGACTTCAAAGTTGGGAACCAGGTTCAAGTATTGATGTTGGCTCAACATCTTGTGATTCTGGGCAAATCACTTAATCTCCTGGCTGTCCCTGTTGGCTATCTGTGAAACAAATTACACCAAGAAATGTTGCTGCAATGTAAATTTCTTGGATTCTGTGAGCACAAGAAGTCTAGGAAACAGCATCTCAGCATTGCATGGATATCATGTTTATTCTTTAAATTGCCAAAGCTCAGAAAGATCATTTATAAATTATAATTATAAATTATAATTATAATTCAGAATGTATGCAGAACAGCACAATATCATCCATATCCTGGTGCATGAGACGAATTGGCCAGTAAAATCAAGAAGTCAGGTGGGGCTCCTCGTCCAAACAGCTTACAAGCAATATTGTACAAACAAGACATAGGGCCAGATGTACGACCCGCCAGTTAGTGAGTCGCAAATTGCGGCGCATTTGCGACTCGCAATTTAAGACTCGCTAATTGGGATGCACAACAGTGTCTGAGACACTGTTTGCGATTCCCAATAAGGTCGCAAATTGCATGCCTCATGCATATTAATGAGGCTGTTGCAATTTGCGAACCCATTGGGAATGGCTGGCACTCCCAGGGATGGTGGCCTGCTGGGGTCAGCAGACCTCCATGTCTGAGACTGCTCTTAAATAAAGCAGTTTTGTTTTTTTAAATGCAGCCCGTTTTCCTTAAAGGAAAATGGGATGCATTCCAAAAATAAAAATGAAACTTTTCAGTTTCATTTTTTAAGGGCAGGCAGTGGTCCCTGGGACCACTGCCTGCCCTTAAAAAATATTTGTGCATGCATTCACAAATGGGAAGGGGTCCCCTGGTGACCCCTTCCCATTTGCGAGTGCCTTACCACCCTTCTCTGAAGGGTGGTGAACTGCAAGTGTTTTGTGACCGCAATTGCGGTCGCAAAACAGCAATACATAGCTTAAGGAGTCGCTATTAGGAAGGGAAGCCCTTGGAACGCCCCTTTCTAATAGCGAGTCGCTAATCCTATTTTGCGACTCGCAAATTGGTTTGCGACTCGCAAAATAGGATTAGTACATGGTCCACAGGTTTTTTCTTGCGCAAACGGGTCTAAAACCCATTTGCGCACTCAAAAAACCTTTGTACATCTGGCCCATAGAGTCTTGGATTTAATGGCTCAACCAACTATATAATGCCTGTTATTCAACAGGACTGACTTCCTCATCCTGGCAGAGATCAGTACTTTGTCATTTGCACAAAAAAGGCTCACTTAATTCCCTAGCTAATTACAGAATCAACAAAACAACATCCGAGTCTACTTCTAAATGATCTGAGAACTTGTTCCCAGGAGCTGGAGCTATTCCCAAACTGGTTTTAAAGCAACCATGGTACATTGGACAATATAATGACTCTTTCTGTGTTAGCCAACGACCATTCAGCTCTCACAACAATGGACCTCTATTCGCATTTCATTGATTTCCGGACTGCGTTTGAAACAATTCATCAAAATAAACGCTGGCTCAATTTAAAGGGACGGAGAACTGATTACACGCTTTTGAGGGCCACTCAAGCCTTGTCCACGGACACTTGGATTCGAGTGAAATTGTGCAATGGCATTTAACCTACTAGAAAGATCTATATGACCAGAGGAGTTAAACAGGGCTGGGTCTTAGGACCACTACTCTTTAATCTTTGTGTTGTGAACATTACTGATAATCTGCTTAATAACCGAGCTTGTCCGTCAAAATTAGGAAAGTCCGATTCAATTGTTGATGTATGTGAATGACACTGTGATTTTTTAGTCAACAGGAACACTGAACCTGCTTGACAATCACTTAATGGTAAATGAAGAAACATAGAGGGGCATATCTATAAAAGAGTTGTGTCGCCCTTTTGCCGCGCAATGGGGAGAAAAAGCGAAGCAACTCTTAAGTTGATTTATCAAGTCACGCAAGTACACCTTGCCTGGCTTGATAAATCCAGAGTGCCGCAACTCAGTGCAAATCACTGCATTGCGTTACTCTACCCCAGGCAGGCATTGATTTTGGCGCATTCCCAGATTTACCATTAGTGGTAGACCTGGGAATGCGTAAAAATGCTACGCCTCCCTAGGTGAGGCGTAATGAAGAGACATATCTTTATTTCTCCTCATTACTTAATTGCCTCTGGGGTTGTTTTGTGCAGGAAAGTGTCCCATCCTACACTAAAAGAATCCTGCTTACAACGCAGTCACCGTTGAACCATGGTGCAAGGGTGCCTGCATTGGAGCTAGGCAGCACATTGTGAGTCTGGGCTGGAAAATGGCAGGAATTCACCGTAAGGGCACATTCCTTCCCCTTCCCTATCACACAGCGCAGCAAGATGACTTGCTGCGCTGCACGATCATTTCATAAATATGCTCCCTAATGTACTGTACACCAGCAAATGGATGATCAGAAAGAACGGATGGTGTGCAACAATGAAGAAATCAAGCTGGCTAGTATTTAGAAATATTTGGGCCGATGGTTTATTATCAGCTGCTCCTTTGCCAGACAAAAAAGAGGAAATGTAAACAGAAGCAAGCAATCTGAAGTTTACGCTTCTCAAACTAGCAAACGACCTAACAGAGCCTGCACTGAAGCTGCTATTAGATGTGATTAAAGCAAAACACATGCCATCATCATGCTATGGCTGTGAAGTGTTGACCCCTTCATTGATCAAACAGCTAAAAATAGCACAATGTCATCTTTTTAGGTGGCTGTTTACTTTCCCTTTGTCATCAGCCCTGTCCTAAATTTCCCTAGGGTTTAACTTGGTAAATCAGACAGTATACCGGGCAGGACATATATTATGTTTCTGGCAAAATTGCAGGACTGCCTGACAGGACTCACTAAGATCTACATCAGGGTTTTCCAAAGTCGGCCCTGGAGGGCCAGATCCATGCCAGATTTTTAGTGTATTAACGTTCAGATAAATACACGTTATCTTAAAAATCTCTTTTTTTTTTCTCTCACCATTCACCATTGCTTTCAAAGAACTCAAACTTTGGGACATACTTACCAGAAAATGTCGGAGCGTGGAGCTGTGTCAAATTTGGCAGCGCAGCGCTCCAACATATTCAAACGCAGGGATGCCCTCTATTTACTACAATACGGCACACCGTGTTTTCCCTAGTGCTGGCACTAAAATTAGCTGCCTAGCACCAATGCAGGCATCCTTGCACAATGGTGCAAGGGTGCCTGAGTTGCAGGGAAAGATTGTTAAGTGCAGGAAGATGTCCCTTCCTACACATAAATAATCCATAATGGCTATTTGTTACTTCTATGTGTGCTGCATTCTGCGGCACACATAGAAGTAGCAAATTGTCATTATTTAATGATTGTTTATGTGCAGGAAGGGACACCTTCCTGCACATAAATAGTCATTAATGGCTTTTTGCTCTTTCTATGTGCACTACAAAATGCAACACACATCGAAAAAGCAAAAAGGGGGAGAAGTAAAAGCATTTTGCCTCGTGTGCGCCAATTCTAACGCCTGCTCTTGCATGTTGTAAGTTTTTGGCGCTGCCACAGATTTACACCTCCTTGTAAATCTAAGGCAGCGTCAAAAAGCAATGGGTGTTGTGGTGGAATGCCCACAGCAAAATCCATTGCACGCCACTTTGCCGCAGAGGACTGCGGTGGAAAGAGGCATATTTACAAGATGGTGTTAAGCCATGTTAAGTGTCTTAGCACCATGTTATAAATATTGAAAATGGCGCTACGCCACCGGAGTGTCAAAAAAAGCAATGCTCCGTGGAGATAGGGGCATGTAAATATGCCCCTTTATGTTTTACTTCATGCCGCCACCCTTGTTCTTATCATACACAGTAGAAGTGGACTTTTTTTGCGTGTTTATCTTACCTCTGTGTCTGGCTGGACCTAATTTGCACTCATAATTGCCCTCATTTGCTAGACAACCCGTCATTTGGGGTCCTGCCCTTGGATCTCGCTTGGGATCTTGCTCTTGCTCATTATGCACTCCCTCTTGGTCTGCCTGGACCTCACCTACGTTCCTGTGTAAAATGATTGCCTTGCCTAGATATCATTTGCATTCCTGTTGCGTTTCATTTTTCACGGTCCTCAGCCTGGCTGTATTTCATCTGCAATGATGTGCAACATATTTGCAACATCTTTAGGAGAAAATAATATTGTATGGGTAATCAGTATGCTAGGGTGAAATCAGTACAGCACATGTTTTCAAATGCAGGGTGAAATTAATGCACCAATTCATTTCTTATTCTAAAGTGAAAAATAGCTCTGCAGTCCTTTTTCAAGCAGAGGTAATTGTTGGAGAGTAAGTATTGCAATATGGATTACTTGTTTGTGACTTCAAAGAGCTCCACTGACTCCCAATCCACAAACAGGTACTCTTCAAATTCCTCACGCACACATAGAAAGCCTTATACAACACTGGCCCCAGGTACTTCAACAGCCGCATAAACATCCACAAACATACCAGGCACCTTTGGTCAGCCGGACTACTACTCGCACACCCCCCATACACACAGAAGCAGATCCAAGGTGTTTGTTAAGCGTGACCACTCACCCGTAAGGGTCTCAAAGCGCTGGGGGGGGGGTGGGTGCAGGTTCCAGTCCATCAAGGAGGGGGTCTGTCGAAGAGCCAGGTTTTGAGGTTTCTCGCGAAGTTGGGGAGCGATGTTGTCTGTCTGAGGTGGAGCAGAAGGGCGTTCCAGGCTCTGGCCGCGAGGAAGGAGAAGGTGCGGCCTCCCGATCTGGTCTTTGTGGTGCGGGGGACCACGGCATAGGAGAGCTGGGCTGATCGTAGGGTCCTTTGGGGTGCGTGGAATTTGAGTCGGCTGTTCAGGTTTGCTGGTCCGGTGTCGTGGAGGGCCTGTGTGCGTGGGTGAGAATCTTGAAGGTGATTCTAGCCTAGAAGGGGAGCCAGTGGAGTGTGCGCAGGTGCTGGGAGATGTGGCAGTGTCTTGGCAGGTTGAGGACCTGTCTTGCGGCGGCGTTCTGGATGTTCTGTAGCTTGCGGGTGAGGTTTTTGATTATTCCGGCGTAGAGTGCGTTGCCATAGTCGAGTCTGCTGGTGATGAGGGCGTGAGTGACGGTCTTTCTGTGCTCGAGGGGGATCCATTTGAAGGTCTTACGTAGGAGGCGGAGGGTGTGGAAGCAGGAGGATGCAACGGAGTTGATCTGGCGGTCCATTTTGAGCTCGGCGTCCAGGATGATTCCGAGGTTGCGTGCGTGGTCCGTGGGGGTGGGTGGGCTTCCGAGGGCGTGGGGCCACCAGGTGTCGTTCCAGGCATCGGGGTTTGGGCCCATGATGAGTACTTCTGTTTTGTCTGTGTTGAGTTGTAGGCAGCTTCTTATAATTCATTTGGTGACGGCTTCCATGCCTTCTTGAAAGTTGTGTCTGGCGGTGTTGGGTTCGTTGGATAAGGAGAGGATGAGTTGGGTGTCGTCTGCGTATGACACAATGTTGAGTCCGTAGGTTCTGACGATGGGGGCGAGGGGAGCCATGTAGACGTTGAAGAGCGTGGGGCTGAGGGAGGACCCCTGGGGGACTCCGCAGGTGGTTTGTGTAGGGTCCAAGAGGAAAGGGGGGAGTCTGACCCACTGCGTTCCGCCGGAGGGGAAGGAGTGGATCCAGTCGAGGGCCTTGTCCCGGATCCCTGCGTCGTGGAGTCTGCGTTTTAGGGTGCGGTGAGAGACTGTGTCGAACGCCGCTGAGAGGTCGAGGCGGATGAGGGCTACTGTTTCTCCTCTGTCCAGTAGGGAGCGGATGTCGTCTGTTGCGGCGAGGAGGGCGGTTTCAGTGCTGTGGTTTTTTCTGAAGCCGGATTGGGAGGAGTCGAGGATGTTGTGCTCTTCGATGAAGGTGGCAAGTTGGCTGTTGATGGCTTTCTCAATGACTTTCGCTGGGAACAGGAGCAGGGAGATGGGTCTGTAGTTCTTGAGGTTGGTGGGTCGAGGGCTTCTTCAGGAGGGGGTTGATCTTGGAGTGCTTCCAGTCGTCGGGGAACGAGGCGTTTGTCAGGGAGCGGTTGATGGTGTGGCGGAGCATGGGTGCGATGGTGTCGACGGCTCTGTTGAAGATGTGGTGGGGGCAGGGGTCCGTGGGGGCCCCGGAGTGGATTGATTTCATAGTCTACAGTGTGTCTTCGGTGGTGAGGGCTGTCCAGTTGTCAGTTGTTGGCTTCAGGGTGTTGGGGGTGGCTGGTGAGGGTTCAGTGTGTTGGTTGTCTTCGTTGAAGTTGTCATAAATTTTCTTGATTTTGAGGTGGAAGAAGGTGCTGAATTTGTTGCAGAGGTCTTGTGAGGGAGGGATGTCAGTAGATTCGCTGGTGGGTTGGGCGAACTCCTTGATGATGCTGAAGAGTTCTTTGCTGTTGTGCGCATGTGTGGAGATTCTGTCTTCAAGTGCTTTTTTTCTCGTTTTTCTGATGAGTTGGTGGTGGGCGTTGGTGGCGGCTCTGAAGTCGTTGTGGGCCTCTGTGGATTTGGAGTTCCTCCAGACCTTTTCAAGGCGGCGGCATGTGCATCTGGACTCTCGAAGTTCGGTGGTAAACCATCTGGCTTTCTTGGCGTGGGTGTTGTTGTTTTTCTTGAGGGGGGCTACGGTGTTGGCGCTGTCGGAGATCCATCTGTGCAGAGTTCGGGCTGCGGTGTTGGGGTCGTCGTCTTCCGTGATGGTTGGGGTGGAGTTGCTGAGTGAGGAGGTGAGCTGGTCATCGGTGATTTTGGTCCAGTTTCTTCGTGGGAGCAGGTGCTGGTGTCTGTGGATGGTGGGTGTTCTGAAGGTGAAGTGGACGCATCGGTGGTCTGTCCATGGGAGTTCGGTGGTGTGGCTGAAAGTGATGGAGTTTCCTGTTGTGAACAGGGTGTCGAGGGTGTGTCCTGCTGAGCGCGTGGGTTCGGTCACAATCTGGCGGACTCCAATGTTGTGGAGGTTGTCCAGGAGGGATGTGGTGTTGGGGTCCAGTTGGTTGTCAAGGTGGAAGTTGAGGTCTCCCAGCAGGGTGTAGTTGGTGGATGCGATGGCATGCGGGGAGATGATGTCCGTGATGGAGTTGGCGAAGGGTCCGCGGGATCCAGGGGGTCGGTAGATGAGGGTTCCCCGGAGGGTGGTGGTAGGGCTGGCCAGTATCTTGAAGTGAAGGTGTTCCATCAGGTCTGTGGGCTCGTCGGGGAGTGTGCTCAGGCGGAGGGTGGATTTGTGGACGATGGCAATTCCTCCTCCAGGGCGGGTGGGCGGTCCTTCCTGGAGATCTTGTATCCTTGGGGAATGGCGATGGCGATGTCCGGTCCTGAGGTGGTGTTGGTCCAGGTTTTGGTGAAGAATACTACGTCCGGGGTGGCGCTGTCGAGGAGATCCCAGATTTCGGTGGCGTGTTTGTGGAGTGATCTGACGTTGAGGAGGATGCATTGCAGGGTCTTCGGTTCGGGTGTGTTCTTGCGGGCGGGTTGTGCTGGGTCGGTGTTCCTGGTGGTGCTGCAGGTGTGCCGGCAGCGGTGACAGCTGAACGGTCCGTGGGTGGCCGCCGGTGATGCTAGCTTGCAGTTGTTGTTGCGGCCTGGGTTGAGTGTGTGGAGTGCCGCTGGGTCGTAGCGTTGGCGGTGCGGAGGTCCAGGGTTCCTGGTGCTGGTCGCGGTCGGGTCGCGGACGGGCGCAGACGGGCTTGCCTTCGGCGTGCCAGCGGCGTGCCCACTGCGCAGCCGCGCAGCGGCCGCCATTAAGTAGGGGTCGGGGAGGGCTGGACAGCTTGGAGGCGGGAGCGGGGAGGGGAGCTGGATTGGGCCAGTCGCGCTGGTCATGCTGGGGGGGAGGGGCCGCGGGGGCAGCAGCGGCGGGGAAAATGGGCGAGAAAGGGAAAGGAGGAATAAAGGAGGAATAAGGAGGAATAAAAGGAAATAGAAGTGGAATAAAGCAGAAAAGCGCAGAAAAGCAGAGGATTTCAGAAAAGATATTAAAGTGAGGGTAAAAACGAGTGAAAACGAAGAGGAAAGCGGAGCGAGAGAAAGGAGACAGAGGTCCACTGGACCACCAGGGATGAGGCGCAGGTAAACCTGTGGGTGGAGGAGGGCCTCGAACACCAACACTTGAGAGTGCAGGGGCTCGGGGGAGGCCTCACTTAATGGTGGAGCTGCGAGGGTGGGAGAGCAATTTCACTGACAATGAGTCAGTGGTCTTGCTCCAATAGTTGTGCCTTTTCCTACCTCTCTCCTAAAACTTGGAATCATCTGCGCCTGCACATCAGAAAATCCTCCTCAGCTCAAGAAACTGAAGATCTGGCTCTTCATTTTACCCTGACCCTGGCTCGGCCCATTGTCAAAGATCCTGCACTAACCTGCTCTCTTTATCCTGAAGGAGCTACACACATCCCCTAGAGAAGCTTAGCAACTCTCCCTGTCACCTCAGAGGCCAGCCCCTCGAATAACACGTAAGCTAACACCAGGAAGATATAGGAAAGGGGGTAAGAAAACAAGGAGATGGGGATTGAACAAGGAGCATTGTGCACATGTGTGCTCAAGCTTAGAATGAGATAATGTCTCCACTGCGGCTTGCCGCTGAGTATGTGTTGTCTCTGCAAAGTAGAGTAGAGGTTAAAACCCTGTCCTTTGAGGTACGTGTGTCCCACAGTCCCAATGACTTGGAGATTCAACGCATTTAAAGAGACCAATCTTGTAATCTCCCTTTCCCCAATCATCTTCTGAGGAGTATGGTTCGTGTGCATGATAAGTTCTGCAAAAGATCGCACACAATTTGATGTTGTCGCTACACTTCCTACGCATATATAGATTTGCTTCCCCCATTTTGTCAATGCAGCCTTAGATACCTGTGCTCTCTTTAAGGGGCCTTGCTTGGAATCCTTCAGGTGTTTTGTCACACCTTAAATATAAATATCTATGGAGGTCCTGGACAGTTTTGCACGTTGAATTATAATGTTGTACCAGCTGAGTATGTCCATACGCACTCATTATTCAGCATACTAATTTCAAGCACGATGCTGGAAGCGTTGTTTGGCTAGAGTCTGACACTGAGCTCCTGCTCCCACCGAGAACTCTGTAGAACGAGAGCAGCAGTGTGTTGGGCAAGGTTTTTTATAGCCTGGCCACACCAAACATAGCGGCTGGCTATGTGCTTCCGGGATATCTCGTGAAGAGTCGCAAGTTTGAGATGGTTAGTCTTGTTCTAGTAAAGTCCGATAAGCACTCCCTTCGCTAAGCAAATATAGTGAGTGCTGGCAGTACTGTGTGGGGCAGCGCGTGCCTAGTGAGTGACTAGAGGGGTTGTAAGTGCAAGCGTGCCTGCGTTGGGGCTAGGCTGCCAAAAGGTCTCCAGTGCAAGGAAAAGGACAGGAATGTGCTGTTTTGCCATAAATACGGTGCATTCCTGCCCTTTCCCTGTGGCACAGTGCGGCGCAGCAAGGTGACTTGCTGCAGAGCGCTGCATCAGTTTTTTAGAAATGTGGCCTTACTTGTTTTAGAGAATTGTAATTGGTGCAATTAGTAACATGAACATTAAAAGGTAGCAGTGGGTGGTCTGTCCAGGTTAACTGAATAGTCCTTTAGGAGTTATAAAAGCAGAGGGACTTAAAACAAAGTCCAAAGTATGGCCGGACTGATGAGTAGGGTAAATGGAGAGACTCTAAATTCATGCCATCACTTAAGTGCTGAATTTCTCAGTTTCTTCACCTGAGACCATCATCCTTATGAATCTTAAAATCTCCTAGCGGAATGAATTTATTAATATTCTATAACCAGGAGGCAACGGATTCGAAAAAAGAAGGGATAAAATGTACTGTGCTGATGATGATGGTTCGTGTCGGCATTTTGAAAGAGATGGGATGCGTCAAAACATTTGTCATACCTACTGTCTGCTGGTGGGAGCCAGTAGCACGAAAAGGCAACATTACAAGTACATCATCAGTGAGGGGTATGCAGTCCTTATCCAGATATGTTACCCGAGTGCATCTCAAGTGGCAGACGGGATGTGATCTGTCGTGTGCGTTTCGAGGTGAAAGGTTGTCAGTAGCAGGGAATGTGTTTTTGGTCGAGGGTTAGATAAGATTTATGTGATTCCTGAACCCTGTCTTCCATCAAGGGGGTAGTATCGTGCTTTGGCACAGTCCACCCTGCTTGTCCGCCTCCAGCAGGATGACACACTGAGCCAGCCCTGGGATCTCACAAGGTGCAGTGAGATGTCCAGCAAGAGCTGCGTCAATGCGACTGCATGTGAATATCTGCACTCACCTGGCTGTAGGTCATGTTCAGCTTTTCCTTAATGTTAAGTGATATTTTTAAGATTTGTAAAATATTTTTTGCATAGTTTCGACATTTGAATATGTTTAGTGAGGAGTTTTACGAGAATGGAAACATTTGCTATCTGTTTTTATGTGGGGGAGGCTTTCCAGGGCACTTTCGCCTTTTCGTTTTTTTTTTACTGTGGGTCAGTCAGCTCAATGATTTGGGTATAGTAGCATGCGACATTAGAGCATGCAGTTTTACCACCCAACGATATATATGTGTGAGACTCAGGGGCATATCTACAAGGGCTGGCGATAATTATCGCTCAGCGCTCTTAGCGTGAGGATAATTATCACCGGCCAACTCTGAATTTTATCACGGAGATAGCGTGCTATCAGCAACGCTTATCTCCAAAGCGATAAAATTCAGAGCGCAAGCTGCCAACTGTACGATTATCGCTGGAAATCCAGCGATAACCGCACAACTTTTGGCGATAGCTTGCTGATAGGGCAAGACATACTTAGCCATGATATCCACCTTCCATAGGATATCATGGCTAAGTCAGTCTTGAAGCAGGCGTTAGGAAAGTAGCAATAACTGAGGTTATCGCTACTTTTCTTGTCGCTATGCTTCTTTGCCTGAGGCTTGATAATAGGAGAAATGTCGCTTAGCGACATTTCTCCCGTTATCCTGGGGAGGAACGCCCACTTTGCATCTCATTAGAGATGCAGAGCTGAGCGATAAGGGAAAGGGCGATGTAGCATGGATTCACGCGTTAGCGTGTCCTTGCTAATAGGGCGATAAAATTATCGCCGCTTTTCGTCCGAAAACGGACGCTAAAGCGGCGATAATTTTATCGCCAGCCCTTGTAGATATGCCCCACAGCATGGAATAAAACCTCATGCGACATGTCAGTATGCTGTAAATGTGTCCAAATCCTTGCTGTCGGGTCAGCAGTTTTACCACAGATTTGCACCTGAGACATGTGATAACTTTTAAACCCCAGGGCGAATAATGGCGCAAATATCACTTTATTACGGTTGTGAGAAGTCGGAAGTTCATCGGCATAATCGCGAGAAGTGCAACAGTTTACATTTCGGGTGGTCAGCAGCAGTTGTGCTTTTTGCTCAATATCATCTGGCTGAAGTTTTCATGCAGAAAATGTTTTTGCGGGGGCATTTTTGTTCACGTTGTTTTTGGCGGGAAAACTTTCATACCAAAAGCATGTTTTTTAAACGTCCACCAACTCCCAAAAATCACATCTTTCTGTGGACTGCTTAAACACGTTTTTTGATTTTGTATAATTCAAAACGTTTGCAAAGCTTTTGTTACACACCGTTCTACTCTCCCGCCCAGCAGAATTTAGCGCTGCATTATCGACTACATTGCAACAAAGGAGGCACTCGAACGGCCATGATGCTTTGTGGTAAGGTGCAACCACGTTCTTCGCAAAGAGTAACTATCAGAGGCACTGCTCCTGGGGATAAAATCTAATTAACAAAACGACCTTCTCCTTGTACTTGTCCCGTTCTTCTCAAGTACACGATGCGCGCGCCTCGTTATTTACACAAACATTTCAGAGCAATTAAAGTACGTCAGTGCTTCCAAGCACCACAATAACGATAAAACAGCTCCGAGCTCTTCTCTTTGTCTTATGCATCGAGGGAGCAATTGTTAATGTAAATGCTACTTGTGAAATCAAATCCATCATGAGGAAAATCGCTGCCTTGAACTGCTAGGCTCACCGGATGAAGGTGGACTCTTCACCTTGCAGCCCAGCCTGGTCGCTCAGTGACAAAGGAGCGCGTCGCAGCACCTGCTAAAGTCATTCTTCCAACTTGTAATTTATTAATTAGCAGGCTGGTGTCTCTCTTGTCGGTGTGTAATGCACGCTAGGAGCTTCGCCGCCATATTTGGGCAAGGAGAGCAAGGACAAGGGAAAGGCTTCAGTCAGGGCGGACCGAGACTGCCCTAGAAATTAAGTCAGACTGGCGGAGGGGGAAGGGGATGGCGTTGGGGTGCCAGTGGGAAACACGGCTGCTGCTTTTGTTACAGGGGACCGATATTGCAGCCAGCCGCGGCCCGTGCTGGTAAGAGCGGTGGAACTTCGGGGCCAGGTTGGGGTGGGGGGGGGAATTCGACAGACGACCATGAGGGAAAATTAAATAAATAATTAATTTTCCCTTGTCGTCGTCTCTCGAAACCCCCCCACCCCCGCCCGGCCCCACCGCCCCAACGTTCTTACCTGCATGGGCTGCGGCTGATTGCAGCACTGCTGCAAAACCGGCCCGCAGTAATGAAAACGGCCACCCCTGCTCAAAAAACCGCTTTCACACTTCCGTCCACCGGGAAAAAGCCTGGTGCCCGCCACGACCAGTCCGGCACTGGCTTCAGTGAGATTTACCAAGCCAAGCAAGGGGTGATTCCACGTCCTTGCGTGGCCTCTACAGAAATGTAACGCAATGCAGCAGCTAGCGCTATGCTATGTTACATTTCTATTGGGAGGTGTTCCATGAGTGGAGCATGGGCGTTCTTATGCATTCACCCATGGATTTTGGAGCATTCTCAAATTTGCTAAATCTTGTAAACCTGGATATGCATCTGTTAGAAATGGGATTTCTGGTTGGCTAGGGCTTGCGCCTAAGCCAGGCAAAAACCCCCACTCTAGTCAGGGCAAGGGAGTTACACGCTGAAGATAACCCCTGCTCACCCCCTTGGTAGCTTGGCACGAGCAGTCAGGCTTATCCCAGAGGCAATGTGTAAAGCGTTTGCGCAACACACACACACACACAGCAGCAACACACTAGGCACACCACAAAAGAAACTCCACACAAGGTTATATAATAAATAGCCTTTGTATTATCCAAAACACATTAGAATCATAATCACACAATATACACTGTGCCAACTGGCACTGGGCAATATTCACAGGGGATTATATACATGACAGGGCCAATCGGGCCACTGTCAGAACCATCACAAGCACAAGTAGTAAAAATATCACAAGTAGTAAAAATATCACAACCAGTAACTACTGGCAAAATACTGTACTCAGCATTATCACTAGCATAAACACATTATGCAATCTCATTAGGCCTAAACATCATAGCATGACATTTGCATTATCATCACATCAGGCATAAAACACACTATACATAAGTCAGCAGTGCACCACAGTACACTGACCAGGTGCATACATCACCTTAGGGCCTTGCGCCCTATCAGTACACCCATAAAGTGCACACAGCACCTTAGCGTAATCGCTGAACTGACCCCAGACCAACTGGCCTTTTACTGGGGCTCAAATGCCCTATGTCCCGCAAAGTCAGGGTGCGAAATGAGGCCTCTGGAATGGCCCCCTGGCTGCCTCGGCAGTGAAAACACAGTGCGCAGATGCACTGGGGCGTGGGGTGCAACTCACCCCTTCCTGGATAAAAATAGTATGCCCCGTTGTTGCAGCTGCCCTCAACGGGCGGGTCAGCTGTGCCAAATTAGCCCGGGCACCACTGTGCTCTGGGGGCAGCCCCTCTCCGGGACTCCTAAATATCAAATTGCCCAAACATTACAGCTGCCCGCAACTGCGGCGCAGCTGGGATAAATAAGGCAGGCACTGGCACTACACGTGCCTCGGGAGCACCAACACGGCTCAAGGCACCGACAATGTGCCTTGACCAACCCCCCAACAGCTCACTCTCAGCCCCCACTCACCGGGGCTCTGTGGGGTTGTTCTCGGCCTCCTCCGGTCTTCAGGCACTGGCAAGGTGCCTCAACAGGTCCCGCTCTCAGCCCCCTGTACCGGGACTCCTCCTGTGCCCCTGGCAACAACTGCAAGGCTTTAGGGAGCCCCCACTCACCAGGGCTCCTTTGTGGACTTCTTTTGGCAGGGGACAGGCACCGGCAATGTGCCTCGACCATCCCCTCTCCACCAGGGCTTCTCCTGACCTCACCCGGGCCCCCTCCTGGGACCCGGGACTTCGACGTGGAGCCAGCGAGGCTCCGGACGGCCGAGAGGCAGCAGGCCCCGTCCACAACCAGGCAACCTGCCTGGCTTCCGGGTCGCCGCTCGATCGCAGCGGCTCCTTTTCTCGGCGGCGCCTCAGTGCGGGGTGGGCTCCCGCCTCACAGGCACTAACGCGGGTAGGCTCCCGCCTCACAGGCAATGCGGGGTGGGCTCCCGCCAATAAAATAAACTCCAATGCGGGGTGGGCTCCCGCCAGATGAGCAGCAATGCGGGGTGGGCTCCCGCTTCTCTCGCATCCAGGTGGGGGAATCCCCACGTCGGGATTCCCTCGAAGCAAGTTGCAGCTCAGCGCTGCAGAGCCCACGCTCTCCTCTTCTCTTTGGCAATAAAAAGATAGCGCTCACGAGGCGCTAAGAGTCCTTAAAGTCCAAGGGGCATAGCTGGGCCCAGGCTGGCCAGCACACAGGGCCCTCCAGCAGGGAGGCAGTACCTTGTGGCGGTTCCTCCTGGGGCCCAGCAGCAGCAAACCCCACGTCACAAGGAAGCACAGGAACAGCACAACATTTTCATGGGGTCACAGCCCCAGTACTTATACTCCATTTCTCCTTTATCTGCCCTTGACACAGGGCTTGGGGGAACCAGCCTGAGCTTGTTCTGGGGGGTTTTGGAGCACTTTGTTGACAAGGCTCCTCTTCCCCTTTGTCAGGTGGGGGCTCAGTCATCAGACACACCACAGGGGGGCGGAGCTAGCATTCACCTAGGCAGGCACAGACCTATTCAGGGTCAGGAGACTACTCCTCCCACTACTCCAATTGCAGATGTCCCATTCAGCCTAGCGCTGACTCACCCTGCCCTCCCTGGAGCCACACACACCTCACCAGCCCCTGTCACTCCAAAGCCAGACATGCAATCCACATCAGGCAGGCAGACACATAGCACACAGAAATGCCTACGTCTAAAAGTGGCATTTCTAAAATAGTGATAATAAATCTGCGCACACCATTGCGCAGCATTTATTATTACTATTCCAACCATACCAAACTTGACCACGCTGCTCCTCTCATATCAGGAATTACCACTGAAACACTTTTCAGGGAATCCCCAATGCATTCCTATGGGAGGGCAGTCTCACAGCAGTGAGAAACCAAAATGGCTGTTTGTCACTACCAGGACATGTTACACACTTATGGTACATGTCCTACCTTTTACCTACAATGCACCCTGCCCATAGGGCTAGCTAGGGCCTACTTTAGGGGTGACTGATATGCAGTAAAAGGGGGGGTCACAGACATGGCACACACTTTAGGTGCCACGTCACAGCGGCAGTAACACTGAGCGCACAGGCCCTGCAATGGCAGAGGCCTGAGACAAGCTTGCAAGGCTACTTTGGTGGGTGGCGCAATCAGCGCTGCAAGCTCACCAGTAGCATTTAATTTACCAGCCCCGGGTATATGAGATACCACTTTACAAGGGACTGACAGGTAAATTAAATATGCCAAACAGGTGTAGACCAATCTTACCATGTTTACCACAGAGAGCACACGCACTTTACACTGAACAGCAGTGCTAAAGTGCCCAGAGTCCTAGAACCACCAACACCATGTCAGAAAAAAGGCTAGGAGGAAGGCAAAAAGTTCAGGGATGACCCTGCAAAAAGGGCTAAGTCCAACAGCATCAAAATGCAACGCCTTTCCCAGTGAGGCGTAATGAGGAGAAATATCTTTATTTCTCCTCCTTACTTCCTATTTCTAGCATGATCCATTCTGCATCACACACAGAGAAAGTAAAATGCCTTTAAAGATTAGTTTTGTGAAGGAAGGTGTCCTTTGGCACTAGGCAGCACACAGTGCTCCAGGGTAAGAAAAGAGCAGAAATGCTTCATATAATTTAAATAAGGATCATTCCTGCTCTCTCCCTTTCATGCAACGCAGCGTAGCAACTTCGCTTGCTGCCCTGCGTTGCTTGAAAGAATAGTAAAATGCCTCTCAGAACTCACAGGAGAAAGCATATTTCACACAGTAAGCTACAAATACCACTAGCAAAAGATGCTGTAAATTGTGGCTGTCTGTGGTACACTGAAATGAGAAATATGGGCAGTTAGGCACTTAGTTTTAAAAGGTCAGAAAGACCCCTCAGCGTTTTACAGTGAAAACATTCCATACTTTCTGCTGTAAAGAGCATCTATTATTAAGCTGATGTAGTCAGCACTGTCATATGTAGTCTGTTAAAGTAATGATTTATGAACTATGATTCCATTATACATTTGTGTTAAAAATGTATATGAACTGACACTCCTAACTGCGTCAGGCTCAATGTATGCATTTTGTAACCTGGAACGTTACACTTTTTGCAGCTGGATACGGAATTCAGGCAAGACACAGTGAATTATATTGACCTCGTCTGAGCCAGCTTGCCAACATAGAGGGCCCTACATTGAGGGTAGGGAACCAGCCACTCTGCACGGGGAGATTTGAAGAGGTGACGAGGATGCAGTATGTGTCTATCATTGGTGGCTTTGTCATTCGCTTAAACGTACATGCTGGGAAGGGTCACTTCCAACGCTTTGTGCAAAGAAGAGGTCAGATCACAAGAAGATTTTGGGTGTGATTTAGACTTGGCAGAGAGGTTTCTCTTTCAAAATGGCAATGAAGTACTTTCTCTGCTAAAGTGAAGTTCCACCTGCTTGATATAAAGTCAGGAGGAACTTGTGTATGTATGACAGGGATTACTCTATTTACAACAACTAAATACACCTCTGATGGCCCTACGGAGAAAGGGCAGCAGGAGATCTTTCTTCAGCTACCCTTCAGGCTCAATGGGCAGCCAGTAGGCCATTTAAAGACTCTAAGGGTGAATTAGGGGCCTTGTTGCCTTGGACTTTAGACGATTTAAGAGTTTCGATTGAAAAAACATCAACTCGCATCCCAGTTCCCACATGGGTTTTAATAATAGTTCTCAGGGTTCTTCAGGAGAAACAATTTGATCCATTAGAGTCAGCCAGTATTTCTTGGGTATCACATAAAGCAGATTTTCTTCTGGCTATTACATTGGCTTGGAGACTGGGGAAGTTGGGGGCTTTAGACATGTCTTACTCTTACTTCAGGATGATTCTGGATGGAACAACCTTATGTCCAGACCAAAAATTCACCCCTAAGATAATTTCCAGGTTTCATTTGTCTGACAAAATAGTTTTTCTGGTTTTTGAGGCTCCTCTGGGGAGGCTTCTGATTCTGCTGTTGATGTCAAAAGAGCATTGATGTTGTACCAGGATAGGGCTAAGGAGTTCTTCATTTCAAACTCCTTATTCATATCCTATGCTTCTGTCAACAAAGGGATGAAGATTTCCAGGGCAACTCTAAGTAGATGGGTCAGACAGGCCATTTCTCAAGCCTACAGGTCTGTTGGGAAATCTGTTCCAGGTAATATCCAGGGGCTTTATGCAAGAAAGTTTCTACATCATGTGTGGAGGCCTGTGGAATTTAATTGCAGGAGATTTATAAAGCAGCCACATGATCTACTTCACATAATTTTAAGAATCACTATTGACTTACATGCATATATATAAAAAAGTCATGCAGTGCAGCGCAGCAAGTCACCTTGCTGCGCTGCGTGACAGGGAAAGGGCAGAAATGTGCTGTATTTGAAAGAATATGGCTCATTCCTGCCTTGGGCCCTGGGCTGGTGCCATTCTGGCTGCCTAGTACCAACGCAGGCACCCTTGCACCATGGTCCAAGGGTGCCTGTGTTGCATGCAGGATTGTAATTGTGCAGGAAGGGGCACCTTCCTGCACAATAACAATATTGAGAGGCATATTCCTCTTTCTATGTGTGCTGCAAAATGCAACACACATAGAAAGAGGAAGTAACAAGGAGAAATAAAGATATTTCTCCTCGTTATGCCTCCCCTGAGAAGGCATATCTTTTTGCACATTTCCAGGTATACCACTTTTGCTAAATCTAGGAATGCATCGAATACCATGGGTGTTGCGTGTGAACACCCACGCAACGCCCATGGTATGCCTTCCCAGGGCAGAGTAACACAATGCAGTGAAGTGAAGTCACTCAGGGCCACGCGAGGAGGCCGTGCGTGGCTTCATAAATCACATTTTGTGCTTGTGTCTCACTTACACCACATTGCGTGGTGCAAGCGCGATGCAACCCCTTTCATAAATATGCCCCTTAGTTTGGAAGTTCTGTTTCCGAGAATTTTGATTCAGGAATGTTGAAGTTAGCAATGAAATAATTGCTGTAACTTAATATTCAATACATTTCCATGAGCATCAGTTTGTTGATCAAAGACTGTTTTTCAAACTTTGTTATATCCTCGCGATGGCTGAAGGGGTACTGAATTTCTCACTTACTGTTAATCTCAAATACCGTGAGCCATATTCATGCTCATTCTAGTCCTATACACTTACTCCCTCCTTCCTGCTTTTGGCACCTTCTTTTTTGGGATAGCAGGCCATGTCGGGCTTCAGGAGGATATTTATATGTGATAGATGCAGTGGCTTAGCTGGGGGAGCAGGGGGGTGGTCCGCCCTGGGCGGCACGTTATTTGAGGGCAGAGTGGCAGCACTTCGCTTGCACATCCCCCTCCCCCACTCCCCACACCCCGCTCTTACCTGCACGCACCTGCTGTCACTGGGCAACAAATTGCGGGACCGTCCCAGGCAGCAAAAGCCCTAGCTACGCCACTGTTGGGCATACATGGAGGACAAACTACTTTTGTAGTTCTTCTTTATGGAGCATGGGTAAAGGTGTCTGAGAGGCAGGCCTCACCACAAACATTGAGGGTTGGGAAGAGGAAGCCAATGGCTCAGGGTAACGAAGATTACTTGTAAGTAAGAAGTTCATTAGACTGCTACACCACCTGCCCAGAACATAGCATTTAATAAATTTGATTTAGATTTTCTTTTTTTCCCCATTATATATGTTTTCATTTTGTAATTATTTAGATGCACATACTTTATAAATACGTACCTTAAATTGTTTATAATTTTTTCAATTACATTTTAAAGATTATGGTACATGTGCGGTGGGAAATGAGGTTTGTAGAAATCATCTACATTAATGTGGAACTATGAAAGAGGTATCAAGAAAATCAAGGACATAACAGAGGCGCAGTGATTAATTGTAAATATGGTACCTTACTATTGCTCCCCATTTTAGGCTCCAAAGACAGGTGAATTGGGAAGGTCTTGAGGGAAGGACAGCAAAGGACAGGACAGGATTTAAGCAGAGGACTTAGAGAACACATTCTAATGGCAGACATTGTCATCCAAAAAGTAATGATAAATGTTTTGTTAATATTTGATGTTAATCAGGCAAGTGTGATTTTTTTTTTAATGCGAGCAAAGTCTCACATAGACCCCGATTAGTAGTCTACTGTTTTTTCACAGTTGTTTCTACTTTTCCTACGTTAGAGCACTGGTGATAGTTCCTCATAAGTGCTAGTTGTGGCTGAAAATATGGAGTTAACCAACATTGGAGAACTCTTTTTAACTCAAAACAATCTAATGGTGACGAAAATGTTTTCCAAAATTAATATCCTTTATTGACCTGAATTCATGATGCCACAACTGTAGTAAAGAAGAGCTGACCCGAGCAGCCTCTACTAATTCTCCTTTCTCCTTTTTATTGGTCAATTGAAATATGCCCCCAAAAAAACTCATAGAGGTTGTAGCTTTTATATGTCTGTCCCCAAGAAATAATTGTCCATTGTTAAATTTCTCCTGACAACCCAAAATATCTAGTCCCAGATTTACTAACATTTTGCATCATGGTTGTTCTTTTTTCTTGGTGCAGCCACAATGCAAAATGCTACTCCAGATTTGCAAAGTCAGGCAAGAGCCGTTCAACATGAGTGGGGGATTTTGTGGGACATGGGTTCCCACTAGTCTGTGTCCTCCTACTTCCTCTAATCCCTGAAAGATGGGTAGACTTATATTACTCCCTTGCCTGGCTTTGTAAAGAAATGCAATGAAAAGCAGCGCAAGTCACTTCAACTTGTAAGGAGCATGGGCGTTCCAGTGAGGCGTAACTAGGTGAAATATCTTTATTTCTCCTCATTATTTCCTCTTTACATGTGTGCTGCATTCTTCAGCACACATAGAAAGATGAAAATGCCTCTAAGGATTGAGCCGCCTTGTGTGGCTTTGTAAAGAAATGTTATGCAATGCAGCAGCTTGCACTGCGTTACCTTACATTTGGAGCTGGCAGGTGTTCTATGGGTTTCATGGACATTCCCATGCATCCACGCATGGATTTGACAGAATTCCAGATCTACAAAGGTTAGTAAACTGGGATTGCATCAAATCGGTACGCCTCCCAGAGGATGACATAACGGGGAGAAAAATCTTTATTTTCTCATCGCTATTTCCTCTTTCTGTGAGGGATGCATTCTTCATCACACATTGAAAGAGGAAAATACCTCTAAGGATTGTTTTTGTGTTTAGTACCTTCGTGCACAAAAACAACCCTGCCCATAATGCAGGCACCCTTCGATTATGGTGCACTATGAACTATGGTGCAAGGGTGCCTGCATTGGTCCTAGGCAGCTCACAGCGCGCCAAGTGCTAGAAGAGAGCAGAAATGCTCCATATCTATGCAAATATGGAGCGTTTCTGCTCCCTCCCTTTTATACAACCCAGTGCAGAAACTTTGCTTGCTGCCCTGTGTTGCATGAAAGATTCTTCTTAACTACAATAGAATTCTGAAATTAACCTGTTCAAATTCGTAGTAAATGTTGTATTATTCAAGATATGTCATGGTGTACAGGATTGGTCTGCAAGCCTTAGTTAAATTCCTGCACAAAATTTAAGGCCTGAATTAGAGTTTAACGTACAGGGTACTCCACCTCAAAGGTGACAGAGTACCCTGCCCACCAAACCTTCGATACTCCCATCACATTTAAAAATCTGCAAACCTTAATTTTTCCTTATACAAGAACCCCCATTGGCTCCATCAATTGAAAATGTCAACACTCTCCCAAGCAGATTAGGGGCTTTCGAAGGAAAGACATTACACCACCCACCCTATTTGGTGTAGACAGCATATTTTCTATTTTTCACGTCTATCACTGCCAGGAAAAAACTGGCAGTAAGGAATAGAACAAAATAATGACCCCACACTCCCTGGGAGAAAGCTCCCAGAGTGTGTGGTGGTCTGGTGGACCTGGCCCTTTCTGCAGGTTCATCCCCAAACTGTTTGCCTTCACCCTCCTGGTTTCTGAACCCGTTTTTGTTAGCTTGCAGGACTCGGAGCACTTTACCACTGATAACCAGTGCTAAAGTACTTGCGCTCTCTCTTATATATATGGTAGAATTGACTTACACCCAATTTGCACATGTTATTTACATGTACGTCCCTAGTAAAGTGGTACTACATGTACTCAGAACCTGTAAATTAAGTGTGACTAGTGGGCCTGCAGCACTAATTGTGCAAACCACCTAATTAGCCTTTTAAACACGTCTCAAGTCTGCCGTTGCAGCCTGTGTGTGCAGTTTTTGACTGGCATTTTGACCTGGTAACATAAACCTTTTGCCAGGCCCAAACCTTCAGTTTTAATGCATGTAAGTCACCCCTATGGTAGGCTCTGAACAGCCTAGAAAGCTGGGTGCTGTGTATTTAAAAAAGTTGGACTTGCACTTTTAAGTTTTACATGTCCCTCCAGTGAAAAACTCTTAAATTCATTTTTCACTACTGCAAGGTCTGTCTCTCCCGTAGGATACCATGAGAGCTAACTTATTAAATGTAATAATCTGCAGTTTCCAATTGGGTGAATGTAGAAAGGTGGTGTCTAAAAAATTGTAATTCGAATTCCTCTTTAAAGGAATGTCAGATTTTTTGTCACAATTCTGAAAATGACCCTTATAGAAAGTTGGCATTTTCTCGTCCTAGCCATTTGGTATCTGCAGCATGTTCCTAGGTCACATTACCAGGTGTAGCTGGCAGTTGGTCTTTATGTATTGCTCCCAGACAGTAAGACAAAGGGAAGCTAGATGTTGGCAGGATGGGCCACTCTGAGTTAACAAGGGTGAGGAGCTGTCATCTATTACACTTGCACATCGGGAAACAGCGGTTTCCACGCGGGTAATACCACGCGGGTAGGTTACAACACGGACGTTACATCGTCTGCGTTGTTACCACGCATGGCATTACATCGCAAGTCGTTTCAACGACTTGCGCTAGATGGTGCGCAACACCAGGGAATGTGTTGGATTTTAAATCCAACACATCCCTGCTGTTGCGCTAACTGGAGTAGGAATAGTAATTTATACTATTCCTAAGTCCAGCGCGCCATCTAGTGCAAGTCGTAGAAACGACTTGCGATGTAAAGCCATGCGTGGTAACAACGAGGACGATGTAATGTCCGCGTTGTAACCTACCACGTGGTATTTGCTCGCGGTGTAAAGAGCCATATTCTTGCACATCACAAAGGCTCTGGCTGAGCACTCTCACTAAGGGTTTGACACTGGTCTTTTGTGACCACAGACAAACTGGGGCTAGTACAGGGAGGAAGGGGATACCTGACAACTCAGGGGGGGGTGGAAACTTCTAGAAGCTACCTCCACATTAAAGTGGGTACCAGGTTGGACCTCAGACCCCAATTCTTCACTACACTTCTGGGCCCGTGGACTCTGCCAGGAAGAAGGACTGTTGTGCTGCTGAAAGGACTGCCACTCTGGTGGACTGCTGCCCTATTGTGCAGACCTGCTGCCTGATGCCCTCTTGCCTGGGTGAGAAGGTCTGGACCTTCATCTGTTGAATCCAGGACCCCAGAGCAACTGCAAGGGCTAGTTGGCTGTCATCCTGATTAGAGCCTCAGGGACAGAAGACTCCAAAAACCTTGAACCCAGCACCTGGACTCTGCCATCTGTGAGTCGTACCCTGCCAAGTGGTGCCACCCCAGTTCTGTACACTTAGAAGTGGGCCTGAATTACTCTGCCAGCTCATCCATGGTGTCAGCAGAACTGACGCATCTCCTCTGTTCCACTTCACAACCCTGATCAGAACCGATGCATCACCTCTACTGCGTGAATTGCCCTGATGCAAGGACTTCGCATTGTTGCTCGCAGCCTCCCAGGAATAGCTACTGCTTGACACATCCACAACGCAGGCCTTCACATCGCAAGTCACTCGTCGAGGCATCCTCGATGATGATGCAGGACTCCACATCACAAGCCCCTCAGGTTCCTCTGAACCAGGCGTTTGCAACGCATCTCAACACAGGACTTCACATGGCAAGCTACTCATTGATGGCATTCTCAATGATAATGCAGGACCTTGCATCGCTGCTTCGCAGCTCCCGGGGATCGCCGCTGCACAACTCATCCTCGACACGGGAGTCTGCAACGCTCCGCAACCAGGATTTAAGGTATTCTTGTTCAGCAGGCCTAACTGGGCCCCTGTAGCTGGCCTGCGCTCCATTGTGGAAGGCCTTGACTTGTGACTTTGTCCCGGTCTAGCGCAACCAGATTTCCACAGTTGAGCTTTTTGGTGCCAACTTCACTTATACCTTTAAAACCGCATATCTCCGGTTCTACTGATTGGATTTTTTTTAAAAATGTACTCTATTTTTTTAATTTGTGTGGGATTTTTCTTTTGTTGTGTTTTCACCATATTATTGTTTGAAATACTGCATAAATACTTTACACATTGCCTCTAAGTTAAGCCTGACTGCTCTGTGGCAAGCTGCCAGAGGGTTGATCACAGGTTAATTGGAGGTTGGTTGTGCCTCACCCTGACAAGCATTGTGGTTCCTGCGTGAGTAGAGTTTTACCCCCCTCAACCAGTAAACCAATTTCTTACATAGTCACTAGTTTTTTGTTTTTGAGGAAGCAAACTTCCCTCAAACTTCTAAAAGCCAGGAGAAAGGCTATACACAGTTGCAGAACTTTTAGCTTTCAGCTGACACTGCAGACAACTGACAAGGAAAAGCTGTGCACTCTTAATTGTATCTAGGATATGGCCTTTTTCAGTTGCTGCAGCCCCTTCATTCTCAGGGCCTGATTTACAAACCTTTTGTGATGGATTTGCATCACAAAAGTAACGCAGACCTGCGCAAAACATCATTCCTGTGCTTTCTATATACTGCATTTTATTATGCATAAAACATTATCATCAAAACGAATAACCAAGGCTATACACAGTTGCAGAACTTTTAGCTTTCAGCTGACACCGCAGACAACTGGTAAGGAAAAGCTGTGCCTCTTAATTGTATCTGGAAAATCGAATTGTCTTAGACTTCACAAAGCACAGACACAAAAAATGCTGACTTAAGTACATGGAAGGTGAGGTGATTGAATTACCTTCAATGTGTCCGTGTTCTGGTTCAGCTTGGATGTGCCCTGTCAATGGAACTCATGATAAACAGAGAATACTTTCAGTGTGTGTTAACTATCTGCTGGAAGCTTTCATGTACTCATAGTTGCCAAGTGGCTTCTTTTTACGTGTTAAATCTTCAGTCAGTCCTGGCCTCTTAGCCAATATCAGTTTTCATACTGAAATTCTCAGCTCATAATTAAAATGTTAAATGAAAAATTTCAAGGCTAGGATGATATTTACTTTTACACAAATATGCAATGTTTTCATAATACTAAAAGTAAAAAATACATGTTCTCCTCATTTTAAAGTAAACATGAGGGTGTGCTAGAAGCAAATTCAGGGCCTGATTGTGGTTTTGGCAGACAGAGTAAAGGCAGATAGGATGGCGGAGGACTTTATGGGGCATATTTACGTTCCCTGGCGCATCCCTGCATATCAGCAGGGATGCGCCAGGGAAAATGCATCACGCAAGTTTACCCTTGCGCCACGTCCGATGCGCCGCATTTACAATGCGGCGCATCGTGGCGCAAGAATAAGCAGATGCGTGACGCATCTGCCGGCGGAAGGTTGGCGCAGTGCCTAAGTTGTGTCGCAAGCGCGACGCAACTCCACCACTGTTCCAACCTTCCCTATCCCTAACATGGTGCGTCAATCCTTACGCCTGCTTAAAGCAGGCGTAAGGATTTGACGCACCAGCGTCGGAAAAGTGACTGCGTGAAATCTTGTAGATTTCACTACGTCACTTTTCCGAGGCGTTCCTGCGCCGGAACGCCCCCCCCTGCGCCGGTACGCCCACATGAAACCTGACGCAGGTTTCATGTGGCGCAGGGGTTTACTACGTGATGCATCTCCCTAGATGTGTCACGTTGTAAATATAGCGCAACGCGGCACATGGTTTGCGTCGCCGCTGCGTCACATGCGTGACGCAATGGCGGCGCAAAAGTGGCGCAAGGGGCTTGTAAATATGCCCCTATGTCTTTATCCTTGTCTTTACTCCGATTGTCAAATTGAGAGATGTCCACCCGCCCCACAGATATCTCTATACCAGTGGTCGCTATCTACCGGGCAGTGGGTGGATGGGGAGGGTTGTAAATGAAAAAAAAAAAAACAACAACAAAAACCACTTACCTTCAGGCCAGCCACCCGGCCGGCTGCCGCCTCTCGGTCCACTCGCTGCCGCCTCTTGCTCCTAGAAGCAGGAACAGGAAGCACCCAGGCTCCTGACTCCCCTACCCAATTCCAATGCTGCAGTGCAGCACTGTGATTGGTCTGAGCGCAGTGGATCGGTGCTGAGGCAGGGAATGGGAGCCTGGGGCATGTTCTGCACCCAGGCTCTAATGCAGCCTGGGTGCAGAACATGCAAAGTGCGGATGACGGTTTGGCGACCGAGAGGGCCGGTCAAAGTGTCATTGCACACCTTGGAGTGGGCAAACCACTCCTCCCCTGCCCTGCTCTGGCAGTGCAGCCCCACCCCGCCCCGTACCAGGAAAGGAAAACTAAAATGATAATAATACTAGTTATTATCATTTTAGTTTTCTTTAACTACTGCTCCTGGAGCAGTGGTGCGACGCTCCTACGCCTTAGCGGATGAGCCGCCACTGCTTTATACATTGGTAGGAACTGCTGTCATGGTGGTTCCTGTCAATATTGGAGTAGTTTGACGAATGGCACAGTCAAACATGCTGGCCGGCAGGCAAACATTTTCAAAGGTTTTATTTTTCAAAGTGGGAGTTTTTTTTTTTTTTATCTAATGGTGCCCACACTATGGGACTTCTATCTATCTATTTATTTTCCTGTCCCTTATCGCTACCTTTTCTCTGGTAGTAATGGACAAGAAAAAAAACACATAATGCCACCCACCCTAAATAGGGCAAACAGTATTATTTGCTTTCTCCAGCTACTCCCAATCCGTCTAGCCATTGGAGTAAGGTTTACGCAACAGAGTAAATTTTACTCTGTCGGCGTAAACCTGGCCATCCGCCCGAATCAAAATCAAACGAGAATTTGGCAGACAGGGGAGTCCATCACTATTGCGATGGGTGACCCTCTCCGCTAAACTCTAAATCGAGCCCGCAATCTCTTTGTTTGTATTTTTTACATAAATAACAAAATGAGAGCAAGTTGAAGTGGTCATATCTTTTTTCAAAGCTGGACACGTATACTTTTGTTAAAATATGATACATACGTAAAATAATTTATAGCCAAACGTGATATATGTGTTTAGTAATGATCCCACTGCCCATGTTCACATTTTTGTCAGTTTCCTTCTTTCCATGTTGCGCAAACTCTAGATTGTGGCAAAACAGTTTTGCCATTCATTCACACCAATGCAAAATTTATGTAACATGCCCCCTAATTCATTTCACTGTATACTGCATGTGAGAGCATGACACTACAATGAACACAAGAAGTGGTCCATGTAGTTGGTATGTTTAGACCTGGATCCTGGAGCTCAACCCTCATTCTCCATGAGTGGGGGACTTTGTGGGACATGGGTTCCCAGTAGTATGTGTCCTCCTGCTTCCTCTAATCCCTGAAAGATGGGTAGACTTAAATTACATCCTACTTTTTCTGTCTCGTCTCAGCTTAGCTGCCAATGTTGTTATATTCAATACATTATTACAATTTTGCTTCGGCTGAGCTTTAGCGAGACCACAGACTTTTTTGTGGCTATAACTATAATTGTTAATAAGTTCTGCCTCCCATGCAGTTTTCTTCTGCCCCCTGCCAACCCCCTTTCCATTAAGTGTTAATTGGTTTCATTTCTGCCTTTGGCGTTTGTGGGGTAAAGGAACTTATCAAACGCCTTTAGGATTTCGAGCCTTAGCGTTCTATACATGGAAAGGTACTACAGCCTGCCTACCTCAGTATGGAGTGATGACACATTAAGGGGAAATTTATTATTTTTCAAGCCACGTAGCATGGTAACCAAAGTTGCTACTTTGAATTGTGTGAAAGGGCAAGAGCAGGGCTGTGCCATATCTACAAGATATGATGCTGCTTCTCTCTTCACAAGTGCTGGTACACTTTCTGGCTCCCTAGTGCCATGCACGCACACAGGTTTGCACCACAGAGCAAATGTGTCTACGTGAGTTTGACATAGGCTTTGTACTGGAAGGGCATACTTTGATTTACAGTAATTATTTGGTGCACAACCCTGCCCACACATTAGTAGATAGTGCTTTGCATCAAAAGCCATGGGTGATTGCATGGGAATGTCCATCTACAACCGTGGCCCTCACCTCTTCATACAAAGTAGTACAAAGTAGTAGTTTGTGCCACTTTAGGCAACTTTCCTGAGTATAAAAAGTTTTGCACAAGGTGTTGATAAATTTGGCTGTATGCGCCCACATTGCCACAAACTGCCTGACTTCAAAATTGGGATAATCTCACTGGACTTCAGTGGGAAGTATGGTTTTGCGTCGCTGGTAAAAAAGAATGTGGTTTGAGGTTTTTGGCTGCAGGCATCAATTTGGCAGTGTAAAAGGACAACACTGTGCTCTGTTTGTGAGCGTTGGTTCTCAGAAGTTGTAAAAACTCAAAAACTAGCCCTGCCCCAATCTGAAAGGAAATGGAGACGGAATTATTCTCCCGACAAAAATGAGACTTACTTAGCTCAACTTAAGGAGTACAAAAAATCCATCCAATCTACTAAGGCCACTTACTTCTCACCTATGATCCTGAGCTCCACCAATAAGTCGAAAGAAATATTCACAATTGTCAATGAGCTATCCAATCCTGATAGAGTTACTATAAAACCCACCCCTTCTCAGGCACTCTGCAACTCACTGAACACCTTTTTCATCGAGAAAGTCACTTCGATTAAAGCCAGCATTCATGCTAGCAATGCTCATGAGGCATTACCAAAGGCGCTAAGAAACCCTTGCCCCCTCCATCATTTCCCGGCAATCAGCAGAGACACTCTTTTGGAGCTTCTGTCCAAAGTCAGATCTGGATCCCCTACTGATAGCTGTCCTCCCTACATCTTAAAAGAGGTTTTCACCGTAAATTCTGAGCCTGCTCTTTCTCTCATGAACGAGTCATTAACTCAGGGCCATGATCCTAGAGCCTTTAAAAAAGCCATCATAGTTCCCCTTTGGAAAAAACCCAGGGCAGATCCCATGATCCCGATGAACTACCGCCCCATATCCCTGCTCCCTTTCCTGGCTAAGGTATTGGAATCCTACATGGCAAACTGCCTTTGCTCATTCATCGAACAGTCTCACTACCTTGAACCCAATCAAGCAGGTTTCCGAACTGCACACTCAACTGAGACAGTATTATTGACTGTATTGGATAAGCTGCGGAAGGATGCAGACAGGGGCACCCCTCAGGCCTTGGTGCTACTGGACCTGTCAGCAGTTTTTGACACGGTCGACCATGGCATCCTGGTGGATCGTGTCAGGGAAGCAGGAATCCAGGGATCGGCTCTCAGTTGGATTATGCCCTTTTTGGAGGACCGTTCCCAGTCCGTTTGCCTCTCCCACTTTACCGCACCTAATATGAAGACTACGGGGGTCATTACGATGGTGGATGAACTTCAGTCCGTCCGCCATCGTTGAGGGGAGTGGGACCGGCTGCCTGTAAGGCGGCAGTCCCACACATGAGATTACGATGCAACCGCCACCGTAGCGGTCGCATCGTCTATCTCCAACATTGGGGCGGGTGCTGCTGGCTGCAGCACCCGCCGCAATGTTTGAAATGCACTGTTTGCATTTCCCTGCACTACGTGGCAGGCACCACACGGTGCCTGCCACCTGGTGCAGGGAAATGAGTGCACAGCCAGACTTCCCCAGCACAAGGGGGGCCGCAATGGGCCCCCAATGTACATCCCCTCCAGCCTTTCCATGGCGGTGAAACCGCCATGGAAAGGCTGGCGGGGATGCAGCATCATGATATGGTGGGCGGTGCCTGCGAGGCACCGCCACCATTCTGTTGATGCGAGCGGTCCAACAGCAGCAATCTTTACGGTTGCTGTTGGCAGACCCACGGCGGATGGAAAGTCCGCCACGCACACCGCCCGCCATCCTGATCTGGCAGGCGGTGATTGGCCTCACAATGGCGGTGAACCCGCCACTGGCAGCCTGCCGGTGGCGGGTTCACCGCCATCGTAATCAGGCCCAACATGCTGTGTACCTCAGGGATCTTCACTACCCCCGCACCAGTTTAACTTGCATCTACTTCCCCTTATACTGTCCTTAAGAGAAAGAAATGTGAGCACATTTAATTATGCAGATGACCTACAATTAATATTTTCCATCGACAATACATCCGACTCTATATCTGAATTCCAAGCCACCATGTTTCATATCCGTAACTGGATGAACAGCAACCACTTAAAACTGAATCCAGACAAAACTGAGCTGATCCTGATAGGCGGCACCTGCAATCCTTGGAGCCCACACTACTGCCCAGCTGAGCTGGGCTCTCCCCCAACCCCACCCTCCTCAGCTAAGAGCCTTGGAGTCACAATCAACTGTGACCTATCCATGAAGTCCCAGATTGGATCTGTAGTTTCTACCTGTTTCTTTCAGTTATGGAAAATAAGTAAAATCAGCAGATTTCTCAATAGGGAAGCTCTGGTACAGGTAGTTCTAGCCCTGGTCATCTCCCACATAGATTACGCTAACTCCCTGTACTTCGGCCTGCCATTATATCTACTAAAAAGATTGCAACTCGTGCAGAATCAGGCCACAAGATTGATTTTTCATTTGCCTAGATGGCAGCATGCCTCCCCTCTTATGAAGACACTACACTGGCTTCCCGTATCCCAACGCTGTGCCTTCAAAATCGGCTGCCTTATTTTCAAATCATTACATGGCACATGACCAGAATTCATCTCCAATATCATTCAGAGATACACACCCACCCGCAACTTGCGATCAGACCACATGAATCTACTGGTCACCCCGTATTATAAATCAAAGCGGTTAGGTGGCAGCAGATTTGCGGTGCTGGCCCCACGTTTTTGGAACGCTCTGCCCCTTGACATCAGATCCTGTACAGACCTCCTAAGAGTCAGGAAACTCCTCAAAACATGGCTGTTCACTCAGGCATATGATTAACCGTTCAGGACTCTGGTCACTCCTATATACAGCGCCAAGAAACCAACCGGCGTACGTGCGCTTTATAAGTAATATTAAAATAACATAACATAACAAATACCATAAATGCCATCATGTGACCACTCTTCTGACTGATCAGAGGGAACATGCTTACTGCTCTCCGCCTGAACACCCAGGTCCGCCATCTTTTGGGCTCCTGCTGGCTTTGATTGACCAGGCGAAACCTAATGTTCTCAAAAATTGATGAGATTACTCTATGATGCCTGAGGCACAAGCTTTTGAGAAGGAAGTGAAACAGGGAGACAGATATGTGCAAGGGACCCATTTGTTGGAGGTATTTCAGCACCTGTCATCCAACTTCGAATTTCCCTGTTTTACACTTGTAGAGGAGGATGTCTTTTTAAGTTAATGCTATTATAGGGATGCTAAGATCTTCACTACATGGTGCAGTCAGTATAGTCCTAACTAGTGAATGGAAGAAAGTTGAGTGATGTGTGCTCCCCAGACTCCTTTCCTAGAACTACACTCTGGTCAGTTTTAAAAGGAATTTCAAGCAGGGGTAAAGGTGGACTCTCTATTGACCAGTCTGTCTTGTTAGGGCACCATTGAAAGATGCTCCTCTTCTGATATTGTGAACAAAAAAGGCAAAGTGCCTCTTAGTAGAGCACATTCTGCTGCAAAGCTTGCTATCAGGGCCAACACTGATAAAGCCCACACTGTGCAGTCAATTGTAGGCAGTTGCTGAAGAAATATACCAGGGATTTGGTTGTTCTACTCACCTAATAATGGAGTACTAGGATAGGTTCCTCTCTGATACTGCTTTTCACTGCCTATGCACAGCAGTTTCTTCTTCTGATTCTTTATTGGTGGTGGGTAATCATATGTGGCTGAATTCCTCAAATGGGATAACTCCAAGGAGACACATTGCTTTGTTGTCTCACCGTCTCTGGACCCAATCTGTTTGGGTCCCAGCTAGAAGAGGTGGTTAAAGAAACTGTAGAAGCTAGTAAGTTGATGATTTATGGTTGTTTTTTGTTAGAGGAAAGGATTTTAAATCCCTCAGGTTATTTGATCCTCCTCTATCTTTCAGGATTTCAGCCCAGTCCTTTAATTTGAATACTGTCAGTCACTCTAGAACCATATCAGAAAGAAGTCTGGGTTGTTACTACAATTTTTGTGGCCCAAAAGTCTTCAGGAGAAATTTTTTCAACTCTGGATTTTAGGACGGTTAACTCTTTTAAACTTTTTGACCATTAAAGATGCATGTGTTGCCGGCAGTCTAGCACTTGATTGCCCCAGGAAACGTTTTGTCATCACTGGTCTTAATGAATACTTACAAATGCATTCATATCCACAAATCGACCTGCAGATATTCTCCCAAGGACAGGACTTCCAGTGCTGTGTCCTTCCTTTTGGAATGGATCCATTGATGTTTATTCTACATTTTGAAACCATCTTGATTTTTCCGTTTAGACGATTGACTAATCTGTGCCTATTCTTTTTCAGAAGAATAATGGCTATTCATCAGATGTGCATACTGCTCTGATCCAATAGTTTACACCATCTCAGAAGCTGCAATTCAACAGAGCAGTTTTCAGGATGAGTGGCCTTAATCTCACTCCATGAAATTAATTTTCAGACATTGTAGTACAAAAAAGTCATGGTCTAAACAACAGCCATAAATATATTGACTTTGCATAGATATAATGTAAAGTCGAAAAATATGAACTATAAACATATTGTAGTCAAAATATCAAAATGATAATTGTAAGTATATGTATTTAATTGTATTCAACATTAGTATCATTTCAACTAAAATCATACATTTTTTAAACATATCTATATATTACATACGAATAACATAAACATGAATTTGTTAAATGTAATTTTTTAAAATAAGTAAAAACATGCCAATCAATAAAAATAAATTTCAAAATTAAATTATAAATTGCAATACATTTAATATACAAATAAAAATAGTGCATATATAATAACATATATTAGTAATTTTTACTAAGGAATGAATACTACATAAACATATAATATGTATTTGTTTATTAAAAAGTCTAACCATTTATTATTACATTTAACGATAATATGTCAAATTGGAGTATGGGTAAAAATATTATTTTCATCATTTTAAACATATATCAAAAATATGAAATAGGTTTAAAAATAGAGCACAATAGAAAAATAATTAAACATATAATATTTTAAAAGTACATACTTTTGAATTAAATATTAACATGTTGTAGCAGAACTACAAACCAAAATCATTAAAAAACACATTAAAGACAATTGATATACAATATTCTAACTACAATCCTATTGGGCAAAATGCAGACCTTGTGTGGTTGGGCTGAGGTAAGTGCATCTTTGACAGGTAGGCACATTTACTATTCTACATTCAGCCTAGAAAACATTGGGGAAAGCGCAAACATGGGAGGGTAGAAAACTTATGTTAGACTTGGCCCTCTCTGCAGCGTCACCCCCCAAAATTTTGCCTAATTACCTCCAATCTTTGCTGAAATTCGTTTTTGTTAGCCTTGGGACTCTGTGCACTTTAACACTCCTAACCAGTGCTAAAGTGCTTGTTCAAACTCCCCTAAACATTGTTTGATTGGCATATACCTAATTGGTATCTTTAATTTACTTATGAGTACCTTGTAAAGTGGTATACCATATACCCAGGGCCTGTAAATGAAATGCTGCCAGTGGGCCTGCAGCACTTATTGTGCCACCCACTTAAGTAGCACTTTAAAACATGTCTCAGGCCTGCCATTGCAGCCTTAATGCAGTTTTAGACTACCATGTCGACATGGCATTTAAATTCCCTTGCCAAGTCTTAAACTCCCATTTTATTACATGTCGCCCCTAAAGTAGGCCCTAGGCAGCCCATAGGGCAGGGAGCTGTGTAACAAAAAGGTTAGACATGTACTTTTAAGTTTTACATTTTCTGATAGTGAAAGACTCTCAAATTCATTTTTCACTACTATGAGACCTACACCTCCGATTGGATAACACTAGGGATTCCTTATTACATTTAGTAAGCTGCAATTCCTAATAGGGAGCAAATAGATATCTCATTGTTGGTACCTATGAAAATGTGATGCTAAACCCTCTTTAATGGTAAAGTCAGGTTCTTTTTTATAATTTTGAAAATGCCAGTTTTAGAGGGTTGGCATTATCCTGCTCTTAGCCCTTTTGTGCCTGCAGCATGTCTTATGTCACAAGACTGGGTGTAGCTGACAGTTAGACTTTGTGAATTCCACCCAGACAGTCACAGAATAGAGGGAATAGGTGTGCCTCCATGGGCCATCTGCTGGCAGGATGGGGGGTGGAGCTGAGCACAGCCCACTTGCACATCCTGAGCTCTGCCTTCACGCAAAAACCTTAACAACCCTGAATTTTCACTGTAGTCAGCTTGGAGCCGAGGTAGGGGATTCAGGAAATTCTATGCACTTCAAAGAACCTTTCCAGAAGCTTCTCTCACTTTCCAGAAGAAGGGCACCAAGGTATAGAAATAGGACATTCTGACCCACTCCTCAGTTCACTACAGGATCTGGGGAAGGACTCCCAGAGGACTGCCTGCTGCTGTAACCTGATGCATGCTCTGCCAGTCTGCTGCTGTACCCGGAAGGACTGCATTGCTTCCTGGAGGATCACTGACACAACAGCGACTCCTATAATATCAACCTACAAAATTATCGAGTCACTAATATCGTATACAAAAATATCGACACCCAATACACAAAACTAAAATAACACAAATATTGATAAAAAATATTGTAAAAAAAATTTAGATGACAAAAATATCGACAACAAACAACAAAAAAAAGAACACCAAAATATTGATAAAATTGAAATAACACCGCAATTACTCCTGATAAGCTGGGGTGGCCCCTGGCACCATAACTTGTGGTGGAATACCTGGTGCCCCACTGGGCACACTCCCGAAGCGCTAGGGAGCTGTGGTGCGGAGTAAACGGCGATTTTCCTCCCTGCTCGAACTCCGGCTGGATTGCTGGCAAAATGGCGGCCGCGACTTGCAACTGAAACCCCCGCTGGTGAAGGAAGCCAGTACGTTGGGTGCGCCTAATGGTCGGCGGAGCGGTGTGCGGGGCTTGGTCAACGGCGGGAACACACCTGCGAGACAGCTGAGCGATGTGAGCAGAGGCGAGGTGAGGCTTAAAGCGTGCCCAGCAGATGAAGCCTGACTCTAAGATGGCGGCGCGGGGAGCTCCTGGCAAGACGCGATAGCGCTATCAACCGCCGCTCGGGAAAGGCGTTTGGGAAGAGCTTGCTCCCCCTGCAAAGATACCTTGTCGACTGCCCACAGCAACCTGGACTCAGGGATGCTTCATTGACGGCAGGGGATCGGAACCGGCTGGGAGCCCCAACAATAGTGAATGTAGGAGACCAGGGAGAATGTGGGCCTGCGGCGAGATGAGGGGGGGGTGGAACACGTGGAGCCTAGAACTTTCCCGTGCCGGTGAGAGGCCCTGGGAGGAACGCGGCGCCCCCTGTTAGAGCGGGAGGCTGAACGTGGTGTAGGGACACCCTGCAATCAGAGGCGACCGAGGGGCACATTGGACTGCCTGGGGCGCAAGTTGAGAGACACCCCGGAGGTTGGGGACTGCTACTCTGGGTGCTTTGGTCCTTACCCAGACCTCGTACACAGATAAGTGGTGCCAGAACCAGACTCTGTTGAAGGGAGGCGATTGAGGGGTAACACTGCGCTGCCGCCTGGTTGTTGAACCCCTGCATGGCACTGGGTCCACGTTGCTGACTTGGCCAATGCCGCGGAACCATTGGATGACTGCTATATACCCCTGCGAGACCTGAGGCGACCGCCTAGAGACCTTACGCACCAAAGATATCCCTCCGGTCCGTGTGCGAGAAGCTTCTCCACCGCCATCTGTACGGAGGTGCGACTACGCTTACTGTGAGGCATCAACGGGTGCTGGAGAACTGACGGTATTGCACCCATTGTCGTGCGCCCAACCATACCCTGGCTCGGGGGTTTGGGGCTTGCAATACTCCTGCACCATCCCACTACTTCTTCCAACTAGCCACATGATGGGAAGAGTGTCCAGAAAAAAGGGATTTGAGGTCCTGCGGGTGGACCAGCCGGAGCAACACACTGACGAAGATGAGAGTGCGCCTGGTGGGCGAGCAGAGAGAACATCCGGGGACCCTACCCTGGCCGACATCATGCAAGCCATCACCTCCTCGAGAGAGGTGCTGAAGACGAACATTGACGCCATAGGGACGGATCTCACCCTGTTAGAGGACGATCACCGCAAACTTAAGGAGAGATTGACTGTGAATGAGAACACCATGAAGAACATTCCGGAAACGGTCGTCACCCTACAACATGCCCTGAAAGCGGTGGAAACCAGGATCAAAGTGTTGGAAGTGAGGGCTGAGGACAGTGAGGGGCGCTCACGAAGAAATAATCTGCGCATAGTAGGGGTTCCGGAACGTGAGGAGGGGGCAGATGCTGTCCAGTTCTTGGAGTCCTGGCTAAAAGCGGAGGTGGCCCCGGAGGGCCTCTCCCCCTTCTATGCCCTAGAGCGTGCCCATAGAGTTCCGGCCAGGCCACCTAAGCCTGGTGCCCCGCCCCGCCCGCTGGTGGTGCGGTTACTACATTATCGGGATCAAGATTTCCTCCTGCAGCGAGCCCGCGAGAAGCAGTCCCTACAGATCGGAAACAGCAGGGTGATGATCTTCCCGGACTACACTAGGGAGGTGCAACGGCAGAGATCTTCCTTCCTGGCTGTTAAGCGAAAGTTGCGCCAGCTTCATCTCCCCTATGCCATGTTGTTCCCAGGTCGCCTTAGAGTGACTGCAGATGTGGAGACACATTTCTTTCTTACCCCGCATGAAGCTTGGGACTGGCTAGAAACTCGACGCAGCAATGGATCACGCTCTCCTCACTTAGATTCACCCCGACGGCAAACGACCTCTTCTTCGCCTCCTCAGAGGGCACCTTCGCCTGCTGGAAGGCGCCAAGAACGAGATAGGGCGGTGCAAGCAGTGACGGAAATTAGTCATGGAAATGGAAGCCCGACCAGCAATACCACGGACCCTGAACGGGACAGATCTGGGAGCTCGAGCTCAAGCAGTGTACATGGGCTCTCAGACACTGAACTCCCGGACGTCACGCCACAAACAGCAGATGGCGTGTTCGGCTGACCGGACAACAGGTCGTATGTGCAGAGGATTGCCTGTTGATGAATGTTGGCCCTTGGTTCTAGATGTTCAGTTTGAGGACTGCCGGAGGACACACTTGTACTATTGGGGTTTACTGAGTGTTCTATATCTGTGGGGGGAGTCTGGGGGGGTTCTGGGTCCAATGGTATCGGATCACGTTCTGCCACTTCCATGATTCACTGTTTGAGTGCCTTAGTTTGGATGGGGATCTGTTTGTGTAAGCCTGTCCTGGGGAACGGGAGTTGGGTTGTTTTTACTGTTGGGGGAAATTGGTTCGGGGTCAGGCATATCGCTATGGGAGAGTTACACCGAGAGAGACTGGGGATTGTATTATGGGTTCCACCGTAAGTATCAAATGCATTACCTGGAATGTTAGGGGGATGCACACCATTAGCCGACGGCACAAAATCCATGCTTTTCTGGTAAGAAGAGGGGTGCAAATTGCATTATTACAAGAAACCCACCTAACGCAGAAGGAAGGGACAGCACTACAGCGCCGCTGGAGAGGACAGGTGTTCCACACCACGTACTTAGCTTTTGCTAGGGGGACCCTAATATGGGTGCGGACGGGAGTCCCCTTTCAGTGTGTCAGACAAATAATAGACCCAGAGGGCAGATTTGTGGTGGTGTTGGGGCGCCTAGATGGCCGGGATATAACCATAGGGAGTATATACGCCCCTAACGTTGATCAACCCGCATTCTTAGCTCAGCTTTCACAGACACTAGCGCAGGTTCTGACTGGATCAGTACTCCTAGGAGGGGATTTCAATACCATCGTTGATGTCAATCTGGACCGTTCCCACCCACCACTCCCTGACGCTCTTACACACAGGGTTGCAGAAGCCCGGCGGGATTGGCAACAACATTGGGGGTTGACAGACACTTGGTGAGCCCATCATCCGATGGAGAGGGACTACTCTTATTTTTCGGCTCTACATGAACTACATGTTCGATTGGATTCCATTCTCTGCTCCCCGGACGTACATGTAGGGATCAATTTGAGTGAGTACTTAGCTAGGACGATATCTGATCACAACCCCCTACTGGTATCCTTAAACTGGGTGCGGACTAGGCCTACAATTCCTAGCTGGCGTCTCCGGCCGGAGGTGTTAGAAGATCAGGTATTTTGAATCACAATAGGCACCACTATAGAGGAGTATTTCCAGAATAATACTAACACGGCTACCAGCCCCCACACTGAATGGGATGCTTTCAAAGTTGTCATAAGGGGTCGTTGTATTGGGGAAGCAGTGGGCGTAAGGAGGGTCCTCCTAAAGGATGTACAGAAAGCGGAACAACGGCTCCGGGATGTGGAAAGGGATAGGCCGGGGAGAGTGGACAGGCAAGCAGATCTACTGGAAGCCAGGGAAACGCTAGCGGTACAGGTGGGACGGTTGAGATGCTTTGACCACAGGGCCTATGTGGCCCGGGCCAACGCTGAAAGGGACAAGTCTGGGGCATTGCTGGCTTGGCTGGCCAATCCGGCGCGCAGAGGGACTATGATCCTAGAGTTACGGGGGAGGGATGGCGTGACTCATTATGGACAACAGGATATCAATGCTCAGTTTTTGGAATACTATACTACCCTGTATCAGAGTCAACTAGACCCAATGGTGTTAGAAGGGGAGGGATTTTTAGATGATATTGAACTTCCTCAAATTGATGCAGACGCAGCGGAGGCCCTAGGCCGGGATATAGAACTAGGTGAGATCAGGGGGGCCAAAAAACACATGGCCAGAAACAAAACCCCTGGTACGGACGGGCTCCCGGTTGAGTTCTACTCCACGTATGTAGATGCCTTGGCTCCCCGCTTAATGGCCCTTTACAATAGATCGAAGCGAGATGGGTGTTTGCCCGTATCAACTAGGGAAGCGATAATTATACCGCTCCTAAAACCGGATAAGCCAGCCTGGGATCGCACTGCATACCGTCCCCTCGCCATGCTCAACCTAGATTATAAGATATTAAGCTGCATCTTAGCTAGCCATCTGATGATTCACATGACGGCGCTTGTGCACATAGATCAGGCGGGTTTTATTCCATCCCGGAACACGGCCATGAATATACGACGACTGCTCCGGCTGCTGGACGCTCCCACCTGTGACAACGATGAGGCGTGCATCTTATCGATTGACATCGAGAAGGCCTTCGACAGTCTTGAATGGCAATATCTTTTTAGAGTTTTGAGGGCCTTTGGGCTAGGAGAGGGATTCGTGGCCTGGACAGCAATACTGTATAAGAACTCCACTGCCAGAGTGCGCACGGGAGGTGTGATCTCAGAGGCCTGCGCTGTGGGCAGAGGAACGAGACAGGGATGTCCGCTGTCTCCCCTCTTGTTCGCGCTGGTAGTGGAACCTCTGGCTGTTCATGCGCGATCGGGGCGGTATTACCGGGGACTGGACGGGGTGGGCCAATCCCAATTTATTGCATTATATGCAGACGATCTTCTAATGTTCCTCGCCAACTCTGCAGACGATCTGCAAGGAGCCAAGGAACTACTGGCCAGGCTGGGAAGAGTGGTGGGCCTCAAGGTCAACTGGAACAAGACGTGCCTTTTCCCTGTTTTAAGCGGAAGGAATGACCCACCGGATGCGTTAGACGTAGTGTGGGAAAGCAGATGTCTGACTTATCAGGGAGTATGTATTTATCACACAGCTGCTGACTTATTGGAAGGTAACGTCGGACGAGCGATACGAGCCACCAAGAGTAACTTTGAATTCTGGGGGACTCTCCCTCTCTCGGTGGCAGGAAGGGTGGCACTGTTAAAGATGGTCACACTACCGCGCTTGCTCTATTATTTTGGCTCGTTACCACTATGGATCCCGTGAAAATTCTTTACCCAATTTAACACCATGATCACGGGATTATTATGGGGCTCTGGGAGGTGCAGGGTAGCGCTCACCACCATGATGAGACCTAGACGGGAGGGGGGCTTTGCAGTGCCTGATTTCGAGGCCTACTACCACGCAGCTCAACTGCAGTGGTTCACGAAATGGATGGCGGGAAGGCTTCGCAATGGGGAGGGCCATGGGGGTACAGATCCGGATCTGAGACAGCTCTCCCGGGTGCTGCTGCGGCTCCCCTTGAGCGAAAGAGATGCTCCGGGAGACCTGTGGGCGATGCGCCAATGCTGGAACCGGGCTACTAAAAGAGCCCAGCAGGGACCCCCATATGCGCCTGAGATTCCGCTGCTGGTTTGCGAGGCACTACCCCATGGGGGAGACTGGCAGGGACTACGGAGCTGGGAAGAGGCGGGGATCTCCACTATCGGAGACCTCTACGAGGACAATACCCTGCTACCCTTTAATGATTTATTAGAGCGTTACGAGCTCCCCAGGAGGGACTTTATCTTACATGCCGATCTGACGTCAGCCATCCGTAAGCATTGGAAGAAGGGGATGGTAGAACCGCTGATCTCTTTACCCTGCCAGTATGTAATATCGGCGGCCGGGACGATCAAGGCAGTCACTTGCCTTTATAGGCGGCTCATCCAGGAGATATGACGTCCCTTGGAGAGCCTGCGTCTTAAATGGGAGACAGACCTCGGAATGCCCATAGATGAGAAGCCGTGGGAGGCACTAGTAGAAAGAGCATGGAAAAGTTCCAGAAATGCGCGATTCCAGCTAATCAATTTTTTTGTCCTCCACAGAGCATATCTCACCCCGCACAAGATTAATGAGTATTTTGGGGCCCGATCAGCCTGTCCGTGGTGTAACTTAGAAAATGTCGAATTCTTACATATGTTCTGGGAGTGTCCATTACTAGAGGGGTTCTGGAGGGAGGTATCGACTAAGCTAGGCGACATAACGGAAAGAGACAGCACACTGACCCCGGGATATTGCCTACTACACTGGTTTCCTCACACTGCCTGGAATAAAATTACCAGCAAATTCATAGACCTGGGGTTAGTCCTGGCTAAAGGAGAAATTACCAGTCACTGTAAGGCGACCAGTGCCCCTAGTGTCTCGAGCTGGCTGCGGGAATTCATAAAATGGGCAGATTGTGAAGGGATTTTTTAGACTGCAAATGGCCCAGAGAATAGGCAATGAAAAAATGCTAGACACGGCAAGAGCGTGGGTGGCGTTAGTAGAGTTGCTCAAGCACCCGACTGATGATAACGAACCACCCCCTGAATAAGTAGAACTGGATGTGGGGGTTGAACCGTTGCCCTATCTGGGCACGTAGTCTGGGGGATTGAAAGCATATATTGCATAGAGGCTTCCCCCTTTTTAGATCCCTTCCTACTGGAATTACTGTGCCTGATGCCTTGCATGACTGGATACTATTCTTCACAGAAGACATAGATGATTGAGCGACATGCCTGGGGGTGTGGGGGGTAGGAGTTGAATGGGGGAGGGGGAGGAGAGGGTTTCATTATTTTATTGTTTGCTGTGATTCTTGCGAGTTCCTACTGGAAGGGACTGTTGAGATGTCGGTCTCCCACCACAGGGTTGTAGAGCATAGCTCACCTGAGAACTCTGATTTGACCAACAAATACTGTTACCATTTTGTGAAAGGACCACACATGGCGAGAATCTGCAACTGGTAATGTGCGACCATCAGACATGATTATCGATAATTGTTGTCGAAAGCATGATGTAAGCTCTAAAACCCCATTGAATTGCTCCTACATGCTTGGATGTTACTGAATAAAATCTGTTTACCAAAAATGCATAATATCGACAACCTAAACATCGATAAAATACATATAAACTATACAAAAAATAACATTTAAACATAAAAATAAACTATTTTCAATAATATAAACAAATAACATATATCAAACATTAAAAACAAACAAAATCTTTTTACAAAATTAATAAAATTAAAACACAAACAAATACACTTAAAAATCAACAACAAATAAATAAACAAAAACTACAACATAAAAAAATATCACAACTATCAAAAATAAACCGACATATATAAATCACATATATAAAAAATATATAACATTTATTAACGCATACATTTTAATTATATTACTAAACAAAATAAATACAAACATTAAATAAACATAATTAACATTAAACAAATTAAATTATAACTGCCAAAAAATTCAACAAAAGCTATCCAATGAATAAACTATAAAAGCAATCAAATAATTAACACAAAAGTTACAGTGATACAGACAAGCACTGCAGAAGGACAAAACTTTGCAAGACAGAAAACAGAACGAAAAAGATTTACACAAACAACTAAACAGAAAAACTCTCATTAAAGGTAAGAACAAAACTTTTTTAATAAATAAATAAAATGAGCTTAAAAGAAAAAAATATATAAACAAATTAACTAAAAATATAATATGTTTTCCTTTATAATTCACAGACTAAACTTAACTATAACTCCACCTAGAAAATTCAAAACAACAATTTACTTCCCAAACAACCACAAAATCAACATTAACGAAAAATATAAAACAAAGTAAGTATATATCTTAACAAACTAAGGGGCCCATTACGATACCCGGCGTAAATAAATCCGCCAGGCATGGAAGCGGCAAAAATCCGCCCGCACACACCGTCTGAACACCGACCACGCCATTACGATTACACAAACCGAAAACCGCCATCGGCGAAAAATCACACAAAATACCGCCCGCCATCGTCCGAGTCTGGAGTCAAACCGCCCGCCACGGACGGAAACACGCACGACAACACAAAACCGCCCGCCCACACGGCCGACACACCGCACGTGAAATTACGATCGCACCGCCATGAGCGCGGAAAAACCACAAATATACCGCCCGCCAGCGCATACAACGCCGATGAGAATCGACACGGCAGAAGCAATGGCGCCAACGTACCTGCACAGAAACCATCCGCACACAAAACCAATAGCACACAACATGGCCAACAAGTCCACACAGCAAGGCACGCACAAATACACAAGCACAGTACACATCCCGAAAACACCCCCCCGGACAAACAAAAAATACAAAGGCCAGAACCCCAGACACAACACACCTGAAAACAACAGACCATGAGGACACACCCACATAGGTGAGTACAAAAGCAGCACTCCCACAGACTACAACCCCTTGCTACATTGCAAACCAGAGAGGAGAGGAGAGGACACAGTGACACAGCAAGGACAGCAGCACACCACAGAAACGCACACATCACTACCACCACCACCACCACCACCACCACCACCAAACACCACCACCACCACCACCACCACCACCACCACCACACCCCGGCACCACAAACCCCCTGCACATTACACAACACACACCGCACCAGCACCACAAACACCATGGCACCACAAAGGATGCCCAAGTTCACGCCCATGGAGCTGACGGTCATGGTCGACGAGATCATCAAGGTGTACCCACAAATCTATGGGAACATGGTCCAGCACACACCACTAGCCACCAGAAACAGAATGTGGAACCGGATCGTAGACCAGGTCAATGCAGTCGGGACCCTGCCCAGAAACAGAGTCGAGATTAACAAACGTTGGAATGACGTAAAGAGCCTGGTCAAGAAGAAGGAGGGCAAAAACAGAGAGCTGGCTGCCGTCACTGGCGGAGGGAATCCCGCGCTCTTTAAGACCTTCAAAGCGTGGGAGGAGAAGGTGCGAGTCGTAATCCATCCGGAGATCCTCGCCGGATTAGCAGAGGAGTGGAGGCTGGTAAGTACAAACTAATGTATACCAGCACACCGCTATGTACTCACATGCGCAACTACCATGCCACAGCTCCCAGGGACAAACACCCCCATGTCCAGCACACAATACACAACACATCACACACACATGCAACAGACACTACCACACACAGCCCAAACCGAACAACTGTAAGATGCGTGGGGACATGTGTACACTAAGCCAGCCACGTAACCACCAACAGGTCCCCAAATATGCCAGAAGCGCCACAACGAGCACCCACCACACCCATGTGTCCGCCACAGCTGCACTAACCGACAAGTAACAGGTAAGTGGCAGGAACACAAAGTGCAGTGGGTGGGACGGTGGACAGCCCAAGTACAACACACACCAGGCCCCTAGTCCCACAGCACAGCAAGGAGGAGCATCCCCACACCCCACAGCCACGTGTCAGCCACCGCAGTGCACAACGACAGCCGAAAGGCAGACATCACGGTCCACAGCAATCGGTGTCAGTGGGTGTACAGCCACCCCACGACCCACAACACCCCCCACCCCCACAGACCTGCAACATGGAGCACCCCCGCTTAGAGCCATGTGGCATCCAGTACAGTGCACGCACGAACAACTTGCAGGTGGGAAACTGGACAGGGCTGGATTACTGGAGGCATGAGGACCATAACACCACCAACACATGGGACATGTCACGTAGCAGACGAACACGCAGCACCGCCCACCGTCACGAACAAGTGAACAATGTGCACACGGACATGAACAACAGACTCACACCCCACATGACCCATCACAGACATAGCAACACCCAAGGAGCCACGTCTGCATGCACAAGCCACACTGAATATAGTCCCACACGGCAGCCACTGTGCAACTCATCACACACAACCGAAACACCATTGAAGTCCTGTCCATGTAGCCCCCACTGCCTGTCAACCCCACACCCCACAACTACGCCTATGTTAGACAAACAACACTAGACGCAACAGAGCGGAACAACATAAATGCACACGAACACCACTGAACCCATCAAACTCACAGACACACCATGCACATACAACATACCATCCATCCCATCCGTCAGCCCCAGTCTCATGAAAGGCATGTCATCCGCACAGCTGCCACACATACAGCAGTCACGCTAAGACACATGCCCATGACCAACCATGTGCCAGAAGTCAATTAAGCGCACGACACACTGTGAGCAACAACACACAACATGGGCCACACCCCCGAGCACTGCAGTGATGCACATGGCACAGGGCAGCACGCACACCAAGGAGATGGGACAACTGCAATACGTTGGCTGGCACACAACTATCACTCACTCATAACGATGCGTCCAATGCCATGTCCAGTAATCACAACAGACAGCAAATATGCAGGGCATGTCAGGCATGCACACACCTCAGACCATGCACTGTCATGCTGCCACAACACATGTCACGTTCGGCACCCATGGCTCACAGCATGTACCCCAAAAGCATATCCCCTCCCAAATGCGAATCTGGGGCATGGCCCCCATGTTGCCATATGCGTTCCTAAGCGTTCCATTTGAACCCCAAAAGCATATCCCCTCCCAAATGCGAATCTGGGGCATGGCCCCCATGTTGCCATATGCGTTCCTAAGCGTTCCATTTGAACCCCAAAAGCATATCCCCTCCCAAATGCGAATCTGGGGCATGGCCCCCATGTTGCCATATGCGTTCCTAAGCGTTCCATTTGAACCCCAAAAGCATATCCCCTCCCAAATGCGAATCTGGGGCATGGCCCCCGTGTTGCCATATGCGTTCCTAAGCGTTCCATTTGAACCCCAAAAGCATATCCCCTCCCAAATGCGAATCTGGGGCATGGCCCCCATGTTGCCATATGCGTTCCTAAGCGTTCCATTTGAACCCCAAAAGCATATCCCCTCCCAAATGCGAATCTGGGGCATGGCCCCCATGTTGCCATATGCGTTCCTAAGCGTTCCATTTGAACCCCAAAAGCATATCCCCTCCCAAATGCGAATCTGGGGCATGGCCCCCATGTTGCCATATGCGTTCCTAAGCGTTCCATATGAACTCCAAAAGCAAAGTACAAACCAGACCCAGGATGGGCCAGGAGCCCGCATACACCAGAGTCACAATGAGTAGGGGCACAGCAACACACCCATCGGCATGGCCAATCCGTCCCATGCCACATGTGCACAGCACACAGTCCCATTGCCTAGCACACACAACTACAGATGCCACAGCCACACACTCGCCTCCGGGAAACCCATGTACGAGATTGCACGAACTGCCAATGTCAGACGACTAATACATACTTCGCCAGGTGCAACACAATAACAAATCTCATTCTCTCCACAGGTGACGAACTGCTGGATGCTGGGGATGGAGACAGCAGCCAGCACAGCCAGCCCACAAGCCCCCAACGAGGACACACGGATCTGGAGGATCTGTCCTCCTCTTCGGACACGGACCACCAAGCTGGCCCATCTGGCGTGGCAGGGCCCAGCCGCTCCCAGGACCCCTCCTACCCACCAACCCATCATCCAGGGATGCTGAACAGTCCCAGTCCCCTGCTGCCACTGTCGTTGCGGCCACACCCACGGTCATTGCGGCCACTACCACTGCCGCAACCGCCACCATCGCCGCACCGACCACCACCGCCTCCACCACCACCACGTCTTCGCTGGCACCAGCCCCAGCGCAGGTGGTGGCCCGGCCGACTGGATCCACCCTGGGAGCCACAGCGAGGACCGTGGTGTGCAATGTGGCTAGTGGGCAGGCTGGTGGCAGCAGGACTGGTAGGAGGAGCAGGGTCAGGGAAACGCCAGCCTCCCCTGGGAGCCATGCCCTGCCTCAAATGGCCAGAGTCCTTGGGGCCTATGAAGAGGCCCAAGGACAATGGGCCAGGTCTGCTACTGACACGCGGGAGGTGCTGGGGGTGCTGAGGTCCATGGACGCCCATATGGGCCAATTCGTGTCCCGTATGGACCAACTCGTGGACCTCATGGGCCAGCTGGTGGTGGCGGTGGGGTCACAGGCAAGGCCAGCAACACCACCTCCGCCACCACCTGCTAGGGCGCAGGGTCGGGCAGCAGTGTCCACTTCCCCTGCGTCCACAGCCAGTGAGCACACCTCACCCACCACCAGCAGGTCGCCACCACACGCCCCCCTCCCAAACGTGGAAGGGGCCGTCCGAAGAGGAAACAGATCTCCCGGGAGGACTTCGCACGCTCCAGTCGCAAGTGAGGCAGCCAGCCAGCCTTCCGCCAGCCTTCCTTGACCAGCCACTGCATTGACTTGCTCTACGATCCCACTCCACACAGCCAGCTGGATGGCATGTGTGTGTTGGACTATGGACATAGAACCAGTGGGTACACCCTGATCATCACGCAGCCATGACCGACAGCTCATTGTCACTGCACGCACCACTTTTGTCATCACCTTACACACAATCACATGTCACAGTTTGTAATAAATGCACCTTTTTCACTAACTGCTGTTTGTGCCCTGTGTTTTATTTGTACGGAATACAACGGCCACCTTGGGCGGAAAGGCACCTGATGCGTGGCATGGCAATGGAATCCGGAGGGCCTGTAGGGACCTAGGGGTGGGAGACAGAACAGGAGCACATTCAATGAGTGTGTCACACACCCATCACACAGTACATGTCAACAACTACAAGCAATGTACACACATCGCACAGAGCAATAGGGCACAATGCCACAGTCACCAACAGTGGCATACTACCCTGGCCATGGAGCGTTGACACACTGCACGCAGTGAACATACGGCCACCCTGACACAGCACACACACACCTGCACAGATACAGACACATCATCCGTCGTACATGGACACTCACCGTCAAGTGAAATAGCGGGCGATGAGCTGCTGGCGCACATTCCCAGCTTCCTCCTCTCCGCTGTCCACCTCACTCGAGCTGTCCTGGTCTGCGGGCTGGGGCCCTGGTTGATCTCCGTCATCCACAATGAGGGGGATCTGCTTCCGAATGGCCAGATTGTGCAGCATGCAGCACGCCACCACTATCTGGCACACCTTCTGTGGGGAGTACGCCAGTGCACCCCCGGTGCGGTCCAGGCACCTGAACCTGGACTTGAGGAGGCCAAAGGTACGCTCGACCACACGTCTGGTCCTCCCATGTGCCTCATTGTATCGATCGTCTGCTGGGGTGCGAGGATTCCTCAATGGACTGAGCAGCCATGCCCCATTCGGATACGCAGAGTCACCTGGGTGTGAGGGACACAGAGAACCGTTGCTATTCCAACTGGACAGGGGACAGCATCGCACAACCAGCACGCTACACCACTCCACATACTCACCGACAATACAGCCACGATCCTGTTGCAGATTGGCCATCAGTCGTGGCAAGATGCTGTTGCGCATTATGTGTGCGTCATGTGCCGAGCCTGGAAACTTGGCACACACGTGGGTGATCACCATGTCCGCAAGGCACACCACTTGCACATTCAGGGAGTGCGTGTGCTTCCTGTTGCGGTACAGGTGCTCAGTGGCCTGTGGTGGAACAAGGCCAACATGTGTGCAGTCAATGGCTCCCACGACGTGTGGGATTCTGCCAAGGGCATAGAATGCACCCTTCACTGCCGCCAATTCACGAGCCCTGGGGAATCTGATGTACCTGTTTCGGTACAGCATCATGGCTGCCAGTACATCCCTCAGCACCTTGCTGAACATGGGCTGGGACATCCCTCCTCCACTGCCCACTGTGTGCTGGAATGACCCAGTGGCGAAGTAAATGCATGGCGGCCATCACCTTAGCCGTGGGGGTGACAGCAGTCGGATACACCCTGCGGGGACGGAGATGGGGCTCTAACATGGCACACAGTCGATGCAGAGTTGGCCTGTCCAGCCGAAACTTCCTGATTACCTCTGTATCGTCCATGTCCGCCAGCAATTGGTATGGGCGGTCAATGTTCGGTCTCCGCCTGGGTTAAATGGCAGAGGACACATGTCAAAGCAACACGGCACATAGCAATTTCGCATACACATCACTGACATGACTGAGCAAGCACATGAGCCACAGCCCAGCTGTCAAGCTGGGACGGCACGGCCACAATACACTTACACAGGTCTCCCAACAATGGCAATGGCAAGTGAGACATACCACTGCCATGTGCATGCACATGGGGATCTAGGCCCCAATGACTTGCGGGGCGTGCTGATGGGGACTGACTGCATATTCGTCAAGCGGCAACGCCACGGCAACATGAGTGTCTGCTGAGCATGGAACTGCTTCCGAGGCTGGATGAGTATGGCACACGACGACGACGATGTGGGCACGGGCTGAGCGGCCAATACAAGTGGGACCTGTGGCACGAGGGGATATGAGACAGTAGTAGGTGTCAGCACTGCACCCTATGTACAGCACTGTACGGATCACAGCTCCCGAAACATTGACTGGTGTCCACATTGACAGCCCCATGCCAAGACGGCTGTGTGCTTGCAGTCACACGTCACAGGTGAGAGGTTACATTGCACGTGCCAGGTGGCAGACGTACATAGTGGGAGCTGGCATGTGTGTGCATGTGTCTCCTGTTCAGGATCCACCAGATGGGCGCTGACTCTGTACTGACCATTGGACACAGCATGTTCCGTGGAAGGCTTGTGTGTGTGGGATGGTGGCACTGGATGTGCCTCCGTTGGGTGGGGGGCCATGCACAGGGCGGGTACGTCGATGATTGCGCATTGTTGGTCACGGTGGGTGCACCAACTAAGATGTGTTGCCCTGTGTTCAATTCCTATGTCCGCATGATGATGGACTGTGGATGTGAGCAGACTACACATTGGTCGATGTGCTGTCTATATGCATGTGCCTTCACACCAGGCACAGCTGCCCCTGCACATGTGACCCCTGCTGGACTCGCTGCTGGGTCTGTGGAGCTGATGCACCTTCTGCGCGTGGGGCGGACAGCTCTCCTCACTTCCCTCATTGCGCATGTCATGTCTTTGCCGCAGGTGACATGGATCATGGAGGGCCCACATGTACGCGTGGGTAGGCTACACATGATTGTTCACTGGTCGCCACCCCCAGTCAGTGTTTCGAATGGGAAGGTTGTCGTGCTGGTGGTATGTTCGATGTGGCGGATGGGCGGGCCTAGGTGCGGGCTTACATTCCGGACATGGGGGGTAGTTGGATTGGCGACTAGTTGCAGTACACACGGGACACGTCTCTTCCTTTCCACATCTGGGTCATCCCTTGTACTAACTGACAGTGATACAGCCATCTTCGCCCCAGCCCTCATGTCCTCCCTCGCCCCCCAATATGCATGCTCACCTGCGAGGCTAGCGCTTGCACAGGCAGCCCCAAGCTCGCACCAGAGAGGGCAAGGAGTGTATGTGTGGGTCCAGTTGCACGAGTGGGCTGTCTCAGGGTATGATGTGTGGCGGGACGCCGTCCACCTGCGTGGTGCCCCAAATGGAGACCCGGCCTGCATGGACTATGCATCACAGTCTTCGCCTTCCGGATCCGCCACCTGCGACACCCAGTGGCTGTGGCTGCCCTTGCGGCCAGGCCGCGTCCGTCTGTGGCTGTTGGCCCACACATTCACTCTTTGGCCTCTCTGGGGAGGGCTCGGGGGTGGTGGCGCACGCGCTTGCACTTAGTCGCAATGGCATGTGTCGTGGTTGGTATGATGGGCAATGGATGGGATGGTGCGAGCCACCTCCCGTGACGTCAGTGCTGCTCGTGCTGTGGTGCGTCCCCCTACACTTCCATCTGACTTGTGCCATGCTAGACGTTGAGGTTCTATTGCCTGCGTGATATGACCAGGAGGAGCGCGAGGAGACCTCACACACACCATGCTCCACTGCCATCCCGTGCCCTGTATCGCCTGTGCGGATTGACTATGTTGGGGTTACACCTGGTCGACTGGGGCTGTGTGTGCCTTGTCAAGGGGCATGGCGGGCGCACAACAGGATCCAGCTTGTCCACAGAGGGTGGGCTGAGGTGCGCCTGGTACCGCTTTGTACGTGTGCCCGGCTGCTGTGCACACACGTGTTCACTCCCCCGACAGGTGTCCTCTCACAATGCCCAGGGAAGCGGTGGTGTACTGTTCATGACCCCTCCCAACACGGCGTGCTCCAACTTGTCATGTGCGCATCTACCCGTCGCACCCACCCACCTGAGCACTGCGTCCATACGACTTCACACGACACATGTGTGTCTTCCACAGTAGTGCTACTCATTTGCGTTGACATCCAATACCAGTGGACTACATGGTCATGTCACGACTGCCGTGTACTTCACATACTCTCATCCTCTCTCATTCGTACTTGTGAAATGAGTCAGCGGAGACAGTTTTGGTTTCAAACATTATATTGAGTCTTCTGTCCTCTGTGATGCAGTATAGTGGACACTACTGGCAGCGGGATACATGTTGAGGATATACTGAGCATGATTACAAATGGGATAGGGTGTAGGGTTACATGTGATTAGCTGTTGCATGTGGGATGTGGGCTTCAGAGTTACATCTGCTTGGCCAAGGCTGTGCTAATGTACATTTACGTATAGCTGCGGAGCTGCGGACTTTGACACAGACGGTATACATGTAGCCTACCAGACCGCTCGGCATCATGGGCACAGTCCATCTCAGTTCCATGTGACAGGTTTGCTGCGGTTGTTCCTCATGCACGCGTGCATGTGAGATGACATCAGGGCATGTGCTTGCGTGCATGCAGCGGCGTGCCACTTGTTGTTGCACTGTGGTGGTTACTGGACATGTCACAGTCACTGGGGTCGTGTTGTTGTTGTATGCACTTGTCGTCCATGCAAAGGTCCTGGTATGGGATTCCCGGGCGGGGGTGGGAGGGGTGCAGCACCCACAGACTCCAGGCGACCTATTCATGTCCACTGAGCGGTGTGTGTGTCCATGTGCGCTGGATCCATGTCGTGTCCTGGTTGTTCGTGCAGTTCCGTCCATGTGGGTGCGATACACAGAGCCCATGCCACTGCCTCCCACGATGCATGCGGTGTTCCTGGATGTGATGGGGAACAGTGTGCATGTCCCGGTCATATCCGATGTCATGGCGATGTCGTTGATGGTGTGGTTACAGTTGCCGGTCGTTTGGTATGGCTGTTGTGGTGGTGACTGGCCAGTCCGTGCGGAAGCTGAGCATGGGTGCGGGGTTGGACTTCATAGGTCACTCGGGGAACCTGCGTTGTGGTCCGACGTATTTACAGGTTGTCAGGTATGCGATGCCGTCCAGCAGGGCTTCCATGTCATTGGTGGTGTACATGTTTGCCAGCCAATGAAGCGGATGGTGGCTGTCAAGGTGTTGTTCGTAGGTTGTCCCTTGGAGGACCATGATGGGGCATGCTGGGTGACATTCGATGTAGCTGTTCTCGATGATCCGTCGTGTGGAGGCACAGTGGTTCCATTTCAGTGCGGGTGCGATGTTGGCCACATACGCCATGCCCCCATAGGCAGAGCAGGCCCTGTCGTGTGCGTCCAGAGGGAGGAGTAGTGGTAGCAGGTCCGCCTTCAGACATGCCGGGTTGGAGAGGCATATCTCGACGGGATGCTGGTAGGGACACCTCCGACAGTAGAAGACGGGCATGACGCAGCTGAACAATGTGATGCGGTAAGTCAGTCGGTAACTTACGTTCAGCAGGGACAGGAGATCGCATCCCAATGTATGTATCGTGTTGGTTTTGTACAGCTTGAGCTGTTCGGCGTAGTTGGGTAGGTGTGTTGCGGTTGCCATTTCGCAGCGGTTCGTTGAGGTGGCGTGCTCCGGCTGTGTGTGCAGTCTGCAATGTGCACGCTCCGGGGTTGCTGTGAGCTCTGTGTAGTCGTAGGGAGACAGGACTTGTGTTCTGTTGGCTTGTTTGGAGGACACGGGCCCTCTTCCCACATGCTTCTCAGACAGTTCAAGGTCAGTGCTGTGTGACTCCTTCCAATTAACTTGCATGTGGCCGACATGGGGAGTGTTTTCTTCTTTCTTCCCCGTCCGTTGTGTGCTTCTGTGATATGCGCTATCTGCCCTGTGGTCGGTCTCCTCGGCATGCCTGTGTTGGTCTATTCTTGGACAATGGCTGTATTCACCGGCTTCTGTCGTAGGGCTGTGGTTTCGGAGTTGGAATGGAAGGTCATTCAGTGCTGTCTGCTCTCCCTTGTGTGGGCGGCAGCCTGCCTTTCCGCTCTGCGTTGGGCCTTGTGTGTGGATGTTATTCTTGGGCCACCTGTTGTCGGTCCCCGGGCTCTTTGGTGTTCCGTTTCATGTGTCTTGTTCATATGTGCAGGGTGGTATGGGTTTTTCAGTGTGGTACTGGCGTTCCTCTTCCCGAAGGGGCCCTGCTTCTCCTAGTTGGTGTTGCCGCCGCTGTGTGCTACGCCATGTTTGTTACACTGGGGTGTGTCCTGCAGTTGCGTGTCTTCACTGACATGTGTGCGTCGGTTGTGTGGCGTTGGGTGTTGTCCGTGAATTGGGCGTTGGGGACATGTCTGTGGCCGGCCTGTCACGTGTCATGTGTGTTCGGGTGGGGCTGATGTGTGTGCTGCTTGGTTGTGTCCCTGTGTCTGTGTGCGACGCATGCATGGCGCTGCGGTTGGCCTCTGCGTTGTGCGCATGTGTGGCGGCGTCATCGGCGCTTTGGGGCCGTGACGGGGTGGTTGGTTCCTAGTCCCAGGTGGTGTGTACACATGTGTTCCGCGATGTTAGGATTTGGCCTGTGTGTCATATGTGGATGCAATGGTGGATGTGTAGTGTGCACGCGCTGGTGGGGGTTGTCCGCTTTTTCCGCCCTTGCACTGTGTGCGCTGTTTGCGTGCACTTGTTGTGTGTGTGCCTACCTGCGTCTCCGCGGTACGTTGCGTCCTTGGTGGTGCATCAGCAGAAGCATGGGAAGGGCCTGCAGTGCTGGATTCATGCCCGGGGTGCCGCTTCTTCGTTGTCCGTGCTCTGCGTCCGTGTTTCCGCCTCTCTTTCACGTGCGGTGTCTCTTTGCCGTGGGAGCCGTTTGTTTGCGGCATCGTAATTTATGCGCCGGGCGGGACGTGTTTCGTCGGACGGTGTGTGTCAGTTGTGCTGCGCCGCTACGTGTGCGGGCGCACTTTGATGGCGGACGGTGTTGCTGGCTTGCCGGCGGTGTTTGGCCTGCTTTTCGCATCGTAATTGGGCGGGCGTGTGGACTGCTGCGTGCCGGCGGTAACTGGTGGTTTTTGCATCCGCCAGCACGGCGGTTGTGCTTCCGCCCGCCATCGTAATGGGCCCCTAATAGAGTTAACTGTTTAAAACTAAAACAATTATTTAAAAAGCAAAACAAAAATAACAAATACTTATATTTTAATTGCTTCTACAGACTTCAACAAAACAACATCAACGAAATAAACTACATCAACTAAAAATAGTAAGTATTTTTTTATTTTAACAACTAAATAAAAAGAGACTAAACAAACAAAATAAACAAACTAATTGTAACACTTCAATAAAAATAAAATTTTCCTTTTTAACCAACAGAAAAAATAGAAAACAGTGAATAAAGTACAAACATTGAAAAAGTATCCAACAATAAAAGCATAACAAGATATATGTAAGTATATTTTGAAATGTAATAATTATATAAACATGTTTACTCTTCAATACTTAATAATTAAAAAATACATATATATAAATACATTCACAGATATACAAAGAAAATGACAGAAGGGGCAAAGTTCATCTCCTCACTAAAAGGAAAACTACTTCTGTGCTACATGGGCTATACTAATATGCAAGAGAAAATAACCGAAAATAAAACCCATTGTAAATGTAGTAAATACTATTCCAATTCTTGCTATGGGAGAGCAACAACAATAGAAACAAATGTTATTAATGTCAGGGAACACAACCATCCCCCCAATTTCACAGAAATTGAGGTGAGTGATGCTTTAGAAACCATCAAAGAAGCAAGCACCAGCTCCCCACAAACCAGTACCCAAATATTAAAAAACTTACTAACTAGGGTTCCTGAACATATAACAGGAAAATTACCTTCTATACCAACTCTAAAACGCCTAATAGCCAGAACTAAAAGATCTACTGCTAAAACACCACCCACCCCCAAACCTTTGCAGAAATCAAAATTTTACAAGAATACACAGTCACACACAAAGATGAAAAATTCATTCTTTATGACAATAACAGTCATGAAAAAGAATTATCATCTTTGCCACCAACAACAACATTCAAAAGTTAAAGCAATGTGAAACATGGATGATGGATGGGACATTCAAAGTTTGCCCTAAGCCATTTTATCAACTCTATACCATCCATGGCGAATATGAAGAAACTAACATCCCTTTCATATACACACTACTCCCCAACAAACAAAATACTACCTGCATTGAATTCCTTACAATAATAAAACAACAGACAGAAAACTACTTCCCACAATAAATAATAATACTGGCCTAAGTACCAACAACAGAAGCAGACAACAACTACAATATACTTATTGAAAGTCCTTTCTTCCAAGACAACGAAGCAAAACTAACACCCTTCCTTGACTACTTTGAAGACACCTGGGTAGGAAGACTACAGAGGTGAGGGCACCGAAGACAACCCAAGTTCCAAATCCCCTGGTGGAACGTCTATCAAAACACCCTAGCACAAAAAGCTAAAACAAATAACGCAGTGGAAGGATGGCATAATGCCTTCCAAGCCACAATAGGAAGAGGAGAACCAACTTTACACATACTAATAGAAGCCATCAAAAAAGAACAAAGGGCCTGATTATGATGGCGGATGGAGTTCTGTCTGTCCGCCATCGTCCTGGGGATGGGGACCGCCCGCCTATAAGGCGGTGGTCCCACATATCAAATTACAAGGCAGCCGCTACCACGGCGGCCGCAAAAGGCATTTTTTCCATTGCTGTGGGTGCTGCTGGCTGCAGCACCCACCGCAATGGAAAAAAGGCAGGTTTTGCTTTTCCCTGCACTACGTGGCAGGCACTACGCAGTGCCTGCCGCATGGTGCAGGGAAATGTAGCTGGCGCCATAGGTGCCCTCCAAAACCACAGTGCCCTGGGGAAAGGGTGGCCCGCTACAGGCCCCCAAAGTCCATCCCTGCCAGCCTTTCCATGGCGGGTGAACCGCTATGGAAAGGCTGGCAGAAATGGACCATTGTAATCCCTACGGCGGCGCCTGGTAGGCACCGCCCCCATTTCAGGGATAGGGAGGCCCTTCGCTGCACCAGCGGGCTCAAGGAGCCTGTCGGATGCGTGGCGGTCGGCGTTTCGGACCGCCACGGTACCGTCCGCCATAATAATATGGCGGGCGGAAAACGGCCTTACGATGGTGGTGAACCCGCCAACGACAGCCTGTCGGTGGCGGGTTCACAGCCATTGTAATCAGCCCCAAAGTTATCAAGAACTAAGGCTTGAACAATCCCTCACTAAGGGGGTTATTATGATAGCGGTGATTCAGCCACTGGCAGCCTGCAGGTGGCTGGTTCACTGCCATTGTGCGGCCATTCTCCACCCGCCAGATAAGGATGGAAAAGAAACAATTGATGGACCAAATGCTGGACAATGCAAACATTCACCCCCAGTCACAAAGATCTGGGTTAAATCCATCATTATTTTGCTCAACACACCACCCCAGTTTGGACCCAGCCATATGCAAATCAGTCTTGACCTTGTTCCTTGTGAGAACAGTCCAGCCTGAACTGCGAAGCCAGGTCCTCCCTGGACCAGAAACAAGCATCCTGGGACCGGTTTCAGGGCATCACCCTTCATCATCCAGGCTAGCTTGAATCCAGGGGTGTAGTGAGCACAGGACCCACGTCTGGGCATACCCTTCCCACTTAGGGCAACATATGCAAAAGAAACAATTGATGGACGGAATGCTGGACAATGCAAACATTCACCCCCAGTCACAAGGATCTGGGTTAAATCCATCATTCTTTTGCTCACCAACACCACCCCAGTTTGGACCCAGCCATATGCAAATTAGTCTTGACCGTGTTCCTTGTGAGAACAGTCCAGCCCGAACTGCCAAGCCAGGTCCTCCCTGGACCGGAAACAAGCATCCTGGGACCGGTTTCAGGGCATCACCCTTCATCAGCCAGGCTAGCTTGAATCCAGTGGTGTAGTGAGCACGGGACCCACGTCTGGGCATACCCTTCCCACTTAGGGCGACATATGGAAAAGAAACAATTGATGGATGGAATGCTGGACAATGCAAACATTCACCCCCAGTCAGAAGGATCTGGGTTAAATCCATCATTCTTTTGCTCACCACACCAGCCCAGTTTGGACCCAGCCATATGCAAATCAGTCTTGACCCTGCTCCTTGTGGGAACAGTCCAGCCCAAACTGCCTAGCCAGGTCCTCCCTGGACCAGAAACAAGCATCCTGGGACCGGTTTCAGGGCATCACCCTTCATCAGCCAGGCTAGCTTGAATCCAGTGGTGTAGTGAGCACGGGACCCACGTCTGGGCATACCCTTCCCACTTATGGCGACATATGCAAAAGAAACAATTGATGGACGGAATGCTGGACAATGCAAACATTCACCCCCAGTCACAAGGATCTGGGTTAAATCCATCATTCTTTGCTCACCACAACAGCCCATTTTGGACCCAGCCATATGCAAATCAGTCTTTACCCTGTTCCTTGTGGGAACAGTCCAGCCCGAACTGCCAAGCCAGGTCCTCCCTGGACCGGAAACAAGCATCCTGAGACCGGTTTCAGGGCACCACCCTTCATCAGCCAGGCTAGCTTGAATCCAGTGGTGTAGTGAGCACGGGACCCATGTCTGGGCCTACCCTTCCTACTTAATGCGACATATGCAAAAGAAACAATTGATGGACGGAATGCTGGACAATGCAAACATTCACCCCTAGTCACAAGGATCTGGGTTAAATCCATCATTCTTGGATTTAACCCAGATCTCTTGACTGATGGAGAATGTTTAAATCATTCAGCATTCTGTCCATCATTTGATGCAATTGCACTTCTCGCCCTAAGTGGGACGGGTATGCCCAGACGTGGGTCCCTTGCTCACTGTGCCACTGGATTCAAGCTAGCCTGGCTGATGAAGGGTGACATACCCTGAAACCAGTCCCAGGGTGCTTGTTTCCGGTCCAGGGAGGACCTGGCTTGGCAGTTCGGGCTGGACTGTTCCCATGAGGCACAGGGTCAAGACTGATTTGCATATGGCTGGGTCCAAACTGGGGTGGTGTAGTGGGCAAAAGAATGATGGATTTAACCCAGATCTCTTGAATGGGGGAGAATGTTTGAATCATTCAGCATTCCGTCCATCATTTGTTGCAATTACACTTTTCGCCCTAAGTGGGATGGCTATGCCCAGACGAGGGTCCCTTGCTCACTGTGCCACTGGATTCAAGTTAGCCTGGCTGATGAAGGGTGACATACCCTGAAACTGGTCCCAGGATGCTTGTTTCTGGTCCAGGGAGGACCTGGCTTGGCAGTTCGGTCGGGACTGTTCCCATGAGGCACAGGGTCAAGACTGATTTGCATATGGCTGGGTCCAAACTGGGGTGGTGTAGTGGGCAAAAGAACGAGGAGTTGGCCTAACGGCTAGGGCGGTCGACCTCGAATCTGGGGAACTGGGTTCGAGTCTCGGCAATGACTCTGAACATCCTGTGATTCTGGGCAAATCTCTTAATCTCCCCGTGCCTAACAAAAATGAATGTGTCCTCATGTAACGCAACTGGTGCTATGTAAAGCGCTCTGATACCCGATTCGGGTAAAGTTCGCGTTATATAAAACTCTGTAAAAAAAACAAAAAGAAACAATGGATTTAACCCAGTTCTCTTGACTAGGGGTGACACAAAACTAGACTCTACCCAAACACCAAAGGACTAGAATACCTAGACACAATAGCCAAATCTATACTTTAAACATAAGACAATAGAAAACACCATGCAGCATTTAAAAATTACAAAACATTTAAACAACATATTTCTACTCTTTTTTAAATTAATAATTATAATTGTCATTTAAAAATTAAAAACGTACATAAAAATATATGACATAATATAATTATTAAAATAAAAAGAAACAAGCAAACCAAATGTTAACAAAAAACATTTCCCACCCATAATAATAAAAAATGACTTGCAGTTGTGTCGCAGTAGATGGTCCTCAAAAACAAACAAATCCATAGTATTTAAAACAAAACAGGAATCCATTAAAAAAGGAATGCCCCCCAAAAAATGCAAAAATATAACTGTAGAAAAAAAGCTCCAACACAATCCTCTCAATAACAAAACCCTCGAAACCCCGAAAATTAGTTTAAAAAAAACCACACCAACAAACCCGAAAAATAAAAGGAAATGTAAAAAAGTAATTTGTTTCAAAGAAACAAAATACATTTTCCTTTTTAAAAAAAACTGCGTCTTCAGCACCATCCCTTAACGAAACCGGAAACCTGGAGAAAAAAAACAACAACACCCTCCCACAATAACATATACAAACCCACACACATTAATGACAACATTAAATACAACATAACAAAATTAAACATCATATAACTAACACTATATAACACTCTACTACTCTTCAAAACTACGTCAAACACATCAATCACTAAACTACCAAAACAACACCAAATTACACAAAAAACAAAATTTAACACCCTAACAAGTCTAACTACACTACTACTACCTCCCCCAGCACTAAAATTACCTTAACAGTAAAGTAAATCAAACTTACCTTAAGCGACGAAACACAGCTCCCGATCCGCGAGGTTCCATCTTCCAAAATGACCTAAAAATGAAACAGATAGATAGAAAAGTGAGCAAATGGGGAAAAAATGGCCGTGTAATAAAAATGAAAAAATGACTACCTCGCCATAGACTAGAATGGAGAAATAAGAAAAGCATCCAAAAAATGTAATATATATGTTTATATTTTGAAAAATCAATATAAAAATATACATAAAATGTTGAAAAATTTAACATATATATTAAATAATATATAAACACAAAACATAAAATATAATATTTAATATATATTAAAATATATATTTCTTTGACGTACTTAGTTTCAAAATATAAAATTACAAGAAAAGTATTGTGAATGTGCAAACAATATAATAAAGTAAAAAATATATATGATACAAAAATATATTCTTTAAAAAATCTGTTAATTATTTGCTATATATAAAATATTATTTTATAAAAATAATATTTCATATTAAATTTACTAAATAATAAAACCAAACTGTACAAATTATAGCAGTGCAAAATACATATTATATAATTTTATGACAAAAATAAAATTATCTAAAATAATTTAAAAAACATGTAAAAACTAATGTACTAAAATGTTTGCTTTTCTTTAATGATAAATAACAAAAATCAAAAAGTCTATAATGAAAGTACTGAAAATATACTTTTTTTACTACTACATGACTATGCTTGAATAAAAAAGTACAATTTTTCAAAACTGTTTAAAAAAATATATATTTATAAATATATTTGTAATGTAAATGTACATAAAAATTATACGTTAAAATGTTTTATACTTTATAATGTATTCTGAATAACATCAACATTTGTTAATCTTGCTTTTCAATATTTTCAAAAATTGTATAATAAAACTGAATAAAAACAATTCAATTGTGAACAACTAAAATAAATAAATGTTTTGTGAATAAAAATGTTAGCAATAAAAACTGACATAAGTCTCCTTTTTTTAAATGCTATATAATAATCCATGAAAAATTACTTTTCCAACTCCAAACCGGTTTCAGGGTTTCACCTCTCATCAGCCAAGATAGCTTGACTCCAGTGGCATGGAAAGCACAGGACCCATGTCTGGGCATACACGTCCCACTCGGGGTGACAAATGCAAAAAGAACAGTTGATGGACAGAATGCAGAACAATGTCATACATTCACCCCAGTACAGAGATCTGGGCCTAAATCCATTGTTTTTTTGCACCCCTTGCCATTCCACTTTGAACCCAGCCATATGCAGATCAGTCTTGACCCTGTGCCCAATGGGAACAGTCCAGCACGAACTGCCAGGCCAGGTCCTCCCTGGACTGGAAACAAGCATCCTAGGACCAGTTTCGCGGTTTCATCCCTTATCAGCCAGGATAGCTTGACTCCAGTGTCATGGAGAGCACGGGACCCACGTCTGGGCATACCCGCCCCACTCGGGGTGACAAATGCAAAAAGAACAATTGATAGACAGAATGCAGAGCAATGTCATACATTCACCCCAGTATAGAGATCTGGGCCTAAATCCATCGTTTTTTTGCTCCCCATGCCATTCCAGTTTGAACCCAGCCATATGCAAATCAGTCTTGACCCTGTGCCCAATGGGAACATTCCAACCCGAACTTCCAGGCCAGATCCTTTCTGGACTGGAAACAAGCATCCTAGGACCGGTTTCGGGGTTTCACCCCTCATCAGCCAGGATAGCTTGACTCCAGTGGCACGGAAAGCACGGGACCCATGTCTGAGCATACCCGTCCCACTCGGGGTGACAAATGCAAAAAGAACAATTGTGATGGACAGAATGCAGAGCAATGTCATACATTCACCCCAGTACAGAGATCTGGGCCTAAATCCATCGTTTTTTTGCTCCCCATGCCATTCCAGTTTGAACCCAGTCATATACAAATCAGTCTTGACCCTGTGCACAATGGAACAGTCCAGCCCAAACTGCCAGGTCAGGTCCTCCTTGGACAGGAAACAAGCCTCCTAGGACTGGTTTCAGGGTTTCACCCCTCATCAGCCAAGATAGCTTGACTCCAGTGGCATGGAGAGCATGGGACCCACGTCTGGGCATACCCGTCCCACTCGGGGTGAGAAATGCAAAATAATTCATTTAGGGGGCAACTCTTTTTTCATCTCTGTATGCTATGTGAAGAGACTGGAGCCCTCTACCAAAGTGGTTAGGCTAGTTCAATATATTTGTTTTGCCTTGTGTTCTAGAACTCACCTGTTTCTTTTAGTATCAAGGGATGTCTTCCTACTGATAAGCAGTCAACACATTTTGACCCCTCCTAATTGGTTTCAGGGCTATTTTCCGGACTTGACCGGGAAAGAGGTAATCTAGAGGCTACAAAAATATAATAATTGTTATTTAATATATTGTACATAAAATGGTGCTGGCTAATGACAGATGGTGTACACCCATGATGTTGGTGTACCTGTAATATTCTTTATTGTTTGTGTATACGGCACTTGTTGAAAACAAGAGAGAGCAAGGTTAAAATCTAATACAGATTTACAATTTATCATATGCAAATTTTATTAGGTTCTTGTTGGATACAATCAAGTTACACCCAGATGCCGGGTTTCCCTACAAACTTTTGGCTACTTTTCATTACTGACAGTATTTGGTCCACACGCGGTTCTACCTTTCCAATTCCACGGAGGAGGGGGCTCAGATACATAGATCTTTCCTGGACCATTTCAATTTATTTGGATAGAAGAATTCCCTTTCCCAAGACTAATACCATATTTGTTAATTTCGGCCTGGTGGTCAAGGACTACAGAGTCACTAAGTCATTGGATTGCATAGCAATTTTCACAGTTTATCAAGCTGTGGGAGTGATTCTTCCTTATCTCATTCAGGGAAATTCTAGATGGGTAGCATCCACTTCTTGGGCAGCCAAAGGGAGACTTTTCTGAAGAATATTTGTAATGCTGTCACTAGGGCTTCCCCTCACATGTTCACACCCCATTACATTCTTACAGTCGGAAATGAGTTATCAAGTGCTTTTGGTTCTACAGATTCGTCTTCCATACACAATGAAAATTAATTTGATTCTAAAATAAAATTGACTGGGTGGTGCTGTATTTTTCCTCTGTGTTGTTGTCTCTCAGTGGTTGACCTGAGATTCTCATTTAGTCAGGTCTTTGGTGAAGCGGATGCATGAGGAGGTAATGCTCAGGTTACTTACTGATATTTTTCATTACTCTGATTCTATGTCTTTAAGTTTATAGGTTTGATTTCCCACTGTAAGAAATTGGGTTACTGGTTGAGGAGGGTGTACCCCTTCTCAAGCAGCAACCACAATTCTATGCTCAACCCTCGGGTAGCTTGGCACAGAGCAGTCAGGCTTAACTCAGAGGTAATGTGTAAACTATTTGTGTAACACTTCAAACAGTAACACAGTGAAAAGGCACCATATAAGGAGCCCATAACTGAGTTAGAAAAAACAGAGTTGTGTTTAATTAATAAAAACAAGACCAAAATGACAAAATTCCAATTAGCAGAAGGAGAATTTTAATGTTTTTAGAGAAAATAGAGCCAAGATTCGTTAAGCGCCAACTGTGGATATCGGACCCATTTTGTAAATCGGGACAGTTTGGAAATTGTGGAGATGAAATGCGTGGGTGTTTTGTAGGGTGTGGGAGACTGCTTGCATTTGTGTTTGCTGCAGGCGAGGCTTATGGTGGGGTCAGGGAGGTCGGCCAAACCAACCAGACAACTTGGCCATAAGGCGGGCTCCCAAGCTGCTAAATATTGGCACACACACTGTTCTATCAGGCTAGTCCATATGCACTACCTGATTGCCATTTAGGCTGTCTGTCCCTGGCGGTGGCAGGGGCTGTGGCTCCCATGCCTCCCACTCACAGGATGTGGGCCTGTCTACCTGCCGTTGACGATTTCGCTACAGATTTCCTTTCTTCTTGGACAGGCCTTGAGCATCTGGGGAGTCACTTTGTTTCCGTGCTGTTTGGGTACATTCCTGCCTTTCAGGTCCATTCTGGGATTGGATCTTCCACCTGCTGTTGCAAGTTGTTTGGGGGCTTTTTCATGCCATGACTTCGGGCTGCGTATTCAGCCATGTTTGGTGCTACTCCTTTTGGGATTGATGCAGCATTATATATGGTTCTCGCTTACAAGTCTTTGGTTCTTCTTCCCCTTCGACATACTCAAGTTCTGCCATGCACTTGTCTTCCAAGGACAATTCGGCAATACCATTGATTTCAGCTTATATCTATATTTTGCAAGTATTGTACACCAATGACTGTGACTATATGTGGAAGTCTGTTCTGAAAGTCCTTAGAACAACTCCAAATTATCTTCTCTAGTCATCCATGCTGTAGGGCGATGTTGCAGGAGGGGGCTGTTGGTTTGTTCTGCAGGTCGTCTTGTGTACTTGCCTTTTTGGCTGTCTCATGGAGTGTCCCTCTTTTGGTATTTCTCTGTCACAAAGGCTGGGTTCTGGACTTGGTTGACACAGGTACTCTCTTGACTTCATCTACCTGCCTCAAACTTTGAGTTGCATCCTTACTCCTGCCCTGTTCATGGGCGGCTAGGCCCTTGTTACCATTCCTGCGGCCAGGTGGAGGTGTCCTCCTTCCTCTTTTTTAATGTGGTAAGTGTCAGTGGCTATCCTACAGTGCTAGCTCTCTTAAGATTCCTTATCCCTCATGACTTGTCATTTTTTCATGATATCCCTGCATGGCATCATTCCTCTGGGCCCTGTTTGTGCCTTATTAACGTCCATCGATTTACAGGTTGTATCCTTCCTTGCCCCTCCTGTGGGACATCTGCGGTTCTCCTCCAGTCCATGTTTCTCTAGTGGTCTACTCAACAACATCCCTTGGATTCCTCATTGTGGCTGCACAGTCTCTGTTGCACCAGGAGCTGCCTCTGGGCTTTGTGGGGCCTGAGTACAATCTGTTCTGGGGGTGGTTACACTACCGGTCAGCAGGGTACTTGGGATTCAGTCTCCAGTTCCACCTCTCTGATGGCTTCTCTCCCAGGGTCCTGAATGGATGAGGGTTTTTTGAAGGTCTTTGCGGCCATTGTGTTGGTTTTTTTTGAGTGCCTAGGCTTGATTCCGTGTGGTCTTATCATCCTTCAGTACTCAGTTCCTTCATTGCTGGCTTTGTCTCTTCCTCTTCTGATTTCGGAGGACTTGCAACAGGACTGGACTTGGTGGTTAAAGCCCTTGCACCTTTTCAGGAGGGCTTTTATATGTCCTTCCCCTCTGTTGGGGATCATGGGGTGCCTGAATGTCCTCCCTTTGGGCCAGGGGTTTTGGATCTTCAGTTCCATGTGTAAGGTCCGCCAACTTGAGAGGGCTCAGGACTGTCCATTTTGGCTCTCCTGATTTTTCGCATTCTGCTACAGGCCATCTTGCTCAAGTCTGCCTGTTTCTCAGGATATTCAGTTTGTGACTGCCAGGGAACAACAGGGTCCTGTGGCTTCTGGTCATTTTGGTTCAGCTCTTCTTTTGGTGCCTGACCAGTTTCTTCTTGGAGGGTCCTTTCTATTAGTTCTGGGTCTACTGGTGCCTCTGGTGGGCTGGTTGAGCAAGGTGTTTTTCCTCCCCCCACGACCAAGTGCTTCACTCCTGTTGTTTGATCAATTATGCCTGAGGTGGGGATGTCCACCATCTCTCACATCTCTTCTTCCTGGCTGGCTCCTCCGGGTGGTGGGAGCCTGCAGCATGGGGAATGGATGTTTTAACCAGTCCTGGGCCAGTGGTTCTTCGGTTGTTTTCCCTCCTTTCCCTTTCCTCCAGAGGCTTTCTGATCAGGGAGTCGGAGGTGGGTGTTCCGCTGTTTCTGGTGGCAGTGGCACGGGCACACTCATTCTGGTTTCCTCTTCTCTGGGGTAGAGCAACAGGCAGTGGATATTTCACCATGGTTCCTTCTCCTTTGGTTTTTCCCCTTCTCAAGGACCGGTTTCTTGTTCATCTACATTTACCGGTCTGTTGACCTTGCAGGAAGATTTTGAATTTCTGGGTTCTTCTGTTACTGTTTTCTCTTCTGGTCGAGCCTCTCAGAGTCCATCCTCTGTGTTTGCTCAGCTCGTCCTTGGGTGTCCTTGGGGCAGTGGTGGTGAGTGGTGAAAGTCATTGCTTCTTGCTCCTTCTATTCCTCTTTTTTTGCAGTTCCTGCAGATTCCTGTTTTTTTTCCTGCGGCCTTGTCCTTTGCCTTTGTCGCTGCTATAGGCAGCTATAGGGGCATTTTGGGACTCCTTCTGGTTCTTTTGGGGTTCCTTGGGGGCTGGTACTGCCCTGGTTCCAGAGATTTTTATTTTCATCCTTGGCTGTCTTGATTTGGTCAGCCTGGTCACTCCCTCTGGTTTCTTTTGGCTCTCTGCCCCCCCTTTTTTTGCTTTTGGGCATCTCTATTCCGTTGATTTTCAGTCTCTCGCAAGGACGGTGTTCATTTTGCTGGCTGTTACCTCAGCGAGAATGTTGGAGACCTGGTTGCGCTTGCTTGCGGGGTTCCATTCCTGCAGTTTCTATGCCCAGCGGGTGGCTTGCATCTGGGGCCTGATGTTTGGTTTCCAGTACGCACTCTTCTTTTAGGTTCTGTGTTTCTTTTGCCCATTTTCTGTCTGGTAACTTGGTCTCCTGAGGAGGGTCATCTGCTGTCCATGGTCATCCAAAGAATGGCACTGTTTTTTTCTGATGTGGGTAATACCCTTACAGTGGGATTCCTCTTTGTTTGTCACCTTCGGTCGGACTAGGTACTGTGACACCCTGATGCCCTCCTCTTGTGCCGGAGGCTTAAGTTTCTATTTTCTTGTCCTCCTCCAGTTTGGTGTTCCTTCTCCTTTGGGGGTTCGTCATCTGTCGATTCGAGCTTTGTCTGTTGCCCTAACTGAGTGTTAGGTGGCTTCTTGTCTGCTTTTTGTCATGCGGACCCTTGGGAGTTCCCCTCTACCTTTCTCACATTTTCCCCGATCGTTCAGGGTTCTAATGTGGTGAGTATTTTTGAGTCTGTGGTTTTGTCTATGGGGATGTGCCTTTTGTTTACTTCTTCCTACTTCGATAGGTTGTTTCCATTATGTGCTCAGTTGTCCTAGCTTTTTTTGGCTTGGGTGCATCTCACAATGTTAGGGATCTAAGAGGGACAAGGGGGTAGTGTTTTGATTACTTATTGGTAATTGTATTACTCCAAGTCCTTATCTTGCATACATTCCTACCTCCCTCCCTCCTGGCCCTGTGTGTCCAGGCCAAGTGTGTGTTTGGGGCTTGTTGACAAAACAGGAAGTATGGAGGGGTGGAGGAGCTTTTATGCTTGGGAAAAGGTTGGGAGAGGCATGGAGTCCTCACATTGGGCCGACCGCCATCCTGACGGAAATGGGACCGCCCGACTACCTGTCGGCAGTCCCGGCATCGCTATTTGGATGCGACTGCCTTCAAGGCAGTCTCAATGTGTATCTTTTGTATTGCGGCATGTGCTGTGGGCTGCAGCACACGCCACAGTACAAAATAAACACGTCTGACATATCCCTGCACTATGTGGCAGGCACACCTCAGGGCCCATATATCGGAGGGTCAAAAGGGAAGGGGGGCTAGCTACAGGCCCCCAAGTACCTTTCTGCCTGCCTTTTCCTGGCGGGTTAACCGCCATGAAACGGCCGGCGGAAAGGGACATTGTAATCCCTATGGCGGTGCCTGAGCAGGCACTGCCACCATTGTAGGGATTCCAGTCCGTCCACCGGCCCGACGGGCTCCTTGAGCCCGTCGGATGCGTGGCTGTTGGTCTCTCTGCCCACCCTCCGTCCGCCTGCCATCATAATGCGGAGGGCGGTACTGCAAGGTCCGATGGTGGTGGGACTGCCACCGACGGCCTGACGGTGGCGGTCCCACCGCCATTGTAATGAGGCCCATTGTTAGGAATCTAAGCGCAAGAAGGACTCAGAGTAATGCAATTACCAGTAAGTAATAGAAATATTGCTAGGGATGTATTCTTTTTTTTTTCCGAATATATTTTTATTTTTAGTAGCCATAATATGAAAAAATACAGTACGATAAAATACAGAAAAAGCAAAAAAGAATAACATTCACACACATGTTAGAAATTATCACATGATTCTGAGTTAGAAAGTTACCCAATTGCAACCAGGGGAGAAGAAAAAGGAAGAAAAGAAAAAGCTGGTCGAGGAGTGCGGACTATAGGCAAGGAAGAAAAGGAGAAAGAGGAAAGAAAAGAAAGTTGCAGAAAGGAGCATAAAGAAACATAAAGTATAATAACAATACCAAAATTAATCCCATTGAAAACTAGACCAAATCCTTCTGAATTTTAACCAAGAGCAAAGGCGTCTGGCCTTGGCTAGGGCTGATTCCAGCTCATACACCTGTCTGAGAACTGCCCAGACTTCGTTGACATTACGGCTGATAGTATTTATCCAGGCACTTGCTATGCATAAACGGGCACATGCAATGATGATGGTAACTAATGCGCTCGCATGGCTAGCTACCTCATGTTTAATCCCAAGAAAGATTTCCTTTTCCGTAGGCTGAAGGTCACAGCCTAGGTACAGTGTAAGGATTGAGAAAACGTCCTTCCAAAATATATTGAGTCTCGTACTATCAATGAACATATGCCGTAAGTCTGCAGCAAAAAGCTGACATTTTGGACAGTATGATTTGGTAGAAGGTTGAGATATTGACCACTTAGAAATGAAGAAATGAGCTGCGGTGTATAGTACAACATGAAGATTGTCCGGTGCTGCTGTAATTTCAAATTGACAGAGGCTACTACTTGATTGAAAGTGCCCATTGCCTCCTGTATTTCCTATCTATGTTAAGAAGCCAACCTAATTTCACTGATATCTGCAGGCTATCATCGCAAGCTGCTGCGAGGAATTTCTCATAAACTGCACTGATGGTGGCCTATCCGGGGTTCGCATATATTCCTGACAGTATTTCCGAGAGACGTGGCATGTCTGATAGCTTCTGTCCCCATAGAAAAAAGTCCCTTACTTGCAAATATTAAAAAAAGGTACTGTGCGGAAGCCCGAACTCATCTTTTAGTGCAATGAAAGATCGGAATCCCTGCCCGTCATACAATTGTCCAAGTCGGTAAATGCCCTTACGCTGCCAGACTCTTCCGAAATTATCCTGGAATATATCGGGGAGTATTGTGTTACCCCATAACACCGTGTATTGATGCAGTGTAGGCAAAGAGTATTCTTTGCAGATATCTTGCCAGATCTTAGCAATATCCTTAACTACCTCGAATTGGACACGCTTGTAGTAGTTAGGATCAGAGGTCTTATATAGCGTGAACCCAATGACCGGTCCACAGGCTAGCTGATAGGGCAATGAGGTCGGACTAGCATCAAGCCCGTTGAGCAAGCTCTGAATCCGCCCAATAAATGCAGACCAGTAATAAAGCTTAAAATCCGGGAGTTTAAAGCCCCCTTGTTTATAAGATAGTTTGATAAACCTGAGCGCCTTCCTAGCACGTCTGTACCCCCAAATGAAACTACATATAACACTATCCAAACGCTTAAAGAAAGAAAATGGGACCTGCAGAGGAATTGAGCGGTAAAGATACAAAAATGTGGGCAGTATATTCATTTTAATTATATTGCATCTTCCATATATGCAGAGGGAGCCGATGCCAACTGCGCAATTTAGCCGAAACTGTTTTAAGAAGCGACTCATAAATCAAGGTGACAACGTCCTCTACCTGACTGCTAAGGCAGACACCTAGGTACGTAGCCGTTTTTGTAACTCCTAAAGATATAGGCACGGTCTCAGGTTGGAAATTTAGAATGGTCTGACTCTTGACTAAGTTTAGCTTGTAGCGTGAAAAAGAGCCGTAAGCTCATCCTCTTGCATGATGCCGGCTATAGCCGCAACAGGGTTAACAGAGAAAATGGCAATGTCATCTGCATACGCAGTCAACTTGAGTTCCGTACCATTGAGGCTCACAGGGGGGATCCGTACGTTCTGTAACAAATGCCTTATAAAGGGCTCAATATAGAGGGCGAACAATAGGGGAGAAAGTGGACAGCCCTGCCTTGTACCCCTTTGAACAGCAAAATGTGCTGATGAGATGCCGTTCAGCTTAACTGTTGCCACCGGATTTTTATAGAGTTTCTGTACTGAAGAGATAAACCAAGAACCAAGACCAAATATTGACATCGTAAGCCAGAGTGTTTCCCAGGCTACCCTGTCAAAAGCCTTCTCTGCGTCTAACATGATCATCCCTATGTGTCTGTTTAACTTGCTGGATACATCGAAGGCTGCGATAGCTGTGTTAATATGGACCGCAGTATCCCTGCCGGGAACAAACCTGTGCTGTTGGTCAGAAACTAACTGACAAATGAGAGGAGCCAGGCATGAGACCAAAATTTTGGAGACATTTTTTGCATCAGAGTTGATCAGTGATATTGGATGATAAGAGCCTCTGTCCTCAGGCGGTTTTCCCTTCTTGGAGAATACCACTATATTAGTCACACTCCAAGAAGTGGGAGCGTCACCCCCATTAGTAATGCAGGTAGCTAATTCCATCAAAACGGGCACCAGGATATCCCTAAGAATTTTGTAGAACTCAAGTGGGATAGTATCCTCACCTGCCGCCTTGCCAGAGGGCAAAGACTTGATTGTGTCAACCACCTCGGCCAGCTCTATGTCTCTTTGCAATAATACGGACTCAGCCGGGTCGAGCCGTGGTAGGTGGCTCTCTAATAAGTATTCCAGGGGGGTACCGTTATTGTGAAAGGCTGACCACAATACAACTTAGAGTAAAATAATCTAAACTGTTCAACTATATCCTGTGATCGAGAATAGAACAGATCACCTTCAGCCTTCATACGTTTGATTTTAGATCTGGCCTTCCTGTCAGAAATCTGAGTGGCCAACAGCCGGCCAACCCTCTCCCCATATTTGTACTGCAATGTTTTATGCTTATGGTAGTTAGCAGCGACTTTCTCTGCCAGCCTTCTATTAAGCTTAGATCGTACTTCTAAAAGCCGAAGGAATATTGACTGCTCCACTGGGTCCCTTGCTACCATCGCCTTTGCGTGTTGACGTTCCAGGTCTAGATAGTGTAGGCGATTCTGTTCCGCCTCTTGAATTGCCCGTCGGTTCTGAGCTAAAATGAACTGGAGGGTGGCCCCCCTGATGAAGGCTTTCATACAGTCCCATACCACCGAGATAGAGGCGGTGCCCATGTTGTTTCTTAAATATTCCCCCAGTACTACTCTGGTATGCGCCTGATACTCAGTATTACTAAGTAAGTGTCGAGGAAATGAGAAGGCCCGATGAGTCTCACTGGACCCAATCGGCTTCTGTAGTGAAAGCTACACTGGGTTGTGATCAGATGTAATTTTAGGGCAGACCTCTACACGTGCATTTTCCAGTATTGATCTCTTGATGAAAATCATATCGATGCGTAAGTACTGTTTATGTGGGGATGAATAAAATGTATACCCTGGCGCCGTTGGAAATAGCGTCCGCCATGCGTCGTCTGTCTGGTGCATATTCAATAATTCATACGGAGCTGCCCGCAACCTACCCAATCTGGCCCTTGTTTTACTATTCATGGTATCTATTTTATTATCCATAATGCAGTTGAAGCCCCCCATTACTATCAAATCCCCATCCCAGTGGCGTAGCTAGAGGGGTGCGGGGGGGGCGGTCCGCCCCAGGCGGCACTATTTTGGGGGTGGCCGCGCGGCACTGGCGGCCCGTTGCGGCGTGGCCTTTATAATTTATTTGGGGACACAGTGTCCCCAAATAAATTATAAAGGCCGCCGCAACGGGCCACCATTGCCGCGCGCGCGGCGGCCCAGTTTGAAAGTGCAACTTGCGCGCTGCGCGGCGCGCGCACCTGACCGCAGAACTACTGCCTGACCTGCTTGTTTGTAGTTTGTAGTAACTGCGCCGCCACCTGCAGTGCTTCCAAATTGCCAAAAGTCCCGCGTTTCTGTTTGCTTGACTGTTGGTTGGTCCGTCCCAGCCTCCAGGGCCGTCAATCTTGTAGCGCGTGAGCGCTACCAATGACGGCCCTGGGTGACATTTTGGCCAGCCCTTGCGATGAGAACGTAGCAGTGACGCGTCACGCGCTTCACCGCTACGCTCTCGTGAGGTGTCAATTTTGGCCTGGGGCAGTCAGTGGCAGTGCTGCTTTGGGCGATTTGCTGGAGTGCAGCAGAAGTGAATTAATTGAACGAAGTTCGAACCAACCACCCCTGCCTCCATAGAGACCCTGGACTCGAGCGAGTGAGGTAAGAGGAGAGCAGCAGGAGCTCAGCTAGCTAAACGTTTTCAGAGGGGTGAGTGGCTCATCACCTCCGCCACAAATCCACTTTCATATTACGATGAAAAACGGTTGTTCATATTAAGCACTAAAGCACTGCATTAACTTATCACCAGGCACACGTAATAATGCCAGATAATAATGTTTACTGATCCAGCCCTAGAGCTCCCTCAAGTGACGAGGCCCCCAGGAGTTGCATCACAGAATATTTTTGACTGGCCGTATGTCCTTGGGGGAACTTAAAGCAATTCTTGATGCAAAGACTTTAATGTGTGGCAGGAATATTTGTGCATGTTTGTTGTGTGGCATTTTGCTGCGGTGGTGATGTCTACTATCGTTCTCTTTTATTGACTTTCTGGAATCAGCAGTTTACATTTATCAAAGTGGCTTATCACAGAATCAAATACATTATAAAAATAAAACCTCAAATATCTGGAGCATCTTGACAGAGACCACTTTTTCTCTGACTAGTTGCATTGTGATCCCTGGCCTCTCTCCCTCACACTGGCCCTCCTCATTCTCTTCCTCTCTCGCCTGTTGGTCGCCCCCCTAAGTATGTGCATCCACAGTCCCTCTACCAATTTACCTGCCTCTACTCCTTCATTACCTCCCGCTGCTCTCTGACACAAGCCTGTCCATGTTATTGCACGTTCTCTTTTCTTCCTGCATCGCGTCCTCTTCCATGAGGTCCCCTCCCTGTCAGGAGTGTGTCTTGCTGTGCATTGCCCTCCCAGGTTCTTTCGTGTCCTCCGTCCCCAGACGTGAACCAACCCCTGCCGTAGAGACCCTGGCTCTGGCTGCCACCACTGTGGAGTGCTGCTGGAGGCAGAGTGAGGTAAGAGCTAAACGTTTTCAGAGGGGATATTTAGAGAGTGGCAGAGTGGCAGCATAGCTGCCAAGGTTTCAGATGTGTGACATTTTCTCATAACTTCAGTGTAATTATGATTGACATTTCAACGACTATGAGCATAGCTGCCAAGGTTTCAAATTGCTATGTGTGACATTTTCATGATTAAATTGTAATTATGAGTGACATTTCAACGACTATGAGTGACACTTTTTGCGAGCAAAACGCAAGCAATGAAGACGAGGGAAACATATATATATATATATATATATATATATATATATATATATATATATATATATATACACCCATTTGAGCAATGAGAAACACTAAGAAGACTAAAACTGGTGCAAATGTCTGCGGCGGCGGACTCCTAATTACAATAAAATTATGAAAATATCACACCTAGCAATCTGAAAGCTTGGCAGCTATGCACTTTGAGGCTGCTCTTTACTAACTGACGTTGGAACTACTCAAAACAACAATGTACAGTAGAACGATTCTTACTGTGTATCATCTGTGACTTGTCCATGCACATCAAGGGTTGAATCTCTTTGGCAGTACCCCCATATAAGTCATGTAGATTGCACAATTTTCTTCTCTAATGTATAATTCAGATGTAGCTTACTCAAATTATTTTAACTTATGTTGGTAATATATTTTAATGGGCACATCTAACAGGGGGTCACAGTAGTGTCACACTACAGCCCATCATCTCCATGATTATCTCATGTACATCCAGGGTTCGATTCCCTGGCTTTACATCCCTTCATTTTCAGTTTGATTGTTATTGTCTTCTTTAATTTAGTCATAATGTGTGGTATTATTTTGGCAATATATTTAAATAGACACACCTAACAGCATCTCATAAGTTTAGCATAATGCAGCCTACCTGATTTGCTCAAGACTCACCTATGTACATCTACTTCCTTTAATCTAGATGTATTTCACTTGTATTTTAGCAGCTGACAATCACACTTAACGTGCTTCATGTCGTCTTTGTCTTGTATCTATTTATTTGCCCTGCACATTTCTTTATTTCGAAACATTGACCCACATCACTGTGGTAGAACATGCTTCACCACCTATCAACCATTAATCCCCAGGGCTTGATTCTCAGGTAGCATCTTTCAACATTCCATTGCATTGTTTGCTTTCTTTTATTGTAATTAATTTTCTAATTACATTTGTGACGGTTAACCCTTAACGTTGCGCCGAATCTCTGTATTTCCACCAGATGACTTTACATTACACACACATTATTCAGCAACAGTGTTTTGTGCAAGTGTGTTAATGCGTCTCACATGAGTGTTGCAAACAATCATGTCACTGGCCTCCTCCAGGCGACAAACTATCTTATCTTATGCTGTGTGCAGTCTATTTTATACTGTGTGTATTACAATATTTAAATTAATTGCATACATACTCTGCTTTCTGTCACAGGCTGTGCCCTCATAGCACCATAAATATAAGTCACTATTCTGTGCGCCAACAAGGATTCAAAAGAGTGACCCTCCGGCTACAGACTTAGACATCTGAAGTGATCAAATCAACCAACTGAGTTTTCTGGCAGTGCAAAACATTTCCCGTTGAGCTAAGGCTAGGGAGCCTTTTAGCCATTTGAAGGTCCTTATTTTCATTTCTTTACAGTCTCCTGCTGAACTTCCATCTATCGTACCCTTACCCAACCCTCTTTCACTTCTATACAGTTTCTCCTCTCAACAATTCATTGTCTTTCTTTGACCTGCACCTCTTACCTACTGTTCCATTTTCATTTTCACATAATCCCAAGCCTCTTTTGACTGTTTTTATCTTACATTCACCACTCTTTCCCTCACATCTATCTTTTTGAGTTTCCTTTCACCTTCAAATCTTCCCCTTTGCACCAGTTTCCCATTCCGGTGTGTTCTATACCTCACTCTTTCATTCTCTCAGAGAATTTCACTCAGTTACAGTTCAGATGCTCGCCTACCTATCTTCTACCGTCACCTTCATGCTTCACAGTGCTCTACACCATTCAGTCCAACTCTTAATCTCTTCTTGCCTATATTTCAAATGCATCTTTACGCGTCTAATTTTCTCATTTCTATTTCTTCCAATTTCCTCACGCTATGCAACTTTTATCCTCTTTCTCTCACTTTCTTTCACTTCCATCTCCTTTGGTTTTACCTCTTGAGTGCAACTAGAACTTGCATTCTATCACATTCCTGTTTTCCTCTCGCTTTCACCTTTTATTTTCTCACATTCGTTGTTTTCTAGACACCCTCTCGTCCCTAGTGCCCCTTCACTCCTCTAATTGCTTTCTCTTTGTTCTCTTCTCATCTCCAGTTGTCTCTCGTATCATATTATAGGACGATGTGTTTCTTGTGCGAGTAAGAATACGCATAATACCAGGCAGAGCTGTTCTGGACCCGCAGATTTAGGTAGTGCGAGTATCACTGTGAAAGACCTATTTATTAATCTCCTGACATCTTCTTGATTTGTTGCCTTTCTGTAGCAGGCTCTCGTGGCCTTTTGTGTGCTTGTTTGGTAATTTAATGCCCGCCCGCCAGTCAGCTATTATGATCACACACATTTGTTTTTATTAGGTATATCATGAGTGTATTTAAGCCCATTATGAGATTTAACAAATTAGATTTTGCTTTGGGGTTATGCTAAAAAAGGGGCGCAATCCCAATGCAAAATCTGGGCCTCAACTAATTAAAAACATATTTTAAAACCCTGCCATAAAGAAATTGGCAACAAGGAGAAGCATGTTAGTAGATCTTTTATGCTTAATTTGTTACAAAGTCTGCATTTTCTAATATTTTTATAGGGTTAAGGCATCTGCTGCAGAGGTGCCCAGTAACTATCGGGGAATAATAATTGGGGAGATAACCCTGGAGGTTAAAGTATTTCTTGGAGAAATATCTGTTTTGTGTAGTCCCAGATCTGACTCAAAGTAGTATAGAAGGTTAATGTGCCTGCAAAGCACATCATGTAATATGCAGATGGCAGATTTTTTTTAATGTAGCTAGGTAAGGTTACTGCTTTGAACACAGATCCTTTTGTTACTTGCAGTTCATAAATAGTAAGCCTTTTAATATAGCACAGTGAGCTATGTAGGATATGTGACTGCTACAACTTTTAACCCTCACTGACTCATGCAACACATCTTCTACACTGATTTACACGCTTGCATGATTTATTTTCTTTTTTATGTTTAAGAAGCTTTATTTAAATATAACAAGTCAATAACATACATTAAAGGCCTAGAGATTAACAATAATAGAATAACATGTAATTAAAATAAGGTAGGCAATAAAACAGAAAAAAAAAAGGCTATTTATATTTTTGGGGGAAATTAAAGGAAAGGAAAGGAGGGAGGAAAAGAAGATGGGGTATAAGATGTCTATATAATCCAAAAACATTAAAACCTACTACAAACCTATGCTCATAAAAACTTCAAAATATAAAAAGCAAATAATTGTTGAAATACTTATATTACCAGATAGTAAAAGAAGGGGAAAGATAACACAAAGAGGAGGGAATTCAAGGGGTTGGAAATTTTCAGAACGATGATGAGAAACATTATTAGTTGCTACTATATTCAAATAATTAGTTAATGGCAACCAAAAACATCTCTATTTACATGTAAATTGCATTGGGAGGCAAAAGCTACATCTAGTCTATGATATTGACATACAGTATTCCACCATGACTTAGTTGAAAGTTTAGTCAAACATTTCCAATTCGTTGTAATTTGTTGAAATGCTAGAGCCAACATCAGGTCAAACAGCCCTTTTTCATAGGAAGATAAAGGAATGCATTCTGAGAGACTTCCCATAAAAGAAGAACAATGGATAGTGGAGTGTGGAAATGGAAGATCTTTGATAAACGAACCCAAATTTGGGACCAAAAGAGAGAACAGAAGGACATGAAAAGAGAAGATGGGAGAGATCTGCTGACGGAAAATCACAGGACCAGCATTTCATATTGTGTGTGTGTGTGAAAGTAGCTATGGAAACAGGAGTAAAATATAATCTGTGATATAGAAAAAACATAGATTGAGTAGTAGAAGCGGATCTTGAAATCCTCAGCGAACGAGCCCAGATCTTATTCCATATATCAGTACTCCACTGAAAGCCTAAGTCCGATTCCCAAGCAAGCTCCACTTTAGTCTTATCTCGTTCTGGGTTTGTGTTGGAAAAGAATTTATATATTAAGGAAGCTTTTGGACTTAATGCTAAGATTTTAAGAAGTGAATCTTGAGTCACGGGAACATTGTCAGAGGGGAGAGAATAAAAGGTGTTTAAAAGTACTTCCATAAGTAGAGAAAATGTATGTAAAAAGATCGGGGGCAATTAAATGTAGCTTGAAATTCAGGGAAAGAACAAGGAGATGTACCATCAAACAGATCTCTAACCCAAGAAATTCCCTTGGCTTTCCATGAGGTCCAGTATATAGATCTATTATTGATAGTTACAAGACAGTTATGCCACAGAGAAGAAAGGAGAAAAATATTTCTGGAAATTAATTTTGGTTGGAAATGAGATTTTAATAGAGAGCAGGTGTGTTTAAATAAGGGAGATGATGTGAGAGTATTCTTGGCAGTAAAGGATAGAACCTCCTTAGTCGAGAAAGGAGCCAACGTACATCGCTCGACAGTGACCCAGAGAGGAGTAGAAGGAGAAGATTCCGTAATAAGCCAATGAGAAGCTTGTTTAAGGTTGAAAGCTTTATGATATAATCGAAACTTCGGAAAGTTCACTCCACCCACAAGTTTCGGCTTTCTGAGATGAGATAAAGAGATTCTAGACTTTTTATTCTTCCATAGAAATTGAGAGAGAAGAGAGTCTATTTTTTAAAAAAGATATCAGGGATATGAATAGGAATCATTGAAAAATAATATAATAAAATGGGAGTAATCATCATCTTAATGGAGTCAAGACGACCCCACCAAGAGAGGAAAAGAGGATTCCAGGATGAAAAGAGTTTAGATATGCGATCTAGTGCAACATTCATATTCAATTTAACCGAGTCAGTAACAGAGTTGGAAAACCAGATCCCAAGATATTTGATTTTGGAGCTATTCCAATGAAAACCGGTGGATTCGAATTGTTGTTTGAGGCAAAATTTTGTAATTGGCAGAACTTCTGTTTTATCAGAATTGATTTTATAACCGGAAACTGCTGAGAAATCGGAGATTTCTTGTAGTAACGAAGGTATAGAAGAGTCTGGATTGGAAATGAAAAGCAAAATATCAGCGTATGCAGATAGTTTCAGATGATGATCTCCATATGGAAATCCAGAGATAGAGGGATTTTGACGTATACGAGAAAGAAAAGGTTCAAGAGAGAGAATAAATAAGAGGGGGATAATGGGCAGCCTTGCCTAACCCCTCTATGAAGTGAGAAATACTGCGACACTTGACCATTAACAATAGTAGAAGCAGAGGGAGTAGAATATAGGAGAGAGATAAGAGAGATGAATTTGGGACTGAAACCATGCCATGTAAGAGATTTAAACAAAAAGGACCAATCCACTCTATCGAAATCTTTTCCGCGTCGATGGAAATTGCTGCAAGCGGGAAAGATAAGGAGGGGCTTTATTGAGAACATTGAAAAAAGACGAGAATTATCGGAAGTCAGTCTACCCTTAACAAAACCACATTGTTCAGGGCCTATTAAATGAGGGAGGAAGGATTCAAGGCGTAGTGCTAAGAGTTTAGCGAAAATTTTATAATCTACATTTATCAAGGAAATGGGACGGTAATTTTTGCAGAATTTGGGATCTTTGCCTTCTTTGTGGATAATACAAATGGATGCTTCTAGAAAGGTACCACTTGCTGCCCCAGTAGAAGAAAAATGTTGGAAGAGGTTGAGAAGTTTTGGTAGTAATAAATTGGAAAAATGAAGGTAAAATTCTACAGAGAAGCCATCAGGGCCAGGGGATTTATTCTTCTTTAAAGAATTTAAGGAGAAGAAGATTTCCTGTAGAGAAAGATCTATGTCAAGAGAAGTGAAGTCAAGGTCGGAAGAAGGAGGAGAAGGAATATTACTAAGATATTCATTGATAAGTGTATCAGTTGGGGGCGACTCAGGAGTGTATAGGGCATCATAGAATTTAGTAAATTCAGCTGAGATATCTTTTTCTTTAAAAGATGTTTACCATCAGTAGAATGAATAGATTCAATAAATGTTTTCTCTTTTCTGGATTTTAAATAGTTAGCAAGGAGTGAACCAACCTTATTGCGACCACCGTAATACCTGGCACTACTTCGAAGCATGGTAAAGGAGGCTCTGTCAGTAGAAATTTTATTAAATTCCATTTTAGCGCGAATAAGTTGTTGCAGAGTAGAATCTGATGAGGAAGTATAGAACCTGTGTTCCAGGTGTTTAATAGAGGCTAATAACGCTTTATGCTCAATAGAAGATTGTTTCCTTTTCCTAGAAACGAAATCAATTATAAAGCCTCGAGCAGCTGCCTTAAAACTATCCCACACCAAGACCGGAGATATAGAAGTATCCTCATTAATAGAAAAAAATTCTTCAGCAAAGGAGGTGAAGGAAGAAGAAAAACTGGATCTTGTAAGAGATAGTTATTAAATCTCCACCGAGATGATTTAGAGTGGGGGGAAGTAAATCGAAATCAGCGACCACCGGAGCATGATCTGAAATTAAAATGGGCTCAATCGAGGAGGAAACAAGATTTTGAGCTAAGGACTTAGAAAGAAATATGTAATCAATCCGGGATAAGGAACCATGTGGAGGGGAAAAAAGGAGAATTCCGATTGATCTGGATTACATAACCTCCAGGCATCGACCAGTTGGGTCTGTATGATAGTATTAAGGAATTGTTTGTGGGTTTTATGTGGGATAAAACGTACCTGGGATTTGCGATCAATAAAGGGTCCGCAACCTGATTACAATCACCTCCAAGTATAAAAAATTCGTCCTTATTTTGAAAAAATTTGTCTGTAATAGTAGGCCAAAAGGAGGAATCAGGTTGAGTTGGGCCATAAATGTTAAGCACAGTGAGAGGGATGTTATTGATTAATAGTTTGACCAGAATCCACCTTCCATCAGAGTCAGTATCTTGTAACAACAGTACATTTCAGTTTTTTGTGGCATAGAATTACAACTCCATTCTTTTTGTGTTGGTAGGGGATGTTAATACTGAACCAACCCAATTACGTTTAAGTTTAAGAGCTTCAGCCTCAGATAAGTGAGTTTCCTGTAACAAAACTAAATCAGGATTATATGAGGCTAGGTGTGAAAGAATTCTCTGCCTCTTTATAGGATTATTAAAACCTTTTACATTCCATGTAACAACTCTAAATGTAACAGTTTAACATTATAGGAACAACAGTATATTATTGAGAGAAAATGCAAATGAGCATGAAATATAAAATGAGCAAATGAAAAATTGGAAGAGAAAAGTGATAGTAATAAGATGAAATGATAAGGATTAGAGACATAGAATGAAAGAGATGGAAAATTAAGGAGAATTGAGACATAACAGATACTTGTCAAATAATAAGAAAGTGAAGGAGGAGAGGGGGAAGGGAGAGATAAAGGAGAGTGAAGTAAAGACAGTACAGATCCAAAAAGGATGACTGAGAGTACATACCTGAGGGGAACAAAGGGAGATACAGCGGGGCGAGGACGACACATTACAAGACGGGCCACCCAAATCTAAGACATCCGGATCGCGTGGAGACGGGGTAGGAAAAGGATAAGAACCATACGGGCTGATAAAACATAAACAAATATGTAGGTGAGTATAAAGGAGACAATAATCAATGAATAATACAAAACAAATAGAACATCTGGTGAAAGCAAAACAGGAAATATAGAAAACTTGAATCACTTGCATGAGAGAGAAATGAACGATATATGAAAAAGAAGAGCAATTCAAAGACAATAGAAGAAACAACTAAGAACGAAGTCATGTCACGACTAGAAGATGATTAAAAGAATAGAACATAAGAAATACATAGGAGGGTCAACCAACAGAAGAACCAGCAATGTCCATGGTACTTGTAGTGTGAGAGTTAATAAATTTCTTAAGTTCTGCAGGATCTTGAAAAGACCGGGTCTGATTTTGGTAAGTAACCTTGAAGATGCAGGGGTGAAAAAGACCATATCGGGCACCCAAAGATCTCAGGGGGCTCGAAGATTGAGGAAATCCCTTCTTCTTGCTGCCGTCGCGTTTGATACATCTTGAGAAAAATACACCCTCTGACCAAGCCAAGAAATTTGTCGTTTGGCTCTAGCTGCTGAGAGAATTGAGAGTAAGTCAGTGAATTTCAAAAAGAGAATAATGACTCCTCTCGGCCTGACCGGAGACGTAGAACTTGAAGAACGTGGACCCAATCTGTGGGCCCTCTGAATACTAAGAGTTGTAGAAGAAGGCAATTCCAGGAGTTTTGGTAAGAAGGAGGAGAAGAAGGAGACAGGATCATCCCCTTCCAAAGCCTCAGGCAATCCGTAAATGCGTAAATTGTTCCTTCTATTCCTGTTTTCCAAATCCTCTGTGTGATGTCGAAGGTCGCAAATCTCTTTTTCTAGGGAAGAAAGTCTCTGAGAGTTGTCTTGCACCTCATTGAGTTGCTGCTCCACCAAGGAAACTCTGTTTTCCATTGTTGACCACTTCTCCTCCAAGAATTGCATTTTGCTATTAGTCTCCTCTACAAAAGGGCGCAGAGCTCTTATCTCATCGAACAGCATTTCCAAGGAGATAGAAGAGGACGATTTATCAGGAGAAGGAGGATCATGTTTTAGCCGTTTAGTGGATGATGAGGGTGGTGAAGTCTTTGCGGTAGCAGATTGTGAAGGAGCAGATCTATTTGAAGCAACGCCTGCCATCTTTTTCCCGTTTTGGGATGAAGGTGGTGTTGAAGAAAAGGCCGGCGTTGATGGAGAAGAATGATGTTTTGGAACAAAAACAAATTGCGGCTTGCGGAGTCTTCTCATATGTAGAAGTAACAACAACAGCTCATAGGATATTATATGAACTGTAAAGTAAGCGCAGACTATAATTTCCACAAAAGGGAAAAAAGAGTATTCTGTTATGAGACTTCAAAAGGAGAGCCAACAATAGTTAAAATGATGTAGGTAAGATATGTATCCGAGGTTCACCACATCCAACCATGTAGTAATGCTCAGTTAGGATTGTAATCGAAAGGTGTGTATTTAAAGATTACTGAGAGCCAAACTGCGATACAAAATTCCCTGCATGACATGACAACGCGTGCAATACTGTTAAAATATTCTCCAGGGTGCGTTATAAGAAGGTAGCTGGCATTGTTATTAGTATTCTAAGGAAAAAGATGCATTTATTGAGGAGTCATGAGGTACAGCCATCCATAACAGCAAACATACTGTTTAACGTTTTCCTTAAAGAAGCACTCAAGCGTGCGCTGGTTGAAAGACAGTGTATTTTTTTTCCTTTTTCCTCCCTGTTCTCTTTGTGGAAAATCCTCAATAAACAATGACGCGGGAGACAAAATGGCGGGCGCACTGAGGCAATCACATCGACGGCAAATTCGAAAGCATTCCGAGCGAAATTCTGAATAATGAAGCGCTCACCAGGTGCGTAGCATCTTCCGACGTGAGAGTGAGGTGTTTCTCTCCTCGAGTGCTTATATAGATACCCGTTTGCGGCAGGAATTCGTCCCGGTGCGGCGGAGTCTCCGGCTCAGGCGGCCATCTTGAGTGGCGCCGAAGCCACGCCCTGCATGATTTATTTTCAATCTGTATGTTATGTAAATCGCTCTGACACCCTGCATTGGGATGTGTAGCGTTATAAAAGAAAGTAAAATAGTGCTATTTAAATTGTGTGTAAATACTGGGACAGACCAACGCATTTGAGATACTTACAGTTCATGCACTTGCATAAAGGGGCCTAACAAAGTCAAAAGCATGCCTCTCTTAAGTACCTGTGAAGAGATAACCAGCTGTGTGCTTTTGTTTCCCTCCGTTGTATTTACATTTAAGTGTGAGGTTCCAGGCCACTCGATCAAAAGGAGGCCTAATGGCCCCTTAACTTGCCCTTTATCTTTGGTCCAGCTGGAGATAAATATGGAGAAAAAAAACTCACTGCCTGAACGTTGCTGCTGGGAATGAAAAGCAGTCAATGTGCAGGTGTTGCTGAACGTGTCTAGGAGTCTGAAAATGACACCTGGACAAGTTCAGCATATTTCTGTGGGGCCAACTTCTTGGCAGGGTGGACGGCGTTCACCCTGTGAAAATAATGGGTGGGCGCTGTGCACCCCGCAATTGTGCCCTGGTTGGTGTCTTTCAGTGGCTGCATGGTTGTTTCAGTCCGAATCCTGGCGATTCACAAATAGAAACTTACCTAGACTTTTACTGGCACATCTACTAATGTAACAGACAGGCTAAAACCCTGAGTAGGAACCGAATGGCTATCTGTACATCATCCTGAGCAGTAGTTAATGCAAAATTAATTCGCACAACCTTTTGGACTTTGGAGTGTATTTTTATCCAAGGCGAGGGGTTAGTCGACCGGTGGCTCTGACAATTTCTTTTGGTCATAGAAGTCAAGGTGTATGAAAGAATGACAAGGTCTCAGATTTTTTTTTACTTCATATATTGTGACTCTTTCATGTAGAGATTTTCATTGAGACAAGTCATTTCTAACGAGTGGCCGAAGTGGGGGGAAATTGTAAGGAAACGTGGGCAGAGAATGAGAGGGTGGGAATTACCTGAGGATTGGGTAAGTGGGCGGAGTAAGAGGTGTGGCCAGAAAGAGCAAAACGTCACATTTTTTAGTATTTGTTTGGCATTTCACTGGCCAGTTAAAGCTTATTACGTTATTTAATTCAACCAATAGATACACATGTTTATTTACGGTTTAATATGAGTTATTGACTTTAAAATACATTCACAAAGTGGGCTACGTTTCCAAACACCATGAATGATTGCCGTAGCCCTCTGCTGTGGGGGCCCAGCAGGAGCTAAATTATATCTATGCCCGCAAGCCCTGCACTTCTCACAAAATGTACCTCACCGGCGAGTTGCCGCCCTCTGACAGCTGGGACGTGATGTGACGCCCCCTCCGTATGGTAATCAATGTACAGGATGTGTCAGATAACAAGACAGTGAGGGTTACAAGGTGTAGGAGTCGCATGCCCTTCTTAGCTCACTGTATTTTATTGCAATTTAAATGGAGCAGACTACAAGCTAACATTTTAAAATGGATGTATTTATCCGTTATTCTTTTTATTATGAATATCTTTCTTTTTCTTATTCTTTCAAGCTTAGTTAAGATGAAGCGAATAAAAGAAAGTGGTGCAGCCTTTAGAAAAAAGAAAAAGGGTAGAGAGGAAGAATTAAAAAAGTATGAAGGTGCACTACTGAAATACCTCAGTCGCGAAACAGAAACTACTAGTACTACTACTGTTACTGAAGCAATTTCCGATTCTGAATTCAAACCATCATCAAAGTCAAGTGATCCTTCAACTTCATCAAGTGATAAGGGGTGTAATGGACAAAAAATTCCAGCTGTTGAATTAAAAGATGTTGGTCTTTGGCCAAGTAAGATTAAAGATGACACACGTATCTTACTGGTAGGACAAGGGGCGTGTGTGGTTCAACATCTAGATTCTGATTTTGGTGAAGTGATTCGTGAGGGTGCTTTAATCAAAGGACGAACCAGAAAACTTACACGCGAGTGGTTTTTCAAACTCTGCCAAATAATGAAAAAATGTTGAGGTCGTGGTTGGTGTACTCTCCTTCCAAGAAAGCTCTTTACTGCTTTTGTTGCAGACTATTTGCAGACAGAAGTCATTCAAATTTTGATTCTGCAGATGTATTCAACACGTGGTGGAAACTCAATCCTAAAATTTTCGATCATGAATCTAGTGTGGCCCATGTTCGATGTTTCACACAATGGAAGGAGTTGGAAATTAGATTCCGATGTGGAGCAACAATTGATAAAAAGGCACAAGAACAAGTTGAAAACGAAGTAAAAAAGTGGAGGGAGATACTTTCAAGATTGTTGGATATCATTAGATTCCTAGCTAAACAAAATTTGGCTTTACGGGGTCACCGAGAAGGAATTCATTGCAAGACTGATGATGAACCTTAATCAACAGGAAATAGTGGAAATTTTCTAGAATTAGTTCATTTGTTGGCGAAATACGATCCAGTGTTACGTGAGCATACTGTAAGAATTAAGCTGGGAAAAAAGTATGCTAAATCCTATATGTCGCCTACTATTCAGAATGAGTTCATAGAAATTTTGGGAGAAAAAGTAAGAAGCAAAGTTATTGAGCAAGTGAAAGAAGCAAAGTATTTTTCTATGATATTCGACAGCACCCCTGATATTTCTCATAAGGATCAGACGAGCCAAGTTTTACGCTACGTTATGATCAATGGAAATAAAGTGATGGTTGTGGAATCATTTGTCGATTTCATTGAAACAAAAGGTAAAACCGCTGAGAATATTTCAACTATGATTTTGCAGAATTTAGAAAGCAACGGAATTGATATTCAAAATTGTAGAGGACAAGCATATGATAATGCTGCTGTGATTGCTGGTCAACATACTGGTGTTCAAAGACGCATCAGGGAAATTAATGGAAAAGCAGAATTTGTCGCATGTACAAATCACTCGCTGAATTTGGCTGGTTTACATGCAGCTTCTGTTGCTGTGAATTCTGTTACCTTTTTTGGAACTGTGGAGCGTTTGTTCTCGTTTTTTTCTTCCTCGACCCATCGCTGGGATATTCTGACTTCAGTCACTGGTCATAGTGTCAAGCGTGTAATAGAAACTCGGTGGAGTGCACGGGGAGATGCTGTGAGTGTTGTAAAAAGAATTACTCAAAAATCTTAAGTGCTGTAGAACGTTTAACTGGTGAAGAAGAAAATAGAGTTACCAGGTCAGATGCTGGTGTGCTGCTTGTTGCTTTACAATCTTTTTCCTTCCTGTGCTTTCTTGGCCTGTGGGAATCCGTCCTTGTAGAAATTAACGACACTCAGGTCTACCTCCAAACCAAAGGATTGAATATACAACAATGTGACATAAAACTTAATGCTTTAAAAGCATTTCTAACTGAAAATAGGTGTGAATTAGTTAACAATTCAGTAGCTTACGCCAAAGAAATTTGTGATGATCTTGGGATAGTCATGGATCGTCGGTGTAGAAAAAGAAACTAATGGCAGGTGAAGAATCACGAGATGCTGAATTGTCATACGAAACTGAGTTGAGGAGAGAAATGTTTTCTTCACTGGACCGAGTGATCCAAGAAATCACCACAAGATTTCAACAACTTCATGTTCTTGCTGAAAAATATGCTTTCCTTACTCCATTGAATCTTTTGAATGATAAATACGAATGTCAACTAAATCATTATCATGGTGACATTAATGAGGAAGAGTTTGTCGTTGAGAGAAAAAGACTTCAGAGTTTTATTTCTGTTGCTGCTACGCAACACGAAACAGAGACATGGAAGGACAGTCCCCTTGAACTTTTGCAGTTTATTCTAAAATACAGTCTTGAGAACTCCGTTCCAAATATTGTAATACTACTGCGAATTTTCCTCACAATTGCTGTAAGTGTTGCAGGTTTGGAGAGGAGTATTTCTAAATTGAAATTGATTAAGAATTACCTAAGATCTACAATGAGTGCCTTACGTTTAAGAAATCTTGCCATACTGTCTATAGAACAGCAACTGAGTGATGAAGTAGACTTCGACGATGTCATCGATGATTTTGCTAATAGAAAAGCAAGAAAAATAACATTTTAGAATGTTGGATTTAAGTTTTACTTGAAAAATAAACAGTGTTGTCATTTACTTTCCTATACATCATTTTGAATTTTTGTTGTATTTTTGGTGTGTATTAAGAGGGGCTGCAAACTAAAACAATATTTTTTATATTATTACAAGACCTAACAATAAAGTCATATTAACCTTAGTGTTGTTTTCAGTGAATTTACTATAATGAATTCATGTCTGTCTCCCTCCCCCCTCACCCTTCTTGTGCAGGGGCCCTCCCACCATGTTTGGGGTACAGTTTCTGAGGTGGGCATGCGGGACCCCAGGCTTCTCATCTCGGAAGAGGCCAGAGCGGTCTTTGGCACCGAACGGCACGTTATTGATAAAGATCTGATTGACTGTCCTAATCCTCCGCAGTTAAACGGTCGATGGCCCCGCCACTCCCCTCCCTTCACACACCAGGGGCTGAAGGTGACCCCCACCCGGCAGTGTGCAAGCCTTGCTGTTCCGTACTTGACACATTATTATGATTTTACTGTTCTTGTAGACTTTTAACACTGTTGGTTACCATGAAAGTAATGTGAAAACAAAATCGCAGAAAAATGTAATGTTTCTTGTTTCTTCTGAATATTCAAGGAGTGCCGCAGCGCCGGAACAGTTTGTCCCGGGCCTTGGATAGAGTTGAACATGTTCCCATGTCCCCTACAGCTGTGTTTAAGGATTGTGATGATAATGTGTCGCCCCTCCCTGTATTTTAGCTTTGGGCCCCCGGGCAGGCTGTGCACCATGTGTGTGCTGAGGCTGCTCTGAAGGAGAGATGCACTATTACAAGCTGGTTTTGTGTCCCAAGAGCACACGTCTTTTCATTCCCAGGGAGTTGGTTGCTGCTGCTTAGAAGTAATGACAGTGCGCGACCCCTGGTTGTTGCCTTTGGGCCACCAGAGTGGGCTTTGTATCCGGTCTGTGTTGGCAAGGTGGAGCTGACTGACCCCTTTGTGCTGCGTTTAGTTCTAAGGGCACACAGTGAGTCATTCCCTGTGAATAATTAATTTGCTGTTTTTGAAAGATAAAGAATCACAGGCTTCGACACTGTTAAATTGGTTTTGGGTCCCCAGAGCACATCACGTTTGTGCAGGTCCCCACTGCTTTAATGGGGGACCATGATGTATGGTCATTTAATGTCAGCTGTAGATGATGGATCCCTGAACAGTGTCATGTATGTGCATGTTTGCATTGTGCTGAGGGGATTACCAGGTAATTGTTCACGCAGCTCTCTGATGGATGTCACATGCGGTTTTTCTGAGTCCCCAGATAGATCATGCAGTCTGTGTGTTCTCTTTTGTACTGCCAGTCACCGGTGTATTCAACTGTGTAGCCTTGGACCGTGTCAAGTATGTGCATGTAACTTGAATGATCGAGGTAACTATTAGCGGCGATACTACGTGTCTCTCGGACCTCTTTCAAGTGCTCGCCGTCCTTTATCCCCAGCACCCCTTCCCCACCCAGGGGTGGCAATCTGAGGGATAGCCCCGGGCGCCACAAGCTCTAGCTACGCCTCTGCCCCATCCCACCCCAGCAATTCCGAACTTAAATGATGAAAGACATTGGGGCAATCAGAAATGGGACCATACACAACACAGATCGTGCTTTTACACCCTGATATCGACAGCTGAGCTATCGCCCATCTCCCCTTGGGATCAGCTAATGTGTGCAGGATAGTAACTGTTAGATTTCTAGCTTTCAATATGTCAACCCTGCCAGGTATGTATTCAACACCTCTTGCATGGAAACTGTCCGTGCAAACTACCTGGCTCCTTTGCCTGCAAAAATTGAGACATTTTCTTGCCAATGTATAACGAACGCAGGTAAAAAGGCTATCTAATTGGAGCCCGCATTTCTTCTCATTCGCCTCATAAAAATACATTGAACACAGCAGGGGCGTAGTTATTAACAGTGCAGCAGGTGGCCTGACACCGGGGCCCGAGGGCGTGAGCGGCCTATTTTATCCTAATTAGCAGTTTTTTTTGTTTTTTACATTGGGAGCGCAGATTACTTGCCTGGATTACGGTCGTCGGTGCACCTGGCACGTCACTGGAACAGAGAGAGGCCCAGCTCCTCTTGAATAAATGCGCCCGAGTTTGATTCTATATAAATTGCTAGCAAAATAAAGAAAAAGAAAACATTTCCATATGATTAGATCAAACCCTTATTAACTAACCGTGACTGTAATAAATTGGCGGGAACGGATGTATAAATGCGTGTAATCCCCATATTATATGCTCACTAGCTACTCCGGATTTACTAAACAGCAGGCGACTGTCCAGAACCGGGTACAAAAATGTAAGTGAGTCTAATTGGCCTGACAGCGCGTATTAATACATTCCCTCTAGGTCTTTAACGTACGTGCACCGGCTAACACGTGTAACAACAATTACACGCTTGTCAGGTACGCTCCACTTAACACAGGACCTGCTTTGGGGTACACCTGCCATGTTTGTTACTGAAGAACAAGTGTATATTTAATGGCGTTCTTTGGTGGATGCGAATTATAAATAATGTCGAGTTCTCTTCCTCTTTCAGCCCATTTTAACAATTAGCGTAAGCAATATACCATCTCATGCCTTAAGGAAAAAAAATGTATCATTCCTGTTCGAAGCCCTTGTCACTCCAAGGTGACTCGTAATGGGATAATTAGCGTGAGGTTAACACTTGGTAAAAAAACATTTTTTTTTCTTTTTAATATTGCAGTTTTATTGGTCACAGGACTACACAGGCTTTATCTCAAACAATGTTTTTCTGAATTAGGCTCACAGTGTGGCATCATCCTAGCAATGTTTTATATCATTCAAATAAATGCAAAATTATAGGCTTACCATCCGCAAGAGAACCATCAGTTCAAATATTTTTTTTTTTTACTAAAATAGAGCACCCAATTGTTTTCTGATGTGTGAAACACGGCAGGAGGTTGTGAAGAGCCTGTGCCTTATTAGAAAAATGATTGGAACCGTATATGTGAGAATCCGATTTTTAAGGCTACAAAAGAACATACTGGGTTAGAGTCACAAAAGTGACGCAAACCATCACACAATGTTTTTTTACCAATTTACTTTCCAGCTCAAAACTTGTTTTGCGTCAGAAAGTCCCCCACAAGTAACGCAAAACAGCGTGAAGCATTTCTTTGCGCTACTTAGCGCCAAGGGGGCGTTACATGGGTGGCACTTTGGCATTCCCATGCTTCCACCCATGCCTTTTGATGCAAAACCCTATCTACAAACAGTTGTAGACAGGGTTTAGCGCCAAAAGTTAACGCCATCTGAAACGAGGCGTTAAGAAGAGAAATGTTTTCATTTCTCCTTTCTTTTACTACTTTGCATGCTGAAATCAGCGCTGGCGCTAAGGAGAGGGGAGGAAAGAGCCATATCTCTGCAGACATGTCGCTCTCCTGCTTCCTCCTTGCCACGCAATGCAGAGCAGCATTTTTGGTTGCTGCGCTGAGTTGTGTGACTTCTTTGAAAATCTGCCCACACTGTTGTAATGCCTTTAAGGGGCAGATTTACTAAGATTTTACGCTGTGTTTGTGTCACAAAAGTCATGCAAATCGGCAAAAATTATTTTTGTCCAATTTTCTTTCCAGCGCTAAACTTGTTTAGCACTGGAAATAACGTGAAAATAACGCAAAGCAGTGCATAGCGCTGCTTTGCATTACTTAGTGCAAAGGGGGGCATACTATGGGTGGTGCACTGGCTTTCCCATGCAACCACCCAAGGTTTCTAACGCTAAACCCAATTGGCCTAATGGCTAGAGCAGTCGACCTTGAAGCTGGGGAACCGGACTTGAGTCTGGACGGGGACGCTTAATATCCTGTGATTCTGGGCAAATCACTTAATCTCCTCGTGCCTACCAAAAATGAATGTGTCCATGTGTAACGTAACTGGTGCTCATGTAAAGCGCTCTGATAACTTCGGGTTGAGTTTGCACTATATAAAACTCAAAAAAAAAAAAAGTAGACAGGGTTTAGCGTCAGAAAATGGTGCACCCTTCAACCAGGCGATATGAAGGAGAAATCTTTTTTTTCTCCTTTATTTTCTGACTACGCATGTGTGCTGCACTGTACAGCACACATACAAAGTGGACAAATGTTTAAAATTAGTCTAAGCACAGTATTTTGTACTGGAAGGGTATCCTATGCTTGGCACCTTTGTGCCATAGTGCAAGGGTGTCTCCGTGAGTCTTGACTCACGGAGACACCCTTGCACTATGGCACAAAGGTGTCTCCATGACGCACGGCAGCTAATGTCAGCGGTTGTGCTAGCGAGGGAGGAGAATGCCATATTTCGGTAAATTTGGCGCTCTCCTGCTCTCTCCTTCTCACGCAGTGTAGCATTTGTGGCTGCTGCACTGCACTGCATGAGAAATTGGTAAATCTGCCCCTGAGTCTCGTATTAAATATGGCCATGCAATATAATTTTATAGGGAGCAATATTATTTTTACCTAGATTTGAAAGGGAGCTGAGTTTGTAGTGATCAGCTTCACTACAGATCATGTGGGAGACAGCGTGCTGATACTCATTGATTAGGAGTTCAAGATCAAGTTTTATTTGAAATTAATTTCCACCACTGCCGAGGTCAACAATATAAAATTACGTTTTGCAAATAAAGAATGCATTACATATATTCAAAAATTCATAACAACTATTAAATACCCCCCAAAAAAACCTTTAAAAAAATTAACAAGTTAATTCAATGTTGACATTATAGATGAAAAAAACCATCTACTCTTGTTACACTGTACCTAAAATATAATGGATTTAAGAACGTTTCAGATGTTCTGCAAATGCTGGGCAAATATTTAACACAGGATTCAAATCTTGAGTATACAGTAGGGGCACTATCAGGAATATACACACAGCAGCTGCTGCCGATGACGCGACAGGCTCCACCCCTATCAGCCAGGATGACGTCTAAAACCATCCGGTTTTGAAGAAAGACGAGCCTCGTAGCCTGAATATTAGTCAGTATACAGGCAGTAGTATAAATGACTCCCTCAACTACTCTAGCAAGGTGACGGATATTACGGCTATTGAACATGAGGCCCCAGAACGGCAGAATGCCCTTCATTATGTCAGTAAATTGCTGCAAGGATGTATCTGTTTGATCAATATCATCTGGATTGACAACTCCCCTAACTTGGGGTGCTGGGGCACTCCTACGCTGCAAGCCATGAGTTTTGTGGTAGTTGGGAGGGGCTATATAGACAGGGGGGAGGAGGTAAGAAAGGTAGCACCGCCCTGACCATTCCTCAGGGAGCCACACATAATCACGAGTACCACAAACAAAATAAACATTAGGTGGTGGGATCAAGGGCGGACTCTTGGGTATTCTCAATATGGAAGTGGTGTTGCATCTACTGTCCCCCACCGCTATGTCTCCCGCCCCTTGAACACAAAAAGGGGCCAATACGTCTACCACCGCCAGGGGTATGGGCTTATCTTCCGTGACATTGCGGACTTGGAAGGATTGGTAATAGTCAGATATATTGAACTGTGAAAACCTATCTCTATCCATCCCTGTTCTGTTTGCCTTTCTACCTCGATCTGCTGCTCTGAGACAAGTGCTCAAGAACACTCGATCGAACCGCCCATCTCCCGGGGAAACACCAGGTGGGGACCTATGCTGAGTGTGCACATTCATTGTCAGAGAACGGGAAATGGTACTTCTGCGTTCCAAGGAGTCTGGTTGGGAGAATGAGCGAATCAAGCTAAGTAATGTAAACCATCCCTCACAGCTACTAACATGAGATAGAGGCATAGGCAGCAGGTTCTCACTTCAATGCGTGACGGAAGGTAGCAAACCACACACCCAACATTTCGTTGTACATGCGTTTGATGCAACATCTGAATAAAAATATTGTCCTTATAGGACTTCCGGTGCTCTTCTTTGTGAGGTGCTAATGTACCCAAAAAATGTTCAGGAGGGGCAGGTGTAGTACTGATCCAAGCGTGCACAGGATATGTCTCTTCTAGGAAAAACAGCACCCCAAACACAAATATCAGAGAAAGCAAAATTATGGCAACAAACACTACTTTACTCTTAGTCGACCAACAGGACCAAACAGGATCATTTGGAGTAGGACGCGGTGCCGCAAAGGGCTGCTCCTCATCAGGGACAGGACGGGCAAAGGGATACATTTGGACAACTTCAAGGGCAATTTATAGGTGTCAAAAAGGGAAAGAAAAATTCACAGGCTAGAGCCACTTATTGCAACCACAGTACCAGGGGGCACAAATCACCCAGTGTCCGTTTAGAGCCTCACTGGCAGGCTCCTATTGTTCATCAACGACGGTGCTATGAAGCACTCTCACGGAGGAGCTGTGTGATCACAGCCCTTGCAGCAAAACAAATCCTTCTTCTTTCAGGATAGGGCACCCTCCCTCCCGGGCAAATACCCTCAACTATCCTGTCCAGTGTCCAGGGCAGTGCACCAGTGTAATTCGCCCTAGTCTAATACAGGCACCTTAGTCACAGCACCTGCGCCCTAAGCTCGAGTCCTTCCCTAACTCCTAGGCTGTTCGGCTGGTGCACCGTCCTTTCTCCGGGGCCTCAAATTATACTTGGTAACTCCAGGCACTGTTTCATCAACAAAAAGGGGTAGAAACTCGGGATCAGATGGGCATCGAAATTCAGATTCCGGTGTATCAGAGACGGTGTTATCTGAGGAGGCCCTTATCTCCGGTGGGATCGCCTCAGACAGAATTGCATCACTTTCTTCATCTGTCTGCGCACACCTCACTCGGGCGTCAGAGAAGGGAACAAAGCGTGGCACCTTCTCACACTCCTGATCACCGATGCCTTCGTTGACCCAGTGGTCATACATAAGCGGGAGAGGCACCCGTTTCACATGAGACGCATGAATCCAGTGCTTTTTTCCATCCACCTTGACAGCTGTTCGGGTGGCGAGTAGCACGACCACTGCCCCTTTCCACCTCAGCTCCAGACTGTTCTTCCGTTGGAAGTTTTTTATCAGCATGTACTCACCGGGCTATATGCAATGCCCGGGCCCCTCTGGTACTGGCTGCAATGTGGCGTGTATCTGTTGATAAAGAGAACGAAAATCTTTAGACAATTCATACAGGTAGTCTACAAGTAGGGGGTACTCTATCTCGGAAAAGCGCTTGGGTCTGGGGACGCCCCAAACATTAGCAGGGCGTCCAAAGACCACCTCGTAGGGGGACAACCCTGTTCTACAATGCGCTGTCGCTCTGGTAGACAATAAAGCCAAGGGTAATGCATCTGGCCATTTTAGTCCTGTGCTTTTTTGAATTTTTGCCAACTTCAGTTTGAGAGTACCATTGTACTTCTCAACCAGGCCTGCTGACTGGGGGTGATTCGCTGCATGAAACTTCTGTTATGTTATGTTAAAATGAATTTGTAAAGGGCACGTACACCGGGGTGGTTTCATGGCGCTACTGTATTCTCTTTAGTGGGGTAAGCCTCAATCCATTTACTGAATGCGCAGATCACTACTAGCACATACTTCAGGTTATTCACCCGTTCCATTTTGATGAAATCCATCTGGAGAACCTCGAAAGGGAAGGAAGGCGGTGCAAAATTATCAGAAGGTGTAGGGGTACCTTTCCCTGGGTTATGTTTCAGACAAATGATACAATGCTTCACTAGATGCGTGGCTGCCTTAGCGATATTATCATTCTGCCATACTGGATCCAGCAACTTGCAAATTCCTTTAGCACTAATGTGCGCCGGGCCATGGGCCATAGTCACAACAGGGAGCACATATGAATTAGGCAGCAACCAACGCTGCTTCCCTGACAAATCAGTCCAACACCCATCCTCATCCAAGCGACATGTTCTCTCCTCCCACATTGCTAACTCCTCTAGAGTCGCCTCACCCTGGATTTCCCTGGCATTCTCCAATGTGTCCTCAAACATTCCATTGTCTGGGACCCACCTCGCGGGACTTGCCACCAACATCTGTGTCATCTTAGATTGAGCTGTCTCCTTAGCTGTCTGGTCTGTGAAAGCATTTCCCCTCCCCACATCATCTGTAATAGCCTTATGAGCGCTACATTTCACTATTGCTAACTTACTGGGAAGTGTCAATGCGGACAGCAATCTATGTATCAATGGCCTGTTCTGAATCCGCAGTCCATGCGAAGTCAACAACCCTCTCTCCGCCCAGAGGCGCCCAAAATTATGGGCCACCCCAAAGGCTTATTGGCTGTCGGTGTAGATATTAACAGCCAGCCCCTCACTAAACTCACAAGCCCTAAGGAGGGCAACCAACTCTGCAGCTTGGGCCGATTGGTGTGGGATATGGGATGTCTCAACTACAGTGTGTAACGTTGTTATTGCATAGGCTGCAGTGGTGGTGCCATCCGGTAACTTGAAGCAAGAGCCATCGACATATAGTTCCCCTTGGGGTTCAGATAAGGGAACATCAGTCAGGTCTACCCGTCCCTTCGTTTCTTCCTCAGTCCGAAATAAGCAATCATGGACATCATTGCCCTTTTCTTCCGAAGGGTGGGGTAGTAACGTGGCTGGGTTCAGAGTTGCACATCTTTTGATGGTAATGTGCGGAGCAAACAGGGTCAGTTCATAACCAGTCAGACGCGCACTAGTATGGTGCTGTGTTTTTGTCTTATTCAATAATGTATCCACAGCGTGGGGTACAATCACCGTGAGAGCAGTATCAAGGACGAGCCCTGCCGATTGTCTGATAGAAACTGCCACCGCCGCGGCAGCTCTCAGACAGCTCGGGAGCGCTCTGGCGACGTTGTCAAGCATAGTATTAGAACAGTGGTCCTTAAACAGAACAGTGTGGTCATCAGGATAAATATAGACTCCAATCAGTGCTATATTACGAGTGTCCAGCCGGACATTCAATTTAATAATTCAAAAATGTCAAAAACCAAAAATAACCACATCAATACAGTGGGACACAATCCTGCATCCTACATAGAAACATGACAAGTACACTTAGGACAGGAACATATCAGGCAAGACAGGGTAGCTTGTGGAATATTGAACACAATTTCTAACAAGCTTGAGGAAACAGTAAATACACTTTTTTTTATCAGATTTGATTAATGTGCAAACTGTTTACATTGGTCGACGACGTTTCGATCCTCGTTAAGAAATAGTAGGATCATCATCAGGACAGTTAAAAATACAAGCCTGAATAATTAGAGATTGCCTCAAGGGGCTTGCGGAAGGTTAAGCCACAATTACACTCAGTGGTGGAGGCCGATTAATTAGGATGTTCTAAGAATGAAAAACCTGGTGATTAAACTGTAAATTATCAGTTCCAGGGCAGCAAGTGGCGATGCACGTTATGCTGTGAGGTCCAAGGCTTGATGGCAGGAGTTGTCAAGCATGGCGGAGAAATAGGCGCAGGGTCTCTGCTTACCACCAAAACCCTGTGTTAGAACAGAAAGCGCGCAACCGTCCACCTCTTGCACGTAGAGTACAAAAGGCTTCTGGTAATCAGGAGTACCAAGCACAGGAGCAGAGCAAAGCACAGTCTTTAGTTGCTCAAAAGCTTGCTGGTATGCAGGTGTCCAAGGCAAGGGCTCATGCACATCTTTTGTGGTCAGGTAAAGAAGGGGCTTTGTTAGTAGGGAGTAGTTAGGGATCCAATGCTGACAATACGATGTTATCCCTATAAACGCGCGTACCTCGCGTTGGGTTCTAGGGACAGACATGTTAGTGATGATAGCTATGCGCTCAGGTGTTAGTCTGCGTCCCTCCTTCGACAGTAGGTGACCTAAATAGGTGACCTCCTGTCGACAATACTGAAATTTTGTGTCCATGATGCGCCAGATGCAACAATAATTTAACTGTGGCGTCTTTGCAACCAACCTCGTTGTCCGAAGCAATAAAGAGGTCATCAACATACTGCAACAGCACATTACCAGGGGGAAGCTCCAGAGAGTCCAATTGAGCTTTCAATGCTTGGCTGTAAATACTAGGGCTTTCAGTATAGCCTTGTGGAGCATGACAGAATATAAAGCTCCGACCGGCTATTGCAAAACCGAACAGATATCGGCTATCTGTATGAATTGGTATGCTGAAGAAGGCGTTTTTCAAGTCAATTACAGAGAAAAATTTTGCTGATGGGGGCATCATTGTTAAGATCGCCGTAATGTCCGGAACCACAGGGTATTGGGGAACTACGATCTTATTAACATCTCTGAGGTCAATCACAAAGCGGTAAACATCAGGGTGGGCATCAGGAGAATCCAAGGGGGCCTTTTTAAGGCTAGGAAGAATAGGGCTATTACACACATTCACCATAGTCTCCTCAACCACACCAGACTCAATCAAATCCTGTATTATGTGCAATAGGGCCTTTTCACCTGCCTGGGATATCTTGTAATGGGAAATACGTGGCAAATTAGCATTATCTCTGATCTGTATAGAAACGGGTGGGATCTGGAGTAACCCCACATCTGTATCTCCTGTAGCCCATAATGTACGTGGTACATCTCTAAATTCAGCTGGAAGGGGGGCATCTTTCGCAAAGCACTGTTTGGCACGAGCGACCTGCGGTCCAATAGTCATATAAACACCGTCTGTAGAACAGAAAATTGTCGCATGCAACTGTTTCAATAAATCGAGTCCTAACAAATTTTCCCCGCAATTTGACGTCAGTAAAAATGGTGAATCGACCGTAAAGGGGCCAATGGTCAAAGTAAGGGGCTTGGAAATGGGGCTAATGACCGGCACGCCTGAGAAACCCACCAAAACATTATTTTGGCCAGACAGAGCCGCCCCCGGGACCAGCGAACGGGAAACAGAGTTATTCATATCCCCTGTATCAACTAAAATATTTTCAGTAGTACCCTGTAAATCAGCAGTGACATAAGGTCCATTCTGATCCATAGGCACTGGAACCGGTCCCTCGCCCTGTCCTCGGCTGTCCTAGCTGTGGGTCACTTCGTCCATGTCATAATCATCGTGATAATACTGCCGTCCCCTGGGATCATCAAAATAATTTCCGCTCTGCCTATTGTGTGACGTATCTTCTGACTGCATTCCCCCTCTACCTCCTGTTCCTCTCCCGCGTCCTCGAAAACCTCGACCCCTTGGGGTCTCACCCTTCTGTAACAACTCCGGACACTCATTCCACCAATGACCCTCCTTTTTGCAGTACGCACATTGGTTGAGCCGGAGGGGCGCGTTTGACGCGCCACCTCTGCCAGACCGCTGCTGGTCCGGACCCGAACCTCTACCTCGTCAATTTCCCCTTGCTACCTGCTGCATCAATACCCTCGTCTTCAAATCCTTTGACTTTTTCTCCACCTTTTCCTTGTCCTCATTCTCTCTATGCTCGTATTATTTCACCATCCTCAATATCACGGACGGGGATGATGTTGTCCAAGTACTCTCCGAAGCCTGCAACCACGTTGCAACCTCGGGAAGTAAGTTAGTGACAAATCTGTTGACAAATAAACGAACACCACCCTCCTGCGACAGGTCCTGTCCGCTAAAATCTAAGAACACCCCTTCAAATCTAGTAAAGAAATCTGACACACTTTCATCCTTCTTCTGGCGACACGCAGTCAACTTATCCCAATCCACTCTTTTTGGTGGGATGAGTGAATGAATGTATGTGATAATACGCCCCGGCAAAGCAAGGAGCTCCGCTTTCGGCTTGTCAGTGGGCTTACGCTCCTTATCCCAAGCCCTAATCTCATCCCATGTTCCCCCCAACGCTGGTGCATGATCCTGCATATGGACTTGCCTCCATATGTCCACTGGTACCAACAAGCCGAAAAACAACTCTATATCCGCTAACATCATTAATGTAGAGGAGGCCGCAGTAGGGTTTTTTCGGGGGTCCGGCAGCTGGCCCTTTACGGATAGGACCTCACTCCTCTTCCAAGGAGTGTAAATCCATTGCTCCTGAAACCGAGCGTCGACCCGTTGTCTAATCACAGCATTAGTGGAATCGCGCAGTTCTGGAATTTCAGGGTGGTAAATGGGATGAACCTCCCTCATGGGATGCTGTGTCCCCATTACCGGTACCTTCTGGAGCAATCTACCTCGGTAACCCACTAGTTTCGTGATATTGCTAACAACCTCATTAGGAGCCATACATGCAGCATATATCCTATCCCGTATGTCATATATAATTTGTGGTGCAACACCCTGAAAACATTGTTCCCACAACTCTATCAGCATCGCTGACATGTGTTTAAGGGCATGCTGCTGTATAAACGGCTCATAATCTTTCATCACACTCCACACATCCTCCACACTATAGATCGGGTGTCAAGCCCACTGAGCTGCTTGGTTCGCCACCATTTTCTTTTCCTCATCACCCACTGCAGAACGCACCAGTACTTTATCCATTCGATCTCGCGCCGCTGCCCAATTCACATCATGCACGCCACGTACAGGAGTTTCGACATTCAACTGTGCCTGATGTGCCACACTCACGGGGGAGGGAGCAGACGCAGAGACAGGTACCATCAGGTAGGGAGACAGGGTGGTAGGGGTGAGAGGGAGAGTAGCGGTCCATCCAGAGCCGACAGACTGGACAGGAGAACTAACAGCACCCGCCCCGGTGCCTGGTGTGAGTAGAAGAGAAGCAAGAGGGGCCGGGGCTGTAGCGGTAGTGCCAGAAAGGAAAATGCTAGATGGGGTGGCACTAGGGGCCAAGGATTGAGAGGCTGGGACTGCCGGGTATATCCGTTCAGGGGCATAAGGAGGAGGAGGACGAGAATCCAATAGGTCTTCGACGAAATCATCACCTTCCTCTCTAGTAACATAGCACTTATCTGTCTGTAACTGAAACTTTCTATCTGCACATTCTATACCCTTCTCTACCTTTCCTCTTTCATAAGCTACTGCTTTCTGTGTTATCGTTTGCGTCTGCCTCTTCCGGGCATCTTTCTCTGCCCTCATGCCTCGCTGCTTTGTTTCTTTCTGCCATACTCTCAGAGAATCAAACATCGACTGTCTGCTCCTCCTAGCAAACAACTTGTCTTGCAAGAAGTTCAATTTCTGCTCATCAAATGAGCCAGTAAGCGGCCACTGTAACTCAGCATTGTCCCTCTTATATTTATGCCACAATGTGCTAAACATAACAGGGCCAATACCATGTTTAACATATATATCAAAATTTGGAGAACCTTCCGGAGGTGCAGGCTGACTCTCTTCCAATCGAGCATCAGTAGAACAACATCGACATCCAAAACACCCCAATTTGCTAAAACAAGGCATCCTAATATAAGACACAGGCACTGTCCCTAACGGACAAGTATAACACAAACATTCGACAAACAAAGATGAAGATAAAATAACAAATATTTGTCACAGAGCCAAACAAAAACGCAGTCCGGAGACTGTATCAAATCCAAGAAGACAGGCACCAGCCCCAGACCTTTTCGAGCATTAGCCAAATTACCAGCTGGTCTGGCAGATTGTTAATGAGCAGTCCCGGGCCTTTTCAAGCGCGGGTCAAATTTCCAGGTGGTCCGATGAACTGCTCGTAAACACTCTGTGCCTTTCCAAGGGTCCGCAGACCCGCCCAGTTCAAGACAAGACAGTCCGGAGACCGTACCAAGACACAGCCCGTCGACTCGTGCCGTTCAAACAAGGCAGTTCAAAAACTGCAAACAAGACAGTCCGGAGACTGCATCAAGACACAGCCCGCAGGCTCGTGTCGTCCAAGAATGGCGCCATTTTTCCCAAGAATCAAATCACTCACCTGGTGCACACAGGTCGAGTCAAGCTATTCTCCACTGCCGACTCTTCGGACCAAACGATCAGCTCCTAGATTTTTCCTTCTCAGGACCCCAGCTGGTGACCACTAGACGAGGGGGCGCCCGATCAGCCGGGCGGGGCAGCTGCGAGAAGCAAGCTCGGTCTTGTGTGGGGTACCCCGATCCGCCCAACCGACCAAACGCATCCCCTGAACCTACAACCCGATTACGGGCGAGTCGCATCACCTTGCGGGGTCCCTGTTTGGGCGCCAACTGAAGGAAGTGGCCCGCTAGGGCCACTCGGGTTTTCTCGCATCCACCTGCTAGGCCTTCCCAAGAATGAAGAGTCGGTCAGACAGTAGAGAATACAAACTTACATGCTTTATTGGTAATGCTCTGCAGAGGAGTTCATCATGACCTGCACCCTAAGATGTCTGCCGAGGGACTGACTTCCCCCCGGTCCACAGTGAGTAATCATTCTTCCCCAAAAGCCTCCAACCCCGCCCACCATGGAAAACTACCAGCCGGAGCCGAACAGGAACAAAGGAGGCACTGGGAGATGAGCTACCAGCTGCCAAATGGGTACATGTTATCAGAGACCCAAGGCCACTGCGCTGGGTCTCAGCGTCTCCTAACATGGGAGCAGAACTACACACTTAGATTGGTATGTGAGAGCTGAATTGTCTCCTCATTAGAAGGTTGGGAAACAGCCTTGGACAGAAAGAAAAAAACATTAGCGAAATACAGTGTTCTGCTGAGGCAAGCATTACTGGCCATGAGACCTAACTCGGGCACAGTCTGAGCAGCCTAATAAGGATTGCAAGAAACAAAATGGAGTCGCATTTGCCAACTGAAGCCTGCACATTACACGGATAACTCAGTGGGTTGCATAACGTAAAATCAACTGGCATCTATTTAGCCACACATTGCTAACCTAATATAACGTGAAAGGAATATATTGCAGGGATGGGAATTTAACACCTAACAGTTATGGAAAAAATGCCTGTGTCTGTGAGGATTATGGTTGACTCAGGAAAAGATCAAGATTGTCTGTCACTCCAAAGAGGTTTCGGGAGTGATCGGCCTTTTATTTTTAATGTATTTCTTCTTATGTCATGTGTTTGATAGTTTTTTTAGTTTTTACTTATGTTTTGTTTGGGAAGAAGGGAAGGCGTGTAGTATTATCTAGTATTCGCAAGGCATGCTGCTCCTTGTTGCCTTTTGTTTGTGGTGGCAGGGAGAAGCATTCTCTGTTATTGCTCTAAGGTTGCTAAGATCAACTATCGTTGTGTTCTTAGGATGTTATTGTTCAACTGGATGTATATGTTGAAGCTGTGGTGGTGGCCGGTGGAGCCTAGTCTTCCTGACTCCACAACCGTCTGGTCTATCAATAAATCTACTCTACTTACCGTGGCTCCAGAATCTTCACTACAGTTACCTCCATCAAGACAGGCCTCGGTAAGACAGGCAATTTTTCAGATGTAGAAATACCCCGAAGCACCTAATTTTGAATCATGGGTGCATAAGATGCAACGGGTCAAAAGTTAGGAAAAGAGTTGGGGCACTAGGAAAACATTGAGGAATTTGGGGTGATGTGGAATATTGTGGGTTTAGAAAAAGTCATCATGAGTTTCTTTTTGATCATAGAAATGTCTTGTAAGGTCTGTCGCATTCAATTTATTCAAAATGAATTGATTTATTGTATGAAAAAATTATTTTTTCTTTCCCTTTTTCTGGTCTTCTACCTGATGAATAAAATACAAAATTTAAAAAAAGAAAAAGAGAAGGCTGAAGCAATTCCTGTCAGCAGGTGGGAAACATGGTATTGAAACTATAACCCAATTACTAAGGCCAAGGGAGTCAAATATAAGTTACCGTGTTTCAACACACAAACCTTAAGTCACCCACCTCCTTGTATCTGCTTTTGGTACCACATAAAGTTGCTGGGCAGCTGTAAATGTTAAAATAGGATTTGCATATAACTAACTGCCTGTGAAAGTTTCAGGGACAAAAACTGTTTAATTTGGCTGCTTGAAATAAGATTTGTGTCAAAGGTCATTTGATGTCATGTCCTGTGATGCATTCAAAGGTGTCAAAGGGCAAGTGGCTTTACTTCTACTGAACTTTTGACCTTTTTAAAAAAGACAACAGTGCTCCAAACTTCAGTGAAATAATACATTTATTTCAGTGCCCTTCATATTTAGTGGTAACTACTTGTCGGCAGATTTAAATTAGTTGAATTATTAACTTACTGCCTTTCATTGTCAATGAATCCCATATTTGGCAGCTATCCAAACTCTGAGCGGGGCTTTGCAGTCCTGTACTATTTCTTCTGTTGACTGAAGAATTAACTGAAAAATGTGATGAGGCATGACCTCGTATGATAAGGATTGTAAATGTTAATGCACGCTTAAGACACCATAGGTGATGTTCCTTTTGGGTTTAAACTACCCCATTTTCTAAAAATAGTTTCTTTTAAAAGGAGGATTGAACACTTTATAAAGCAAATGATTCATGTTATGTGACAGTATTCTAGGAAGTCTCTTTCCAAAGACCTGCAGTTGTCCAAAATGGAAAGAACTGAAAGAATTTTTATTGAGGTAATCTTTGGATGAGTTGCTAATGAATCCTCTCTAGCTATAAAACTACATATAAAATCAGTTCTTTTCGGCAGTAAAACAAAAGTCGCACAAATTACAAAGTTTCACTAACCGTAGTAAGAAATTGATTTCATGTCAAGAATACTAATCAGAATAGGAAAAGCCCATCCATATACATGATCATGTTTTGAAAAACTGTTACCTACTAAGATGAACCCTCTCCAGTAAATAACTCTACCAGTCCCACTATGTTTTTTAAACATAAAATCATCAAGTAAGTTTAGGGAAAACCATTTGCTACCCTAATGATTAATTGCAGAAAAATCACAAACAGGCAAAGGCACAACAGAGAGCAAAGCATTTGATAATACAAAACATAATAGTGAACATACATTGAAAGATTCAGAGCAGAACATAGCACTGAGCTGGCCCTAATCAAATCTACAGAGGAGATTCGGGAAGCACTGGACGGAGGAGGGAAGGCGATCTGTCGGCTGCCTTCGACACGGTCCATCATGAAGTTTTGATGCACCGGTTGTCGGAGGTAGGAGTGCAAGGGACAGCTTGGAACCTCCTTCGATCTTTTCTTTCTGGCAGATCGCAAATAGTGGAATTGGACAATCACAGTTCTAAACCTTTTTCACTCCCGTGTGGGGTGCCGCAGGGATCATCGTTGAGCCCAACCCTGTTCAATGTGTATGTGATTTCTCTCGCAGGCCTAATCAAATCTTTTGGTTTCAAAGTCACTTCTTATGCAGATGACACACAGATAGTGTTGTCAATTAGAGAAGGGGAAGAGAAGGAAACGGGGGCTCGCTTCCATGACTGCATGAGGGCCATCTCGGACTGGATGTCATCCAACTGCCTAAAACTAAATTCAAGCAAAACAGAAGTTGTCACATTCGGTAACAACCCCAACATGTGGACACCTGATTGGTGGCCAGCTGAGTTGGGCCTCTGTCCTATCCCCACGCTGAAAGCAAAAAACTTAGGGGTGATTATGGATAATAGGCTCTCTTTCAGTGATCACATAAATTCGGTGGTTTCGGCCTGTTTCCGAATCCTGAGAATTATAAGGAAAATTAAGTTTTTCCTTCCTGATAACAGCCTTAGGACAGTGGTCACAGCCCTTGTCATGTCTCGAATCGACTACTGTAACAGTCTATACTTAAACGCCCAAAAACAGCATGTCAACAGGCTGCAAACTGTACAGAATGCCGCAGCCAGACTGCTTACCAGTACCCCCAAATTTGCCTCTGTAAAGAAGGAGTTAAGACAACTACACTGGCTCCCTGTGAAGTTAAGGGCACGTTTTAAGGCCCTCTGTGTAGCTTTTAAGGCCCTAAATGGAATTGGTCCCAACCATTTGAGACTAAAGTTCAATTGGTATGTTCCTGCTAGAAACCTTCGGTCCTTGGGAGCTAAACAAGTTCTAGATCCTCGGATCAAAAGAGCCAGCTGGGGGTGTAGAAGCTTCATCACATGTACCTCCAAGGCATGGAATGAGCTTCCTCTCCATTTGAGGAACGCAGCGGATCTCCTTTCCTTTAGGAAAGGGTTGAAAACCTGGCTTTTTTCACAGTAATCTCCATTCTCTGATGACCAGCAGGCCTGCTCAGCGCCAGGACACCCTAGGGTAACCGTGCGCTATACAAGCTTAAATAACATAACATAACATGTGTAAAGTGAAATACCAAACGACGTCTACAAAGAGTATGAAAAACTGCATCAAGATACACAGCACAGACCCAAACTGCTGAGGATGTTTCTGCTGCCAATGCTGTTCAGCTGGTCTACTGTTATGTGCATCAACAAAGAGATATAATTGTGGGTCATTATCACATGTGACACATTTGGGATGTTTCTAGTACGATTGCATTTTGAGAGGCTCATGATAAGTCTTGTGCCCATAGCTAGGAGGATGTGTGGTCCACTGGCAGAGATCCTAATTAACAAATGTTTGGGGGCAAAGAAAGACAGAGGTTTATACAGAAGGGATACTTCTTCATTTGGAGCAAATATCTGACTTTAAGGAAGAAAATTCCAAAAAATTAATAGCACTCACATTGCCCTGTGGCACTTGTCTGTTTCTCTTTTCTTAGCGACCTCTTTCCCAAGGGACCCATGGCAGTCCTGTTCCAGTCAGTGCCCCCCCCTTCCCTCATCTCGCCGAGAGATATGTGAGAATGCAAACAAACACAAGAGCTTGTAATTTTCAGGTCTCGCCTACAGAGCGCATGCGGTGTGCTACAAGACATATTGTTTAAAACTCAGTGGGCTTACAATCCAACCACGGCTTACCCTTAGTTGTTTTCATTGTCACTCTCATTTGCAATCTTCTGATTGCTTAGCTCCCACAGGCTTTCCTTCCTTTCTTGTGTTAGCTCCTCCCTGGAGCATGGACCAAGTTCATGTGTTGTTACTCTTCTTTGTTCTTACTCATCTTTTTGCAATGCAGATTTTTTTTATGTTTCAGCATTATTGCTGGATGTGCAATGTGCTTTCTTACTTTTAACAAGGACATACAGATTCTTATTTATGTTGCTTTCACCCTCTCTGCTGTCTCCATTGATACTTTAGTTACTTACACACATAATTGTACTACTCTATGATACTCAACTCTACAACACTCCACTCCACCCCACCCTACACCACTCTACTCTGCACCACTCTACTCTATGCCACTCCACTCTGCTCTGCACCACTCTACACCACTCCACTCTGCACCACTCTACTTTTTTTGCAACTCAACTCCACTCTACTCTATCCCACTCCAATCTATGCCACTCCACTCTACTCTATGCCACTCTACTCTGCCTCACTCCACTCCACACCAATCCATGCCACTCCACTCTACCCCACTCTATTCTGCACCACTCCACTCTACTCCACACCCCTCTACACCACTCCACGTTACTCTACTTTTTGCCACTCCACTTCACACAATACAACTCAATGGCACACTATGCCACTCCACTCTATGTCACTCTACTCCAAACCACTCTACTCTGCGCCACTCCAGTCTACGCCACTCCACTCTACGTCACTCCGCTCTACTCTACTGTATGTCACTCCCTGCCCCTCTATGCCACTCTACTTTAAGGCACTCGATGGCATGCCACTCTATTTCACTTCACCCAAGTTTATGCCACTCCACTCTATGCCACTCCACTCTATTCCACTCCACTCTTCACCACTCTGCTCTACGCCACTTCACTCCACTCTACGTCACTCTATTCCACTTGTTGCCACTCCACTCTATTTAACTTTACTCCATTCTACTCTGCTCTACGCCACTCTACTTTATGCAATTCAACGCTACGCCACTCTACTTTACACCATTCTACTCTATGCTACTCTATCCTATGCCATTCCATGGCACTCCACTCATCTTCACACAATGCCACTCTATGCCATTCTACTCGACTCCACTCTATGCCACTCTAGTCTTTGCCACTCTACTCTATGTCACTCCACTATACACTACTCCACTTCACTCTATACCACTCCACTCTATGCCACTCCACTCTCCATCACTATCCATCACCCCACTCCATACCACTCTACTCTACTCCACCCTAGTCTATGCCACTCTACACAAATCTGTTCTATGCCACTTCACTCTACTCCACTCCACTCTTCGCCACTCTGCTGTATGCCACTGCATTCCACTCTATACCACTAAACTCCACTCTTCGCCCCTCTATTCCACTCTAAATCACTCTACTTCACTGTACTCTACTCTATGCCACTCTCCTCTATGCAGTACTATGCCATGCCACTCTACTCTACACAACTGTACTCTATGCCACTCTACCTTAAGCCAATCCATGCCACTCCAATCATCTTCACACAATGCCGCTCTGCAGCATTCAATGCTACTTTAATCTATTACACTCTACTCTATGCCGCTCAACGTTATGCCACACCACTCTATGTGACTCTACTCTACTTTATGCCTCTCTGCTCTATGTTACGCCACTCTGCACCACTCCACTCTATGCCACTCCACTCTACGGCACTCCACTCAATCCCACTCTGTGCCACTCCACTCCACACCACTGCATGCCACTCTTTTCTCCAAACCACTGTATGTCACTCTATGCAACTCTACTGTGTGCTACTCAACACCAGGCCTCTCTATGCCACTCTACTCTACACTGCTCTAAACTATCCTACTCCACTTTATGCCACACCACTCTAAGCCACTCCATGCCACTGTACACCATTCTACTGTACACCACTCTATGCCACTTCACTCTATGCCACTCTACTGTGTGCTTCTACTCCATGCCACTGTACTCTTTGCCACTCTAGACACCCCTCTCTATGCCTCCCCACTCTATGCCACTCTACTCTATGTCACTCTACTCTACACTAAGCTACACCATTCTACTTTATGCCACTGTACTCTACACCACTCTACAACACCCTATGCCACTTCACACTGTGCCACTGTACAGCACTTTACAGCACTCCACTCTACTACACTCTAATCTACATCAATTCACTCTATGCCACTCCACTCTACACCACTCTACTCTATGCTGCTCCATTCCACTCTATGACACTCCATGTCACTCTATGCCACTCTACACCAATGTAATCTATGACTCTCTACTCTGCACCACTCTATCCCACTCCACTCTATGCCACCCTACTCTATGCCACTCCACGTTTCACTACTATACTCTACAGCAGTCTATGAAACTCTACTCTACTCTATGCCACTTCACTCTATGCCACTCCATTCTATACCATTCCGCTGTATTCCACCCTACTGTATGCCACTCTATTGATTGCAGCTCCAACCACTCCACGTCACTCCAATTTATGCCACTCAAGTCCCTGCACTCCATGCCACTACACTGTCTGCCATTCTACTCAAAATCACTCCACACTGCTCTACACCAATCTATGCCACTATACTCTATTCCACTCCATTCTACTCTAAGCCACTCTGCACCACTCTACTCTATGCCACTCTCCTTCAAGGCACCCTACTTCACTCCGCCCCACTCTATGTCACTCTAGTCCTCGCCACTCTACTCTACACCACTCCATTCCACTCCACTCTATGCCACTCCACTCTATGCCACTGTACTCTATTCCACTCCACTCTTCATCACTCTAGGCCACTCAACTCAACACCACTCCACTCAATTCCACTCTAAAACACTCTACGCCACTCTACTTTATGCCACTGTATGCAACTCTATTCAGTCCCACTCTACACCACTCCACTCCATACCCCTCTACCCTATGCCCCTCTATTCTATGCCACTCCACTCCCAGCCACACCACTCTATGTCAATGTCACTCCACTCTACTCCACTCCACTCAATGCCACTCCACTCTATGCAACTCTATTCCACGCCACTCTACTCCACGTCACTCTTCTCCAGCCCACTCTATCCCACCCCACTCTATACCACCCCACTCTATGCCACTCTACTCTAAGCCACTCCCTTCTACACCACTCTACTGTTTGCACTTATTGTATACCACTCATAAATGCCTCTCCACTCCACTCTACTCCACTCCATTCCTGCTCTATGCCACTCCACTCTACTCTACACCACTCTAACGTACACCACTCTACCCTACACCACTCCATTCTACATAACTCTAATCCATGCCACTCCACTCTACATCACTCCACTCAATGCCACTCTGCGGCACTCTATGCCCTTCCACTGTATGCCACTGTACTCTACCCCACTCCTCTCTATGCCACTCCACTCTGTGCCACTCCACTGTATGCCACACCACTCTACGCCACTCCATGCCTCTCCACTCTGCTCCACTCCACTGTACTCACGCCACTCTATTGTATGCCACTCTATTCTAAGCCACTCTACACCACTCCATTCCACCCAGTGCCACTCTACTCCACTCTACGCCACTCTACTATACACCACTACTCTCTACTTTACACCACTGTGCCACTCCAAGCCACTCCATGCCACTTTACTCCACTCTACTGCATTCTATGCCACTTTAATCTATGGTCATGCTACGCCATTCTACTCTTTGCCACTCCACTCTATGACACTCCATCACATACAATGCCACTCTACCACACTCTACTCTACACCACCCACTCTTGGTCACTTTATGTCACTCAAACCCTTCCTACTGTACTTCACTCTATGCCACTTCACTCTACACAACACTACTCTACGCTACTCCACTCTATGCCACTCTACTCTACACCACTCCACTCTATGTCACTCTACTATATGCCACTCTACTTTACGCCACTCTACTCCATTCTACGCTTTTCCACTCATTGCCTCTCTACTCTATGCCACTCTACTCTGTGCCTCTCTACTGTATGCCCTCTACTGAATTTCCCTCTACTGTAAGCCATTCCTTTCCAGTCTACACCAGTCCACTCTATGCCACTCCACTCTGCTCTATGCCACTCTACTGTGAGCCACTCCAGTTTACGCCCCTCCACTCCACTCTTCTCTACTCCACTCCCCTATACGATGTTCCACTCCACTGTATTCTACTTTAAGCTACTCCACTCTATCCTACACAACTCTCCCCAACGCCACTCTACCCCACTCCATTTGACTCTGTCACTCCACCCATCTCAACGCCACTTCACTCTATGCCACTCTACTCTAAGCCACTCTACTCCACTGTACTCCACTCTACACCACTCCATGCCACTCTACACTGTGCCACTTTACAGTATGCCCTCTACGGTATTTCAATCTAATGTATGCCACTCTACTTTATGCAATGGAATTCCCTTTATTCTCATTCTCCTCAATCTCTTGGGCCTTTGATACTGTCAACATCCTACCCTTGGATACCACCATCTCCAACAGACGTAACTTAAAATGACATTTACTGCAGTGATTAACTAGCTTACCTATTTATGCCTACTGCCCCTCCTGGGGTATATCCCATCAACCAAGGATTCTCCAGCCAACTCTGGCTTTTCTTCTGACTCCATGTGTAGCCCATCTCCTTACAGTCAGCCTCAAGGCCTCTGCGACAGGTGTTTCTTGTCGCTTGATAGTTCCAGGTCAGGACTTGGCTGGTGGTGTTTGACGTGGACTTGTGAAGGGTGTGACCTATTTAGCCTCAGCGACTTTTCATGATTTCTTCTTGGGCAGGGAGTGTGGAGGACTGCTGCCATAGGTTGTTGTTACTGATGGTAATTGGCCACTGGATTTGGAGGATTTCCCTCAGAGGAGTGTTGATGAAGATCTGACTTTGTTGGTGGTGGTCACTGTTGTCCTCCAAGTTTCTGCTCCATACAGAAGGACCGGTTTTACATTGGTGTTAAAAAGCCTGATCTTAGTTTGCCATGGTAGGCCCTTGGAGCTTCAGATCTTTTTTAGCTGAATGAAGGCAGCCCTTGCTTTGCTGATTTTTGGCTTGACTTCAGCATTTATGCCTCCTTGCTTGTCTATTACACTGCCCAGGTTGGTGAAAGGCTCAACCTCTTCCAGAGCATCACCTGCAAGAATGACTGCAGCTCTACAGGTCTTGTTAGCCTACAGGATCTTGAAGTTCCCCTGTGGATGTTAAGACCAAGGGGCCAATTCCGATTCCGGCCGGAAATCTCCCCGACCGAGCCGGACCCGGAGAGAATTCCGACCGAATCGGACCCTAGCAGTCCGACCGAACGAGTACGATGCGCACGCATGCTATCGGACTCGAGTCGGTCGGACTCCCATTGAAGTCAATGGGAGCCTGTCGTACAACGTGTACGCGGGCTCCCATTGACTCAATGGGTGCGAGGCGGACAAGGGCGCCCCCTACAGCGTGTACGCGTCCATGCGCATCGCGGCGTACAGGCACAGGTAGGGGGGACCCATGGGTCCCCCCTGTGTGCGACTCGCGCGCCTACGCGTACAGAGGGGTCCGACGCGGACCCCCAAAGTCCAGCTCCGAAAGCTTTTTCGAGCCGGACGGCGCGAGTCGGTCGGACTGCTCGCGGCGCGCATCGTACTTACCCGGCCGGGAAACGTCTCCATAGCGCGGTGCGAGTCGTGTCCATGTGAGTCGGTCGGAGCGTGTTGAAGCCGCGTTCGAGTCGGTCGGCGATTTCACGGGTGCTTGCATCGTACTCGCTCGGCCGGACCCGCGTACGATTCGGTTGGGAAACAGGGCTCCGAATCGGATCCGGTGAATCCGAATCCGATTCGGAGCACTACCGGCCGAGATCGGAATCGGCCCCCAAGTTGTGATGATGTGTCTGCTAAATGGTTGGTCTTCTCTTGTGTCTGCTGATGGGCATGGGAGAATAGGGCCAGGTTATCTGCAATGTACAGGTTGTTGAGCTGTGTCCAAGGTGTCCACTGGATCCCATTTCTTCTCCCTCCTTTTGGATGTCTTCATGATTCAGTCTTTGGCCAGCAGGAAGAGAAAAGGTGAGCGCAAACAACACTGGCAGACTCCAGTCCTCACTTGGAAGGCTTCCATGAGTTGTCCTCTATGGGCTATCTTGCAGGCCATTCCCTCGTAAGAGTTCCTGATCATTCTTACAAGTTTAGCTGGCACACCATAGTGGCCGAGGAGTTTCCAAAGGGTCTCTTTGTCCACACTTTTGAATGCCTTCTCATAGAGGATGAAGTTGACATAGGGGGAGAGTTGCATTCAATGACTGCTAATTATGATGTGCAAACTGTGCAGAATCTATCTTTGCAGAAGCCAGCTTGCTGGTCTTGTGACTGAGCACCTTTTCCTTCATTCTGTTCAGGATGACTCTTGAGCATTTTGCCTTGGGTTGATGGAAGAGTTATTCCTCTGTATTTTGTGCAGGTACTCAGGTCAACTTTCTTGGGGATCTTGTTGAGATATCCCTCTTTCCATTCTGATGGCATCTATTCCCCTTCCCAGATCCTTCCAAACATGGGGTAGAGCATTTCTACTGATGTTTCAATGTCTGACTACAGTGCCTCTGCAGGAATGTTGTCAAGTCCTGATGCCTTCCCATTTCTCTGATGTTTGATGTCTTGTAATATTTCTTCCTTAGTTGGTCTACTGCAATTGATTGGCAAGTCCTTGGCTTGCTGTATGTTTGGTGGAGATTGCCGCAGTAGTTAAGTCCATGCCTAATGAACAAAGACAAGCTTGTTATGTTAGGCACCTCTATCAAAACCCACCCAGTGGCCTGCAGACTACAGCAAGGCTCACTCCTCTCTACTATCGTCTTCACCTTCTTCATGGAGTTCTTTTGAGCTCTTCTGTCTGAAAATAAAATCAATAAACATTAAGATGCAAATGACACACAACTCTAATATATAAAATGTCTTCTTAATGCAAGGTGGACCAGTTTGAAGATCTGGCATGCTACCTTTTATTCTCAGAGCCCTCAAGCTTACGTCAAACTCATTACAATGATAACTGAATTTCCCACATCAAAGTAAACAATAAATAAAATCAACACTGTCTTTCATAAATAAATTTAGATGATTTTGCTCCGCAATTGATCACCAGTGACAAGTTGCTTGTCTCCCATTTTGACACCCCCTCAGCTTCAAGACTCAGACTGCTCAGAAAACAAAAGCCACATATCATCAACTATCATCACAGAAAATAAAGAATTTTCTTATTTTCTTCCACAGGCACATTGGAGACATACCATGCACGTTATGGACCTCTCAGAACTCAATGGAGGTAGAAAGTTTCTCTCTATGTATGCTGGAATCCCAACTCATGCAGATGGAATACCCAGTTTACACCATACACAATCAGGATCTCAGGAACTTTGATATAATCACCCGCCGTCTTGGAGAACACAATTGGCTCCCTGTCTCAGCTCATATTACAATCAATACATGTTACATCAATTATAGAACACTCCACACAAAGAGAACTCTTTACATAACCGTAAGGTTCAGAATCTCCTGCAGCTCACATGTGTCTGTTCTTCTTTTGTTACGACCACCTGCCTTGTAATTTTCCCAATTTGTATATAGTGCCCCGTTACTTTATTAGCGTACGTGCATGACCTCATTTAATTTGGATTCTCTGTATACCTTTTGTTGGAAGATGATACCTTTTCTTGATGTTTATAGTTATATAATTAATCATGTGGTTTTCCTTATTGTTGGAGGGCTTTTTTTATTCTGTAGAAGACTTTGGTATATTCTCTGAAGAAAGCTAGTCTTCACTTTATATTTTTTTATACTTTGGGCCTGATTCAGAACTTGGTGAAGAAGGTACTCCCCATAAACATGACAGAGTACCCTGTCAATTATAATTTGGGAGGACCAGCGATTTTCTGATAGCTATGCTCATGCTGACTCTGCTGCTGGAAAATTTACTTTGATGGCCCAATGGAGTAAGATCACAAGATAAAACGTGGAATTGGAGATTGCAAATAGAAAAACAATTAAAAAAAAAAAACCATAGGAGAAAGGTCCCAGAGTATGGGGGGGCATTAGTTTTTGTTTTTTCATAAACAAACTCCCACTTTCTTAAGACATCAATGGTATAAGTCCAAGTCTGAAGTAGTCAAAACATAAAAAACAAATGCAACATAGGGGATATTACAGAGGAATTAATGGACCTAGAAAGGCTTATGTCACCATTCACCAATGTCCTAAAAGGTAAACCTTGAATGTCTCAACACCATTGTGAAGAAAAACATAAACACAATCCTCAGCACACGTCTTTTAAGTAATATGCAATTATCCAATTTGTTTTAGTCAAGCATAAATGATACAGAGAAATTTTCGAGCTTGGTTTCTTTTCTTTATTCTCTTTGTTCTTGCATCAGCCAACACGTGTTTCGTCGCACAAAGGCATTTTGTCCCGCGACTTTCTCAAGGATGTATATACAAAACTAACACAAGCCCTTTGTAAAATTACACCAAACAGGTGTATTTAATACACCCATCAAACCTCACCTGTGTGCATAGCGGTATTCTATACAAATTTCTGTGGCAAGCACAGGGATCTTTGCCCAAGAGACCGTGCTCATTCCAAAGCATGAGAAATAATAGATTGTTAAACGTAGGCCATCAAAATCTCGCCCCGTATATTAAGTGGTGATGGAGAAAACCAATAAAAAGGTTCTGATTGTCGGTATCTATCTGTGTGCACCCGGTGTGTGTGCACTGATCAATACGTGTCAAGATTAAAAAAACACGATCACCTCCTGTGTCACACACACTTGAGGACCTAGTGCCAATTACTAGGTGACAGTGAGACGAGCAAAATCAGTGCAATAAGTGTGGTGGCTTTAAAATAAATCCCAAATCACTCCTCACAAGTAAAACATCAGAAATACCTTACAAGAGTCCAAAATGTTCCCTGAAAAAACCCAAAACTTATTTTAGTATGCACTATTAAGAGTAGACCGGTTCACTAGATATCCAGTACATTGAAGTATTAAGGCTACCTACTTTATCAGTGGTGATAATTCCATCCCACTGGAAAATCAAAATCTATGTTCCGATGTCCACGTCGCATTTAACTGTGGATCTTCGTCATGAGCCAAACCTAGAGCAAGCGCATGGGACCATACAGAGATGTTAATCGAAATGATTGAGCTGATTCTGGATAATAACATCTTTTTGTTTAAAGACGAATGGTACAGGCAGAAGCAGGGGGTTGCCATGGGTTCCAGATTCTCTCCTTCGTATGCCAATCTGTTTATGGGTTGGTTCGAGGAGATGAGGATCTGGGGCCCAATGGGATCCGAGTGGAATGACTCTATTTTATATTGGGGTCGTTATATTGATGATTGCTTAATGATATGGACAGGCACCACCAGCAAACTCTTAGCATTTGTCGAATACTTAAATGGTAATGATTGCAACATCAGGTTTACTTTTGAGCACAGCACAAGTAAAATTGCGTTCTTAGATGTGGAACTATACACAAGTGGCAATAAGATTCAAAGCAAACTATTCCACAAGAAAACAGCATGTAATGCATTACTTCATGCTTCTAGTGCTCATCCAGCTCACCAGATTAGGTCCATCCCATTTGGTGAACTTGTTCGGGTGAGACGCAATTGTAGTGAAGAAAAAGAATATGAGGAGTGCAAAAAGGAGTGTTGGCCCGCTTCCGAAAAAGAGGTTACAATAATGAGACTTTGGCCAGAGCGGAGAAGAGAATCAAAAAAATTAAGAGACAAGACACTCTTAGAGAACGTACCAAAGATACAGAGAGAGATGACAAAGTGCGGATGATAACAGGGTATAATACACTATCAGCGGTTATGATGCGGAGTCTACACAGGCACTGGCACATTCTAAAAGCAGACAGATCCCTGGGGGTTTCTGTGTCAGAGAGACCCGACATCATATACCAACGAGGGATTTCCTTGAGAAATCTACTCAGCCCTAGTTACCCCAGAGCGCTAACAACAGAAAATTGGTTAACCCAACGAATGAAAGGGTTCTATGGATGTGGACACTGTACTGTTTGTAAATGGGCTTGGAACAACAAGACAGATTTCAGAGGCCCAGGGAACAAGACATACAAGATATTGACTAACATAAACTGTTTGACCAAATTTGTGGTTTATGTCATTGAATGCAAATGCAATAAAAAGTATGTAGGGAGCACAATAAGAACATTACGTGAAAGGATTGCAGAACATATGAGGGCAGTGAAACAGAGTGATGAAAGGTATCCCATCTCTGCACACATCATGCATTGCCCCTTACAGAATACCAACAAACAGTTTTCATTTTATGGTATAGAACATACTCAGAGACACCCCAGGGGAGGAAACAGAGAGCTAGCCTTACGGAAGAGGAAGCACTCTGGATCATGAGATTACGGTGCACTGATATAGGAATTAACATTGATCCAGAGTTACATTACTTTCTGGGTAAATGAACAACTTGATGTACATAATGTTGATTAATTTAGAAACTGATATAGAAACTGAACATTAATCCAGAGTTACATTACTTTCTGTGTAAATGAACAACTTGATGTACTCAATGTTGATTAATGTAGAAACTGTATGACCTTTCATTAACCACGGTTTTTCCTTTCTTTTGCCTTTTTAATATTTACTTTATGCAACAATTCTGTTAATAACTGTTCTTTGAGTGAATATGGATTTGTTTATTAATTTAGTATGCACCACTCTACTAATTATAACATACATGGGAATGGAGACCTCCAATATCTCAAACTCACACGAGAATGCCTGTGGATACAATTGGATACATCTACATAAAGGATGTAATTGAGTAAGATAGTTCACTATCAAACAGACACAAAATTAACGCAAATGAACTGACTTCAGAATATTTTTTACCTAACAGATGTGGGATCTGTTAGATATATCTATTTTGATACACTTGGGTGTTCACTGAACTAATAGGAAAACACGTGTATATGGAATAGATGGCTTAAAGATGGCACCCGTTTTGAGAGGCAGGAACGATATACAAGAAGGGAGTAGTACAAAAGGACGCGGACGGTTTTTCTTTCATGCAATTTTAGGAAATATAATCGGCGTTTTAGAATATGTTTGATATCCAACTTATGGTCAGTCCAGTGTTGATTATAAATAGCAATCTGGCTTTTTTTAGCACATTAGGAGCACGTTACAAGATGGCTCCCAAAGCTGAGAAGGGGATCTGGTCCCTTTTCTCTGTTTATGTCACGTGTGAGTTGGAAGGTTTTAAAAATGGTGGATCATAGAGACCGGCATTCTCGCACTCGAGAACACGGCGCTGATGTGGGGACCTACACGTCCTTCTTAAGGTAAGCAGAGGCACTGGATTGTAGTAGCATAGCGTTCAAATAGTGACATGAGGTAATGGTGGAAGTTTTGATTAGAATGTGTGACACAGCAGATTTAGAAGAATCTGGAGCACCTGGTTAAGTTTACTAAGAGTTTTAAGCTTAAGTGAGGCGTTTGGGGGAATACCCGCTGGGAACATAGATATTTTGGAATAGCGTGGTGATTACTGTAGAGACATTCTATATGTTATTAGTTACAAGTTTACATAGCGTAATATCATAAGCGTTGAAATGTAATTTTTTAATAATACCCAGCGCGAACACAGATAGCTTTAAATAGCGTGCTGAATACTGCTGATTTATGCTGTGTGCTTTTATATACTGCTGTACACGGCGCCAAGATACAGGAAGTTTGCTTTTACTTAGCCGATACATGATTACATATGAGGTTTAAGACATCCCTATCTTTCTTGAGTGCTCTAGGTTTGGCTCATGACGAAGATCCACGGTTAAATGCGACGTGGACATTGGAACATAGATTTTGATTTTCCAGTGGGATGGAATTATCACCACTGATAAAGTAGGTAGCCTTAATACTTCAATGTACTGGATATCTAGTGAACCGGTCTACTCTTAATAGTGCATACTAAAATAAGTTTTGGGTTTTTTCAGGGAACATTTTGGACTCTTGTAAGGTATTTCTGATGTTTTACTTGTGAGGAGTGATTTGGGATTTATTTTAAAGCCACCACACTTATTGCACTGATTTTGCTCGTCTCACTGTCACCTAGTAATTGGCACTAGGTCCTCAAGTGTGTGTGACACAGGAGGTGATCGTGTTTTTTAATCTTGACACGTATTGATCAGTGCACACACACCGGGTGCACGCAGATAGATACCGACAATCAGAACCTTTTTATTGGTTTTCTCCATCACCACTTAATATACGGGGCGAGATTTTGATGGCCTACGTTTAACAATCTATTATTTCTCATGCTTTGGAATGAGCACGGTCTCTTGGGCAAAGATCCCTGTGCTTGCCGCAGAAATTCGTATAGAATACCGCTATGCACATGGGTGAGGTTTGATGGGTGTATTAAATACACCTGTTTGGTGTAATTTTACAAAGGGCTTGTGTTTGTTTTGTATATACAGCCTTGAGAAAGTCGCGGGACAAAATGCCTTTGTGCGACGAAACACGTGTTGGCTGTTGCAAGAACAAAGAGAATAAAGAAAAGAAACCAAGCTCGAAAATTTCTCTGTATCATTTACGCTTGACTAAAACAAATTGGATAATTGCATATTACTTAAAAGACGTGTGCTGAGGATTGTGTTTATGTTTATGTTGGTTTCGACCACGTGTTTGGGGAGACTGGTGGTTCTTCTCACCTTTCAGCACCGTCCATATAAATTTCTCAGAAATCTAAATAGAGTGTAAGTGCTACTCATTCTTGGAGCGCCATTTTACCTATAACCATACCACTGCACCGTCGTGAATTAACCATTGTGAAGAACCACTTGAAATCTTTAAATTCAGAATTGCCAGATTTGAATTACTTATATTCCAGATCCATCTCTTCTCCGATCCTTCTCCCTACCAATGATACAGTGTGCCTTCTCTTCATTCAAACCATTGGAGAGCACAGAGCTCGTAAGACTACCAAGATTGTGGTTTCTCACTCAATCACTTTCAAACAATTCCACCCTTCACTGCTAATAGAATTAACCAACATAAGTGTCTCCTTTCTCGTTATATGTACCAGGACTCAGGAATCATGCCATCATAACCTCTCTCTTAAAAGAAAATGACCACCAAATTTCCAACCTCTTATTTCCCAGGAAAAGTATGGGAAGAGACATGACAAGGCAACTCTAAGAGTATGTCAAACTAAATTATCTCACCCATAAACTCCAATATAAGGGAGGAACTACTACTCTACACGGATGAAGACAAGAAACCAGCCCTTATACTCCTTAACCTCTCTGTTTCCCATTACACTGCCAGCCGCACAGTACTGGTCGATATTCTGAGCAGTTGGAAGGATTATTTGAAACTGCTTTTTCCTTGATCAGATTGTTTCTTTTGAACGGCAGCCAAATATTTCAGATGTGGTCATTCAAATCATCCACATGGACAGTGCTTTATGGAATGCCCCACAGATCATTCATCTCTTGGTTGCTGTTCAAAATTATGTTTATTTGCTGACCCAGCTGCTTGGCCAATATCAAGTCAAATTCCATATGCCTGCAAGTGATGCTCAGATTCACTTTTAGTCAGACAGTCACCTAGGTAACCCCATTAATAATGCTGCAAGCATGAATCACATGCTCCACTGGATAAAAAAGCTCATTCTATGCTTGAACAAAGACAAAACAAGGATCCTTAGAATGGATCTTAATGAGTTGATGCCCTACCCTTCAAGTTACCTAGCGTCTGGGACATGCTTAAGTCAATGCAGTAATGAAAGGCTTCTCCCCGAAAGAACTTCATTAACCTCTAGCTCTCTCACTTCTCCAAAATGATCACGAGGTGGAGTTGTTGGGAGCATTTCTCATGTCTTGCCTGGATTACTGCAACAGCGTCTATGTGGACCTGCCCAAAGAACTCATGGCCACCTTCAAAGTCTTCAGAACCAAGCAGAAAAACAGTACTCTATCTACATAAATGCAATCACACTCAACTTTAAGGCTATCCAGTGGGTCCCAGTAGAAATGGGGATAAAATTAGGGGTGGTCGATAAATTCCGTTCCACTGGTGGAGTTGGCAGAGTTTTGGTCACTCGACATTCTGGCCAAATTTCGCCAACCACCACCATTTCTTTCTAATATGCAGCTCACAAACAGAAAGTTGGCGAGCGCAATCGAGATTTGGCATCCCCAAGAGTGATTTTTGGTGCTAGGAGGGCACCCGGCGAGATCTCCTCAACGCAGGCAGTCACATACTGTCGAAACCGTTCGCGATCAGGAAGCTGCCACTTGAGTAGAAAATCTGCTTGAGCAGCAGCAAAATAAACTCGAGAAGCAGCACCCTCTGGCGCGCCTCGTGGTGCAGTTCGTGCTGATTTTCCAGCACGGAACGAGCTCTCGCTAAACATCAGCATGAACAGCTTGACGTGCCTAATTCCGCCCATTCGTGGAACTCCACGTAATATCGCAGAGTTTTTGTGTAACTCCATGGAATTTCGCAAAGTGAACTGACCCTATACTACACCCTTACAAAAAACATGAGCCCAGAATCTGCCAATGTAATCAATCAATGAACATTCAAGAAGTCAAAATATGTAGGCAGATCCTTAGTAATAGAGGGTGCAAAATGTTCAACACCCTGAATTCCTTCCTAAGATTTGAATCTAACTACCAATGAGTCAGGAAACTGTTAAATATATAAGATTCATTCTTGCCTTGTTGTTCAAAAGTTGCAGTCAAACTTTCCTTGTCTCCTGTTGCTCAATATACTCAATAGTATCAATTATTCAAATGCTCTAAAGTAACTGAAAGGAGACAGGAAGAGCTTTGTTAAACTCAAAACAACTAAATAAATAAGTGGTATAGTTCTATTTTTACTGTTCTTTTATTAATAATAATAGGAAGATAAATGATAATAATAATAATAATAATAATAATAATAATAATAATAATAATAATACGATGAAGAAGATTAAAAATAACATAAATTTTTTATTTTCTATTTTTTTTTAATTTAAACTTTTGACATATACACAGAGGAACCCCAAAAGAAAAGCCCCCGTCATACACAGTATTTACATTTCTGTTGGGACATATTCTCAACGTTAAATTATAACCTTTCACAGCATACAGTATTAAACATCTATATCTGTCCGAGTGTTATTAACATGAGTACTTTATCTTTTCGAAGTAATATAGCAGTAGACTTTCTGCACTATTGTATTTACCGGCATGTGCTTCAGAAATGGGGGCCCATGTATACTTTAGCTTATGTTAGGGGCAGCTTTCGTTTGATATCATTTATGCCCCTAGGGCCCAGCGCTGTCTTGCCTGTCCGGGGTATCTCCCGTGCCATCTGATGAGGACAACAGGTATGTCTTCAGGGGGTCCCATATATCCCTCGGTCTGGAAGTGGGTGGGAGCAGTTCTGCGTGGGGGAATGACTGCTCCTGCCATATTATGAGATCTTGCAACCACTCCTTGAATTTGGGTGCTCGACCCCTACCCCATCTGCAAGCCACTCTTTGTTTAGCAATTAGGAACCCCAGTGCTAAATATTTCTTATGGACGGTGTTAACTTCGTCTGTATGCCCCAGTATGGCAATGTCGGGGATATCTGAAGTGTCGTACCCACCATCTGTGCCATTCCCTCAAATATCTGTTGGCAGTACTCATAGATTGCAGGGCACTCCCATGCCAAATGAAAAAATCCAGCCCTGTCCCTGCCACACCTAGCACATTTGTCATTGTCCCTTAGCTTAAATGTATGCAGTTTGTCCAGGGTATAATATAGCCTATGTAAAAACTTATAGTGGATCAATCTCAGCATGCTATTAGCTGTAATGGCCTCTGTTTGCTTGCAACAGAACTCCCACTGTTTGTCTGATAATTGTATACCAAGGTCCGATTCCCATTCTAGGCGTGATGCTAATGTTCGGGGTATAGTTGCTTTTTGCGTGTTATGATAGATTAGTGACGTTACATGTTGAAGTGGTTCGGTTTGTATAAGCTCATGGAGTGGTAGAAGAGTTGGAGGTTCATGTGGGAATTCTGGCATGGCCGCCCTGACGCTTTGCCTGAGTCTGACAAACATGAACAACTCCATAGCTGTAGGTACTTTTTCACCAAAGAATTGTTCTTTCGTCAGAAATCGCCCGTCTGCATACAGGTTCCCCCATGTCTCCATTTGAAGTTTATCTAGCAGTTGTCTGCATTGCCTTTCATAAGTAACCTGTAAATCCGGGTGATGAACCAGGGGCAATCTGGGAGAGTATAGCATCGATCTGTCGAGCCTAGTGGCAATTTTCCTCCAAGCAGAGTTAGTGCAATCAACTGTGGTGGGATCAGTATCTCGTTTTTTATGGGAAATGAGACCTGAAAGAGGGGTGGGGGCTGTGTATCCTATTTCTACAGCTAAGTGTGGCATGAAGGGGGACGGGTGGAACCAGTACGTGGCATAGGGTGCTTGTGCGCAGTAATAATAAAGTTCAAAATCTGGTACCTCGAACACTCCCTGTGAAAACAGAAGTGTCAATGTTTCCCACCGAAGTCTAGCCTGCCTTCCTCCCCACACTAGTCGAATTGTTTGTGTTCTCAAAGCCTTAAAAAATTGTTTCCCCGGATTGGAAGGGATATTGGTGAATAGGTAAAGGAACCTTGGCAGTATTATCATTTTTACCAGTGAAATCCGCCCTGCCATGGAAAGCGGCATATCTATCCACCTAGTGATGGAGTCTGTGACGGCTTCTAGGGTCTTGCCATAATTGGAGCGCATTAATTTGTTTTTGTCCCTAGTGACCTTTATCCCTAGATATTTGACCTCCTCATTATACCTAGGGGATAGTCAAGTGCATATGGTACAACCTTATCAGTTAGCGGAAAAATTATTGACTTATTCCAATTGATATGTATGCCTGAGTATTCGCCGAATTTGGTAATTTTGCGTAGGAGCGGGTTTAGATTATCCTGCGGGTCCTTAAGGTAAAGTGTAATGTCGTCCGCATACAGTGAAATTAAAAGATGTCTGGTAGGGTATGCTAGCGCTGGCTCCTTGTGATGTTGCCTCAGTTTTGCCGCAAGTGGTTCTATAGCTAAAGCAAATAATATAGGGGATAACAGATAGCCCTGTCGTGTACCCCTAGTGATTGCAAATGGGGGGGAGCGCATCCCATTAAGGAGTACAGTAGCAGTGGGTTGACAGTACAGGATCTCTATCCACCTGAGGAACCCGGGGGGGCAGTCCCATGTATCTCAAAGTCCCTATAAGATAGTCCCATTCGACGGAGTCGAACGCCTTGGTGGCATCGAGAAACACTGCCACCGCGGCACTGACTGGGTCAATATCTTGTAGGACGGTAGAAAGTGTCTGAAGGTTATATGATGTCGCTCGCCCTGGGAAGAACCCCGACTGATCAGGCAATACTAATCTATTCATTAACAGATTCAGCCTATTTGAGAGAACCTTGGCGAGGATTTTAGTGTTGCAATTAATCAACGAGAGTGGGTGGTAGGATTCGCAATTTTCAGCAGGTTTAACAAGTTTGAGTAATGAGGTGATCATGGCCTCTCTCATGGTAGTTGGGAGTAAACCTTCCTCCTTTGCCTCGTCAAAGACCGTTTTTAAAATAGGGACGAGTTGGGTCACTTAAGTTTTATAAAACTCGATTGGTAGTCCGTCAGACCCAGGAGCCCGGCCTGATTTCATTTGCATGATAGCTGCCGTGATTTCGTCCTCCTCTAGGTCTGCCTCTAGGAACTTCCTCTGGGAGTCTCCCAGCCAAGCCAGGGCAGTGTCTTCAAAATATGATGGGAGATTTAGTGGTTGCCTCCTATGTGAGGTGTATGGGGCTTCATAAAATGTTGTGAAAGTATGTAAGAGACTTGTGATATTTCTATGTATCGCCCCTTCGGAATTGTGGATTTCAGCAATGTAATTGGAGAACTTGGGCTGTCGGACAAAGTCTGCTATGGCTTTCCCCGGTCGATCCCCCTCTCCGTATCTATGTGCTACGTGGTGTTTACTTCTGAATTTACATTCGCGTTCAGCTGTTTCATTATATTCCGTCAATTTATCACGAAGCTTAACTTTTGGGGTGTTCTCTGCGGCTGCATTACACAACACTTGCTCCAAGGCTTTAATATCAGTGTCAAGTTGGCTAAGGTATTTGCGGATGTCTTTTAAGATACCCCCTCCCTTAGCTATACAGGATCCCCTTATGGTGACTTTGAATGCTTCCCATACAGTGGTAACCTTGGGCACAGAGTCTGTGTTGCGCTCAAAAAAATCCTGAATTTCTTGTCCGATTTTGGCTTTGAAAACAGCGTCTAATAAGGTCATTGAGTTTAACCTCCATTTAAGATAGGGCACCTGGCCACCTGGGAATGACACCACCATTTTCACTGGGGAGTAGTCTGAATATGTCCTTAATAGGTGTTCCACTGAGTCCACCCAGTGCCCCTTCCTTTCCAGATTATCCAGTAGTCTAGCCTCGACCAAGTCGAGTGCACAGCAGAGTGATGTGTACCTTCTCTGGCTAAGGGATGTAGGTATTGCCATGCATCTAGGAGGTAATTATCTGTGATGATCCCTGCCAGTTGCCCTTGTGCGGCAGTATAATGTTGCGTGGTTGGGTGAGACCTGTCTAATGCTGGTGTCACTGTCATGTTGAAATCCCCACCCCAGAGGATGTACATCGACCCGACTGAAAGTATCTTACCCCACAAGGTGGCGAAAAAATGGGGGTTGTCTACATTGGGGCCATAGCAATTGGCAATAGTAATCTCTTGGGAGCCTAATCGACCCCACATTATGCAATATCGGCCTTGGGGATCAAGCAGAGTGCCCCCTAATACAAATGGTGCATTCTTTTTGATGAGTATTGCAACACCTCTGGCATACGTGGAATAGGATGAGAAGCAACGATGTGACGACCATCGGGTAGCGAAGTTAGGGGTAATGGTGGGGTCCAAGTGGGTCTCTTGTAATAGAGCAATCTGTACCTGGTGTCTATCCAGATACCCCAAAACATATCGTCTTTTGCGTGGATTATTTAACCCTTGGACATTCCATGATAAACAGTGAAGTTTAGCCTGCATCTCGGAGCCCATGACTATCTAATAACCAAATGATCCTAGGTCTACTTTTTTTATCATTGCAATCCAAGCTGTGAACCTGCGTTGGTCTATGTTGATGATCAATGAGTATTTGATACTGTGTTTGACTGTCCCTCCCTCCCACCTCCCACACCGACTTCCCCAACTTGTTGGGCATACATTCCCACCCCATCATTAATTCTAAAGAAAAATGCAACAGCTGACATATCTTACTAGTATACATCTCTAACAATGTAATTCTTACGTGAGAGAAAGCTCTAAGGGGGTTCACCCGTGGAGGTGCAACTAGGGGGCCCTCGTCTTCCCACTGCCCCTTTTAGTCCTGCCGGCAAGGGGTCTATCGCTGGGTGAGTAAGTGCAGGGGGAAAGGTGTGGGTGTCCGGGCTCAGGGTTATAGTCCGCCATTAGAGAACCAAAGGTCACAAATTACAGTATCGGAGGCTGGCATGTTACGGGCCTACAAGTGTCTTGAGTCAAGCAATACCTTCTGGATAGCGTCACTTTGGGCCTATCAGACCATAAGTATACCATGAGAGGAGAGATAGTACCTTTTCAAATGAAGGTGGTGCTGCTAATACTGATAAATATTACTTAGTTACTCAACATTACCACATCGCCGATCATGTCACATTCAGTCCAGCTTTGACAGCGGTGAAGTAGACCAGGATCTGAACCCACTTGAATTTGCATTGGATGCCGCTTGTTGGTTCCTTTTTAAAAAGTCTTCAACCTGTTGAGGGTTCTGGAAAAAATGTTGTTTCCCCTGATGAGTGACGCGAAGTCGCGCCGGATACAGCATGGCGTAATCGATGTATGCTTTTTGAAGCTTCCTCTTCACGGGGAGAAACTTTCCTCTTGCTTCTTGAACATTCAGTGTAAAGTTGGGAAAGAATGAGAGGGTGGTATTTTCGTACTCAACTGTCTTCTTTTCCCGTGCCAGGCGGAGCAGTGTGTCTCTATCCCGGTAGTTGAGAATCTGACGATCACCGGAAGTGGCAGTGCTCCGGGAGGAGGTCATGCACCCAATGATCTGTGGGCTCTTTCAATCACAGGTCACGGAGTAACTTTTCGATGAAATGTTGCGGCCTGTATTGGTTGTTTCCGATAGCCCCAGTATGCGCACATTGTTCCTTCGGGAACGCGCCTCCAAATCTTAATTTTTGGCTGCGATTACTCTCAGTAGTCGATCCATTTGGGATATTTGTTCTTTACTGCTTGTAGCGCCATCTTCTAATTCGGAGATTCTGTTTCTGTAATCCAGTGATTGTGTTTTTCGATCTTGTGGACAATGGTGTCCATACGGGAGGTCATGGCGTCCATTTTGGATTCGATGGGCGTGAGACTGTTTTTCATGGTAAGCAATAATGATCTCCAGTCTTCGTCTTGGTTGTCTGTGTGAGCTTCGGCTTCCGAGTGGTCGTCTGATTGTGTCCGGGTTGTTTTTTCGCTTCAAATGGAAGCTTTGACTGCTTTCCATCTGCTCTACCTATCTTGCACCACTGAAGAGTCTGCACGTTTTCTTTCATACTACTTAACTTGGAGACTGGCTGGGGCACAATGAGTGGGCAATCGGTCGACTCCGTATGGCTGGGATTCCACTAAGTTCAAGCCAGGTATTGGTGCTTATACTGACAGTGTTGTGCACACCCCCGCAGTATGCTGGACACTTTTCGAGTAATAGGCTATGTCTAGTGTGGCTCACTCAGTCTCCCCAATACTGCAGCTCTGCAACTGTGAGGAAGTAAGTTCAGCCCTTTGTAGTGAGGAACTTCTCCTTTGTCCTTATGGTGGGTTGGGTTAGTGCTTAATACGGTTATTTGGCTTTGTGGACTGTGGTCCCAATGCAGCTGATTGTCTCCAGAATGTTTGGTATCAGTCGGGCACTGCCCCGGGGACACTGTCGAGATCAAGGGCCTGGCAACAGCGGCGGCTGGCTGGTGTGTAAATTGTACTATTGCACACTGAGATCAGCCCACATTGTGATGGGGTTGCAGGGAAGGCTTTGCGCCACGTCTCACCGCCCGCGCTGTTCTCAGGTCGGTGGCCCCGGGAGCGGGCCTGAGCCTCAGCCCGTACACTCCCACGGAGACCACTGCTAGTAGCCTCTTCACCTGGACGGCGATCGGGGTGGTGCAGTCGTCGGGCCTCGGGTCCTCAGCCTCCTCGACCCGTATTACTGGGATGGTGGCAGCGCAAATGTAAGCGGCGTGGCCTACTGTACGAGCACAGCCCCGGGCTCGATTTCAGCCACCACTGCTGCGTTGCTTTAGTAGCTCTGCCCTCTGTTGTAGCCGGCCTGACTCAGGTTCGATCACAGCACTTCCTATCGCATTTTTCGACAGGATCTGTTCAGTATTCGGTCCCTGACTCTTTTGCCCCTCAATTCATAATTTCAGTGCCCTGGATTCTCGGCGGGTGATGCGAATTTTGACCAGTTTTGGGCCCGGACGACACGAGCCTCAGTTGCGTGCGGCTATCTTGGTCGCGCGCCCCCTAGCGCCTCCCAGAATAACATTAATAATGGTAAACTGTTCTTTGCGTGGTGTGACACTCAGGGAACAGAATGGTGTAGTGGGTTTGGAAGGCTGATGCAAATAAATAAAAGCAACTACAAAAGAGTAAGCTACCTCCTATACACCAAATTTACTCTCAGATCTACTTCAGTCATACTACAGCCCAAACAGGCTCAAATCTAATTAAGCCAAGCATTGCTGCAAGTCACACACTGTACATGGCCATTCACTGGTACTGCATGGAAATTCCATAGAAATCAACTCAGGCAGAAAATAAAGATAACAGCACATATGGAAAAATAGAAAAAAGGAAAACGCTATACATTTTGTATTTACATATGTGTGAGGCTTTGTGCATGTATTTGATTAAAAATTAAAAACAGAGCCACGTAACAGTAAACATAACTACAATCTGCATTATTCAGATTAAACACTTCATAATGCATGCTGGTGAGGTATTCAACATTCATTATTCCATCACATTTAGCATAGGATACTCAGTACACTATTAGCCCTTCATTCACCCACAGTTTGCTAACATAAGAAAGCAAGCTGCAGCCAAAACACATTTTCAATATGTCGGTGAACATCTTTGTCTCCTTACTCCTCATTCAGAGGAACAACTACTTGAGAAGGAGATAGAGAACATGCAGGCAGATTATCAACATCTTTGGTCTGTTCAGGGATTCATTAAATGCTAGGTACCACTTATCTCTAGTGGTTATATTTGACATGGTAGCAAACTGGGAGCAGGTGTTCACTGCGCTTATGGCCCAGTCTCAAGGCATCCTTCATTTGTCAAAATGCTAGCTGCTCTCCACTTCTTGGCCATTCGGTCTTTCCAGAGGGTCACTGGTGGCATGGTGGACATTTCATAGGCAAGCCAATTAAGGTACTTTCACCAGGCCCAGGCACCAAAATAAAAGTAGCCTTCATTAATGAAGGACATAGCTAAAAAAGTGGCCCATGTTTGCACATCGGACAGTTTTGAGCTTGTAAAGACACTGCATAAATAAGTGTTTTGCTAGGTATGGAAGACTGCCTGGGTTTGAGCTTTCTGCAGGCAATGGTTTAAAATCATGCAAATCAACAGTAAGACCATAACACAGGCCCAAAACCAGAATAAAAACAGCCCACACACTGACCTTTCAACCCAGCCCATTGGAAATTTTCTGATTACCCTATAGGCCAGTCCAACCATGCACACCTGTCAAATCAATTAGTTTAATGCCATGCCATAGTTACTGATGGAAAAGCAACGTTTGGCAAGAATTGTATTGCATTGTCCGCTTCTCTCAAGAGGCATTGATTGCACCTCAGCTGCACCACCATGGAGAACCCCATTTCAGCAACAGTCATCGCTGGCACATACGGATCAGGAGTTCCCCACACTTAGGGGCATATTCACAAGGACCTACCGCCGATTTATCTCCACCTTAACCCCTCAAAAGTGGAGATCGATTTAACACCCCATTCACAAGCGGGTGCAAACTGCAGACATCGCCAGTATTTCCCCGATAACTGCCCCAAAATTTATCTCCACGGTGGACACCACCAATTAACCCTAATGAGATGCAGAGTAGGCGTTCCCGTGCAAAAACACACGAAAAAACCACAACACCACTTTCACAACGAACTGCCAGATCTGCGATGCGAGTCAAAACCACGCGATAAGCCGCGGTAGCAGCAGGGATTTAACACCTGCCTTTTGCTGGTGTTAAGCAGGACGACTACCTGCAGCATGAAAGGGAGCCCAGCCAAGAGCCACATCTGAAGACCCACAGATGCCATGGAGACAATGATCATGCAGCACCGAACCCATGAGGGCCACAACACCCACCGCCACCCACCGCCACCACCCCCCGGACCCGTCCCGCCCCCCCCCCGGGAACACCACAGAGGCAGCGTACACAAAGACAGCGGACCCACCTGAAACGCACCTGCCGTCCAGACCCAACGCCAGAGGAGGACATTGCCCACTACAGGCCCAAAAGGACAACCATCCCCCGCATCCTGACCCACATCCCCCACCTGCTGACGGTACCAACCCAGCGGACAACCAACATCCCTCCGCAGGCAAAGCTGCCGGCTGCGCAGCACATGTCGGCCTCTGGTACCATCCAACCCACAACTTCCAGAGTCGGAGGAGTCACACAGCCAGCCCCATCCAACGTCATCACACCTGTCCTGGATGCCAACATCAGCCTGGTACCCCAGCACCTCCACTTCACCCACACTGCGCAGGAGCAGCTGGAGACCAAGCAAGGCCCCTACACCATAGCTGGATTCCCTCACGTGTCAGGGCCAATCAACTGCACACATGTACCCCTCGTGCCCCCTGCCGACACTGCACACAACTACCACAACAGAAAGCACACGCATCCCATGAATGTGCAGGCAATAGTGGACCACCCGGGACTCCTCAACAATGTCGTGGTCAACTCCCCAGGCAAAGTGCATGATTCTCACATCTCCCGACAGTCCATCATCACCCAGCGCTCCCAGGATGGCACCCATGGAAATGCAGTGCTCGTTGGTAAGTCCAAAATTAACACACCACACACCTCCAGCCCACAGTCATGCAACTCACGACACTGGCAATGGGCACGCAGCACAACTACATTCAACATGCCACACAACATGCCAACCGACCAGATACGACAACACGACTCCATTGGGAACTTGGCCTTGCCATGCCCACAACCCAGCCACGGCATGGCACCACAGACACACAATAGCAGGATGTGAGGAGAGGCATGGAGCAGGCATGTGCGAGAGCGGCAAGTGACTAAGGAATGTGAACCTACCCAATGCCAGGTGTGGCGTGGAGGTGCCGGACAGACCACAGTGTGCAAACCACAGAAATGGCCATGTGGAGATCAACTGCTGGTGCATGGAGTGTAGGCCAGTGGACGCTACCATGTCCCCACAGGCTGTGGGGCAGAACGCGGAAATGTCACACGTTACGTCCCCCCTGCATGCGCGGGCGGAGTGGGTTGGACCTGCGTACGCCAGGCCTGCGTAGGGGTGTGAACAAAAAGCCCGTCACACTGGGCGTGGTTCTCATTCGGAATGGACAACGCGTCTGCCAGGGCGGCGCCTCTCAGCCCGCCACGAGTCCTGCTTCGAGTGCGGCGGGGCCTGCGTCCCTGTGTGCCTGCTGCACCCCGGGCCGCTGGTCCCCAGACCCATCATGCCTGCCCCAGCGCACCAACGAGGCTCCGCTCACCTGCCTAGACCGGCGTGTGTCAAAGAGGGCCCACCATGTGCCGGTGCAAGCTCCAAGCCCCAGTCCCGCAACCTCTGCAGCCTCCGCAGACCATCGCTGGCCCCCCGACGCTGGCCCACATTACTCCTTTCTCATTGACATACTCCACCGGCATCCTCTTCGGCCCAGTAGGTCCCACATGTGGAACTGTGTCCTGAGTGTTGAATGGCAGTGACCCCAAGTCTTTGGCAGCGGCCACAACACCAGACTCCCTTCGATCAGTGAAGCATAATTCCGTATCGCAGGCCTGCGACATGTGGTGCCACTAACCCTGTTCAACGCAAGCCGGCGACACGTGGTGCCACTAACCCTGTTCAACGCAAGCCGGCGACACGTGGTGCCACTAACCCTGTTCAACGCAAGCTGGTGACACGTGGTGCCACTAACCCTGTTCAACGCAAGCCGGCGACACGTGGATGAGGACTCAGGCCTACCCTGCGGACCAGTAGGTCCCACATCCAGCACTTAGTCGCGAATCATGAATGGCAGAGTCCACACCAGTGAACGCACGGAGAGGAGTAAGAGGAAGATGCAGCTCAGTCTGGACGAAAGCCGGATCAGAGTCACGGAGGTGATCGAACACTATCAACAACTGACCTGGTGCCATCAACCCTGTTCACCGCAAGTCCGCGTCCCGTGGTGCCACTGAACCTGAACTACGCAGGCCAGTGGGACCATCCAACCTAAGCCGGCGACACTCGGTGAATGGCCCGTGCCTACCGCTGCCTCAGGCCTACACTGCGGTCCAGTATGTCACACATGTGGAACTGTGTCTTGGGTAAGATGTGGAGGAGTCCACACCATTGGACACGCCTCATCGCAGGCAGCATCCCCTAACAGCACTGGTGCCACTAACTCTGTGCGCAATGAGTCATGGGCACTATCTGGTTGGACCTTGGTGGTGTCTGAGTCCATGGCCTGGGGGTTTTCTGCATCTTCATCTGGCTGGACCGGACTTGCTGTCCGACATGTGTCTGTTCCATTCATCTCCACCATAGTGACTGTTTCAGCGTGGTTCTGCCCTCTGCATCATGCCCTGGGGGTACACCTTCCACTGTCCACCGAGACACTCCGCGACGAGCCCCTTTGTCATCTACGGAAACCTGCTCTGCACTCGTGACCCTGCCCCAGTGCCCCGCAAGTCAGCGGCCCGTGGCGGTAGGCCTGTGCAGGACGCTGTGCATCCGGGGCCACTAACTCTGTGCAGCACAAGTCATGGGGCCTTTATGGTTCAATGGTTGTGTCCTTTACGATGTACACTGTTGTCGATTTCTGACTCAATGAGGCAGCCCTTGCCGGCTGGTGTGCACACACCCCACACACATCCAACACAGGTGTCACTCGATATGTGTGCCTGCTAATAAATGTGGCCGGGCGCACGTGCCCGTAGCCATTCACACCATCCGAGCAAGTGTGTCCGTGTGGTCATTGTGTCAGCATGATGGCCACGGGCCCTGCAACATCACAGTGTGCTGTCTTCAGCGGACGATACCATGTCACCTCAGCGTTGGCAGTGACCTTGGACATGTAGCTTCGCCCGCCCCCCCTGCATGCACAAGCGGTGTGTGCTGGTCTGGCATACGTCAGGTCAGCGCAGGGGTGTGCTGATTCCGCAGGGGGAGCAGGGCGTGGCTCGGACATGGCCTTGGGCAGGATGTGCGGTAAGTGTGTCTCTGTGTTGGGGTGTTGTCGCCACCAGGGCCACAGTAGTCGATGTTGCAATGTAGCATGCACCAGGAGGGCAGGCCTGCACAGACGGGGAAATGTAGGAGCGCAAGACCGCTCGGGGACTTGGCACATGCATGCCAAGTGTTATGTGTATCAGTCCTGCGGCTGCATGAGTCAGTTGCCTAGCCTCATTCGCAGTGCGATCACAGCCAGCCATGGACTGTACACCTGTGTCCGCCCTGTCCGGACCACTGGCCTACACTCACGTGGCCGCACACCTTCAAAGGCCAGCGTCACGGTGTTGTTGGCATGCCGCTGGACATGCACGGACAGGCATTACAATGGTGTGCCGTAGGAGTGCACGTGATACAACCGCGCAGCGCACACAAGTGTGGGGGCTCGTGGGAGGGAGGAGCAGCTGTGAGGCAACACAACACACAGTGAGGCCGCTCATGTGCCACGTGCTGGGCATATCATCCATGATTCCCAGGGTCGCAGACATCCCACCACACCCACGACAGGCCTCTGTACATCTCCTGAATGCATGCAGATGGTGAAGTTACTGTAGGGATGAAGGGTCCTTTGTCTGTACTATCAGGCGGTGGCACATGTGGCCAGCACCCCCTGACAGATACAATAGCATTTACTTGCGACTCCCACACTACGCACTGCCCGACGTGAGACCAACGTGTACACATCCCACACGCAGAAGTCCTTGGTCGTAGTTAGCGTGCATGAAATGGCCTTCACACGTACTCCCACCCCACCCCAGGCCTGCACCCGTTGCACACAGACACTGCTCATTGGTCCGAGCTGTGCCATTTCATCCACAGGACTGGTGCAGGGCAAGCCAGTGCCGCTTCAAGCAGAGCCACTGACGCAATGGCAGACCATCCCGGACACATGCTCGACTCCAGTCACGTGGACCTGTGCCGTGCACGTCTGCTGCATGTACTGGGGGCACTGCCGTTGGCAGTGCTGCGGATCAGTTACCGGCTGAGCTTCCGCCTTGCGAACGTCACCTGCGTTCAGCCTGTGTTGCATTGTCGCTCGTGCATATTCGAGTGGACCATGGATGTCTGCCTCGCCAACGTAACGGTAGCTGACCTGGATTTCGACGTGTGTGTGCGCCCCCTGTTGGCCCACGTCCAGGAGTGTCACCGTGATGCCCGTTTATGGCATGCATGGATGTTTGGCATGCATGCTGGCAACTGGACCTGGGAGATTGCACGAGTCATCGTGTGCAGTGAGTACATTGAGCCACTACCCGATTGGGCTTTGGTGCACATTGGGGCCAGGGGTTGGAGTCAGCACATCTGTCCGGGTCAGCTGATGGATTACGTCGACGACATGTCAGATGTGGTGGACAACGATCTCTCATTGGAGATGTTGGCCTACGTTGCTGCACTTGCGTTCATGGAGTGACAAGGTACCTGCAGCCACAACTGGATGTGACCCATTGCAGGTGTCCCGGCACCAGGTTGCATGTTGGGAATCTGGTCACATGTCCCAAGACGACAGTGGACATGGCTGCATTGGCCTGGACTCCTGATCCATGCGCGGACAACCAACGCGGGTTGGCACTGACTTGGGTTGGTGATGGACTCCCCCGGGGTGGACATGGGCGCTTTCCTACGTTCCTCATTCAGACATGCTGCTGCATTGGTCTGCATATCATGGCACTTCTCTTGGCCGTATTGACACGCACTTGTTGATACAGTTTCCGCACTTTCACTTGTCTCCAACTGTGTTGTCTCTTGATTTGTATGCCAATGTGTGTGTCACGGACTCTCTGGCTCCCTGCCATACGTGCATTGCTACCCCATCAGGGCTGTTGGTTTGTACTTGTACATTATCATGTCCCTGTTTATGCTTTGCCAGATGCGTATGGCCGTTTACTGGCCACAAGCGGGTGCACTTGTGTTCTGTGTTCGGTTGTGCAAATGTTGGTGTTTGTACCACATTGTGTTCGATGTTGGGGTGCTCTGCTTCCTATGTGTGTGTGCTGCATTGTGTGTGAGATGTCCCTTCAGCTCTGATTTGGCTCCCCCTTCTCCCTTTCAGGCAGAGTGGTTTTCACTTCTGTGCTTGTTCAGTGGTGTGATATTGCTGGGTTGTGTGACTTGTGCTCTTGGTTTGTGTTGTTACTCTCGGGCATGGTTTGTCTGCAGTTGTGCTGTGCTTAATTGTGCATGTGTGCCATTGTGCCCATCTCCCCCCGTCCCCCCAGTCCCTGGTCGTTCCTCTCCCTGTTGCTGTTGTGTCTATTGTTTTGGGCAGTTTCCGGTCCCCGAGTCCTGCCACCATCTCCAGACTGATGTGGTGGACACCATTTCCTCCATGTCATCTAGCTCCTGGTGTGGCGCTGGACTCCCACCTACGGTGTGCATTGCTGCCTTCTTGTTGTTGGCGTGTTTCTGCTTGTTTGTGCGTTTCGCATCATTCCGGCTGTTCTGGTTTTCTTCCATTGTCCTCCTCCGCTCTCCGGCTGCATTCACCTTGTCCACGATGGCCTGCCATGTACAATGTTTTGTTGCCAATGGGGCTTGTGGGGTTGTATACTGGCTCCGGTTGCCTCCATTGTGCTTGGCTGTTGTTTTCTGTTTGGTTTGTCTTTCTTTTTCAGGCTTTTGTTGTGCTTATTCCCGCCTGCCGTGTGTGTGTCGCGGGCCTGGCGGTGCTTATCACTGCTTTCCTCATCGCAAATGGGCTCATCGAACGTTTTTTTGTGTTGTGGTTTGTGTTTTTATCTCCGTCGAGGTGGTTGTATCGCAGACATTGGCCGCGTTTTCGGCGGACTATTGCATGGTACCGCCGTGTTGTGAATTCCACGTTAACACAGGGTTATTTTCCCGCGATAGGCTGCGATGTGTAAAGTTGCGTTAACATTTTTTTGTGTTGTTTAGCACACGTTCTTGTGAATATACCCCTTATAGTGTGTGATTCATTTTATTGTGTACAATCATTTAATGATAATTTGCATTTTTGGCGACAAAATGACTTTAAGGATTCCAAAGGTAGCACAATCAAGCATAAAAATGCTTTGGGTTCAAGTGTCTACAGTTTTCCTTCCAAATATTCATATTACCTGAATGAGCAGCAGGTACCTTTTGTCAATATACCAGGGGTTGGTGATTGCATGATACCCAGCCTTTGACCACAGAAATCTTTTAATAGTTGCAACACATGAAGGAGTCGCTTCGGCACATGCGGAGATGGCTGCCACTATTTCCCTTTTACATCAACGTTATTGGTGGCAAGGTTTATTCCAGCAAACCAGAAAATATGTTTTATGTTGTGACATTTGTCAACAAATAAAAGTTCTACTGTGTCCCATCCACCTCAGACATATTTGTTTATTGCGAATCAGCCCTTTGGCTGTGTTTATCTAGATCAATATTTCTGATACTGCATTCAAGTTTAGTTGGGTTGCAGTTGATTGTTGCTCCAGGTTCCTGTGGGTTTGGCCACAGTGCTTGGCTGCTGCTCGAACTGTTATTAAAGATTTGCAAGCCTTTGTCGGGACTTACGACTGTTGCGCATTCCACTCAGACCAAGTCCCAGCTTTTGCCTCTAAGGCTAACCAGATTAAATGAAGTCCATGGGTGTGCAAGTACATTTTTCTTCTCTGTATACGCCTGAGGACAATTCTGTTGTGAAGAGAATGAACCATGATTTAAAGCAATCTCTAACGGCTAGAGTATTAGGTACAGGGCTTGGTTGGGTGAATCATCTTTATTGGGTTTAACCAGCATTAAATAATCTCCCCCCAAAAATCTTCGGGTTGGTGGACCCTATACGAAATGCTCTTTGGCATCAAGATGTATGTTCCAGACCTTGATGGTCCAGATGTTGTGGCACCAGCAGCAACCTTTGACATAGATAACCACTGTGCTGTCTTGCAGGATCTACAAAAGTGCTGTGACACTCTGGTTCACACACATTTGCCTCCAGCTTTTTCATCGAGTACTGAGACTCAAATTCCTGTTTCTGGTTGGCTTCTCAAGGTTGGTGACCTTGTCCATGAAAAAGTGGCCCTCAAGAAGAAATTCGGTTCAAAGTAACGTGCTTCTGTTCCAGTCCTTGGTATACAGGGTACACAAACTGTGAATTTGCCACCACTTCCAGGTCATAAAGAAAAATGCTTTATTTCCATTGAACAAGTCAAGCTACACCATATGTCAAATTCTCCATAGTATGTCCTAGAAAGGCCCCTCATAAGACTTTCCTTTGCAGCCAGTGAGCTCCACCGCTGCTACTTCTCCTTGGCTGCCAGTGGGGGGAAGCCCGAAACCTCTGTTGATTTGGTACCTGTTTCAACTTCTCCATCTTCTACAATGGATGTCGTTTATACTGATCCGCCATTGGGTGTCCCTTCTGAGGTACTTTTTTTAAACCCGACTGCTGAATCGCAGCCTCCTCTTTTCCATTTGAGTTCATCTGGGCACTATACGGATCAAGATCAATTCTCGTCTGGCAGTTCTTAAATGTCTTCGGCTCTGCATCCACCTCCAGCACTGATTTGTGTTTTTATTTCTTGGTTTAAATGCACTTATCTAGTCCCTTCTTGGATATATATTTGGATCATATTCTCTTTGGTTCTTTTATTCATGTGGATTGTATTTGTGACAGTTTTTTTCTTCTGATTAATGGCCATTACCTTCCAGAACGTTCTGCCACGGAACTGGTTGATGTGGTGCTAGCTGCACATTCTTCCTCACATAAAATGAAAGCGACTTGTCCCATTTCAACATTTCAGCCATTCCAGTGACTGATGGAATTGTGATGGCCTTAAGCGAACGCGCTTAAGGCTACCAAGGTGATTCGAACAGTACACTCGACCCCGCAGCTCGTGGAGTGCCTGGTAAAGGGCTCCTTTAACTCTTAAGTTGATTTTATCCGCATTCTTTTAAATTAATTAGTTCAGTACGCTAGGTACTGTAGTTTGTGGAGCGCCTGGGAAAGGGCTCGTAGTTTTGATGATCATTAGCTTGAATGTTTCAAATTTTACTTTTAACATTGTAAAACTACTCAGTTGGCTCACCTGTATGCACTGTAATTAATTTGTGTCCCTCCCCGGTCCACCACGGATTGGTCCGTTTGTGTGGAGGGATGTGCCACCTACCGGAAGTGACCCACGAGCACTTCCGCCGGATACCAGAATTGAGGTTAGCAGTCTAGCTGCCCACCACTCTACATAAACTGATGCAAGGCCCGACGCGCAGCGGACGCGCTTAAGGCTACCAAGGTGATTCGAACAGTACACACAACCCCGCAGCTTGTGGAGTGCCTGGTAAAGGGCTCCTTTAACTCTTACGTTGATTTTATCCGCATTCTTTTAAACTAATTAGTTCAGTACGCTAGGTACTGTAGTTTGTGGAGCACCTGGGAAAGGGCTCGTAATTTTGATGATCATTAGCTTGAAAGTTTCAAATTTTACTTTTAACATTGTAAAACTACTCAGTTGGCTCACCTGTATGCACTGTAACTACATAAACTACATAAACATAGTTTGTGGAGCGCCTGGGAAAGGGCTCGTAGTTTTGATGATCATTAGCTTGAATGTTTCAAATTTTACTTTTAACATTGTAAAACTACTCAGTTGGCTCACCTGTATGCACTGTAATTAATTTGTGTCCCTCCCCGGTCCACCGCGGATTGGTCCGTTTGTGTGGAGGGAGGTGCCACCTACCGGAAGTGACCCACGAGCACTTCCACCGGATACCAGAATTGAGGTTAGCAGTCTAGCTGCCCACCACTCTACATAAACTGATGCCTGACCCGACACGCAGCGGACGCGCGCAGCTGGCGCGCCAAAGGCGCGCCTAAGGCAAGCCCGTCTGTGCCCGTCCACGCCTGGACGTCACCAGGAGCAGGAACCCCTGCCGGTTTGGCCCCAAATCCAACAAATAGGACTGATGTTCTCCGTACCTACACTAGTCAGGAGCTGGTCAGGATTAAAGACGATTATTCCTCTAGACACATAGGAAATATGGCATGCATCACATCCGCAGAAGCAGTAGGACCTTTCTCATGTAGATCCTGTAGATTCCAAAGTATGGAACAAGCACAGCCCCAGATTTATAAAACCACTACTGATCAGGGAATAAATAAACCCTACTGCACCAGCGATAAGAAATGCTCTCCCCAGATCCTGCACAACAACGGAGGATGGAACTGTGTTTTGGCTAATGTCAGATCTTTGCCCAAACATGCAGTCAATATTTGGGATCTGCTTTCCTCCACATGCCTTTATATAGGGTTTCTGACAGAAACCTGGACTAAACCCTGCTCTAACCCCGCAATTGCAGTGGCACTCCCAGATGGCTATCGCATCCAAAAACTGGACAGACCGCATAGGGTGGGTGGGGGAATAGCCATCGTCTATAGAGACCCCATCAATATCTCCATCTTAGACCAAATATGCAATGACGTGCTGGAGATCTTAGTTTTCAGAATTGATTTACACTCACGACTCAGCTGGAAAGGAGCTCTTGTATATCGTCCTCCGGGACCACTCTCTAACTTCACTCCACAACTTATGGAACTCATCTCCCCACATGTTATCTCAACCAGGAATTTTTTACTTCTTGGTGATTTTAACATGCACAGCGAAAGTCCTGCTAATCAAGAGGCTTCCACACTTCTGACAGATCTGTCCACACTCAACCTAATTAAAATAAATAATGAGCCCACTCATCTGGCAGGACATACGCTAGATCTAGTTCTAACTAACTCCCCCAACATTTCTTACGGGGCAACCTGCCCCCTGACATGGTCGGATCATTCAATGATTGAGTTCCGAATTAACGGTCCCAATGAACATACTGTTCCTAAACCACACTCAAAAAGGTGGTATAGACAGTGGCATAAACTCACGCCCACACAGTTCCAAGATATTTTTACTCCACCACAATACTCGACTCTGATAGAGTAGAGGAGCGCTTAGCCTCCTTTAATACCAGCTTGATATCCACTATGGACCGCCTAGTCCCCCTGAAACAGTGCCCTCTTATTACAAAACGCCACCAGTCAACATGGTACTCTGCCACTCTTCGGACCGAAAAAGTCAGTGTAAAAAACTCGAACGTCACTGGCGCCTCTCACATGACCCGCAAGATAAAGAAAAATTACAAGTATGCACTGACTCAGTACCACAAAAACCTGCAAAACGCCTGCAAAACGCATATTGCATCGCAACTTGAACAAGCAGGGAACACTCCGAGAACTCTCTACCAGATTTTAAAAACATTTACCAATCCCAAGGCCTGTGATATTGAAGAAGCCCCATCTCAAGCCTTGTGTGACAACATAGCGACTCATCGAACCCAGAAAATTGAAATGATTTACAATAAAATCACTTCGGCTAAGGGTTCTCAGATAGGCCCTAAGATCGACCTTCCACCGGTTATTCCTAATGTTTTAACACTGGAGAATTTCCCGCCAATTACGCCGGAGGAGATAGAAGCTCTACTAAAAGTTGTCAAATCAGGGTCTCCATTAGACCTCATTCCTGACAAAACTGCCTCCATACTATCCAAGCAACTCGCCAGCCCCATCTGTTCTATCTTAAACAGCTCTATGAAGGAAGGCATTCTCCCACTAGAGTGGAAAGCCACACAAATTCTGCCCATCAGGAAAAATCCCAAAGTCCCCATGGAAGATGTATCCAATTATCGCCCCATCTCTTTGCTCCCCTTACAGAGCAAACTCCTAGAAAAGCACATCAACAAGCACTTGTCCGAATTCGTTGAATCCTCGAACTGTTTGGATTCCTCTCAATCTGGATTCCGACCCAGACATAGTACAGAGTCTGCGTTGGTGGCAGTCACTGATAATATCAGAATGCTGATGGATAATGGTCAAGCGGTACTTTTGGTGCTGCTTGACCTGTCTGCAGCGTTCGATACCATCTCCCACCAGACTCTACTCAGGAGAATTGGGGACATAGGCCTTAAAGGGAATGCTTTGAAATGGATGTCTAACTTCCTGTCTGATAGAACTCAGACCATTAACCTGGGCCCCTTCCGCTCGCAGACCACCAGAGTGACCAAGGGAGTACCACAGGGCTCCTGTTTGAGCCCTACTTTATTCAACATTTATGTTACTCCCTTGGCGGGACTACTGAGGAAGTTAGGATTCATTCCCATTTCCTACGCTGATGACACCCAACTTCTACTCTCCTTTGACAAAGCCAATTCCAACATTCAGACCACCTTCTCGGAGGGTATGAAAGTCATTGCGGATTGGATGAGAGATAATTTTCTTCAGCTCAATGCAGGAAAATCAGAAATAATGCTGTTCGTAGAAGCAACGGTAAGGTGGTCCCCTAGATGGTGGCCTGAGGAACTAGGCTCTGCCCCAAGTCCGAAACAGGTGGTAAAAAACCTAGGAGTCCGAATAGACCACAAACTAACATTGGGGGAGCATATCACCTCTACTGCTGGAGCATGTTTCCACAACCTTAGTCTTCTCAGAAGAGTCTTCCCTTTCTTGCCACTTTCCACATGGAAAACCCTGATTCAGGCTTTAGTATTAAGTTGTCTGGATTACTGCAACGCTTTGCTGATTTCAGCTAATGAAAGCTCCTTAAACAAACTGCAGGTAGTCCAGAACACTGCAGCCCGCCTGGTGGCCAATGCCCCCCCTAGAACATCGTCTCTCCCCCTTCTTCAAAAACTGCACTGGTTACCGGTGCGGAAGAGGATCAAATTTAAGATCTGCTGTATTGCTTACAAATCTATAAACAACTTGGGTCCCAGTTACCTAAATGACAAATTCGTCAGTTACTTGCTTTCCAGGCCCCTCCGTTCTGGGTGTAAAGCACTTCTCCATATCCTGCGCTTCAAAAAAACCCGCTTGGGAGGCAAAGCCTTCTACCACCTAGCTCCACTCTACTGGAATCAACTCCCCATCCATTTACGTCAATGTACGGACTATCTGATGTTTAGAAAGCTGTTGAAAACTACACTGTTCTGATTTGTCTTTCCTTGGTTGATTATGGCAGACTTAGCGCGGAGATACCCTGATGGGGTGATTCGGGCGCTTTATAAATTAATAATAATAATAAAGTTCCTTTCAATATATTTGGTCCTACGGAGAGCCTGCAGATTCCATATGTGTCCAAAGTTTATATGGGTGATGTAATAGTACCAGGGTAACAACCCGATGATTGGGATGTTGCCACTGTAAATTCAATGCTTTCTGAATTAGAATATTACACTGTGTTTGAATCAGAGGATTTATATCTTAATTACGCGAATTTCCCTGAGATATTCTGTTACCATCATTATGGCATCATTTTCTGCATAGGGCAAGTGGACAGCGTCCCCATTATAATTATACGCAATGTGAACATTGTCCAACGCCACCAAAGGGAAGTTCAAAAACACAGACTGACAAGTACACATATTTTACAAACTATGACCATTCAGACCCAAAATCATACTATTTTAAATTGGTTCCAACCCAGTTGCAAATGTATATGCTTACTCAGAACAAGCTGATATATGCAGCTTCATTTGTGGACCTACTGGCCCTTAAGGGTTATGATTATTGGAAAGACAATATTGACCTAAAATCAATTTAGGGTACAAATGCCTTGCAGGTCCAGGGCACAGAAAACTTATTTCGAGCCTGTCTGTTTCCCACACAAATTATTTTCCTAAACAAAAGGATCCAACAAACTACTTATCTGGGAATGGCAAAGATTAAGCAACTAAGGGGGTCATTACGATGGCGGAACGATCGCCACCGCCGGGCCGGCGGTGGTGATCGTTCCGCCATCAAATTGAGAATTACCCACCGCCATATTAGGATGGCGGTGGGTATCGCGGCAGACGCAAAGTCCCTCCGTTGCTTTTCCGCCGGTGGCAATCGCACCGATTGCCTGGCGGGCGGAGCAGGGCCACTAATATGGTGGCGGTGCCTAGCAGGCACCGTCCGCCATATTAGGTTGTGAGTTTTAGGAGGCCTTTCCATGGCGGCGAAGCCGCAATGGAAAGGCTGGCGGGGATTGAGTTTGGGGGTGTTGCGGGCCCCCCATGTGGGGGGGGTGTTGCTGCACTGGGGGGTACCATGGGTACCCCCCTGCATTTCCATGCACCAAGTGGCAGGCACCGCGTGGTGCCTGCCACGTGGTGCAGGGAAATGCGGTGCAAGCACCTTTAACATTGTGGACGGTGCTGCAGCCAGCAGCACCGCCCGCAATGTTAAAGGCCCAGGATGCGCCTGCCAGTATGGCGGTCACATCCTAATTGCAGTGGTGGGACCGCCGCATGTCTGGCGCGCGGTCCCAATCACCGCTACGGTGGCGGGCAGACAAAGTCCGCCCGCCATCATAATCAGCCCCTAAATGCCATGACTATTCCTTCAATTGCCCTCTTTGATGAATCTTATACAAATTACACAGAAGCGGAGTTAAAAAGTATGATACAAAAAGGTACATTTAACTCATCATTTCGAATCCTGGTGGGTGGTTATTGTGGACAGTAGACACAAATGGGTGTTATGCCCATTTTCTTAACTCCACCCCGGTTTCAAATCAAGTAGACCAGATCCACGGTGCTCACAGTCAAGCCATTCTAACATTATTACCAACTATTCAGTGGGAAAGTTATGCCAGTAACGGTTGGAACATTCTACACTGTCCGCAATGAAACAACATCTTTCTCTTCTGTCCGAGGACATGAATCTGTCGGATTTTTGTTAGGTCCAAAGTCCCATCATTCTAAAAGATTCCTATATGCAGCTTACAATGAAATTTGGGAATAATCACAAATTGAAGCTGCTATGCGTTTGAGACAAATTGATCAAGATAATTGGGATAAAGTACTTTCTGTACTAGACTAACCCTGGGCAAAGCACTATGCTACGCTCGCGTAGTTTGCGAAGTTTGCGCTACTTCGCACAACGCGAATTGCACGTAGCACAGTGCAAACACGCGTAGCGTAGCGTAGTGCAGCGGTCATTTTTTGCTTGCTCGCGGTCCTCAACGTCAAGTTGGCGACCGCGAGCAAACAAATTGACATCCCGGCGAGACTTTTTCCTCATTCGCGATCAGCAACATCAAGTTGCCGATCGCGAGCGTGGAAAATAAACCTCCCGGCGAGATTCTCAACGCGGGAGGTCAGGTTTCTCATTGCGAGTGGTCGCGTATGCTTGCGACCGCTCGCGATGAGAAACTACCAGTCCGCATTGAAAGCTGCCGCTCGAGTAAAAATCTACTCGAGCGGCAGTAAAGACAGCTCGCACTGTGCAAGATGCCGTTTTCAATGATTGCACAGTGCGGACAAGCATCCGGCACTGTGCAATCATTGCGAACTGTGCACTACGCAGTTCGCGTAGTGCTACGTGTAGCTCGCGTAGTGCGAACTGCACTTTGCGTAGCTTCGCGTAGCGCTACTTCGCGAACTACGCCCAGGCTTAGGCAATTCATCAGGACCAGTGCTTAAAAAGAAATTATCATGAGTCTTACACTACTGCAATACTGGAACTCAGAGTACAAGGAGTTTCAATAGTTACCAGCTTTGTGAGTGAATACCAGGTCCGATTTACCTGATATTGAAAGACCTGAAAGAGAAAATGGTGATAAAAACATGTTTAAGGTGTTGCGTGACAGAAAGACTTCAGCGCCGCTTTCCGAGATAACATGAAGTGATCCCAGTGTAGATCAGGTGAAGGTGCAGTATTCAATGACTATAGGGGGTCTCAATTTGTGGCTAGTCTGTGATGCAACAAAATACCCTAATATAAATATCGAGGTACTCCCCGTGTGTAGTATCCCCCTTAATTTTAAGTGGGGTTCAAAGAGAATGTCGTTGTTAGAGTGAAACGCTCATCGCATTAGAAAAGCGGAGTCTGTTGCGGCGTAAGCTATTTTCATGCATGTTTCCGAAAACGGAATGGCAGATTTCTTACGTCATCACCAGATGATTGATCATTCGCTCATAGCGGCAATCACGACCAAAACAAGACAACATATTAAAATCCATGGTGCTTGTAATATTTTGGCGCCAAATTTGGCTTGTTATTTAAAAGGAACTACAGTTTCCGCAATTCTCCCCTTCATTTCAGTACTTTCAAATGGAAGCTATCTCATGCTTAATAATCAAGACTGTTGCAGTATGCAGGCGGTAGTCCCATATATTGTATCTGCTTTCCAGTTAGCCATTTTTTGCAACAATGACCTGTTTCCCCCTCCACATGGGAAAGTAGATAGCTCGTTGTGGCCTTTCATTCCAACTTTAAAAGCAGATTTCAACAAACTAAGCAGACTCAAAGCATTATTGTTCCAACAAGAAGTGGCTCTTACATCTGCCTGCGAGACCTTCAAATTGCAGGTGGCTAAAACTACTGTTGAAATACAGTCCTTATTAAATACAAATCTTCCCCTGCATTTCGGTGAATTAATACATCAAATATTTAATGCCTCTGATACCACGAGTGTAGCCCATTTTTTTAAAACTTGTAGGCTCTTGCCTTGTCACTTCTTTGCAGACTATCTTTGGTGTAATTCCGGCTACAATACAGCATTTTTTCAGCATGTTCGGTGGGTTCCCAGTACGGCTGTTTCTAATTTGCGGCATTCTCACCCTGTTGCTGCTGTTCTGAAATGGATGTTCCTTCTGTGCCCTCCTCGGACCTAGTATTGCTCCAACACTAACGTACAGCTCTTTGGCATGATTCCGCTGCTGGCTTTGGATGTGGATTGGTGTTTAACATTCTGCCGTGCATACTTCACCTACGTTCAAGCTGTATTCCACTGCATCTGGTGCCCCTTTCAATGGGCACTAGACATTTGCTTGGCTCTACAGCTGGCTGTTGCCCTTGATCTCGAACTGCTGATGAGTGCCTTAGTGGCCCATTATCAGGACTGTTCTTTGGGTTTGCGTCCTCTACTGAATCCGAGTCTTAATGGCCAAATAGTTCCTGTACATCGGCGCAGCGATTGCTAGATCAGAGTTTCATTTAAGTCAATGCAGGTTGCCAGGTGACAGAATGTGCATCTGTTGGAGCTGAAGATCATGTCTGTTCTTTGAAACTTATGAACTGGGCCGCGACCTGTCCATCTACATGGAATCGGAGCCCATTATGGAGTCCTTTGCTTCTACAATGGCTGCTTACATACTGGATACCTCCGACACACGCTAATTGGATATTTTTTCTTCTCAAATTGTCATTTGTTGGCTCCACAACCCAGTTAAATTCTTAGTGATGGGTTTGAATTTGTTTATCTTCTGATTTCTGTGTCTCTATGTGCTGCCTTCCTGACCAAGGGGAGGGTGTTATGTGTTCGGTGCCTGCCCCTTTGCAGTTTTCCATATATTAGCCTAACTGTGCACAACACAGGCCGCCTTAGCTTTGCACACTTTACTATATAATCACATTTGCTTTTGTGCCACATTATATTTTCACACAGAACCTGCATTTGTTTTCTCGTTCTGTTCTTTCCTGGGATTTAGTCTGAACAACAGACAAGGTCAACCAACAATGTCCCTTGTTATTTTGTTCTGGTCAGGCACTAGCACCTAGACACAACACAGAAATGCAGCTGTTGTTTATGAACATGTAAACCTTGTCATATAGGTATAAAAAGCAATGTAACACACAGAGATAGAGAAATATTTCCTGAGAGAAGATCATCGCTGTACCTGAGATGTAGAGTGTCCATCTGTGTATGCTAAGGTACGGGGTCTGCTACTAATCCCAGAGATCTTTGCTGGATAATCAGTTTTCTTCTGTAGAAGGGAAGGGGGTAGGCTAATATGTCTTATAATATGACAAGGCTTTTCATAATATACGGTTTACTGACTATGCTGATGGTATTTTTGCTAGTCAGCTGTTTTCTGATTGTGGCACATATACTGCATTCTAGAGCACAATAGTTTAAATAAATATTTCAAACTTCCTTCGTGTCTCGGTCATATCTAATCGTGGATGAGTAAATGTGTATGAGTGAAAGGGAGTGTCCTGTTACCGCTATCCCTGAGAGTGACAGTAGTGTTGTGTTCTGGGGTGTTGATTCACTTGTCTCTCTGTATATGGTTAGGAGGGCAAGTGAGACACTATAGCTAGTTGGACTCAGGTCATGGTACTTAGGTGACATGGTGACTCGACCCTATCTACTGATGTTCTATGTACCAAGCATAGTTCTGTTCCTGAGCAGAATCCCTGCAACAAGACAGGATGCATTTGTTAATGCTTCTGGACACATTATACCAGTGTATGGGGTTAGATAATTCCAACAGTTCTGGCAGAAAGGTATTCCTGATATGTTCTCACACTGTAGAGGTATTAGTAAGAGATAGGAGTAATAGTAGGAACAAATAACATGGTTGAATTGTTTGTGTTGTTCACCATTCTAATAATGCTTATAACAATGATGTGTTTCATCTACTTAATAATCACAGCTCATGTTTTATTTACAAGGATTAGATCTTTTCAATAAACATTTGAAAATGTATTCTTGTATCTTTTCTTTGTGACACCTTGGGCATGAAAAAGTGGCAAACGAAAGGGTTAGATCTGTTTCCACTAATTCCTTTGGAATCAGAGTGGTCATGTTTGAGGTTACCAATAACATCTAGAACTCTGAAAGGTTAGGGGTTTAGATGAGGTACTGTTAGGTAGCCAAAATCCAACATTTACTGATGATATAAGTAGACTCAGTCTCTATATTGTGAAGTTTTGTTGGCCTAATACACAGCCCTACTAATTTCATATGAACCATATAACAGACATTGTCAAGCTTTGCAGTGTAGTGGATGTTCATATACACATAGATCCAGGGAGTGAAGGAAGTGACCCGATTTGGGCAACCCGGGTCACTCACAACCACCTCTCAGCCTTCCATACAAATGAAGAGTCGGTCAGACAGTAGAGAATAAAAACCAAGTTATTTATTAGTATTCGCTCGAGCGGAGTCCAGCATGACCAGCCTCCTTAGTTAGCTGCCGAGGGACTGACCCCCGTTTACAAGGTAAAGTTAGATATACATTTTCAACACCCCTAAGACACGCCCAGACTGGAATTTTCCAGCCTGGACACTGATGAACAAAGAAGGTACAGAAGGATGAGCTACCATCCTGACACCGCGTACGCACTATCTTAGCTGCAAGGTTACTCAGCCCGTGCCCGTCTCTCTGAGAGTGGGAGCAGGGCTACATACAAGGAAAGGCATGCAAACACAGAACGAGCTATTCATTAGTGAAACGAAGCTCAACCTTGAATAATAAAAAGAAACAAGCGAGGCTGCTTTCTGCTGAGGCAGACAGTATGAGACAGAAGCTTCATTTCGATCATGGCACAAACTGGCGGCTGAATACAAAATGGTGTCGCACAATGCTAGAAGGAGTCAGCTAGACATATTTTTCAGTCCAACAGACCCTCATTTTAGCATTTGCTAACAATTTTTATCTAATGCATAGGAGAGTAATAAGTGTTCACATCAAGAAACTACTGCTACTCTTCATTCACACATTAAAATGCCTTCGTCGATGGCCATTAAATAGTGGACGGCTTGCATCATCATTGTTGAAGACTTAACATCCTGTACTGGGGCCTTTGCTGTAGGTGTTAACTTCCCAACACAGCAAGCACAACATGCAGGAAGGCAATGGATACATAGGCAACAAGTGAAAAACACCAGCAATTACTACTAGAAAGATAAGGATCTTCCAACTCCAGGATGCCATCAAACCCCACAACCAACCAGAAAGGGTCCGGGTGCCATTCTCTTGGTGAATGTCGGATGCAAGCCTGTGCAACTTCTGTATCGCAGCATATACATTAGGAGCATGGTCCGGTATGTATACACAGCAGCTACTACCGATAACGCGACAGGCCCCACCCCGATCAGCAAGGATGACGTCTAACACCATCCTGTTCTGAAGAGCAACATGCCTCGTAGCCTGGAGCTCAGCTGTGATATTTGTTAGAATCCCAGCCGTGGTATTAATGACCCCTTCCACCACCCTGGTGAGGCGACGGATATTATGGCTATTGGACATAGGGCCCCAGAAAGGAACAATACCCTTCATAGCATCAGTGAACTGCTGTAGGGTAGTATCTGTCTGATCAATGTCTTCGGTATTGATGACCCTTCCAATACGGGATAGGTGGACACCCCTACGCTGTAATCGGTGATCCCTATGGTAGTTGGATGGAGCTATATACACTGGGGGAAGGAGGAAAGAGACATAACATATGCCAGACCACCCCCCTAGGAAGCCACACATAGGCCTGGGATCCACAGACGAAATAAACATTATGGGGTGGAAGTAAAGGTGGGCTACTTGTTGTGCTCAACACATAGGTACAGTTGCAATTACTCTGTCCCACTTGAACAGTCCCAAGACCTTGAACACAAACAAAAACTAGCTGTTGTGTTAACTACCAGCACTGGCATTGCTTCATCCTGAGTAATATTGCGCATCTGGAAAGACCTAAAATATTCAGTGACGTTAAATCCCTGTAAATCCAACATTTCATTTTGAAGCCATGTTGCATTTTTTTTGTTCTCGTATATATTCATACAGGCTGTTGGAGACAGTGTATCAGGGGCCCCTCGCTCTCCTGGAGTGAACCCTTGGTGAACACGTATGTATTCTAACACAGTATCATAATCAGCATATATCATATTCATGGCATCAGCATGGAAATGGGTATACACCATGGTAAACAGTTGGAACCAGGCCTCGCAGCTCCCCAGATAGAAAAATGGCATGGACAGTAATATATAATTTTTATGTGTCACAGAAGGGAGCAGGCCGCAAATCCAACAATTAGTAACATTTGAGGTATGGTGTGCCTGGTGGAGCATCTGTAAGAAAACATTATCAACATATGTTTTACTGTGCTCGCCTTTATGAGGGGCCAAAGTAACAAACATGTGTTCAAGGGGAACAGGCGTTGTACCAATCAAAGAGTGTACAGGATATTTCTCCTCAAGGAACCACATTATTCCAAGTACTGTTATCAGAAAGATCAGGATAATTACTACGAAAACAATTTTTCTCTTAGCAGACCAACAAGGCCAACCAGAGCCATTCTGCCCGAAACGTGGGGCCGCAAAGGGCTGTTCTTCCTCCATAATAGGACGGCCAAATGGGTACATTTGTGAATCAGAGGAAAGGCATGCAATGGAGCCAACGCTCATAAAGCAAGAAAAGAGCAAAGTTCCCAGCGTCCGTCAGAGTCTCGCTGGCAGACTCCTATTGTTCATCTACGGTGGTACTGTTGAGCACTTTCGGTGGAGCTGCGCGATCGCAGACCTTTCTGAAGAAATCCCGCATCGTTCAGGGTAGTGTACCCCCCTTTTTTTGGGGGAGCACGTCGAATTCACCCTGTCCAATGTCTGAACAATGCACCAATCTTCCTTTCCCTAAACTACCGTTGGTACCACAGGCAAGGTACACCCTATTCTTTTTCCTCGCAGTCCATCCCTACTAGCCTGACTTTTCCTTTGGTGCACTGTTCTTCCATCGGGGGTGCAGATTGTACCTAACTACTCCAGGGGCAGAGGGGTCTACAAACAAAGGCTCAGCCACAGAGGGACCAATGGACTGGTGCTCAAGCACAGATGGGCCAACAGTCTGGGGCTCCTGGATTGCCTTAATCTCAGGTGGCATCGCCTCGTTCAACACTTCATTGCTCTCCTCCTCGGTGGGTACCCACGTCAGTTGTGCATCTGAGAAGGGAATGAAACGAGGTACCTGCTCTGTTTCAGAGTCGCCGATCCCATCGAGCACCCAGCGGTCGTAGGGCAACGGAAGGGGCACCCTCCGCCAGTGGTTAGAATGAATCCAATTCTTTCGGCCGTTCTCCTTTGCTGCTGTTCGAGTGGCGTGGAGAACCTGGAGAGGCCCCTTCCAGCGGGGCTCCAAACTGCCTTTGCTCTGAAGGTTCCTCACCAGGACATAGTCACCAGGCTGGATATCATGGCCTGGTCCCTCGGGAGCTGGCGGCAAAGCTTTGTAAATCTGTTGGTGAATAGAACGCAAGTTTTTAGTCAACTCATATAAGTAATTCACAAGTAAAGGGTATTCTATCTGAAAACCGACGAGGTCGCGGGATGCCCCAGACATTCACCGGGTGGCTAAACACGACCTCGTACAGTGACAATCCTGTCCTAGAGTGAGCTGTAGCTCTTGTAGACAACAGAGCTAATGGTAAGGCATCTGGCCATTGCAATCCTGTGTTCTCTTTCTCTTTGATCTTTGCCAGCTTCAGTTTGAGAGTACCATTGTACTTCTCAACAAAACCTGCCGATTGGGGGTGGTTTGCAGCATGTCATTTCTGCTTGATGTGCAGACTGTCACACACCAGCTGAATAACTTTTGAGTTGAAGTGACTTCCGTTGTCACTCCAAATCAAACGGGGCAAACCAAAACGCGGGAAGAACTCTTTCAAGAGTGCCTTCGCCATTGCGATGGCTGTGTTCTCTTTAGTGGGGTAAGCCTCAATCCATTTACTGAAGGCACAAACAACTACTAACACAGGGAGTTATAAGGGTCATAGATAAGATCCCACATTACATTCTCAAGTAGCGAATGATATCTAGTCATATTCAAACTGAAATAGGTTTTTAATACCAAAGAAATTGTTTTTTTCTGACGTGTTCTATAGTACATTGTCAGAATAAGATTCAAAAGGACAAGACCTGCTGATTTACATAACTTACTCTTACCAAAATTGTGCGGGTTAATGAAGTGAGGTGAAACCAGAATATATCATTAATGTCATCTTAATATAATGGCTCCGGGACAATAAAAAATGGCTATAACAGATTCCCCCAATTTCCTTACATACTTCTTTTGTTACCGCAAAAGGTTCACAATGGAGACCGGAATCACATAATCACGGGATTTGAATCACAGAATCCATTTGTTTGCTTAAAATTTAATCACGTTGTGGCATATATGTCGCATGAACAGAGTCAGTTATTGGTCGCTCCTAAGCGCAATCTTAAATGGATGCCTCCTAATCTTTACATGTGCAGACAATCAGGTGAATTAATACCTTTATATTTTAAACAAAAATGACAGATAAAATAATAGTCTTCCTGCATGTAATGTGCAATTAAATAGTAAATAGTATTGTTAAATATTGTCGTAAAAAATGCACATACCAAAAACAAATTACAAGCGGAAAGCAAATGCAGACAAATGGCAGTAACTGTTTGGGTCTATCATTAAATCTCGAGCCGTTTTACTTTCAAAGTTGCGGTTTTGCTGTTCTCATAGCATCCCGCTGTGTGGTTTCAAGAGAGGACCCGAGCGAATCGATCATGGAGCTTAAATATCCCGCTTAGAATTACACACCCGAAACGTGTGTGAGAAAGGGCTCAAAAGATGACGTGACATGGGCGCCATCTTTGAGGAGATGTCAAGTGTGGTACATCCCTGCAATGTAGTTCAGGGCATAATACAGATCCTGATATCCCAATCGGAATAGTGGAGTCAACCTCCACAAAAGTGCAAAAAAGAAAATTGTAATATATCAGCGTTATACAATCAGTCATGCATTGTGTATATGTCACACAATCAAAACGATCAGTTACCCAATCATGAGCACCATCTTTAAGTGACAAATCTTCCGCAGTCCGCCGATCCTGAGCGCCATCTTTAAATGATTGTGCCAGACCTTCTGTCCATGCTCTTATAATTAACTGAAAATGATAAATTGACAGCCGCAGCCTCCTATTAAACGTGATGCCAAAGCGGCCGTTAAAGACATTCGTACCCAATTGGAGTACCGGGGGCAATTGAACCCTGTGTTTCGCATATGAATAATCCTCTTTTTCCGGTTTTGAGACCCAATCATTCCTATCGTATTGTATTTGATTATCGCCATTTGAATAGTCGTACTCGCACTTCCGCTGTCCAAAATACACACAGTACAGCTTTGATTAAGAATATTGTTTATAAAAAATTTAAAACCACACTTGATATTTCTAATGGTTTCTTTAGTCACAATTGGGCTCTGGAGAGCCATGATTGGTGTGCGTTTACTGCCTTTGGATCCCAAAGGCAATATGCTCATTTGCCTATGGGCTATAAGAACAGCCCAGGTGTCTTTGCAGCGCGGATTGTGTCAATTCTCCATGAGATCGACCCTGATGCATGGTCCTATGTTGATGACATTTACTTAACAGAGGATGAATTAAATACTCAATTAGTGCGAGTGGATCGCATAATATCGAGATTTGCTGAACTTGGTTACATATTCAATTTTTCGAAATCTCGCATTGCTTTCCTCAGTGTCCTTTTGCTTGGTTATGAATTAACCTATGAGGGTAAGAGCTTGGCCCCTCACTTTTTGGAAATATTTTCTCAATTACAACCCCTGAATAATCTTAAGAAATTACAAACTTTGCTTGGCTTTTTGAATTTCCAAAGAACTTACATTTCTGGACTGTGTGCAACCTGTTGGATGCCTGCACATACTGAGATCTTTACAGTATGATTTGCATCAGATGCAACATTTACATACAAGTCTTAACCCCTTCGGTGCTCATGACGAGCTCAGCTCGTCATGCTGCGCAGTGCTCGTGTGCGCATGACGAGCTGAGCTCGTCATGAACCCGCCCACTCAATGAAACGCCCCGCACAGGGCAAAAATCGGCCGCGCACCGAAGGGGTTAATACAACAAATTTCATCATACTTTTTACGGGTTCTACTGGTTCTACCTATGTCACATTCAATGAGGGTGATACGGTTCCTATTGCATGTAAATCGCATTTATATTCCCTTGGGGAAATGGGTTTTGCATCCGTTGAAAAAATATTGACAGCTGTCAAGATGGCTGTCCTCACAGAATGGCCTTTAGCTCAAGGTAAACGCATTGTTCTAATTTCTCCTGTGTCTGCCTAAGAGGTTGTCACGAAAGCTAGCGTTACTAATTCTAAACCCCCGATGGGTTGAATGGGCTACGACCCTAACAGCCATTGATGTCAACTTTGTTTTTGCCCCGCTTTACAGATGCAGAGATTTTTACAATATAAACATGTTTATCCTGTGCCCTCTTCTGTTCTTCCTCATTAAGAATGCCAATGTATTATCTACACCAATGGTTCAGCACAACCGGCTATAGGTTCTAAAAAGCAATACTCCGCAGCATGCGCCATCGTTTTGGGCACTATGTCAGATGGCATTTTTCAACCTACTACTGCTCACACTCGGTCTCTAGGAGACTGCACTGCGCAGTTGGCTGAACTGAAAGCTTTGCTTCTTGCACTTGAACACACAAATCCCGAGTTCCCCACACTTATAGTGTGTAATTTGCTTTATTGTGTACAATCATTTGATGATAATTTGCATTTTTGTTGACAAAATGACTTTAAGGATTCCAGAGGTAGCACAATCAAGCACAAAATGCTTTGGGTTAAGGTGGCAGATTTGAAAGATAAATTGCCACAAGCTCATGGCATTCATACATTGAGTCATCAACATTTGGGAGCACGCGCAGTAGGGAATTCTCTGGCTGATGAGGCAGTGAAATCTGCAGTACCCACATGTAAGATAGCATCAGTTACGCGTTCTAAAACATGTATTGATCATGATATCTTAGCTGCCATTCATGCTTTTCAATCAGGCATGCTTTGGCTACAGGTTTTCCTTCCAAATATTCATATTACCTGAATGAGCAGCAGGTACCTTTTGTAAATATACCAGAAGTTGGTGATATCCAACCTTGACCGCAGAAATCTTTTAATAGTTGCCGCACATGATGGAGTCGCTTCGGCACAGCTGGAGTGGCTGCCACTATTTCCCTTTTACAACAACGTTATTGGTGGTAAGTTTTATTCCTGCAAACCAGAAAAAATGTTTTATGTTGTGACATTTGTCAACAAATTAAATGTTCTACTGTGTCCCTTCCACCTCAGACATATTTGGTTATTGCGAATCAGCCTTTTGGCTGTGTTTATCTAGATCATTGCAGTCCTTTAATTTCTGATACTGCATTCAAGTTTATTTTGGTTGCAGTTGATTGTTGCTCCAGGTTCCTTTGGGATTGGCCACAGTGCTTGGCTGATGCTCGAACTGTTATTAAAGATTTGCAAGTCTTTGTCGGGACTTATGACTATTGCGCATTCCACTCAGACCAAGTCCCAGATTTTGCCTCTAAGGTATACCGGGATTCAATGAAATCCATGGGTGTGCAAGTAAATATTTTTTCTCCGTATAGGCCTGAGGGCAATTCTATTGTGAAGAGAATGAACCATGACTTAAAGGAATCCTTAACGGTTAGAGTATTAGGTACAGGGCTTGGTTGGTTGAATCATCTTCATGGGGTAAATGTAAATCCTATTTGTAAAGCACGAACTACTCACCCTTATGGGTCTCAAGGCACTGGGGGCCGTCGTGGAAATTAAGTGAGCTATTGCCCAGAGTCACATGGTGCTGAGCTGAGCTGCCGCCGGAGCCAGGGATCGAACCGTGAGCCCTGTGCTCCAAAGTCAGCTGCCCTGGCCGCTGCACCACACCTCTTCAACAAGCATTAAATAATCTCCCCCCAAAAATCTCTGGGTTGGTCGACCCTGTACGAAATGGTCTTTGGCATCAAGATGTATGTTCCAGACTTTGATGGTCCAGACGTTGTGGCAGCCTTTGACATACATAACCACTGTGCTCTCTTGCAGGATATACAAAAGTGCTGTGACACTCTGGTTCGCACACATTTGCCTCCAGCTCTTTCATTGAGTACTGAGACTAACAATTCCTGTTTCCGGTTGGCTTCTCAAGGTTGGTGACCTTGTCCATGAAAAAGTGGCCCTCAAGAAAGAACTTGGCTCAACGTAACGTGCTTCTGTTCCAGTCCTTGGTATCCAGGGTACACGAACTGTGAATATACCACCACTTTCAGGTCATAAAGAAAATTGCTTTGTTTCCATTGAACATGTCAAGCTACACCATATGGTCAATTTTTCAAAGTATGGCCAGGAATGGCCCCTCATAAGACTTTCCTTTGCAGCCAGTGAGCTCCACCGTTGCTGATTCTCCTTGGCTGCCGGGTGGGAGGGAACCCCAATTCTCTGTTGATTTGGTACCTGTTTCTACTTCTCCATCTTCTACAATGGATGTCGTTTATACTGATCCGCCATTGGATGTCCCTTCTGAGTTACATTTTTCAAATCTGACTGCTGAATCGCAGCCTCCTCTTTGAGTTCCTCTAGGCACTATATGGATCAAGACCAATTCTCATCTGGCAGTTCTTCAATGTCTTCGGTTCTGCATCCACCTCCAGCACGGATTTGTGTTTTTATTTCTTGGTTTAAATGCACTTATCTAGTCCCTTCTTGGATATTTATGTGGATCATATTCTCTTTGGTTCTTTTATTCATGTGGATTGTATTTGTGACAGTTTTTTCCTTCTGAATAACAGCCATTACCTTCCAGAACATTTTGCCATGGATGAAAATGAAAATGAAAGCGACTTGTCCCTTGTCAACATTTCAGCCATTCCAGCGACTGATGGAATTGTTTGGAATAAAGTTCTATTCGATATATTTTGTCCTATGGACAGGCTGCAGATTTCATATGTGTTCAGAGTTTCTATGAGTGATGTAATAGTACCAGGATTACAACCAGATGATTGGGATGTTGCCACTGTAAATTCAATGCTTTCTGAATTAGAATATTACGCTGTGCTTGAATCAGAGGATTTATATCTTAATTTCTCGAATTATGCTGCCATAATTATGGGCATCATTTTCTGCATAGGGCAAGTGGACAGCGTGCCCATTATAATTATACGCAATGTGAACATTGTCCAACTCCACCAAAGGGAAGTTAAAAAACACAGACTGACAAGTACACATATTTTACAAGCTATGACCATTCAGAACCCAAATGATGCAATTTTAAATTGGTTCCAACCCAGTTGCAAATGTATATGCTTACTCAGAACAAGCTGATATATGCTGCTTCATTTGTCGACCTACTGGCCCTTAAGGGTTATGATTATTGGAAAGACAAAATTGACCTAAAATCAATGAGGGTACAAATGCCTTGCAGGTCCAAGGCACAGCAGCTTTATTTCAAGCCTGTCTGATTTCCACACAAATTATTTTCCTAAACGAAAGGATCCAACAAACTACTTATCTGGGAATGTCAAAGATTAAGGAACTAAGGGGTCCATTACGATGACCGGCGGTAAAAAAACCGCCAACCGCCATAGCCTGAAAATACCGCCCGCCTGCAACATTGAAATACCGAACGAGCAATTATGATGACGCTAAGCAACCACCGCCCGCAGCGGAAAAAAATAACAGAATACCGCCCGTCCATGTCAGAGTCCAAGACAATCCGTCCGCCATGGATACAATACCGCCCGAAAAAGCCAAATACGACCGCGCGGACGGACTACACACCGGCCGTCAAATTATGATCCCCCCGACATGAGGGCGGGAAACCAACACATTTCCCGCCCGCAACGGTGAACAACTGAAATGAATAACAGACAAGGCAGAAGGCCTGGCGGCCACGTACGTGCACGAAAATCAGTGGCGGCACAAACAAATACACACAACACGGCCAACAAGTCCACACAGTAAACGACGCCAAAATACCCAGACACAGAACCCATCCCAAAGACACATCCCTCTGCCAAAATATAGAATTAGTATAAATCCCAGGACACCACGCCCAACACACATGAAAACGATAGACCATCATGACACACCCACATAGGTGAGTACAAAAGCAGCCCCCTCACAGACCACAAACCCTTGCAACACGACAAAGCCAACACCACAGCAGAGAACAGGGAGAGCCACAGAGGAAAGCAGTATACCACACGCACACACACATCACATCCATCACCACAACCACCACCACCACCTAAACACCGGCACCACAAACCCCCTGCACATCACACACCAAACAAACCACACCAGCACCACAAAAACTACACTACGCACCATGGCAACACAACGAATGCCCAAGTTCACTGCCACAGAGTTGACGGTCATGGTCGACGAGGTCATCAAGGTGTACCCACAAATCTATGGGAACCAGGTCCAACAGACACCAGTATCCACCAGAAACAGGATGTGGAAAAGGATCGTAGACCAGGTGAATGCAGTTGGGAATGTGCCACGCAACCGGGGGGAAATAACCAAGAGGTGGCAGGATATGAAAAGCGTGGTCAGGAAGAAGGAGGCCAAGAACCGTGAGCTGGCTGACAGGACTGGCAGCGGAACTCCCGCGCCATTCAAGACCTTCAAGGCGAGGGAGGAGAAGGTGCGAGGCATACTACATCCGGAGAGTCTCATCGGAATACCAGGGGGAGTGGAGGCTGGTAAGTACAAACAAATGTATACCAGCACACCGCCATGTACAGACATGCACTAACACAATGCCATAGCTCCGAGGGCCGAACACCCCCATGTCCAGTACACAATTCACAAGACATCCCTCACATATGCAACAGACACTCACACACACTCAGCCCATAGGCACCAACAAAGAAAACCATGGGGGCATGTGTACAGTCAGCCAGCACCACAACTCCCACCAGGCCCCTCTGTACCCCAGATGTGCCGGAAGGAGCACTCCCCACACCCACACCCATGTGTCAGCCATAGCTGCACCAACCAACAAGTAACAGGTGAGCAGCCTTACCACAAGGCCCGTGTATCGGAGGGGGACTGCAGAAGTACCCCCCCAGGCCCCCACTCCTACAGCGCAGCAAGATGGAGCACTCCCCACACCCATGTGTCAGCCATTGGAGTGCACACCCACACCTGACAGGTAGATATGTTACCCTACATGGAGGGCTGTCTGTGGATGGTAAACCATCACCACGACTAACAACACGGCCCCCACACCCACAGACCAGCAAGATGGAGCACCCCTCCCTCTCATAACCATGTGGTAGCCATTGCATTTCCCCTCAAAACCAACAATTAGGTAGACCACTGTACAGGGCGGGGTGTCCGTAGGCATGAGGACTGTACTACGACTAACATGTGGGACATGTCACTTAGCAGAGGAACAGGTAGCACTGCTCCCTGTCACAAACATGTGACCAATGTGCACCCGGACATCAATTACAGAGTCATAGCCCACATGAGCCATCTCAAATGCAGTAACACGTAACGAGTCACGTCAGCATGCACAAGTCTAACTGGAGCACTGACCCACATGGCGTGCACTGTGCCAGTCTTCACACACATCAGCAACACCATCCAAGTCTTGTCCACGTAGTTGTGTCTGCTTCTACCCTTGACATAGTACAACATCACCCATGTAAGTCTATCTCGTCCAAATGAAACATAGTGGAACCCCAGTAATGTCACATACACCACTGGACCCATGAACCACACAGCTACACAATGCACATGCAAAATCTCATCCATCTCATCATCCAGCCCCAGTGTCATGAAAGGTATATCATCCAAACAGTTGCCCCATAGACAGTAGTACAGCAAAGGGTCCTGCCGATGACCAATAATGAGTCTGCTGTGTCTGAAGCGCACGTCACACTGTGAGTAACAACAAACAAAATGTAGTCAACACCCCAAGAGCACTGCATTGCTGCACATGGGTGAGAGTAGCACGCACACCAAGGAATTGTACCATCTGCAATACGTCGTGTGGCATACAACCATTACTCACTCACCACAATGCTTGCTGTGGAATGCCCATAAATGACAACAGTGAGCAGATATGCTGGCTAAGTCAGACATACACACACCTTCGTCTCTGTAGTGTCGTGTGGCCAAAACACATGTCCCCTTCTGCACCCATATGTCACAGTATGTACCACAGTACCATATTTCAACACCAAAGCGTTCATGGTGCAATACCCCGTTCCCACCAAAGCCACAAAATGTAGGGGTACTGCAACACACACCAATTGGCATGACAAATCCGTCCCATGCCAGATGCACCCATCACACTATTCCATTGCCTTGATCATGCACACACATTGTAGAGCCATACACACGCATCCGGGAAATCAGTGCGCAACTGTGCACAAACTGTGCATGTCAGACATCTAACACAAACCTTGCAAGGTGCAACACAATAACTTTTCGTCTCCGCCCCACAGGTGACGAACAGCATGATGCTGCGGATGGAGACACCAGCCATCACAGCCAGTCCACAAGCCCCCCACACGGACTCACGGATGTGGAAAGCCTGGACACCTCTACGGACGAGGACTCCCAACCTGGCACATCTGGCATGGCAGGGCGCAACAGCACACCAGGACCCCTCCTACCCACCAACCCATCTCCCAGGGCTGCTGACCAGTCCCAGGCCCCTGCTGCCATGGTCACTGCGGCCAACACCACCGCCGCAACCACCACCACCACCACCATCACCACCACCAGGGCCTCCCTGACCACTCAGCCATCCCAAGAGGTGGCACAAACCTCCACATCTACCCTGGGAGCCAAGAGGAGGCCCCGGGTGACCAATGTGGCGAGTGGGCAGGTCGGTGGCAGCAGTCCAGGTGGGAGGAGCAGGGTCAGGCCAAGGCCAACAGAGCCTGGGATCCAAGCCCTGCCGCAAATAGCCAGAGTCCTTGGGGCCTATGAAGAGGCACAGGGACAATGGGCCAGGTCAGCTTCCGACACGAGGGAAGTCCTTGGGGTGTTGAGGTCCATGGACGCCCGTATGGGCCAATTCGTGACCCGTATGGGCCAACTTGTGGACCTCATGGGCCAGCTAGTGGTGGAGGTGAGGGCCCACTCAAAGCCAACCACAACACCTGCGCCACCACCTGCTGGGGCGCAGGGACGTGCAACATCCAGTTCCCCTGTGTCCACAGCGAGTGGGCAATCCTCAGCCACCACCAGCAGCCCACAAACACAACCCCCTCCCCTCAAACGTGGAATGGGCCGTCCGAAGAGGAAACAGATGTCCAGGGAGGACTTCGCACGCTCCAAACGCCAGTGAGTCAGCCAGCCATGGTGGCCACCCCCTGCATTCACTTGGACTACCATCCCACCCCACACTGCCAGTCGAGTGGCAAATGTCTGTTGGACTGCGGACCCAGGACAACATGGGTACACCTTGACCATCACGCGGACAGGACCGTCAACTCATTGTACAGCATGCACCACCTTCTTGATCACCTTTTCCACAATCACATGTCACCTTTAAAATAAATACACCTGTATCACATCCTATGTCATCTGCTATGTTTATTATCAATGGTGCACAAACGTCTGCATGTTCAGAAATTCATCTGTAGTGTGTTCTGTCGATAGGCCAGGAGAGGCTGTAGGGACCTAGGGGTGACAAACAGAACAAGAGTCCATTGACTGTGTGTGTCACACACTCATCACACAGTACTTGTCATCAGGCCTAAGCAATGTACACACATGTCACAGAGCAACAGTGCACACTGTCACAGCCACTCTCAGTGGCATACTACCCTGGACATGGACCATTGCCACACAGCACTCAGTCAACAATAGGCCGCCCTGACAATGCACACATACACATACACAACTACAGCGACATCAGCCGTCGTATATGGTCACTCACCGTCAAGTGAAGTAGCGGGCGATGAGCTGCTGACGCTCATTCACTGCTTCCTCCTCTCCACTGTCCTCGTCACTGGACACGGCTTGGCCTGCAGGTGGGGGCCCTGGCTGATCACCGTCATCCACTATCAGGGGATCCGCCTGCGAATAGCGAGGTTGTGCAGCATGCAGCATGCCACAACTATCTGGCACACCTTCTGTGGGGAGTATGCCAGTGCACCCCCGGTGCGGTCCAGGCACCTGAATCTGGACTTCAGGAGTCCAAATGTCCGCTCCACCACACGTCTGGTCCTCCCATGTGCCTCATTGTACCTGACATCAGCTGGTGTACGAGGATTGCGTAGTGGACTCAACAGCCAAGGCCCATTAGGATATGCAGAGTCACCAACAATCCATGCACGGTCCGGTTGCAGATTGGTCATCAGATGTGGGAGGATGCTGTGGCGCATGATGTGCGAGTCATGGGTGGAACCGGGAAACTTCGCACACACGTGTGTGATTATCATGTCCGCCAGGCACACCACTTGCACATTCAGGGAGTGGAAATGTTTCCGGTTACGGAAGATGTGCTCCATGGCCTGTGGTCCAACAAGGCCAACATCGGTGCAATCAATTGCACCAACAACCTGGGGGATGCGTCCGAGTGCATAGAAAGCACCCTTCACCGCAGGCAAATCATGGGCCCTGGGGAATCGGATGTACCGGTTCCTGTACAGCATCATAGCTGACAGGACATCCCGTCGCACCTTGCTGAACATGGGCTAGGACATCCCACCTCCACTGCCCACCGTGTGTTGGAACGAACCGGTAGCGAAGAAATGCAGTGCAACCATCACCTTGGCCGTGGGGGTGAATGCAGTAGGATACACCCTGCGAGGACGAAGGTGGGGTTCCAACATGGCACATAGGCGATGCAGGGTGGGCCGGTCCAGACAGAACTTCCTTATGACCTCCACATCCTCCATGTCTGACAGCAATTGGTAGGGGCGATGTATGTTAGGTCTCCTCCTAGGACAGATGGAAGTGGACACATGTCAATGCAACACACAACATGGCATTTACACATACACAAAACAAAGATCACTGACAAAGCAATAGTATCAACGAACAGCTGACAAGTAGGGACAGCACAGCAACATTACTCTTACACAGGTCCCCTTACCAATAGCAAGGACCACTGACACATACCATTGCTATGAGCATGCACATGGGGATTAAGGCCATATTAGCTTGATAGGCATGATGATGGATTCAGACTGCATATGTGGGTAGCGGCAACACCACGGCAATATACCTAGCTGCTGTACCTGACACCGCTTCCGAGGCTGGGTGAGTATGGCACACACCAACAACACAACGTACACAGGCTGAGCGGTACACCAATCGCAGCAGCTTGGACACGCAGAAACAGCCCCAAGGGGGCTATATCAGTGTGGGAGGGTGACAGGCTTTACCACAGCTACCAGGGACTGCTGACTGCCACCCCTCAACAACACCTGCTGCAGCTGCCACCTGTCCACCTTAATGTTGACGACTATGATGATATGTCCAGGTCCACTCACCGGCGAGGAGCTGCAGTTCCTGGCTTCCGAGCTCCACGCACACTGCCCAAGGCGAATACCGGCAAAAGTCATGTGTGTGTAAGACAACTACAGTGTGTGTGGGAGTGCATGTGGGGGACACATATGTCGTTCATCCGCAGCACTATGAGTCTGAGCCTGTGGGGTTCCAACATGCACCGCTTACCATGCTAACAACAGGTGGAAGGGGCATGTAGGCTCTCTGGTGTTTCCTCATGCATGTCCCTCCCGAGTGGTGGTACATGGCATTTTCATGTCAGACACCCAGTGACGCAGACACTTGGCAATGCATGATTCTGGGCAGCTATTGCTTGTGTGAATGGCTGGCTGGCTCCCTGCTGGCCTTCTCAGTCTCGGCAGACCTGGGCTGCACATTGACCGCCCAATCCTAGAAGGAAACTACACTGACTGTACAGTGGGTTACATGTGTCATTATCTCACAACTGTCAGGGAATGCGCTAACTCAGCCCTGTCAATTGAACACTCCAGGCCTTGTGATAGGGATGTGTGTGAGAGATGGTGGCACTGAATGTGACCTCCATTGCGGGGTGAGCCATTCACAGGGCGAGTACGTTGAGGGCTGCGCAGTGTTGGACACAGTGAGTCCACCCACAAAGATGTGTAGCCTTGTGAGCTATGTGTCGGTCTACATGACAATGGACAGTAGATGTGGGCAGACTACACATTGCTCAAAGTGCTGGCATCCTGAATAGAATGGGATGGACAGGTACTGTGTACACACTCCCACCAGCATGCATTCACGTGTGGTGTACACATGCTGTTATGCCATGTCCCATACTGTCTTGGCTCTGTTACACGTCTCTGATCATTTAGGATGGGTCAGCATCATGCCACTGTTATTGGTGGATGTGGGTGATGCTGAGAAGAGTATGTGTGATATTCAAACCCTCATGTGTACCATCCCTGCAGTTGGAAGTCCACCAGCCCAAGGCCTTGTGATGAGCCATTGCATCCAAGTTGATGCTTCTGTGTATGTGTAACCGACAGTGCAGCCAATCCCGCGAAGAGGGTGACATCACCTGCCGGATTTGTGACCATGTTGCGGCGACTAATCGGGGGATGCTCCCTCGTATTGTCAGGTTGGCACGGCGCTGCATTTCACCACTAATGGTCTGCAATTGACAGTCACACAGCCTGTGGCGGATGCACGTTTGTAGGGGCATCAGCTGCAGGCAGGTGTACAGTACTGTGGGAGTGTGTCTTTTGCTGCGAGAGGCAGCATGTGTCCACAGCCTACCCATGTTCTGGGTAATGTGATGTTAGTTGTGTGATGCAGTGGGTTGTGAGTGTACTCTGTGCTGGGTGCATCTTACATGCATATGCGATTCCTGAGGGTCGAGATGTAATTTGGGCACTCTGCATAGTCAATGCGTTCAGAGTCATAGGCCTCAGGGACAGCCTGTAGTCAGCTGGTGTGGCACTTCACATGTATGTTTGTGGCACTGTGCATACTCTGATTTCGTCCTAAACACATGTGTGCGATGCCTCACCTCATATTCCTGATACTTACACATCCGGCACACTGTGCAACAGTAGTTGTGCTCGTGCGATGGACAGTTGTCTGGCATGGGCTCATAACCATTGTGGACTGTCATGTTGCAGTCAGTGTGTGTGGTGACACATTCTGCTCCATGCAGGTATGTCCTTGGCCTAATTATGTAGTGGTCATCCTTAACACCATCAGGAGAGTGGGTGTGTACACAGCGATGAGTGGCTATGGCCGCAGGGTGACAGTCCGGGTGTTGTTCCATGTGCACAACACATGTGTCACTTATTGGCGGGTTCATTACCTGTACGCCAGCTATTACGTGTTTATTGTGGTTGCTGTATACATTTGCACAGGTATCATGCAACATGTGCACTTGGGAATGTTCTGTGCTAGCTCCCTTGCACATGTCTGTGGATTTGATGCCAAATGAGTGAGGCCACCTCGCTCTCCCTCATGTGTCATCTACCATGTGTGCTGAGGGACAGGGGACGGTCAACAGTGGTGAGGCATCGGATGGTGCAGCTGCACAGGAGCTGGGTGAGACTAATGTGACCGGTGCATTGGAGGGGGCAGACGTGTGCTGGATGACTCACAGGCCCATACGACAATTGCTGCGTCATCTGAGTACAGAGGTCATGTATCCATGTTTGCTAGCACAGGGGACGTGCACTCTAGCTCCTCTGCAGCCACGCGGAGGCCAATGCCCGCCCTCCCAACTACTTCCACTGGTGCAACACGTGTCGGCACAAGGATGACGGATAGAGTGTCTTTCACACCAGGCACAGCTGCCCCTGCGACCCCTGGTCTGTTGAGCATGTGAGGCATCTGTGCGTGGGTCAGACAGCTCTCCTCAATGACTTCATTGCCCATGCCAACACCTTTCCGCAGTTGACATAGTTTATGGAGGGCCTACATTAACGCGTGGGTGGGCTACACCAGTATGTCCAATAGTTGTCCCCCCAGTTGAACTGGGCCACTGTCAGGCTGACATACCTGACCTTCCCCCACCCCCCGGAAAGTGGCGCATCTGACAACAGCAGGGCACGAGTCCTGACAGAAGAGGTGGTGGCACGCAGACGTCATGACAGGTAGTGACGTCACGGAAGATGGCTTGCACCATCAGACTCATTGCCTCCCCTCGCTCACCCCACTGATGCGATTGCATCATGGGAGCATGCGCGTGTGCAGCAGCTCCAATCTCTCCCCAGAGAGGCCAAATAGTGTATGTGTGGCTCCATTCGCTCCTGTCATCGAGCTCACGGTAAAATAGGTGGGGGGACGCCGTACAGCCGCATGGTACCCCGACTCGTGCCCTGGACAACAATGACGAAGCATGGCTGTCTCCGGAGTCCGGATACACCACATGCAACACACAGTAGCTGTAGCTGCCCTAGCGGGCCATGCCGCAAACACCATCCCAGACGACATGTCGACACACCCCGGCGCGCAATGTCATAGCATCCGCTGCCATTGGCAAGGGACCCATGGTGTGTGATATGGGCCTCCTGGTGAAGAGCCTCTGAGCCATCCACCGCCAACGGGTGTCATGCAACTCACACACTTCGCTAAAACATTAGGTAGCTTTGCCTGCACACCAGGGCTCGAGTCCGGGTACCATGCGGGTATACGGCGTCCCACCACTTTTTTTACCGTGAGCTCGGTGACTGGAGCGAATGGAGCCACACATTCACTCTTTAGCCTCTCTGGGGTGAGAATGGAGCTGCTGCTCACGCGCCTGCTCCTATGATGCAATCGCATCAGTGTGGTGAGCGAGGGGAGGCAATGGGTCTGATGGTACAAGCCATCTTCCATGACGTCACTACCTGTCATGACCTCTGCGTCCCCCCACGTCTTGTTCGGGACTTGTGCCCTGCTGCACACTGAGAATGTATTGCCTGCGAGATGTGACCAGGAGCAGGGTGCCATGACCTCCCACCCACCAAGCTCCACTGCCATCCCATGCCCTGGGTAGCCTGTGCAGGTGGACGATGTAGGGGGTACACCTGAAGGCCAGGGGTGTAAATGTCTCGGCACGGGCCTGGCTGACGCACAGCAGTATCCAGCAAGTCCCCAGAGGGAGGGCCAACGTCCACACCTGATGCAGCATAGGTCGTGTGCCCGCCTGTTGTGCACACACTAGTCCACATTCATCCCCAGACAGCTGGTCTTTCCACATACCCAGAACAGTGGTAATCTACCCCGCCGGGTTCGTCCCCACACAGTCTGTATCGACACTGCATGTGTGCACCCACCCGTGCCACAGACCCACCTGTGCCAAGGAGCCCTCCCACTTCACATGCCACATGTGTGTATTCCACAGTTGTGCTTCTCTCTCAGGGGCGGACATCCAACTGTCCCGTAGCATACAGACTGCACCCAGTCGGACTGGCATCCTGTTTGTATGTTAGGCACCCTCACACAACTACCTGTGCCACAGTGGTGGCTGTGATGGCTATTGTGACTGCCATGGCAGTGTTGCTGTCCATGGCAGGGCACACACAATGCATATGTAGCTTTTCGTATCAGTACTCTGCACATCGGACTGGCCACTGTACCTGGTGTTGTACATTGTTGCCGCCTGTCTATGTATTCTGTGACTGTATGCTGTTGTTCCTGTAGTGGGTTGTATCTGTGCAGTTGCTGTTTGCAGTTGTTACTGTGTGTGCATAGTTAAGTGAGGCACATGCCGTGGATGGTACCTCAACAATTGCAATGTCTGGTCTCACATTCCTATGTGTATGATACGTGGCTGGGACTTCACTTCTTTCAGACTCTGCTACTTGTGTGTGTGATGAAGACGTGTGTCTGTAACACGGATTGTCTGCATGTATTTGGTGGTATTTGGGTGTTAATGTGTACGTGTCCTGTTTGCGTGCATGCAAAGCACAGGGTGTGTGTCTTGCCACAGGATGACAGGTAGCATGTGCAGAGTGTGCGGGTATGTGTGAGCTTACTTTCTGGCTGGCCAGCAGTGTAGGTGTATGTGTATCTTGTGATGATCATCGAGCCAGGGCACATGGCTTACTTTCAATGTGTGCATTTGGGAGGTGTAGGTGTGTGTGGTGTGTGTGGTGTGACTTTGGGGTAGTGTTGGTGGGTGTGTGTGCGCTCTGGCAATGTCGACTACACACATGTGTTACCCAGGGGCGCGGTCAGTGTTTGTATCCTTGTTCGGGTCTGTTAATGTGAGCACATGTGTGTATTGTCTGTTGCACAGTGTGTGGGTGTGTCCTTGCAGTTCAGGATGACTCCTACTTGATATGTATTGGCCATTGTGGGTCTGCAGGGTGTGTGACTGTGAAGATTGTGCCTTGTTCAATTGAGCATGTATGTACATTTCGGCGGTTCGTACTCACTGTGCAGCCCTGCCCACCCACACTGATATCGTGTGTGTTTTGTCATGCATTGATGTGGCGTGCAACTGGCGTGGCTCCTATATTTGCTTGTTGAGTGTGATGTCAGACTGTGAAGGTGATTGTACACATATGTAGGACTGTGCTTTGTAGTGACCAGGCCGTCAGTGTTGATGTGATGATCTGTTGGGCCACGTCAGACTCTGACATGCCAAGGCCCACGACCTGTGGTATTTTACTGGGTCCACAGTGGCAGCAACTCATGTGCATTGACATCCAATGTCACTTGACTACATGGTAATCTCACGAGTCCCGTGTACTTCACACACTCTCATCCTCTCTCATTTGTACTTGTCTACGATCAATAATTCTCCAGAGTCAGATATTAGCTTTAAGGCATGCATTTGAGCTTACTTCCTCTGTGATGCAGGATGTGGACACTACTGGCAGTGTAATGCATGTGGAGGATATACTTAGCATGATTACACTTACAAAAGGGGGTACAGGTAGATGTGATAAGTCGTTAATTGTGGAAATAAGGCTTCAGAGTTAAGAATGCCCTGCCCTTGCTATGCTACAGTACATTAGCTCATTACTGAGGTGCCCTAGGCTGTGACACAGACAGTATTGGTTTACCCTACCAGACAGCTTGACATCATGAGCACAGTACATCTAAGTCCCATGGTACAGGTTTACGACAATAGTGACTCCGACACACCTGCGTCAGAGGTGACATCAGAGCATGAGCCTACATCCATGCAGCATAGTCTCACATGTTGTTGCGATATGGTGGCTACTGTACATGACTCAATGCCCGGGGACATGTTGTAGGGTGTTGCATTTGTTGTCCATGCAAATGTCCTTGCACGGAAGTTCAGAAGAAGGTGAGATGACAGTTCTTAAGTTATTCAGCAGACAGATAAGCGTGCACTTACAGGAGCATGTGTTCAGGTGCGCGGCATGCATATTGTAGCAATGTGGTTCATGCAATGTTGGCCATGTGGTCACTGTACACAGGTCCCATTCCTCAGCCTACCCGTGTTCATGCAGGGACACGGGATATGGTGATGGACAGGGTGCATGTCCCGGTAATGTCAGGTGTCATGACGGTGGAGTTGATGGTAAGGTGTTTGTTTCCGTGTGCATGGTATAGTTGTTGCACAGCTGACTGGCCACTGCGTGCGGACGGCAAGCATGGGTACGGTGTTGCACATGAATGTTCAATTGTGGGTATTGATTTGGGGACCCATGAATTGACAGGTTGTCAGGTATGCAATACCTTCCTGCAGGGCATCCCTCGCATTGGTGGTATTTGTGGTTGACATCCAATGAAGCGGATGGTGGGTTGCAACGTGTTCCTCGTAGGTTGTCCCTTGTAGAATCCTGATGGGACATGTCGGGTGACATTTGATGAAACTGTAATCCAGCATACGTTGTGTGGAGGCACACTGGTCCCATTGCAGTGTGTGTCCTATTGCAGCCACAAACGCCATGCCCCCATACACTGAACAGTTCCTGTCGTGGGCGTCCAGGGGTGAGAACAGGTGTACCAGGTCCCCAATTGGACATGCCGGGTTGGAGAGACATAAATCCACAGGCCAGTGGTACGGGCACCTCCGACAGCAGAAAACGGGGATGACGCAGCTGAACATTTCAATGCGGTAAGTTACTCGATAACTTACATTCAGCATAGCCAGATTTGCACAGCCCACTATCTGTATCAAGCTATTGCTGTACAGCTGCATCTGTCTGGCGTAGGTGTATAGTACTGGTGCACCGTCCATTTTGCTGCAGGGTGCTGTGATGGCGTGCTCCGGCTGCCTGGGCTGTCTGCTGAGTGCAACCTCCGACGGTGCTGGGTGTTCTTGAATGGATGTTAGGACTTTGTGTATGGCTTGGGAGGCGGCCACAGGCCCTCATCCCACATGCTCCTATGAATGGTCAAGGCCAATGGTGTCTGACTCCTTCCTGATTACTTGCATTTGAGCCACAAGGAGCAGTGGTATAATTGTATTTTGTGGTTTTATCTTTCTTTCATGTTCGGCGTTATCTGCCAGTGGATGGTTGACTCAGCATGGCTTGTGTTTGGGTTGTGGTTGTTCCAATGGCTCTGTTCTTCTGCAGGATATGTTGCAATGTGATTTGGGTGTGGGAATGGAAGGACATTCACTGCTATCTGCTCTCCCGTGTGTGGGTGGGTCACTTCTTTCCCGCTGTACATTGGGACTTGTGTGTGAGCGTCGTGATTGTGAACACCTGTTCTCAGCCAGCAGGGTTTCTCTGTTTTGGACATTGCATGGCTTGTTATTGCGTGCAGGATGGTATAGGTATTGTTTGTTGTGACTGGCGTGCCTTTTGTGGTCAATGTCCATTGTTTGTGCTGTTCTGTAGCAGCTTCCGTGTGCTTCTCCATGCTTTGCACACAGGTGTGTGTCCTCTTCCGACGTCACTTTGCTCCCCTGTTCGGCACACTTGTGTGACTACGTTTTGGCAACTGTGAGTTGTCGGTTGTGGGCATGATTGACGCAGGGGGACCACGTGACATGTGCCTTCAGGGTGGGGCTGGTGTGTGTGGTGTGTTGTTGTGACCCTGCGGTGTTTGTGTGCAGCCCATGCGTGGCGCTGTCGTTGGCGTCTGCGTTGTGCGCATGTGCGTCATCGCCGGGGCGCTGCGGTGCAGTGCCGGGTACGTCACCTCCTGGTCCGGGGTATTGGGTGCCCGGGATGTTGCGGGTTGATTATATTTTACAGGTGGGATATGTGTGGGTACAGTGTTGGATGTGTCCTGTCCCCACAGGGGTGTCTAGGGGGCCCATGTACAGTTTTTCCGCCCTTGCATTGTGTGCGGTATTTGCATGCCCTTGTTGTGTGTCTGCCTACCTGCATCGTTGTTGCGCGTTCACTCCTAGGTGCTGCATCAGGTACAGCATTGGGATGGCCTGGAGTGCAGGATTCATGTCGGAGTAGGCCGGGTTGGTGTTTCTTTGGTCGACAATGTGGTTTCCGCCTCCTGTTCTCGTGCGGTGTCTCTTTGCCGGTGAGGCTGTTTGGTTGTGTCATCGTAATTTGTACGCCGGGCGGTACGTCATTTCGTCGGACGGTGTGCCTCCGTTGGCTGGCGCCGCTACGTAAATGGGCGCACTTTGAAGGCGGGCGGCGTCGCAGGCTTGCGGGTGGTATGTGCCTGATTTTTCACATCCTAATTTGGCGGGAGGGCGGGCAGTTGCTGGCGGACGGTAACTAGCGGTTTTTACCTCCGACGGCACGGCGGTAGTGTTTCCGCCTGCCATCGTAATGACCCCCTAAATGCCACGATCATTCCCTCCATTGCCCGCTTTGATGACTGGCAATCTTATACAATTTACACAGAAGCCGAGTTAAAAAGTATGATACAAAATGGTACATTTAACTCATCATTTCAAATCATGGTGGATGGTTACTGTGGCCAGTAGACACAAATGGGTGTTATGCTCATTTTCTTAACTCCACCCCCAGTTTCAAATCAAGTAGACCAGATCCACGGTACTCACAGTCAAGCCATTCTAACATTATTGCCAACTATTCAGTGGGAAAGTTATGCCAGCAAGGATTCGAACATTCTACACTGTCTGCAGTGAAAAAACATCTTTCTCTTCTGTCTGAGAACATGAATCTGTCTGATTTTTTGTTAGGTCCAAAGTCCCCTCATTCTAAAAGATTCCTATATGCGTCTTACAGTGAAATGTGGGAATTATCGCTAATTGAAGCTGCTATACGGTGGAGACAAATTGATCAAGATAATTTGGATACAGTACTTGCTGTTCTAGACAATAGTATTAATACGCTATCATCTCATATTTATAATTTGAAGAGCATTGTGTCATCTGTTATTGATATTGTGCAGAATGATATGTCAACATTGTATCATGGTCAGAGTCAGTTTAGATCCAATATGCAGTTTAGTTGGATGCTTCAAACACTTAAAAATGGACGTGTTCCTTGGCATTACCAAAACTGTACTGCTTTGTTTCTACCTTTCAATCTAACACACAAACAACAATACATGGCTATAAAAGATGCAACTTTCACTATGCCACATTTAGAGAAATTAGAAAAACATTTCTGATAGGTAGATATGAACCACTTGGTAGCAGCTACATCCATGAGTTATGGTCCCTGCCGTGAACATGCTGACAGAGAAATATTTCTTATGGGAGAGGAGTGTGACTCCACTGCTGGTCATTAACTTGTATGTCAACATATTAAAATCCATGGTACTTGTAATATTTTGCCGCCTAATTTGGCTTGTTATTTAAATTATTTAACTACAGTTCCCGCAATTCTCCCCTTCATTACAGTACTTTCAAATGGAAGCTATCTCATGCTTAATAATCAAGACTGTTGTGGTATGCAGGTGGGAGTCCCAAATATTGTATCTGCTTCCCAGTTAGTCATTTGATGCAGCAACGACCTGTTTCCCCCTCCACATGGGATAGTAGATAGCTCATTGTGGCCTTCCATTCCAACTTTGAAAGCAGATTTCAACAAATTAAGCAGACTCAAAGCATTGTTGTTCCAACAAGAAGTGGCTCTTACATCTGCCAGTGAGAACTTCAAATTGCAGGTGGCTACAACTACTGTTGAAATACAGTCCTTATTAAATACAAATCTTCTCCTGCATTTTGGTGAGTTGATATATCAAATATTAAATGCCTCTGATGCCGAGGGTGTAGCCCATTTTTTTAAACTTGTAGGCTCTTGCCTTGTCACTTCTTTCCAGACTATCTTTGGAGTAATTCCAGCTTTAATTCAGTATTTTTTCACCGTGTTCTGTGGGTTCCCGGTACTGCTGTTTCTAATTTGCGGCAATCTCACCCTGTTGCTGCTGTTCTGAAATGGATGTTCCTTCTGTGGTCACCTTGGACCTCGTATCGCTCCAACACTTACGTACAGCTTTTTGGCATGATTCCGCTGCAGGCTTTGGATGTGGATTGGTGTTTAACATTCTGCTGTGCATACTTTGCCTGCATTCAAGCTGTATTCCACTGCATCTGGTGCCCCTTTCAATGGACAGTAGACAATTGCCTGGCTCTACAGATCGGCATTGCCCTTGATCTCGAACTCCTGATGAGTCCCTTAGTGCCTCATTATCAGGACTGTTCTTTGGGTTTGCGACCTCTACTGAATCCGAGTCTAGAGCAAATGGCCAAATAGTTCCTGTGCATCGGCGCAGCGATTGCTAGATCAGAGTTTCATTTAAGTCAAAGCAGGTTGCCCCGTGAAGGAATGTGCATCTGTGGGAGCTGAAGCTCATGTCTGTTCTTTGGAACTTATGAACTGGGCCACCAACCTGTCCATCTAAATGGAATCAGAGCCCATTATGGAATCCTTTGCTTCTACAATGGCTGCTTACATACTGGATACCTCCGACACACGCTAATTGGATATTTTTTTCTTCTCAAATTGTCATTTGTTGGCCCCACATCCCAGTTAAATTCTTAATGATGGGTTTGAATTTGTTTATCTTCCGATTTCTGTGTCTCTTTACGTGCTGCCTTCCTGACCAAGGGGAGGGTGTTATGTGTTCGGTGCCTGCCCCTTTGCACTTTTCCCTATGTTAGTCTAACTGTGCACAAGACAGGCCGCATTTGCTTTGCACACGTTACTATATAATCAAATTTGCTTTTGTGCCACATTATATTTTCACACAGAACCTGCATTTGTTTTCTCGTTCTGTTCTTTTTTTTTTTTTTACAGAGTTTTATATAGCGCGAACTTGAACAAAAGGTATCCGGTATCAGAGCGCTTTACATAGCACCAGTTGCATTACATGAGGACACATTAATTTTTGTTAGGCACGGGGAGATGAAGTGATTTGCCCAGAATCACAGGATGTTCAGCGTCATTGCCGAGACTCGAACCCAGTTCCCCAGATTGAGGTCGACTGCCCTAGCCTTTAGGCCAACTCATCTCCCTCTCTTTCCTGGGATTTAGTCTGAACAACAGACAAGGTCAACCAACAATGTCTCTTGTTATTTTATTCTGGTCAGGCACTCACACCTAGACACAACACAGAAATGCAGCTGTTGTTTATGAACATGCAAACCTTGTCATATAGGTATAAACAGCAATGTAACACACAGAGGTAGAGAAATATTTCCTGAGAGATCATGGCTGTACCTGAGATGTAGAGTGTCCATCTGTGCATGCTAAGGTACGGGGTCTGCTACTAATCCCAGAGATCTTTGCTGAATAATCAGTTTTCTTCTGTAGAAGGGGTGGGAGTTAAGCTAATATGTCTTATAATTTGACAGGGCTTTTCATAATATACGGTTTACTGACTATGCTGATGGTATTTTTGCTAGGCAGTTGTTTTCTGATTGTAGCACATATACTGCATTCTAGAGCACAATAGTTTAAATAAATATTTCAAACTTCCTTCGTGTCTCTGTCATATCTTATTGTGGATGAGTACATGTGTGTGAGTGAAAGGGAGTGTCCTGTTACTGCGATCCCTGAGAGTGACGGTAGTGTTGTGTTCTGGGGTGTTGATTCACTTGTCTCTCTGTATATGGTTAGGAGGGCAAGTGAGACAATATAGCTAGTCGGACTCGGGGTCATGGTACTGAGGTGATATGGGCACTCGGTCCCTATCTACTGATGTTCTATGGTCCCAAGCATAGTTCTGTTCCTGAGCAGAATCCCTGCAACAAGACAGGGTGCATTTGTTACTGCACTGGGGCTGGCTTCTGGACACATTTTACCAGTTTATGGGGTTAGGTCATTCCAACAGGTCTGGCAGAATGGTACTCCTGATACGTTCTCACAGTGTAGAGGTATTAATTAGAGATAGGAGTAACATTAGGAACAATTAACATGGTTGAATTGTTTGTGTTGTTCACCATTATAATAATGCTTACTCATGAGTAATGAGTAAGTGCCTTCTGTGAATACCAAAATGAGTAAGTGCCTTCTGTGAATACCAAAATGGTAGTAAGTTTAGGATTTTGTCTTAAGTTAGTTCTGTGAATCGGGCCCAACATTTACTGATGATATGAGTAGACTCAGACTCTGTATAGTGAAGTTTTGTTGGCCTAATACACAGTCCTACTAATTTCATAGGAACCATATAACAGACATTGTCAAGCTTTGCAGTGTAGTGGATGTTCATATACACATAGATCCAGGGAGTACCAAAGCACTGGGAGGATGTTCTGTGGTGGGCATGCCTAAAAGCACAGGATGTGCTAGATGTATCCTCTCAGACCCATTTGCTGTACCCCAGCTTCTTCCCTCCACACATTAGGGCCCTAGAAACAGATTGGCTCAGCTGAAGGCTCACTGTCAGCAGAAAGAAATTAAGTCTTAGCATATGGATCATGTATTATTATAACTGTGGATAGAGAGTTTTTAGTGCACATGTTTCTTATGTACTATTATGTCCATGTAGTCTGTATTACTTGTTGTCTTCTAAAATGTGTGGTTTGGAGTATGTCATCCATATAACTATTGTTTAGATTAAACTATTTTCTAAAATGTACCAAATGCCATTGTATCGTATGCTGGCATGCAGGAACTTGGTAATAATAAATCATTTGTTGGTTTATGAAGAATGTTCAGATCACCGTAGTCACATGGACTTTTATTCGTAGTTAGTAACTTTCTTTTGATAATTCCATATAATATCTGTATCCTTGTTTAATTCTATCATGTCAGACGCAGATAATAGACAGTGTGAAAGACATCTCTTTTCAACTCTTGCAGAACATCATATACCTAATGCTTATTCTCTATTCAAGTACATGCAATGTTCAATTATAAGTAATCACCATCTTATATGCAACTTATATGACTTTTATTAACTTTTCTACCTTTCTTTTTCATCTACCAGCCAAGTTGGTAATGGGGAAGAAAGGGACCAATGGTAAAGGAGAGTAGGGACATGGGCCTCTCAGCTGATACAAGAGAACCCCACAGCTTCAAAGTGTGCATGTTCCTGTAGAATTAATAGATCCCAATTGAAAAGGATGTGGAGATCACCTATGCGGTGGTTGAGTTGGGTACATGCCAGGAGGAGTCTGATGCCAGAGGTCTTCCTAACCCTTAAAAATAAACATCTGTGGTGTCCAAAAAGCTGGCCTCTCAGTCATCAGGGCTTGAAGCCACCACTCGGGAGGCCCCCACAATACCGGCATCTCTTGTTACACCCCCTAGTATCCCTCTTTCTCCTACTAGTGCCCCCTATTAAGATCCATGACTGAGGGTTACATTTGCCCTTGGCACACTGGAGCCATCATATGTAATCTCACCACACCCTTTTAGTGTTTTGCCATGGTTGGCTGTTGGAAGGCCATTAGGCAGTTGATTTCTGGTGATGAGGCACTCTAAAGACCATTCAAGAGGTAGTGTTGGTGGTGAAGACCCACCAAGACAGGTAGTCTGACTTAAAAAGAGAGTTATAATTCCTCCTGTCCTTCTGGACTGTCGCCATTTTGTCTCATCCAGATACCCATCCCTCCCCACCTGCTCTCTCTGTATCTCTCTGTATCTCTCAGAGTGCCTTTCCCCTCTGCCGCTCAACTTAGCTCACTGTGTCCTGAACCTCAGAAGGTATCCATCCCATTCATTAATCCCTTTGATGGAGGTGGAGAACCAAGTTGTCCTCATGTGAGAACCGAAGGATGGGCTGGAGTTCATGCCTTTAACTCAGAACGACAGTTCAGACACAGCATCTAGATTTGGGGGAGGGGAGGACTTATTTTAAGTCATGTTGCACTTTAGAAATTTCCTTTGGAACTTACTTTGATACTTTGGAACATTGTTTCGGGTTATTTATTTGACAATTTGCTTCTTTTCTATCAATATCCACATTGGATGCTGTAGTAAAATGCCTCTTTATGCCTGATAACCCCTATTTGTTTGGACTGATGCTGCTGGGTTTTTGGCTCGCTGCACCGGGACTCTGCTAACCAGGTCCAAGTGCACGTGCTCGGACCCCTAAAACTTTTTGAAATACTCCTAACTATAAATCCCTGGTACATGGTACAAAGTACCCACTGCATGTAAGCTAAATGGCATTAGTAGACTGCAGTACATAGTGTACCACCACTAAAGTGACGATGCAAAACATGACTGCAGGCTTATCACCAGTAACCTAGCCGTGCAGGTTTAAAATGCAAATTGAACCAATCAAACCTAAACCCTCCTACTTCAAAGTATTAATAAGTCACCACTAAATAGGCCTTAAGCGCCCAAAATGCAGGGTGCATGATATTTAAAAGTAGGAGATGAAATAGTTTAATTTTAAACATGTCCTTACAGTGACAATGCCCTAAAAGCTTTTTTCACTGTATCAGGGTTAGTTGTTCCATAGGAAAACATTGGGATATTGTATTAAAGTTAATAAAGTCATCTCTGCTTAGGAAACAAATAAAAAGCTAATTCTTGGACTTTTTAAAATATTTATTACAAATGCAATTAATTGGTAATGTCAGATTTGTAACACATATTTTACAAAAGGTACTTTAAAAAGGTTACGTTTAGCATGCCTTAAACCTTTCACCTTCGACTTGAATGGCTCTTTGATTAGGTGTGAATTGGCTCCCAGAGCTGAGACAAAGGCCTTGGGTGTTTTGAGAATTTGACCTTCCAGAGACAGGATGGCCTGGGGGCTGTGTGGCTGTGTCCAACCCCTTACATACTTTCAAAGAATCTACAATGGTTTAGCACCCTAAAATATGCTAATCATGTCACTTATGTTAAGAAGGAGTTCAGAAAAAACTTTTTAAAATAGTTGGCACACACAATGCATGTACTTTACAGTATATAACATCCATTCGACATATTAGGTTGAGAATTCTTTTGGTAATCCATTTAAAACCGTAGCCAGCACGCTTCATCCTCGCGGACTTCTTCTGTCCTACAAAAATACACATAAAAACAACACTTTATTTACAATATATACAAAACAATAATCCAAAAGATAATATCACATAAGACATATAACTTATACATTCCACAAGACAATTTCTAAGCAAATCTTAGCTTACATAATTCGATCGGATGATATTAAATATAAATAATCATTTCAAAAAGCTCAATTTACATAATGCCAATTATGCTGAACTCAGCTATCGTGCAATTGGGCATAAATACATTTTAATATATAAAACATTTTTTCAGTTTACAACTGTATTCTTTAGATTTTATTGAAAAACACATGTAATAATAATCCACTTATGTTTACCATCAGTAGTGCTATGGTGCGTAACAATTATTTCAAACTGTTTCAATAGTATATCCAAATGTCTATAAAGATGGAGCTAAACACACCCAGCGCGGTCATGTATGTTCCCTTACCTCTAGTTAAATTCCTTCTTAAATAGACAAATTATGCTGCCGCATCTATCATTTTGCATATATATTGTTTGTAAAATGAGCTGATGTAATCCTAGAGATAATTAAAATGTCAAGATGATATTATTAAACAAGTTATATTTTATTATCCTATAGTTTTATAGTTTTAGAATTTGAAAAAAATAGTATATATAATAAACCGATCATGATTCATACCTCTCAATAATTACTGTATCGAATCAGTAGTTCTAAAGTGTTCTCAATAATATCACGATATCCAGTAATCAAATTTATAGTTCCAGTATAGTTGATGGTATCCTATTGATGTTGGACCTATAGTCAGAATTATTAAATTGTCATTTTAAGCTATTTGATCTTATTTTATTAGAACTATTTTTATTAAAACTCGTATAAAATGTTATCATACTATTTTACAGTACCCTATATTGGTTTCTATTTTAAAAGCAACATAATAGGGAGTTATAAGGGTCATAGATAAGAGTCCTACATTACAATTTCAAGTAGTGAATGACATCTAGCCATATTCAAACTGAAATAGGATTTTAATACCAAAGAAATAATTTTTTTCTGATGTGTTCTATAGTATATTGTCAGGATAAGAATCAAAAGGAAAAGACCTGCTGATTTACATAACTTACTCTTACCAAAAATTGTGGGTTAATGAAGTCAGGTGAAACCAGAATGTATCATTAATGTCACCTTAATATAATGGCTCCGGGACAATCAAAAATGGATTTAATAGATTCCTCCTTACATACTTCTTTTGTTACCGCAAAAGGTTCACAATGGAGACCAGAATCACATAATCACAGGATTTGAATCATTCACTCCATTTGTTTGCTTAAAATGTAATCACGTTGGGGAGCATGTTGCATGAACGGAGTAAGTTATTGGTTGCTCCTAAGCACCACCTTAAATGGATGCATCCTAATCTTTACATGTGCAGACAATCAGGTGAATTTATACCTTTATATTTTAAACAAAAAATGACAGATAAAATAACAGACTTCCAGCAAGTAATGTGCAATTAAATAGTATCGTTAAATAATGTCATCAAAAATGCATATACCAAAAACAAATTACAAGCGGAACGCAAATGCAGACAAACAACAGCTAACTGTGTGGGTCTATCATTAAATCTCGAGCCATTTTACATTCAAAGTTCCAGTATTGCTGTTCTCATAGCATCCCGCGGTGTGGTTTCAGGTGAGAACCCGACTGCTAGTGGGCCTGCAGCACTGATTGTGCCACCCACACAAGCAGCCTTTCAAAGGGGTCTCAGACCTGCCACTGCAGTGTCTGCGTGCAGTCTCTACTGCCATGTCGACCTAGCAAGTGCAGCCACTTCCCAGGCCCTAACCTTTCCTTTTATTACATGTGAGTCACCTCTAAGGTAGGCCCAAGGTACCCCTGTGGGCAGGGTGCAGTGTATATGAAATGTAGGACATGTACTGATGTGTGTGACATGTCCTGATAGTGAAATAGTGTATTTAGTTTTTCACTATTGAAAGGCTCTTTTTGTCTGTAGGATAGAATGGGAGTTTATTTATAACATCTTAAAAGTACAACTTCCCATTGGGACAGGGTAGAAAGATACATTTGAATACTAGATATCGTGATATTATTGAGAACACTTTTAAACTATTGATTCGATACAGTAATTACTGAGTCTCACTTCTTGATTGAGAGGTATGAATCATGATTGGTATATTATATATACTCTTTTTTCGAATTCTAAAACTATAAAACTATAGGTTAATAAAATAGGACTTGTTTAGTAATATCATCTTGACATATTAATTCTCTGTGGGATGACATCAGCTGGTCTTACAAACAAAACCCGTACAAAACGATTAATGCAGCAGCATAATTTGTCTATTTAATAAGGAATTTAACTAGAGGTAAGGGAACTGCATGACCGTGCTGGGTGTTTTTGGCTCCATCTTCATAGACATTAGGATGAACTATTGAAAGAGTTTGAAATAATTGTTATGCACCATAGCACTACTGATGGTGAACGTAAATGGATTATTATTACATGTGTTTTCCAATAAAATCTAAAGAATGCAGTTGTAAACTGATTTTTTTTATGTATTAAAATGTACTTATGCACAATTGTACAATAGCTGAGTTCAGCCTAATTGGCAATATGTAAATTGAGCTTTTTGAAACTGTTATGTATATTTAATATCATCAGATCAAATTATGTAAACTAAGATTTGTTCAGGGATTTTCTTGTGGAATGTATAAGTTATGTGTCTAATGTGATATTATCTTTCGGATTACTGTTTTGTATATATTGCAAATAAAGTGTTGAATTTATGTGTATTTTTGCAGCCTGAAGAGGTCCGCGAGGATGAAACGCGTTGGCTGTAGTTTTAAATGGATTATCAAAAGAAGAAAATTAATAAAGAATTCTCATCTTAATATGTCTAATGGATGTTATGTACTGTAAAAAACACGCATTGTGTGTGCTAACTATTTGAAGAAGTTTTTGCTGAACTCCTTCTTAACATAAGTGACATGATTTGCATATTTTAAGGTGCTGAACCATTGTAGATTGATTCAAAGTTGGGAGCTTTTCCCTTTAGGAGTTGAAAGGGGTTGAACTTCTGGTTCCGTGCACCATACCAAGTATTTAACTGACCCTACTGCTATGGTACGTGCAGTAGTTTATTGCCTCAATCCTTTATATATTTAATCTGATACTTTCAAAGAATGCCTTCCCTGTCACTGGCATCTGTAACTCACAACTTGCACTGCCTCTCTTGTGTCTAACTAGCCAGCCAGACACCAATCCTAGTGGGAGACAGGCTGCTGCCCCAGAGCCAGTTGTGAGTGGCCACAGAGGAGTGTTTGCTCATTTCCCTGGCCACGCATCTAGTGTGGCACAGGAGCACTATACAAGGGAGTAAAGAATGTGCCTTATTGGATTTAGCTAAAGAGGGGCACGGTGGGATTATTTCCACTAGGGCACACAGGAACTGCTGAAAATGTGTGTAAGGTTACCCCTGGGAATGTTGTCCCAATTGGTTAGAGAGGGGCCAGGAATTACCTCCACCCACTGGCTAGTATCAGGCATAAATTTGGCACCTCTAGGCATCCTTTCCAAAACATGGCTGGACCCGTGGAAGCCAGATGAAGAACTGCATCTGCCGTTGTTACCTGTAAGGAGACCTGAGAGGCTGGATCTGCTCCGATTTGTATCCGAGACAAAGAATTTGATTCCACGGGTCCATTGCTTGACCTCCTGTTAAGCTACAGGGAGGCAAATGATGCAAGAACACCACTTTCTTGAAAGTGCCAAGCTGACCACTTTCAACTGCACCTGCCCTTGACCAAGCTGGTGGCTTCTGTTGGAGTGAGTCCTGGCCCCCAAGTGCCGTTCCTTTGCTCCTGGAACATTTGGCTGATGTTAGACTGTACTCCTCCTGTCCAATCTCCAAATGCTGGGATTTAGACACCTTTGGCAACTTTCTGCCTGGAGAACTGACGGAGATGGAGGTCTCAATCAAAGCGCAGCCACTGATCTATTTGCTTAGGGCTCTTGACTTGGCCCTGCCACTTGAGATGGGCCCCTGTGTGAGAGGGCCTGTATATGCTGCTTAACTGTGTCAATGCACCTTCCAACTTTTTTCCTTGACACCAAGAAATATTCCCAGCATAACTTCACAATATCTTGTAAATATTTCCCTATCTTCTCTATCAAAGTTAACAGCTCTTACTGGGGAGAACATAGGTTGCACAGGCATATCTCCATTTCAAGAATATCGCGCCTGACAGAAGATTGCTATTGAAAGAACTTATTCTTACAAAGGGCAGGATTTGCCCCTGCTAAGCCCTCATTGCATATGTGGCTGTCTGAAATGGCCAGCTGAGTATTCATCATGTAGAGGATAGACATCTGGGAGGTTATGGTATACGAAATCTCAATGGGGGAATTACACCGGGGTTGAAAGTTGGAGTAGGGAAGTGAACTGATGTATGTGTATGATGAAGTGTGGTTGTAAGACAGTGTTGCATAGCTATTATGAACATCTGTGTGTTTTTGGCTATTGTGTGGGAACTTGAAATCCATAGAAAATCCTGTGGATGGAGATTGCTGGCCAGCTGTGAGGTCTTCTTTGAGGTGCCATGTTATCCTGCATGGGGCCAACAATTTTGGGGCCGATTCCGATCTCGATCGGAGGCGCACCTAACATCATTCGGTCGGGAAAAAAGCCATGCGAATGCCTATTTCCCGACCGACCCGCACATTATTCCGAACAAGCAAGTACGATGCGCACAACAGCATAGATTCCGACCCAGTCGTACTCACCCAATCCAGGTCCTGTTCCCCGACCGAGCCGGATCCGTAAACGCAGAATCGAGTCGCAAGGAAGCCAAAATGCAGCCCCGTCCGGCCGGACAAGTACGATGCGCTTCCCGTACGCGCCGAACCCGTCGCTACGCACGGCACGTCAAAGCATCCGGGAGAGGCGCACATAAGCTCCGATTCGCGCCACAACACGATCCATGGCTAGGAGACGAACACGCCAGCGACGAGGACGAGGCGAAGCAAAGAGAAAGACGAACGAGACGAACCAACCATGAATCCCATCGTGCCGATCCTACCAATATTCTACATCTACTACCGGAACAGGCACGGACGCGTACGGCGCAGAAGGTAAGTCAGACACCAACCACAAAAACAAACTACACGTACCCGACATATCACACACACACAGAGGGATGCAGAAATTACTTACACCAGCAACAGCAGCACCATAGGGGCGGGATGGCCATCACCAATGCCACATAAACACATATGGGCCCGGATGCCCACCACCACTACCACCCCTACACAGGGGGTGCCAGATGCCTACCACTACTACCACCTCTACCCAGGGTGTGCCAGATGCCTACCACTACTACCACCTCCACCCAGGGGGTGCCAGATGCCTACCACTACTAACACCCCTACCCAGGGTGTGCCAGATGCCTACCACTACTAACACCCCTACCCAGGGTGTGCCAGATGCCTACCACTACTACCACCTCAACCCATGGGGGCCTGATGCCTGTCACTACTACCACCCTTACCCAGGGGGTGCCAGATGCCTACCACTACTACCACCCTTACCCAGGGGGTGCCAGATGCCTACCACTACTACCACCTCTACCCAGGGGGTGCCAGATGCCTACCACTACTACCACCTCTACCCATGGGGGGCTGGATGCCTACCACTACTACCACCCTTACCCATGGGGGGCTGGATGCCTACCACTACTACCACCCTTACCCAGGGGGTGCCAGATGCCTACCACTACTACCACCCTTACCCAGGGGGTGCCAGATGCCTGTCACTACTACCACCCCTACCCAGGGGGTGTCAGATGCCTACCACTACTACCACCTCTACCCATGGGGGCCTGATGCCTGTCACTACTACCACTCTTACCCAGGAGGTGCCAGATGCCTACCACTACTACCACCCTTACCCAGGGGGTGCCAGATGCCTACCACTACTACCACCCTTACCCATGGGGGTGCCAGATGCCTACCACTACTACCACCTCTACCCATGGGGGGCTGGATGCCTACCACTACTACCACCCTTACCCATGGGGGGCTGGATGCCTACCACTACTACCACCCTTACCCAGGGGGTGCCAGATGCCTGTCACTACTACCACCCCTACCCAGGGGGTGTCAGATGCCTACCACTACTACCACCTCTACTCATGGGGGCCTGATGCCTGTCACTACTACCACCCTTACCCAGGAGGTGCCTGATGCCTACCACTACTACCACCCTTACCCAGGGGGTGCCAGATGCCTACCACTACTACCACCCTTACCCATGGGGGTGCCAGATGCCTACCACTACTACCACCTCTACCCAGGGGGTGCTAGATGCCTACCACTACTACCACCTCTACCCATGGGGGGCTGGATGCCTGTCACTACTACCACCCTTACCCAGGGGGTGCCAGATGCCTACCACTACTACCACCTCTACCCAGGGGGTGCCAGATGCCTACCACTACTACCACCTCTACCCAGGGGTGCCAGATGCCTACCACTACTACCACCTCTACCCATGGGGGCTGGATGCCTACCACCAACAACACCCCCACTCACAGGATGGCTAATACATGACACAACAAGCACACACCAACATAAAGAATGCAACATAAAGACATCCCCCCAACACCATGACAAGCGTGTGTAGACTGTGTCAAATGCCTACAACACTGAACATGACTTTGAACATACAATGTGACCCCCTATCACATGTGCCACACATACATGTGTGTGGCCCCCACAATGCAAGCAGGCCATGACCATTGTGGCAATGGGGTCCAAACCCCCATCATCACAGTGACCAAAATGTAAGTGTGGGGTCCATAGCTGAAGCACATCTTGAACATTTTGGCAATGGGGTCCAAACCCCCATCATCACAGTGACCAAAATGTAAGTGTGGGGACCATAGCTGAAGCACATTTTGAACATTGTGGCAATGGGGTCCATACCCCCATCATCACAGTGACCAAAATGTAAGTGTGGGGTCCATAGCTGAAGCACATTTTGAACATTGTGGCAATGGGGTCCAAACCCCCATCATCACAGTGACCTAAATGTAAGTGTGGGGTCCATAGCTGAAGCACATCTTGAACATTGTGGCAATGGGGTCCAAACCCCCATCATCACAGTGACCAAAATGTAGGTGTGGGGACCATAGCTGAAGCACATTTTGATCATTGTGGCAATGGGGTCCATCCCCCATCATCACAGTGACCAAAATGTAAGTGTGGGGTCCATAGCTGAAGCACATCTTGAACATTGTGGCAATGGGGTCCAAACCCCCATCATCACAGTGACCAAAATGTAAGTGTGGGGACCATAGCTGAAGCACATTTTGATCATTGTGGCAATGGGGTCCATACCCCCATCATCACAGTGACCAAAATGTAAGTGTGGGGTCCATGGCTGAAGCACATCTTGAACATTGTGGCAATGGGGTCTAAACCCCCATCATCACAGTGACCAAAATGCAAGTGTTGACAAAGAAAAAGCTGCAACTGCCAAACTGCATGGATGATTCCTGGTCACAGAACAACAAACACATCAGTGGCAAAGTAGTGCTTGTGTCCCATAGCAACATAGATTGGGGGAGGCAAACAGTGCAGTGCAAATAAGACATACCTTTGGCCATGTGCAGACAAACATCACCCATGGGGGCTGACACTGTCAACATTCATCAATGACACAATGATAGAAGTGACCATCAGAATGCAGACCCACATATTTGCACCAATGGGCACACAAATGCAGATACCCTGTGGAGACTGTAGATGTGAGGTGAACAGATACCATACCATGGCAGCAATGGGACACACAAACAATGATCATTGTGCTGACTGATGACCTAAGAGTCTCAGGGACAGCAGGGGAAACACACCAAACAACATACAGCCAATGGCACACTAAAGATATGCCAATGCAGTGGTGCAGATGCACAAACACAAACAGGCAGACCCACACTGCACATCAAACACAACAGGTGAGGGGGGGGTACCACTGTCCCCAGGCAACCACACAACACATGAGGAGGCCTGAATACCAATTACACAGATGTGCATACAGTGCCACACAAAGGTAACTCATGGATCCAAATCCCCTATGTGGGCAATCAGGCATTGTCAGATGAGAGGGAGCACTAATCACACATGTCACACAAGCATGTAGGAACAGCAACTGACACAGCAAGACACAGAGACACCACAGCACTACCCCCAAGGCCCCCACAATGTGGTGACCCTGGGCTGCATTACAATCCCACTGTGATGACAAAGCTAGATGTCGTTCACACTGTGAACCACAGTCATGTGATCCTGAGCAACAAACTACCATCACACCTACACAAGCACAAATCAATCAGCACGGCCAGTAAGCCAAGGCCAACATGGAGGCAGGGGTCTAGCCGGGCAACAACTCTCATCTGCACACACTCAACACCACACACCTCGACCTCCAACAATGTGCAGCAGTGAAGCTCACATGCACTGGTGACATTGCACATGCACCCATGACAATCCCAGGGGGGTGGTGGGAACCAAGGTGCAGAAACACATCACACATGGCCACTCAACAAGACTCCTGAATGTCTGACACACTGCACACTACGCTGTACATGGACATGACGGCAATACCACACCAACCAATGGGATCCCAGCCACAGTCACACACCAATGAAGAAGCCAAGGTCACCCACAAAGAACACACATAGACAACTACCAACATTGCAGCCCTGACCCTGAGGAGTGCCAGCAGTCACACACACAACATGTCACAACCAATGAAAGCTAACACAAACCGGAATCACATGACAGGTGTAAACAACAAGTGCCAAGGGGAATCCTGACTGTGACCCATCAGCGTCTTCCCACAAACTCAGCCCTGACAGCAAACACACCTATGGGTGACACCCTGATGACCAGTAATGTGCCATGCACCCACATCACAGAGAACCCATGGAGAAGACTTTGGGGGAACATAGGTCAACTCAGCAAGCATCACAAACAGGAACATCACTAGGGATTCCAGCATGCACAGCAAAATGGAAGTGAACACACAGACATGCACATACAACACACACCTTGGGCGTAGGCGATGTCACAGGAGCACACACTGCCATGAGGGGACTCCACTCCTGTGTGAGGAAAGCTGTGCCATATGTCGCCTCAGTAGGGCTCCATCATGTCAGCAGAACACTTGGTCACACAGTCAACAATTAGCACCAAATGAAGGCTCCTGTCACATCAGCCTGGTCATGGGAGTGTCAACGAAATCATCAGCACAGATCCAACACACATGTATAGCAAGTTGCACTGACAACACAGATGAGTCCTTCCCCATTGATGCCCAAACCTGCACGTCCAGTGGAGATGGCCACACGGTCAGGGAAGTAGACTAATTGAACAATGGCAAGCACAACAGATGTGCAGGGGTGGAAGCCACAGATGTGACATTGCTAATGTAAGTAGGAAATCCCATTGCCAAATATTGAAAACATGACACCCTCAGATGCTGCTAAGGATGACATGGATACACCACAGGATAGGACACAGTCCCCCTGGACCACATGGGTTCCTGCACAGTAACACTACATATTCATGAGACCAAATATCACCATCACTGCAGCAAGGGCATGGTTAGCATCATCAACATCATGTACATCAGAAGCAAAAGCACTAGAGAACAGAAAGTTGCTTTATTCAGCATATGTGGGTTCAAAAGTTGAAGTCATGTAAAAAATAAACAAAGGCCAATGGCCAGTCCATCATGAAAGTCAAAACAGGGTGACAGTGGCAGATGTCACCCTATGCATGCCTGCACTGATGAAAACTAGGGACAATCCCCTCGGAGGGGCATACGGGGGGGGCAGGCCAGGCACCGCAGGGACAGGATCAGGGCTCACCAGAAGGAGGCAGGGAAGGGGTGGTGGGTGCTGTAGAGCCACTGACAACTGCAGTGGAGGTGTCTGACATGGTGTGTGCCGGCACAACTGGGGGGCATGACTCAGATGGTGTGGGCGCCAGCACGACTGCAGTGGACCGTGCAGATGGAGTGGACAGGTTCGCCACTGCAGTGCCCAAGTCAGACATGGTGGCAGTGGCCTCCACTGCAGTGCCTACCTCCAGGGGAGGAGAATGGGGATCAGGTAAGGTGGGCAGGACAGAGGGGAGGACACCCTCACCACACCAGTGGCACAGACAAGCGCAGCGGGGGTGTGGGGCCGGAAGAGCAAGTGGCAGGGGGAGAAGGCCTGATCCTTTTGGGGATGGTGTATCTGTGGGTGGGGGAACCTGGGGCAGGGTGTGGTGGGGGCACCTGTGGAGTGGGGGCCTGAGGGATGGAGGAAGGAGACTTGGTGCCTGAGCTGCAGGGCGGCAGCGGGGTCTTGCTCTTCCGGGTCCGGGGGACTTGCGGGTGGGGGCGTCAGTCGATCTGCACCTGTGGGAGGGTGTCCGGGGGCGAGGGGCACTCCGCTCCGTGTGGGTGGGCTTCCTCTTCCCCCTGAATGCTGTATCAGCTGAATCGGAGGGGAAGAGGCAGAGGTCACTGAGGAAGAGCCGCTGTGTCTTTGGGGTTGCAGGTGAGGCAAGGGAGGGGGCTTTGGAGGGAGAGGCAACTGAGGACTGCGCAGTGCTCGTGGATGCGTGTGTGTGTGCCTGGGCCCCATCCCCTGTGAGTGTGGTTTCAGTCCCCTGACTGTGCGTGCGTGTGCGTCTTGTTTGTGGCGTGTGTGTCTGTGTGCTGCTCGTGTCTGTGCTGGTGTGTGCCTGTGCCGGTGTGTGTGTGCTTGGGACAGGTAAGGTGCTGGGGAGTGTGGATGGGGCAGAGGCAGGAGGGGTGAGGGACTGTCGGAGGAGGGACACTGCTGCCGTCAGGGAGGAGTCCATGGACCTATTGCCCCTCTGTAGGGCAGACATGCCCGATGAGATGCCCTCCATGAACGACACCAGCTGAGTCAACAGAGTGGTGTGGGCATGGAGGACACTCAGCATCGCTGTCTGCCCTACATGGAGCTGGCGAAGGAGGTACACAGACTCCTCACTCAGGGCAGCAGGGGACACAGGGGCAGGGGGTGCGGTGCCTGGCCCGAAGGAGACACGCTCCCGAACATGGGAGCCTCCACGGACCTCGGGAATGGGAGCCGATGGGAGGGCGGTGGTGGTGGTGGTGGTGGCGGGGACAGCAACACTAGCTGGGGTGTGGTGGCTGCTGACACCCGCCTCCATAAGGGAGTCATCCTCCGAGCTCCTGTGGTCCTCAGCTGAGGTGGATGGTGCTGAGGACTCCTCGGTGTGGCTCCCCTCGCCCTCCGTACCACTGGGTCCCTCCGACCACTCCTCGGCTGCTGACCCAGAATGGCTCTGCGGCTCCTCCTGGTCCGTGGAGCTGTCCCCTCCTGTGGCCGTGGATGTATCTGCAATCAATAGGGAAACAGACAGACATCAGTCACCTGCACCGAACGCACACACCACAGTTAGTACAGCACATTACAGAGCAAGCCCTGGCATCCTTAGTTGAACATTGCTAAAAGTGCCCAAACAGAACAGGAGAAGCCAATTGTCAGTCTGATGGTCAACCATGGCACTCACATCCCACCTGGCCTTGCACCCATCTGTCTGGTGTCTGTTGGATGGCAATACCCCAGTGTGGACACATGCACCACCTACACAGTAGTTGGACAGTGCAGAGAACCCGGTTAAGCATGTGAACATGCACACATCACAACTCTTGCCACTGAGTCAGTACAGGTGTCCGGATGAAAGGGATGCCCAGAGTCAAATAGGAAATGCATGTGATGCATACCAGCGACAGACACCATGATGCACCCATGTCCTGATAGCCATTGCCACAATGGTGTGCATGTAGCACATGTCACTCCCCTCCAGGATCACTAATAGGAAGTCACATGCCATGGTACAGGCATGCCTGCTAAGTCATAAATCACTGTCTCCAGTCACATGGGCAGGGCAGCCAGACAACAACACTCTGCACTGTGTCACAATAGTAGGTCATGGGGAATGGAAGTCCTGGAGCTGAACAAGTGCACATGTACATCCCCCACACACCACATCATCTGAACCCTTATCTGTCCAGATCATACCGATTGGACATATGGGAGACCTGTAACACAACCCTCTGAACCTGAGCACCTCACAATCTGCTGTGAATGGGAGACAGCTGCCTGAACTTCACATTCGCATACCCCAGTCTGCACGGTCAGGTGATAAAACACCTATGTGTCACACAAGTATCGTCTCCTATGGTCACATCTCCGGTGGCATGCTGAGCCCCAACCGAGAAACACCCCAGCAGTCCTGACAACGACGCCACAGCACACTGACAGAGAGGCAGACACCTGAGGGGACAATTCACTGAGCACAAGGTGTCAGCTGATACACGGGAACGGGAGTACAGAGTGTATTGTATGGCCTGGAGTAGGCATGACTGTCCTGCCCCACATGAATGAGGGATGAGCCCTGGACAGTAGGCAGCTGGCTAAGTATGTGTGACGCACGTTATATACACACTCCTGGGGCCCAAACATTGTTCCCACCCGCAGCATGGGTGTGTGCCAGATACCCCAGGCACATGTGGTGGATCAGCTCAGCAATTGGACCACATATCAAAGTAACACGCAGATTACATGTCAGAACACAGGCATTGTGTAAGCAATGGACCCACCCATGATGCCCACCACAGAGTTAGGGAAACAGATGCTGTCCCCCACCTTCAGTCAAGCAAACTACAAGGACACAGTACCCAAGTGACACAATTCCCTGACTGTAAGGGCCACACCTGGGTATCAGATGAGGAGTGGGCATTGCACAATAGAGGGACATGGGTCCTGGACCACATGACTGATGTACTGTGGAAGTTCAACCAGGCCAGAGGAGGGCACATAGCATGGCAGACATAGTTCACAATGCAGTCATGGACTCACCCCCTCCTTGCTGCTCACTGGCCTTCAGCTGCCCATCCAGATCAGGGAAGACCACCGCCAGGATCCTGAGCATGTGGGGGGTCAGGGTCCGGTGTCTGCCCCTCCTGCGAGGAGGCGACAGCTTCAGCTGGACCCGTGCGATCCTCCGGGTCCAGCCCCTAAAGTCCTGCCACCTCTTCTGGCAGTTGCGGATCCGGCGCTTGTAGACCCCCACGGATCTCACTGCCCAGACGATGGTCAGCCATATCTGCTGCTTCTGGTGGGCATCAACCTGTGAGGATGACAAAGTGAGAATGCCATTACTACACATGCAACATATCCGTGCATTACACAGTTGGATATACATGTCTCAATCACAGGGCACATGATGTACACAGGCAGTGCAACGATGGCCATGGACAGTATGCCAGCAGTTACTACATGGTATCATTGCCTGGGAAGTAAAACCTTGTTTAAATGCACTGTCACTGCACTATACCTGTCCAGTGCATGTAACTACACACTATGGGGGGTGACAACTACTCAGTGAGCCTGCTAGCCAGTGGCGTGCAGACTGTTAGCCTTGCTAGACAGACAACATGCACATTTAGGAAGGCAGTGGACAGAACACTCACCTGCTGCCCTGCTTTCCCATACAGCTTGCTGTACTGTGGAAGGAGGCTGTCCAGCAGGGCCTGGTTCTCCTCAGTGCTGAAGGCTGGGGCTCTCTCCACAGTATGTGCCATTGCAGGGTCCAGAGGGTGCAGATACAGCAGCAGTGGTGGTGGCAGATGTCGTCCTGGAGCATGTAGTGCAGGCAAGTGAGCTCTCAGGGGAACAGCCAGCATTATATGTGTGCTGCAGAGGCAGATACTGTCCCATGTGTCCAAAGTGATAAGTCCAAGTCGTTTGCATCTTCTGAATCTGGCCAATCCATGGAATTGCACCACTTACACACGCCCACAGCATCCGTCAAAAGTTCAACTTCATGACACCCATGAATTTGCAACATTGTTGTGGGTGACCAACTGAATTTACAGCATCAGACTCGTTCAAAATTTGAAAACGCGTCCGTTGCCAGGCCAGGCCATAGCCAATAGATGCGCACCAATCGGTCCATTGCTGTTCAACGCGTACCCAGGATACAACGCGTACCCGCACACATTGAATGCAATGGGCCGGCCGGGCACACCGATCGGTCCATTGCTGTTCAACGCGTACCCAGGATACAACGCGTACCCGCACACATTGAATGCAATGGGCCGGCCGGGCACACCGATCGGTCCATTGCTGTTCAACGCGTACCCAGGATACAACGCGTACCAGCACACATTGAATGCAATGGCCAATGTGTGCCCACAGATCGGTCCATTGCTGTCCAACGCGTATTGCGAATACAACGCGTACCCACACACATTGAATGCAATGGCCAATGTGTGCGCACCGATCAGTCCATTGCTGTCCAACGTGTATTGCGAATACAACGCGTACCCACACACATTGAATGCAATGGCCAATGTGTGCGCACCGATCAGTCCATTGCTGTCCAACGCGTATTGCGAATACAACGCGTACCAGCACACATTGAATGCAATGGCCAATGTGTGCGCACCAATCGGTCCATTGCTGTCCAATGCGTATTGCGAATACAACGCGTACCAGCACACATTGAATGCAATGGCCAATGTGTGCGCACCGATCGGTCCATTGCTGTCCAATGAGTATTGCGAATACAACGCGTACCAGCACACATTGAATGCAATGGCCAATGTGTGCGCACCGATCGGTCCATTGCTGTCCAACGTGTCCCTGTACAAGTCACTGGCATATGTCACCATGCCTGTCACAGGTGAACATATGCCAGCCACATATACTTCCCAGGGAGTAAGGGGCACACCTACAACACCACAGCCTGTCCAAACTGTATCCTAAGGCATGTAAGGCTGCATTACCTATTCCGTGTATGGGGGTGAACATGTTGTTCTGTGGGTGTCACTTGGGGGCAGCCACCCCCAGGCTGTGCACGTGTTCATGGGGACAGGATCCTTGGTGTTTCGTGTACATGACCACTGTGATGTGCAACTGTTCATATCTGAGCATGTGGCATGGTCACATTTCACGGTGGTGTATGTGTATGTCATGTCACATACCCCCTGAGTACCATGTGGGACGGTATGTTTAACCCAGGGTGACCCATTGGCACAATAGTGGTGGTCCTCTACAGTCTGTGTGCATGTTGTGTTTACAATGTCTCTGATTTCATGTTCACAATGGGAGACAGTCTCCACATCCACGTTGTTTGTGCATGGACTTTGATGTTGTGCGTGTGTGTGTCACAGACGTCCATGTCTGTCCTGCCGAGGCAACAGGGACCACTACCTGTGGGGGTCATGGTTGTTTTGCTGTGGTGTATACATGATACACCATGTCATGCCAGTGTCCATGTGGCAATACAGGGTCCCTGGGAATCTACCTGTCGTTGAGCTGTGATGCCTGGGGCACATCTGTCCTCACATGTCACTGTGGGGTGTGTTTGTAACGTGGCAGCAGGAGATGGGAACTGTGACACGGCCTCATGATATCCAATGGCACAACCTGGGACTTATTGATGCCACTTGTTGAACTGTGATGTTAGATGTTGGCCATGTATGTGCCATACATGTCCTTACGGAACTGCACACATCATGTACTTGTGCCTCATAATGAAGTATCATGTGATATTGAGTGTGTTCAATGCCACATATGTGGGGTGACTGACAATCTTTCTTTCTTCACCTATGCACTGCAGGGCACCAGCTGTCCATAGACCATTCCCTGACCTGGCAACGATGGTGGAACGTGACAGCATCCGATGGTACCGCTTCACCAGGCAGCTGATTGAGGATTTGGCAGTGCGCTTGGCACCACATTTGCAACCTGGCCAGCCGTACCCTACAGCGCTGACCCCCAAGGTGAAGGTGATGGCAGCCCTACACTTCTTTGCCACCGGTACCTTTCAACACACTCTGGCGACTGCTGGTGGGATGTCACAGACCATGTTCAGCCGTGTGCTCCGCGATGTTTTGGAGGCTATGTTGATATACCTGAACCAGTACATCTATTTCCCTAGACTCCAACAACTCACTGACGTGAAGAGTGACTTCTATGCCCTGGGGAGGATGCCGCATGTCATTGGCTCCATTGATGGGACACATGTGGCTTTGGTACCACCACAGGCCCAAGAGCAGGCATACAGGAACCGCAAACACTACCACTCGGTCAATGCACTGGTGGTCTGTCTTGCAGATATGAGCAACTCACACGTGTGTGCCTGTTTCCCCGGTTCTGCACACGATGCCTACGTGATGAGGTGTAGTCGCATCCCGAGGATGATGTCACAGATGCCGAACCAGCGTGCCTGGCTTGTTGGTGTGTACTGACTTTGTACTATTGTGTGTGTTCTGCAATGTAGTGTTCCACCCTCTTTTCCAACTCAGCTAATGTGGTGCAATTGTCTGTATGTAGGTGACTCCGGATACCCCAACATGCCGTGGTTGCTGACGCCCCTCAGGAACCCTGTGACACCAGCCCAGATGCGCTACAATGAGGCACATGGTCGGACCAGGAGAGTCATTGAGCGGACATTTGGTCTCCTGAAGAGCTGCTTCCGCTGCCTGGACAAGACAGGAGGGTCCCTCCCATATGCCCCAGCAAAGGTGTGCAAGATTGTCATCGTCTGCTGCATGCTACACAACCTGGCAGTGCAGAAGGAGTTGCCTCTCATCCTGGATGACGATGACCAAAGTCCGCCACCTGTGGAGGATCTTGGCCTGGACCACGATGCCAGTGATGATGATGATGATGATGATGGTGATGTCCTCACACAGCTCATCACCAACTTCTTCAGCTGAATGTGAGTATCCAGAGATGTCATGTCAATGATGTGAGTTTGCATGATATGTGTTGGTGGTGCTCTGGTGCTGTTTGAGTGTGTCCATGGGCTACATGACTGTATGCGTGTAGCGATGTGTCCTTACAGGTAGTCTGTACTCCCCAACAGTGTTGACATGCTAACTTGGTTCTGGGTGGGTATCTTGTGACATGTATTGGGCATGAGTATTGCAGTTCTGTCCTGTTCTTCAGTGCCTTTGACTGTGTGTCATTTCTGTCCTTCACAGGGTACTTTCAGAGTCGTTTGGTCAACTGTGATCCCCGACACCGTGATTCGACTTCCAGGGTGGTAGCTGTCGTGTCCCTACAGGTGATGTGCGCCACACCCATGGACTTCCTTCCTTCTACACTTGTTGACTGTGTGCCCGCTGCCAGGTGGGATTACCTTGCATCTGTAGTGGTTACAACATGTTGCAAATGTGTAATAAACCTGTGCTTCACTTTGTGATGTGCGTTGTCTGTGGTCACACATTTGACTGACATTTGCTTACTGCACCAGTGGGCTAGTTGACAAAGACTGTGAATAGGTGTTGTGTCTGTGTATTGCACCGTATTTCCTGGCAACATCAGTGTAGGCAATGAGTCAGATGGCCTAGGTGTGTATTTGTTGTGTAGCCCTGGTGGTGTGTCTCCCTCATATGTGTCACGTTGCCATGACTCACATGCCTGTGTTGTACTTGCTGTAGCAGTTAGCATGCACAGTGTAATTTCGCTGGTCATCATCTCCATGACAGAAACCACGTTGGAATCACGACAGAGGCAGGTATGGTGTATTAGTGTGTTTATTGTCATACATGTGTGTGAATAGTGCACAGGATGGTGAGTGCTGTACATTTTGATTGCAATCCAAAGTTCCTAGATGAATTGGAAGTCCTGGTAGCAGAAATGTCCTGTATCAAGTCCACAGTCATCTGAGACATTGATCCAACTTGTACTCCCCATGTCATGTGGGGAGTTGTGTTGCAGTCAACAGGGTGAACAGTTTGCGCACAAAGGTGATTATCCAGAACAGGTGTTGGCTTCCTGGGGGTTGTGCATGGCCATCAGCCTCTCAGTTGTCCTTCCTCGGACGACCCCTCTTCTTTGGGGGGGACCCTCAAGTGCAGGCTGCTGCGGTGCAGGGGACTCTCCGCCAGAGTCATCCTCCCTCCCTGTGGCAGTTGCAGTTGTTTCAGCACCAGATGTTGTGGGCACACAGGGAGGTGTTGACTGGTTGCTGCTCATCTGGCGGAGGCATTGTAATATGTCCCTATGGACCGCCGTCATCTCTTGCAGTGTGTCCCACTTGGACTCCACGCGGGACATGTGTGAGTCCAAGCGGGCATGATGGGCAGCCTGCTGCTGTTTAATGTCCCTGAGGAGCCCCACTACCTGGCTGAGCTCTCCGGTGCTGGACTGGTACGCATCGGCTATGCGTGCCAGTTGTGGGTCATCATGCAGTCCAGACCCCTCTGCGATCAGCGACCTATGTCTCCCACCCCTCCCACCACCCCTGGCGACACGTGCAGTACGTGAGGTGGCACGCACAGGTGACCCTGGGCCCCCTTGGGGGTTGTTGGTGGTGTTGGTGTCCATGGCCCCACGTTGGTCCAGGGTCCCTGTGCTGGTGGTGGTGGTGCTCCTTGGTCTGTCCATGTCGGCAGGGGTGGTATGTGTGTTGACAGTTGTAGGAGGGGTGGGTGCAGGGGGTGCAGCTGGTGGTCCTGCTGGTGCTGCATGATGACTTGCTCCGGAGGTGCCAGGTGGGTCTTCTTCATCCGAGGAGGGCAGAGGCTGTTCCACACCAGTGAGCTCCGTATCCTCTTGAGCCTGGGACGGGGACTCCTCAGCGTCTGCTGCTGTGTCCCCATCATCACCTGTTTTTGGGAGACACACACAATGTATGTTATGTTTCTGCAGGCATCAATGGTTCACACACCTGACAGTTGTGACTGTGCCTCTGGATGCGGGCCTGTACATTGCATTGTCCTAAGTTGTCACAGTCAGGGGTTGATATTGGTGTAGCACATTGTCCTGCATTATTTGGGCATTTCTATGTGAATGTTGGGGTGTGTACATGGTCTGCATTGGTTGTATTTGGTTGACATCCGGCCCTCCTTCCCACCCAGCCAGATATTCCACCATGGAACGTGCTTCCATTGCAGGGAGTGCAAGTTGTCTTTCAGGATGTCAGTCAGTGGTGTCCTGCTGTTGGTTGGTGCACAGTTGCCAGCAGGGCCTTGTGCTCCCCACAGCAGTAGCCAGTGTCAGCCATCTTGTGAGTTGTTTTCCACTCCCTGTGATGTGTGCATGGTTCAGGGTGGTGTTGATGGGACAGTTGTGGGGGTGACCAATATCTGTGACTACCACTCCCATCATGCTATTGCCTCCACCCCCTTCCCAGCATGCCCATGCTTCCTTCACTTTGACTCTGCTTCCCTGTGGGGTTGTGTGCCTGTGCTGACAAGATGGCTGACAGTGTTATCCTGGGGTTAGTTTTGCTACAAGTCCCACGTGTGTCCCTGTGCTTCACTCAGCATGACCCAGGGTTGTGGTTCTTTGTGGGATATTTGATTGGAGTGTGAGGCAATGCATTCTCCCAGGTGAGTTTTGTGGAGTTTGTGTTAGGGGTGTGTGTGAGAAACGCTGCTGGTAACTATGGTCAGGGCTGTGAGTCCTCCTTCCCACCCAGCCAGATATCCCACCATGGAACGTGCTTCCATTGCAGGGAGTGCAAGTTGTCTTTCAGGATGTCAGTCAGTGGTGTCCTGCTGTTGGTTGGTGCACAGTTGCCAGCAGGGCCTTGTGCTCCCCACAGCAGTAGCCAGTGTCAGACATCTTGTCAGTTGTTTTCCACTCCCTGTGATGTGCGCATGGTTCAGGGTGGTGTTGATGGGACAGTTGTGGGGGTGACCAATATCTGTGACTACCACTCCCATCATGCTATTGCCTCCACCCCACTTCCCAGCATGCCCATACTTACTTGCTTTTGGGTGGACTTCACTGTGTGTGAGTGTGAGAGCAATGGCAAGATGGCTGACAGTGGTGTCCTGCTGTTAGTTGGTGGCCAGTTCCCAGCATGGCCTTGTGCTCCCCACAACAGAGCACCAGTGTCAGACATCTTTGATGGGGCTTTCCACTCTCTGTGGGGTGTGCATGCTTGAGTGTGAGCTTGCTGGGCCATGTGGGTGGGGGATGTTGAGCTGTGACTACCACTCCCATCATGCTATTGCCTCCACCCCACTTCCCAGCATGCCCATACTTACTTGCTTTTGGGTGGACTTCACTGTGTGTGAGTGTGAGAGCAATGGCAAGATGGCTGACAGTGGTGTCCTGCTGTTAGTTGGTGGCCAGTTCCCAGCATGGCCTTGTGCTCCCCACAAGAGAGCACCAGTGTCAGACATCTTTGATGGGGCTTTCCACTCTCTGTGGGGTGTGCATGCTTGAGTGTGAGCTTGCTGGGCCATGTGGGTGGGGGATGTTGAGCTGTGACTACCACTCCCATCATGCTATAGCCTCCACCCCACTTCCCAGCATGCCCATACTTACTTGCTTTTGGGTGGACTTCACTGTGTGTGAGTGTGAGAGCAATGGCAAGATGGCTGACAGTGGTGTCCTGCTGTTAGTTGGTGGCCAGTTCCCAGCATGGCCTTGTGCTCCCCACAAGAGAGCACCAGTGTCAGACATCTTTGATGGGGCTTTCCACTCTCTGTGGGGTGTGCATGCTTGAGTGTGAGCTTGCTGGGCCATGTGGGTGGGGGATGTTGAGCTGTGACTACCACTCCCATCATGCTATTGCCTCCACCCCCTTCCCAGCATGCCCATGCTTCCTTCCCTTTGACTCTGCTTCCCTGTGGGGTTGTGTGCCTGTGCTGACAAGATGGCTGACAGTGTTATCCTGGGGTTAGTTTTGCTACAAGTCCCATGTGTGTCCCTGTGCTTCACTCAGCATGACCCAGGGTTGTGGTTCTTTGAGGGATATTTGATTGGAGTGTGAGGCAATGCATTCTCCCAGGTGAGTTATGTGGAGTTTGTGTTAGGGGTGTGTGTGAGAAACGCTGCTGGAACTATGGTCAGGGCTGTGAGTCCTCCTTCCCACCCAGCCAGATATCCCACCATGGAACGTGCTTCCATTGCAGGGAGTGCAAGTTGTCTTTCAGGAAGTCAGTCAGTGGTGTCCTGCTGTTGGTTGGTGCACAGTTGCCAGCAGGGCCTTGTGCTCCCCACAGCAGTAGCCAGTGTCAGCCATCTTGTCAGTTGTTTTCCACTCCCTGTGATGTGCGCATGGTTCAGGGTGGTGTTGATGGGACAGTTGTGGGGGTGACCAATATCTGTGACTACCACTCCCATCATGCTATTGCCTCCACCCCACTTCCCAGCATGCCCATACTTACTTGCTTTTGGGTGGACTTCACTGTGTGTGAGTGTGAGAGCAATGGCAAGATGTCAGTCAGTGGTGTCCTGCTGTTGGTTGGTGCACAGTTGCCAGCAGGACCTTGTGCTCCCTACAGCAGTAGCCAGTGTCAGCCATCTTGTCAGTTGTTTTCCACTCCCTGTGATGTGAGCATGGTTCATGGTGGTGTTGATGTGCGCATTGTGAGGGTGGGCAATATCTGTGACTACGACTCCCATGATGATATTGGCTACACTGACTTGCCCAGCATACACAGTATTCCTTCCTTTCAGTGGGCTTCACTGTGTGGTGGTGTTGTAGTGGTGGCTACATGTCTGGATGTGTTTGTTAGTTATATTTGTGCCACTGCCCAGCTGTAGTTGTAGTTGTGTTTGTACATGTGATGACACAGTTACATGTCACTATGAGATGGCATGTGTTGTGTTTATCTGACTGACATACACATTTTGGGATGGTTCTGTTCTGGTTGGTGTGTATTTGCTAAGGGTGCATGGTTTGGCTCTCCCCTTGACAGTGATGTGTGTGTATTGTGGCACAATATTGTACACATTTGTTGTGTACTCACCAGGCTCTGGGATGTTTTCTAGTCCATATACGCTCACTGGTGGTAGGATGGCCCGCACCTTCTCCTCCCAGGGCCTGAGGTATACTGGCTTGGCAGGAGGGCCACTGCCGGTGTGTTGGCTCAAGAGGTAGTCCTTCTTCAACAGCTCCCTGACCCTCCTGCGCACGTCATACCACCTGTTCTGGATGTCTATCTTTGTGCGCAAACATGGTGATTGTGCGTTCACCCTGTCGACGATCCTCTCCCACATCTTGGTTTTCTGCGACATGGGTGTCTGTTGGACCAGTGTACCAAACAGCTGTGGCTCTACCCTGAGGATCTCATCTACCAGGACTTCCAATTCACTATCTAGGAACTTATGATTCTTCTTTGGGGGCATGGTGATGGGTGGTGATGGTGAGTGATGTGTGTGTTGGTGTGCAGGTGAAGGTGTGTGAGTGTGTGTTTTGCTGGGTGTATGTGAGGTTGCTATTTGTTGGGGTGCTGATGGTGTGTGGCTTGTGTGATGGATGAGCTGTAGGTGTGTGGTTGCTGTCTGTTGAGTGCTGGCAGGTAATTTGAATTTGCAAAGGATCATGGTAGGGATTTGTGTCCTTTATATGGGTGGAGTTGTGGGTGTGTCTTTGTTCCCTGCCCCCCAGTATTTATTGGCTTTGTAATTGCTTGTTTGGCCTTTTTTGTGTATTTTCCCTTTGTACTTTTTGTGCATGTAGGAGACCTTCTTGTGACCGAGTCGGACCCTGCAGTTGTCTCGTACGGGCTTCTCCGATTCGTTCACGCTGTGTTTGTGCTGTTTTCTATGCTGCGTACGCGTCGGTCGCGGTGTTTTGGGTTGCTTCGGCTCGCAGTTTTCTATGCGTGTCGGTCGTACGGCTTGTCCTCCGTGCGACTCGTTCGTGTTTTCCACGCGTTGCATCGTACTTGGCGGGTAGGAGTTCGCGGGTACGTTTCGTTCGGGATTGTTCCGGGTGCGTGTCGGTCGGTGCGATTCGCGTGTTTTTCCGGCCGGATTGCTGTTTTCCGTGCGGCCCGGTCGTTCGGCTTGTGTTCCGTACGAGTCGGTCGGGTTTTGCACGCTTCTCATCGTACTTTGCGGGTTGGGCTGCACCGGTACGTGTCGGTCGGAATTAATTCCGGCTCCGAGTCGGTCGGTACGTTTTCCGGCCCGAATCGGAATCGACCCCTTTGTCTTTTTCTACAACAGTGGGGGTCACAAAGATACAGCTTTTAAGCATATTTCCCTGATGTCCTCCACTTGAAAATGGTATGGCATCATTGCCAGGGTGGTGGCCCCCAGGTGCTGCAAGTGAAGGGTAATGTAAGTTGCTACGCAGAATTTAACACAGTATATAGGAAAAGGTCAGGCATGTTGTACATTAGCTATAAAGCACAGGTGCCACTTTAACATAGAGATATATAATTTCACATTGGTATTTAAGGGGATCTATTTCTTGATATGTACCCATGCCCATGGGCTGTAATAGCATGTTAACTTTAGATGCCACACATGCTTGTTTTGTGCTTGGACCCCTTGATATCTGCTGCTGAGAAAGACTTAAAAGATGGGGTAGACATATGTTTCTTGATGCAGCAGCTGCGTCAAGGACCAGTTATACATTTTAGAAAACTGACATTGTAACTAAGTAGAACTGTGATATATGAGACAAATTGTGTCAATGCTAATAAATGTAAAATACATATATGGCATATATTTCTTTTACATAGTAAATGGGCAAACATTTGTTAGAAATGAGAATGGGTGGAATAACTTACTAATGAGAATAGGTAGAATGCATTTAGGGTAACAAACCTACACGATCAGCGGATTGCAGAAAGCTAAAAAGCTGAATTCCTGCTTGCAGGATGGTCCTCGATGAATTAATATGGGGTACGAGTAATGCAGACACCAGAAGCCATTTTATCCCTGTAGTTTTAGAGATAAATACATACATTGTATAAAAACATCTCAACAAAAGGTGTGAGGATACAGGAACATGTTAGCAGTAAATAGACATCCACAGAGTGCTGTCCTGCATGACAGCTACTGCAGGAATGTTCTCACTTATAAGCAAAGACCCACTTGACCTAACAGAGTATTAGCTACTGTGACAAAGGCTATATCATTCTATGATTGAGTGCAACTGGGGCATAGGTGAGTTGAGTGTGTAACAGACGACATGTCACATATACTTACAATGAAATAGCACAATTGCCGGTTGCATTTTGTGACATGAGGAAACAGACATTAGACTTAAAAGTTTGTCCATTAGGCCTGTTGATGGTACATGCTGAACATAATTCCTTAATGTGTTACAGATTCACTATTTCATTATCGTCATACTTGTGCAGAGGGAGATATGCTTAGATAATTCTCAAATGAAATAGAGGTAGGTTGGACGGGCTCTGTCATCTGACTGGTGTCTGAGGCCAGTCCACATGCACATACAATGTAGCAGAAGTGGAAGTGGTTGTAGGTGGGTACACATATTGAAGACCAATTCGCTTACAATATAAGTATGTGATCAGTAATTTTTTTTGCGTATATATAGATAATAAATATTACTGTCAGGGTTGAACGATGAAAGTCAGATATACATTTCTTAACAGTAAATTTGCAACATTAAATGCTATGAGGCATAGCTGGCTGGTAGTAGGGATGCATTGAAATATGGAGCCTGGCAGTTCATCATGCCATAGCAGGGCTACATCTGCTCTCGCTGTTATAAATAACACACTAGGCAAGGAAAGGAAAGGGTGCAGAGACAGAAAATCGAGTCATAAATATCGAGTTGCACAAATATAGAGGCATAAATATTGTGGGTCAGAAATATCGACAGCAAGAATATCGTGGTCAAGAATATCGAATTAAAGGTAAGTAATATCGATTTTAAAAATATAGACGTGTTTAATATCATTTTTATTATTGTTATGTATTTTAGTTTATATTTTATATGTATGTGATGTGTGGTTTTTTGTATAAGAATTGTTTGTATTTTTAATATATGTGTTACATTTTTAGTAGTTTTTTTTTTTTTTAAATTTTGCGCTTTTAGGGGCACATGCATCAAGGTAGGCTTTTGCGATTCCTTAATTGCGATTATTAAGGAATCGCAATTAAGGAATCGCAAAAGCCTATGCATGTAGGAATCGCTATAAAAATAGCGATTCCTAAACATTCCTTAATTGCGACTCGCTAATTGCGAGTCGCAATTAAGGAATACCTCCCATTAATTCCTATGGGCCTAGAGGCCCATAGGAATGAATGGGAAGACATTCTCAATTAGCGATTCGCAATTAGAGAATCGCAAATTGAGAATGCAATTTCAAGGGTGCCAGGGTGTCAAAATGACACCCTGTTGCACCCTGAAATTGTGATGTGCACCCATGTTGCGCACACACATGCCCCAAGGGCATGTGTGTGTGTAACCTAAAACTTAAAAAAATGCATTTTAGAGCATTTTTCGAAGGTATTGCAAATTACAGACAAGTTTGATTTGTCTGTAATTTGCGGTCCCAAATAGCGAAATCGCTATTTGAAAGTGCTTCTAGCATTGCATTTAAGGAATCGCAAATTGCGATTCCTTAAATGCAATCATAATTTAGGAATTCGCAATTAATTGCGAATTCTTAAATTGCGCATAGAAACACTTTCATGCATCTCCAAAGGCCAATTTGCGATCGCAAACGGCCGATTTTTGCGATTCGCACCGTTTGCGATCGCAAAAACCTTTGATGCATGTGCCCCTTAGTTCCGTAGCGGGTTGTGGGTTTATAGGGGAATAGGGTGGGAGCTAATTTAATTATATTGAAGTTATTAATTTATTTTTATTTGAATTTTGCGTTTTTAGTTCCGTAGCGGGTTGTGGGTTTATAGGGGAATAGGGTGGGAAGTAATTTAATTATATTAAATTTATTGATTAATTTTTATTTATTAATATTTATTAATTTCATTTTTTAATATTTTTTTAATTGAGATGTTATAGTGTTAAATGTGTAAAGTAAATTATTATCAATTAATTAATAATTGGTTATTCATTAAATTTAATTAATTGATTGGTAATTAATTATGGTAATTGTGTAATTAATTTTAGGTGTGTGTTGTGGTGTTTATAGGTGTAAAGGGTGGAAAGTAATTTATTTTTAATTTATGAATTAAATTAATAATTGGTTGTTAATTAATTTTAATTAATTAATTGGTTATTAATTTTGGTGTGTGTTGTGGTTTTTATAGGTGTAAAGGGTGGGAAGGGATGGAAGGGAGGGAAGTAATTTATTTTTAATTGATGAATTAATAATTGGTTGTTAATTAATTTTAAAGGGTGGTAAGTAATTTGCGTTTAATTAATTAATATATAGTTGTTAATTAATGTTAATTATTTGATATTTATTTTGGGTAATTATTTATTATGTGTGCATTGTTTTTACTTTAAAGGGGTAAAGGGAGGGTATTAAATTAAATTTAATTATTTAATTATTAGTTGTTAGTAGTAGTTTTAAATTTTAAAATAAGTTTTAATTGTGTTTTATTATTTTAAAGTTTAATTTAGGTGTGTGTTGTGGATATTATAGTGTTAAAGTTTGTGTAGTTAATTAATGTTTATTATTTTTTTATTAATAATATTTTTAATTGATTATTAATTATGTTAATTATGTAAATACATTAAATTTAAAATATTGAATTTTTTTGTTATTGGTGTGGTGTTATAGGGCAGGAAATGAAATAAATAAATTTATGTTTGAATTCATTTTTTGTTTGTAAATATTTTCTAGTTTAAAAGAATAATTTCTTTGTAAATGTATTTATTATTTTTCTTATATCATATTTCTACTTTTTTATATGAAATTATTATTGAATAAGTGTTCTTTTTATATGTTTAATATTTTTATATTTATTTTTTAAATATTGTTTATTTTTTGATTTTTTAAAAAAATTTATAATTTCTTTTGCTTAAGTGTTTCAGTGTGAATAGTAGAAAAAAATTCTCCGCTATCCAACACTTTCCCTACTGTTGCATTCACTGGAGTGGGAGTAGTAATTTTTACCCCTCCGCTATTCAGCACTTTCCGTACTGTTGCACTTACTGGAGTGAGAATAGTGATTTTTACCTCTCCGCTATCCAATACTTATTCTACTGTTGCACTCAGTGGAGTGGGAATAGTAATTTTTACCCCTCCGCTATCCAACACTTTCCCTACTGCTGCTCTTACTGGAGTGGGAATAGTAATTTTTACCCCTCCGCTATCCAACACTTTCCCTACTGTTGCACTTACTGGAGTGGCAATAGTAATTTTTGCCCCTCCGCTATCCAACACTTTCCCTACTGTTGCTCTCACTGGATTTGGAACAGTACATTTTACCCCTCGGCTATCCATCACTTTCCCTACTGTTGCACTCACTGGAGTTGGAATAGTAATTTTTACCCCTCCGCTATCCAGCACATTCCCTACTGTTGCACTCACTGGAGTGGGAATAGTAATTTTTACCTCTCCGCTATCCACTACTTATTCTACTGTTGCACTCAGTGGAGTGGGAATAGTAATTTTTACCCCCTCTACTATCCAACACTTTCCCTACTGTTGCTCTTACTGGAGTGGGAATAGTCATTTTTACTCCTCCGCTGTCCAACACTTTCCCTACTGTTGCACTTACTGGAGTGGGAATAGTAATTTTTCCCCTCCGCTATCCACTACTTATTCTACTGTTGCACTCAGTGGAGTGGGAATAGTAATTTTTACCCCCTCTACTATCCAACACTTTCCCTACTGTTGCTCTTACTGGAGTGGGAATAGTCATTTTTACTCCTCCGCTGTCCAGCACTTTCCCTAATGTTGCACTCACTGGAGTTGGAATAGTAAATTTAATTATTTTACTATACAAAACTTTCTCTACTGTTGCACTTATTGTATTGGGCAATTTAAGTTTAAATAATTTTTTATAGTTTAATGTTTTAATTTATTCTAGAATGATTTTTTATATTTTAAATTATTTATATATATATATATATATATATTATTTTTATATAATTTTAAAATTTTAAAATAAATTAAAGATAATAGTTTATTAATTATTTTAAAGTAAATATATGTATATGTATACATTATTATGTTTGTGAGTTTATTTTTTTAAATTAATTTTTATTTGTTATATTTTGTAAAAATGTATATTACATTTAATTTATTTTATTAAAATTAATAATATTTAATATATATTATTTTATGTTATATATATATATATATACATTTCAATCGATATTTTTTGCATCTATATTTTTTACATCGATATTTTTTATTCAATATTTTTGTACTTACCTATTTAGGTATAGGAGTCGATATTGTTATATTCTATATTTTTTTTCGATATTTAGAACATCGATATTTTTGATATTGATATTCTATCAGTGAACCAAAGGAAAGAAATAAAGCCTCAAAATTAGTATAATCAGATTACACTATAAAGGGAGTATGTATACCAAATTCTAAAAAAAGTATTCAACTGTAATTAGATGACAGACATTTTTTTTCATTCGCTGATTTAGGGTTAGTAAATCAAAGCTCGGTTCCCAGACCTAAAGCTCTCTGAGGGGCTGGCAGCACATGAAAAATTGTTTTGACTAGCATGACAGGACTCAAGGACTTGCTCCCCGACCACTGAAAATGAAATTGAAGAGAACCAGAGAGGGCTGGGGTAGCATCCCCTGACTCATGATGGGGGTCTCAAAGAGACCCTGAGTAAGTCAAAATGTTTACAAAAAAAACTATTTTGCCATGATGGTTGTGGACCCCAGGGCTGTTTGTGGCCAGAGGTCCATAACCCCAGACCAAGGGGCTGCAAACCAACCAGAACCTGGTCCTCTGAACCCCTGGAAGGTCTGACATGTGTCCACTGGTCAGAAAGGGTTGTTGAACCCTAAACAAATTTAAACAAGCATTGGCAAAGCTAATATATCTGGTGTTGGCCGCCAGCCTTCTGGCAATTCTTGTTTTGTTTTGTCCTGTTTTTTGCAAAACTTTATTGTTTTGTAATATGCCAGGCCCTCATCAATTAAAAAATAAAACATTTGCTGCAGGCTACAAATCACACATTTCTAAAGTACTCCCTGCCACTGAAGGGATCTGCTTTGTGTGTGGATGTGTTTCTTGTGAAAGGGTGGCATGCCTTAACTTGTAGTGTAGTCAGCCTATAGCTGAAATGGGCTAATGCATTGGCCCTTAATGCATGTTGGAGAGGTTGGAAGAAAAATGTGAATGACACCAACCACAGACAAATGGATGAAATGTGGCTGAAACCCTGTAAGTAATTATTTTATAAACATAATTTTAGGAAAACCAAAAAGTCTTGGCTAACACAGAACTAAAAATGCAAATCAGTGTGGCATTGTCTGCAAGCCTCTTGCCTTAAAGGAAGAAAGAAAGAAAGAAAGAAAGGAAGGAAGGAAGGAAGGAAGGAAGGAAGGAAGAAAGAAAGGAAGAAAGAAAGAAAGGCAGAAAAGAAGAACAAAGAAAGGAAGAAAAAGAAAGGAAGAAAGAAAGAAGAAAAAAATGGAGAAAGAAAGAAAAAATCTGGTATGCAGTGAAATAGCAGCAGTCAGAAAAGCAAAACACTCCAAAAGGAATTAACAACAGCAATGGCAGGAGATGGGATCTGTCATAAAGATTAAGGGGCCGATTCCGATCTCGGTCGGAGGCGCACCTAACACCATTCGGTCGGGAAAAAAGCCATGCGAATGCCTGTTTCCCGACCGATTCGCACATTATTCCGAACGAGCAAGTACGATGCGCACAACAGCATAGATTCCGACCCAGTCGTACTCACCCAATCCAGGTCCTGTTACCCCAACCGAGCCGGATCCGTAAACGCAGAATCGAGTCGCACGGAAGCCAAAATGCAGCCCCGTCCGGCCGGACAAGTACGATGCGCTTCCCGTATGCGCCGAACCCGTCGCTACGCACGCCACGTCAAAGCATCCGGGAGAGGCGCACATAAGCTCCGATTCGCGCCACAACACGATCCACGGCTACGAGACGAACACGTCAGCGACGAGGACGAGGCGAAGCAACGAGTAAGACGAATGAGACGAACTAACCATGAATCCCAACGTGCCGATCCTACCAATATTCTACATCTACTACCGGAACAGGCACGGACGCGTACGGCGCAGAAGGTAAGTCAGACACCAACCACAAAAACAAACTACACGTACCCGACATATCACACACACACAGAGGGATGCAGAAATTACTTACACCAGCAACAGCAGCACCATAGGGGCGGGATGGCCATCACCAATGCCACATATACACATAGGGGCCCGGATGCCCACCACCACTACCACCCCTACCCAGAGGGTGCCAGATGCCTACCACTACTACCACCTCTACCCAGGGTGTGCCAGATGCCTACCACTACTACCATCTCCACCCAGGGGTGCCAGATGCCTACCACTACTAACACCCCTACCCAGGGGGTGCCAGATGCCTACCACTACTACCACCCCTACCCAGGGGGTGCCAGATGCCTACCACTACTACCACCTCTACCCATGGGGGCTGGATGCCTGTCACTACTACCACCCTTACCCAGGGGGTGCCAGATGCCTACCACTACTACCACCCTTACCCAGGGGTGCCAGATGTCTACCACTACTACCACCTCTACCCATGGTGGGCTGGATGCCTGTCACTACTACCACCCTTACCCAGGGGTGCCAGATGCCTACCACTACTACCACCTATACCCATGGGGGGCTGGATGCCTGTCACTACTACCACCTCCACCCAGGGGGTGCCAGATGCCTACCACTACTACCACCTCTACCCATGGGGGGCTGGATGCCTGTCACTACTACCACCCTTACCCAGGGGGTGCCAGATGCCTACCACTACTACCACCTCTACCCAGGGGGTGCCAGATGCCTACCACTACTACCATCTCTACCCATGGGGGGCTGAATGCCTGTCACTACTACCACCTCCACCCAGGGGTGCCAGATGCCTACCACTACTACCACCTCTACCCATGGGGAGCTGGATACATGTCACTACTACCACCCTTACCCAGGGGGTGCCAGATGCCTACCACTACTACCACCTCTACCCAGGGGGTGCCAGATGCCTACCACTACTACCACCTCTACCCATGGGGGGCTGGATGCCTGTCACTACTACCACCCAGGGGGTGCCAGATGCCTACCACTACTACCACCTCTACCCAGGGGGTGCCAGATGCCTACCACTACTACCACCCCTACCCAGGGGGTGCCAGATGCCTACCACTACTACCACCTCTACCCAGGGGGTGCCAGATGCCTACCATTACTACCACCTCTACCCAGGGTGTGCCAGATGCCTACCACTACTACCACCCTTACCCAGGGGTGCCAGATGCCTACCACTACTACCACCTCTACCCAGGGGTGTCAGATGCCTACCACTACTACCACCTCTACCCAGGGGGTGTCAGATGCCTACCACTACTACCACCCCTACCCAGGGGGTGCCAGATGCCTACCACTACTACCACCTCTACCCAGGGGGGGCTGGATGCATGTCACTACTACCACCCCTACCCAGGGGGTGCCAGATGCCTACCACTACTACCACCCCTACCCAGGGGGTGTCAGATGCCTACCACTACTACCACCTCTACCCATGGGGCGCCAGATGCCTACCACTACTACCACCCCTACCCAGGGGGTGTCAGATGCCTACCATTACTACCACCTCTACCCAGGGGGTGCCAGATGCCTACCACTACTACCACCCCTACCCAGGGGTGCCAGATGCCTACCACTACTACCACCTCTACCCATGGGGGGCTGGATGCCTGTCACTACTACCACCCTTACCCAGGGGGTGCCAGATGCCTACCACTACTACCACCCCTACCCAGGGGGTGCCAGATGCCTACCACTACTACCACCTCTACCCAGGGGGGGCTGGATGCCTGTCACTACTACCACCCTTACCCAGGGGGCGCCAGATGCCTACCACTACTACCACCCCTACCCAGGTGGTGTCAGATTCCTACCACTACTACCACCTCTACCCAGGGGGTGTCAGATGCCTACCACTACTACCACCTCTACCCAGGGGGTGCCAGATGCCTACCACTACTACCACCCCTACCCAGGGGGTGCCAGATGCCTACCACTACTACCACCTCTACCCATGGGGGCCTGGATGCCTGTCACTACTACCACCCTTACCCAGGGGGTGCCAGATGCCTACCACTACTACCACCTCTACCCAGGGGGTGCCAGATGCCTACCACTACTACCACCTCTACCCAGGAGGGCTGGATGCCTGTCACTACTACCACCTCTACCCAGGGTGTGCCAGATGCCTACCACTACTACCACCCTTACCCAGGGGTGCCAGATGCCTACCACTACTACCACCTCTACCCAGGGGTGTCAGATGCCTACCACTACTACCACCTCTACCCAGGGGGTGCCAGATGCCTACCACTACTACCACCCCTACCCAGGGGGTGCCAGATGCCTACCACTACTACCACCTCTACCCAGGGGTGCCAGATGCCTACCACTACTACCACCTCTACCCAGGGGTGTCAGATGCCTACCACTACTACCACCTCTACCCAGGGGGTGCCAGATGCCTACCACTACTACCACCCCTACCCAGGGGGTGCCAGATTCCTACCACTACTACCACCTCTACCCAGGGGGTGCCAGATGCCTACCACTACTACCACCTCTACCCATGGGGGGCTGGATGCCTGTCACTACTACCACCCTTACCCAGGGGTGCCAGATGCCTACCACTACTACCACCTCTACCCAGGGGGTGCCAGATGCCTACCACTACTACCACCTCTACCCAGGGTGTGCAGATGCCTACCACTACTACCACCCTTACCCTGGGGGTGCCAGATGCCTACCACTACTACCACCTCTACCCAGGGGGTGTCAGATGCCTACCACTACTACCACCTCTACCCAGGGGGTGCCAGATGCCTACCACTACTACCACCCCTACCCAGGGGGTGCCAGATGCCTACCACTACTACCACCTCTACCCATGGGGGCTGGATGCCTGTCACTACTACCACCCTTACCCAGGGGTGCCAGATGCCTACCACTACTACCACCTCTACCCAGGGGTGCCAGATGCCTACCACTACTACCACCTCTACCCATGGGGGGCTGGATGCCTGACACTACTACCACCCTTACCCAGGGGTGCCAGATGCCTACCACTACTACCACCTCTACCCAGGGGGTGCCAGATGCCTACCACTACTACCACCTCTACCCATGGGGGCTGGATGCCTGTCACTACTACCACCCCTACCCATGGGGGGCTGGATGCCTACCACCAACAACACCCCCACTCACAGGATGGCTAATACATGACACAACAAGCACACACCAACATAAAGAATGCAACATAAAGACATCCCCCCCCCAACACCATGACAAGCGTGTGTAGACTGTGTCAAATGCCTACAACACTGAACATGCTTTGAACATACAATGTGACCCCCTATCACATGTGCCACACATAAATGGGTGTGGCCCCCACAATGCAAGCAGGCCATGACCATTGTGGCAACGGGGTCCAAAACCCCATCATCACAGTGACCAAAATGTAAGTGTGGGGTCCATAGCTGAAGCACATCTTGAACATTGTGGCAATGGGGTCCAAACCCCCATCATCACAGTGACCAAAATGTAAGTGTTGACAAAGAAAAAGCTGCAACTGCCAAACTGCATGGATGATTCCTGGTCACAGAACAACAAACACATCAGTGGCAAAGTAGTGCTTGTGTCCCATAGCAACATAGATTGGGGGAGGCAAACAGTGCAGTGCAAATAAGACATACCTTTGGCCATGTGCAGACAAACATCACCCATGGGGGCTGACACTGTCAACATTCATCAATGACACAATGACAGAAGTGACCATCAGAATGCAGACCCACATATTTGCACCAATGGGCACACAAATGCAGATACCCTGTGGAGACTGTAGATGTGAGGTGAACAGATACCATACCATGGCAGCAATGGGACACACAAACAATGATCATTGTGCTGACTGATGACCTAGGAGTCCCAGGGACAGCAGGGGAAACCCACCAAACAACATACAGCCAATGGCACACTAAAGATATGCCAATGCAGTGGTGCAGATGCACAAACACAAACAGGCAGACCCACACTGCACATCAAACACAACAGGTGAGGGGGGAGTGCCAGTGTCCCCAGGCAACCACACAACACATGAGGAGGCCTGAATACCAATTACACAGATGTGCATACAGTGCCACACAAAGGTAACTCATGGATCCAAATCCCCGATGTGGGCAATCAGGCATTGTCAGATGAGAGGGAGCACAAATCACACATGTCACACAAGCATGTAGGAACAGCAACTGACACAGCAAGACACAGAGACACCACAGCACTACCCCCAGGGCCCCCACAATGTGGTGACCCTGGGCTGCATTACAATCCCACTGTGATGACAAAGCTAGATGTCGTTCACACTGTGAACCACAGTCATGTGTCCTGAGCAACAAACTACCATCACACCTACACAAGCACAAATCAATCAGCACGGCCAGTAAGCCAAGGCCAACTTGGAGGCAGGGGTCTAGCCGGGCAACAACTCTCATCTGCACACACTCAACACCACACACCTCGACCTCCAACAATGTGCAGCAGTGAAGCTCACATGCACTGGTGACATTGCACATGCACCCATGACAATCCCAGGGGGGTGGGAACCAAGGTGCAGAAACACATCACACATGGCCACTCAACAAGACTCCTGAATGTCTGACACACTGCACACTACGCTGTACATGGACATGACGGCAATACCACACCAACCAATGGGATCCCAGCCACAGTCACACACCAATGAAGAAGCCAAGGTCACCCACAAAGAACACACATAGACAACTACCAACATTGCAGCCCTGACCCTGAGGAGTGCCAGCAGTCACACACACAACGTGTCACAACCAATGAAAGCTAACACAAACCGGAAATCACATGACAGGTGTAAACAACAAGTGCCAAGGGGAATCCTGACTATGACCCATCAGCGTCTGCCCACAAACGCAGCCCTTACAGCAAACACACCTATGGGTGACACCCTGATGACCAGTAATGTGCCATGCACCCACATCACAGAGAACCCAGGGAGAAGACTTTGGGGGAACATAGGTCAACTCAGCAAGCATCACAAACAGGAACATCACTAGGGATCCCAGCATGCACAGCAAAATGGAAGTGAACACACAGACATGCTCATACAACACACACCTTGGGCGCAGGTGATGTCAGAGGAGTACACACTGCCATGAGGGGACTCCACTCCTGTGTGAGGAAAGCTGTGCCATATGTCGCCTCAGTAGGGCTCCATCATGTCAGCAGAACACTTGGTCACACAGTCAACAATTAGCACCAAATGAAGGCTCCCGTCACATCAGCCTGGTCATGGGAGTGTCAACGAAATCATCAGCACAGATCCAACACACATGTATAGCAAGTTGCACTGACAACACAGATGAGTCCTTCCCCATTGATGCCCAAACCTGCATGTCCAGTGGAGATGGCCACACAGTCAGGGAAGTAGACTAATTGAACAATGGCAAGCACAACAGATGTGCAGGGGTGGAAGCCACAGATGTGACATTGCTAATGTAAGTAGGAAATCCCATTGCCAAATATTGAAAACATGACACCCTCAGATGCTGCTAAGGATGACATGGATACACCACAGGATAGGACACAGTCCCCCTGGACCACATGGGTTCCTGCACAGTAACACTTCATTTTCATGAGACCAAATATCACCATCACTGCAGCAAGGGCATGGTTAGCATCATCAACATCATGTACATCAGAAGCAAAAGCACTAGAGAACAGAAAGTTGCTTTATTCAGCATATGTGGGTTCAAAAGTTGAAGTCATGTAAAAAATAAACAAAGGCCAATGGCCAGTCCATCATGAAAGTCAAAACAGGGTGACAGTGGCAGATGTCACCCTACGCATGCCTGCACTGATAAAAACCAGGGACAATTCCCTCGGAGGGGCATACGGGGGGCAGGCCAGGCACCGCAGGGACAGGATCAGGGCTCACCAGAAGGAGGCAGGGAAGGGGTGGTGGGTGCTGGAGAGCCACTGACAACTGCAGTGGAGGTGTCTGACATGGTGTGTGCCGGCACAACTGGGGGGCATGACTCAGATGTTGTGGGTGCCGGCACGACTGCAGTGGACCGTGCAGATGGAGTGGACAGGTTCCCCACTGCAGTGCCCAAGTCAGACAGGGTGGTAGTGGACTCCACTGCAGTGCCTACCTCCAGGGGAGGAGAATGGGGATCAGGTTAGGTGGGCAGGACAGAGGGGGAGGACACCCTCACCACACCAGTGACACAGACAAGCGCAGCGGGGGGTGTGGGGCCGGAAGAGCAAGTGGCAGGGGGAGAAGACCTGATCCTTTTGGGGATGGTGTATCTGTGGGTGGGGGAACCTGGGGCAGGGTGTGGTGGGGGCACCTGTGGATTGGGGGCCTGAGGGATGGAGGAAGGAGACTTGGTGCCTGAGCTGCAGGGCGGCGGCGGGGTCTTGCTCTTCCGGGTCCGGGGGGACTTGCGGGTGGGGGCGTCAGTCGGTCTGTGCCTGGGGGAGGGTGTCCGGGGGCGAGGGGCACTCCGCTCCGTGTGGGTGGGCTTCCTCTTCCCCCTGAATGCTGTATCAGCTGGATCGGAGGGGAAGAGGCCGAGGTCACTGAGGAAGAGCCGCTGTGTCTTTGGGGTTGCAGGTGAGGCAAGGGAGGGGGCTTTGGAGGGAGAGGCAACTGAGGACTGCGCAGTGCTCGTGGATGCGTGTGTGTGTGCCTGGGCCCCATCCCCTGTGAGTGTGGTTTCAGTCCCCTGAATGTGCGTGCGTGTGCGTCTTGTTTGTGGCGTGTGTGTCTGTGTGCTGCTCGTGTCTGTGCTGGTGTGTGCCTGTGCCGGTGTGTGTGTGCTTGGAACAGGTAAGGTGCTGGGGAGTGTGGATGGGGCAGAGGCAGGAGGGGTGAGGGACTGTCGGAGGAGGGACACTGCTGCCGTCAGGGAGGAGTCCATGGACCTATTGCCCCTCTGTAGGGCAGACATGCCCGATGAGATGCCCTCCATGAACGACACCAGCTGAGTCAACAGAGTGGTGTGTGCATGGAGGGTACTCAGCATCGCTGTCTGCCCTACATGGAGCTGGCGAAGGAGGTACACAGACTCCTCACTCAGGGCAGCAGGGGACACAGGGGCAGGGGGTGCGTTGCCTGGCCCGAAGGAGATACACTCCCGAACATGGGAGCCTCCACGGACCTCGGGAATGGGAGCCGATGGGAGGGCGGTGGTGGTGGTGGTGGTGGCGGGGACAGCAACACTAGCTGGGGTGTGGTGGCTGCTGACACCCGCCTCCATAAGGGAGTCATCCTCCGAGCTGCTGTGGTCCTCAGCTGAGGTGGATGGTGCTGAGGACTCCTCGGTGTGGCTCCCCTCGCCCTCCATGCCACTGGGTCCCTCCGACCACTCCTCGACTGCTGACCCAGTATGGCTCTGCGGCTCCTCCTGGTCCGTGGAGCTGTCCCCTCCTGTGGCCGTGGATGTATCTGCAATCAATAGGGAAACAGACAGACATCAGTCACCTGCACCGAACGCACACACCACAGTAAGTACAGCACATTACAGAGCAAGCCCTGGCATCCTTAGTTGAACATTGCTAAAAGTGCCCAAACAGAACAGGAGAAGCCAATTGTCAGTCTGATGGTCAACCATGGCACTCACATCCCACCTGGCCTTGCATCCATCTGTCTGGTGTCTGTTGGATGGCAATACCCCAGTGTGGACACATGCACCACCTACACAGTAGTTGGACAGTGCAGAGAACACGGTGAAGCATGTGAACATGCACACATCACAACTCTTGCCACTGAGTCAGTACAGGTGTCCGGATGAAAGGGATGCCCAGAGTCAAATAGGAAATGCATGTGATGCATACCAGTGACAGACACCATGATGCACCCATGTCCTGATAGCCATTGCCACAATGGTGTGCATGTAGCACATGTCACTCCCCTGCAGGATCACTCATAGGAAGTCACATGCCATGGCACAGGCATGCCTGCTAAGTCATACATCACTGTCTCCAGACACATAGGCAGGGCAGCCAGAAAACAACACTCTGCACTGTGTCACAATAGTAGGTCATGGGGAATGCAAGTCCTGGAGCTGAACAAGTGCACATGTACATCCCCCACACACCACATCATCTGAACCCTTATCTGTCCAGGTCATACCGATTGGACATATGGGAGACCTGTAACACAACCATCTGAACCTGAGCACCTCACAATCTTCTGTGAATGGGAAACAGCTGCCTGAACTTCACATTCGCATACCCCAGTCTGCACGGTCAGGTGATCAAACACCTTTGTGTGACACAAGTATCGTCTCCTATGGTCACATCTCCGGTGGCATGCTGAGCCCCAACCGAGAAACACCCCAGCAGTCCTGACAACGAAGCCACAGCACACTGACACAGAGGCAGACACCTGAGGGGACATATCACTGAGCACAACGTGTCAGCTGATACACGGGAGTGGGAGTACAGAGTGTATTGTATGTCCTGGAGTAGGCATGACTGTCCTGCCCCACATGAATGAGCCTTGGACAGTAGGCAGCTTGCTAAGTATGTGTGACACACGTAATATACACACTCCTGGGGCCCAAACATTGTTCCCACCCGCAGCATGGGTGTGTGCCAGATACCCCAGGCACATGTGGTGGATCAGCTCAGCAATTGGACCACATATCAAAGTAACACGCAGATTACATGTCAGAACACAGGCATTGTGTAAGCATTGGACCCACCCATGATGCCCACCACAGAGTTAGGGAAACAGATGCTGTCCCCCACCTTGAGTCAAGCAAACTGCAAGGACACAGTACCCAAGTGACACAATTCCCTGACTGTAAGGGCCACACCTGGGTATCAGATGAGGAGTGGGCAGTGCACAATAGAGGGACATGGGTCCTGGACCACATGACTGATGTACTGTGGAAGTTTAACCAGGCCAGAGGAGGGCACATAGCATGGCAGACAAAGTTCACAATGCAGTCATGGACTCACCCCCTCCTTGCTGCTCTCTGGCCTTCAGCTGCCCATCCAGATCAGGGAAGACCACCGCCAGGATCCTGAGCATGTGGGGGTCAGGGTCCGGTGTCCGCCCCTCTTGCGAGGAGACGACAGCTTCAGCTGGACCCGTGCGATCCTCCGGGTCCAGCCCCGAAGGTCCTGCCACCTCTTCTGGCAGTTGCGGATCCGGCGCTTGTAGACCCCCACGGATCTCACTGCCCGGACGATGGTCAGCCATATCTGCTGCTTCTGGTGGGCATCAACCTGTGAGAATGACAAAGTGAGAATGCCATTACTACACATGCAACATATCCGTGCATTACACAGTTGGATATACATGTCTCAATCACAGGGGCACATGATGTACACAGGCAGTGCAATGATGGCCATGGACAGTATGCCAGCAGTTACTACATGGTATCATTGCCTGGGAAGTAAAACCTTGTTTAAATGCACTGTCACTGCACTATACCTGTTCAGTGCATGTAACTACACACTATGGGGGGTGACAACTACTCAGTGAGCCTGCTAGCCAGTGGCGTGCACACTGTTAGCCTTGCTAGTCAGACAACATGCACATTTAGAAAGGCAGTGGACAGAACACTCACCTGCTCCCCTGCTTTCCCATACAGCTTGCTGTACTGTGGAAGGAGGCTGTCCAGCAGGGCCTGGTTCTCCTCAGTGCTGAAGGCTGGGGCTCTCTCCACAGTACGTGCCATTGCAGGGTCCAGAGGGTGCAGATACAGCAGCAGTGGTGGTGGCAGATGTCGTCCTGGAGCATGTAGTGCAGGCAAGTGAGCTCTCAGGGGAACAGCCAGCATTATATGTGTGCTGCAGAGGCAGATACTGTCCCATGTGTCCAAAGTGATAGGTCCAAGTCGTTTGCATCTTCTGATTCTGGCCAATCCATGGAATTGCACCACTTACACACGCCCACAGCATCCTTCAAAAGTTCAACTTCATGACACCCATGAATTTGCAACATTGTTGTGGGTGACCAACTGAATTTACAGCATCAGACTCGTTCAAAATTTGAAAACGCGTCCGTTGCCAGGCCAGGCCATAGCCAATGGGTGCGCACCGATCGGTCCATTGCTGTTCAAAGCGTACCCGCACACATTGAATGCAATGGGACGGCTGGGCACACCGATCGGTCCATTGCTGTTCATCGCGTACCCGCACACATTGAATGCAATGGGCCGGCCGGGCACACCGATCGGTCCATTGCTGTTCAACGCGTACCCAGGATACAACGCGTACCCGCACACATTGAATGCAATGGGCCGGCCGGGCACACCGATCGGTCCATTGCTGTTCAACGCGTACCCAGGATACAACGCGTACCCGCACACATTGAATGCAATGGGCCGGCCGGGCACACCGATCGGTCCATTGCTGTTCAACGCGTAACCAGGATACAACGCGTACCCGCACACATTGAATGCAATGGCCAATGTGTGCGCACCGATCGGTCCATTGCTGTCCAACGCGTACCCAGGAAACAACGCGTACCCGCACACATTGAATGCAATGGCCAATGTGTGCGCACCGATCGGTCCATTGCTGTCCAACGCGTATTGCGAATACAACGCGTACCAGCACACATTGAATGCAATGGCCAATGATGCGCACCGATCGGTTCATTGCTATCCAGCGCGTATTGCAAATACAACGCGTACCAGCACACATTGAATGCAATGGCCAATGTGTGCGCACCGATCGGTCCATTGCTGTCCAACGCGTACCCAGGATACAACGCGTACCCGCACACATTGAATGCAATGGCCAATGTGTGCGCACTGATCGGTCCATTGCTGTCCAACGCGTATTGCGAATACAACGCGTACCAGCACACATTGAATGCAATGGCCAATGTGTGCGCACCGATCGGTCCATTGCTATCCAACGCGTATTGCGAATACAACGCGTACCAGCACACATTGAATGCAATGGCCAATGTGTGCGCACCGATCGGTCCATTGCTGTCCAACGCGTACCCAGGATACAACGCGTACCCGCACACATTGAATGCAATGGCCAATGTGTGTGCACCGATCGGTCCATTGCTGTCCAACGCGTCCCTGTACAAGTCACTGGCATATGTCACCATGCCTGTCACAGGTGAACATATGCCAGCCACATATACTTTCCAGGGAGTGAGGGGCACACCTACAACACCACAGCCTGTCCAAACTGTATCCTAAGGCATGTAAGGCTGCATTACCTATTCCGTGTATGGGGGTGAACATGTTGTTCTGTGGGTGTCACTTGGGGGCAGCCACTCCCAGGCTGTGCACGTGTTCATTCGGAGGATCCTGGCCTGGACCACGATGCCAGTGATGATGATGGTGATGGTGATGTCCGCACACAGCTCATCACCAACTTCTTCAGCTGAATGTGAGTATCCAGAGATGTCATGTCAATGATGTGAGTTTGCATGATATGTGTTGGTGGTGCTCTGGTGCTGTTTGAGTGTGTCCATGGGCTACATGACTGTATGCGTGTAGCGATGTGTCCTTACAGGTAGTCTGTACTCCCCAACAGTGTTGACATGCTAACTTGGTTCTGGGTGGGTATCTTGTGACATGTATTGGGCATGAGTATTGCAGTTCTGTCCTGTTCTTCAGTGCTTTTGACTGTGTGTCATTTCTGTCCTTCACAGAGTACTTTCAGAGTCGTTTGGTCAACTGTGATCCCCAACACCGTGATTCGACTTCCTGGGTGGTAGCTGTTGTGTCCCTACAGGTGATGTGCGCCACACCCATGGACTTCCTTCCTTCTACACTTGTTGACTGTGTGCCCGCTGCCAGGTGGGATTACCTTGCATCTGTAGTGGTTACAACATGTTGCAAATGTGTAAATGTGTAATAAAGCAATGTGAAGAATGCTCCCTCGAGAAGTGGAGTGAAGCGGAAGTGGTTCAGCCTGCCCGAAGGGTCTGCTGTAGGGGTCCTTGACCCATGTGCTTCGGGCTTGTTCCGGTAGAGCAGGGAACGGCACGAACGTCAGCCGACTCAAAAATACTCCTACCCGGACTGAGAATTATGGCAATTTAATACAGAAAATATACGGAGGACAATCTATCAGAAATAAGTCTGCCCTGATGGGTACCAGTCTCCGTTCATTTTCACCACTTGTGATGGTTATTTAAAAAGGGTACCTCACCAGTGAAATCCGTTGAGACCATTTCCATGTCTTTCAACTCTGATCAGACTTGGACTGGTCAGTTTCATTCACGGCTGGAATCCAATCTATTCTGATTTTTATGTGGGTCCACGTGAAGATGTCTGATTTTTCAGAACATCCTCAGCAGTACCCCTTGGATGTGTTTGTAATATGTTGCTATCTGGTATAGGTCCTGATGAAGGTGGTGTCTATGTCTTTTGATCCACCGAAACGCGCGTCGACCATTGGCCACTGACCATTGATCACTGTCAGTCAGCACTGGCTGTTTACAGCTTTGATCTTTCGGTCTTAGAGACTCCTAACATCTTTTAGTCTACAGATAGTTGTGATTTTTGGATGGGATATGATTGTGGTTGTAAGTGTATGAATGTAACTTAGTATGTATGACATTGGTATATATATATTTTTTTCACTATTTGTCTTTCATTCAGGGGTAATGTCTAATGTTTGTATATGAAATTTGGTGTTGATATTGTTTTGTTTATATGTTTATTAGATTTTTTAAGATCATTGTTACCGAATACATTTTTAATAAAAACTGCACACAATAATTAATAATGAGCTCAGTTTAAACATCCATTAGTGGTGGAGGTGCGGCATTTAGCCTATCGCGACTTGTATGGCCAAATCGGTTCACGTCCGTGTCCGTATACGTCCTGTCGGTATTCCGCAATATGTAATAAACGTATCTGACGCTTGGGACCTTAAAACAGCGTATATTCTAAACTGAGCTTTCGCTATACAGGAGGTTTTCTGACCGTGTTTGACATTTTGCAAGTTCTTTCGTTTTTGAAAATAGAAACAGACACATTGAAAATATATTGGCCCTGAAGAAGTCCTTAGGGACGAAACGCGTTGGCTACTGTCGTTTCCTTTTTAAAGAAGTTTTGAATAAAGAAAAGTTACACAAGACCTGCTGATTGGATCTAAAATTTTTGTTATTTTTAATATGTTATATTATTGAGTGGAGTGCCGGATCCCTTTGTTTGTCTAAAATGGTGTATTAGTGTGTTTATTGTCATACATGTGTGTGAATAGTGCACAGGATGGTGAGTGCTGTACATTTGGATTGCAATCCAAAGTTCCTAGATGAATTGGAAGTCCTGGTAGCAGAAATGTCCTGTATCAAGTCCACAGTCATCTGAGACATTGGTCCAACTTGTACTCCCCATGTCATGTGGGGGAGTTGTATTGCAGTCAACAGGGTGAACAGTTTGCGCACAAAGGTGATTATCCAGAACAGGTTTTGGCTTCCTGGGGTTGCACATGGCCATCGGCCTCTCAGTTGCCCCTCCTCGGACGACCCCTCTTCTTTGGGGGGGACCCTCAAGTGCAGGCTGCTGCGGTGCAGGGGACTCTCCGCCAGAGTCATCCTCCCTCCCTGTGGCAGTTGCAGTTGTTTCAGCACCAGATGTTGTGGGCACACAGGGAGGTGTTGACTGGTTGCTGCTCATCTGGCGGAGGCATTGTAATATGTCCCTATGCACCGCCGTCATCTCTTGCAGTGTGTCCCACTTGGACTCCACGCGGGACATGTGTGAGTCCAAGTGGGCATGATGGGCAGCCTGCTGCTGTTTAATGTCCCTGAGGAGCCCCACTACCTGGCTGAGCTCTCCGGTGCTGGACTGGTATGCATCGGCTATGCGTGCCAGTTGTGGGTCATCATGCAGTCCAGACCCCTCTGCGATCAGCGACCTTTGTCTCCCACCCCTCCCACCACCCCTGGCGACACGTGCAGTACCTGAGGTGGCACGCACAGGTGACCCTGGGCCCCCTTGGGGGTTGTTGGTGGTGTTGGTGTCCATGGCCCCACGTTGGTCCAGGGTCCCTGTGCTGGTGGTGGTGGTGCTCCTTGGTCTGTCCATGTCGGCAGGGGTGGTATGTGTGTTGACAGTCGTTGGAGGGGTGGGTGCAGGGGGTGCAGCTGGTGGTCCTGCTGGTGCTGCATGATGACTTGCTCCGGAGGTGCCAGGTAGGTCTTCTTCATCCGAGGAGGGCAGAGGCTGTTCCACACCAGTGAGCTCCGTATCCTCTTGAGCCTGGGACGGGGACTCCTCAGCGTCTGCTGCTGTGTCCCCATCGATACAAAAGGGGATGATGGACGGAACGTTTGAGCCAATCAAACACTCACCCCCAGTCAACTGATCTGGGTTTAATCCATCATCATTCTTTAGCTCACTCCACCACCCCAGTTCAGACATGGCCATATGCAAATCAGTCTGACCCTGTGCCTCATGGGAACAGTCCAGCCCGAACTGCCAAGCCATGTCTTCCCTGGACCGGAAACAAGCATCCTAGGACCGGTTTCTGGCATTCCAGCCGTCATCAGCCAGGCTTGCTTGAATCCAGTGGCAAAGTGAGCAAGGGACCCACGTCTGGGCATACCCCCGCCAACTTAGGGCGAACAAAGCGATACAAAAGGGGATGATGGACGGAACGTTTGAGCCAATCAAACACTCACCCCCAGTCAACTGATCTGGGTTTAATCCATCATCATTCTTTAGCTCACTCCACCACCCCAGTTCAGACATGGCCATATGCAAATCAGTCTGACCCTGTGCCTCATGGGAACAGTCATCACCTGTTTTTGGGAGACACACACAATGTATGTTATGTTTCTGCAGGCATCAATGGTTGACACACCTGACAGTTGTGACTGTGCCTCTGGATGCGGGCCTGTACATTGCATTGTCCTAAGTTGTCACAGTCAGAGGTTGATATTGGTGTAGCACATTGTCCTGCATTATTTGGGCATTTCTATGTGAATGTTGGGGTGTGTACATGGTCTGCATTGGTTGTATTTGGTTGACATCCGGCCCTCCTTCCCACCCAGCCAGATATTCCACCATGGAACATGCTTCCATTGCAGGGAGTGCAAGTTGTCTTTCAGGATGTCAGTCAGTGGTGTCCTGCTGTTGGTTGGTGCACAGTTGCGAGCAGGGCCTTGTGCTCCCCACAGCAGTACCCAGTGTCAGCTATCTTGTGAGTTCTTTTCCACTTCCTGTGATGTGCGCATGGTTCAGGGTGGTGTTGATGGGACAGTTGTGGGGGTGACCAATATCTGTGACTACCACTCCCATCATGCTATTGCCTCCACCCCACTTCCCAGCATGCCCATACTTACTTGTTTTTGGGTGGACTTCACTGTGTGTGAGTGTGAGAGCAATGGCAAGAATGCTGACAGTGGTGTCCTGCTGTTGGTTGGTGGCCAGTTCCCAGCATGGCCTTGTGCTCCCCACAACAGAGCACCAGTGTCAGACATCTTTGATGGGGCTTTCCACTCTCTGTGGGGTGTGCATGCTTGAGTGTGAGCTTGCTGGGACATGTGGGTGGGGGATGTTGAGCTGTGACTACCACTCCCATCATGCTATTGCCTCCACCCCCCTTCCCAGCATGCCCATGCTTCCTTCCTTTGACTCTGCTTCCCTGTGGGGTTGTGTGCCTGTGCTGACAAGATGGCTGACAGTGTTATCCTGGGGTTAGTTTTGCTACAAGTCCCATGTGTGTCCCTGTGCTTCACTCAGCATGACCCAGGGTTGTGGTTCTTTGTGGGATATTTGATTGGAGTGTGAGGCAATGCATTCTCCCAGGTGAGTTATGTGGAGTTTGTGTTAGGGGTGTGTGTGAGAAACGCTGCTGGTGACTATGGTCAGGGCTGTGAGTCCTCCTTCCCACCCAGCCAGATATCCCACCATGGAATATGCTTCCATTGCAGGGAGTGCAAGTTGTCTTTCAGGATGTCAGTCAGTGGTGTCCTGCTGTTGGTTGGTGCACAGTTGCCAGCAGGGAATTGTGCTCCCCACAGCAGTAGCCAGTGTCAGCCATCTTGTCAGTTGTTTTCCACTCCCTGTGATGTGCGCAAGGTTCAGGGTGGTGTTGATGGGACAGTTGTGGGGGTGACCAATATCTGTGACTACCACTCCCATCATGCTATTGCCTCCACCCCACTTCCCAGCATGCCCATACTTACTTGCTTTTGGGTGGACTTCACTGTGTGTGAGTGTGAGAGCAATGGCAAGATGGCTGACAGTGGTGTCCTGCTGTTGGTTGGTGGCCAGTTCCCAGCATGTCCTTGTGCTCCCCACAACAGAGCACCAGTGTCAGACATCTTTGATGGGGCTTTCCACTCTCTGTGGGGTGTGCATGCTTGAGTGTGAGCTTGCTGGGCCATGTGGGTGGGGGATGTTGAGCTGTGACTACCACTCCCATCATGCTATTGCCTCCACCCCCTTCCCAGCATGCCCATGCTTCCTTCCTTTGACTCTGCTTCCCTGTGGGGTTGTGTGCCTGTGCTGACAAGATGGCTGACAGTGTTATCCTGGGGTTAATTTTGCTACAAGTCCCATGTGTGTCCCTGTGCTTCACTCAGCATGACCCAGGGTTGTGGTTCTTTGTGGGATATTTGATTGGAGTGTGAGGCAATGCATTCTCCCAGGTGAGTTATGTGGAGTTTGTGTTAGGGGTGTGTGTGAGAAACGCTGCTGGTAACTATGGTCAGGGCTGTGAGTCCTCTTTCCCACCCAGCCAGATATCCCACCATGGAACGTGCTTCCATTGCAGGGAGTGAAAGTTGTCTTTCAGGATGTCAGTCAGTGGTGTCCTGCTGTTGGTTGGTGCACAGTTGCCAGCAGGGCCTTGTGCTCCCCACAGCAGTAGCCAGTGTCAGCCATCTTGTCAGTTGTTTTCCACTCCCTGTGATGTGAGCATGGTTCATGGTGGTGTTGATGGGACAGTTGTGGGGGTGGGCAATATCTGTGACTACGACTCCCATGATGCTATTGGCTACACTGACTTGCCCAGCATACACAGAATTCCTTCCTTTCAGTGGGCTTCACTGTGAGGTGGTGTTGTAGTGGTGGCTACATGTCTGGATGTGTTTGTTAGTTATATTTGTGCCACTGCCTAGCTGTAGTTGTAGTTGTGTTTGTACATGTGATGACACAGTTACATATCACTATGAGATGGCATGTGTTGTGTTTATCTGACTGACATACACATTTTGGGATGATTCTGTTCTGGTTGGTGTGTATTTGCTACGGGTGCATGGTTTGACTCTCCCCTTGACAGTGATGTGTGTGTATTGTTGCACAATATTGTGTACATTTGTTGTAGACTCACCAGGCTCTGGGATGTTTTCTAGTCCATATACGCTCACTGGTGGTAGGATGGCCCGCACCTTCTCCTCCCAGGGCCTGAGGTATACTGGTTTGGCAGGAGGGCCACTGCCGGTGTGTTGGCTCAAGAGGTAGTCCTTCTTCAACAGCTCCCTGACCCTCCTGTGCACGTCATACCACCTGTTCTGGATGTCTACCTTTGTGCGCAAACATGGTGATTGTGCGTTCACCCTGTCGACGATCCTCTCCCACATCTTGGTTTTCTGCGACATGGGTGTCTGTTGGACCAGTGTACCAAACAGCTGTGGCTCTACCCTGAGGATCTCATCTACCAGGACTTCCAATTCACTATCTAGGAACTTATGATTCTTCTTTGGGGGCATGGTGATGGGTGGTGATGGTGAGTGATGTGTGTGTTGGTGTGCAGGTGAGGGTGTGTGAGTGTGTGTTTTGCTGGGTGTATGTGAGGGTGCTATTTGTTGAGGTGCTGATGGTGTGTGGCTTGTGTGATGGATGAGCTGTGGGTGTGTGGTTGCTGTCTGTTGAGTGCTGGCAGGTAATTTGAATTTGCAAAGGATCATGGTAGGGATTTGTGTCCTTTATATGGGTGGAGTTGTGGGTGTGTCTTTGTTCCCTGCCCCCCAGTATTTATTGGCTTTGTAATTGCTTGTTTGGCCTTTTTTGTGTATTTTCCCTTTGTACTTTTTGTGCATGTAGGAGACGTTCTTGTGACCGAGTCGGACCCTGCAGTTGTCTCGTACGAGCTTCTCCGAGTCGTTCACGCTGTGTTTGTGCTGTTTTCTATGCTGCGTACGCGTCGGTCGCGGTGTTTTGGGTTGCTTCGGCTCGCAGTTTTGTATGCGTGTCGGTCGTACGGCTTGTCCTCCATGCGACTCGGTCGTGTTTTCCACGCGTTGCATCGTACTTGGCGGGTAGGAGTTCGCGGGTACGTTTCGTTCGGCATTGTTCCGGGTGCGTGTCGGTCGTTTCGATTCGCGTGTTTTTCCGGCCGGATTGCTGTTTTCCGCACGGCTCGGTCGTTCGGCTTGTGTTCCATACGAGTCGGTCGGGTTTTGCGCGCTTCTCATCGTATTTTGCGGGTCGGGCTGCACCGGTACGTGTCGGTCGGAATGAATTCCGGCTCCGAGTCGGTCGGTACGTTTTCCGGCCCGAATCGGAATCGACCCCTAAATGTGCCCTGTGTTGACATCAGAAGAGTCCTGCTATCACATCAGGCTCTAAACACAAAGGTGTCACTGAAGTCATTAGCAAATAAAAACATAAATACTGGCATTGGAGGGAATTAGCTGGTGTGCGGATGTGCTCCTTACGAGAGAGCAAAATGCACTCACTCAAAGTAAAGTTAACCAGTGGCTTAAGCTGACTGACCCACTGCCCTATGCTTTTTGCTGTAGTGAGCAGAAGCAAAATGTGAATTACACAACAACAGACCATTGGACGGAGAGGTGGCTGAAAGCCCCATTATGTATAAGTATATTAAACATATTTTAGTAAAATCAAAAGGTATTGGCTATCTTCAGACCCAAAAAAGGGACTGTCCATAGGCCAAACCCTGAGACCAATACCAGCTGCACATAGCTGAAGGTCATGCAAGGGGTGGTTAGCCTTCTGCAGCGGGTTGGGTGCAAGAAACTGTTGGATGTTTTATATGATATGGTACATGATAAAAAATCAAGAATTCACTGAAATAAACACAAGTTGAGGTGAAGTGATGGTATGCCCCACCCAATCAGTTTACACACTATTAATAAATGGATGAAGCAACTAACAGCATTCAATTGCACACCATAAAATATTGATTTGGCAAGATCATTGAGAATCACTCTCGACAAAAACCTTAATATACAGAAGCACATTAGTGCCACCACTAAAGGAGCAAACCTCCAAATGAATATATTAAGAAAACAAAAAACCCTTCCTCCCTCAAAACGCCTTCAAGTCTGCTGTGCAATCCCTTGTGATTCCTAGATTGGACTATAGAAGTGCAATCCTCTCAGGCCTGCCCATATCCACAACAACCCCACTAACGGCCTCCCTTTACTCTGCTGCAAGACTCATTACGGGATCATTTGCACTTTATAAAACTATTCAAATAAACAAAATAAATAAATGCTTTAGTTATAGCACCTAAACTAGGATGTGAAATTTAGAAAAAGTATGCAAAAAGCAATTCTGGCCTTTAGTGCTAAATTTTAGAAGGAATACGTCCTTGTGTCCATTTTGGAAATGAGGTCACATTTTGCGCTAAAAATGAAGAACAGCCATTCTGTTTGTGCTATGTATTCCTGTGCTCCTGCAATAGGACTTTTATCTGAATGGACTTGACATTATGCAATGTAGTATAATAGTGAAACTTTGCATTACAAGCGTAATACAAAATGTTGAAAATTGTATGATAGTATATCAGCGTAACAAACAATTTGACCATGGCCTAACCGAAATGTAACTTAAAATAAACAGAAATTCACAAAACAACTGAGTTACAGTAGCATTATGGTTGTGAATTAAAGCTGAAAACCCAATGAAATTTGTGAGTTATGGTTAGAACTACAAAGCATAACTCGCACAACAGAGATGCAAACTATAACTCACACAAAAATACAAATCTATGACCTCACATTATTTGTACCAATAAATAAGAACACCTAAACACCACAAAATGAAAGAATGATACATACTCAAACCAATAAAAAAATAATACTACATTCATAGTCATCTCTTTCATATTATTAAGTGTAACATGATATATAATCTAATTGCTAAAATAATTTGAGACGTTCGAAATTGCAGAGGTCACTGCATTGTGTGATATTGTGTGCAAATTATGGTTTGCTTGCCTGTTGTGTGAGTTATTAGCATATTTTTGCTCCATCTTTAACCTTGCCCCCTTGTTGGGTTGTATAACACCTGAGATTCTTGTGCTGGGTTTACCTTTCTAAAACCTATACATATTACACCTTGGGGCATATTCACAAGGAGTCAACTCCGATTTATCGCCACCTTAACGCAACAAAAGTGGAGATAGATTTAACACCCCATTCACAAGCTGGTTCAAACTGCAGACAACGCCAGTATTCCCGCGATAACTGCCCCAAAATCTAACACGACGGCGGACACCACCAACTAACCCTAATGAGATGCAGAGTAGGCGTTCCTGTGCAAAAACACACGAAAAAACAACAACACCACTTTCACAACGAACTGACAGAACTGCGAAGCGAACCAAAAACAGGCGATAAGCCGCGGTAGCCGCAGGTATTTAACACCTGCCTCAAGCAGGTGTAAAGACGGACGTCTACCTGCAGTAGGCAACGGAGCCCCGCTCACAGCCATACCAGAAGAACAAACAACACCATGGAGCTACTCTACATGCAGCTCGGAGCCCCAACAGGGCCACAACACCCACCGCCACCACCCCCAGGACCCGGACCAGCCCCCCCCCCGGACCACCACAGAGGCAGTGTAGAGTAAGACAGCGGACCTACCGAAAACGCACCACTCTCACAGACCTAACGCCCGCGGAAGTCATTGCCCACTACAGGCTCAAAAGGACAACCATCCTACGCATCATGACCCACATCGCACACAGGCTGACGGTCCCAACACAGCGGAGAACAAACATCCCTCCGCAGACAAAGCTGCTGGCAGTGCTGCACCTGTTGGCCTCTGGGACCTTCCAACCAACAACTGCCAGAGTCGGAGGGGTCTCACAGCCAGCCCTATCAAAGTTCATCACACCTGTCCTGGATGCCATCATCAGCTTGATACCCCAGTACCTTCACTTCCCCAACACTGCGCAGGAACAGCTGGAGACTAAGCAAGGCTTCTACGCCATAGCCGGATTCCCGGCCGTGTTGGGGGCAATCGACTGCACACATGTCCCACTTGTGCCCCCTGCGGATACTGCACACCACTACCGCAACAGGAAGCACACGCATTCCATCAATGTGCAGGCAATAGTGGACCACCGGGGACTCTTCACCAACGTCGTCGCCAACTACCCAGGCAGTGTGCATGATTCCTTCATCTTCCGACAGTCCATCATGAACTAGCGATTCCAGGGTGGCACATATGGAACGGGACTGCTCGTTGGTAAGTACCAAATCAACACACCACACATCCCACAGCCACCAACGCACAAAGCACAACTGTGGGGATGCACACGTGACCAAACCACATCCGACATGCCTAACTACACGACCACCTACCAGACACGACTACACCACTCCATGGTCATCCTGGGCTACCCCTGCACCCAATGCAGGTTTCACATGGCACCACAGCCACACAACAGCTGAACGTGTGGAGATGCGGAATGCAGCCATGACACATGTGAGGCACTGCTCTGCCCTCATGACCCTACCCCAGTCTCCCGCAGCGTCCAGTGGTGGTGGGCCCGTGTCGGCCGCTGTGCATCCGGGGCGACTAGCCCTGTGCGACTCGAGTCATCCCCCTTGTAGTTCTGACAATGCATGTCTGTGTGCCTGATGACTGTTGGTGTAGTTGCCAGCACCAGCTACTCCCTGCGGGCTGGCTTACACTCACCCCACACACAGCCAGCACAGGTGTCACTGAATTGGTGGGCCTGCCATCACATCCTGCCTAACCAAGTATTGACTCTTTTCTCCCTGCACTGTCACAGGTGATCAAGGATATGCACTCTGCCCTTGGATGATGACACCTCTCCGGGACCTGAACACACCCGCCCAGAGGCAGTACAATGCAGCCCACATACGCACCAGGGGCATCCTTGAACGCACATTTGGCGTGTTGAAGTCACGTTTCAGGTGCCTTGGCAGCACTGGTGGGAAGCTCCTGTACAGCCCGGACCTCGTGTGCAAGATGATCGTTGCATGTTGTGTGTTGCACAACATCTGTGTTCGCACCAGGGCCCCATGGATCCCAGTTCCAGAGGTACCGGACGATGATGGTGGGGCAGGTGGCCCACATCCCACTGCAGCTGCGGCAGGAATGGCCCGTAGGGACTCCATCATTGACACTTACTTCTCATGAGCATGTCACATTGTGACCGTCCGTGACATTCATGGGACAGTAGTAGATGTCCAATTGCACTGCATGTGTGAATAAAACATATTTGCAGGTTACAGGTTGGAATTGTACATTGTCATGTTACATATGCCTGGGGTTTCAGATGTGATTTGCCAGGTTGTGCACATTTTCCGAACCAGTTGTGTCCTGTGTTTAGTTGTGGAGGTGTTGCTGTTTGTACCGGGATGTTGTCAATGTCGAGGTGCACTTCTGCTTATGTGCGTATGCTGCACGGTGGGTGTGTCGCTACTGCGGCTCTGATTTGTCTGCCACTGGTCTCTTTCTTGCGGTGTGCCTATAGGTTCTGTTATTCCACGGTGCTTGGATGTTGTGGTGTGCATGTTGTCCTCTGCAGTTGGCCAGGGTGCATCCGTGGTACTCCGCTGTTGATGTATTTTGTTCTGTGGCTTTTTCCGTATGCTGTTCTTGTGCTTTTTCCCGCATTGCGCGTGAGTATTGCTGCCCTTGCGCTGGTTGTCACTGTTTTCTTATTGCACTTTGGCCCATCGCAGCTTTTTTCGCGTTGTGGTTTGTGTTTTTATCTCTGTCGAGGTGGTTGTATCGCGAGCATTGGCCGCGGTGTCGGCCAACTATCGCATGCTACCGCCGTGTTGTGAATCCCACGTTGTCACAGGGTTATTTTCCCGCGATAGGCTGCAATGCCTAAAGTTGTGTTGCGCTACTCTTGCGGTAATTATCACACGTTCTTGTGAATATAACCCCTTATGTTTAAAAACAACAAAGACGGGGGCATGGCCAAGGTGGAGACCCGGCAAGGTGTGTCTCCCATGAGCTCTCCATGGGCTTCCCCAAATCCACCCCGTAAATGCCATATCTCGTCAGTAGAGATATTTTTCCCATTGCCCCCAAGTCTTGGCAGCAAGGTGAGGCACCGGGGAGCTCCATCTAAGCTCTTTGGTTGCCAATACAGGACCTGAAACGCCCGCTCTGGGAGAGCAGCGGAGTCGCAGTGGCCATCTTGTGGCAGGGCCTGAAGTGCAAAGCGGGCCGAGGCCTGGCCCAGAGATGTGCAAAGCAGGCCGAGGCCTGGCCCAGAGACATGCAAACCGAATAGGAGGTGCAGCGGCCCTCCGAAAGAGCTTGCTCGCTGGCCCCGGGGGCCGCAAAGGCCCTGATCGACCTGCCACCCAGTGATTTGGTGATACAAGGTGTACGGCAGCTACATTGAGGCCGTGCTTGACGTGTAACGTCACACTTAACTAACCTGGTGACGTGGGGGCTGATCTGGAGAAGCGACGGCCTGCAGCGCAGACTCAGCCTTTGTCCCCAAGAGCAGCGGTAACATCGACCTACTTGGCGCCTGGAGAGGCGGAGGTGGGTGCAGCGCGAAGGCCAGACCCGGAATCCATTTGAGGGCTGTCGTGGGCTAGAGCCTTGCCCAGTGGCATAGGGATCGACCGACAGGTACGGAGCCCTTCTAAATGGGATCACTGGCTGCCCCCTTGGCTCCTGTGATACAGTGTGTTCCTTTGACTATGGATGGGAGAGTGACTATAGCATGGCGGTACAAGGGATGGTGTCAGCGAGACGAGTGGAGGAAGTGGATGGATGGCTGGCATGGAGCTGCTCTCCTAGGTCCTATGCCCCTGGGTCTAATTACTGGACTCTTTTCTGCTTTGCCTGCCTGTTTTTGCTGGCCTGAAGATGTCAACGTGATCGACGCGTCCTCTGTCGGGGGACCTCATTCTTGCTGGGGCCTCTCTATAGTGCCTTTGCAGCAGCTTTCACCAGGTGGCCATAGTGCACGAATGCCTTACTTCTTTCTGCGGGTCACAGACACCCCCTTCTCTTCACGGATAACCCAGATTATCGGCATCACTGATTCTCATATGTGGAGGCAACCAACTTAGTTCCACCTGTGAGGAGCAGCTCTGATTGCTGTCTCCTGTCCCCTGGGTGTGTTGCATCTGGGGTACCAACGAGTGGTTCTTGATGCCTGCGTGCCCACTGGGTTGCAGGCAAGCCCCTGGCTAAAGATATCAGTGGCCGGACACCCCTGCATATGTGGCCTGTTGGGGATATTCTCTCCCTGCCTACCCACTATAATGGTGCTAAATAGGGTTAAGCCTCTTGCTCTTCCTCGATAAGAGACATGCTCCAAAAACCGGACCATCCTTGCCTAGCAGAGGTGGACCCCCGGCCCCAGCTTTCTGGGCAGGGAACGGGCACAGACTCCCACTCTCCTGTGACTAAAGAAGATATCTAGCTTCTCCTAGCCGAATTTTGCAAGGACCGTACGTCACTACGACAAGATTTCACAAGAACTATAACTGATTTTGACCAGTCCCTCTATCAATCTGAGGCTCATCTCATGACAATGGAGGTGACTGTTGATGGCCTTGCTCTGGACAATGTTGATGGAACAGCCCGCTGCAAGAAACAGGAACGGGGACAAATGACGCTTCACGATAAAATCGATGAACTTGAGCATCACTTGAGGCATAACAACATTCGTATCAGAGGCCTTGCATCCACCATTCAGCCAGCAGAACTGGCAGCCCATGTTCAAGCTATCTTCGCTAATTTTTTCCAGCTGCCCGACGATTTGCCGGTATTACTTGATCGCACCCAAAGGGTGTTCTCTGCTTTTCAACAACAGAATAATCTAGTGCTGGACACTCTATAACTATAGTGTATTATTTCCATCAGAAGGAATAGATTCTACATGTCGGTCGCCAGCAAGAACTGATTGGCTTCTGTGGGGAATCTATTTTCTTGTATCAAGACATTTCTGCCTGCACACTAGCCCATCAGAAAGACTTTAAGGACATTACTCTCCATCTTCAGCAAATCAAGGTTCCATAACCCTGGGGCTTCCCACTCAGTCTTAACTTCTCGCACCTAGACAAAAGGATTGCTGCCTGTACACCTCAGGAGGCCCAAAAGGCCCTTGGTCTGCTCCCCCTCAAACGCAAACCATCCTCATGTGTCAGGAGACATCACCATGGTGGATGGGGGGGTAGCTGGCGATTTCTTCGGGTGATGACACTGCGCCTTGAATTTAACCCCTGGAGTCTGCAGGTCCAGGAATATGCTATTTTTCTCTCATGCCTAGTCTATCTGCAGGTTTCTTGTATTTCTTTTCTTCTTCTTTCTCTCTCCTGACAAACATTGATTTCTCTTCACGAATCAGACTACAAGTACAAAGGGGGGAGCCTCATGGGTGTACCCAAGAGCTTGCCCTTCCTTGATGGACTGAGTTCTTCTGAATGCTTTCACTGCTCTTTCTCACTGCACAGTTTTTGTTGCTTTGTTTTGATGGCTGATGGCCGGTGGCCGGGTTGATTTCCAGCTGCCTGGCCTCCCACTTTTGTTATTGTTGTTCTTGTTCTTTTTTACTTTTTTGTTGTTAGTGACACACAGGTGCATCATATATTGTTTCATTGAAGCTGGACCCTGGTCGTCCCATTCTCCACATTTTGGGGATTCAACAACTTACTTTCGCATGACTACTCTCCACATCATTTTCCTCAATGTTCAAGGCTTGAATACCCTGCTCAAACACAAAGAACTGACGAATTGACTACACCATGAGAAGGTAGACGTGGTGCTCCTGCAGGAGACATGTTTCTTCTGAGTCAGTTGGCAAACGTCTCCATTCTTACTGGTACCCCACCCAATTTCACTCATGCTACATTCTCAAATCTCTGGGTGGCAATCCTCCTCCGTCAAGACCTCTCCTTCAAATTAGATACTACTTTCATGGATCAAGAAGGGACACAAATACGACTGCATGGCATGTTTTATTCTACCCAGTTGACTGTAGTCTCAGTTAATGGTTCCTATAATAAGAAGAGGGAAGAGTTTTATGTTGACCTCTTTTTGAGACTTTCTCACTTTCAGCGCGGGGAGATGATATTGGGTGACCTTAATGTCTCGCTGGACCCCGACTTGACCTCTTTTATCCCAGACAAGTTGAACCTCGCATGCCCATATTCCTGGTTCAGGGGATCCTAGACCTGACCCTTGTAGATGCCAGGTGACACCATCCCCCCCCAGGAGCGGGACTATATGTTTTATTCCAACGTCCATAAGACATAGTCCAGACTCAACTACTTTTAGTCTCTTGGTCTCTGCTTCCCAGACTAATTGACACTAACATAGATGTCCGGGTCATTTCAGATCAGGCTCCAATAGGGTTGACATTAAGCCCTATTGTCCACAGCGGCCATTTCCCAGACCTTGGGTCATCAATGATGTTGCCCTTCACGATCCAGTTCTACATGACGGCATCAAAGATGCTATTGAACGCTACTTCTCTGAGAACAACACTGGTGAAGTCTCTCGAGAGACCCTATGGTACGCTACAAAAGTGGTCATCCGGGGAGAACTTATCTGCCACATGGCGACCTTTGAACGTGCAGTTAAATTCTGGCAATAGGAATTCAAGCAGGCAGAGGCGAGGCACAGGGAGGTAGGTTCCCACAGAACCCTGAGGGACTTATGCCTACTTAGCAGTGAACTCTAACATATACTGATGAAAACAGAAGCCAAGAAGCTGCTCTACATCAATCAAACCTACTATGAGAAGGGGGACAAAGCAGACAGGCTCTTAGCACACAAGTTGCATATCCACTCCACACACAATCACATCAGGGAGATAGAGGATGGTGAGGGCTGTCTCCAACAGGAGACAGATGATATTATCGGGGTCCTCCATCGCTATTATTCCAACCTTTATCAGGCCTAGGGGTCGATTCCGATCTCGGCCGGTAGGGCTCCGAATCGGACTCGGCATTACCGGATCCGATTCGGAGCCCTGATTCCTGACTGAGTCCGACGTGCGTCCGGGCGAGCGAGTACGATGCGAACGTACGCGAAATCGCCGACCGACTCGTTCGCGGGACCCAACCGCTCCGACCGACTCGCACGGACACGACTCGCACCGCGCAATGGAGACGTTCCGCGGCCAGGTAAGTACGATGCGCGCCGCGTGCAGTCCGACCGACTCGCGCCGTCCGGCTCGAAAGAGCAGTCGGAGCCGCACTTTGGGGGTCCGTGTCGGACCCCCTGTACGCCTAGCCGCGCGAGTCGCACACAGGGGGACCCATGGGTCCCCCTACCTGTGCATGTACGGCGCGACCCGCTTCGACGCGTACCCGCTATAGGGGCGCCCTTGTTCGCCTCGCACCCATTGAGTCAATGGGAGCCCGCGTACGCGTTGTACGACCGGCTCCCATTGACTTCAATGGGAGTCCGACCGAATCGAGTACGATAGCATGCGAACGCATCATACTCGTTCGGTCGGACTGCTAGGGTCCGATTCGGTCGGAAATCTCCCGGGTCCGGCTCGGTCGGAGAGATTTCCTGCCCGAATCGGAATCGGCCCCTAAGTGTCTTGATGCTCAACATCAGGAAGACTATCTTGAAACATACGCCCCTCGATAGGGTTGAAGAAATGCGTCTCCTTGAAGAGGATATTACCCAGACAAGGTCCTGGTGGTAATTAGTAATCTCCCAGCGTGCAAGACTTCTGGCCCTGATAGCTATACAGGCACATTTTATATAGTTTACTCCTTTCTTTTGAATGAGGCCTTGGTGAAGGCATTCAACTCCTTTTTGGTCTTCGGAGTGGTTAACTATACCATGTGGAATCCCACATTATCCTCCTCTTAAAGCCGGGCAAACCCATCACGCAATGCTCCTCTTATAGACCCATAGCTTTATTAAACTGCAACGTTAAACTGTTTGCCTCTATCCTCATGGCCCACCTACATTACGTATGGCCTTCACTTATCATGCCCACCCATTCTGGCTTCATCCCAAAACGACGGGCAAACGATAATACACGATTGGTGGTGGCCCTCCTCTCTCTCAATGCTGAGAAGGCATTTGACAGGGTCAATCGGAGTCATCTTTCTAGGGTTTGGGATAAGACCTGCTTAGGGCCCAATATGAATGCTTTTATTTCTGCCAATTTCCAGGAGTCCACTGGTAAACTCAAATTCAATGCCTCTTTCTCCCCTCTAATCGGGCTTACTCTGGGCACATGGCAAGGATGCCCTTTGTCACCCCTGATTTTTTCCCTCATGATGGAGCCTTTAGTGCTGAAATTTAACCAACCCCGCAATGTGTGGCATTACAGTCAATGGCAGGGAGCATAAGCTAGCTCTTTTTGCTGACTACATCCTGCTTCATTACTGACCATGACTCCATAATCCCCCCAGGATTCAAAATGAACTTCTCAAAATCACGGGGCATGGGAGTGGCAGACCCCCTTGATAGCCTCAAGAACTCTGTTCAGGACAGCAGTTTCCAGTGGGAATCATCAGCCAGTACCTACTTGGGGATTCAACTCCCACCTCACACACGAAACATATACAGTAGTAACATCCCCTCCTCCCCACTTCCCTCTTCAAGGATCTATACCGCTGTGGAAAGCTGGAGATCTCTTGGGTGGGCAGGCTTAACAGCCTAAAAAAGAATTTCATCCCCCATATCTTATATGTATTGCATACCCTCCCTCTGGTCATCTATTAGTCAACCCACCTGAAGAGTCGCGTGGAAAAGCTCGATTTTGTGTGGGGAGGTAAGGCGCAGAGAGTAGTGAAGGCATCTCTGTGCAGACCTGTAGCGGAGGGCGGGTTGGGGTTCCCAGATGTCTCACCTACATTTTAGCTGCATAACTTCATCCCTCCCTTGACTGTAATCATGACCCCTTCCGTAAGTCCTGGGTCCAGGTGGAGCAAGCCTCCTCCTCCTCCTCACCCCTGTCAGGGATCTTTTTGGCTGCCACTATCGGCTCGGACAAAGGCTTTCCCAACTGCTGCCTTTGACGTCTACCTTGCTGGCTTAATGGGGGGAGGTGCAACAGCGTAGGGCATTTCTGACCTAAATCAATCAATCACGGCATTTATAGAGCGCGCTACTCACCCGGGAGGGTCTCAAGGCGCTGGGGGAGGGGGTAAGTTACTGCTCGAACAGCCAGGTCTTGAGCTGCTTCCTGAAGGAGAGATGGTCCTGGGTTCGCCGAAGGTGAGTGGGGAGGGAGTTCCAGGTCTTGGCTGCCAGGTAGGAGAAGGATCTTCCTCCGGCGGTGGTTCTGCGGATGCGTGGTACGGTGGCGAGGGCGTGGCTGGTTGATCGTAGCTGGCGTGTGGGCGTGTAGAAGGTCATGCGGTCGTTGAGGTACTTTGGGCCCAGGTCGTGGAGGGCCTTGTGTGCGTGGGTGAGGAGTCTGAACGTTATTCTCTTGCTGACGGGGAGCCAGTGCAGGTCTTTCAGGTGTCCGGTGATGTGGCTGTGTCGGGGGATGTCCAGGATGAGTCGTGCGGAGGCGTTCTGGATGCGCTGGAGTCTTTTTGAAGTTTGGCTGTGGTTCCGGCGTAGAGGGTGTTCCCATAGTCCAGTTGGCTGGTGACGAGTGCCTGGGTGACGGTCTTCCTGGTTTCAGTGGGGATCCATCTGAAGATCTTGCGGAGCATGCGCAGGGTGTTGAAGCATGAAGATGAGACGGCGTTGACTTGTCTGGTCATCGACAGGGAGGAGTCCAGGATGAAGCCCAGGTTGCGTGCGTGGTCCGTTGGCTTGGGCGCGGTGCCCAGGGCCGGGGGCCACCAGGAGTCGTCCCAGGCGGAGGGTGATGAGCCCAGGATGAGGACTTCCGTCTTGTCTGAGTTCAGTTTAAGGCGGCTGTTCCTCATCCAGTCGGCGACGTCTCTCATCCCGTCGTGTAGGTTGGCTCTGGCGGTGGTGGGGTCGTTGGTGAGGGAGAGGATCAGCTGGGTGTCGTCGGCGTAGGAGATGATGTTGAGGTTGTGTCGGCGTGCGATGGCTGCGAGGGGGCTCATGTAGACGTTGAAGAGGGTTGGGCTGAGTGAGGATCCCTGTGGAACGCCGCAGATGACTTCGGTGGCTTCGGATCTGAACGGGGGAGGCGGACTCTCTGGGTTCTTCCGGCGAGGAACGAGATGATCCATTCCAGTGCTTTCTCTCGGATTCCGATGTTGCTGAGGCGCTTCACTAGGGTGCGGTGGCAGACGGTGTCGAACGCCGCGGAGAGGTCCAAGAGGATGAGGGCAGCTGTTTCCCCGTTGTCGGTTAGGGTTCTGATGTCGTCGGTGGCTGCGATAAGGGCGGTCTCGGTGCTGTGGTTGGCCCGAAACCCGGACTGCGAGGGGTCGAGGGATCCATTCGTCTCGAGGAAGGCGGCAAGCTGTCTGTTGACGGTCTTCTCGATGACTTTGGCCGGAAACGGAAGGAGCGAGATGGGACGGTAGTTCTTAAGGTCGGTGGGGTCCGCCGTTGGTTTCTTCAGGAGGGCGGTAAGCTCGGCGTGCTTCCAGCTCTCCGGGAAGGTGGCGGTGTGGAAGGAGGAGTTGATGATGTCCCGGAGATGGGGTGCGATGGTGGCGTCGGCTTTGTTGAAGACGTGGTGTGGGCAGGGGTCGGTTGGTGATCCGGAGTGGATGGAGTTCATCGTGCGGGTGGTGTCTTCGGTGCTGATCGGGGTCCAGTTGCAGAGGGTGGTGGTGGCGGGCGTTGGTTCGGCGGTAGGGTGCGTTGTTTGTAGCGTCGAAGCTGTTATGTATGTCGGTGATCTTGCGGTGGAAGAACGCGGAGAGTGAGTTGCAGAGGTCTTGCGAGGGGGTGATGTCGTTGTTTCCGGCGCTGGGGTTGGAGAACTCTTTGACGATGCTGAAGAGTTCCTTGCTGTCATGGGCGTTGTTGTCCAGTCGTTCTTTGAGTGCCGACTTCTTGGTGGCACGGATCAGCTGGTGGTGTTTGCGGGTGGCGTGCTTGAGGGCGGTCCTGTTGTCTGTGGTCTGGTCGAGTCGCCAGGTTTTCTCGAGAGTGCGGCAGTTCTTCTTGGATTCCTTGAGTTCGTTGGTGAACCAAGGGGTTTTCTTGCTTCCGGGTCTGCTGGGAGGGTTTTTAGTGGTGCGAGGTCGTCGGCGCAGGCGGTCAGCCACTTGGCGAGGTTGCTGGCTGCTTCGTTTGGGTCCGTTGTGTTGGTGGGTGTGTTCTGGCTGAGGGAGGCGGTGAGCTGCTCGGCGGTGATCTTGCTCCAGCTCCGGCGGGGAGCCTGTTGCGGGTGGTGGTGGGTCGTAGTCTTTCTGAAGCTGAAGTGGACGCAGCTGTGGTCGGTCCAGTGGAGTCCGGTGGCGTGGCTGAAGGAGATGTGCTTGCTGGACGAGAAGACGGGGTCAAGCGTGTGGCCGGCATAGTGGGTGGGCGTGTTCACCAGTTGCTTGAGTCCGAGGTTGGCGAGGTTGTCCAGCAGGGCGGTGGGGTTTCTGTCGTTGTTGTTCTCCAGGTGGAAGTTGAGGTCCCCTAGGAGGATGTAGTCGGCGGAGGGCATGGCGTGCGGGCTGATGAAGTCTGCGATGTCTTCGCTGAATAGTGTGCGTGGTCCCGGGGGTCTGTAGATGAGGGTGCCTCGGAGGGTGGTCTTGGGGTCAGTGTGTATCTGGAAGTGTAGGTGTTCGGCGGCGGTGAAGGTCTTGTCGGAGTTAGTCGAGATGCGGATGGTGTTCTTGTGTACGATGGCGATGCCTCCTCCCGTCTGGTTGACGCGGTCCCTCCGGGTGATCTTGTATCCGTCCGGGATGGCTATGGCGATGTCGGGCGCTGAGGAGGCGTTCATCCAGGTTTCGGTGAGGAAGGCGATGTCCGGTGCTGTTGCGTCGAGCAGGTCCCAGAGTTCCACGGCGTGCCTGTGGACGGAGCGGGTGTTCAGCAGGATGCATTTCAGGTGGTTGCTGCTGGTGCTCGACTTGGCGGAGGTGGTGCACGTCCGGGGGCAGGTGAATCGGCAGGTTTGGCAGGTGAAGGGTCCGTGGGTGCGTCTCGGTGAGGCTCGGTAGCAGGCAGGGTTCCGGCCGGCATTGAGTGCGGTGAGTGTGGCGGCGTCGTAGGTCCGTCGGGTGGTGATGCATCGGTGGGATCCCTATCCCTTTCAGCTTACGCCTTTGACACACAACCCAGACTTTCCTCCAGGCAGGGTCAACCCTGGCACTTTCAATTTGATACAAGGCAAACGATAATACACGATTGGCCGTGGCTTAATGGCAACAGCAGCCAATGGCCCTCCTCTCGCTCAACGCTGAGAAAGTGTTTGGCAGGGTCGATTGGAGCTATCGTTTTAGGGTTCTGGATAAGACCTGCTTAGAGCCCAAGATGAAAGCTTTTGTTTGTGCCAATTTCCAGAAGCCCACTGCTAAACTCAAAATCAACGCCTCCTTCGCCCCATTAATCGGGCTTACTCGGGGTACACGGCAAGGATCACTACTTAAAGTTGGGTAAATGAACCATAACTGTCCCCCATCATGCACTTTTTATGACCACATATATGGCATCACTGATGATATGTTACATGACATTATTGATCATAGCACTGATGACTTCTCAAATGACACTATTAATGACATCACCAATGACAGCATCTATCTTACTGCTGTAGTCATTAGACATTAGTTCTTATTTCTCTAATGATGTGGGAGAACATTTGCTATTAGCATCATCTTTAATATGAGTAAACTTCTCTTTTGTAATCAGTTGATTTGGAACTACCATTTTTATACGAGCACATTGTATGCTGTTGTAAATAAAACATTATAGAACGGTGGTACTCAAAGTACGGCCCGCGGGCCACTTGCGGCCCGCCAGGCCATTCCATGCGGCCCCCGTGGAAATCAGCAGGCATGGAATCTGCACCATTTTGGCCTGTTCTAATTCCTCGGGACCGCATTTGACGGGAAAAGCATGAAAGGGGCAAGCGATGATAACCAGTGTCTCACATGCTCACCCATAGCCCCCCGCCCTCACCTGCCTCTCTGGCATCACTTGCTCGCCCTGCCACTGAGTGCCATGTCTGTGCTACTTGTACGTGCTGCTCACAGACAGTGTGGCCTCTTTAATCTCTCAATTGGTGCCACTAAAACAGAGCTGTCTCTGTAGTTAAATTTATGTTGTTAAGGCCCCGGGTTAGGGTTTCAGCTGAGCCCGGACTTTCCTTCCTCATGGTCTCAGAGCAGACACGTGGTGTAAACAGAATAAATAAAATAAGGATCCAGCAAAGTCCTCACATGGATCCGTGGGCTGTGCCTAGCCTTTTGTTTCATGGCATGGCATCACTTTAGGTACATGGGATGCTACAGGCTCTCGGTTCACAACAGTGGTGCTACGGAAAGTTTACAGATGGAATTGGGGGAGATGCAGTTTATACACAAAGTTATATGCCTCGGAAGCATCCCAGCAGGATAATTATGTTACGTATAAATTCCAGCTTCCTCACTTTATTAAACTGTGCATGTGTTTTATTTTATTTATTTATTTATTTAATCACAGAATTTATGTGCCTGTGTTGTGGACAATATTTCTTACATTTATTACAGGCAATTCAGCTTGCTTTGTGCATTACTTAAGAAAGTGTGTGAGAAGTTGGCCTGGTATATGCTGTCCACTAATTATAGTGGGCACCTTGCACCAGTCCAAACAACCCCTTATTGGAGATAGGTTAAAGACAACCTTTATTGAAAGCTATCCTAGTGGTAGCTATGGAGAGCAGCCTTCAGGCTAAGTCTTGAAGGAATGTAAAGCAGCTTGTTTTACCAGTCTATAATCTCTTGAGTGACCAAATGAAAGAGGACCACACCAGGTATATATTCAAAATATATGTATTTATTGCTAAACACACCCCTCTAGTCTCTTTATGAGGCTAGAGTTCGAAGTACATAAGTTATAAGTTAGTTATCTACAGTAATAGCACAAATACACGTTTGAGCCCTAGGGGCGTACCAAACCATATACCAATAAAGTGGTATAAGAACCACGACTGAGCTAGACACAGGGCCTAGAGCCTGTAGAAGTGCTTGGACCACAAGTAACCACCCAAGGTAGTGACACAGGGGATCCACGGGGGACGCGTGCAGTGTGAGAACACAGCCGCGAATCGCCGTTGACTTCTATGGGGAAAGTCGCGGTTGGAATTTTAAAGAAAAGGGACACTTAGAGGAGGACTTGGAGCAAACCCTTTTAGAACCAGGCTGTTCTAGTGTCAATACCCACGGGAGCACCGGAGTACTCGAGTTACCTCACCCAGGGGAGCCGGGTGCATAGGTGCCTTTCGGGGTCGGGGTCAGGTTTCGTCGTCGTTTTCAATGGCGATCTGCTGCAAAGTGCTGCTGGCGGCCAAGTCGAAAGTGTTCGGGTGGATCCAAAGATGGATCGAAGATCTGAAGAACCTGAAAGCAGAGGGGACAGAGTCTGGGTCACTAGCCAGTGACCAGGAAGGCGATGAGCAGATGCCCAGCGATGTTGAGTGCTTCAGGTAGGTTGACGGTCATCTTGATTCTTCAGCCACGAGGTCCAGGAGGCGTCGAAGACAACCAGGAGCTGGATTCGAGCTGTCCCACGACGTCTGTTGATTGCAGGGGTATCGGCGACCGGATTGGACCCAACAAGCCTTGGCAACGGCAAGTCTCGTGGAAATGGAAGAAGGACAATGATGCAGACCAGCAAGGTCTGTGGGACTCACCCAGCAGGGGTAAGTCAGGGCACGCCTGGAGCAACCAGGGAGCCCAAGCAGAAGAAGATTGGCCTTCGGGAGGGCCTACTAGCAAATGGACTAGCGACCGCGAAGGAGCCTCGAGTGGACGCACTTGGAGCTGGCTCACAGAACACTCGTGGAGTGGAGGCCAGTGATCTTCGGTGCAGTCGGTGCTGGAGGCTGGGGCTACTCGGAGCCCAAAGCACAACTTCGTGGGAGACCCAGAAGAGGATGCACTTGCAAATACAATCGGTGTCCAGGGGTCACGGTTCCACGTTACCCACGACAGCTACGGGCCTCAGCTTTGCTGGGGACTCAGGGCAGCCTCGGGGAAGTCTGAAAATCTACCTCTGGTGATGCAAAGACTTCGGTGTCCGGCGAGAGCTTTAGCGATGCAGACCGGACAATTGCTTCTTTGGTGCCTGCCAAGCAGGGGAGTCACTCCTTGACCCCAAGGGAGATTCTTCAGTCCTCTAATCTTGAAGTAGAGCTTCGAAGGTCCAGGATTCTGTGTCAGAGTTTCGTCCAGGTAAATCTAAAGTCCTAAGGACTGGGGTCCCATACTTATACTAAGATAGGGGGTTGGACATACTTTGGGGACCCACCTATGGGAGGGTCAGGGCAGAGGGGTGGTTACACCCCTTTCCCTTTGTCCAGTTTCATGCCAGAGCAGGGGCTGGAAGCCCCTGAGCCGGTTTGAACTGGGGTATGCACAGGGACACCAAATGTGCCCCCAGTGCAGGACTTCAAAGCACCAGAGAGTGCTCCCGCCCAGCCCCAATACACACTATCCTGTCTGGGGAGGTGGTTACACCTCCCTGGGACAGGAAACCTATTGTCCAGGCCTCCCCTGCCGGAGTTTCGGTCAGCAGCAGGAGGCCAGACTCGTGTCTGTGGCAGCGGCATCCATTTTGTGATGCCAGGGCTCTGGAAAATCAGTACCGGGTATACCGGTGTGTACATGTCTCTCCCTCTAGAAGGGTGGAATGCTACCCCCACCACCAGAACTGGCGGGGGGGTAGTATTCCAAGATGTTTGACACCAAACACGACATGTTTCCGTGCAGCCATCCCAAAGTTAGCATTTACCGCGAGGTTATAATGCGCTTAAGAGTATATGGTCAGGCTGCACTACAAACAGCATCAGAGAAGGGTCTCCGAACGCTGCAGAGGGGCCCTTCTCATGCAGGGGCACCCTCTCACATAGGATCCACGCACTCTGCCTTCAGGATTGATAAGGCCTGCCATAGGAGTGACTTATAGGTTTATATGTGTGTATGTATGTAGTGATATAGGTAGCCTATATCACAGTAAGGGGTGCATGCACCACCTTACCCAGGCTGCAGTAGCACACCTGTGGTGTCCTTTTGGCTGGCCTTCCAGGGGTGGCACAATACATGCTTCAGCCCCTGGCAGGCCTCTGAGGTACCTATGCCCTGGGTACATAGTATACCATATACTAGGGACTTATAAGGGCACTCCAGATTCCAATCAGAGATGTGCCTAAGGCACATGGAAACCATTTTAGAGAGGAAGCAGCTAGGCTGGGGTTCTGATTAGCAGGGCCCCAGCCAGACTAAAGTCGAAAAACAGTGAAGCATCAGCAAAAAGTGGGGGTACCCATGTGAAGCAGATCCTACTCTCCTACACAACCCCCCCCAAATGTAGGGACATTAAACTAACCTTGCCCAGTTAAGTCTTCATGTTCTAAGTGGAAGTACCTAGAGAGTCCATCTGCATTGGCATGGTTACTCCCAGGTCTATGTTCCACTGTGAAGTCCATCCCCTGTAGGGAAATGGACCACCTAAGTAGTTTGGGGTTTTCACCCTTCATTTGTTTTAGCCATAAGAGGGCCTTATGGTCTGTTTGAACAAGGAAGTATGGCCTCAACTTCTTCAGAGCCCAGACCACAGCAAAGGCCTCCCTCTCAATGGCTGACCAACGTTTCTCTCTAGGGGTCAGCCTTCTGCTAATAAAAGCTACTGGCTGATCCTGACCTTCATCATTCAATTGTGACAGTACAGCCCCTACCCCCAATTCAGATGCATCTGTTTGGACAATGAACTTCTTGGAGTAATCAGGACTCTGTAGAATGGGAGCAGTGCACATGGCCTGCTTTAGGTCATCAAATGCCTTTTGACAGCTAACTGTCCACTGAACCTTTTTGGGCATTTTCTTGGAAGTTAAGTCATTCAGGGGTGTCACTATTGATCCATACCCCTTGACAAATCTCCTATAGTACCCAGTCAGGCCTAAAAAGGCTCTCACCTGAGTCTGGGTAGTTGGAGCAGTCCAGTCCATGATGGTCTGGATCTTGCTCTGCAGTGGTTGAACCTGGCCTCCACCCACAAGGTGGCCCAGGTACACAACCTGACTTTGCCCTTTCTGGCACTTGGTGGCTTTGATAGTCAGGCCTGCTTTCTGCAGGGCCTGCAAAACATTTCTGAGGTGGACCAGGTGATCCTCCCAGGTGGAGCTAAAAACAGCAATATCATCTAGAATGCTGCACTATAGGCTTCCAGACCTGTAAGGACTGTATTCACCAACCTCTGAAAAGTGGCAGGTGCATTCTTCAGACCAAAGGGCATCACCACAAATTGATAATGCCCACTAGGGGTTGAGAATGCTGTCTTTGGCTTTGCATCATCAGCTAGTCTGATCTGCCAGTAGCCAGCTGTCAGGTCAAATGTGCTTAGATACTTGGCTGAGGCCAAAGTGTCTATTAGCTCATCTGCCCTAGGTATTGGATGGGCATCAGTCCTAGTGACTGCATTGAGACCCCTGTAGTCCACACAAAACCTCATCTCTCTTTTCCCACCATTGGTGTGAGGTTTTGGCACAAGGACCACTGGACTAGCCCAAGGGCTATCTGAGGGTTCAATAACTCCCAAATCCAACATCTTCTGGACTTCTGTCCTGATACAGTCCCTGACATGGTCAGGTTGCCTATAAATCTTATTTTTAATAGGCAGACTGTCCCCAGTGTCCACTTCATGAGTGCACCAGGTGGTCTGACTGGGTGTCAGTGAGAATATGTGCCTGAACTGATTGAGTACCTGTCTGCAATCAGTGTGCTGCTGGGCAGTGAGGCTGCCCGCCAAGGCTACACCATCCACTGACCCATCATCAGGGTTCTGTGAGAGCAGGTCAGGGAGTGGGTCACTCTCTTCCTCCTGTCCCTCATCAGTAGCCATGAGCAAGCCCATGTCTGCCCTGTCCACATATGGTTTTAAACTGTTGACATGGAGAACCCTGTGGGGACTCCTGGGTGTTCCTAGGTCTACTAAATAGGTAACCTCACCCTTCTGTTTAACAATGGTATGGGGTCCACTCCATTTGTCTTGGAGAGCTGCTGGGGCCACTGGCTCCAACACCCACACCTTCTGTCCTGGCTGGTAAACAGTCAGTACAGCCTTTTGGTCATGCCAGGCTTTTTGAAGTTCCTGGCTAGCCTCAAGGTTTTTAGTTGCCTTTTTCATGTACTCAGCCATCCTGGAGCGGAGACCAAGTACATAGTCCACTATGTCTTGCTTTGGGGGCTTGAGAGGTAACTCCCATCCTTCCTTCACCAAGCACAATGGACCCCTGACAGGGTGACCAAACAAAAGTTCAAAAGGGCTGTAGCCAACCCCTTTTGAGGCACCTCCCTGTATGCAAATAAAAGGCAGGGCAAGAGTATGTCCCATCTTCGCCTAAGCTTTTCTGGGAGCCCTTTAATCATGCCCTTCAAGGTTTTGTTGAATCTCTCAACTAAACCATTGCATTGTGGGTGATAGGGTGTGGTGAACTTGTAAGTCACTCCACACTCCTTCCACATTGCTTTCAAGTATCCAGACATAAAGTTAGCACCCCTGTCTGATACAACCTCCTTAGGGAAGCCCACTCTTGAGAAAATTCCCAGGAGGGCTCTTGCCACCACAGGTGCTGTAGTGGTCCTAAGGGGAATAGCCTCTGGGTACCTGGTGGCATGATCCATTACCACCAGGATAAACCTGTGCCCAGATGCTGTTTGGGGATCCATGGGACCAACAATGTCAATCCCCACCCTTTCAAAGGGAACCCCCACCACAGGTAGTGGGATCAGGGGGCCTTTGTAGTGCCACCTGCCTTGCCACTGGCCTGGCAGGTTACACAGGAGCGACAAAACTCCTTGGTGTCTTCAGACATGTGGGGCCAGTGAAAGTGAGGGACAATTCTGTCCCAAGTCTTGTTCTGGCCCAGGTGACCTGCTAAGGGAATGTCATGGGCTAGGGTCAATAGGAAGCCCCTGAACTTCAGAGGTATAACCAACCTCCTGGTGGCACCAGGCTTGGGGTCTCTACACTCTGAGTACAAGAGTCCATCATCCCAATACACTGTATGGGGACCACTAGCTTTCCCAGCAGCCTCAGCAGCAGCTTGCTGTCTGAGGGGTTCAAGAGAGGGGCAGCTCTGCTGCCCCTGGCTCAGATCTGCCCTGGAAGGACCCCCTGTCCCCAAGAACTCAACCTGGTCAGGTTCAAGCTCCTCTGGGACAGTTCCTTCCTCAGGACTGAGATCATCCCCCTCAAGAGACTGATCTTCCTTCTGAGCCAAGGGGGAAGGCACTGCCTTTACCCTACTACTCCTCTTCTTGGAGGGCACTTGGTCCTTTATTCCAGAATCAAAGGCCTGTTCAGTGTTAGACATTTTGGCTTGTGACCTGGTCACAGCAAACACATCTGCAGGGATGCCCAGCATTTCTGCATGGGTCCTGAGCTCCACTTCTGCCCAAGCTGAAGTTTCTAAATCATTGCCAAGCAAGCATTCAACGGGTAGTTCTGCACTTACCACAACCTTCTTAAGGCCAGTTACCCCTCCCCAGGAGAAGTTAACAACTGCCAGAGTATGGTATGTTCTGACATTGCTAGCATTGGTCACTTGGTACATTTCACCAAGTATAATCTGCCCAGGATCTACAAGGTCTTGTGTCACCATGGTGACACTTGCCCCTGTGTCCCTAAATGCCAAAGCCTCTTTTCCATTGATTAAGGGCTGTTGCCTGTACTTGCCCAGATTACTGGGACTCACAGAGGAGGTCACATCCATGCCTCCATCACAGACTAGGACAGCCTGAGTGAGTTCTCTGACTAGGTCAGAGCTCATCTCCTTACCCAGGGTCAACCCTACTAAACCCTTGGCTTGTGTAGTCCCACCACCAATTGTAACTGCACTAGGGGAGCAGGTGCCTTAGGGGCATTGGTGGGGGCTGGAGTAGAGTCTTTGGACGTGGTGCAATCACTGGTCCAGTGGGTCTTTTGCTTACAGACCTTGCACCATGGTTTCTTTTGGCCTCTTCCCTTGTTAGACTGTGAATCCCCACCTAAAGAAGATTTTTGGGGGCCTTGTGAAGACTTCTGGTCTTTACCCTTCTCCCCACCCTTATCAGAGTTTTTAGAATCTTGCTTCTTAGGGTCACCACCTTGGTTCTGTACCTTCTGCCTCACCCTGGTTCTGACCCATTTGTCTGCCTTCTTTCCCAATTCTTGGGGAGAGGTCAGATCAGAGTCCACCAGGTGCTGATGCAACAGCTGATTTTGACAATTATTAAGGATCTGCTCCCTCATGAATCATCATGATAAGATTGTACAATCCCGTGAAGTCACATACCTTACTGCCCAATAACCAACCTTCCAGAGCCTTGGCAGAACAATCAACAAAGTCCACCCAGTCTTGAGTCTGTGCCTTTTGGGTATCTCTGAACTTTAACCTGTATTGTTCAGTGGTTAGGCCAAACCCATCAATCAGATCACTCTTTAAGACTGTGTATTTATCAGCATCCTCCTCTTTAACAGTGAGGAGCTTATCTCTACCTTTGTCTGCAAAGGAGAGCCACAAGATTGCTGCCCACTGCTCCTGAGGGACCCTCTGTACTTTACAGGCCCTCTCCAGTGCAGTTATCCATTTGTGGATGTCATCCCCACTCTGGTAGGGAGGGACAATCTTGCTCAGGTTTCTATGGTCATAAGACCTTTCCCTATCTCTGGGGAAATTGCTGCCACCATGGGACTCTAGTCCCATCTTTTTCTCTCTTTGTAGAGATCTAGGGACTCCTGTCTCTAGCCAACTGCTGTTTTCTGAGTTCAAGCTGGGCTTGCTCATACTCAATCAGTCTCTTTCTCCTGTCATGAGAGGATTCTCTCCTATGAGAGGAGACAGAGGTCCCTATTGAGGTGTCAGAGTGGTTAGACTTCTGAGAAGGAGATCTAGACCTTCTGGGCACACTCACAATTCTTCCTGGGGGGACAAAGGGGAGGTCATTCTGATCCTCCTCCTCCTCCACAGGAGGAATTGGGTTCTCCAGGTCAAGGTCATGTTCACCTTCCTGGCCAGTTTCAGAGGGGGCCTGGGTTTCTTCACCCCTGACCCCTTCCTCATCTTCTGCCCCACCCTCTCTGCCTACCCCTTCAGACCCTAGGGGCCTGCTGAGATCATCAGCTAGTAGCACCTCTCTGAGGTGTTGGGTGCTGGCACTTTTGCCTGCCTTCAGCTTCCTAGTATTGCATAATGCTCTCAATTCCAAGAATGGGAGTTTAGCATACTTGGAGGGAAGAAGCCCACTGGCTTCTGGCAAGGACTCACTGGGTCCTGGCTTTGAAGACATTACTAGTGAGGTGTGGTGTATGCACTACCTACTCTAGTGTGGCCTACTAAACTCTCTTGAGTTGTAGAAAGGGTGTGCTATCCCTTAACACACAACTCTAAGTTCAGTAGAACTTACTGTATACTAAGCTTTATTTATATGTACCTTAGGTACCCTTAGTGGTTTTCAGTTGATCAATTCAATTGAGATTATCTGGTAAAACAATAGCAAGCTGGAATCCCACACGCTGCACACCAATGTGAGAAGTTGGCCTGGTATATGCTGTCCACTAATTATAGTGGGCACCTTGCACCAGTCCAAACAACCCCTTATTGGAGATAGGTTAAAGACAACCTTTATTGAAAGCTATCCTAGTGATAGCTATGGAGAGCAGCCTTCAGGCTAAGTCTTGAAGGAATGTAAAGCAGCTTGTTTTACCAGTCTATAATCTCTTGAGTGACCAAATGAAAGAGGACCACACCAGGTATATATTCAAAATATATGTATTTATTGCTAAACACACCCCTCTAGTCTCTTTATGAGGCTAGAGTTCGAAGTACATAAGTTATAAGTTAGTTATCTACAGTAATAGCACAAATACACGTTTGAGCCCTAGGGGCGTACCAAACCATATACCAATAAAGTGGTATAAGAACCACGACTGAGCTAGACACAGGGCCTAGAGCCTGTAGAAGTGCTTGGACCACAAGTAACCACCCAAGGTAGTGACACAGGGGACCCACGGGGGACGCGTGCAGTGTGAGAACACAGCTGCGAATCGCCGTTGACTTCTATGGGGAAAGTCGCGGTTGGAATTTTAAAGAAAAGGGACACTTAGAGGAGGACTTGGAGCAAACCCTTTTAGAACCAGGCTGTTCTAGTGTCAATACCCATGGGAGCATCGGAGTACTCGAGTTACCTCACCCAGGGGAGCCGGGTGCATAGGTGCCTTTCGGGGTCGGGTTTCATCGTTGTTTTCAATGGCGATCTGCTGCAAAGTGCTGCTGGCGGCCAAGTCGAAAGAGTTCGGGTGGATCCAAAGATGGATCGAAGATCTGAAGAACCTGAAAGCAGAGGGGACAGAGTCTGGGTCACTAGCCAGTGACCAGGAAGGCGATGAGCAGATGCCCACCGATGTCGAGTGCTTCAGGTAGGTTGACAGTCGTCTTGATTCTTCAGCCACGAGGTCCAGGAGGCGTCGACGATGACCAGGAGCTGGATTCGAGCTGCCCACGACGTCTGTCGATTGCAGGGGTGTCGCGACCAGATTGGACCCAACAAGCCTTGGCAACGGCAAGCCTCGTGGAAATGGAAGAAGGACAATGGTGCAGACCAGCAAGGTCTGTGGGACTCACCCAGCAAAGGTAAGTCAGGGCACGCCTGGAGCAACCAGGGAGCCCAAGCAGAAGAAGATTGGCCTTCGGGAGGGCCTACTAGCCAATGGACTAGCGACCGCGAAGGAGCCTTGAGTGGACGCACTTGGAGCTGGCTCACAGGACACTCGTGGAGTGGAGGCCAGTGATCTTCAGTGCAGTCGGTGCTGGAGGCTGGGGCTACTCGGAGCCCAAAGCACAACTTCGTGGGAGACCCAGAAGAGGATGCACTTGCAAATACGATCGGTGTCCAGGGGTCACGGTTCCACATTACCCACGACAGCTATGGGCCTCAGCTTTGCTGGGGACTCAGGGCACCCTCGGGGAAGTCTGAAAATCCACCTCTGGTGATGCAAAGACTTCGGTGTCCGGCGGGAGCTTCAGCGATGCAGACCGGACAATTGCTTCTTTGGTGCCTGCCAAGCAGGGGAGTCACTCCTTGACCCCAAGGGAGATTCTTCAGTCCTCTAATCTTGAAGTAGAGCATCGAAGGTCCAGGATTCTGTGTCAGAGTTTCGTCCAGGTAAATCTAAAGTCCTAAGGACTGGGGTCCCATACTTATACTAAGATAGGGGTTGGACATACTCTGGGGACCCACCTATGGGAGGGTCAGGGCAGAGGGGTGGTTACACCCCTTTCCCTTTGTCCAGTTTCATGCCAGAGCAGGGGCTGGAAGCCCCTGAGCCGGTTTGAACTGGGGTATGCACAGGGACACCAAATGTGCCCCCAGTGCAGGACTTCAAAGCACCAGAGAGTGCTCCCGCCCAGCCCCAATACACACTATCCTGTCTGGGGAGGTGGTTACACCTCCCTGGGACAGGAAACCTATTGTCCAGGCCTCCCCTGCCGGAGTTTCGGTCAGCAGCAGGAGGCCAGACTCGTGTCTGTGGCAGCGGCATCCATTTTGTGATGCCAGGGCTCTGGAAAATCAGTACCGGGTATACCGGTGTGTACATGTCTCTCCCTCTAGAAGGGTGGAATGCTACCCCCACTACCATAACTGGCGGGTGGGTAGTATTCCAAGATGTTTGACACCAAACACGACATGTTTCCGTGCAGCCATCCCAAAGTTAGCATTTACCGCGAGGTTATAATGCGCTTAAGAGTATATGGTCAGGCTGCACTACAAACAGCATCAGAGAAGGGTCTCCGAACGCTGCAGAGGGGCCCTTCTCATGCAGGGGCACCCTCTCACATAGGATCCACGCACTCTGCCTTCAGGATTGATAAGGCCTGCCATAGGAGTGACTTATAGGTTTATATGTGTGTATGTATGTAGTGATATAGGTAGCCTATATCACAGTAAGGGGTGCATGCACCACCTTACCCAGGCTGCAGTAGCAGACCTGTGGTGTCCTTTGGCTGGCCTTCCAGGGGTGGCACAATACATGCTTCAGCCCCTGGCAGGCCTCTGAGGTACCTATGCCCTGGGTACATAGTATACCATATACTAGGGACTTATAAGGGCACTCCAGATTCCAATCAGAGATGTGCCTAAGGCACATGGAAACCATTTTAGAGAGGAAGCAGCTAGGCTGGGGTTCTGATTAGCAGGGCCCCAGCCAGACTAAAGTCGAAAAACAGTGAAGCATCAGCAAAAAGTGGGGGTACCCATGTGAAGCAGATCCTACTCTCCTACACAACCCCCCCCCAAACGTAGGGACATTAAACTAACCTTGCCCAGTTAAGTCTTCATGTTCTAAGTGGAAGTACCTAGAGAGTCCATCTGCATTGGCATGGTTACTCCCAGGTCTATGTTCCACTGTGAAGTCCATCCCCTGTAGGGAAATGGACCACCTAAGTAGTTTGGGGTTTTCACCCTTCATTTGTTTTAGCCATAAGAGGGCCTTATGGTCTGTTTGAACAAGGAAGTATGGCCTCAACTTCTTCAGAGCCCAGACCACAGCAAAGGCCTCCCTCTCAATGGCTGACCAACGTTTCTCTCTAGGGGTCAGCCTTCTGCTAATAAAAGCTACTGGCTGATCCTGACCTTCATCATTCAATTGTGACAGTACAGCCCCTACCCCCAATTCAGATGCATCTGTTTGGACAATGAACTTCTTGGAGTAATCAGGACTCTGTAGAATGGGAGCAGTGCACATGGCCTGCTTTAGGTCATCAAATGCCTTTTGACAGCTAACTGTCCACTGAACCTTTTGGGCATTTTCTTGGAAGTTAAGTCATTCAGGGGTGTCACTATTGATCCATACCCCTTGACAAATCTCCTATAGTACCCAGTCAGGCCTAAAAAGGCTCTCACCTGAGTCTGGGTAGTTGGAGCAGTCCAGTCCATGATGGTCTGGATCTTGCTCTGCAGTGGTTGAACCTGGCCTCCACCCACAAGGTGGCCCAGGTACACAACCTGACTTTGCTCTTTCTGGCACTTGGTGGCCTTGATAGTCAGGCCTGCTTTCTGCAGGGCCTGCAAAACATTTCTGAGGTGGACCAGGTGATCCTCCCAGGTGGAGCTAAAGACAGCAATATCATCTAGATATGCTGCACTATAGGCTTCCAGACCTGTAAGGACTGTATTCACCAACCTCTGAAAAGTGGCAGGTGCATTCTTCAGACCAAAGGGCATCACCACAAATTGATAATGCCCACTAGGGGTTGAGAATGCTGTCTTTGGCTTTGCATCATCAGCTAGTCTGATCTGCCAGTAGCCAGCTGTCAGGTCAAATGTGCTTAGATACTTGGCTGAGGCCAAAGTGTCTATTAGCTCATCTGCCCTAGGTATTGGATGGGCATCAGTCCTAGTGACTGCATTGAGACCCCTGTAGTCCACACAAAACCTCATCTCTCTTTTCCCACCATTGGTGTGAGGTTTTGGCACAAGGACCACTGGACTAGCCCAAGGGCTATCTGAGGGTTCAATAACTCCCAAATCCAACATCTTCTGGACTTCTGTCCTGATACAGTCCCTGACATGGTCAGGTTGCCTATAAATCTTATTTTTAATAGGCAGACTGTCCCCAGTGTCCACTTCATGAGTGCACCAGGTGGTCTGACTGGGTGTCAGTGAGAATATGTGCCTGAACTGATTGAGCACCTGTCTGCAATCAGTTTGCTGCTGGGCAGTGAGGCTGCCCGCCAAGGCTACACCATCCACTGACCCATCATCAGGGTTCTGTGAGAGCAGGTCAGGGAGTGGGTCACTCTCTTCCTCCTGTCCCTCATCAGTAGCCATGAGCAAGCCCATGTCTGCCCTGTCCACATATGGTTTTAAACTGTTGACATGGAGAACCCTGTGGGGACTCCTGGGTGTTCCTAGGTCTACTAAATAGGTAACCTCACCCTTCTGTTCAACAATGGTATGGGGTCCACTCCATTTGTCTTGGAGAGCTGCTGGGGCCACTGGCTCCAACACCCACACCTTCTGTCCTGGCTGGTAAACAGTCAGTACAGCCTTTGGTCATGCCAGGCTTTTTGAAGTTCCTGGCTAGCCTCAAGGTTTTTAGTTGCCTTTTTCATGTACTCAGCCATCCTGGAGCGGAGACCAAGTACATAGTCCACTATGTCTTGCTTTGGGGGCTTGAGAGGTAACTCCCATCCTTCCTTCACCAAGCACAATGGACCCCTGACAGGGTGACCAAACAAAAGTTCAAAAGGGCTGTAGCCAACCCCCTTTGAGGCACCTCCCTGTATGCAAATAAAAGGCAGGGCAAGAGTATGTCCCATCTTCGCCTAAGCTTTTCTGGGAGCCCTTTAATCATGCCCTTCAAGGTTTTGTTGAATCTCTCAACTAAACCATTGCATTGTGGGTGATAGGGTGTGGTGAACTTGTAAGTCACTCCACACTCCTTCCACATTGCTTTCAAGTATCCAGACATAAAGTTAGCACCCCTGTCTGATACAACCTCCTTAGGGAAGCCCACTCTTGAGAAAATTCCCAGGAGGGCTCTTGCCACCACAGGTGCTGTAGTGGTCCTAAGGGGAATAGCCTCTGGGTACCTGGTGGCATGATCCACTACCACCAGGATAAACCTGTGCCCAGATGCTGTTTGGGGATCCATGGGACCAACAATGTCAATCCCCACCCTTTCAAAGGGAACCCCCACCACAGGTAGTGGTATCAGGGGGCCTTTGTAGTGCCACCTGCCTTGCCACTGGCCTGGCAGGTTACACAGGAGCGACAAAACTCCTTGGTGTCTTCAGACATGTGGGGCCAGTGAAAGTGAGGGACAATTCTGTCCCAAGTCTTGTTCTAGCCCAGGTGACCTGCTAAAGGAATGTCATGGGCTAGGGTCAATAGGAAGCCCCTGAACTTCAGAGGTATAACCAACCTCCTGGTGGCACCAGGCTTGGGGTCTCTACACTCTGAGTACAAGAGTCCATCATCCCAATACACTGTATGGGGACCAATAGCTTTCCCAGCAGCCTCAGCAGCAGCTTGCTGTCTGAGGGGTTCAAGAGAGGGGCAGCTCTGCTGCTCCTGGCTCAGATCTGCCCTGGAAGGGCCCCTGTCCCCAAGAACTCAACCTGGTCAGGTTCAAGCTCCTCTGGGACAGTTCCTTCCTCAGGACTGAGATCATCCCCCTCAAGAGACTGATCTTCCTTCTGAGCCAAGGGGAAGGCACTGCCTTTACCCTACTACTCCTCTTCTTGGAGGGCACTTGGTCCATTATTCCAGAATCCAAGGCCTGTTCAGTGTTAGACATTTTGGCTTGTGACCTGGTCACAGCAAACACATCTGCAGGGATGCCCAGCATTTCTGCATGGGTCCTGAGCTCCACTTCTGCCCAAGCTGGAGTTTCTAAATCATTGCCAAGCAAGCATTCAACGGGTAGGTCTGCACTTACCACAACCCTCTTAAGGCCAGTTACCCCTCCCCAGGAGAAGTTAACAACTGCCAGAGTATGGTCTGTTCTGACATTGCTAGCATTGGTCACTTGGTACATTTCACCAAGTATAATCTGCCCAGGATCTACAAGGTCTTGTGTCACCATGGTGACACTTGCCCCTGTGTCCCTAAATGCCAAAGCCTCTTTTCCATTGATTAAGGGCTGTTGCCTGTACTTGCCCAGATTACTGGGACTCACAGAGGAGGTCACATCCATGCCTCCATCACAGACTAGGACAGCCTGAGTGAGTTCTCTGACTAGGTCAGAGCACATCTCCTTACCCAGGGTCAACCCTACTAAACCCTTGGCTTGTGTAGTCCCACCACCAATTGTAACTGCACTAGGGGGAGCAGGTGCCTTAGGGGCATTGGTGGGGGCTGGAGTAGAGTCTTTGGACTTGGTGCAATCACTGGTCCAGTGGGTCTTTTGCTTACAGACCTTGCACCATGGTTTCATTTGGCCTCTTCCCTTGTTAGACTGTGAATCCCCACCTAAAGAAGATTTTTGGGGGCCTTGTGAAGACTTCTGGTCTTTACCCTTCTCCCCACCCTTATCAGAGTTTTTAGAATCTTGCTTCTTAGGGTCACCACCTTGGTTCTGTACCTTCTGCCTCACCCTGGTTCTGACCCATTTGTCTGCCTTCTTTCCCAATTCTTGGGGAGAGGTCAGATCAGAGTCCACCAGGTGCTGATGCAACAGCTGATTTTGACAATTATTAAGGATCTGCTCCTCATGAATCATCATGATAAGATTGTACAATCCCGTGAAGTCACATACCTTACTGCCCAATAACCAACCTTCCAGAGCCTTGGCAGAACAATCAACAAAGTCCACCCAGTCTTGAGTCTGTGCCTTTTGGGTATCTCTGAACTTTAACCTGTATTGTTCAGTGGTTAGGCCAAACCCATCAATCAGAGCACTCTTTAAGACTGTGTATTTATCAGCATCCTCCTCTTTAACAGTGAGGAGCTTATCTCTACCTTTGTCTGCAAAGGAGAGCCACAAGATTGCTGCCCACTGCTCCTGAGGGACCCTCTGTACTTTACAGGCCCTCTCCAGTGCAGTTATCCATTTGTGGATGTCATCCCCACTCTGGTAGGGAGGGACAATCTTGCTCAGGTTTCTATGGTCATAAGACCTTTCCCTATCTCTGGGGAAATTGCTGCCACCATGGGACTCTAGTCCCATCTTTTTCTCTCTTTGTAGAGATCTAGGGACTCCCTGTCTATAGCCAACTGCTGTTTTCTGAGTTCAAGCTGGGCTTGCTCATACTCAATCAGTCTCTTTCTCCTGTCATGAGAGGATTCTCTCCTATGAGAGGAGACAGAGGTCCCTATTGAGGTGTCAGAGTGGTTAGACTCCTGAGAAGGAGATCTAGACCTTCTGGGCACACTCACAATTCTTCCTGGGGGACAAAGGGGAGGTCATTCTGATCCTCCTCCTCCTCCACAGGAGGAATTGGGTTCTCCAGGTCAAGGTCATTTTCACCTTCCTGGCCAGTTTCAGAGGGGGGCCTGGGTTTCTTCACCCCTGACCCCTTCCTCATCTTCTGCCCCACCCTCTCTGCCTACCCCTTCAGACCCTAGGGTCCTGCTGAGATCATCAGCTAGTAGCACCTCTCTGAGGTGTTGGGTGCTGGCACTTTTGCCTGCCTTCAGCTTCCTAGTATTGCATAATGCTCTCAATTCCAAGAATGGGAGTTTATCATACTTGGAGGGAAGAAGCCCACTGGCTTCTGGCAAGGACTCACTGGGTCCTGGCTTTGAAGACATTACTAGTGAGGTGTGGTGTATGCACTACCTACTCTAGTGTGGCCTACTAAACTCTCTTGAGTTGTAGAAAGGGTGTGCTATCCCTTAACACACAACTCTAAGTTCAGTAGAACTTACTGTATACTAAGCTTGATTTATATGTACCTTAGGTACCCTTAGTGGTTTTCAGTTGATCAATTCAATTGAGATTATCTGGTAAAACAATAGCAAGCTGGAATCCCACACGCTGCACACCAATGTGAGAAGTTGGCCTGGTATATGCTGTTCACTAATTATAGTGGGCACCTTGCACCAGTCCAAACAACCCCTTATTGGAGATAGGTTAAAGACAACCTTTATTGAAAGCTATCCTAGTGGTAGCTATGGAGAGCAGCCTTCAGGCTAAGTCTTGAAGGAATGTAAAGCAGCTTGTTTTACCAGTCTATAATCTCTTGAGTGACCAAATGAAAGAGGACCACACCAGGTATATATTCAAAATATATGTATTTATTGCTAAACACACCCCTCTAGTCTCTTTATGAGGCTAGAGTTCGAAGTTCATAAGTTATAAGTTAGTTATCTACAGTAATAGCACAAATACACGTTTGAGCCCTAGGGGCGTACCAAACCATATACCAATAAAGTGGTATAAGAACCACGACTGAGCTAGACACAGGGCCTAGAGCCTGTAGAAGTGCTTGGACCACAAGGAACCACCCAAGGTAGTGGCACAGGGGACCCACGGGGGACGCGTGCAGTGTGAGAACACAGCCGCGAATCGCCGTTGACTTCTATGGGGAAAGTCGCGGTTGGAATTTTAAAGAAAAGGGACACTTAGAGGAGGACTTGGAGCAAACCCTTTTAGAACCAGGCTGTTCTAGTATCAATACCCATGGGAGCACCGGAGTACTCGAGTTACCTCACCCAGGGGAGCCGGGTGCATAGGTGCCTTTCGGGGTCGGGTTTCGTCATCGTTTTCAATGGCGATCTGCTGCAAAGTGCTGCTGGCGGCCAAGTCGAAAGTGTTCGGGTGGATCCAAAGGTGGATCGAAGATCTGAAGAACCTGAAAGCAGAGGGGACAGAGTCTGGGTCACTAGCCAGTGACCAGGAAGGCGATGAGCAGATGCCCACCAATGTCGAGTGCTTCAGGTAGGTTGACAGTCGTCTTGATTCTTCAGCCACGAGGTCCAGGAGGCGTCAATGATGAGCAGGAGCTGTATTCCAGCTGTCCCACAACGTCTGTGGATTGCAGGGGTGTCGGTGACCGGATTGGACCCAACAAGCCTTGGCAACAGCAAGTCTCGTGGAAATGGAAGAAGGACGATGGTGCAGACCAGCAAGGTCTGTGGGACTCACCCACCAAAGGTAAGTCAGGGCACGCCTGGAGCAACCAGGGAGCCCAAGCAGAAGAAGATTGGCTTTCGGGAGGGCCTACTAGCCAACGGACTAGCGACCGCGAAGGAGCCTCGAGTGGACGTACTTGGAGCTGGCTCACAGGACACTCGTGGAGTGGAGGCCAGTGATCTTCGGTGCAGTCGGTACTGGAGGCTGGAGCTACTCAGAGCCCAAAGCACAACTTCGTGGGAGACCCAAAAGAGGATGCACTTGCAAATGCAATCGGTGTCCAGGGGTCACGGTTCCACGTTACCCACGACAGCTACGGGCCTCAGCTTTGCTGGGGACTCAGGGCAGCCTCGGGGAAGTCTGGAAATCCACCTCTGGTGATGCAAAGACTTCGGCGTCCGGCGGGAGCTTCAGCGATGCAGACCGGACAATTGCTTCTTTGGTGCCTGCCAAGCAGGGGAGTCACTCCTTGACCCCAAGGGAGATTCTTCAGTCCTCTAATCTTGAAGTAGAGCGTCGAAGGTCCAGGATTCTGTGTCAGAGTTTCATCCATGTAAATCTAAAGTCCTAAGGACTGGGGTCCCATACTTATACTAAGATAGGGGGTTGGACATACTCTGGGGACCCACCTATGGGAGGGTCAGGGCAGAGGGGTGGTTACACCCCTTTCCCTTTGTCCAGTTTCACACCAGAGCAGGGGTTGGAAGCCCCTGAGCCGGTTTGAACTGGGGTATGCACAGGGACACCAAATGTGCCCCCAGTGCAGGACTTCAAAGCACCAGAGAGTGCTCCCGCCCAGCCCCAATACACACTATCCTGTCTGGGGAGGTGGTTACACCTCCCTGGGACAGGAAACCTATTGTCCAGGCCTCCCCTGCCGGAGTTTCGGTCAGCAGCAGGAGGCCAGACTTGTGTCTGTGGCAGCGGCATCCATTTTGTGATGCCAGGGCTCTGGAAAGTCAGTACCGGGTATACCGGTGTGTACATATCTCTCACTCTAGAAGGGTGGAATACTACGGGTAGTATTCCAAGATGTTTGACACCAAACACGACATGTTTCCGTGCAGCCATCCCAAAGTTAGCATTTACCGCGAGGTTATAATGCGCTTAAGAGTATATGGTCAGGCTGCACTATAAACAGCATCAGAGAAGGGTCTCCGAACGCTGCAGAGGGGCCCTGCTCATGCAGGGGCACCCTCTCACATAGGAACCACGCACTCTGCCTTCAGGATTGATAAGGCCTGCCATAGGAATGACATAGGTTTATATGTGTGTATGTATGTAGTGATATAGGTAGCCTATATCACAGTAAGGGGTGCATGCACCACCTTACCCAGGCTGCAGTAGCAGACCTGTGGTGTCCTTTTGGCTGGCCTTCCAGGGGTGGCACAATACATGCTTCAGCCCCTGGCAGGCCTCTGAGGTACCTATGCCCTGGGTACATAGTATACCATATACTAGGGACTTATAAGGGCACTCCAGATTCCAATCAGAGATGTGCCTAAGGCACATGGAAACCATTTTAGAGAGGAAGCAGCTAGGCTGGGGTTCTGATTAGCAGGGCCCCAGCCAGACTAAAGTCGAAAAACAGTGAAGCATCAGCAAAAAGTGGGGGTACCCATGTGAAGCAGATCCTACTCTCCTACAAAGTGTATTAATTTATAGTCATCCAACGCTACCCATGTGAGTCGTGGCATAGATGTAGCATCAGGTCTTTTATGCTGCAGAATTGAACAGCATTGGTTTTGGCACGCATTAGGTAGAGTCAGAGCTGAGGGGACAGGGGCACAGTGTGTACATAGAGATGAATGGCAGAATGAGATGGTAGAGGTAAGGGGAAGGGGCAGAGAAAGGAAAAACAGAGGGACTGGCAAACTCCATTTGAGTAAAGCATAAAAGCAGAATGAGAAGCGCAGTGAGGAGACATGTAAAGGTTAGGGGTTAACAGAAGAGAGCGAGGGAATAGGAGCAATGTGACATATGAGCGCAGAGTAAGGATATTGCAGGTTATGAGGAGTGTGAGGGGGCAGGAGCAGAGTAAGGACAGGAAGAGTGGGCTGCTTTACACGTAAGGACTATATTGAGCGATATATATGAAAGGTGAGTGCTAAGTCAGGGACATAGGCAAGGAAATAGTGAGGGGTACTACACAATATTGGAAGCAACAGCTATGAGCTAGCAGCAGAGTGAAGGGAAGCAGTGAAGTGAAGGTGTAAAGCAGAACTGCAGGAAGGACAAAGGGACTGGCTTATCAGTAGAGTAAACCTTCAGTAGTGCAAAGATGCACAGGCACAATGAGTGGGTAGGCGCTGAGTGACGCAGTATGGCACAACGAGAGGGTAGGCGTGGAGTGGTGCGTTAGCATGCAATGAGAGGTTAGGCGTAGGATGAGGCGTTAGGGCAGAATGAGAGGGTAGGCAGTTTGATAGGGTATGAGGAGAGTCAGAGAAATAATGCTGAATAAAGTAGACAAGTGTGGCACCAAAACGGTGTGACCAGATAGGGGTAGAGTGTGATGGAGGGAGTGCAGGAGCAGCATTAAAAAGTCAAGGTGTGGAGAGAATGAATGCAGTTTAAGACGATGGGGCCCAAGTAGGTGCAAAATGACAGGCTATGAGCGTAGTGAAATAGAAGGGCCAGAAAATGAGTATAAGCAGAGTGAAGAGGGGTGGAATAATGAGGTTGGAGGGTCAGACAGAGGAAGCTTATGAGCAGAGCAAAGAGGTACTGGGAGCAGATTGAGATGATAGTAATAGAAAGCAAGGGTAGGGACAGTGAGAGAGACATTTATGAGATAAGGCAAGAACTAAGGGTTGGGGGAAAGGTATAATGAGTTGTGTACATTGAGGGTAAAACAATAGGAGAAGAGTAAAGTTGTGACAGAGTTCCAGGCTGCGGGACGGGTCAGGAAAAAAGTGAATTATTAAGGTCAAAGTGGTGAGTAGAGGTAGGATGAGGGGGTAAAGTACAGGAATATGGCAAGCATGAAACAGTCATAAGATAGGGTCAGAGTTAGAGCGCAGGGTCAGAGTGAAAGCCTAGGATCACAGCGGACCCTATGAGCAGAGTCATTGAATGACTTGGCGCTCATGAAAGATTAGTAGTAGACGTGCTGCCTGATACATGCATTATTATGAAATTACATGCACCTACCTCAGATAGTCATTTTAGAGATGACACTACAAAACCACTGCTGCTTTGTTGGGCAAGCTCATTGACTAGGAGAAGTCAGCGTGAGAAGGCCGCAGGTCTCTTGCCCATCATGCCGGTCATTATGCCATTGTAAATGTGCATTACTGCCTGAGTACATGAATGCATGTATTGTGTGGGCCCATGCATGCACATTGCAGCATGGGACCATTTTTGAATGTACTGTCTAGGTCCATTAGGAATATGGCAGCCTGCTGTCACTGATGGTTTTATTGCCTGGGGCTACATGCATGTGGTAAGTTTCATGAGCTTAGGTGTGTACAGCGGGCTGGACAGAGGACAGGAAACCTATCTCTGTCAATGCACTTTGCATGTACGCTTCTGAGTCTTGCTGGATGATCTTGGGGTTTGGTACAGTAAACTCTCAACAGGGCCATTAAAGGTTTTTCGGAGCGACTTTAAGAGGCATAGGGGTTTGAGTTGTGTCTATTGAGAGACAAATGAAGGGTGTGTCCAAGTGTCTGCGCAACTGAGGGCCTAAGAGCAAGCAACTGGGTGTTTGTCAAAACAAGGCAAAGATGGAAAACTATGGTCAGAAACACACAGATCCCAGTAAAAATAAAAACATTGACAGTATTTATTCGGGGTACGTACATACATATATCACATTTTGAAATACAGCGTTGTCTAGTAATGTTTTGAAAAGGGGGTGATTCTTTTACCAATGTAGCCCCCCCAATGACCCCTCCCCTCCCACCGCCCCCACCCCCATCACGCAGGCCCATATGTGCGGCCCTCGGCCACAAGCGAGACTGCAATTTTTGCCCCCGAGAAAAAGTTTGTGAGTATCCATGTTATAGAACATGTTTAGCTACTGTTTAAATGCAAGGAATTATACTTTGAAATATTTTCCTATATTCATTTTTTTATTGATATTTAAGGGGTTATAAACATTTAGAGCAACTTACCTAAAACCAACCCTCCGAGGATTTTGCTACCAAATGCTCATGTTCCACGTGGAGCAGCTAGGGTTGTTCTTGTCTCTTTATGTAATGTGATATATACAGACAAACAAGCGGGGATCTGGATGCAGAAGGTAACATGAAATGGGAACAGAAAGTGAGAGAGTGATGTTTCTTACTCAGAGGTGCAGAATTAGACCTGCTGTTTTCACTAAAGTAGACAAAATAAATCTAGAGATTTGAAGCCTGATGCCTCCTCCTGGCAAGGTGCACTCAAGCATACAGACAGAATTAAGCCAATACTTTTACAGTGCGCACTTCATGCGGTACATTGTGTACTAAAGCATATTTCCTCTCGCTGAAACTGGGCAAGCGTAAAGAGTATAGCTTTCCTAAGGGCAGAAGAGTGCATCTCACAGATTTACAGTGCTGGAAATTTAAGAGATACCAGCTGTTGTGGCTTTATGGAAAGGGATGGAAGCTCTGCGCGGAAATACAGAAGTCTATAAAAGAAAAAGGCTTGCTAATGTTTATAGGCAGCAATCTCAATCTGACAAAGTACACGCATATGCAAAAAAATAACCCATTATTTGATAAAGCAAAAATAAGCAACATATTTTCCAATAGTTTGATTGATAAAAAGAAGCGCATTGCAACAACAAACGTCATGCACTAGTATTCCAGAGTGCATTACATCAAAGAATTCAATGCAGTTTTGTAAAAGAACATACACGTATTATTGACTGTGTAGCTTTATGAAATATCTTAGTATTTCTGTGATTTTTAAACTTGAAATAAATTGATAAAAATTCCACACCAAGGACATTTTTTGTGTCTATCGTGCATCCATACCAGAATTTTTTTGCAGTTTGCTCAGGGACCGGAAATTGGGGGTGCTGCAATAACATGTTAGCGCATCTGCCTCCGCCATACCCTAAGCAGATGTATCCTCTCATCAATAGGCCGTGAAAGGCATCTAATGGCCTGCTTGTTTCTTATCGGTGGGCTACAATACGATATGAAACTGAAGTATAACACCATAACTAGGCTAGGCTAAAGAAGAAGCATGAACCACGCTAATACCTAAAATAATCAAACCATTCCTATAACTGAGGCATTGGCCATGATGTTCATGTGACGTAGCAGGGGAAGGCGATGATGCTATTGCTAGATCAACTGTAAAATGAGACGAAAGACCACAAATCAAACTAAACATGACATTTTTTTTTTTTACAGCATGAACAACCATCCCGCAGTGGCCATTCTGATACCAGAGAATAGTCTGCCTGAAATTAAACATGTTGAGAAAATAGTTTTACCACGGCTTTTCACAAGGCAGTAAAGTAGAACTCACTTCTAAATCAGGGTATTAATTTTTGCATGCAAGTGTTTGGAAGTCAACGTCCTCCTCAAAAAGCCATCAGCTGAACTGAACCAACTGTGCAACTACTGTCCAAAATGCCTGCTTCCCTACCCAGCCAATGTGATGGAGAAGGCCGTCAGCAAGCAACTCTCAACCCACCTTGAGCTTCACCACCTACTGGATAACACCCAATCAGGTTTTAGAATGAATAGTACACAAAGCAGTAGTGGCTATGACACAATATTCGCACATCCTAAGCCATACGATTGGGGAAATAGTTACATAAAACCATAACATATGAATGAGGTTGGTACTCTAATAATACAAACACCCCACCACCTAGGTTGAGATAGCAAGAACAGGGAAGGCCCCCAGATCGGCAAACTAATGTAGAAAAAAGTACTGAAGCACACATAGCAGTCCAATGGTTATGATGTGTGACCAGTAAAAAAGTAATACAAAGTTCAAAGTTGTGTTGGTTGTATTTATTCTTCCCAGCGTTATTCACATTTCTTTCATCAGAGAAGTAATATCCAATACAAACAGGCAGCCGACACGTGTTTCATCATAGAAACTTTTTCAAGGTTAAATTGAATGAAAAGTGCCAATGTTCTCAATGGCATAGCGGCAAGGTATTCCCTCACCGTAGTACGTCTTTTCTTCCAAACAGTGTATACACCAAGGGGCAGATTTACAAGCCCCTTGCGCCACTTTTGCGTCATTTTTAACATGGGAAAAATGACGCAAAAGTAGTGCAAGGGGCTTGTAAATCTGCCCCCAAGTGTTGCTGGCAGTCATCAAGAGCCGTATGGTAACGTATAAAATATCTAGCCAGGACGTAACGTATACAGAAGCATACGGGGAAATACTTATAAAGGACCGTCTTGTGGCTGTGCGAGTAACAATCTTATGAGAAACCAGCGCGGCACACAAAACCAATAGAAGGAGGAGAAATGTGTGGGCAAAGGCCTGATAAGCATGGAAGCATGCAAGTGCACCCGTGTGTGTAGTTCCGAGTCGGCACTGATTTGGGACTACACATGCAGGTAGGCTAGAATGTGGGCTTTTTGAAAAGAATGGGGAGAAAGCTGCTTAGCCAGAAAGTGAATGTGTTTTTTCCTATTCAGTGCAACAACAATGTGTTACTGTATTAACATCGCCCTCTCCCCAACTTTCATGAACAGGCATAGTTGTTAAAACAATAATTTGTTCTCACTACGATTTTTACTATTTTCAGGTGGTAGTCAATATATCAAATTTTTGCATTTTTCAGATACTTGCAGATTGTGAGTAATGCTAAGATGAGTTAAAGCAATGAGTGAACCCAGGAAGCTATACATTTCTCAAAAGTAGAAAACAATCTGAATAGATCAAGGGGTCCTGGGTGTATATCATGAAAAACTAACAAAGGTTAGCAGAGAAAAATAGAAATAGATGATAATGCTTTTATCTATAATTGTTTTGATGTTTGTTGGTTGTTGGTCATAACATACTTCAGACTCTTCCAGTCACAAGGATATATGATGTTTGTTGGTTGTCAAAAACATGAGACATCCATAGCCACAACAGTACTGCAGTTTATAATGATGTTAATTGTGAACCACTATTCATCAATTTTAGCATTATGGTCCATCCGACCTTTTACTAGTGAGAGCCCTGGTCAGTTGAAATGACAATTGTCTTTAATTGTTTTGCAATACTGCTTGTTATCTTGCATTAAATGTTAGTTGGACTTAAGGTTTCCCAACATGTTGTGTTTTATCTTAATAGGGGTAAGAATTAATGCAATGCACTTTCAAATGTGCCCAACAGTTTAGGAACAGAGAAATTTCGTATGAGTCTAAATTTACTGTTACCTACAATATCATGCAACATGGAAACATCGAGATTTTTATTTTTTATTTCAGACATTCTGATGATGTATGTAGTTGCAGAATTTGAGACCATGGTAGGCTGGTGCTCAAAGAAACCTATCAACTCCAGACATTTCTGAAATCTAGACAGACAGGGGCCCAGAGTGGTATGTCTTCATGTGGATTACTATACTTTTTCTTACCAAGAATTCCCTGCAAAAATCAAACTTTAGGTCAAAACCAGAACGGATTTTCCACATATTTATGAGAAAATGAAAGTTCCAGAATCTGTAGGAGCAACAAAAGTCCTACCACCCAGTGTTTTCACACTTCTTCCAATAAAAACAATACCCCACTAGTGTGGGCCTATCCCCTGTGAACTTTAATGATCCCAAACTGCAAAGTGTAAAGATCAACAATTTACATTGAATGTCAATCATTCTGTCAAAGTTTGAAGCTGCTCAATTTTGGCCCGAGGTCAGCTGGCAACAAAGGGAAACCTACCAATCCAAGAAATTTCTGAAAACCAGATGGCCAGTATTCTGACAAAATATTCTGTAAAAAAAATCATGGGTCAAAAATATTGTGATGTCAAAAATATTGTGGGAAAGATTATAGATGATAGGAATGTCTTTTTTTAAAGTATTTAATATTGTTTTTCTAAATATAGTAGTATATTATATAATTTTATTGAAAATAGTTGTTTACAATATCATTTTAATATGATAAATAAGAGCTATTTTAGTATTATAAGTTATAAGTATTATAATAATATTTGTGCTTAATTCATTTTACTGTAGTATGTAAGGGGGTCATTACGATGGCGGGCGGAAGCACAACCGCCGTGCTGGCGGATGCAAAAACCACCAGTTACCGCCGGCACGCAGCAGTCCACACGCCCGCCCAATTACGATGCGAAAAGTAGGCCAAACACCACCGGCAAGCCAGCAACACCGTCCGCCATCAAAGTGCGCCCGTACACGTAGCGGCGCAGCTAACTGACACACACCGTCCGACGAAAACACGTCCCGCCCGGCGCATAAATTACGATGTCGCAAACAAACGGCTCCCACGGCCAAGAGATACCGTACGACAAACCGAAGCGGTAACACGGACGCCGAGCACGGACAACGAAGAAGCGGCTCCCCGAGCATGAATCCAGCACTGCAGGCCCTCCCCATGCTCTTGCTGATGCACCACCAAGGACGCAACGCACCGCGGAGACGCAGGTAGGCACACACACAACAAGTGCACGCAAACAGCGCACACAGTGCAAGGGCGGAAAAAGCGGACAACCCCCCCAGCGCGTGTACACTACACATCCACCATTGCATCCACATATGACACACAGGCCAAATCGTAACATCGCGTAACACATGTGTACAAACCACCTGGGACTAGGAACCAACGACCCCGTCACGGCCCCAAAGCGGCGATGACGCCGCCACACATGCGCACAACGCAGAGGCCAACCGCAGCGCCATGCATGCGTCGCACACAGACACAGGGACACAACCAAGCAGCACACACATCAGCCCCACCCCGAACGCACATGACACGTGACAGGCCTGCCACAGACATGTCCCCAACGCCCAATTCACGGACAACACCCAACGCCACACAACCGACGCACACATGTCAGTGAAGTCACGCAACAGCAGGACACACCCCAGTGTAACAAACATGGCGAAGCACACAGCGGCGGCAACACCAACTAGGAGAAGCAGGGCCCCTTCGGGAAGAGGAACGCCAGTACCACACTGAAACACCCATACCACCCTGCACATATGAACAAGACATATAAAACGGAACACCAAAGAGCCCGGGGACCGACAACAGGTGGCCCAAGAATAACATTCACACACAAGGCCCAACGCAGAGCGGAAAGGCAGCCTGCCGCCCACACAAGGGAGAGCAGACAGCACTGAATGACCTTCCATTCCAACTCCGAAACCACAGCCCTACGAAAGAAGCCGGTGAATACAGCCATTGTCCAAGAAAAGACCAACACAGGCATGCCGAGGAGACCGACCACAGGGCAGATAGCGCATATCACAGAAGCACACAACGGACGGGGAAGAAAGAAGAAAACACTCCCCCATGTCGGCCACATGCAAGTTAATTGGAAGGAGTCACACATCACTGACCTTGAACTGTCTGAGAAGCATGTGGGATGAGGGCCCGTGTCCTCCAAACAAGCCAACAGAACACAAGTCCTGTCCCCCTACGACTACACAGAGCTCACAGCAACCTCGGAGCGTGCACATTGCAGACTGCACACACAGCCGGAGCACGCCACCACAACGCACCGCTGCGAAATGGCAACCGCAACACACCTACCCAACTACGCCGGACAGCTCAAGCTGTACAAAACCAACCTGATACATATATTGGGATGCGATCTCCTGTCCCTGCTGAACGTAAGTTACCGACTGACTTACCGCATCACATTGTTCAGCTGCGTCATGCCCGTCTTCTACTGTCGGAGGTGTCCCTACCAGCATCCCGTGGAGATATGCCTCTCCAACCCGGCATGTCTAAAGGCGGACCTGCTACCACTACTCCTCCCTCTGGACGCACACGACAGGGCCTGCTCTGCCTATGGGGGCATGGCGTATGTGGCCAACATCGCACCCGCACTGAAATGGGACCACTGTGCCTCCACACGACGGATCATCGAGAACAGCTACATCGAATGTCACCCAGCATGCCCCATCATGGTCCTCCAAGGGACAACTTACGAACAACACCTTGACAGCCACCATCCGCTACATTGGCTGGCAAACATGTACACCACCAATGACATGGAAGCCCTGCTGGACGGCATCGCATACCTGACAACCTGTAAATTCGTCGGACCACAACGCAGGTTCCCCGATTGACCTATGATGTCCAACCCCGCACCCATGCTTAGCTTCCGCACGGACTGGCCAGTCACCACCACAACAGCCATACCAAACGACCGGCAACTGTTACCACACCATCAACGACATCGCCATGACATCGGATATGACCGGGACATGCACACTGTTCCCCATCACATCCAGGAACACCGCATGCATCGTGGGAGGCAGTGGCATGGGGTCTGTGTATCGCACCCACATGGACGGAACTGCACGAACAACCAGGACACGACATGGATCCAGCGCCCATGGACACACACACCGCTCAGTGGACATGAATAGGTCGCCTGGAGTCTGTGGGTGCTGCACCCCTCCCACCCCCGCCCCGGGAATCCCATACCAGGACCTTTGCATGGACGACAAGTGCATACAACAACAACACGACCCCAGTGACTGTGACATGTCCAGTAACCACCACATTGCAACAACAAGTGGCACGCCGCTGCATGCACGCAAGCACATGCCCTGATGTCATCTCACATGCACGCGTGCATGAGGAACAACCGCAGCAAACCTGTCACATGGAACTGAGATGGACTGTGCCCATGATGCCAAGCGGTCTGGTAGGCTACATGTATACCGTCTGTGTCAAAGTCCGCAGCTCCGCAGCTATACGTAAATGTACATTAGCACAGCCTTGGCCAAGCAGATGTAACTCTGAAGCCCACATCCCACATGCAACAGCCAATCACATGTAACCCCACACCCTATCCCATTTGCAATCATGCTCAGTATATCCTCAACATGTATTCCGCTGCCAGTAGTGTCCACTATACTGCATCACAGAGGACAGAAGACTCAATATAATGTTTGAAACCAAAACTGTCTCCGCGGACTCATTTCACAAGTACGAATGAGAGAGGATGAGAGTATGTGAAGTACACGGCAGTCGTGACATGACCATGTAGTCCACTGGTATTGGATGTCAACGCAAATGAGTAGCACAACTGTGGAAGACACACATGTGTCGTGTGAAGTCGTATGGACGCAGTGCTCAGGTGGGTGGGTGTGACGGGTAGATGCGCACATGCCAAGTTGGAGCACGCCGTGTCGGGAGGGGTCATGAACAGTACACCACCGCTTCCCTGGGCATTGTGAGAGGACACCTGTCGGGGGGAGTGAACACGTGTGTGCACAGCAGCCGGGCACACGTACAAAGCGGTACCATGCGCACCTCAGCCCACCCTCTGTGGACAAGCTGGATCCTGTTGTGCGCCCGCCATGCCCCTTGACAAGGCACACACAGCCCCAGTCGACCAGGTGTAACCCCAACATAGTCAATCCGCACAGGCGATACAGGGCACGGGATGGCAGTGGAGCATGGTGTGTGAGAGGTCTCCTCGCGCTCCTCCTGGTCATATCACGCAGGCAATAGAACCTCAACGTCTAGCATGGCACAAGTCAAATGGAAGTGTAGGGGGACGCACCACAGCACGAGCAGCACTGACGTCACGGGAGGTGGCTCGCACCATCCCATCCATTGCCCATTATACCAACCACGCCACATGCCATTGCGACTAAGTGCAAGCGCGTGCGGCGCCACCCCCGAGCCCTCCCCAGAGAGGCCAAAGAGTGAATGTGTGGGCCATCAGTCACAGACGGACGCGGCCTGGCCGCAAGGGCAGCCACAGCCACTGGGTGTCGCAGGTGGCGGATCCGGAAGGCGAAGACTGTGATGCATAGTCCATGCAGGCCGGGTCTCCATTTGGGGCACCACGCAGGTGGACGGGCGTCCCGCAACACATCATACCCTGAGACAGCCCACTCGTGCAACTGGACCCACACATACACTCCTTGCCCTCTCTGGTGCGAGCTTGGGGCTGCCTGTGCAAGCGCTAGCCTCGCAGGTGCACATGCATATTGGGGGAGCGAGGGGAGGACATGAGGGCTGGGGCAAAGATGACTGTATCACTGTCAGTGAGTACAAGGGATGACCCAGATGTGGAAAGGAAGAGACGTGTCCCGTGTGTACTGCAACTAGTCGCCAATCCAACTACCCCCCATGTCCGGAATGTAAGCCCGCACCTAGGCCCGCCCATCCGCCACATCGAATATACCACCAGCACGACAACCTTCTCATTCGAAACACTGACTGGGGGTGGCGACCAGTGAACAATCATGTGTAGCCTACCCACGCGTACATGTGGGCCCTCCATGATCCATGTCACCTGCGGCAAAGTCATGACATGCGCAATGAGGGAAGTGAGGAGAGCTGTCCGCCCCACGCACAGAAGGTGCATCAGCTCCACAGACCCAGCAGCGAGTCCAGCAGGGGTCACATGTGCAGGGGCAGCTGTGCCTGGTGTGAAGGCACATGCATATAGACAGCACATCGACCAATGTGTAGTCTGCCCACATCTACAGTCCATCATCATGCGGACATAGGAATTGAACACAGGGCAACACATCTGAGTGGGTGCACCCACCGTGACCAACAATGCGCAATCATCGACGTACCCGCCCTGTGCATGGCCCCCCACCCAACGGAGGCACATCCAGTGCCACCATCCCACACACACAAGCCTTCCACGGAACATGCTGTGTCCAATGGTCAGTACAGAGTCAGCGCCCATCTGGTGGATCCTGAACAGGAGACACATGCACACACATGCCAGCTCCCACTATGTACGTCTGCCACCTGGCACGTGCAATGTAACCTCTCACCTGTGACGTGTGACTGCAAGCACACAGCCGTCTTGGCATGGGGCTGTCAATGTGGACACCTGTCAATGTTTCGGGAGGTGTGATCCGTACAGTGCTGTACATAGGGTGCAGTGCTGACACCTACTACTGTCTCATATCCCCTCGTACCACAGGTCCCACTTGTTTTGGCCGCTCAGCCTGTGCCCACATCGTCGTCGTCGTGTGCCATACTCATCCAGCCTCGGAAGCAGTTCCATGCTCAGCAGACATTCATGTTGCCGTGGCGTTGCCGCTTGACGAATATGCAGTCAGTCCCCATCAGCACACCCCGCAAGTCATTGGGGCCTAGATCCCCATGTGCATGCACATGGCAGTGGTTTGTATCACTAGCCATTGCCATTGTTGGGAGACCTGTGTAAGTGTATTGTGGCCGTGCCGTCCCAGCTTGACAGCTGGGCTGTGGCTCATGTGCTTGCTCAGTCATGTCAGTGATGTGTATGCGAAATTGCTATGTGTTGTGTTGCTTTGACATGTGTCCACTGCCATTTTCCCTAGGCGGAGACCGAACATTGACCGCCCATACCAATTGCTGGCGGACATGGACGATACAGAGGTCATTAGGAAGTTTCGGCTGGACAGGCCAACCCTGCATCGACTGTGTGCCATGTTGGAACCCCATCTCCGTCCCCGCAGGGTGTATCTGACAGCTGTCACCCCACGGCTAAGGTGATCGCCGCCATGCATTTCTTCGCCACTGGGTCATTCCAGCACACAGTGGGCAGTGGAGGAGGGATGTCCCAGCCCATGTTCAGCAAGGTGCTGAGGGATGTACTGGCAGCCATGATGCTGTACCGAAACAGGTACATCCGCTTCCCCAGGGCTCGTGAATTGGCGGCAGTGAAGGGTGCATTCTATGCCCTTGGCAGAATCCCACACGTCGTTGGAGCCATTGACTGCACACATGTTGGCCTTGTTCCACCACAGGCCACTGAGCACCTGTACCGCAACAGGAAGCACACGCACTCCCTTAATGTGCAAGTGGTGTGCCTTGCGGACATGGTGATCACCCACGTGTGTGCAAAGTTCCCAGGCTCGGCCCATGACGCACACATAATGCGCAACAGCATCTTGCCACGACTGATGTCCAATCTGCAACAGGATCGTGGCTGTATTGTCGGTGAGTATGTGGAGTGGTGTAGCGTGCTGGTTGTGCGATGCTGTCCCCTGTCCAGTTGGAATAGCAACGGTTCTCTGTGTCCCTCACACCCAGGTGACTCTGCGTACCCGAATGGGGCATGGCTGCTCAGTCCATTGAGGAATCCTCGCACCCCAGCAGACGATCGCTACAATGAGGCACATGGGAGGACCAGACGTGTGGTCGAGCGTACCTTTGGCCTCCTCAAGTCCAGGTTCAGGTGCCTGGACCGCACCGAGGGTGCGCTGGCGTACTCCCCACAGAAGGTGTGCCAGATAGTGGTGGCGTGCTGCATGCTGCACAATCTGGCCATTCGGAAGCAGATCCCCCTCATCGTGGATGACGGAGATCAACCAGGGCCCCAGCCCGCAGACCAGGACAGCTCGAGTGAGGAGGACAGCGGAGAGGAGGAAGCTGGTAATGTGCGGCAGCAGCTCATCGCCCACTACTTCACTTGACGGTGAGTGTCCATGTACGACGGCTGATGTGGCTGTGTCTGTGCAGGTGTGTGTGTGCTGTGTCAGGGTGGCCGTTTGTTCACTGCGTGCTGTGTGTCAACGCTCCATGGCCAGGGTAGTATGCCACTGTTGGTGGCTGTGGCATTGTGCCCTATTGCTCTGTGCGATGTGTGTACATTGCTTGTAGTTGTTGACATGTACTGTGTGATGGGTGTGTGACACACTCATTGCATGTGCTCCTGTTCTGTCTCCCACCCCTAGGTCCCTACAGGCCCTCCGGTTCCATTGCCATGCCACGCATCAGGTGCCTTTCCGCCCAAGGTGGCCGTTGTATTCCGTACAAATAAAACACAGGGCACAAACAGCAGTTTGTGTAAGAGGTGCATTTATTTCAAACTGTGACATGTGATTGTGTGTAAGGTGATGACAAAAGTGGTGCGTGCAGTGACAATGAGCTGTCGGTCATGGCTGCGTGATGCTCAGGGTGTACCCACTGGTTCTATGTCCATAGTCCAACACACACATGCCATCCAGATGGCTGTGTGGAGTGGGATCGTAGTCCAAGTCAATGCAGTGGGTGGTCAAGGAAGGCTGGCTGGCTGCCTCACTTGCGTCTGGAGCGTGCGAAGTCCTCCCGGGAGATCTGTTTCCACTTCGGACGGCCCCTTCCACGTTTGCGAGGGGGTGCCTGCTTGCGACATGCTGGTGGTTGAGGTGTGCTCACTGGCTGTGGACGCAGGGGAACTGGACACTGCTGCTCGACCCTGCGCCCCGGCAGGTGGTGGCGGAGGGGAGCTGCTGTCCCTGGCTGTGACCTCACCGCCACCACCAGCTGGCCCATGAGGTCCACGAGTTGGCCCATACGGGCGTCCATGGACCTCAGCACCCCCAGCACCTCCCGCGTGTCTGAAGCAGACCTGACCCATTGTTCTTGGGCCTCTTCATAGGCCCCAAGGACTCTGGCCATTTGAGGCAGGGCATGGCTCCCAGGGGAGACTTGCGTTTCCCTGACCCTGCTCCTCCTACCAGTCCTGCTGCCACCGGCCTGCCCACTAGCCACATTGCTCACCACGGTCCTCGCTGTGGCTCCCAGGGTGGATCCAGTCGGCCGGGCCACCACCTGCGCTGGGGCTGGTGCCAGCGAAGACGTGGTGGTGGTGGCGGCGGTGGTGGTCGGTGCGGCGATGGTGGCGGTTGCGGCAATGGTAGTGGCCGCAATGACCGTGGGTGTGGCCGCAATGACCGTGGGTGTGGCCGCAACGACAGTGGCAGCAGGGGGCTGGGAATGTTCAGCAGCCCTGGATGATGGGTTGGTGGGTAGGAGGGGTCCTGGGGAGCGGCTGGGCCCTGCCACACCAGATGGGCCTGCTTGTTGGTCCGTGTCCGAAGAGGAGGACAGATCCTCCACATCCGTGTGTCCTCGTTGGGGGCTTGTAGGCTGGCTGTGCTGGCTGCTGTCTCCATCCCCAGCATCCAGCAGTTCGTCACCTGTGGAGAGAATGAGATTTGTTATTGTGTTGCACCTGGCGAAGTATGTATTTGTCGTCTGACATTAACAGTTCGTGCAATCTCGTACATGGGTTTCCCGGAGGCGTGTGTGTGGCTGTGGCATTTGTAGTTGTGTGTGTTTGACAATGGGACTGTGTGCTGTGCACATGTGGCATGGGACGGATTGGCCATGCCGATGGGTGTGTTGCTGTGCCCCTACTTATTGTGACTCTGGTGTATGCGGGCTCCTGGCCCATCCTGGGTCTGGTTTGTACTTTGCTTTTGGTGTTCAGATGGGACGCTTAGGAACGCATATGGCAACATGGGGGCCATGCCCCAGATTCGCATTTGGGATGGAATATGCTTTTGGGGTACATGCTGTGAGCCATGGGTGCCGAACGTGACATGTGTTGTGGCAGCATGACAGTGCATGGTTTGAGGTGTGTGCATGCTTGACATGGCCTGCATATTTGCTGTCTGTTGTGATTACTGGACATGGCATTGGACGCATCGTTATGAGTGAGTGATGGTTGTGTGCCAGCCAACGTATTGCAGTTGTCCCATCTCCTTGGTGTGCGTGCTGCCCTGTGCCATGTGCATCACTGCAGTGCTCGGGGGGTGTGGCCCATGTTGTGTGTTGTTGCTCACAGTGTGTCGTGCGCTTCATTGACTTCTGGCACATGGTTGGTCATGGGCATGTATCTTAGCGTGACTGCTGTATGTGTGGCAGCTGTGCGGATGACATGCCTTTCATGAGACTGGGGCTGACGGATGGGATGGATGGTATGTTGTATGTGCATGGTGTGTCTGTGTGTTTGATGGGTTCAGTGGTGTTCGTGTGCATTTATGTTGTTCCGCTCTGTTGCGTCTAGTGTTGTTTGTCTTACATAGGCGTAGTTGTGGGGTGTGTGGTTGACAGGCAGTAGGGGCTACATGGACAGGACTTCAATGGTGTTTCGGTTGTGTGTGATGGGTTGTACAGTGGCTGCCGTGTGGTACTATATTCAGTGTGGCTTGTGCATGCAGACGTGGCTCCTTGGGTGTTGCTGTGTTTGTGATGGGTCATGTGGGGTGTGAGTCTGTGGTTCATGTCCGTGTGCACATTGTTCACTTGTTCGTGACGGTGGGCGGTGCTGCGTGTTCGTCTGCTACGTGACATGTCCCATGTGTTGGTCGTGTTACGGTCCTCATGCCTCCAGTAATCCAGCCCTGTCCAGTTTCCCACCTGCAGGTTGTTCGTGCGTGCACTGTACTGGATGCCACATGGTTCTAAGCGGGGGTGCTCCATGTTGCAGGTCTGTGGGGGTGGGGGGGTGTTGTGGGTCGTGGTGGTGGCTGGACACCCACTGACACCGATTGCTGTGGACCGTGATGTCTACCTTTCGGCTGTCGTTGTGCACTGCGGTGGCTGACACGTGGCTGTGGGGTGTGGGGATGCTCCTCCTTGCTGTGCTGTGGGACTAGGGGCCTGGTGTGTTTTGTACTTGGGCTGTCCACCCTCCCACCCACTGCACTTTGTGTTCCTGCCACTTACCTGTTACTTGTCGGTTAGTGCAGCTATGGCGGACACATGGGTGTGGTGGGTGCTCGTTGTGGCGCTTCTGGCATATTTGGGGACCTGTTGGTGGTTACGTGGCTGGCTGAGTGTACACATGTCCCCACGCATCTTACAGTTGTTCGGTTTGGGCTGTGTGTGGTGGTGTCTGTTGCATGTGTGTGTGTTGTGTTGTGTATTGTGTGCTGGACATGGGGGTGTTTGTCCCTGGGAGCTGTGGCATGGTGGTAGTGCATGTGAGTACATAGCGGTGTGCTGGTATACATTAGTTTGTACTTACCAGCCTCCACTCCCCTGCTAATCCGGCGAGGATCTCGGGATGTATGATGACTCGCACCTTCTCCTCCCACGCTTTGAAGGTCTTGAAGAGCGCGGGATTCCCTCCGCCAGTGACGGCAGCCAGCTCTCTGTTCTTGCTCTCCTTCTTCTTGACCAGGCTCTTGACGTCATTCCACCGTTTGTTTATTTCGACTCTGTTCCTGGGCAAGGTCCCGACTGCATTGACCTGGTCTACGATCCGGTTCCACATTCTCTTTCTGGTGGCTAGTGGTGTGTGCTGGACCAGGTTCCCATAGATTTGTGGGTGCACCTTGATGATCTCGTCGACCATGACCGTCAGCTCCATGGGCGTGAACTTGGGCATTCTTTGTGGTGCCATGGTGTTTGTGGTGCTGGTGCGGTGTGTGTTGTGTAATGTGCAGGGGGTTTGTGGTGCCGGTGTTTGGTGGTGGTGGTGGTGGTGGTTGTGATGTGTGCGTTTCTGTGGTGTGCTGCTGTCCTTGCTGTGTCACTGTGTCCTCTCCTCTCCTCTCTAGTTTGCAATGTTGCAAGGGGTTGTGGTCTGTGGGAGTGCTGCTTTTGTACTTACCTATGTGGGTGTGTCCTCATGGTCTGTTGTTTTCAGGTGTGTTGTGTCTGGGGTTCTGGCCTTTGTAGTTTTTGTTTGTACAGGGGGGTGTTTTCGGGATGTGTACTGTGCTTGTGTATTTGTGCGTGCCTTGCTGTGTGGACTTGTTGGCCATGTTGTGTGCGATTGTTTTTGTCAGCGGATGGTTTCTGTGCAGGGACGTGGGCGCCATGGCTTCTGCCGTGTCGATTCTCATCGGCGTTGTTTGCGCTGGCGGGCGGTATATTTGTAGTTTTCCGCGCTCATGGCGGTGCGATCGTAATCTCACGTGCGGTGTGTCGGGCGTGAGGGCGGGCGGTTTTGTGTTGTCGTGCGTGTTTCCGTCCGTGGCGGGCGGTTTGACTCCGACTCGGACGATGGCGGGCGGTATCTTGTGTGATTTATCCGCCGATGGCGGTTTTCGGTTTGTGTCATCGTAATGGCGTGGTCGGTGTTCAGACGGTGTGTGCGGGCGGATTTTTGCCGCTTCCATGCCTGGCGGATTTTTTTACGCCGGGTATCGTAATGGGCCCCTAAGTTTTTATATGAATTATTTTCTTGTATATAATTAGAAATTGTTACTTTAGTAGCAGGTGTTGGACTTTTAAGGGCTTTGAAAGCGAAGTTTTAGAAAATGTAAATTATTGTTTTTGTTATAAATAACTTTTATGCAATCCAATTTTTAATTGATTATTAATTCTTCAAATTAATTAATTGGCTAAATATTTTAATGTGTTTAGTTTAAATTGTTAATTGGTTGATCAGTTTCTTTGATTATTATAATAATACATTTACTAGTAATCATTTTTCATTGTTAAAATATTTTTTTAATTAATTTTAATGGTTGTTGGTGTTTGTTTTTAGAGTCGTAGGAAGGGAAGTGTTTTATGTTTATTTTTTTTTATCTGTAATGTTTTTAAATGTAACAATTTTTTAAATGCAATTTTTTTGTCTTATATTCAATTAATAAATTTTTTGTTGGCCTATGTTTAAATGTTTTAGGAGCGTTAATACTAAACTTGATCCCTCTAAAGTAGGGGTGGGCTAAAGTTCTGCTCCGCTGGTGGAGTTTGCTGCGCTTTGCCCGCGCCGCGATTATCGCAGAGTTCTGGCATGGCTGAGTTTTTTCTTGCTTGCGGCTTGGCAACATTAAGTTTGTGAGCATAAGCGAGAATTTGCGCCCTTTAGTGCGATTTTCAGGCGCTAGAACACCTACCGGTGAGATTTTCTCAATGAAGTCGGTCACGGCATTCGCATTGAGAAAGCTACAGAGCGGCATAAAGAAGCAGTGCTCTCTGGCTCGCCATGTGATGCCATTCTAGCTGGTTTTAAAACGTGGAACAAGCTCCCAGTGCTGAAAATCAACGCGAACAGCATGATGTGCTGAATTCTGCCAACAGAACTCCATGCAATCTCACTGTGTTTTTATGTAAAACTCTGTCCACCCCTACTCTAAAGTCTAGCACTTTCTCTACTGTTAGATTAGAGTGGGAATAGAAAACCTGACCCCTCCAAAGTCACCATTTTCCTTAATTCTACTTACTGTGGAATAGGCAGAGGACATTTGGACCCACCCCCCAAAGTCCATACTTTCCCTGCTCAGTTGAGAGAGAGAACAGTAAATCTGCTTAGGTGGGAGAGGGAACAGTAAATCTGACCAATCCAAAGTCCAAAACTTCCCCTACTCTAGTTTATGTTTAAATGAGAATATTAAATTTGACCCCTTCAAAAGCCAGAACTTTCCCAACTATTGCTCAGATTCGAGTAGGAATAATTAATCTTACCCGTCCAAAGGCTTATACTTTACCTACTGGTGCTTAGATAGGAGTGGATTACTAAATATAACCCTTTCAAATTCTAACACTTTCACCACTTTTACCTACGTTGGAGTGGGAAAAGTAATTCTAACCCATCCAAAGTCCAACACTGTCCCTTTTTTGCTTACGTTGGAGTGGGAAGAGTAAATCTACCCTATCAAAAGTTCAATACTTTCCCTACGTTTGCTTACATTGTCATGGGTATAGAAAATTTGGCCCCTGCAAAGTTGAACACTATCACTACATTTGATCACTTTGGCGATACCTGGAGGAGTCCACGCCGGTGGGGCTTGCATGGATTCCACTATATTACTTTACGAGAATGCCGTGGTAACTTCAAACGTTGGCTAAAAGCACATTATTTTTTCACATTTCTCTAAAGGAAAGTTCAGGAAACTTTGGGGAGAGACAAAGTCCTATCATCCAGTTTTGACAGTTTCCCACAAAAACCATACTACACTTGAACAGGTGAGTGTATTGCTTTTTGAGATTGGAGTAGAGCATCCGGACTCAGCAATTCTAGTTTAGCGCCTTTTTTTTTTTTTTTTTTTAATAGGAAGGTTTTTTTGGTTCAGTGTACCTGTTGTGCATTTCCATTATGTGGATACGGCCTCCTCCCCATAGGTTTGTATTGCATATTGATTGTATTGGAAATGCTGGCACATTATATACCACAATGTTACATTATATATCAGAAATAATTAAATCATTTCAAAAGATGTAGAGAATATGCAGCAAAGCAGCTTGTTTGATTCTTTTATTCTTAGATTCAGTTCAGAGGTCTACAGCCAACACGTGTTTGCCTCCTAGTGGCTTGCAGGCCTCAGTCTTTTTCAAACTAGTGCATATTTGATACAGAGGTTTGTACATAGTAAACAGTGAAGGATTTGTTTGTTAGTTTATCCTTTTTTATCTATTCCATTATTCACTTTACTAATTTTGATGTGAGAAAATTTAAGAGACACAACATATGTAAAAAAGAACTGTACCAAAAAGTTGGGAAGAAAAACACGTGGTGATGAGTGTTTCTGTGAGATATACCCACATACTTGCTTTAAAAACACCTTCAGAAACATACCTAAATGATATGAAATGTATTTGACTGGGAAGGAGGGAACTGCAGGTTACCAGGCAGAAATGGGGTCGATTTTAGGAAGTGGTAGTGATTGTTTAAATTTGGGCCCAGATTTACCAGCCTTTCACACAGTCTAGCAAGACTGTGTTGCGTGAAAGTGAGAGATCAGAAATGCACCATATCTACTAAGTTATGGCTCACTTTTGGTCTTTCGTAGCACTGGTGCACTTCAGGCAGCCTAGTACCAATGCAGGCACCCTTGCACCAGGTTGCAAGGGTGCATGCATTAAAAGGAGAATTGTTTTTGCAGAAGAAGGGGTATCTTCCTGCACAAAAACAATCTCTTGAGGCATTTGCCTCTTTCTATGTGTGATTCAGATTGCAGCACACATAGAAAGATGGAATGATGAGGAGAAAAAAAGATGTGTTCTCTCGTTACGCCATCCTCTGAGAGGCATCTCGATTTCAGGCAATCCCAGATTTACAACCTTTTCTAAATCTGGAATTGTGTGAAATCCATTGGTGGATGCATGGGAACGCTCATGTTCCAACCATGGAACACCTCTCAGAATGAAATGTAATGCAACGCCGTGCAAACAGCTGTGTTGGGTTACATTGTTTTTACAAATCTACACAAGGTGGTACAAAACGCCCCTTGTGTGGTTTTGTAAATGTCTACAAGCGTTTTGCATCATTGAGGCACTACAAAAGTGGTGCGTGCAACCATGATGCAAAATGTTAGCAAATCTGGCCTTTGGTGGTTTATTCAAAGTCTTTGTCAGAAGAATGATAAGTGCCTATTAATGGCTAAAAGGTTTTATCTTCTAGCTAAAAGTGCAAGAGATCATAATTAATAGGTTTGGTTCGATCATATGTTTACTAGTGGTAGAATAGTCTGGTTTTACCTTAGGGTAACTGTGGGTTCCTTTCATTGGGAAGAGTGTATCCTGTGACAAGTATTGGGAAGGAAAAAACCTTTATAGTAGGACACAGTCACATGTGTTTTTATTAGAAGACAGTGAGGAGTCGTGAAGGCGGGGTTATTGTAAAAATTCATGTTTTTACTTTGTCATTGTGAGTTTTTATTTTCCTGAAATTAAAAAGACAAGTGCCCATGTTGCCAGGGAGGAAGCTATTATAGTACCAATTAGTATAATTACATTGTGCTCTCACCAATTTGTGAATCTAGGTTTAAAGCCATGAGTGCAATGTGAAATCTTAGGCGGTACATGGCAATTGTGATTGGCAAGCTTCAAGGGTTTACTGATTTATTAAGCAGAAAACAAACGGGGGTGCAAATACCCTAGATTAGAACTTACGCCCGAAGGAGCGATACCATTTTATAACATAGTTTTAAAAGGGGGAGAGGCTTGAGGAGCAGGAAGGACATACATATTATATTCAAATTGCTACAAAACTTGTGGAACCTGTGGGAATCGATTAAAGTCTTACCACTCAGCTTTCACACTTCTCCTATTAAAAATTGTACCCCATTTGTAAGGCTGAGCCTATCTCCCCCAAAAGGAAAGTCCCTAAAATGTAATGTTGAGACATTAAGATTTTTCATTGGAATATTGATCTTTCTGGGGATGTGAGTAGCTGCAGTATTAGTGCTCAAGGTCAGCCAGCTCCCAAAGACACCTACCATCTCCATACAATTCTGAAAACTACACATCTGCGGAAGTCAGGGTAGTATGGCTTTTGTGCATCCCACCACTTTCACTATCCATTAATGCCCTGAAAACATCAAACTTTGGCTAAAATAACAGATTTTCCTTACATATCTGAGAGGGAAAGATCCAGAATCTGTGATGTTCTGTTAGGAATCCGTGGAAATTGACAAAAGCCCTACCACCCAACGTTCCTGTGGTTCTCCTGATAGAAATAGTGCCTCACTTGCCTGGGAGGGTGTATCATTCTTGAAACATCAAGATTTTTCTATTGAATTTCATTCATTCTTGTAATGTTGGCAACTGCAATATTTGTGCTCGGTGTCAGATGACATATAGAAGAACCTACCAACCTTAGACATTTCTAGATCCCAGAGAGCAGGGAGGTCCAGAGGGGTGTCACTTGCTTGGATACCACATTTGTCTTGCTCAGAGTGCCATGCAAACATCAAATTATGGCAAAAATCACAGAATATTCTTAGTACTCTGTGAGGTAAAGTTCAGCAATCTGCAGGGATTGACAAACGTTCTACCTCCTAGTTTTGATCACCTCCGAATCAGGAGAAGTGTGGGAATGCTTGGGGCGGGTAATGATATCTGGTGCAATCTACAAAAGCCACACTATCCTGCATTCCCCAGGGTCCTTAGTTTTCAGTAATGCCCAGGGTAGAGAAGGTTTCCTGGAAGCCAGCTGACTTGGAGCTTGAACACTGTGACCATTATCCTTTGCAAGTGAGAGGCAATTGGGATTTATTTGGGCATAGTTTTAACATATGGGCTGACAGAGATTGGATAACTTAACCCATTTGGTCTCGTCCTGAGGGCAGAGATTGTGTTGACCAAATGCCAAGAAGGCCCAGCACTCCAGCCCATTACTTTTCTCACTTTTTCCCTATTAGTCTGGACGTTTTTTAACCTCCCCTGGGTTGCCAGGTTGGGGCGTTTACCCCCTATTTCCCCATCCCAGGAGAGTTAGGAAGCCCACCCGACCACTATGGAAAAACCATGAGAACAGAATAGTGTGACAGGCGTGTCTATCCTGGCACAGGACTGCAACCCCCACCCCGAGCACCCAACAATCTTTCTGCCCCCTTAGGCGGAAGATTTATACCATTTATGCACCATAGGGCAGTATGCATCAGGGATTGGTGTTAAAAAAAGAATGGTGTGGGTGCATCCTGTCTTGACATCGGGTACTACCTTGGGGCACCTGATCATCTTTCTGCCACCAGGAAGAGGCAACATGGGGAGAGTTTATCACTGTCTACCAACCCATACGTAAACAGTACACCCAAAGGAATCCAAATTTCCTCTTACTTGCCATAGAAAAGGCTGCAGTATGTAGGCTCTATGAGCCAGGGTGAGGCAAGGGCAAACCCCTTTTTAAAGAAAAAAATCACTGTCTTGTTTTCATCATCCTTAAAAAACCCAACTGATGCATTAAAATGACTAACTCTATGTCCAGCACAACAGACTACATGCAGGGATACCACATGACTCAATACTTTTGCTCATTTTGTTTAACATATATATATATATGGAACTGTTAGACCTGAAAGTGTTAGGGCGGTCTTCCCCCAAACTTTTTGCCTTAGTCCTCCATTTTTGCTGATCTTGTTTTTGTTGGCCTTAGGGCTCTGTGCATTCTATCACTGCTAATTAGTGCTAAAGTGTGTGTGCTCTCTCCTCTAAACATGGTAAAATTGTCTTACACCCAATTGGCACATTTAATTTACTTGTAGCTCCTCAGTAAACTGGTAATATGTAACCCAGGGCCTGTTAATTAAATGCTAATAGGGGACCGGCAGCTGTTATTATGCCGCCCACTTAAGTAGCCTTTAAACATGTCTCAGGCCTGCCATTGCAGCCTGTGCATACAGTTTAAACTGCCATTTCGACCTGGCAAAATAAACCTTTTGCCAAGCATAAATCTTCCTTTTTAATACATATCAGTCATCCCTTGGGTAGGCTCTGAACGGCCCTTAGGGCAGGGTGCAGTGTATTTAGAAAGGTGGGCATGTACTTTAATCTTTTACTTGTCCTGATAGTGAAAAGCTCTTACATTTGTTTTTCACTACCGGAAGGCCTACATCTACCATAGGATAACATTAGGTTACCTTATTACATTAAAAAAGTTATAACGTTCAATTGGGAGCAGTTTGGGAATGTCAAGTTTGGTGTCTAAAAAATTATAATTTAAAACCCTCTTTAATAGTAAAGTCAGATTTTAAGTCACAATTCTGAAAATGCCACTTTTCAAAAGTTAGCATTTTCTTGTCCCAACCATTTGCTGCCAGCACCTTGTATCCTGGGTCACTTGACAAGATGTAGCTGACAGTTGGTTTTTGTGAATTGCTCCCAGATAGTGAGACAATGGGGGAATAGGTGTTGGCAGGATGAGCCATCTCTGACTTGATGAGGGGGAGGAGCTGTCACCTACCACGCCTGCACTTTACAAGGCCTCTGCCTGAGCACACTCACAAAGGGTTTGACACTAGTCTTTTGTACCCCCAGACTGAAGTCGGGGCAGGGAACCAGGAAATTCCAAGCATCTCTGGGGTTGGGACCCTACAGAACTTTATCCTACTTCAGAGTGGGCACCAGGTATTAATAATGGGCTCTCAGACCCAACTCTTCAGTACACATCTGGACCTGTGGAAGACTCAGAAGGGCTGCTGTGCTGTTCTTCAAAAAGGACTGCTACTATGCTGCCTGAGTAAAAAGGACTGGACCTACATCTTAAATCCGGGGCTCTCGTAGGAATTCTATGCTGTCTTCTTACTATAACAGCTGGGCTAACTGCGACACTTGGTGTTTGCTGCATTATCTTTCTCCTACTTCTTGCACAGTTTCTTTTTTCTGGATGGTTTTGACAAAGGTTATGGGCTGTCTTCCTTAAAGAGCCAGTGGGCAGCTATCAGGGCATTTAGGGATTCAATGTCTTTTTCCTCAAATGCTGGCCTGTTTGTTTCCAGGTTATTTCTGAGTTTTTTTCTATTATCTCCCGCTGTCAGACCAGGTAGTTTTCTAACCACAGTCCCCTCCTTATTTGCGATTTAGGGACGATGATGTGGTGTAAAGAGTAGATGATGGTTTTCTTCCAAAAATGAATTATGAATTTCATATTCTCAGGAACTGGTGTTGCCTTCTCTCTGTCCTTCGCCCTCTTCTTCTGAGGAACTGGTGTTGCACACTCTGGATGTTAAGTGTTCATTGTCTGTGTATGTTGAGCTGCTGTTTTTCCAAAATCTGACTATCTGTTTGTGAATTTTGGTTTTGCAGGGCATGGAAAAACAGCTTCTAAGATGACACCGAGTCATTGGATAAAGGACACCATCTCTTTGGCATATCAGGGCTCTGACTTGCCTTTTTAAAAAAAAAATTGTAATTTATATCAGGCGCAACAGCTACCCAAAAAGGGTTTCCCGGCGCCAGCCAGAGAAGGAGCAGGAAAAGAAAATGACTGATTGAACAGCCAGGTTTTGAGTGATTTACGAAAGTGCGTGTAAATGGTTTCACTCCGGAGTGATAGAGGAAGAGCATTCCACAAAGAGGGGCCTAGGTAGGCAAAGGAACGACCACCCATGCGGGACAGTCTAATCCTAGGCACCATGAATTTTGCCTGAGTGGTGGAGCGAGGAGTACGTGAAGGCAGAAAGGGTTTGGCTAGTTTTTGCAGATACTGAGGAGCCGTACCCTGCTTGACCCTGAACATGTAGCTCAGAGCTTTAAACTTGATCCGGCTCTCAACTCTAAGCCAGTGGAGGTCACTCAAAGAACCCGTGATGGAGATCGCTCTAGGCACGTGACAAAGCAATCTTGCAGCAGAATTCTGCACCAGCTGCAGCTTGCGTGTCACGTCTTTATTGGCTCCTAAGTAGAGAATGTTACCGTAGTCCAGTCTAGATGTTACCAGTGCCTGGACTACGGTTCTCTGGGTGAAGCTGGGCAGCAGCCATACAATTTTCTTCAACCATTTCAAGATGGTGAAGCAGGTTGCAGCCACCTTCACGGCTTGTTGACGCATAGATAGTGAGTCGTCAATGATAAAGCCAAGGTCATGGACATGATGAGAGGGGCGAGGCAAAGCACCCATTTCTGCCGGCCAATGGTGGGGTCCCCAAAGATCTTTGTTTTTTCCCAAGATCAGGACCGCAGTTTTTTCACCATTAAGTTTAAGAAAGTTGGCCTGCATCCAGGATGCAATTTTCCTCAGCCCAGCCCGAAGAACAGATTGTTCCGACTTATTCCCCGCAGAGAGAGAGAAAATAATCTGGGTGTCATCGGCGTAAGAAAATAAAGACAACCCAGCGTCCTCTGCAATCACTGCCAGGGGTTTGACATATATGTTAAATAATAAGGGACTGAGGATAGACCCTGGGGAACCCCACAGGGAGAGGAGTGGACACTGGAGGTGGCTACAGAAGAAAAGATTTGAAAAGTGCGGTCGGTAAGAAAAGAAATTAGCCATCTGAGTGCTGAATCTGCAATCCCCAGAGACTGTAGGGCCTTTATTAGCACGGCGTGAGACACCGTGTCAAAGGCCGCGCTTAGGTCGAGTAAAATAAGGGCCACCGTGTGTCCGGCATCCAAACGATGGCGTAACATTTCAGTGACGTCGAGAAGAGTGGTTTCAGTTGAGAAGCCAGCTCTAAAACCAGATTGTGATGGATGGAGAAATTTTTGAGTTTCAACAAAATTGGATAGCTGTCCATTAATATGCTTTTCCAAAACCTTGGAAAGTGCTGGAAGCAGGGAGATTGGCCGATAATTCGAGGAAAGGGTAGGTTCGGCATTGGCCTTCTTCAGCAAAGGGAGGACCATTGCATGCTTCCAATCAGAGGGAACGATGGCCTCCTTTAAGGAGGAATTAAGAAGCTCCATCATTATTGTAAGAGAAGGCAGTTCAAGCTGCGGTAGAACTGCTATAGGGAGGAGATCACAGGGGGAGCCTGATTTGATGCTACCTAAGTACTGTCTGAGGGCCGTAATGTCCTGCATGAATTTGAAACGTTTTTGGGGATGTTTTCATTAACTTGGGAATGAACTGACTTTATTTTATAGTTGCCTTGTCCTTCCAAAGTTCAAGCAAGGTCCACTAGAGGTGTGTCAGCCCTGTAGGCTGTTTTTAATGGAGTGCCCTTGCATGAAATCTGTCGGGCTGGGACTTGGGCTTCTGAACACACATTTATTAGACATTGTCATTTGAATTGTGAACTGCTGCTCCTTTGTGAAGTTTCTGTTCAGATATAGCATTAAAATTCACTGGGGTGTGCTTATAGTCGGAGTTGTATTTTATTTCCGAGTTTGGTATTGCAAAGGCCTTCCTGGTGTGATGCTTTGGTATACCTCATTTTTGTTATGACTTGGTCGAGGACAAGGGACATAGCGGTAATGCCCTGATTACTTACCGGTAATCCTCATTACTCTTAGTCCAACTCATCCTTGAACCAGTCATAATTCCAACCCACCCTCCCGATATCAGGCCTTTGTTGCTTGGTATTTCAGGATGTGCTAAGTCTGTGCTAGACTATTATAGCCCTTTAGCAGGAGGAAAGCTAGCGTCAGTAAGCATTTTCTGTTTGTGATTGGATACGTCCTCTTAAGCACACAAAAGAGAGTAATGTTTCTTCTTAAACTTTTGGTCAAATATGAATTTACCACAAAAAAAAACAAAAGACAAGAGGCGTTTGGCGAAACAGGAACAGTTGGTTAAATTAAACACTTCGACACAGTTACAGAACCAGGTCTGAGGACTGTCTCAAAGTACAATCGAACAAGTCTTTATACATTTTTTGGGTGCCATAAAGTACTTCCGACTATCCTTTTTTGGTAAAAGAATACGGGCCTTGTCTGTGGAGTCATAAATAAGGCCCCTGATAACAAATGCAGGTGGGCCTCGACCTTGCATGGACACAATGGGGGTCAGTGTGTGACGTGTCCAGATGTCCCTCATGAGGGGAGCGTGATCACTGCATGTACTGTGTGTGCTGTGTCCTGATTGGCTATATGTTCCTAACTTCGTGTGGCATCTGACTTTATGATGTTTTGGGAATGCCTCACCCCTCTGGCAATGTGTGTTTTATTGAGACCAATCTCCCTAGACTATTGTGGTGTCACTGTGCTTATCTGGGGGATTGACCTTAGTTTCCTGTTCACGTGTTTGTCTGCCGGCTGCATGCCTCCCCACCAGTGATCTGTCAATCAGTACCCTCAGGCTTACGTTGCAGAGCCTGCCTGACCACATATTTCTGAGTCAGGGTTGATGGAGAGTTCATGACGGGTGAGTTTGATAATAGTGATGCGTTTTTTGCTCGTATATGCGAGTGTATCATTATAAACATTGGCATTGATTTTATCAATATTAACATTCCCCCTCTAGTTGCATTTTTAACTACATTATCTTAAATGCAGTCCCACTTCCTTTAGTGGAAACGGGCTGCATTTTAAAAAAATGCTTTAAAAAAAAGCAATCATAGGCATGGTGGTCTGCTCATCCCAGCGTACCACCATCCCTGTTACTATTCATAATGGGTCACAATGTGCAACCTATCGTATTAATATTCATAAGGTAGGTGGAATTGCAACTCACTACGAAGCAGTAATTTGCAAATCGACCTATTGGTGCAACGGTCAGTTCGCAAAATACGTCACTGGCCTCAAAATGCCATCAGTATTTTACGACAAATTGTACGTACATCTGGCCATTAGTTTGCCTTTTGTAAGCACAAACATGATGATTGGGGAAACAAAACTCAACTAATTTAAACTCCATGTACCTGGGTCACAAAGGGCCTCAGCACTCATGGTGGAGGCCTCGCAGTTGTGGGGGAGCCTCCGCACTGGGGGTGGAATCTCCTCAATCAGAATTTTCATTGCGGAGATTCCGCCCCGAGTGCCGAGACTTCCCCACAACTGCGAGCCTCTGCCAGGAGTGTGGAAGCCCTTTGTAAATCAAGCCCCATATTCGAAAAGACATTTCAGGAGTCTTAGTTTTTGATGCTCTGTGTGTCCTCTACTCTACTCAGAGTTTGTGCATAGTTTAAATGTACAGTGGATGTTAGTATAGAAACAAAAGACAGGTTGGACAGTCTGGCTCTTGCTCATTTATTCTTTCATACTTGGTACTGGAAATTTTAATGAATAATGGACTCTTTTTAATTAGACATATGCTGGCAGTTCCATACCAAGAAACTGTTCTTTAACTGTACAGTGGTGACAAGCGCAGTCTTACATGTGTTAAGAAACAAATCACTTATTTCATCCTCATAATCACGAAAGCAGCTGCTACTGCTGTTGCCCATGGCAACCACTTCTCTAATATTGTGGTAATGCTTTCTTCTGCAATAATTACCACTAAGTCACAGATTCTAATCCTCGAATGAATGCCTAATTTGTAGCTTATGTAAAGAAATCTAGTGCGTGTCTAACAAACTAGCTTACAATGCTATGGAGATCAGAGCAGGGTTCTCATTTGCATTCTATAGATGCATAGGGAAGACTGGTGGCACAATTATCAGTGACGGTATGTTATTTAAAAGCGTTACTGAGGAATGGAACTTGGCTGCAGAGAAGATGGCTGCTCACTGAAACATTTCTGCTGATTGGCGTCAGCAGAGAAATACATAGACAGTGTAAATAGAGAGTGAGGCAAGCATCAGGGGTATGCAAAGAGACCCTTACTAGCTGACGTGATGATCATTAACCCAATCATGATGTTGTCTTGCCCTATGCTACAGCTGCCATTACAGACACAGCACTGATTTTGCCTTCTCTTGAATGCACCTGAGAGCAGGACTGATTCTCCACCGAAGCAATCATAGGGGACCACAAATTGTGACCTGTCTAATGAATATTAATTAGGCAGGTCACTCCACGACTCCTGTTTTTCAGTATTTTGTGAATCAACCAACTAATACATAGGTCTGGTAACAAAATCAGATTATACTCACAAAAGGTTCAGTGCGTAATTTGCAACCACTTTTTATGAATGTAGCCTTTGCATCTCAGACCCCAAGGACCTCAAGATGGGTGTCCCAGAAATGGGCTTGACTTTCCCTACCCCTCGAGTTACCAATACCGGGAGATGGGAAAAATGCACCTTGTTACGAGATAGATCCTAAGGGTGCACTAATAAATGAGGAGTTACGTCTGGAATCTGCATTCCCTGGCTCCGACTTGACTGGTAGCTCTTCACTTTGGCCAAAATCTCTGAATGAAAGCTAATAGATCTTTCCATGTTGATGCATATCACATAATTCTGATGGGGCCGATAAATACTGCTAGTTGTGTGATCAGGGTTAATAGTCTGCTTGTAATGAGGGCCAATGTGTGTGGTTAAGCTGCTACCTCTGTCCTTTGTATGGATTAATGCATTTATTTTCTCAATCCGTTATGTTCTGAGACAAGGAATCAAGGCCCATGTGTGCAAGGGGTTTTGTAGCTGCAAACCCTATGATTCAGTAAAATACAGTGTTTGAAATCACAAAAACCCTTTTCAAATGTAATAAAGCCATTCTCTAACTCCAAAAAGTCATTCCAGATCACAAAGTTGGTTAAGAAATCATGTCCAAATTGCAATTTGGAAGAAGCATGTTAAGGGTGTTCCTTCCAAATTGTGATTCAGTAACCTATGTATAAATGGTTCATGACCGTAATTCTAGGGATAAAACCAGTGACCAGTTACTGACTCACACGTAGGGGTGGTAAATGATTCACAAAGGGGGAAGGGTTCCTCCTTGGACCCCTTGCCTTTGGGAATCGTGGTAGCAGCTTCAGGGGAGCAGGCAGTGTTCCAGGGGACCACTGCCTGCTCTCACTGCAGATTTTCAAAATCAGAAACTTTTTTATTTTTGAAAGCAGCCTCTGTTTCTTTATGGTACTCGGACTGCCTAACAAAAGAAAAAGCTTTTAATACAATCACAGGTGAATGTGGTCTTCTGTCTCTCTTGCAGGCCACCGATCCTATGATTGTTTCAAATCACAGGTGGTCACAAATTGCGACCTGCTTAATGAATGTTAATTAGGTTGTTCATTTTGAGACCTCATGCAATTTGTCATTATTAGTACATAGGTCAATTAGTAAAACAGAATAGTGTTCACAAGAAGTTAATGCAAAATTTGTGAGTGCTTTTTGTGGCCAGTAAATTAGTACACCTGGCCCAATATGTTTATTTATCTACATAATTGTAAAAATCTAAAGAATGTCTGCAAAAAAAAGAAACTATTACTGAGGTACCACGAGGTGCATCTTCTTATTCAAGTCATACTTAGTTATTAATCAAGGCATTTGTATGGAGTAAGGCCACCAGGAAAATGAGGTACAAAGGTGAGCAATGTCTATTTCATCATTAGGTCACGGTTTAAGTAGTTCTTATCATGCACTGCTTTAGAAGACATTGAGAAATTCAGGGCATTTGCAAATATCATTCTCCTACACCATTGCTTCAGTGGCTTAGCTAGGTTGTCATTGGCCCTATTGCAAGCAAAGTAACTGGGCACTCTCACTAAAATGGCATGTCAGTGTGTCAGCTGCCCGACACTCTTGAACCTTTCAACATGCTAGGCATCTTCCATATCAACACTCACTATCACTCTTATACTCACACTATTCTATTTCCACTCCCTGCACTGCATGTGTGCAAGTCAAAACCATAATCTTGCAAACTCTTACCAAAGCAATTAGGTTTGACCCTAGTAAAGTACATGTACACAAAGACAAATCATGCACTGATGTACTCACATATGCACACCCTTAATGCTGCATTTACACAGACATATGCCTTAATTTGTACTCACACAGGCACAACCTTTAACCTGTAGACCACTTACCCTGCACTCACAAAAGACAATGCAAATCCTGCATTCAGATAGGCACACCCCTCAAAATTGACGCAAACAAAACATGGTGGCTGTCCTGAACTCACACAAGGATGCTGCTCACAAAGTTACACCGTTCACATGGAAGAATCAGAGTTGGGGCAGATGGTGGCATGTGGGGCACAAGTTGAAAATTTAGTGCATCAGTCCACGGGTGCAATTCAAAGCGGTTGAGGTAAGCTACACTGAAGCCTGAATGTCCACTGAGGTTATCTAATCTGCCATCAGTCATACTTGGGCCAGCACCTCAGGCTATGTGAGTTCGATCTTTGTGGAATTTTGGGGGGAAGAGTCTTGGCATTAAAAATAAAGTCCAATGTCTTCTAAAAAACAAGGTGGTGGTTTCCTCTGTAGTGCAAGAATATAAAGAAAGGAAGTAAGAAAGAAAGAAAGAAAGAAAAAAACAAACAAACAAACAAACAAAGAACAAAAAAATGCCAACTAAATGTGGAAGGTTTGTGCTTCAATAACAAACGTAAAAAGTAATGCTTTGAACATCTTGGAACAGTAGGAAATGATAAACTATGATAAAGTATGCAGAATGCCGTTTCATTATTGTGCCATGGGTTCGAAGCTTGTAGCAGTGATGTCTGGCACTCTTCTTAAGAAAGGAGAGGTCCATTATCAGTGGCAGTGGAACTGCTTGTACTCTCATCACTCAGTTAGCACTATTCTGTAGTTGCATGTGAGCTGCTGGGGGATGAACTAAAGAAAATATCTCCACAGATTGGATACCTCTGGATGCAGAGTAACACAGAGTAAGCAAGCAAAACACTGTGATTCAGACTACTTTTAATCCTAAAGACCAGCAGTTGTCTGCTAGGCAGAGCCAAATATTGGCAACAAAGCCAAAGGCTGAAGAGGGCTGATCCACTGCCCATTTCTATGTATGTTGCTTTGAACGGCTAAAACAATATGTGAATGACACTCTGGGGCATATGAACAAGCCCCTATCGCCACGGGAACGTCACTTTTTTCGACGTTCCTGTGGCGATAGGGGCTTTGCCTTATTTACAAGGCAGCATTAAGCCACTTAACGTGGCTTAACGCTGCCTTGTAAGAAAGGCACCCTATCACGCAATGCTTAGCATGAAAGGGGAGGGCAATGGGTGTTGCGGTGGGCATTCCACCGCAACACCCATTGCTTCTGACGCTGTCTCCTATTTACAAGGGAGGCGTAAATAGGAGGCAGCGCCAGAATTAAGACCAGGGAAAACCTGGTCCTAACCTGGCGAAGCGAGGAGAAATGTTTCATTTCTCCTCGTTTTTGCTGTTTTCTTGTGTGCTGCGTTGTGCAGCACACATGAAAACGGCAAAAGGCCAATGACTGTTTATGTACAGGAAGGTCCCCCTTCCTGTACATAAACAATAATTTTTAAAAAATGCAGTTTTGCAACTTGTGTGTGTGCTGCATTAAGCATCACACATAGAAGTTACAAAACAGCATTTCAATATTGTTTATGTGCAGGAAGGGGGACTTTCCTGCGCATAAACAATCTTCCCCTGCACGCAGACACCCTTGCACTATGGTGCAAGGGTACCTGCATTGGCGCTAAGCTGCTAAACTTAGTGCCAGTGCTGGGGGAAACGCAGGGCTGCACCATATTCTTGTAAATATGGTGCAGCCCTGCGTTTCAGAAGTAGCAGAGCGTGTCGTTAAGCAGGATAATGCAGACGCCTGGGGTCCGGTTCGAAGAGCGATGTAGGGACACTGGAGCCGAGTTTAGAAGGAATGCATTCGAACCGGACCCCAGGCGTCTGCATTATCCTGCTTACGCACAACCTGATATCGCCCTTGTTTTCCCGCACCCGGGTTCTGTTTCGCACTCCGCCTGTTTGGCTCCATGCTACCTTTACCCCGCCGGACACTGGACAGCCTCTTCCTGTTACTCCAGGGTCAATCAACCCTCCTAGCGCTGTGGCACTCCCGCCCCAGCCCTTACTTCATTTTCGCCGTCGGCTGACACGCAGCCCGCGGTCCCCTCCTACCGTTGTTTCCAGCGTGGCGCTACATCCAGCGCCTGCCTGCCTAGTTGCTCCCGCTTCCCGCTCGCCCCATACCGGGTTGGAATTATCACCGGGTTCCGGGGTCCAGCACTCCTCCAGTTACTTTCGCATTTTACCCATTCCATCAGAATCACCCGCATGCAACCGGCCCCCTGCACGCAAGAACTTCCCTCTCATAGAGATATTGATACTCTCCACCGCAGAGCTACCGAACTAACCCTGAGCATCCACAAGTCCATTCTGGATCTAAAGGACCTCCTGCACCTCACCGAACTCTCCTTCTCGAATCTCTGGCTCTCGCAGAACGCTACCCCCCTACACTAAGCCCCTCCTTCACCCACTACCGCTATCCCTGAGACACTCGCGCCCCCACAAGCAACCTTGCCACCTCTCGGAAGAGAAAGTTCTTGCCCTCCTCCTTACCTACAAACCTACCCTTGGCACGCCTAACCCTTTAGACCTCACGGAGGAAGAAGTGGCAGACCTCCTCATTAGCTACGAATCTGCCTTGACAACCTCATGCCCCTCAGACCTGAAGGATGAACACCCTATCTACACGGTTGCAGCCAACCCCAACAGATCAGCTACCCTCCGCGTCAGAGGGGTGGTCAATAGCAACCTAGCGAGAGTACCCATCTCTGCACCTACCCATGACACTCACTCCGACCCCTCTCTAGCCGGACTCCTAATTAACTGCCGCTCAGCAGTAAAGCATGCCTCTGATGTCGCCGATCTCATCCTGAGCCAAAAATCGGACATAGCGATCCTGACTGAATCTTGGCTCAAGGAATCCTCATCGCCCTACCTAGACCTCTTAGTCCCGCCCAATTACAACATCGTAAGGCTGGACAGGCATTCAAAGAAAAAAAGGGGGAGGCATCGCCTGCATCTACCGCTCTAACCTCCTTGTTACTGAACTTCCGGCGGACCCTACAGACTCCTGCAAATACCTCGCACTCTCCATTTTCAACAACACCTCCCAACTATGCAGACTACACATCTTTTACCACCCCCCAGGCAAGAATGACACCTTCACTGACGTCCTCATGGAAATCATCACAGCCAAGTTTCCCCTAACTCTAATGACATTTTCCTTGGCTACTTCAACTTGCATTGGAACGATCCCAAGGACCCTCAGGTCAACGCCATCAGAGACTTCTTGGCCGACCAAGCCCTTACCCAAGCCTGCTCTCTCCCTACTCACGTGAAAGGCGCCACCCTAGACTGGATCATTGCTAAGGAATTAGCGGTCAAACTTATCTCTATTGACCCATGTGATTGGTCTGACCACCACGCTATCACCTTCCTCCTGCCTAGCACCCGCAAGACATGGACACCATAACCCGTGATTCCCAAACGATGGGTTAGAGACACCAAGAACCTTGATCACGGGAAACTGGCTGCGCGCTGTGAGACCGACCTCCCCCCTCTCCCTCAGTGTACTTCGGTCAACAACATCGCGGATCATTATTCCTCAACTATATCCGACATTCTTGATGACCTTGCTCCGCTAAAACTAAAAAGAACCCAGATCAAAGACAGGAATCCCTGGTTCAACGGATCCCTCAACAAGGAGAGGAGATCACTTCGACAGACTGAACGAAACTGGAAACAGCACCCGTCAGCAGCCCATCTAAAACTTCTCCGCCAGGCCAGAATTGCCTACAATAGGAAAATCCTCAACTCTAAAAAAGAATTCTTCAGAACAGAACTTGAGAACGCCAAGAATAGACCTCGCAAGCTATTTGATTTGGTCAAACACCAATCCAACAAACTAGCAAAAACCTCCAAAGAAACGCCTAAACCCCTAATATCATGCGAGGAATTTTCATCCTTCTTCTGCGACAAAATCTCTGCCCTAGGAAACGAACTTATGTCCGCAACTCACTAACAAAATCTGTCGGCTCTACCTCTTCTCTCCGCGCTGTCCTTCCAAACTTCACCCAAAAACCAAGCGCACTGGTCCAACTTTAAAGTCTATGACGAACACTCTATCTCGAGAATTCTAGCCTCCTTAAACCCGAACAATCACTTCAATGATCCTCTCCCCTCTAACTGCCTAGCTGCCGGCTCTCAGGCTATCATCCCTTCCTGGCAAAACCAAAGGGGATGATGGACGGAGTGTTGAACATTGCAAGCACTCACCCCCAGTCAACTGATCTGGGTTTAATCCATCATCATTCTTTAGCTCACTCTGCCACCCCAGTTCAGACATGGCTATATGCAAATCAGTCTGACCCCGTGCCTCATGGGAACAATCCAGCCCGAACTGCCAAGCCATGTCTTCCCTGGACTGGAAACATGCATCCTGGGACCAGTTTCGGGCTCACAGCCCTCATCAGGCAGGCTATCTTGAATCCAGTGGCAAAGTGAGCAAGGGACCCACGTCTGGGCATACCCTGCCAACTTAGGGCGAACAAAGCAAAACCAAAGGGGATGATGGACGGAGTGTTGAACATTGCAAGCACTCACCCCCAGTCAACTGATCTGGGTTTAATCCATCATCATTCTTTAGCTCACTCCGCCACCCCAGTTCAGACATGGCTATATGCAAATCAGTCTGACCCTGTGCCTCATGGGAACAGTCCAGCCCGAACTGCCAAGCCATGTCTTCCGTTCCTGGGCTGCAATAATCAACGCTTCCCTACTACAGGGTTCAATACCTGATTCTCTTAAAGCTGGCCAAGTTGTCCCCATCTTAAAAAAACCTACACTGGATCCTGCTTCCGCCGACAACTATAGACCCATATCAAACATCTCTCTCCTAGCCAAAGTTCTGAAGAAATGTGTGCAACAGCAGCTGAGCCTACACATCACCAACTTCCACCTTCTAGATGACTTCCAATCCGGGTTCAGACCTGGACACAGCACTGAAACCACCCTCCTCCACATCGTGGATGATGCCCTCCAAGCCCTCGACCAAGGCAAAACCTGTCTCCTAATCCTCCTAGACCTATCGTCGGCATTCGATACGTTTAACCACGAAATACTCCTTGAACGCCTCAAACTCAGGATGGGTTTGGATGGCACCGTCCGTGAATGGTTTAGGTCCTTCCTCCAAAATCGATCACAGAGAGTCCTCATCAACGGTAACCTATCCACTCCCTTTCCGATCACGGTTGGAGCCCCCAAGGATCAACCCTTTCCCCTACCCTCTTCAATCTTTACCTTGAACCGCTCACAGAGGTGCTACGCACCGCCAATATCTCCTACCTCATGTACGCCGACGACACACAGATCTACATTAAAATCTCTTCCCCTGAGGACATTCTCTCCTTGAATGAGGCCTTGAAGCTGACTGTCCACTGGCTCACCGCCAACCAGCTTAAACTTAACGCAAATAAAACTGAATTTCTTCTAATCTCCCTACCCAAAACCAATCCAGGAATGGATCAAGGCTATCACAGCGTTAAACTGCCCTCCTACCATTGTGGACTCTGTGAAATCCCTTGGAATAACCCTTGACGGCAGCTTGAACATGCGGGGCATATCAACTTGATGGCCAAAACTGCCAGATTTCACCTGAGTTACCTAAGAAACCTGAAACCCTTCCTCGACACTTCCGACCTAAAAATGGCAATCCAGGCACTAGTCATTTCCAGACTGGAATATGGATGCTCTACTCTTGCAGGGCTACCAAAGAACTCTCTGGCCCCACTGAAAGCCTGCCTCAATGCCGCCGCCAGACTCCTAACTGGCTCAAAGAAATTCGACCACATCTCTCCCCACCTTAAAGCTCTGAACTGGCTTCCCCTTGAGGCCAGAATCCAACTTAAACTGGCCTGCATTACTCACAAAGCTCTTTACTCCAAATCCCCTGCATTTCTCGCCCAGAAACTCGTGATATCCAGAGGAGCCAGAAACTCCCGATCTGCAAGAGACCTTTTGCTCCAACCAGCACGCTTCCGGAAAAAAAAAACCTACAATCGGGCCTTCTCGGGGGCCGCTCCAAGAATTTGGAACTCTCTCCCGCCATCAGAAGACTTCCGTCTATGGCACGCTTTAAAAAGGAGACCAAAACTTTCCTTATGGGAAAATTCCTCGCATAACAATCACTTTACAATCACCTCAGCGACATGTTCCACCCACCTCTTCGGCATTATCCATGGCTTTTTACGGATGATACCTACCCTGCACTCCTGGGCATCCCACCCAAGAGTTGAGACGGCGTGCCTTCTTTTATAATGTATCTACCTGTTTTTGTATCCCAAATATATCCGGGACTTTAGACTGCTTCCTTTCCTTGTATAATGTATCTACCTATCTTACCCAATTGGTACCCTCCCCTCCTAATTCTTTTGTATACCACCCTTCAATCCTGTAAAGCGCTCTGATACCCTCACGGGTCTGGTTCGCGCTCTATAAAACTTTAAAATAAATAATAAATAAATACATCGCAAGGATACTTTTTATTTTAAATAATAAGCATCTCTAATAGGATTAGCATTGGAGGCACTTCATCTGACACCGAGGGTCCCTGCATGCTGAGACTTCACCACGGAGCGGTATGACATCTCCGTGAGGGGTCCTACATTCTCTGCCGCCAGGTAATGGGGTTGAATCGTCCCTTGTGGGGATTCTTGGCTTCACACTTACACACACTCTAGGTGCACACAGAGTAGAGTTCGCATTAGAAGGAGTATGCCTGATTACAACCTTGTCTTATATGTCTGCATATATATATTGTTTTAGCACTATGGTCGAACTATATCTACTATTTACTGTTTTGATGCTTGTAATCACTTTCATCTGCCGCTGTCTACTGAATATCGCATCACTTATTTTATACAAGTATATTGTTGGCTCAATAAATATATTGAAAACGTCCCACTATGTATTCTCTGCATATTTCTCTGAGAACAAATAATCACAAGTGACTGAGCGAGAGATTCTGATGTGTTAACACGATCCCTGAGGGGTCAGGGTTGTCATGTTCAGTTGTATCCAGAAACCATTCGCTCCCTAGCAGGGTTTGCGGGGCTTATGGTGGCACTGTGAGCTAGCTGGTTCCAGGCCAACATATCCTGCGGGGGTGCTTGGAATCAGTCTTGGTACCTCATCCAAAGGTTAGGTTGTCCAACAAATGCTCAGATCCTATGGATTAGTGGGAACTACACAATATGGCGCCCAATGTGGGTTGGGTCTTATTTAACGGTCTACTTGAGTAGCTCAGTTGTGCTTTCTCAGAGACCCCTACCAACCTCCAAACCGGAGAAGTCCATGGTGGTAGGGAAATCCGCATCAGCTGAGTAGGTATAACCTATGTAGTGGCTGTAGGTAATTCATGCTTGTAAGATAAAAAAACTTCCCACATTATGCTTACCCTATCTTCATAAATTAATCTATTAACTTACTTCTTCTTCAAAAAACAATGTGTGTATATGGAGAAAACGGAGAAAACATTGGAGAAGAGGTAAAAGCTCTAAATATTACAGACAAATGCAGACATGCCTTTACAATAAAATTATTACAATATGGACTCCCGGCAATGGATGGAGACATTACCTTCATGGTTGAGGAACATGAAGCATTCAGAACAGAGGTATTCTGTTCCTGGGTTATATTCCCAGCTGCAAATGCCAATACACAATTGTTTCACAATTAGATTGAAGATAAAACACCTGAGGAATATATTCCATACGTAGACATAGAAATTCCTCTATCTTACCAAGAGTATATAAAATGGTTTAAAGGCGCCCTACCCCACACTACAGAAAACGTGAGACTCGGTCCACTCAGTAAAGAGGCAGTGACATGGTTGGTCTTAGCTGCATACACACCAATCCTAACACTGCTGACTTAACTGCAGCAGAATTGCGTACACTATACAGAGATCTAGTAAGGTTTGCAGAAATCTTACACAGTTCATAATGCAAACACTCCTGTTAATCCTGTGCAGACTGCTCAAGCCCTGAAACCACAATTGACTACCACGGGTGTCAGTCTACAAACGCTGAATGCCGTTGTGGGGAAGATTCCCACCAGTCAGGAGCAAATTCCATTCTGGATATCACAAAAACAAGCCAGCTTGAAGCAGTATTTCCCTGAATGGGCCCACAGGAAAAACACAGAATTTTAACAATTTGCTTGCCAATGGAGATGGCTCCCCCAGTGGAAGATTGTGCCACTTGGGGTACATTCTTCGCTGCCATTTATACCAGAACTCACTGGCTGTCTAGCCTGAGTTATTGAAACAGGTACAGAACGAGTATGGGGCAGCACCTGCCCTGGACTTGGGAATGAAACTGATGGGCAATTATGCCGCAGTATCAGCCATTATATTAAGTAACATAAGGGGGGAGGCAGCAGCATTAGCTATACATCAACGCCTGAGGGAGTTCACTTCTGCACAGCAGGAATTGCCTAAAATTATTGAGGAAACCTATGCTACGATAGGTAGAGATAATTTGGGAGCCAGACCTGGGAAACCACAGGTTAAGAGTAATTCTGAAAAGGACAGCGCTAAGCAAGCACCCGATTCTTTCAAGAAGAAAAAAATAAAAACAAAACACAATCAAGGGGTGGGTCCCCTCAACAGGAGACCACTGAAAAGAAATACAATTTTAGAAACCATAATAACATTAGAAAGCAGGATACTGATACACGTTCCTCTCGTTCCTTTCAGTAGTTATCCAATACACGTTTGGAGAGAGGTGGACAGTCAGGGCGCAGATCGGAAGAGCGAGTGAAACCGAAGAAGGAATCACAGCGCTCATCAGACTACACCATTAAAAAAGTAGGCAAACCAAAAAATACCAAACCTCAATTAAAAAAGTAAAAAGTAGCTGTGATTAAAATAAAACATGTCCACGCTACTGAGGACTCTACTTCTGAATGGGGAATGGGCAGTGACGATGCTGGACAGCGCTGCAGAAGTCATAATAGCTCACCGAAACCTGATGAATTATCTGGCAGCAGTAGTGCTGAGTGAGTATATCACGGTGGAAACACCTGACACTAGGGTAAATGTTCCCCATTGTTTATGCAAAATAACACTCCAATTGGAGGGGGACATACCCAGAAACAACAAGCCTCTCTTTTGGGAGAACCTGACATATGGTTACGACATTCTTTTAGCTGAAAAGGACTGGCCACCTGAGTTCATAATGGAATGCCCAAACAGGGAAACTGTAATATTACCAGCTTTCTCTGACCTCGTTCCGGAATCAATTAAACATTCTTATGCCAAGGAGTGGGTGGGATGATGAGTCACCTCATCATGAGATCCCATTAAAATCAATTCCTCAACCCCAGAGACAATACCCAATAAAGTATGAAGCTAAAACACAAGTTAGGGAGAACCTAGAACAACTTGAATACCAGGGGGTGATAGAAAATTGCACCTCATCAATGAATAATTGCTTGTTTACTGTAATGAAACCATATAATTCATACCGTCTAGTTTTAGACTACCGGCATTTAAACATATCTACTCGCATATTTGCAGTACAAAATGCACAGAGTACCGCACTAATGAATAACATTGTGCGGAAAAAATACAAAACAACATTAGATATCTCAAATGGATTCTTCTGCCAGAATATAGCGCCTGAAAGCAGATATCTGACAGCATTTTCAGAGCTAGGTTCACAGAGGCAATTTTTGCCATTTACCTCAAGGATATAAGAATAGCCCTGGGCTGTTTTCAGCTAGAGTGACAAAGTAACTTCCAAATATTGATGCGGAGGCGTTGTCCTATGTAAATGATATTTATCTGACAGACGATGAATTAATGGAAAACTTGAACAGAGTAGACTATATCCTTCTAAGGTTTGCTAACCTATGCTACAAATTTAATTTTAAAAAATCAAAAATTGCCCATCTCAATATACTGTTTCTGGGAAATGAGTTTTCAAGTGAAGGCAAAAGCATGGCGGCACATTTTTTTAAATAGATGTGCCTTGCTCCAACCTATGACTTTGAAAAGCCTACAATCCATTCTATGATTGAATTAGACCTGATTTTTCAATCAACCATTGGACACAGGAACATACAAACATTTTACGTTATGCACAAGCTCATATGATAGCTTTCAAACATTTACAGACTCGTGTAGACACAACCAACCTGGTGATCTGCGTAGTCGCTGGACCAACTGGGTACACTATATCACTTTCAGCAAAGGTGATACGGTACCTATTGCATACAAATCACATTTATACACAGACACTGAAGTACGTTTTGCACCCACTGAGAAAATTCTCACAGCAGTACAAACTGCTGTAGTGAGAGAGCAACCACTAGCTCAGGGAAAACGCATAATTGTCGTAACCACGATACTGACCTTAGAGGCCATTACCAAAAGCGATGTTCCAAAACCCAAAGCATTACATCCAAGATGGATACAATGGGATAACTCTCTCACTGCAACACATGTAGATTACAGATTTGATTCTACATTACAAACACAGGCATTTTTGCAGTATGAACAAGAATATCCTGTGCCAAATGAAATAATGCCTCTAGATCGATATGATTACATTATCTACACTGATGGGTCTGATCAGCCTGTCGTATGGACAAGACAAAAGTATTCTGCGGCATATGCACTCATAAAGCGGCACATGCATGGCAGAAAGTGCCATCCTGAAAAAACACTAGGGACTACAGCAGCTGGCAGAACTCAAAGCCCTGATACTGTTACTACAAAATACAGATTAAGAATTCCCCACACTTATTGTGCATGATTCGTATTACTGTGTCCAGTCCTATAATGAATACCTTCACTATTGGGGCCAGAATGGATTTCGAGATTCCAAGGGCTGCACAATCAAGCACAAGATGCTTTGTGAACAGGTGGAGAAGCTGAAAGAGTGCTTGCCATGGGCTCATGTTATCCACACATTGAGTCATCAACGTGTTGACATTCACGTTGCAGGGAATTCCATGGCTGATAAAGCCACTAAAGCAACAGGTCACACTGCTGCCATTGGTGCAATCACTCGTTCTAGAACGAGATTAGACAGAGACATCATGGTGGCTGTGAATGCTGCTCGCAATGACACACACCTGCCGAAAGGCTTTCCACTCAAGCACTCCTTCAAGTTAGATGCACAAAATATTCCGCATGCTCAGATTCCAGGAGTGGGGTAAACAGGTATACCAAACGCTGGTCGCAGATTGGGTTTATTACTAGCTACACATGAGGGTCTGGGTTCAGCGCACACGGGTTACTGCTACAATTTCATTATTGAAGTAGCGCTATTGGTGGCCTGGTCTAACTAAACAGACCAGGGGCTTCATCCTCAAATCTGACGTCTGCCAGCAGATGAAGGGTTCCAATATAGCAAACCCCACAGACACCTCTGTTAATTTCAGAAAAAGCATCTGGCAGTGTCTATTTGGATTGCTGCGCCCCTTTACATTCAGACAGGGCTTACAAGTACATCTTGGTGGCAGTGGATTCATGCTCCAGATTCTTGTGGGTTTGGCCAAAGCGGTCTGCTGACGCCTGAACTGTTATAAAAGATTTGCGAGTCTTCATCGGGACATACCCAATTGGCACACTACATTCTGACCAAGGTCCAGCGTTTAGCTTTCGGACTTACAAAGAAGCCATGGGAAGTTTGGGTGTGACCTTTGGATACTCCTTCCCCTATCATCCCAAGGGAAATTCGATAGTTGCAAGGAAAAACCTTGACTTAAAGTAGTCCTTAACAGCAAGGGTATTAGGCTTGGGTCACAGTTGGGTCAGTCACCTATAAAGAGGGCACTCAATAAAATGCCAAGAAAATTCCTGGGTGGTCCTACTCCATATAAAATCCTGTTTGGAGTGAGAAAGTAGGTCCCAGACCTCGATAATGTCAGCACAGTGGAGGCGGAAACAACATTTGATATCAATGAACATTTGGCTGTTTTATAGTAACTAAACGAATTACGAGATGCACAAAGCAACTTCCATGTAAAACACCACCGCTGGGGAAGTGAAGGTTGTTCCAGCAAAACCTGGCTGGGTCCCGAAGATTGGGGATCAGGTAAAAAAAAAAATTGAGGACAAGAAAGAATTTGGTCCATCTTACAGAGCACCTGTACCTGTCCTGGCTGTTGCAGGTACCAGAACTGTACTTTTTCCACCTCTTGCCGGCCACCGAGACAAAAGGTTTGTCTCAATTGATCTGATCAAACCACACTATGTGACCGATTCTCAACAGTAGGCTGCGTGGGCTCCTGGGTAGCCGCCGTCAAAAGCGCTTCTTATATGCAATATACAACGAGCGATGGAAAGTTTCTCAACAGGAAGCTGCTGAGAGAATGTGCAAGATTGATAGGGTTAATTTAGGAAAGGTTTTGGCTGTGGTGGACAATGGTATGACCACATTATCCTCCCGGATATATTCACTGGGCAACATATTATCTTCTGCATTTGATATAATACAACAGGATATGTCTATTTTACAGCGTGGACAATCACAACTACGGTCCATTGTATTATTAAGCTGGACGCTGTAAACATTACGTTCTGACCATGTGCAGTGGCATTATATCAACAGCACGAGTCTGTTTTCTGCATACAAGCTCACTGAAAGACAGATATTAATGGCACAAAGGGATGCAATATATACCATGTTGCACATTGAAAAGTTAGACCAATTACCTTTCACTGTGGCTGATACACCATCCACAGACTGGATAATCCATGGTTACATCACCCTACCAGTCACGACTTCCCAGTTCCAATATGGTCTACAATACCACCAAGTGGGCAGATATGAAGCACTAGGGGAAGGTTATGTGCATGAATACTGGGAATTACCATTCAGGTTTCGATGCAGTAATGAAGACACAGAAGTTTTCCTTAGTGGTTCCGAATGTGAGGATGCTTTAATTGGGTCCTTAGTATGCAAGAACATTTCACTTTCATGGGGCATGCAACGCTTCAGTTGCGAACTTGTCCTGTTATCTGAAGGGTCCTCTGGCTGCTGAGATCAATCCAGTTTTCAAGCTGCTCTCTAATGGGAGCTATTTGATGCTGAATGATCAAGGTTGCTGCAGAATGGAACCAGGCACCGCTTTTCTGTTAAAGGTTAATTCCATAGTCCCTTGTTGCACACATGTACTGTTTCCACCTGCCAGCACAGTTAGGGACGCAACACTAGGCCTTCGGTAAATGTTTCCAACATACGCTTTGATTCTCTGGGCAAACTGAAAGTCATGCTTTTTCAAAAAGATGTGGCCTTAACATCAGCCAGAGAGACGTTTGATCTCCAGGTTGCAAGGTCCTCGCCCGAGATACAGACGCTACTTCATACTAACTTCCCGCTGCATTTTGGGGAGCTTGTCCACTGTATCTTCAATATGTCTGATACGAAGGGAATAGCGCACTTTTTAAAATATATTGGCTCTGGATTAGTCAGCACCTTTCACATGATTTTCGGGGTTATACCATCTTTAATTCACTCCGTGTTGGGAAGCGTTTTTGGAGGTCTCCCGCTTGTCCTGCTACTTGTGGCGGGAATTTTGATTTTAATTTTTCGACTCAGCAATGGATGTCCTAGTTCAACCCGGAATGGAGACAGCACTGGCTGTGCTGTGATGCCGTGAGCGCATGATACACTGCTTTGGCACACCTTGGCTTTGAGAACTGAATGTCCACTGGTTCTTGTCGTTCAGGCCTGTTTGGCTTCACTGCGTACAACCTGTATTCCGCTGCCTGCTTTACAGCCATGAATGCGTATTGGATCTATGTCTCTGACCACAATCGGTTGTGCCACTGGACATCTAAGTACTGATGGACCCCTTAAAGGCCCATGGGTATTGTTGTCCCCAGCGTATTCCATTGCTGATGAGTGCATTCTTTGAGCCACTCTGGGATGCTTTGGCTCCTAGTGAACTTGGATACTTGCTCTGCGGAACACTTACAGGATGCAGTCCCTCCCTCAGCCGGTCCATAAATCTGCTTCAAGGTGCACCTCTGGGAATGTTGTCTTCTGTTGCTGGCAACAGCGATGTTGCGTCTACCACTTGGAACAATTGGCTTTTTCTGTGTGGTGGGAATGATTTAGCCTATTTTTCATACAAAATGACTACAACAAAAAAAATAGTTTTCTGCTTTTCCAGGCCCCATGGCTTTCTTAGTGCTTGGGAGTTCAAACCACATAAATGACTTTTAGGGCTTTTATGAATATTTTAAAGGGAAGCTTGCTTTTAGATGATTTTAAAAAGTGGTTGGTTTTAGACCTTTTTTAGTTTTCATTATGGCCTGCTGGCTTTTTAGATAGCTTTTATATATCGACCCTTAATATGAGGAGTGGGTGTTATGTGCCCGGGTTAGGCCCATATAGTGAAGCTACGTATTTCTTACATTGTCCTCTTTTGCACAATAACATTACTGCTGTGACCTTTTGCACATATTCGCGTGCTTGACAATGTTGGATTAGTTTCTCTGAAACTACTTCTGGTTACACATCTGGCTTCGCATACTATTATCACAATACCTTGAACACCAAGTACAAGGCCTTTATGCACGAATGTACAAATGCAGTTCTATCTTCATCCATGGGGTGACAGGGTTATCTACATATCCATAACATTGCTAATATAAACGTGCATCACATGGATGCTTTTTATTATAAATAATCAGCATCTCATAGGATTAGCAGAGGAGGCCCTTCAGCTGACACAGAGGGTCCCTGCATGCTGAGACTTCACCACGCAGCGGTCTAACATCTCAGTGAGGGGTCCTAATTCTCTCCCGCCAGGAGTAGGAGTACGGCTTATTATCACCTTGTCTTATATGCCTGCATATATACACTGTTTTATCACCATGGTCGAACTATATCTACTATTTACTGTTTTGATGCTTGTAATCACTTTCATCTGCTTCTATCTACTGAATATCGCAGCACATGTATTTAATACAAGAATAATGCTGGCTCAATAAATATATTGAAAACGTCCCACTGTGTATTCTCTGTATATTTCTCTGAGAACAATTAAGCACGAGTGACTGAGCCAGAGGTTCTGATCTGTTACCACGATCGCTGAGGGGTCAGGGTTGTCATGTTTAGTGGTTGCCAGAAACCATTTGCTCCCTGGTAGGGGGGTCTTATAATGGCACTGTGAGCTAGCTGGACTCTAGGCCAACATATCCTGCAGGGGTGCTTGGAATCAGTCTAGGCATCTCACCCAAAGTTTTTGTTGTCCAACAAACATGCAGATCCTACGTATTAGTGGGAACTACACGTCAGGGCATTCGCCAAGCCTGGACATCCTTATTGCTTCTTTTGTACTTGCGTAGAAGAAAAGGAGGAACACCTGTTGTTCTTCTGTCTATTGTATTCCAAAAGCAAATGGATTGCCTTTCCTTTCACACCAGCAAGATTGTCACCTTGTGCACTTTACAAAACACTTCCACTATTCAGTAAGAGAAAGGAAAGTATAAAGTGGCTGCTGTTGCCATATAAAGTGGGGAGACGGGGGAATGATACAAATTAAATAAAAGCAACTTACCTGACTCTGCCGGCTGCCTTGGTGATCCTCTGCCACGCAGCACGCAGAACAGTCTCCCAGACTCCCCCATCCAATTCCGATGCTGCTCACATGCTATACCAAACATGAGAAAAGCGCCGGAATTGGGTGAGCCACTGATCTGACGCTCGCTCAGGCACAGGGAGTCTGTGCGGTTTCTCCACCCAGTGTGGAATACAGCTGGGCTGGAGAAGCCTAAGTGTGTATGTCGGTTTGGCCGTCCTAAGACGGCTGACCAAACCGACATGTGCACTTATAGTGCCCATCACTCCTCCTCCCTGCAATGGACTGGCCCAGCCCTGTCCTAGACCGGCATCGGCTCACTCAGTAAAATAAAACGATAATAAAAGTCTTTTATTATCGTTTTATTTTTGCTGGCTCGCAGTGGGGCGACGCTCCACCGCCATTACAGAGGAGCCACCGCTGAAAGTAGACACCAGTCTCCATGATTAAGCAGCAATTTGACAGAAGATATAAGCTGACATTTGACATCTGTCTTTGAAAGGCAAAACAAAAATAATTACTCATTCTCCTTCAGGACTAGAGCATACTTATTTTGGGATTGCCGCAGCACCCCTAACCCCCGTCCCCTACTTCCGGCTCAAATGTTGGTAGATGCCCTCTCAGGGCAGTAGGGGCTGTAGTAGTCGGGCCCCCATCTCACAATCCAGCCCCAGTGCATTGCTCCGGCTGCACCACTGGTAGCTAAGCCCATGCATTGCTTAACAGATATTATTGAGCCGTTGAGAATAAACTATAATTTTTTTTATTCTCTGCCAGTCAATATCTCCCCCAGCCTACCCCACAGAAAACAGACCTCATTTCATTTGGTATGTGTGTTAAAGATTTGGTGATATTATTGCAGCCTATAGTACAATACATCATTTATATTGATGAATGGTTGATAAATTTACAACCACCGTGTTAAATTCAGCAGTTATCTTTTGGTAGTAATGTCTAGGAAAGGCCAGTCTCTGGAATATACATCACATAATCGCTGCCTGGCACACCAGCAGGGGAACACACGTCACCCTTAGATCTAAAAATACATTTTATATTTTACAGCTCTTTCAGTGGTGTTACGTGTGCACAGCACTGCTGCTTTTAATGGTGTTACACGTGCACAATAGCCCTGCTGCTTTTAATGGTGTTACATGTGCACAACAGCCCTTCTGCTTTTAATGGTGCTACATGTGCACAGCAGTGCTGCTTTCAATGGTGTTACATGTGCACAGCAGTGCTACTTTTAATGGTGTTACATGTGCACAACAGCCCTGCTGCTTTTAATGGTGTTACATGTGCACAACAGCCCTGCTGCTTTTAAAGGTGTTACATGTGCACATCAAGGCTGCTTTTAATGGTGTTACAGGTGCATAACAGCCCTGCTGCTTTTAATGGTGTTACATGTGCACAGCAGTGCCACATATATGAAATATGTGGTTAAGAACCAACTCTCCAATGCCTAGACACTGTCTCCTATACTTGGACGATGGGGTTAAGAAAAAGATTACCCCTAGGTGTATACCCATAAAAGCAATCTGTCTGGGCAAAGGTACAGCATTATTGGTATCGGAAAGGGTAAGCGAGGGAAAAGACTGAACGTTCAGGTTAAAAAAGTTGAAAAAGAATAAGGTTTAAGGAGCTTCTAAATACCAGTTTATAGCTTCAGTATGATCTTTTGACCGGTTGACAATGTTAAGGATAATTCCTTTCAGTAAATGCCATTAAAGTAGCTGAGCAATCCATTCCTTAAATAAACGTATTGCATTAATTTTGCGCACTTTTGTGAATATTTTAGAGTAACCTTTAAATACATCACAGAAAGAAGTGTTATGAATAAAACAGTATTTAAGTATGCGTGGCACTTTATTTCCTAACTGCTAGCTTTTTACCTGAAAGTACTTAAGACATTGCTGTTGTTCAAGATGAGCGCATCGTGGCCTGATCTGAGCACATGTGGACAGCACTCTGAATGTCAAGTTAGGACCACAAATCACTTAGACATTTAGCTGACAGGGCTAAATGTTTAGACACTATTGAATGGGGTGTGCAACATTCATTGAAGATAACAAGATATTTAAGGGATATTTATGTTACTCGTTTAAAGTAAATTTATTATACTTCTAAATAAATAAAATAATACATAATCTTGATTAGAGGAAAGAACTAAACATAGTTATGGGTTATTCTGAAAATGTCGATTTCCCTAGCCAACTCAGAGTAACTTTTAATTGCAACTCTCAGCAGTAAGAACATCACAAAACATCTGCGATGCCAAATAAACAAAAGGCTCTGATACTAAAGATGCAGCCTCTTTAAATTGATAGAACACGGGGAGAAAGTAGCCTGTGAATGTCGAACGATGAATGGCAAAAGGACCAGCAAATAGGCGTGCAGTATGCAAAGTCAGCTTAAGGTTAGCAAAGAACTTAGGGGCATATTATCAACGGCCAGCGATAATTATCGCTGGCCGTGCTTAGCGATAGATTTCTTATCGCTGGCTATCTCCGGAAATTATCGCCCTGGTAGCGCGTTATTAACAACACGCTTCTCCAGGGCGATAAAAATTCCAGAGATAGCGAGGTTATCGCCGTTTTGCAGGGAACATCGCTGGTTTTCCAGCGATGTTCCCTGCAAAACGGCATAATCTGCTGATACGACCCTGTGGTCGTATCAGCACAATCCACCCCCTATGTTAGGGATGGCTAAGTCGGGATAATAGCAGACGTTAGATTTTGGCGAAAACGGCCGTTTTCGCCAAAATCTAACGTCTGCTATCATCCTGTGGGCTGCCTTGTAAATATCGCGATGTGCACATCGGCGATATTTACAACGTAGCCCATCTGGGGTACGCCAGTAACGCCCACCTTGCATCTCATTAGAGATGCAGGATGGGCGTTGGGGGAAAGGGCGATAGTGCAGGGATTCACGCGATAGCGTGACCTTGCTGATTAGGCGATAGAATTATCTCCGCTTTCCGTCCGAAAACGGACGCTAAAGCGGCGATAATTGACTATCGCCTGGTTGTTGATATGCCCCTTACTTCAATAGGAAGAAAGAGGTATCACAACAGGTGGAATACTTGGGCATCATCAACCACAAGCCACAAGCAGGATGAGGGTCACTTAGTAGAAAGTGAACAGAATGACTCAACAACATGCACATTCTCTAGACAAAGGACGGTAGGATTCCAGGAAAGAAAGATTCAAGTCATCAAGAGAAAAAAGACCAGTCAGGGTGGAGAGAAGAAGAGAAGATGGCAGTTAGGGAGTAGCATCAACTGATTTCTAGGTAGCCAGAAGAAAAATTGATAGTGCAAGAAATCAGCATGCATGTCAAACATTGCATATGTAATGTAATGATGTGACGTGGAAAAGGTTGAAGGCAACCACACAGAGAAAACCTAAAAAGACAAACATCCAATTTCTGTGGAAGAAGAAACGTAGACACCATGGGCAAGGAGAGAGACATACTATCCTCCATCTTATCCTAAATTAAATTGAGTTTCTCTGTGCAGGCTGGAAAAGGCTCAAATTTATTAAAGACAAGGAGGTGCAAATGGTGTGGCACATACAAAGCCTGTCAACCACTAAGGATGAGAGAGAAACACAAGATTCTGAAAGTTGTGGCATTGAAGCAAATGACTGTTTTCAGATTACTTGTCAGTCCACATCCCATGACTGAGGATTAAGAGGCTATAGCTCCTCAGGCCAAGTGAGTGTCAGATTTTGACAAGACTGTGTTGGTTTCCTTCACGACACAGCAAATGCAATGATAGATGATAGGAGACGGCTTGAAGAGGTTTTTGGTCAAAGACATGGGGTTTAGAGGTTTGTAAGGTAGGAGAAGCTGACCTCCCTTATATTTATTGAGACATCCAGACAAAAGAACTTGTGCAGTATGGGTGTAGAGTGTAGAAAAAAACATCCATTCTTGGTTGTCTCAGAAATATAGACCACAGCACCCAGATTGTAAGCTCTTTTAATAGAAGCAAGGCTTAATAGTATGGTCGGCTTGGCAGAGATTTCATTAAATGAGAGGTTTTAAGTCTGTAGGCAAGTGGCTCGAATGGAATGAAGAGTGTCTTGAGCATTGAGAGTGTGTGAGGAAAATTACCCCTATCAACCTACAGACCAAAGGATCCTTGCTGGGTGGATGGAATATAGAGGAAGTTGACCAGTGAACGCACCTTAGTGATAGATGTATACTTTCCATTGTGGTGCGACAGAGAAACCTATGGCATGAAGGGACGTTAAATAGGTTGCTTCTTGATAGACATTGGATCCAGAAGATGTCATACCACATGCCATTGATCGACCAACCCAGCCCTGCCATGATGCTTTACAGGCTCTTCCAATGCCAGGTGGTCAGGACTCAAAAAAGATTTTGTAGTTTCTCATGAAAGGTTTGGGAGTAGGTTCACCATGGCAAGGACTGTAGCAGACATGTGATCTTGTTGGACCAAATCATGGGGATTTCTGCGAGGATCTTGCAGGATCATTGGGAAAGATGGCAACAGGTGAGGAGTGTCCCTCAAGCACTCCTTGAGGGCTGGTTAGCAAGCATGCCAATGCCACAAGGATAGTATTAAACCTAGGTAAGTCAAATCCATGTCCCTGTTCATATGGACCTCGGATGTGGCTCCATGTTAAGGTCACTTACAGTCTAGAACTCCCTGCTTGCCTGTGAGCCATTCTCTGGCACCAGCCTCTTGAGTGTACTCTGGCTCTTTGGTGTAGCTTAGTATAAAAGTCAGACCCTCAGCATCTCTCTACCTGTCTTTGAGACTTCTGAGCAGGAGGCAGCAGCATCTCATAGGCTCCAGCTTTCAAGACATTAGATAAACTGATCTCAGCACTTCGGGCCCGATTCATAAAGGTAAACTTAGACGTTTGGTCAAAAGTTTATGACTTTGGGAGCTCACAAAGGGCATTTACGAGTACTATCTTTATGTCCACACTTGGGCTAGATCTCCATCTAAGTTTGGACCAAACGCCTGAGTTAAACTTTATGAATAGGGCCCAATATTTGCATTCCTGTAGCACTTCATTGTGCTCCCCGGTTTTGAGATGCTAGAACTCGTCTGTCCTAGTGTTCCAGACCTAATGCCTGCTATACAGTTCTTTCTTTAGTACCTACGTCCTGATCAAGATTCAAGGAAGATTAGCTAGTTAGTGAGGTAGGGATCCAGTTTGCATGATTTGCATAGATTTTGCAGTTTTGCCCAAGAGGTCAGCATTGTGCTTACTGTGTCCACTGCTGATCGTCTGTTTACATGTAAAATTACACGCGGTTCACTGTAAATTTTACCATGAATGGCGCATAATTATACTAACATGCTGGAACAACAGAACGTGGGCAGCTGTTCACGTTTTTTTTTTTTTTGCACTATTTATTTGTTTGTGGGAAATGTGCCGCTGTGTCAAAAATTTACATGAGGACCCATTTTGTAACTAAAATATAGCGCAAAATTACTGATTTGTTTGAGTAATTACTTGTCATTTTTGCCAAGTTTTGCAGAATTCCACGAAAGCAAATTACGAGAATTTCACACACTGCTAGTTTCTATCAAGTAGGGCCACAGAACCCCATCTCTCTCCGTTTTTTCTTTGAATGTGTGACATAATACTTGAAGCAAAGAGTGTTCCAGAACCTTAGTGTGTCCTGGTATAGGGGAATGTTTCAAAATAACAATTTGAATATATTATTTCAATAGTAGCTTTAACAGGCCTGTGTTATCTTTGCTTGGTTTACAGGCACAACAAAATCACAGCCAATGTTGTTTTTCTATGTAAAGCAAAGTCAAGTCGGAGAGGAGATTATCCCTTATCTACAGTATACTTAGTAAAACTTAATAACCCTTATCTAGAGGGCGAGCTAGCCAATAGTTAGTAAAAGCAGACCACATGGTAAAAAGGTCCCATTCTCTGGACTTAGCATGCTGTATTTAGGCTTGATAAAAAAGGGAGGTCACCATCGAGGTCCAGAAATAGGCAAAATGAAGGAATGAGGGCAACTCTATTGGAGATGGAGCGTGATAGGGCCATCCCTGGGTCCGCCTCAGAGGTAGTCATATATTCGACCTTCCCACTGGTCACCTGGGATGAGGATGTGAAGTAGTAGCCCTTATATTCTGGGACCCTCACAGAAAACGTTCAGTTATCTAGAAGAAGGAGTAAACCCCAAATTGTTCTAGCTGTTGGTTAAGAGTAGACCCTTGGCGTTTTAGAGATAGATCTTGATTTGGAAATGGGGCTGCAAGTGCTTGCTCTTGATGGAGCAGGGAAAATAAAAAAATTTAACCCCTAACAAATTTTATAAATTATTAATAAAATGTTCGTTTAAATGTATTAATCAACACTGTATGTGTGGGAATGGTAATATGCCAATGTGTGTGCTAAATAATCTATTAATGAATGTCCGTGTGTCTAATTATAACGTAAAAATAAATGCGTACTAATAAAAATAAATGCATGTTATTGTGCTTCATAGAAATAAAACGTGTCGTTGCAAAAACAATAGTGATGGTAAGTAAGGAACAGCTTAAATGTTGCTTTCTGCTAGGTAATAACTAATTGGGGTACGTAGATGACGGGAGGGAAACGAAAGGGCTATTTTTCTCTATTTTAATTATGTTTTGTTTACCTCAAATTAGTGCTTCTAAAGTATAACCGAGTGGCGAGATAAAATGGCCGCCAGTGGGAAGATGTGCGCAGGCGCAAGGGAACACATGACACGGGATGAAATTGGAGAAAGCTCAACCTCGTGGTGTAACAGAGAGGCTAGGATGCAAGAAATGGTCAAGGCTGATGTGACCTAATTGAACTGATAGCGTGCCGTGATGATCAGCAAGAGTCCCGTGGGAAACCAGTTTAAGAGAAAGGACAATGACTGCGGAGTTCTCGAATGTATCGAAAGAAGTTACAAATGAACTGATCGAAGCGGACGAAAACATGTTTGAGCGTATGGGAAAGGAAATGATCCAAGGACCATTGAATCCAAGAGAACTTGATTAAAAGAATGAAAATGATGACATGCATGGACCAATGAAAGAAAAGCGTGATATTAATGTTGCAACAATTAGTTAGCAAAGTTAGAATTAGGGTATAAGAGGGCCTACTCTTAGTGGGAGGGGGTCAGTTCCAGTCCATTCCAGAGTCGCAGAGAGTCGTGTTGGTGGCTTCCAGTGCTGGGTGGTCCTGATCGATCCCTTACTGAGCGGGAGATGCTGAAAGACTGTTAGATGAGACGGGTTGCAGATAGCTGATGCTGACGAGCTGAAGTTGCTGTTGCTGTCTTAATTTTCCAGTTGAGTATGAGAATCAGGCTATTTCTAATTCTTAACTTAGGTTAGAAATCATTAGGCTAAATTAGGAAGTTAGGCAGGTAATTAGGGTTTTGGCTTCATGACAAAAATTTCCTTTCCGCATTAAATTGATTATGTTTAATACATTTTTGAATTAATAACGAATGATTTGATTGAATAAAGCTTAAATTCTTTTTCATGCTTTTAAAATTTATATAAAATTTAAGATTCTTTAAACCAAAATGACTCAGTGGTTATTTTCCTAAGTAATTGTGACATCAGAAATTGGTTATTGTGATTCAGCTGGTCTTAATCACTATGAACTAATTTTTTTACCTGAATGATTCATCGACAAAACAATGAGCAGGAATATCTTAAGAAATAACTAAAAGAAAGCGACAAACTAAAGTAATAAGATATCCCGGCTCTTCCAGCGGTACATAAATGGTGTTCTCCATTTAGTTCTCATGCTTCTCCTAGGAGTACAGAATTTCATAAAGGTGTAAAGGAAATCCAGGTGTGTGTGTGTGTGTGTTAGGCGATGTTTATGGGCCCCATCGTCATGTGGATGTGAGAAAATATAGTTTGCCCCTGGATGACCTATAAGTAATTTAGGAGGAGAATAGTTTTTATTGTACGCGCTGCATCAGATTTCTTGGTAGCAGAGTTATGGTTTTCTATAGATTAGTTTAGTGATTATTGTTTATTGATTATTGATTATTTTTGATGACTAACACTATATGTTGAGTCGTGTTATGTTATATGTGAGTTTTCACGCTTCTGGGATGTAGGAAGTGGAACACGTGTGGCAAGAGAAGTCACATGGAATTTGGTACATGGTCTGAATTCATTTTGGTAATAACGCAGGTTGTGTTATGTTAGGGTTTTCTGTGTGAAAAGTGTGTAATTGGAATAGCAAATCACGTTTACTTGTGAAACTTTGGCCTTAATTCTCAGGAGCCTAGTCTCCACATGTGTCTTATCCCCAGAGAAACGAGTAAATTGTTTGTTTGAAAGAAGGGTAAGGTAGAGGGAAGTGCTACTTTATCGGCGAGAGTACATAATTCTGTGGTAGGGTAGAGGTAAGCGCTGCCTACTGGAAAAACAAGATTCTTGTGTAAAAGGACAAAGCTGTCACTTTTGTTTAGCGAATCAGACTATGGAATTGTTTTAATTGTTGTAACTAACAAAGAAACGGCGAAAAGAAAAATTGCCGATAAATTTTGTAAAGGAGGGGTAAAGAGTAGAAGTGACGTGGGACAGTGCCACGCTAGGATTGGATAGTGCGCTAGTCACGTGAACCCAGAGCAGGAGTGACGTAGAAAAGTGCCGCGCTAGGATTGGTTGGTTCACGGACGAAGAAAATTGTTCTGATTGGTACGTTAGTGTGAGTCGCGCTGTAATTGGTTGAAGTTCCGTACACAGAACAGCGTTAGAGTAAAGAGAAAACAAATAGAAAACATGCCGTATTACGAGTATGAAAGGGAGAGAACGTCATGGACGACGAAATTGAAGAATTTCTTTAAGAAAGACAAAAAGGTTGTGACTAGAGAGGGACAAATAATTCCTCCGCCGAAATCAGCAGCTTCACATATGATGCTGAAATATGGATATCATACGTGCATATGGTTGGAAAACTGGGCAAAGTATACGAAGAATGATGGTGCTTTAGCTTTCCCTGAGAATGGTTCATTTAGTGTAGCGGTTTTGCGAAATTTGCGAGAAAAGATGACAAATCTAGAACCTAGACGTAGACCGACACAGTTTGAGGCTTTGACGGAATGGGAGGATGAAATGTATGAACGAGAGAGATTCAGAGGAATGAGAGATCCTGAATTTATGCCTGGAAGAATGTGGGGAATAAATCATGAAGACAGGATAAAACGATGGAGATGTGCTAACATGACAGGAGGTTTGTTTCCAGCCTTTACAGTTGAGGAAGGGAATAAGAAGAAACGGACTGAGAAAAAGAAACATATGGAGAGGGAAAAGTATATGCATGAGAGCGAAACGGATGACGAGTTACTGGAAGATATTTTAAATAGAAATCCACCTCCGTACCAGCAGAGTTCTACAGTGGTGACACCAAATGCACCGCTAATAGAAACTATGCGAAATAAAAGCCCGGAAAAGAGAATTGAAGTAAATAGGTCACAAGATCAAATGAAAACTTCTCAAAATGAAGGAATAGAAAGCGACAATGCAAGCGAATTAGTAAAGACCACAAAAGAACTAACTGAAAAGATTAGAGAATTAACGAAAAATATGGAAGCAGTTACTGTGCCTGTAACCATAGGTCCAGTAATACCCATTTTTGAGAATCAGAAAATTGATGAACGATCTTTGGTAATTCCCATGAGTTCACAATTTCAGAGAGAAAAAGAAAGAATGGAACAAAGTCCAAGTACAAGTAATTTGGCTAGTACTTACAGACCAAGTCCACCTACAAATTTGACTGTGAATGAGTGCAATGGTAGGAAAATGCATATGGTAACAGAATCTGCAACAGAAACCCCTGAAAAGAGTGGTAATTGGATAGAACTAAATAATACACCCATAGGTCCGACTCCTGATGAGTTAAATGAGTGGATGAAGGCATTTAAAATAAAAGAACCAGAAGAAAAACCATTAGATGTAATTAGATTAAAAATTGATATGGAAGAATTAATTCTAGGAACGATTGGTACCGAAAAGATAAAAAATTACCAGGATGATGAAATAATGTTCCTGTGCAAAAGTATTACATGGAGGGCGAAGAATTTACATGACAAACTAGAAGAAGTAGCCAGTGAGATTGGAATAGACTTTGTGAAAGTGAAAACGTTGCAGAAACCATACAGAGTAGACTTTTGTGAAAAGGATATTGAAAATTTGAACACGGCAGGAAGGCTGACACAGATAAAGGAGTTAATTGTGTTGTTGAGAAAATGGGGTGATGTGGACAGATGGAAGGTTAGATGGACAAAGAAGAATGAGAAACCCACAGACAAAGGTTCATTGGCTTTTATGATAACTGAAAAAGAATCTGTTGCCAAAGAATAGCCCATGAGAGAAACTCCAGGTGGTAGTTATGTGCATGTTCCCTGGACTAGGCAGGACATACTGTCATTTACCAATGATTTTCCAAAGTTAAGAGAGAAGCCAGTTGAGTGGTACCGACAAGTAGAGAGGTTTGTAAAAGTCTCAAAAGTGTTGTGGATAGATTTAGATGGATTGTTTGACATAGTGGTACCAACAGATTTGTGGTCAGAATGTAAGATTACAGTTGACTGGCCAACTACAGAATATCCAAGAGATCCTAAGACAGGAGCTCCAGGTCCTGATGTGATGAAGAAGTACGATAAGGTGATTACATTTTTAAAGAATAAGATTCCTCCTAAAGAGACAGATTGGGTAAAGATTGATAGAACTACACAGGAAAGTAAGGAGTCTGTACATGCATATTATGAGCGATTGTTATTGGTTTTCAAGCAGTATAGTGGTTATGAGGAATTGAGTGAAAAAGACATGAGTCATTTTGTATACCGATTTGTGTTTGGCCTGAAACCAGAAATAAGTGATATGATTAAACAACACATGATAAACTGGCAGAATGGAAGTGTAGATAAGGTACTGAGGTATGCTAAGTATTGTAGTGATGAAATAGAGAGTAAACAGCGTAAGTTGAAAGAGAAAGCAATGTGGGCACAGGTGAAGGTGGCAGAAAAACAAGAAGCTCAATTGGACAATAATAATGGGAATGAAACAGGACAGAATAAAATGCGACCGAACATAGGTAAAGGAAAGGGTCAAGTGAGTCTAGAAGAAGCAAAGAAGAAATGGCCATGTCATAATTGCGGAAAATTAGGGCATTGGAGAAATGAGTGTAAGTTCCCACTTAAACCTAATCCGGAACATCAATCATTAACTCCACAGGTGCAGAATGAGGTAGTTGTTCAACAAAGTCAGGTACCGCAACGACCACTTCCCAACACTGTTAACCAACAAAGATACAGTACAGAAACAGGATTCTACGGAGGAGAGCAGGTAACACAATTGCCACGAGCAGCAAATATTTCTCAGTATTGGTTGCATCAGAGTGAGGATGACCCGGATGAAAGATTCTGACGGTGCGCAGGAGAGAGGAAAGAGTGCGTGCTTGGCGCAACTCTAGAGGTAGATCAGTCTGGTCCCTTTGTGGATGGAGAAGTGAATGGTGCAAATGTAACATTCCTTGTCGATACTGGAGCTACCCGTTCTACTGTTAGATCAGTGGAAATTCCAAACCTTCCTCTCTCAGGTGAATACATCCAAGTAGTAGGAGTAGCCCATCAGCAGATTAAAACCCCACTTACTGAATTGGTGGAAGTAAAAATTGGTACTTTTAGCAAAATGCATAAATTTGTAGTGTGCGATTGTAGTCCTGTAAATCTTTTGGGTCGTGACCTCTTGTGCAAGATGAATTGCACAATTTATTGTACACCAGATGGAATTGGATTTCAGACTTCAGATGAAGATGTTTTGTATAAAGTAACTTTGATGAATCAGGAACCTGAAACGAATGGTTTGTTTCCTGCATTTGATGCAGAAAAGCTTCCAGAAGAACTAAAAAGTGCAGTAAAAGAAAGTGTGTGGGATTTTACAGGAGAAGACATTGGATTAATGAGAGAAGTGGATCCCGTAAAAGTGACAGTGAAAGAAGGGATAATTTACCCGAATACGCCACAGTACAAATTAACTCCAGAAATAATTGAAGGAATAACTCCTGTGGTAAATAAGATGATTGAACAGGGAATTCTAAAAGAAATCATGAGCAGTCCATGTAATTCACCTATTATGGGACTGAAAAAGCCGAATGGAACATATAGAATAGTACAGGATTTGAGGAAGATCAACAAAATAGTTGTACCCTGTTGTCCAATAGTGCCAAACCCTGCAGTGATTTTATATCAAATTCCACACGAAGCTGAGTGGTACACTGTGATAGATTTGTGTCACGCATTTTTCTCTATTCCTTTGCATCCAGATAGCCAGCCATTATTTGCGTTCCGGTTTGGAGAGCGTATTTTGGCATGGTGCCGAATTCCTCAGGGGTATACAGAAAGCCCCTCAATCTTTAATCAGATTCTAAAGAAATCTCTGGAAGATTTGAAAATGCCAGAAAAATCAGTGATGGTGCAGTATATTGATGACCTATTGGTGGCATCGAAAACCAAAGAGGCATGTGTAAGTGACACAATTGCCTTACTGAACCATTTAGAGAAAAGAGGACATAAAGTGTCTCCTTCAAAATTACAGTTCTGTCAGAAAGAAGTCCAGTATTTAGGGCATAAAATTGAGAAAGGAGTGCGAAAAATAGCGACAGAAAGAGTAAGAATGATTCAAGGAATGAGAGCACCAATGACTCAGAGAGAGGTAAGAATGTTTTTGGGAATGGTTGGATATTGTCGACAGTGGATAAGTGGTTTCTCTTTGATTGCAAAACCATTACAAAAATTGACCAAGAAAGATGTAAAAGACCCTTTTGAGTTAAACAAGGAAGAAATGAAATCTTTCAAAGAATTGAAAAAGAAACTGTGTGAGGCCCCTGCTTTAGGCATGCCGGATTATGAGAAGGATTTTGAGTTGTACTGCAGTGAAAGAGATGGATGTGCATTTTCAGTACTAGTACAAAAACATGGCATGATGAAAAAACCGATTGCTTATTTTTCAGCTGTTTTAGATCCTATAGCAAAAGCATTGCCTGGTTGTCTGAAAGCAGTTGCTGCTACTTGTGTAAGTCTGGAACAAAGTGAAGGTATAGTGATGGGGTATCCACTGAGAGTATATGTTCCCCACTCAGTAGAAATTCTCTTGACAAGAACAAAAACACAGTACATGACACATAGTCGGCTGACTAAGTACGAAAAGGTCATCTTGAGTGCTGAAAATGTGACCATAGATAGATGCATGAATGTAAATCCTTCAACATCATTGCCAGATGAGGAAAATATAATTGAACAGGATGAAGTAGATCATGATTGTCTGAACGTGCTGGAATATTGCACGAAACCAAGAGCTGACATAAAAGATGAACCGTTAAAGGAATCTGATTATGTCATGTTTGTGGATGGCTCATGCTTAAGAACAAAAGAAGGAGTTTTAAGCGCAGCTTACGCAGTATGCACAGTGGCAACTGTGATGGAAGCGTCTTATCTGAAAGGAATAAGGTCTGCACAAGTTGCGGAACTGATTGCTTTGATTCAAGCATGTAAATTAGGAAGAAATGTACGAGTCACGATTGTGACCGATAGCCAATATGGTTTCGGCATCGTACATGACTTCGGTCAGATTTGGTCACAAAGAGGATTTTTGACATCTGCAGGAACACCTATCAGAAATGGAGATTTTGTTAAAAAGCTGCTTGAGGCGAAACAGTTGCCTAAACAAATAGCTGTAGTGAAGTGCAAAGCGCATAAGAAAAACGAAGATTACATAGCCGTCGGCAATAACTATGCTGATGAGATTGCTAGATATTGTGCAGAGAACATGGCGTCCCTGAACAAAAATAGAGAAAGGGAGCATGTCTCTTGTCCTTTGCTTTTCACTAATACTGTCGAAACATGGGATGAAGTAAGGCAGTTACAAGAAACAGCAAGAGATGAGGAAAAAGATTACTGGATAAAAGCAGGATGTAGAAGACAGGAAAATAATGGTGTGTGGGTATACAGAGATGAAAGACCAGTTATGCCTGATAGCATGATTGCAGACATGGCACGGATGTACCATGGACAAGCTCATATTGGGAGAGATGCAATGATCAGACTTTTTAGACAAACCTGGTATAACCCAAAATTCAGAGTCATTGCTGAAAGTCTTTGTCAAAGATGTCTTATTTGTCAGCAGTTTAACCCAGGAAGAAAAACAGTAGTGAGTCTAGGAACAATAGGACGAGAAGGAGGTCCATTCACTAGAATGCAGTTGGACTTTATCGAGATGCCCCCTAGTAACAGACTAAGATATGTTCTGGTGGTCGTCTGTTTGTTCTCTCGTTGGGTGGAAGCATACCCCACTAGAAGGAATGATGGAACAACAGTGGCAAAACTTATGCTGCGAGAGTTCATTCCAAGGTATGGTTTTCCAGTCACGGTTGAGACAGATAGAGGAACACATTTTCAAAATGAGTTGATCCAATTGATTTGTGAAGCATTGAGTATTAAACAAAAACTACATTGTGCTTACAGACCAGAGGCTTCTGGGGTAGTAGAGCAGATTAATGGCACAATTAAAAACAGGTTAGGAAAAATGTGTCAAGCTACAGGACTCAAATGGCCAGATGCACTGCCTCTTGTTCTGATGACCATCAGAAGCATCCCTGAAAAGAAAACTGGACTCAGTCCCCATGAGATGATCATGGGACGAGCAATGAGACAAGCACACGTACCTGTCAACAAGTTATTAACTATAACTGATGATCTAGTACTGGATTATTGCAAGGGACTGGCTGATGTGGTGCGTTCTGTGTTTCATCAGGTTGGACCGGATGCGACCACTCTTGAAAGAAAACCAGCCCACGACTTGAATCCAGGAGACTGGGTCCGCATAAAAGTCCACAGGAGAAGAAACTGTCTAGTTCCTCGTTGGGACGAGCCACGACAGGTAATCCTGGTAACAACAACTGCTGTCAAGTGTGCAGGAGTGAAAAACTGGGTTCATGCCAGCCACACAATCAGAGTTCCAGAACCTACTGATCGACATGTGAGTCGACGACTGGAAGTGTGGGATAAAAGCTTAACAGCTGGGACAACAAGGATAAGTGAAAGGGTGCCAGAACTTGAAGATCGACCTGAAAGTCGACATCTGGAAACCCCAACGGCAAACACCTCTAGAGAAGAAGAGGAACAAGAAGAAGACGAAGAAAGAAATTCAGAAGTTCCAGAACTTGAAGATCGACCTGTAAGTCGACATCTGGAAATATCTGACACAACTTCAGGATCTGATGATTCAGCTGCAAACTGGGAAGAATTCCGAAAGAGAACTTGGGGTTATAAACCAATTAGAGAAGAAACTGAGCAAGAAATTGAGTTAGATGAACAACCAAGTACAAGTTATGGTGGAAATCCTTCAGAAACAATATTAATAGATGAAGTAGGGAAAGAAGTACACAAAAAGTTAGAAAATCGAGAAGAACCCCGAGGAGCAATAGGGACAGATAGAGAAACAGAAGAACAGGGAAATTTAGAAGCAGAAAGGGAGAAAAACACCAAATCGGAAGAACACCGAGGAGGGACAGTAATAAGGGAAAACAAGAAGGAGAAGACAGATCCACCAGTAGGAGATGACGAGATCATAAGTTTCAAAATAAGAGACAATAGTGAAATAGTTGAAACAGAAACTGAAGAAAGTGGAGAAGAGGAAAAGGCAAAAACTGAATCAAGAAAAAGAAATTGGAAAACAGAAAGAGAAGAAAGAGAAGGTGAAGCCAAAAGGCCAAGAAAAGGAGATAATTGGCCCAACAGCTATATAAGAAAATTGAGATATAGAATAATAAAAACAGGAGACGAAAGTGCCGAACAAGTGAATGAGGTAACAAGTCAAAAGGGACAAGGAAAACCCAGTGGGAAAAGATTACAGAAGTCCAAAAGAACAAAGAAAGTGAATGCGAAGTATAAGTCACCTGAGTGGCTGTATATTGCACTAACAGATTACAAAGAAGAAGAAAACACTCACGAGAACCAGAGACTAAGAATTCGAATGGGAAAAGGTGAGATGCAACAAAACCTGAAGTGAAAACTTATAGTGTTTCTGCCGGACATGACAATTTTACTGGATGTGACAAATCACCGGATGTGACAACGAAAGAATTCTGGAGAGAATTAAAAGAAAGTACCAAGCAAAGACTTTTTGAAAGCAGAGTGGCATCTAAGTAATTTCTGAGGTGTAGTGACACAATTTTCTGAAACATAACAAATAGAAAAAGAAAAAGAAATGGAAAATAATAGGGATAGAAGAGATAAATGTGAGTTTATAAAAAGATGGTGCAAAATGTGCTGCTTTTGTACAGGGTTATTAATGACCATATGGATAGTTTTAGCAATCACAATTCCTATTAGTTTAGCTGTGATAGAAGCAAAGAATAATACTAAATCAGAAAAAGAGACTAATATTAAAGAACCAGTTATCCTAAGAAGTAGTGCAGAGTTACATAAGGATAAGTCAGTAACAGACTTTTCAAGAAATGTTTTTACAAAATTGTTGTATGAATATGTAGAGACAATGGATGTGAGAGATTGTTATGTTTGTATGCAGTTGCCTGCATCAGTGTCAGAAGGTGTGACCTATCATCACTTACCTCTAACTTATGGAATAATATGTAGTGTAATAGCAAGTTTATTTTATAAAACAGGTAGATTAGAATCTTATTATACTGACATAGATAAGATTTTTGCAAACATTCCAGTAGTACCAGAACTTAACAAAGTAAAACCAGCAAAAGTTTTAGGGGAATTTTTTTTAGAACACAGAAAATTAACCTTAGAAGAAATAGTTAGCAACAACCTTACCTGTGAGTTAAAGAAAGAAGAAAAAGTATTTTTAGAAATGGTTGAAGAAAGAAGAATGAAATTTCAAAAAGAAGCAATAAAAGAGGAAGGAAAACGCTTATGGACGTTTGAGGAAGGAAATCATGAAGGGAAAAAGATAAATGCAGCAATGACATTAGATTGGCCGTAAACAGGAAAGTTGTGTATTAGGAGAAATAAGACAGTCTATGACAATTATTTTGTAGGTTCCAGTATCTGCCATGACAATTATCAAATTCTGGGAGGTTGGGGATTCAAAGGTGGAAAAGATCCAATATTTCCAGGTATCTATTATATTTGTGGGAATAGAGCTTATTACAGGTTACCGGACCATTGGTATGGAACTTGCTATGTAGGCCTGGTCTTTCCAAAAATCTTTCATATGGACAGAGAAGAAAAAGGAACATACAAGATGATTAATAGCTTTACACGTAGAAAGAGGGAAAGTTTTTCAGAAATTGTAGGAGATATTTTTGGAGCATTAATACCAGCAGTGGGAATATCTTTGAATGCATTTAAAATTCGGAGGTTATCCACAGTAGTAGATCGTTTGTCTACAGATACTGCGGGAGGGTTCTTAATGGTAAATACCGAAATGGTTGCCATGAGAGCTATGGTGATGCAAAATCGGCTCGCCCTTGATATTCTTTTGGCAAAAGAGGGTGGAGTTTGTGGAATGTTGAAAGTCCAACATTGTTGTACTTACATTCCTGATAAAAGTGAAAATATACAGAAGTATATTACAAATATTACAAATTTGCACAAAGAACTAGTTCCACTGGAGGTTGAAAGTGTTTTGGGAAGACTTGGTAGAGGGTTTTCTTCAGTAGCAAATTGGTTTACCAGAATGGGTAGACTAATGATAGGGAAAGTTATAATAATAGCAACTGTAGTAATATTGTTAGCCATGGTATTGAAAATAGTAATAACATGTATAAAAAGAAAAGTAAGACAAAATAAGATAAAAAGAAATAACAGAATAATGAAAGAAAGAGAGAGAGAAATGGGTGAAATTGAGTTGGAGAAAATGAAAGAAAGCATGTATCAAGAGACTAAAAGGCAAGATGAAGAAGAAACAGATGTGTAAATAACAGAAAGCAAAGGACAAAAGACAGGCTGCCTGAAAAGAAGTATAACTTGGGTTTTTTGTGGTGATTTAAAAATCACCAAAGGGGGATTGATGGAGCAGGGAAAATAAAAAAATTTAACCCCTAACAAATTTTATAAATTATTAATAAAATGTTCGTTTAAATGTATTAATCAACACTGTATGTGTGGGAATGGTAATATGCCAATGTGTGTGCTAAATAATCTATTAATGAATGTCCGTGTGTCTAATTATAACGTAAAAATAAATGCGTACTAATAAAAATAAATGCATGTTATTGTGCTTCATAGAAATAAAACGTGTCGTTGCAAAAACAATAGTGATGGTAAGTAAGGAACAGCTTAAATGTTGCTTTCTGCTAGGTAATAACTAATTGGGGTACGTAGATGACGGGAGGGAAACGAAAGGGCTATTTTTCTCTATTTTAATTATGTTTTGTTTACCTCAAATTAGTGCTTCTAAAGTATAACCGAGTGGCGAGATAAAATGGCCGCCAGTGGGAAGATGTGCGCAGGCGCAAGGGAACACATGACACGGGATGAAATTGGAGAAAGCTCAACCTCGTGGTGTAACAGAGAGGCTAGGATGCAAGAAATGGTCAAGGCTGATGTGACCTAATTGAACTGATAGCGTGCCGTGATGATCAGCAAGAGTCCCGTGGGAAACCAGTTTAAGAGAAAGGACAATGACTGCGGAGTTCTCGAATGTATCGAAAGAAGTTACAAATGAACTGATCGAAGCGGACGAAAACATGTTTGAGCGTATGGGAAAGGAAATGATCCAAGGACCATTGAATCCAAGAGAACTTGATTAAAAGAATGAAAATGATGACATGCATGGACCAATGAAAGAAAAGCGTGATATTAATGTTGCAACAATTAGTTAGCAAAGTTAGAATTAGGGTATAAGAGGGCCTACTCTTAGTGGGAGGGGATCAGTTCCAGTCCATTCCAGAGTCGCAGAGAGTCGCAGAGAGTCGTGTTGGTGGCTTCCAGTGCTGGGTGGTCCTGATCGATCCCTTACTGAGCGGGAGATGCTGAAAGACTGTTAGATGAGACGGGTTGCAGATAGCTGATGCTGACGAGCTGAAGTTGCTGTTGCTGTCTTAATTTTCCAGTTGAGTATGAGAATCAGGCTATTTCTAATTCTTAACTTAGGTTAGAAATCATTAGGCTAAATTAGGAAGTTAGGCAGGTAATTAGGGTTTTGGCTTCATGACAAAAATTTCCTTTCCGCATTAAATTGATTATGTTTAATAAATTTTTGAATTAATAATGAATGATTTGATTGAATAAAGCTTAAATTCTTTTTCATGCTTTTAAAATTTATATAAAATTTAAGATTCTTTAAACCAAAATGACTCAGTGGTTATTTTCCTAAGTAATTGTGACATCAGAAATTGGTTATTGTGATTCAGCTGGTCTTAATCACTATGAACTAATTTTTTACCTGAATGATTCATCGACAAAACAATGAGCAGGAATATCTTAAGAAATAACTAAAAGAAAGCGACAAACTAAAGTAATAAGATATCCCGGCTCTTCCAGCGGTACATAAATGGTGTTCTCCATTTAGTTCTCATGCTTCTCCTAGGAGTACAGAATTTCATAAAGGTGTAAAGGAAATCCAGGTGTGTGTGTGTGTGTGTTAGGCGATGTTTATGGGCCCCATCGTCATGTGGATGTGAGAAAATATAGTTTGCCCCTGGATGACCTATAAGTAACTTAGGAGGAGAATAGTTTTTATTGTACGCGCTGCATCACTCTCCATACTGCTTTACTGGAAATTATTAGTCAGGTGGACTTCTCAGAATCCTTCATCTACTATTAGTCCAAGCTGCTTTCACTCCTAGATACCAGGCGTGTAGCCTCACCAGAGATTGAGGTAGCCAGATTCATCTCCATAAGTGAGATCTGCCATGTGAATGGCAAGTGCTCTAAGGCAAACATAAAATAACATTTCAGATTGTAGCCATAGTGTCCAATGAGGTCTGGACCTTTGACACCAGATGAGGGAGGAAGTACCAAAGTAAAGAAAACAGGGCTCCCCAGAATACTTTCCAGTGTCTGATGTAGTGAGAAAAAACCTAACAGAGTGGGAGCAGCTGACTGAACCCCAATGACCTGAAATACTCGATATGTAAAGTATGAATTCTCATGTAATTCTTCAGCTGTCTTGTGCTTGGAAATAAACAATAATTGCACACGCACATGTCCTAGTTTGTGACAGATTTGCTATGACCATTGTTGAAAAGGAAATCTGAAATTGTAGGCAGGGCTGCCACATGGAGAGGGTAGGCGAGAGGATGGGGCCTAACTGCTAAAGCGGCCGACCTCAAAGCTTGGACACCGGGTTAGAGTCTTGGCATGGCGCTCAACATCCTGTGGTTCTGGACAAATCAATGAATCTCCCTGTGCCTAACAAAATGAATGTGTCCATCTGTAAAGCAACTGGTGCTCATGTAAAGCGTTCTGATACCCTCGGGTCGAGTTCGCGCTATATAAAACTCCCCCCAAAAAATATGTGCTTCTGTTTTTCTTCTATGTCTAATGACATTTTACAGGTAGCTTATTCCAGCATTAACTTATTTTCTGTAAGGCGTATTCTCCTGTGAAGGCTCTTTAGCATGCTATTAACATACTTATCAGCAACGGCCAAGACGTGTTTATTTTCTGGCTTTTTTGAAGAGCATCTCGGAAACACAGTTAATGGATTCTAACAAGCAGGTAGGAAAAACATATTTCTGAAGACTCCAAAGAACGGTGCAACGAACCTCTAGCAGTTGAATAAAATTTTCATCCCACGTATTTTGAAAGCTTTCAAGGTCACCCCAGATTTTGTCTGTGCCGGAGATCTGCGTAACTGGACAAGTCATACAAGTAAATATCTCAAATTGAAACTTATCAGAAAAGTTTTTCCTTCTTTTATTTGTAATCAAACATATTGTTAGCAATTGGGTTTCTGTTTGGCAGCGGTATGCACCCTGTCCAAGCATGAACCACAATCCTGGTCAGGGTAAGTCAGATATATGCCCTCAATTAACGTGTGCTCACACTCTGGTAGCTTGACACAGAGCAGTTAGGCTTAGGGGCGCTAAAGTGCCGGCTGCAAGATGGCCGCCACGTAGTGAGGCTCTACAGGCTGGACTGCCAATCTGTCCATTATCCTGCAATCGGAGCGCCTATCGAGGCTTCAAATTATGAGCAGGGGCTTCTGAATAGCCGCTGGTGCAGCTGAGCGCAGAAATACCCGGCTGGACGGCACCAGGAACGACATCGGAGTCGGGATGTGAGAGCTGCTGGGAGCTGGGAAAATGGCGGCCCCGGCCTAGCCGGGCCGGTGCTGTGGTGGTGGACTCAGCCTGTGGCTGGAGACACGAGGCAGCCCTGATCGTTGCACCCTGACCGCTGCACGGCACGGCAGTGCAGTCGAGAGGACCGGGGCCGGGAAGACTCCAGCTAGAGACCCGTGAGAGACGAGGAACAGCGAGGAGCGCGTGGAGAGACGAGCCCCCAGCGGAGTCCAGACCACCAGAATCCGAGGTGAGCCTGGGAGTGACTAGCAGGGGAACCTTCGGCCGGGAGATCACTCGGCGGGGTGTCGTGGCGGCAGCTGGGAGGCAGACTGCAGGACATAGCTTCAAGTGAACACTGCGGTCCTGCTGAGCCCATTCCTGGTTGGGCCCCCCCGGGCTGATCACACCGTCCCGGGCAGGCAGGAGCGGAACAACATGAGGCCGAGAAGTGCGGCGGGGGTAAGAGGAGACCACGACCGCGGCGTCTGTGAAGGCCTCTCACCCGCCGGCTTAATGGTGGTAAAGCGGCACCACGGGGCACAGATCTCTGCAAGTGGCACTGGTGCCCCAGAGGGCCACCGGACTCCACCATATTGTCGGGCCCGGTGGAACAGCTCACCCTGCGGCAATCGATGCACAACGGCGGAGCGCGCCGGGCCCCCCGTGCCGCAGGGCACAACCACAAGTGAATAGGCCTAGTGCACTGGTGGGCCTTTAGACTCCTCTATGCAGTTGGCCTCTGTGACACAGCAATCCCAGTGAAACGGCGGAGCGGGCCGAGCCCCGCACAGCCAGACACCCGGCTGCAAGAGAAGCGTATCAAGTCGGCGGTACCAGGTCCCTGTCCCCTTGTGACTACCGTTTGCCCAGAGGGGGCCCTGGACCCTGTGGATTTTGGGGCACAGGAGACCCTGGTATTGCCGATAATAGACAGTAGAGAACAGGCCTGGTGTACCGGTGGGCCTGTCAGCCTCCTCCATGAGGTGGGCTCCTACGGGGCCATCCCTGGAACTCTGATAGAACGCACTAGCCCCGCAGAGCGGCAAGACTGAGGTGGCCCGTGGACGCGAGGGACTGACTGCGGCTGGGCCCTGCTGATCTGAAGGGAGGCGAGACCGTGGGCCCCAGCGAAACAGGTGAGAGCCTGCGCAAAGCCCTGAGCACACATCTAGATGGCTCCTCGCAGGCCCGAAGACACATCGAACTGCGCGGGAGAAGTTGAAGGAAAGCGTTGCGGGGAACAGTTGGGAGCCACAACTTCACTGCTGCTCGCACTAACCCCCGCTGGACCAGAACACTGAGGAGTAGAGAAACTGCCCCCCCAGTACGCAGCCCCCGAGGGCACACACACTGTTGCCAGATTGAGCCTGGACCGACTGCATGTGGGCGGACTCCCCTTGGAGGGGCAATCCCCGGTCGCACGACCAGGCTGCGGCCATGGGCAAGGCCGACGCAAGGCAGCCAAAGATCTTATTCGAACAGCGCAAAACCCCGAGAGGAGGAATCCCTCCAGCGGAGGAACAAGCCGTGGCAACCATGTCATTCACTTTGACCCAGGAGCCAAATATCCGCAAGATGTTCGCAGACTTGAAGCACTCTCTTTCAGCCATTGATTAGAAGATAGACTCGATGTCAGACCGACTGGACCGGCTAAAAGACAGTTTCGAACCACGACGAGTGCCTAGCGTAGGTCGAACAGCGGACCTTCGCGCTAGAAGATGAAGGCACAGCAACTCGTGAAAAACTGCTCCGCATGGAGAAGGTGCTGGAGGTCATTAGAAACAAGAATGAGGACCTCGAAGCCAGGTCCAGGCGCAATAATCTGCGCATTCTCGGAATACCTGAAACTCCAGCAATGGTCTGAGTGGAGGAATACGTGGACGACATGCTGCGATCACTGTTTGGTGAGGCCCTATCGGCAATGTGCATCGTAGAGAGGGCCCATAGATCCCTTGGCCCAAGGCCTCCTCCGGGGGCCCCGGCCCGGCCCATTATCGCAAGGCTTTTAAATTATAGGGACCGCGACGTTGTGCTGCGCAAGGCCCAGGAACTACAAGACACCAGGTTTCAGGGCAACTCAGTCTCCTTCTTCCCCTACTTTAGCCTGTCCAGGCTGCCCGCCGAGCATTTGTGCCAGTCAAAAGAATCCTACAGCAGCAAGAAATCAAGTACTCCTTGCTGTACCCAGTGAGGCTTCGCATCTTTTATTCCGGCAAGACTTCCTTTTTCACGGACCCCAAGCTCGCTGCCAAATTCACACGCAACCTCAAGCGCTCAAGGCCGGCGGCCTCAGCAGAACAAGAGCTGGTGGCAGAGGACCCTCTTGACGAGAACGACTGAACATTTGATGGAGCCCCACGGTGCAGGCTGGGCGGGAGGGATTTCTCGCCTGGTGGGACTGGACCTACCCCTGTGCCTTTTTGAAACTGTCATCCATTATGCACCTGGGGCAGGTAGATGCCCAACTTGGTCGCCCGACTGAACGACAGTACGCCCTTTCTGGGCGTCTTCTGTCCAGCCACCCAGCACTCCAACGCTGGGAAGTGCCGTGCCCTCTAGTGCCACCCTCTGGGATGAGTCCCATGCTGCACTCTGTTGTTGGCCTCTTGTGGCCTTGTTGGGATAGGGGAAATGCTCTCCAGCCATGTTTGGAGGCTGTAGTGGGTAGGGGGTGGGTTGTTTGGGTTGTGGGTGATTTGTCTGAGTTGCACTGTTTTTCCCCCCTTTTGCTCTCCCCTCCCTCTTCCCCCCTCCCCCCTCCTTGGCCTTGAATCTAATGCTATTGATCTGTGTCCCCTTCCCTCCACTCATGAATAAATGTAAGTGTGGGTATGGCTGAAAACACCGACAGGGCGCACACACTAAAGGCAGTAACCTGGAATGTCGCGGCTTGAATGATGGTAGAAAGGTGCGACTAGTGGCGGCGCTTCTCAACCGACATGGGGCGGACATCTGTTTTTTGCAGGAGTTGCACTTGACGGATGCCAATTGTCCGCGCCTGCGAGCGGGCTGGATGGGAGAAACATTTACAGCGGGCTACTCCGGCTACGCCAGGGGCACAGCCATCATCCTCAGAAAGGGCCTCCCATGGCATACGCGCACTGTAATAGTCCGCAGCTGCTGGCTTCTGCTCCCCCCTCTGGAGCGCATGGATGCATGGCAATACAAAGATGACTGCAACTGTTGACAAAGCGCGCACGCTTAATGCTGTAACCTGGAATGTGAGGGGCCTGAACAATGGTAGAAAGATGCCGTTAGTGGCAGCACTTCTTAATCGATATGGGGCAGACATTTGTTTTATACAGGAGTTACATCTAATGGGAGCCTCCTGTTCGCGCCTGCAAGCGGGATGGATGGGTGAAGAGTTTGTGGCGGGATACTCCAACTATGCCAGGGGCCCAGCCATCATTCTCAGAAAGGGCCTCCCTTGGCACACGCGCACCGCAATTTGCGATCCCCAGGGTTGTTATGTGATAGTGGCGGAAGTTCTTGAGGGTCACCCAGTACGACTCATATCAATATACGGTCCCAACACCAAGGACCCCCAATTTTTTAGTGAGGTGTGGCAGCTGGCGGATTCCCTTGGCCCCGGGGCGGAGTTATGGGGGGGATTTTAATGTAGTTCTCAACTCTGACTATGATAGGTCAAGCTCTTCTCGCCGGCCTCACCCCCGAGCCGCGGCGCAATTGCAGGCCCTTATGGAAGACCAGGATTTGATCGATGTCTGGCACCACAATCATCTATCCAGCCGAGAGGGGACTTATGTTTCCTCTGCGGGCCCCTCGTGGTCTAGAATTGACTACTGGCTCGTATCCCGAAACGTGGACACATGGGTTCGGCACTGTGCCCATCTTCCCCGAACTTTATCGGATCATGCCCCAGTACTGTTAGAATTCACTTTACCAGATGCGCTGAATGGAGACTTCCCGCTGGTGCCCTCCGGGATCAGGTGTTCCGTGAGGAGATTGGTTCCACCATCATGGAATACTTTGACACCAATGTTGGCTCCGTAGACTCCCTGTCCACACTTTTAAGGTTGTCATCAGGGGCAAGTGTATCGCTAAACAATCTGGTGTCCTACGCTCATTGCGAAATGATCTGCGGCGGCTAGAGACAGAGATTCGCTCTCTTGAATTGGAATTTTTCGGATCCAGTCGGCTCACGACCCTTGGGCAGATCAAGGCTAAAATAGCGGAATTTGAGGAGGCTGCGCACAGAGTAGTTAATTTCCAGGGTCGGGAAGCTCGCGCTCGCCAATTCGGAGAGGAGGACCGGGCCGGCAAAACCCTCCCGGGTCTCCTTAAAAAGCCTTGGGCTAATGACTATATCTGTGAGTTGCGCATAGACGAGGATTTTGTGGTGGTCGGGCAGGAAGCTGTCCAGGCTGAAATGACTCAATATTATTCTTCTCTGTAAGCGGCACGACAATTGGAGGCCCTTCCTGACCTACTCCCTTTCTTCGACTCCATTGAACTAGTGTGGCTCAGTGATGCACACCGGCAGTACCTGGACGAGCCATATACGGAGGAGGAGGTGAGTAGAGTAATTCGGGCCATGCCCGGGGATAAGGTGCCGGGGCTGGATGGCCTTACCCCCGCCTTTTATAAGTAGTTTGCACCGCTTCTTGCTCCCCACCTCCTCAATATGTATGAGGACTCACTTGAGGGAGGAGTTCTCCCCCCTCCCTATTCGAAGCGCTTATCGTGACCATCCTTAAGCCGGATAAGGACCCGCTATTGTGTGATTCTTACAGACCACTATCAATGATTAACGTAGACAATAAAATCCTTGCTCAAAGTTGTTGGCCGTGTGGCTGCTCCCTACCATACTCAGGGCCGACCAATGTGGCTTTGTTCCTGGTAGGAGCACTGCCCACAATCTCCGCACTCTCTTCGCTGTGATGCAGTAGGTGGATCCCTCCCTCCCCGCAGCTGCTGTTGTTTCGATGCAACTAAAGCGTTTGATACGCTGGAGTGGCCTTACTTGTTCTTGCTCCTCGCCCGCATTGGTATGAGTCCAGCCTTTCTTAAAAAGATAGCGTTACTCTACACCTCTCCGACAGCTCGGCTGTGGATCAACGGGGTCATCTCCCCCCGAGTTGCAGTGGCCCGTGGCACGAGGCTAGGATGTCTGCTCTCGCCCCTCCTCTTTGCCATTGCCATGGAGCCACTGGCGGCCAGACTGTGGCAGCATCACGCCCAAAGGGGGCTAGACTTCACGCCCAGGGTAATCCTCGAGTCAATGTATGCAGATGATGTGACTCTGTATGTCAATAATCCAGCAACTAATCTTGACCCCCTGATACGAGAATTTACCAGATTCAACGGCCTTTCAGGGGTTAATGTCAATTGGGGGAAATCTATGATCTTTCCTCTCACTGCTGCTACGGCCACGTTTCAGTCAGAATTCCCACTTAAATGGGCAGACTCCCCTGTGAAGTACCTTGGTATTTGGATTAGTAGGGACCATGAGGAACTGTGGAGATACAATTACGGCAGGCTCATGGAGTGGCTGGAGAGCCGCTTACCCCAGTGGAGGGCGCTCCCCCTTTCCCTGGCTGGCGGATCGCCATTGCCAAAATGGTGATTCTGCCTACATTTTTATATGTCTTTGTGAATCTCCCGGTCCCCCTTACTTCCGATTTCAGGAGGAGACTCTGTTCCAATCTGGTATCTCTTGCATGGGCCGGAGGGCAGCCTCGAGTGGCCTGGGAGACTCTCACGCTCCCATTCGAGCAGGGCAGCTTGGGAGCGCCTGATATGGAACTGTACCACAGCTGCGCGCAGGCCCAATTCGGATTTCATTGGGTATTTCCGACCCTCTTTATGGTGCATACCACCCCCGAAAGTTACCTGGCAGACCCAGTTCCGTTACACATGGTGCTGTTCCACCAACAGAATCACCCGAGGCCTGGAATCGACATGGTGGGCTGCACGGTATAGGCCTGGCAGCAACTTCATCGCAGGGCACACCTAGACACCTTATTCGCACTGTTGGTTCCGCTCACTAGACACCCAGCATTGCCTTTCACGAATGAGGCAGGGGTCTGCCAGCGACTGCGCCAGCTTCATTTGCAGACGCTGGGACATGCTTTCCCGGATGGTGTCTTTATTGACATGGACACAGCGCTGGGGGATGAACATACTGGCCTCCTTGAAAGACTGACTTGCTTCCAACTACGGGCAGTGCTACGAGCGCTATATACTTCGTTCCCGATTACGCCCCCAACTTTCCACGTTCTGGATGCGTTTTGAACTAACCCCTCGCCCGCAAGCTTATATCACGCATCCATTTTGGCATGCAGCGCGAATCTCCAATTAGCGTTCCCCCTGCCCAACATGAATGGGAGGAAAGTCGGGGAACCCCGTTTGAGGAGGGATTATGGGCGTATTGCTGCACACAGTCAAAAGATATGTCACCCAATTACCCCGTTTGAGGAGGGAGTATTGGCGTATTGCTGCACACAGTCAAGAGATATGTCACCCAATTACAGATTGAGGCTTATTCATTTCAAATTCCTCCATAGACTCTAAAGGACCCCTGTATGGATGTGCAGAACGGGGTTGAGCAGGGATGCGAGATGCTTGTGTTGCGGTGTGTCTGAGGCCTCCTTCATGCACTTGGCTTGGGAATGTGCGGATATGGCGAAGTACTGGAATTGCGTCTTTCATGTATTGGATGAAATGTTGGAATGCAAGATGGAGCGTTCCCCGCTTACTGCTTTGCTTGGGTATGTTAAAAACCTCCCAGCAGACGTAAGGAGACTGGCTGCTATGATGCTGGTATTAGCCAAGAGGCAAGTGGCTATCTGCTGGGGCCGCAGGCGCAGACCGCGCAGAGACGAATGGCTTAGAGATGCCGCTTTCTGCCATAACCAATTATCGGAGTTCTGGGAACTTATGCCGGCACAGGCTCGCCCTCACAACATATGGAAACCATTGCAAAGTTTCTTACAGGCACACTCTGATGATCGCGCACATACTCCAACAGTGGGGGTGTGAGCGGCTATAATGCCGTGCACACTGTCAGCGAGGGTCCGCCCCACACGCCGGAGTACCCATCCCCCAACTTAACCAGAGAGCTACCCTTCCCTCCTTCCCCTTCCCCCACATGCTTCCCTACTCTTCTTCTTCCTCCTCTTCACGCCGCTCTCCATCTGAAACCACTTTCTCTACTCTACCTTCCTCTCCTTTTTCTCGATTGTTGGCCTGCGGCTGCTGTCACCCGGTCTGTTGCACAGACTAGCAGGACTATACATGGACAGTCTTGCACCCATATGTATGCTATTTGTTCCCTTATCCGGGAAGGTGAGCCGCAGCCTGTATTTGTTAAAAATGTATAAATAACGTTTTTTTTTTAAAAGAGCAGTTAGGCTTAACTTTAGAGGCAATGTGTAAAGTATTTGTGCAAAACTTCAAACAGTAAAACAGTAAAAACACCACACAAAAAGATACCATACCTGGTTAGAAAAATAGAGCTTAATTTAATGAACAAAACAAGACCAAAATGACAAACATCCAATAAGTATACCCGGAGTTATGAATTTTTAAAGAACATACTGAAATGTAGTGGTCGCATTAGACCAAATCAAATCCAAAAGTTCAGGCCGATTGTGATGGAGTGCAGGTCAGATACAGGGGCGAGCTTTGGCCCGCTGAATCAGTATCTTGGTTCGTGGTTGTGTCGATTTCGAGGACGAGATGAGAGAAGCAAAGGAGGCGATGCATCTGTGTCAATCTTTCGTATGTAAGCGATGCATCAGCTCCGAGCCACGCAAAGTCAGAGATGCACCAGGAACGTAGGCAATGCACTGATGCCCTCGATCCTTGGAGCTGCGCCGATTCATCAGCATCAATGGGGATGCAATGTCCCCAATCCTCGCAGCAGCGGCGATGCATCGGCATCAATGGAGATGTGCCAGTTCCAAGCGGTGCAACAACAGCAATGCCTGGATTTTGGTATTTTCAGCACTTTATACCCACTTCCAAGGGCCCAGGACAGGATTGGCACCATTTGGCTGGGCAAGATTCTCCGATGCTGTAGCAAGGTGAGTTAGAAGTCTTTCATGTTCCTGAGACTTCAATCAGGAGGCGAGCCAGCAAGCCCTTGGAGTTACTCTGGTTCTGGGTTGGAGAGACGCAGGTTCAGTCCTTCTCACTCCCAGGCAAGACGGCAACTGGCAGCAGTTCAGCTGTCAGGAGTCAGACTTCATGTACCTTAGGTAAACTACATCTCCCAGAAAGCTCAGGGGGAGATGTGGGTTGTGCATTATCCCATACTGCTGTAGGAGTGGTCAGGTGATTGGGAGGTTCTTAAGCCTTCAGCTGCGGTGCCTCAGTGCTTGGCTTTCCTAGTTAGTACCTTGCTCTACTCCCTGGTTGGATTACTTCACCTACGATTCCTGAGCCTGGATTCCTGCTTACGAGTTGCAAGAGCCACTGCCGGAAGTATTGGACTTTCTAATTTCAAGCATCAATTAGCGCGAGGTCGCGCTGTTATCCCCAACCACGTTCCTTTCCATGTTACGAGTTGCAGCAGCTTTCCTTTTGTTCTGATCCAGCGCGGTAACACACCGCACTCACTGAACATCGCGCTCTCCTTTTAATGCCAGACGAGCAACTTTCTTTTTAAAAGGTGAAAGAGGGTTGAAATCTTTCTTTCTTTTTGTTTGTTGTCTCAACTGCTGATCAACGCTACCTTTTCATTTGTTTGAACGACGAGAGGACGCGTTAATTATCTTCACGCTGCCTTCACCTGCGGGGACGCCCCGCCTTTCATTTTTGTCCAAAGCAAGAGCGCTTTACACGTCTGAAATCGGACACTGGTTAACTCAACTCCCTGGATTTACTGAGGTTTCTTCCTGAACTGCACAGTGGATAAAGAGCAGACGAATGCTCTAGGATTTTGTCTATATTGCTGAAGTAACAAGAACTGTTACCTCCAAGCCTTTTCTTTATTTTTGTTATTTTCAAGAGACCATCTTTTTAGACACCTACCCGCCTTAAATCAAGTAAGTGTGGAATAGTGCACAATCTAAGTTGCCAGTTTAAAATCTTGAGTGCATTGTATGTTTCCCTGACAGTGCTTTTATCACTCATGTTTGTTTCTTTGTCTCTTCGACTATAGAAATCCCACGTCTTGCGGGACTAGACCTTCTCCCTGTTGGCTGCATTGGGACTTCTCTGGTGGTCCTTCTTGGTCCCTTCATTTTTTGGGGATATTTGCGTTCCTCTAGTGTGTTCTGTTTAAGCACTGGGGAGGCTGTATCTCTGAGAAAGGGAGGGACTCCCTCTTCGCTCCCGGGGAACGGGCAATTCTGCTTGAGGAACCTGTCTCAGCTCGACATCAGCACAGCAGAGAAGGAGTCCAGCAGAGTTGCAGTCCAGCAGAGTGGCAGTCCTTGTAGCAGCACAGTAGTCCTTCTTCCTGGCAGTGTATTTACAGGTCCAGAAGTGTACTGAGTTGGTGGTGTCAGAGGTCCAGTACTTATACCCAGTTGTGTCCTTGAAGTGGGGGAGACTTAAAAGAGAGGCATTTGAACTGCACTGTGTCCCTGCTCTTCTTGCTCTGGCTCCAGACTCACTGCAGAGGGGTATAACGCCTTTTGTGTGGGAACAGGATGCAGCCTATTCAGGTGTAAGTGTCAGCTCCTCCCTCCCATACTGCCCAGGATGGCCCATCAGGATGTGGATGACCCATCAGTAATACCTAAGCTCCTTTTGTGTGTGACTGTCTAGAGGTAATGCACAAAGCCCAGCTGTCACCCACCCCAGACGTGTATTCAGAGACAGACAGAATGCACCAAATGGCTAAAGTAAGAAAATGCAAACTTTCTAACAGTGATATTTTCAGAATTACAATTACACATCCCCCAACACCTGAGGAACTTCCACTGACTCCCCATCCAAAAAAGATGCCAATTCAAGATACTGACACATGCCTACAAAGCCCTCCATGACCAAGGACCAGTATACATGAACCACCGCCTGGACTTCCACCAACCGTCCAGAAACCATTGCTCCACCTCCCTCGCCTTTGCACAGACTCTGCGCATCCACTGTAGACAGAGCGGAGGCCGCTCCTTCGCCCACCTTGCTGTCAAGTGCTGGAATGCCCTTCACCTCTGAACCTCTCCCTCAATCAATCAATTAGGTTTCTTATAAAGCACGACTACTCGTCCGTGAGGGTCTCAAGGTGCGGACTGGGGGTGGGGTTGGATCTGCGGTTCAGTCCAAGAGCCAGGTCTTGAGGTCCTTCCTGAAGTTTTTGCAGTGATAGTGATTTCCTGAGGTGCAAAAGCAGGGAGTTCCAGGCCTTCACAGCGAGGGAGGAGAAGGATCTTCCTCCAGCCGTGGTCTTGGGGATCTGTGGGATGGTGGCCAGGGCCAGTTGGGCGGAGCGAATATATCTGGTGTGAGTGTAGAAGGAGAGGTGGTGGTTGAGGTATGCACGTTCGGCGTTGTCGAGGGCATTGTAGACATGAGTGAGGAGCTTGAAAGTAATTCTTTTGTTGATAGGTAGCCAGTGAAGGTCTCTCAGGTGACCGGTCATGTAGCTGTGGTATGGGGTGTTCGGGAAGGGTCTGGCTGCGGCATTCTGGATGTTCTGGAGTTTTTTTTGGAGTTTCTGGGTGGTGCCGACATAGAGTGGGTTGCCGTAGTCGAGCCTGCTGCTGACGAGAGCATGGGTGACTGTTTTCCTGGACTTGGTGGGGATCCACTTGAAGATCTTACACAGCAGGCGGAGCGGCGTGGAAGTAGGAGGACGAAATGGCATTGATTTGGCGGTTCATTGAGAGTGAGGAGTCCAGGATGATGACGAGGATTTGTGCGTGGTCCATGGGTGTGGGGTGTTCCGAGCCCTTCGGACCACTAGGAGTCACCCCAGGAGGAGGGGGTGGAGCCAAGGATGAGGACTTCAGTCTTGTCTGAGTTAAGCTTGAGGCAGCTGTCCTTCATCCAGGTGGTGACTGCCTTCATCCCATTGTGGAAGTTGCTCTTGGCAGTTGTGGGTTCGTCGGTGAGGGAGAGAATCAGCTGGGTGTTGTTGGCGTAGGAGAAGATGCTGAGTCCGTATTTTCTGACGATGGCTACAAGCGGGGCCATGTAGATGTTTAAGAGGGTGGGATCAGGGAGGATCCCTGAGGCACTCATCAGCTGATGTCTGTGTCTGACTGTCTGTATTCGGCTGGTGAGGAAGGAGTGGATCAGTTCTAGGGCTTTGTCGCTGATGCCGGTGTCGTGGAGTCTTGCGCAGCGGGTGCAGTGGGAGAAGGTGTCGAAGGCAGCTGATAGGTCCAGGAGGATGAGGGCAGCAGTTTTGCCTCAGTTGAGGAGGGTGCGAATGTCGTCTGTAGCAGCAAGGAGTGCGGTCTCGCTGCTGTGGGCGCTTTTGAAGCCCGATTGGGAAAGGTCCAGGATGTGGTTTGTTTTGATGAACTCGTTGGGCATTGATGGCTTCTCTATGACTTTGGCTGGGAAGGGGAGCAGAGAAATGGGTCTGTAGTTCTTGAGGTCCGTCTGGTCAGCAGAGCATTTCTTCAGCAGGGGGTTGATCTCTGCATGCTTCCAGTCTTCCAGAAAGATGGTAGACACAATGGAGCAGTTGATGGTGCAGCAGAGTTCGGGTGCGATGGAGATGCCGGCTCTGTTGAAGATGTGGTGAGGGCAGGGATCTGAGCGGGCTCCAGAGTGGATGCTCTTCATGATCCTGAAGGTGTCATCAGGGTTAAGGGTGGTCCACACCCCTGCTAATGGACTTCAAGAAGAGGCTCAACACCTGGCTTTTCAACTAAGCATAGCAAACCCGCAGCTGGATACCCTCACAGGTGATAAGCTGCGCTCTACCAGTACTTAGCGACTGATTGATTGATTCATTGAGTTAAAATCTGACTTCACCATAAGTTGGGATTTTAAATTGTGATTCCGAAGACACCAAACTTGGGGGTCCCATCCCTTCCCAATTGGAAATTACACTTACAAGACCTAATAAGGTAATCCCAAGTTTATGACTCCGCAGTTAGGGCGGAGAACCTTGCACATATAAAGATAGGACAGACCTATCTTTTTATGTGCAAATTTATCCACCACGACTGTGGAGTAGAACTCCAGACATAAAAAGATAGGCCTGTCCTATCTTCATATGTGCGGAGTTGTCCGCCCTGACTCCGAAGTCTCAGCGATCGTAAACTTACTATTAACTTACTATTAACTCTTAGTGAGTACCATAAAAAACATAAAATTACATAAAAGTGTAAGTTTACCTTTGTGAATCAGGCTCAATGTGTTATAGTTGAATATCTCGGAAGTATTAGGCTTGCTTTAAAAGGATATTTACAACCCAGTGGACTTGAATGATAGCATGACCACTGGTATATTTTTATAACCTTTAATTTTTCCAAATATTCCCTTTATCTGAAATTTATAACAAGATGAGTGTAGTTGCTATGTGATTGATCTGCTCATCTCCTACTATGAATCTTATAGCTTTTGGCAATATTTCAGGAGCAGTTCTGCTATAGTTTTCATACTGCTTGCGTTGTGGAAGTTCAACTGTGCGGGGAGATGCGTGGGTATGTTTGGAGTGCTGACACCATCGGGGTCCTCGTCTGTGCGTGTACTGTTTGATCCACTTTTGAATTTTAATCTAGTCTGGGCATGAAGTATGTAATAGAACAAAGACAATTGTCTGTCTCTTTTGAAATGTACTTCTCTTCTGCAATGTGAATTTATTTTTTAGAACATTGTGCTAACTAACTACATCAGTTCTAAGTTCTCGCACGGTACGCAGACATGGGCGGAATGTTTCATTCTGCATGTGGAGTTGGCGGAATTTGGCAACTCTACGTTACAAGAGTAATGTGGAGTTCCAGCCAAATTCCACCAATCGCCAAGTGGCAAAAAATGTTTCCCGCAAGGCTCTAAAAATGCGAGCTGGAGACCTCAGCTGAGATTTAGCATCCAGTAGCGCAATTTTCAAATGCAAGTGGTATTGAGTGGTCACGATCAGAGGGCTGCTTCTCGAGTAGGTTTGCTGCCACTCAAGTAGATTTTCTACTTGAGCAGTGTAGGAAGGTGGAATCTGACTATATGGTTGCCCCCACTTTTTTTATGGTGTTTTGCTGGTTTATGACTTAGTTGGACTGGGATCCTGCTATTCAGGACCCCAGTCTATCTGCTTTCTCTGTAAAAAGGTTTCCATGTGCCTTAGGCACATCTCTGATTGGAATCTGGAGTGCCCTTATAAGTCCCTAGTATATGGTATACTATGTACCCAGGGCATAGGTACCTCAGAGGCCTACCTGGGGCTGCAGCATGTATTATGCCACCCCTGGAAGGCCATCCAAACTGACACCACAGGTCTGCTACTGCAGCCTGGGTAAGGTGGTGCATGCACCCCTTACTGTGATATAGGCTACCTATATCACTATATACATACACACATATAAGCCTATTAGTCACTCCTATGACAGGCCTTATCAATCCTGAAGGCAGAGTGCGTGGTTCCTATGTGAGAGGGTGCCCCTGCATGAGCAGGGCCCCTCTGCAGCGTTCGGAGACCCTTCTCTGATGCTGTTTGTAGTGCAGCCTGACCATATACTCTTAAGCGCATTATAACCTCGAGTTAAATGCTAACTTTGGAATGGCTGCACCGAAACATGTCGTGTTTGGTGTCAAACATCTTGGAATACTACCCCCCCACCAATTCTGGTGGCGGGGGTAGCATTCCACCCTTCTAGAGGGAGAGACATGTTAACCCTGGCCTGGCCGGTAACTTCTTTCTAAAGCCTGGCATCACAAAATGGATGCTGCTGCCACAGACACAAGTCTGGCCTCCTGCTGCTGGACGAAACTCCGTCAGGGGAGGCCTGGACAATAGGTTTCCTGTCTCAGGGAGGTGTGGCCACCTCCCCAGACAGGATAATGTGTATTGGGGCTGGGCGGGAGCACTTTCGGGTGCTTTGAAGTCCTGCACTGGGGGCACACTTGGTGTCCCTGTGCATACCCCAGTTCAAACCGGATCAGGGGCTTGCAGCCCCTGCTTTGGCGTGAACTGGACAAAGGGAAAGGGTGTAGCCACCCCTCTGCCCTGACCCACCCATAGGTGGGGCCACAGAGTAGTCCAACCCCTAAACTTGGTATAAGTATAGGAACCCAGTCCTTAGGACTTTAGATTATCCCTGGACGAAACTCTGAAACAGAATCCTGGACCTTCGACGCTCTACTCAAGACTAGAGGACAGAAGAATCTCCCTTGGGGTCAAGGAGTGACTCCCCTGCTTGGCAGGCACCAAAGAAGCAATTGTCCGGTCTGCTTCGCCTAAGCTCCCGTCGGACGCCGAAGTCTTTGCATCACTAGAGGTGGATTTCCAGACTTCCCCGAGGCTGCCCTGAGTCCCCAGCAAAGCTGAGGCCCGTAGCTGTCGTGGGTAACGTGGAACCGTGACCCCTGGACACCGCATGCATTTGCTAGTGCATCCTCTTCTGGGTCTCCCACAAAGTCATGCTTTGGGCTCCAAGTAGCCCTAGTCTCCAGCACCAACTGCACCGAAGATCACTGGCCTCCACTCCACGAGTGTCCTGTGAGCCAGCTCCACGTGCAATGTCTTGAGGCTCCTTCGCGGTCGCTAGCCCGTTAGCTAGTAGCCCTTCACGAAGGCCAATCCTTTTCTTCTTGGGCTCCCTGGTTGCGCCAGGTTTGTCCTCACTTACCCTTGCTGGGTGAGTTCCTCAGACCTTACTGGTCTGCATCATCGTCATTCTTTACTTTCATCGAGACTTGCCGTTGCCAAGGCTTGTTGGGTCCAATCCGGTCGCCGACACCTCAGCACTCGACAGACATCATGTACCAGCCCGAATCCTGCTCCTGGTTGCCGACAACACCTCCTGGACCTCGTAGCTGAAGAGTCAAGACAACTGTCAACCTACCTGAAGCACTCGACATCGGTGGGCATCCGCTCATCGCCTTCCTGGTCACTGGCTAGTGACCCAGACTCTGTCCCCTCTGCTTTCAGGTTCTTCAGATCTCCAATCCACTCTTGGATCCACCCGGACACTTTCCACTTGGTCGCCAGCAGCACTTTGCAGCAGATCGCCATTCAAATCGACGACGAAACCCGACCCCGAAAGGCACCTATGCACCCGGCTTCCCTGGGTGAGGTAACACGAGTACTCCGGTGCTCCCGTGGGTAGAGACTCTAGAACGACCTAGTTCTCAAAGGGTTTGCTCCAAGTCCTCCTTTAAGTGTCCCTTTTCTTTAATTTCCTGATCGCGACTTTCTCCATAGAAGTTAACGGCGTATCGCGGTTGTGTATTTACACTGCACGCGTCCCCCGTGGGTCCCCTGTGTCACTACCTTGGGTGGTTCCTTGTGGTCCAAGCACTTCTAGAGGCTCTAGGCCTAGTGTCTAGTTCAGTCGTGGTTCTTATACCACTTTATTGGTATATGGTTTGGTACGCCCCTAGGGCCCAAACGTGTATTTGTGCTATTACTGTGTTTAAATAACTTATAACTTGTGTACTTCGAACTCTAGCCTCATAAAGAGACTAGAGGGGTGTGTTTAGCAATAAATACATATATTTTGAATATATACCTGGTGTGGTGCTCTTTCATTTGATCACTCAAGCGATTATAGACTGGTAAAACAAGCTGCTTTACATTCCTTCAAGACTTAGCCTGAAGGCTGCTTTCCATAGCTACTACTAGGATAGCTTTCAATAAGGTTGTCTTTAACCTATCTCCAATAAGGGGTTGTTTGGACTGGTGCAAGGTACCCACTATAATTAGTGGACAGCATATGCCAGTCCAACTTCTCACATTGGTGTGCAGCGTGTGGGATTCCAGCTTGCTATTGTTTTACCAGATAATCTCAATCGAATTGATCAACTGAAAACCACTAAAGGTACCTAAGGTACATATAAATTAAGCTTAGTATACAGTAAGTTCTACTGAACTTAGAGTTGTGTGTCAAGGGATAGCACACCCTTTCTACAACTCAAGAGAGTTTAGTAGGCCACACTAGAGTAGGTAGGGCATACACCACACCTCACTAGTGATGTCTTCAAAGCCAGGACCCAGTGAGTCCTTGCCAGAAGCCCCTGGGCTTCTTCCCTCCAAGTATGATACACTCCCATTCTTGGAATTGAGAGCATTATGCAATTTGAGGAAACTGAAGACAGGCCAAAGCCCCACCACCCAACATCTGAGAGAGATGTTAGAGGCTTATGATCTCAGCAGGCCCTTAGGGACTGAAGGGGTAGGAGCAGAGGGTGGGGCAGAAGATGAGGATGGGGCCAGGGGTAGCAACACCCCCAGCCCCCTCTGGAACTGACCAGGAGGGTGACAATGACCCTGACCTGGAAAACCCAATTCCTCCTGTGGATGAGGAGGTGGCTCAAGATGACCTCCACTTTGTCCCCCCAGGAAGGATTGTGAGTGTGCCCAGAAGGTCTAGGTCTCCTTCTCAGGAGTCTAACCACTCTTGCACCTCAATAGGGACCTCTGTCTCCTCTCATAGGAGGGAATCCTCTCATGAGAGGAGAAAGAGGCTGATTCAATATGAGGAAGCTCAGCTTGAACTCAGAAAACAGCAACTGGCTATTGACAGGGAGTCCCTAGATCTCTACAGAGAGAGAAGAAAGTTGGGACTAGAGTCCCATGGTGGCAGCAATATCTCTAAAGATAGGGAAAGGTCTTATGACCATAGAAACCTAAACAAGATTGTCCCTCCCTACCAGAGTGGGGATGACATCCACAAATGGATAACTGCACTGGAGAGGGCCTGTAAAGTTCAGAGGGTCCCCCAGAAGCAGTGGGCAGCAATCTTGTGGCTCTCCTTTGCAGACAAAGGTAGAGACAAGCTCCTCACTGTAAGAGAAGAGGATGCTGACAATTACACAGTCTTGAAGAGTGCTCTGATAGATGGGTTTGGCCTAACCACTGAACAGTATAGGTTGAAGTTCAGAGACACCCAAAAGCTCAGACTCAAGACTGGGTTGATTTTGTAGATTGTGCTACTAAGGCTCTGGAAGGTTGGATACATGGCAACAAAGTGCATGACTTTTTAGGATTGCACAATTTGATTATGAGGGAGCAGATCCTTAATAATTGTCAAAACCAGCTTTTGCACCAGTATCTGGTGGACTCTGATCTGACCTCTCCCCAAGAATTGGGAAAGAAGGCAGACAAATGGGTCAGAACCAGAGTAAAAACTAAAAGTCAGGGTGGTGACCAGAAGAAAGATTCTACTAAGTCCCAAGAGAAAGGTGGGGATAAATCTAAGGATAAGTCCACTACAGGGCCCCAAAATTCCTCTTCTGGGGGTGGGTCCCAAACTCCTTCTTCTCCTGAAAAGAAACCATATTGCCATGTCTGTAAAAAGCCTGGGCACTGGAAAACTGATCCCAGTTGCCCCAGGATGGGCAATAAAGAAAATGTTCCTCCCACAACTACTACCACCCCTCCTGGTACTACCAGTAGTAATCCTCCAGTTGGGAGTAGTGCACCCAAAAAGTTAGGTGCTTTTGCAAGAGGAACAGAGGTGGGCCCTAGTTTAGACAGGGACCCCTCAACAGACTCCTCTGACTCTGATGGTGGTATAGGATTTGCCACCTTTACCATGGGTCCCACAGCATTGGGCAGGTACAGATTGGAGCCAATAATTAATGGTCAGAAAGCTGTGGCATTTAGGGATACAGGGGCTAGAGTCACCATGGTGGCAGGGAAACTAGTCCCCCCTCACCAGCTTTTACCTGAGTTTAAATACCAGGTGACCAACATTGATGGTGTTAAAGATTGCAGGAATCGCTGTTAGCATGAGCTGAAAGCCATTTTGTACTTGGCAGCCATTTTAGTTAGCCATGTGCTCGCCATGTGCTTTCTCCCTCTTCCAGAGTCTTGCACATGCTCAGAGAGGCCTAGCTGGTAGAATGCACCTGCTCCTAGTATAGAACTGTCAGGCTATTCTTACTCATGTAAGCAGTTTAGTCTCCCCTCCCACTTTGTGGAGCAAGCAAATTTTGTATACCCATATTAGTCAATAAGCATGCTTGTATGTGCTAGGACCTCCCCTTGATTTTATGCTGACTATGTAACAAATACATATATAAGGACCCTGTTCTCTGCACTCATTAGAATGCCTCCTACAGTGGCCTGCGGGTACCGTAAGATGCAATCTCCCTCATCTGAGGTTAATAAAACATGTTTTTTGATATTACAGCTTCTGTGCCAATCTCTTCCTTGTTGGTCTTAAGGACCAGATGTATCAGTGAACCCCTAAGAAGGTTTTTATTTCTACAAATGGCGCCCGAATAGGGACCTCATCGGTGCAGCGGCTATCCAAGGGAGTGGTCTTGAAGGGAGACAGGAATCTACTGAGGAGTACAGGACAGGAATCTACTGAGGAGGTACCCTGCGCACGGAGATTGTTTGTCTTCCAGCCCAGTATATTTCTGGTCTTCCTGATCTGATCCTCCAAGTGTTTGCCGCTCCCGACTGAGAACTTCTTTGGCGTGAGTATTTTAAAACGACCGTTAGGTCACTCAGAACTTGGCAGTTGGAACCTGGACACCATTTGATTGGTAAGAGCCGTTTTGCGGCACTTGCTGTTGGTTTGATGCCTTTGATTGGTAAGGTAGTTTTAGTAACACTTACTGTGGCTTTGTTTGTATTATTGGCCAATTTTGGAATTTGTTTTGTAAGTTATATATGCATTGCAATTCATATAGGCAGGTAATGAGGAGATTTTTCTCTAACTTTGAAAACTTGAACGGCACACATTGTGTTAAGTGTCACTTGGAGTATAATATTATATATGTTATAATATTCTTGACATGCCTGCTTCTAGCACACTTTTGTTGAAAGTGTTGCTGTTTTGGAGAGTACCGATATGGATTTAGTAAGTACTCAGCTGACTCCCCTCAGAGGGGATACCTAAATAGGTTTACGTATAGTAAAAAGATATTTCTTCCTTGGTGACTAAGTACCCCATGGAACTAAATATGTACATAAAACGGATCCGGATCTGCGCACTTAGTAACATTCATAAGTGGTGATATGCAGAGCGCTTTTTGAGTGTTCTACCAGCCAAAACTGGCGAATTTGGTGTATTTTGGCTTCTTGACCATGGAACAGTTTTTTGGGCTACTTTTGAGAGCTCTTCTTGTAAATATGACTTACAATTAGTATTTACAAATAGGTTGGTCTTGCGTACACTTTGTAAGCAGTCCTAAGTGTTGATTTGTGGGTTAAATGTGTGTTTAAATGTCTAAGTGGGGTTTGTGGTTTGACATTGGTAATACTTGTGTGAGTACTCTTTGTGAAAGAATGTCTAGCTTTAAGCGCGCTGTGTTGTGTGCTCTGAGTATATGACCCCCTTCTGTAAATATCTGAATGAGCTCAATGAGTTTGTTTATGTTTTTTGCTGTCATCATTCTGTTATGCAAAATGTCATTTAGTTACTTACATATTAAATAAAAATCCAGAAATGAATTATATGACATATGCTAAACAGCTGCATGTTACTATTTAAATTGACAGAGTAAGATACTATACATGTGTGCAAATTGCCACAATGCTAAAGATAAAATTAGAATTCGTATTCAATAGGATTAAAATAGGCCTCATACAGAGGAATAAAAACGAAATTGTGTGTTTTGTAATCAATAGACTAAAATACATGTTACAGCCTTTTCCTTAAATACATTGTATTAGACATTAAAAGGCATGCACATCATATGAGTGAATTTGGTCGTTGCTGAACTAAATACACATTATAGAAAGATAGATTTGACTGCATTGAAATGCCTCAGTTTTTAAATAGACTGTGACATGCTTTTCTTTCAGCACCCGAGAAAAAGCTTTCCAACAGCTGTGTTTAAACTGACTAACTGAAAAGAAACTGTTTGACACAGCAAATGGGGATTTAACTCTGTCAGGGTATTTCAAATAATAAAGGGTTTTTTCCTGAGAAAGGCGTGAAAATTCGACGCCTGCTGACAAACAACAGCTGCATAAATAGCATATGGCTATTCCTGATCACGGCCACAGACAGGAATGCTGAGTCAGCGAAATTTTAAGTCAGTGTAAAACTGGTATAAGGGCCTGCATTATTTTAAAAGTTTCAAAAAACCAGTTTCATTATTTTGGATAACAGAGAACAAAATTGAAAGTAGGGATTTCCTTTCTTAATGCCTTTTTTACATAAGTACATCTGTGGTTCTGATGTTAAATGATAACTGTCCTTTTAAAAAGTGGCGCAGACTTTTCATGATTCAAGTAAGGCTTCTGTGCTTAGGGTTATGAATGAATGCGTTTAAATATGATAGGCTAGGAATGAAGCTTGCTTTTCCAATGTGGAATCATCAAAATGGTTGGTTTTGATTAAAAAAATAAATAAAATTAATTATATGAAAAAAAATATATTGTTAAACATAAATGCTTTAAATTCGTTTTTTCATCTTTATAAAGCCTAATCATCATACTGTGAATTCCTAGTATCAAAGTTGAATTTAAGCAGTGCTGTACCGCAATAAGAAGGGAACTTAAATGTGAAATGTCACTTTACCCAGCCGTACAAAACTCATTTTTATAAGGGTATATCTTATACATTTCTGATTTCCCATTCCTGGGCTATCTAGAGAACACTCTGGGGGTTCCTATTATGCAAAAATATTGTAGGATATTCATTTTTAAGTGCCCCTACCACCAAAGTCGAAATTGAGCTAAATTCACAATTTTACAAGCAGTTCTACCACTCAAGGCAGTTTTAACGTGCTCTCAGGCTTCAATAAAGTATATGCAAGTATAGAATAAACAGCTGACCTACTGCACCCAACACACTGTACATAAATGAAAATAAGTATACAGAAACCAGCAGACGTTATTATCCTACCTTTAAATTACTGGCAAACGGATCGGACAGGACTGCCTTTTAGCTGTGATTCTCCAGAGTTGCTTTGCATTACGAAAACCGCATGGCAAGCCTTGCACAAACAAAATGAATAGCTGCTGAACGGGTCAAAGGTCGGAGTTCTGCATTTAGCAACTTAGCAGGGTGAAGGGTAATGTTTGCTGGGACACTTCGACCTTCGAAAAGTTTTTGAAAGACGAGATGATAGCGCAAAGAGAGAAAGAGAAGCTTTGCTTCCTATTTTTGGCAAACACACGTTTTGCGCAGTCATATGAAACGAAGGAAGACAGCCCTCAGTTGAGCATTGATCTGCCATGTATATCAAAATAATGGTTTTAGTTTAAAGAATACTGTGTAGGGGCTACGATAAGGAGGAAATGGATTTTAGTTTGCATTCATGCGCCCTCCTGTTAATCTAGTACAATTGCTCAAGAAATTGATACATTGGTTTGTTTGTGCCCAGTTGCTACAAATAGGGGTTGAAAGTGTTGACAGAAGTAAAACCTGTTTCAGGTTTTCCTACTGTCAAAATGGGGAAGGAGGCTAGCTCCTCTACAAATTAAGGGTAGGCAAAATTATGTTTTCTCTCTTCTTTTTCTCACTTTTTTTTGAGTCTGTCTAAGCTGTCTAGGAAATGGCCATGTGATAGTTATTGGCTATTCTGTAATACTGTTTTAAAATTGTTAGAATTAATAAAATGATAAAATCTATGCTATGTTACTGCCCATCCTGTATGAAAGAATGAGTAGAACAGATTGATGTTCCCTTATTTGATCTTTAAGGAGAACTGTATAGTGGCGGTTTCTGTTCAAAAAAATCTCAGGTGGCAACACTATTATTGTTTATGTTATTCTCATGTTCTATACAGTTTTGCAAGGGCATTGCTAGTCTTTTATTAGCTAGTCTCTGTCAATAAGCTGACAGCCCTTATTAGAGCTGGAGATAGGGTTTTTTTCCTTTTGAAAATGATGTTGCATAGTCCAGATCGTGAAAAGTACAATGCAGGAAAGACGCTCATGTGATCCTTAGCAAACATTTTGAAGGAAAATATTGTTTTATAGGAATTTGTTTGTCATAACATGTTCTGCTGGAGAAAATGTACTCACTATGTTGAAGTTTAGTTCTTTTTGCAATAAGAATCCCTGTTAAATTAGCAGTTTTAGATTTTCCTGCTGCGCCTATAACATGAGAGCATGGTCCTAAGCATAACATGTAAGAGAAATTATTTTACAAGTGTCTGCAGTCCTGTACAAGTAATGTAAAATCTATGAGTAAAAGTGTAGAACATTTCCTTTTTCTTGAGGGTTCTTCAGATTGGTAATATAGGAATACACCAATGTAAGTATTTGGAGTATGTCTGTATTGTTTTTCTCTTTTCCTCAGAATTTAGTAAATGAACACAGACTTCCTTGGCTGTTTGGGATTGGGTGATGTATTACTCTTGTCAGTTCACCAAAACGTTCCTTTTATACTTGCCAATAGGTCCAGGGTTTTCTACTCTCAGATAGATGAAGTGGCTCTTGGGTGCCTTGCTAATGTATGGGGCGCCCCAGGACTAAGAGAGTATTCTGAGACTATCCTCTCTGTTGTTAGATTATTTCTGTGCCTTGTCTAAAGCCTCTTGTTCTGTCCACCAATAGATTTTTGCTGCCTTACAACCATTGCCAGAGGGGCCCGGACATCAGATCCAGCCTGGGAGTCAGCACCAGTCCAGCCTACAGTCAAAACGAAAGGAACCAGCATAGGCCTTGCTGGCAACTAGGACCTCAGTGAAGGCGGAAGCACTGGGACGTGAAGTGTGTACCCCTGCCACTGTCTTGGGCGAAAGACGGGGTTACAAATCAGGATGGAGAAATCTTTGTGTGGATCCAGTTTTTGATGCCCAGCTGAGAGAGTCACAGAACGACAAGGACGGCAAGGAGGCTTTTGCTTGAGGTGACCCCTTTGAAACAAGGGTTGCTTCAGGCCTTTGAGTCCTGGTCCCAAGTGAATGCAAGTCTACGCCTTTGTTTGTTGATCAAGAGATGCCCGAGCACACTGGGTACAATTTGTGGCCCTAACAAAAGAGCAGTGCGCCAGAGGTGCAATACAGGAGTTAGGGAAGGACTTGAGTTTAGGGTACAGGTGCTGTGCCCTTGGTGCCTGTTAGATTAAAGTGAAGAAAACTGGTGCACTGCCTGAGACACTGGACAGGATCATTGAGGGTATTTACCCTGGGGGGTGATTGCCCTATCCTGAAAGAAAGACTTTTCCTTCTCTGTGATTCTTGAGTTGCGAGTTGTGCAGCTCCACCGTGGGAACAACAAGAGCCTGCCTGTGAGGCTCAAACGGACACAGGGAGAAGACTCCCCTCTGGCTGGTTGGTTCTAGAAATTCCCAAGGACTCTTTTTTTGTTAGTAATGTACCCCTTTGGTCGTCCCATTTTTTTTGGAGGAGCAGCCCTTTGCGGCTCCTTGTCCTAATTCCTATGGCCCTGTGTGGTCCTCCTGGTCCCCCGGAGCCAGGATTGTTTTTGTAATAATATGTCTGATTGCTTTAATATTTTTTAAGAGTAATGTTTATTCTGCACGAGAAAAGTTCATCTGAGCATGTTACTTTACTCTTTCCTTAAGTATATTAATTGATAATTTAGTCCTCATAAAAAATACTGAGAAAGTCTATTGAAAATGTTTTTATTAGGTATGTGCTGTTGGCTATTTTGAAATTGACATAAATAGTCATTGAAATACATCAGAGCCCTGAAACTTAAAATTAGACTAGATGGTTTTGGTATTTGCTTTCTGCTTAGGATTGGAAAATATTGAGATTTCTGTTTGAGATAATAGTCATTATTCTCTCTTGCTACCTGTATGACCCAATGCTCTGTTCATTTTGTACTCCTGCTTATACCTTGTATATACCTGCTTAATGAAATGTTTAGAATGTAAATGCCCACCTAGCATAGGATATTGATGAATTTATGAGAAGAAAATGTGCAAAATATTTTCTATGATTCCACTAGATCATGGGAATGTCTTTAGCTCATGCTAAAAGGATCATCTGTTAAAGATTGCAGGAATCGCTGTTAGCATGAGCTGAAAGCCATTTTGTACTTGGCAGCCATTTTAGTTAGCCATGTGCTCGCCATGTGCTTTCTCCCTCTTCCAGAGACTTGCACATGCTCAGAGAGGCCTAGCTGGTAGAATGCACCTGCTCCTAGTATAGCACTGTCAGGCTATTCTTACTCATGTAAGCAGTTTAGTCTCCCCTCCCACTTTGTGGAGCAAGCAAATTGTGTATACCCATATTAGTCAATAAGCATGCTTGTATGTGCTAGGACCTCCCCTTGATTTTATGCTGACTATGTAACAAATACATATATAAGGACCCTGTTCTCTGCACTCATTAGAATGCCTCCTACAGTGGCCTGCGGGTACCGTAAGATGCAATCTCCCTCATCTGAGGTTAATAAAACATGTTTTTTGATATTACAGCTTCTGTGCCAATCTCTTCCTTGTTGGTCTTAAGGACCAGATGTATCAGTGAACCCCTAAGAAGGTTTTTATTTCTACAATGGTGTCAGAACAGATCACCCCATGGCCATAGTCAATCTCAGCTGGGAGGGGGTCACAGGCCGAAAAAGAGTGGCTGTGTCCCCAACCTTACCTGTAGATTGCCTGATGGGCAATGATCTGGAAATTTCAGCCTGGGCTGAAGTTGAACACCAAACCCATCTGAGGATGTTGGGTGTCCCTGTGAAGGTTAGTGGGGCTGTGATGGCCACAGCCCCAGCCCAAGATTTTGGAGAGATGGAGCCTGGAAGAATGGCCCACTCTCCCCCAAAGAGAGCACAAGGGTTGAAGAAAAGTCTTCTTCCCTCCAGACAGTAGGTAAGGGTCAGCCTCCTCAGGGAACCGACCCTACCCCTAGTGAAGGAACTGCCCCAGAGGTAGTCAGGCCTGGCCTGGCCACACCCCTGATGGCAGAGGACCCTTCCAAGGTGGTACCCAGTCTGGAGCAGGTAACCTGCCCCTCTCTACCCTGCCTCAGCCAGCCCAGGGCTGCAGAGGTCAGGGAGGTCAGTGGACCCCCAGGGCCCCCTGTCCAGAGGAACCCCCCATCAGCAGATTAGGGGCACCCAGTCTAGTAGCCCTAGCCAGGTGAAAATTCCTCTACACACTGAGGGATCCCCCATACCTTTATGTAGGGACCTCCCCCAGCAGGACTCTGGTAGGCAAAAGCAAACCTGGGACCAGAAGGTTCCAAACCTGCCATGTCCCTCCAGTAGTCCATCCAAAGGGACCCAACCCCCAGCTGTAGGCAGCCAAAGGTTGACCCTTAGAGCAAAGTGCAACTCAGTCATGGAAAGACAGGCATACATGGTGACCAGTGATCTGAGGAAGCTGAGGCCAACATTCCTAGGGTCTCACTTCCCTACTCAGACACCTCACCAGCCTTGTACTTTACCTAAGCACACCACAGGTAGTGATTCCCCATGGTGGAGACCCTCTCATACCCTTAGGGTGAGGGATTGCTTAGTGGACCATAAGACAGGGGGCAACCATGCTAGTGCAGGTGCTTCCTTATATGGCCACTTAGTCAATAAAGGCTCAACTGGCCAAGGTTAGCCTTATCTCCTTTTGTTTGGGGGGGGGGTTATGTAGGAAGGTGGCATCTGACTATATGGTTGCCCCCACTTTTTTTATGGTGTTTTGCTGGTTTATGACTTAGTTGGACTGGGATCCTGCTATTCAGGACCCCAGTCTATCTGCTTTCTCTGTAAAAAGGTTTCCATGTGCCTTAGGCACATCTCTGATTGGAATCTGGAGTGCCCTTATAAGTCCCTAGTATATGGTATACTATGTACCCAGGGCATAGGTACCTCAGAGGCCTACCTGGGGCTGCAGCATGTATTATGCCACCCCTGGAAGGCCATCCAAACTGACACCACAGGTCTGCTACTGCAGCCTGGGTAAGGTGGTACATGCACCCCTTACTTTGATATAGGCTACCTATATCACTATATACATACACACATATAAGCCTATAAGTCACTCCTATGGCAGGCCTTATCAATCCTGAAGGCAGAGTGCGTGGTTCCTATGTGAGAGGGTGCCCCTGCATGAGCAGGGCCCCTCTGCAGCATTCGGAGACCCTTCTCTGATGCTGTTTGTAGAGCAGCCTGACCATATACTCTTAAGCGCATTATAACCTCGCGTTAAATGCTAACTTTGGAATGGCTGCACCTAAACATGTCGTGTTTGGTGTCAAACATCTTGGAATACTACCCCACACCAATTCTGGCGGCGGGGGTAGCATTCCACCCTTCTAGAGGAGAGACATGTTAACCCTGGCCTGGCCGGTAACTTCTTTCTAAAGCCTGGCATCACAAAATGGATGCTGCTGCCACAGACACAAGTCTGGCCTCCTGCTGCTGGACGAAACTCCGGCAGGGGAGGCGTGGACAATAGGTTTCCTGTCCCAGGGAGGTGTGACCACCTCCCCAGACAGGATAATGTGTATTGGGGCTGGGCGGGAGCACTTTCGGGTGCTTTGAAGTCCTGCACCGGGGGCACACTTGGTGTCCCTGTGCATACCCCAGTTCAAACCGGATCAGGGGCTTGCAGCCCCTGCTTTGGCGCGAACTGGACAAAGGGAAAGGGGTGTAGCCACCCCTCTGCCCTGACCCAACCATAGGTGGGGCCACAGAGTAGTCCAACCCCTAAACTTGGTATAAGTATAGGAACCCAGTCCTTAGGACTTTAGATTATCCCTGGACGAAACTCTGAAACAGAATCCTGGACCTTCGACGCTCTACTCAAGACTAGAGGACAGAAGAATCTCCCTTGGGGTCAAGGAGTGACTCCCCTGCTTGGCAGGCACCAAAGAAGCAATTGTCCGGTCTTCATCGCCTAAGCTCCCGTCGGACGCCGAAGTCTTTGCATCACCAGAGGTGGATTTCCAGACTTCCCCGAGGCTGCCCTGAGTCCCCAGCAAAGCTGAGGCCCGTAGCTGTCGTGGGTAACGTGGAACCGTGACCCCTGGACCCCGCACGCATTTCCTAGTGCATCCTCTTCTGGGTCTCCCACAAAGTCGTGCTTTGGGCTCCAAGTAGCCCTAGCCTCCAGCACCAACTGCACCGAAGATCACTGGCCTCCACTCCATGAGTGTCCTGTGAGCCAGCTCCACGTGCGACGTCTTGAGGCTCCTTCGCGGTCGCTAGCCTGTTGGCTAGTAGCCCTTCACGAAGGCCAATCCTTTTCTTCTTGGGCTCCCTGGTTGCTCCAGGCTTGCCCTCACTTACCTTTGCGGGGTGAGTTCCTCAGACCTTGCTGGTCTGCATTATCGTCATTCTTTACTTTCATCGAGACTTGCCGTTGCCAAGGCTTGTTGGGTCCAATCTGGTCGCCGACACCTCAGTACTCGACAGACATCGTGTACCAGCCCGAATCCTGCTCCTGGTTGCCGACAACGCCTCCTGGACCTCATGGCTGAAGAGTCAAGACGACCGTCAACCTACCTGAAGCACTCAACATCGGTGGGCATCCGCTCATCGCCTTCCTGGTCACTGGCTAGTGACCCAGACTCTGTCCCCTCTGCTTTCAGGTTCTTCAGATCTCCGATCAACTCTTGGATCCACCCGGACACTTTCCACTTGGTCGCCAGCAGCACTTTGCAGCAGATCGCCATTCAAATCGACGACGAAACCCGACCCCGAAAGGCACCTATGCACCCGGCTTCCCTGGGTGAGGTAACACGAGTACTCCGGTGCTCCCGTGGGTAGAGACTCTAGAACGACCTAGTTCTCAAAGGGTTTGCTCCAAGTCCTCCTTTAAGTGTCCCTTTTCTTTAATTTCCTGATCGCGACTTTCTCCATAGAAGTTAACGGCGTATCGCGGTTGTGTATTTACACTGCACGCGTCCCCCGTGGGTCCCCTGTGTCACTACCTTGGGTGGTTCCTTGTGGTCCAAGCACTTCTAGAGGCTCTAGGCCTAGTGTCTAGTTCAGTCGTGGTTCTTATACCACTTTATTGGTATATGGTTTGGTACGCCCCTAGGGCCCAAACGTGTATTTGTGCTATTACTGTGTTTAAATAACGTATAACTTGTGTACTTCGAACTCTAGCCTCATAAAGAGACTAGAGGGGTGTGTTTAGCAATAAATACATATATTTTGAATATATACCTGGTGTGGTGCTCTTTCATTTGATCACTCAAGAGGTTATAGACTGGTAAAACAAGCTGCTTTACATTCCTTCAAGACTTAGCCTGAAGGCTGCTCTCCATAGCTACCACTAGGATAGCTTTCAATAAGGTTGTCTTTAACCTATCTCCAATAAGGGGTTGTTTGGACTGGTGCAAGGTGCCCACTATAATTAGTGGACAGCATATGCCAGGCCAACTTCTCACAAGCAGCAGCATAATCAACTCCAATGTCCACACGCTCTTGTGTACAACATGGTGCCATTCACACAGATTTCTCAGTGGTGCTCGCACAACTGGTGCTAAATTGCAGCATGAGCACCCATTGGCGGAAGTCTGCAGAATCGCAAGGAGTTTTTATGTAACTCTGCAGAATTCCGCATAGGTGAACCTCTGCAGGCTCTACCTAGCAGTGAGATTTAGTGCCATAAACAAAGGATTGGAGCCTGACATGAGAGCTTCCTCAGACTGTCCATGTGGTGCGTGATCCTCGCTCTGCAGTGTAAGAAGAGAGAGTACATTCACTGCTACCATATTTAGAGGATAGTCATCAAAATTACTACTGGTAATAACCAGTGCGCTAGAAGCAAGTCTATATGTAACAATTTACAGTTCAGATGCTGCTTCCAAAGCGCTTTACCTCTAAATCTTATGCCTCTAGTGAAATTAATTACTAAGAGATGCAGATTTACAGATCTGAGTGAGCGTGATTTAACTATTTAAATAATGGGAACATCTTCAAAAATCCTTTTAGGAACAATGACAGAGGTTTTGAGTGGAATTCTTTCATGATTAGGCACCCAATATAGTCCTCAAACTGTGAATAACACTTGATCATACTTCATGACGCCATGGATTATTTTTCACAACTGATTCTAAAGTAATTGCAGTTGAGATACTATTTCATCAGCAGCTGCATGGTAGATCCTGTAAACATAATCCTGCTGAGACTAGATCAATGGATTTGCCTCAGCAACGTGGAAATAAGATTGCAAACCGAAATGAAGTTTATGTAGATTTATGGGTGATAGAAACAGGTGCTGGATGCATTTGCCATGTGTTTGTCTGAAGACTGTCAATCATTGATCGCAGTGCTTGCCTTGTAAAAAACATAAGTGCCATGGCCCTCGTAAGGAGGCCACTGCATTTTGCACCACCCATTGCCTCTGATAGTGCTACTATGACAGTACCAACACAACTACTAACCATCCCACTCCTACAAGTGTTACAATACAGATTATTCCAGGCCCCCAAAGCTATAAGAATGGCTTGTGTGGCTGGTATTAGCTATTTTAATGTATACTGAACTAATAAACACTTCGTTGTTTTGTTAGAGGAGCATTTCGCTGGCACTGAGAAGTCGCTACATGCCAGAATTCCAGCCCAACTGATTCCTGTTTACCTCTTGCAAAAGATGATGCCCAGTTCTCCACCCTGATGATACTTACCCATAGGTAATGGGGAAGTTAGATCATCCTACAGAGTTCTGGAAGATTCAAGCATATATTCTCTGTTACAGCAAAATGGTTGAATTGTTTATCTTCTTCACCATTCTTTTAATGCTGATGACGTTGTTCTGTTTTCTTCTATTGATTATTGCAGCACACGTTTTTTATACAAGAATCACAAAGCTTCAATAAATATTGAAATGCTGTGCTGTGTATTTCTTGTGTATCACTTTGGGTATGCATGAGCAACCAAATGAAAAGGTTCTAGATCTGTTACCACGATTTCCTTGGGAAGTCAGGGTAGTCATGTTCTTAGTTTACACAATCCATTTGTTACCTGGTCAGGTTTGGGGTACATATAGTGCACTGTGAGCTAGGAGGACTAAGGCCAACATATCCAGATGGTGTGCGTAGAATCAGTCTAGCACAATCCTGACGTTTATATTGTCCCACAAATGCACAGTTTTTACTGAGAAAGTATAAGAGGGGAGAGGATGTAGCCTTACGGCTAGAGCGGTCGACCTCGAAGTTGGGAAACCGGGTTTGTCATGTTTCTTCCATCTTTCTCTTCTTCCCCCTTTCTCCTTTGCATGTTTTTCTCTCTTTTGTTCTGGGTCAAATTCTGATGAGAAAAATAAGTGACAGTTCCCAAAAATGAGTGCCAGTGGGCCCTGCCTGCAACCACCGGCTCAAATTGAGCATTGGTCAGTCCAAGATATTTTAATTTCCTTGTCATAGGTTAAGAATGCTTAGATGCTGGTCAGGTTTAATCGCCTCAGAACGACAAATATCAGTTTGTTAACACCTCTGTTTTAACCAGGTTTAGATGCTGACGTCCACCGTCCAACAGTAAGCATTTTTAGTCCAAATTTACTGACAGTAGTATCCTGATGCTTACTTGTCAGTTCAAAGACCTGATCTTGCGCCACTGGTGTGCTTACAAAATAAGGCATCCGGTCTATTCAGAAGTGATGTCAAAGGCTTCATTTAGGGATGAACAAAAAGTGGAAAAATAATGGAGCCCCGCATTGCAACCCATACAAACCTTATGCTAAACATCAGGAAATGCGACAATGTATGTAAATCCTGGGGGGAGGTGCATGTCCTGTAACATCTACTTAATTAGAGGCATGTTCTAAATGACCTGCCAGGCCTAAAGTTTGCAAGAAGTTCAAATATTTTCTGCTTTTCTTTCTTATCTTCTCCAGTTTAATAAGCCCTCCAACTATGTAACCAATTTGCAGAGGGCCTCAAACCCTTCAACTTGCCCTTTAAAAGAAAGACATTACATGGTTAAGTGTGCTGCTTCTCTTAACCCGTTTCAGCCAAAGCTTTCCTATCTGAATTGGAAAACCGGTCTAGGGACCTCAGAAACCTGGAGGTGTAATCTCCCCTCCAACCGCCTTAAACCCGGATCAGTACACTCTGAAATATATTGTTTTCTTGGCGTAGAGTTAAGGTGCCTGGAGATAGAAAGGATCTCAATGGCCGGATAGTAGAATTGTATGTAAATTTAGTTTGTTTTTATATCTTTACCAGCCATCAACATGTTTTGCAGCAGCGGCTCCTCCACGTGGGCGTCGGAGCGTCACCCCAATTGCTTTCTCGCACTGCGAGAAGCAGTAACGTAAAATGGTATACCATTTTATGTTACTGCTTCTCGCAGTGCGAGAAAGCAGCAGAAAGGGTTTGGTTGGGGGCGGGCCGGGGAGGAGTGGCTAGCCCAATGTTGTGGGCGCTGACTGTTTGGTCGGCCCTGCCCTGTGCAGCCTGCATGAAAAAAACGGCCTCCCCATAGACGCCTGCAAGGACGGCATCCTAGCCAATCACAACGCTGCCATTGCAGCGTTGTGATTGGCTTGGGAGAGGGGAGGGAGGCTGCCTGCTTCCTTCCTGCTGCTGCAGGAGCAGAGAAGACGCGGGACCGGATCGGCGGCCAAGGTACGTTATTTTAAAAAATATATAATTTAAATAAACCCCCCTCCCCTCGCTACCCCCGTGTCATGCCGGCCGGCTGCGACTTAAACTGCAGCGGTACACGTCGCTAGGAAATTAAGGACGGCGGACTCCTAGGGCCAGTTGCAACCGAGCAACAGAAAAGGGACCGTTTCACTCTGCTTGCACATCATGCCAATCTCCGTAGCCGATGGTAAGAGGAGCTAGCTTCCTGCCAGCACAGCACGCCTGCGATTGGAGCTGAAGGGCAAAAGAGCACTGCGCTTGCACCTCGTCCCTTCCACTGGAGGTGAAGTGGAAAGGGGCACCGCGCTTGCACTTCATCCCTTCCCCCGGAGCTGAAGGTAAGCGGAGGTCTGCCCGTGCGCAGCATCTCTAATACTCGTCAGTGGATGCAGAGTATATTTTGCCCAAAGAAATCAGCTCCAGGCACTCCTGTGGAGTATACAGCACAGTTCTGACACTATGAGCGAGCACAATCATTCTGCAGAGGGCCCCGTGTTTTGTTAGGCCACTTGGCAAAACAAAATTTGTTCTGCTGTTTTATTTCTTTAATGTGTTGAGTTAATACACCAAGGAATTTCGTGACATAACAGAGAAAAGGGCTGACTGAGTCCAATACGTTATCACAGAACAAATTAGCTAGTTTCTTACAAGATGTGCGTGTGAGCACACATATATGCATTCACGGCGGTTATAAAAATCAAGTATGCATGTGTTTTCCCACTTCGGTGCTTCCGATCAAGCAAACTTCAAGCGTGTGGTAACTTTGCAAATAGCCACTTTCCCTGTCGACATTGAGCTTTTGTTTAGCAAGCTGCTGACTGTGCGAGTCAGCTGTGATTTATTTACACAGATTACCAACACCTCAGGAGTGAGGCCCTGTTGACAGCTGGGTGACACTCAGGGATCGGTTTTGAACGCAAATTGCATACTGTCTTAGTGTCTTTGCTGCAGATCAGGCCCTGATCTGCAGCAAAGACACTAAGACACTATACTGCGCCAGAGCGGAGTAGCTCTGAGTCAAAGAGCAGGGAAAACGTTATGAAAGGCTGCGATGGTAGGTTAACAATTCATGTGCCATGCATAGGCTGTGTGGCTATGCCGAAGCAGAATACGCTTTTTTGTCCTTTACTTTCTAATTAATGTTTTAGTTTTTGGTGTATACGTATTTGTTCATGTTAATGTGCTCTTTATCCTATCTAGTGCTTTTGAAAAAAACCAGAATAAATACTTTTGTAAAATAAGTAAACTTTTACAGCTTTGTGGCTCCTAATGCAGACGAACAGTTGAATTGCTTTATTAAACTTCTTGCTTTGTCAAATTTGCTTGAAAATGCACCATTTGCCCGCTCTTTTTTAAAAACATTCTCGGGGGAGAACCCCACAAAACCCCCCTTAGGTTGTTCGAGCTCGCTTGCTCACCGCTGTGCACTCTACCGCAAACTTTACGCCCACCACTTTCAGATGTCACCAGCCGCCACTGATGTTTTGACCAAGGAAAATGTGAGTTACAGACTCTAGGACAACCCAATAATGCCCCTGGACACTGGGTACCAACAAATTCAAACACAAAATGACTTCTAAAGGAGTAATTTCACAAACAATAACCTTGGTGATTGGCATTAAATATAAACGACCATTCTTTCAAATGAAGGCACAACAATTTTCTTAGTTGTTTGATTGGTGTCAAAAGGCAATAACTTTGACGGGGCAGCACACTCTCTGCTTCATCGCAGCCAGCCTAAAATTTTGTGTAGGGCGCGTTCAAATGCGAACTAAGGGCCTGATTCAAAAAGGACCTCCACACTCATGGGGCCCGATTCACAGAACTAACTTACGTCAAAAACGTAAAGTTAGTACCTTTTGGTATTCACAGAATACACTTACTCATTTTGGTATTCACAGAATACACTTACTCATTTGGTATTCACAGAATACACTTACTCATACTAACTTTATGTCCGCATTCGGGCCGGAGATTCCGGCCGTTTGTGGAGATTCCGGCTCGGAGGTGGAGATTCCGGCCGTTGTGGAGATTCCGGCCGTTTGTGGAGATTCCGCCACCGGCCGGAATCTCCACAACCGGCCGGAATCTCCACAAATGGCCGGAATCTCCACAAACGGCCGGAATCTCCGGCCGGAATCTCCACAAACGGCCGGAATCTCCACCTCCGGGCCGGAATCTCCACCTCCGGGCCGGAATCTCCACAAACGGCCGGAATCTCCACCACCGGGCCGGAATCTCCGGCCCGAGTGCGGACATAAAGTTAGTATGAGTAAGTGTATTCTGTGAATACCAAAATGAGTAAGTGTATTCTGTGAATACCAAAATGAGTAAGTGTATTCTGTGAATACCAAAAGGTACTAACTTTACGTTTTTGACGTAAGTTAGTTCTGTGAATCAGGCCCATGGTGTGGAGGCCCCGCAGTCATGGCAGGGGGGCCCACACTTGTAGCGACACCTCCGAACTGGAGTTTCTAACTATGGAGGTCCCGCCACGACTGCAGGGTCTCTACCACAAGTCTACAGACCCTTTGTGAATTGGACCCTGAAACTTTATATGAGCAATTTACTGTTTCTAGGTGGTTTTTGGCTTAAAATTAAAAAAAATACATATCTCTAGTTCTCCTTATCTCCTTATCTGATTTTAATCTGGTGCCTTTTTATTTTTCTAAATTTAGTTTGGTAATTTTATTGTGCTGCTTTATTGGTTTTGGACCATTTACTTCTACAACTTATGCATTTCTTTGGGGAATTGTCTGCTGCTTGTGCAAAAAGAAGCAAGGGTTAGCAGAGTTTCACTGAGGTTTGTGTAGAAACCTAACATAACTTTGTTTATTAAATTGATTTTAATAACTGGGCGCTGTGAAGGTCTGTTAATTTTCCTTCTTTATAGGATGAGAAAAGGAAACTCATCCAAGTAGCCATAGTGTCACCATGCACAGTGTTACACCTGTGAAAAATATTTGGTGTCTTCTTGAGAGCATCATAAACAAAATGAAAAACATATTGCGGTAAAAAATACTACTGAGAAACCTGGCGATGCTTGCTTGAAAATGGTGATTTATTTTTCAATAGCTAAGTCAGGCACCAATCTGCTCCAGATAACAGAAAGAGAGAAGAGCCTTTTTTTTTTAAGAAACCTTGAGTAGCATCTAAGTAGAATCCTGCTGCAAAAGGTCAAGAAAATAGTTTAAAAAAACAGTCGAACATGTTGGCAATAAATACAACAAGAAATATGGAGGAAATGCATTGCAATGCATTTTCCTGTTGTTGCATTTCTCCCGTATACAGGATTTAAAAAGGAACTGACATCACAGGAAGGACTTCATTTGGACCATCCGCAATCTTGGGAATGGCTGTTCATATGTTTGACCACGCATCTTCCTTCAGAATCATAGCATCTGCTGAGCAAGTGAAGAAAAACAAGATGAATATCTTTTTCCCAGTGACAGATGTCACAGCACCACCAATACCAGTGAAGGTTAATACCTTCTGCAGATTCTAGAACATCTATCCAGCCACTACAATCATAGAACAGTGAGGCCCAGATTTTGAGAACTCCTAGCTCGCGCCATGTGTTGTATCCAGCAAACCACCTTTGGGAAGCTCAGTACACTCTGGTGAGTCTTGGCCACAGTTATGATGGTATGACCCCTGCTTAAACTGCCTTTGCAAAAATGAGAAACTTGTTGAAAACAACTGTCAGACAAAATGGTATGAGGTAGTCCATGAAGATGAAAAAGAGTCAAAAACACGAGTTCTTTCCTTGGTTGTCGGTAGCTTGATATAAAGAGAAAAATGATCCTTTTAAGACAGTTATCCACAGTAACCATTACTACTAGACATCCTTCCAAAGGCAGAAGATCTACTATAATGTCTGTAGATATTGTGTTCCAAGTTTCTGGTACCAAAGGGGGAGGATATAAATAGTGACATGGTATAAAATGTACTGAACTGTCTTCAGTGCAAATGGGACTAACAAGGACATATACTTGGACATCAGAATGAAGAGAGGACAGCCAAATGTGTAGATAACTAGACCCCAGGTAGTCATCACTCCTCTATAACCAGAAATGTAAAAATTATGAGACATTAGCAGTACATACAATTGTAGTTCTTTGGTCGGAATCAATATGACATGTTGACTGAAAAATAAATCCTTTAAGTTAACTAAAGAAGTCTTAACATGGTGAACTTCTAATTCCTTCTATTTTTGAGCCTCTATAATTCTGTCTAGGAAAGACTGGAAAATACACACATCTTCATGAGAAGGAAATGTAGATTGGTCATAAGTAAGAGGTGTCTCAGGATATGAGGGCAGAAGGCATCAGCCAAAACATTATTTAAACCCAGAATATAAGTGATTGTTAAATCATCTGGGCAAAGAAAAACGCCATCTTGCTCAATGACCATTCTTGCATTAAACATTTCACAACACTGCATTGTTCAGATGATCAATGCAAATGGTTCTCTATTGCCTTTCAAAAGGTACCTCCATTTGGTACAGGCCATGTTCATTGTTATAACTTTCTTTTCTAGAACTGAAAGATTTCATTCACAATCTGACAAAACATGAGATAAGTAAATGACAGGATGTTTCAAACTATCTTTGTTTTTGTAACAGACCTGGGCTTATACCTGTTTCAGAGGCATCATTCTACACAATGAACTTCTTCGAAGTATCTGAATGGCATGTGCATGGTGCTTGAGACTACATTCTCTTAAGTTTCCTAAAAAGTCTATTCAGCTCGATCATCACATGAAAAATATTTGTTTATATTCTTTTTTTTTTTCAACATCTGAAGATTATTGCTTGTTAATTCTGCAGTAAATATTGAAGAACACTACAACTTTAGGTCTCTTTGACATTGGTAGGTAAAGGTCATTCCTATATTGCTATTGCTGAAGCCTATCCAGTGAAAGACCAGAAGAATTCAATCTGAATCCAAGATACTGTACCTCATCTTTCTTAAGTTCACACTTCTTGGGTATGCAGACTAAGGGCCAGATTCACATAGATACTTACATGTAGTAAAGTTGCGAGTGTGGAGACTATGCACTCATGGCGGAGTCTCCACACTGAGGGCAGAATCTCCACATGGCATACTGCAGAGAGTGCGCCATGCGGAGATTCCGCTCTGATTGCAGAGATTCTGCGACGATTGTGAAGACTCTGCACTCATAACTTTACTACTCATAAGTATCTTTGTGAATCAGGCCCTGTGTGATGTTGCTGATTTCTTGATAGCACTAGACTCACGTATACTTGATGTTCAGCCAAAATCTTTGAAACCATCAAACTGAGGAACAAAAATTGGTTGAAAACATAAAAATATAGAATCCTCAAAGCGATAAAAAATAGTTGGGGCACTGCATAATCCAAATACCTGAATACAGTGCAATAAACTGTCTTCCACATACCACCCTCTTTATAAGCAGAAGAGGATAGATATCTTAAATATTGAACTTAGTGAAGATTTATGCACAGTGGGCAGACTCCAATACATCCTTAATTAGAGACAAGGGATATTGATCCTTCATTGTAATCTGCTTTAGACCTCTATCATCAATACAATGATGGAGGTCCTGATCTTTCTTGGGTTTCAAAAAATAAAGATGCTCTCACCTGAGAGGAAGTTGGTACAATTAGCCAATCTTGTAAACTCTTCTATAGATCAGCCGTCAATTATCCATTCTCTCTTTTCATTCATTAGAGAATAAATAAGCCCAAAGGGAATAATAGCTCTCATATCAGTTAGAAAGGCAGACTTGCACTCCCTATGAGAGGGAAGTGAGATAACTTTAGGTTTAGCTGGAGAATAAGAATAGTACTGAAGTGGCACTGAAGAAATGTTAGCCCAAAATCAATTTTAAATTGAGCTCTGATATCTATTCATCAGGTGATCAATAACAATGACCATGACAAAACTAAAATAACAAGGATGTCATTCTGATAGGCCAATGAATATAGGGGTGTGCCTGTGCAACCAAGGAATACCCAAAAATATGGCATAACTAGGAAAGGCAACAATGCCAAAAGATAACACTTCTGTGTGATCTTCAAAGGTGACTTGTATGTCATGAAGCTGATTCATAATGGAGAGTCTTCGGCTGCGGCTCAGTACTGTGGCCTAGGTTTTCACCATCTTAGTCTGCCAGAGCTATGGCTGACCCCTCCTGTAGCCATGTTGCTGCTAACACTAGGTAATGCCTAAGCAGAGGTTTCATCCCCAAAAATGCCCTCGAATGGAGGAAAAAGCCAGAGAGCAGAAAACCTCAGAGAGGACATGGAAGTATTGGATGGGAATGCTGAACATTGCTGACCAGGACTCAAGGCCAGAGACACCCCTTTAGAAGAAGAGATATTTCAGAAGAACCTGTAAGTGCATCGTTTTTGTCTGTTGGCTCTGTACACTGCACCGACGTTCACCTGGGCATATTGGGTGAACTTTTGTGTGATGGTATTTTACCTTGGGTGAATTGGTTGTTCACCGGCACCAGAGTGTATAAGCTTCTGGAGACACGTGGGGTAGGGGGTGCGAGAAACCAGGATCTGTTTGCAGTGCCCCGCCCACACTTTTTGCCTCACTTTTGACTACTACATGCTGGTTTTCTGTCTCTGATTGTGCACTGGGCTCTGCCAACCAGACCCAGGGCCTGTGGTGCTCTGATCAAAAGTACATGGTAATTAGGTATAATTACTATTGCTACTGAGAACCTGCTTGTAAGTCCCTAGTATATGGAAGGGCATGTAGGTTTAGAGGCCCAGTAGATTTAGTGGACTTGAGTTTGCACTGCTGTGGTATCTGCTGTCATTTTAAAAGCCAGCCCTGCCTTGAGGGCTGCTTTTAAAAGTAGAATTATATGCAAATTTTACTTTGGCAATAAAGGTACTTCCAAAGTAGTAAATTACCTTTTTTTTCATATACGTCATCCTTAAGGTTTTCCCCATTGTAATGCATTGGCTCAATAGGCTAATATGGGAATACTTTAATAAAGTATAATTATTGATTGGAGTGAGCTTAAAATATAATTCAAGGACTTTAAAGAATAGTTATGATACATACAACAAATTGCCACTGTTAGATTTGTTATAACTATTACAGAAAAGAAGTTATGAAACTTTCTTTTCTGTGAGTAAACATCCAGCCTTCCAGCAGCCCTTCTCTGATTGGCCAGCCTCTGCTATGCTGAGCCAAGCTGTCTTAATGAGGTGTGAAGTGGCCTGACTAGAGATAAAACATTTCCTGTGGGAGGAGAACTACAAACTGCAGAACAAAAGGTAGGAAGAGGGTGGAGGGACCAAACTATTCTCCAAAGATGGAATGACAGTTTGGACAGACCACAGCCTCACCCCCACCTACTGCACCCTCCCCCCCCAAACACAAGCTTTAGTAATTAGATTAGTGAGGGGGCTGGAAGGGGAGTGCTAGGGAAACTTAGCCACACCAGTGGGATGGCTTAGCCTGATCTAACCCTTCAATAGAAAGTTGTTCCATCTTTGATTTTGGAACAATAGTGCTTTCTGGGGCAAGAATATGGCAAACATTCGAGGAAGTGCTCATACACCTGGGTAGTACCCTGCTCCCCATTGGCCAGCAGTGCCTGCTTCTTGACGACCCAGGAACACTGAATAAATATGGGAGTGCTGCCATGCAACTCCTATTCCTGCCTGGAATAATCAAGAGAAGAAGTACTGTCCTGCTGGAACCCCTGTTCTACACTCCAAGAGGACTGCACTCATAAGGACTGCACCTGCTGCAAACTTTGCAACTCATCCCTAAGGGCTTTGCTTGCTTAAAAGGATTAAGGAGGGTCTCCCTGAAAGCAACAAGTACAAAAGAGCTACAAGAGTTCTCTGCCCTACACTACACAAGAAGAAGGACTACCCTGCTGGAACCCTGGCCTGCACCCGGAGGATTGCACTCTGGATGACTGCACCTACTGCACACTTGGAACTGCAGCCCTAAGGACTTTGCCTTGCTTCAAAAGTGGAAGGAGGGGAGTCCCTGACAGCAACAGGTTAAACGAGCTCCACCTGCATCATCTTCACCAAGAAGAACCCATCTGGAATGCATCCAGTGGACTTTTAAGAATTTGGCCAGGTGCATTGTGGGAAACTTAGGGGTTGATTACGAAGGTGGTCGGAAAAGCATTCCGACCACCGTGGTAGTGGGAAATTTCCGCTCGCAGGTACTGCGGCAAAACCGGCGTGTAGATTAGGATGCACCGCCTGGAACTCCCTACCGCGGCGGTCGGATTCCAGGATACACCGCCGGGAACGTGCGGAAAAGCTGAAAATCCGTCCGCGGTGGATGGAATTGCAGCGGTAACACCCCGAACCGCCGTCCGAACTGCGGTCAGGAGTGTCCGGGAGTGGATCTTCGCTATCCGCAATAATGCTTCCGCCGTCCTTGCATAGCCGGATTCTCCGCTGCTGTCTGATGGGCTGTTTGTGGCATCGTGATTCGACTGGCGGTCGTAACCGCATTCCGCACGGCGGTCCCTCTCTATTGGCTCCGTCCGCCACTGCTGCGGAGGGGGATTTCTGGCGGTTCCCGAAATACCGCAGCGGATGGGAAATGGGCTATCTTTGCCCATCGTAATACGGCGGACGCAAGGACCGCCAATGGAGTGCGGAAAAGGTCATTTTCCGCCAGCACCGTGGTTGTGCCTCCGCCCGCCATCGTAATCAGCCACTTAGGGGCCGATTCCGATCTCGGCCGGTAGGGCTCCGAATAGGATTTGGCTTTACCGGATCCGATTCGGAGCCCTGTTTCCCGACCGAACCGTACGCGGGTCCGGCCGAGCGAGTACGATGCGACTCGCCGACCGACTCCGTCCGGGCGACCCGACCGCTCCGACCGACTCGTACCCGGATCGTACCGCTCCGACCGACTTCGCTCGGACACGATTCGCACCGCGCAATGGAGACGTTTTCCGGCCGGGTAAGTACGATGCGCACCTCGACCGCTCCGACCGACTCGCGCCGTCCGACTCGAACTCGCTGTCGGAGCCGTACTTTGGGGTCCGTGTCGGACCCCTGTACGCGTACCCGTGCGAGGCGCACACAGGGGGACCCATGGGTCCCCCTACCTGTGCGTGTACGCCGCGTGGCGCTCGCGGCGTACTCGCTGTAGGGGCGCCTTGTCCGCCTCGCACCCATTGAGGCAATGGGAGCCCGCGTACGCGTTGTACGACCGGCTCCCATTGAGTTCAATGGGAGTCCGACCGACTCGTGTCCGGTGGCATACGAATGCATCGGACTCGTTCGGTCGGACTGCACGGGTCCGATTCGGTCGGAAATCTCTCCGGGTCCGGCTCGGTCGGAGAGATTTCCGGCCCGAATCGGAATCGACCCCTCAGTCTCAACATCCCAAGGACCACCTCAGAGCTTCTAGACCCTTGGAGCAACTTTTGTAAAAAACTCCATAAGCTGACCAAGTGCATTGTGGATGTTGTGGTTCCAGGACCCAAGAGGCAAACCAGAGCATCTGAACCCTTGGCTGGTGCTGTGGACCGCTTTGCATCAAGAAACACTTCAGGAAGTAAGTGTAAAGAACTCTTGACTTTGTTCCGGTCCAGCATGACCTTTTTGAACCCTTTGAGTGCTATTTGCTTCTAAGCACTAGTTTTACTTTTAATCTTTACAAATACATATCTCTGGTTCACCACATTGGATTTTTGTCATTTTGGTTTCTAATTGTTCATAACAATATTTCCTATTTCTATAAATTCGTGTTGAATTTTTAATGTGTGTTGTGTCTTGCTTATTTAATGTATTGGTGTTTTTAAATGCTTTACACACCTGTCTTCTAAGTTAATCCTGCATGACTGTTGCCAGCTACCAAGGATTGAGCAGGGCAGTAGCAGCCCGTGGTGGGAGTGCTGCCGGGCGGTGACGTGGGGCAGGGGAGGGGCAGGGTGGGTGGTAGTAAACTACGGAATACGGCCGAATAGAGGTAAGTAAACATATAAATAAATCAAACGAATTCCGTTGCGCGCTGCATCGCATTTGGCGATGCAGCGCGCAACGAAATTCGTTTTATTTATCTATATGTCTACTTACCTCTATTCGGCCATATTCTGTAGTTTACTACCCCCCACCCTGCCCCTCCCCCGCCCCACGTCACCGCCCGGCAGCACTCCCACCATGGGCCGCTACTGGAGCAGGGGAATCATTTTTTGAGACCTTGACTGGACCTTTTATTGTGATTGTGGCCTTATTACTAGTGGTAGGTACCTACTTACCCCTACTAATAAACCACCTTCCAAGAGGGGGCAACATGGGAAATTCACAGTAACACAAATGCACAACACAACCCCCTGTTGGTGATGGGAATCTAAGTCAGGACCCATAAGTAAGTCTCAAGCCTGAAAGTCTTAACTAATAGACAGACTTTTCCTTCCAATCGCTAAGGAAACAGATTAATAGTGATACTTTAGTATTCATTGGTTACGTTCTTTATACTTACCTGGGCATTCCTTTATTTTGAGGCTGACGGTGGCGGTATTCAGACAAAATATCGAAACCAAAATATTGGCCTACCAAAATATTGTGTACCAAATAGGGTGATATGGAAATATCATCTGCAATAATATCGTTGTCAAGAATATCAATTTTAAGGTAAGGAATATCGATATTGAACAGATCTAAGTAATTAATATCGTTTATAAAAATATAGGGCCTCCAGTCCCACCAACATCTGTGGCCGCAGTCAGACCACCGCCTTACGATGCGGTCGGTTGACCGCATTGGTGGAGGGACTGACCAACAGCTTCCGGGCGGTCGGTCGGTCGGATCGCATTCCCCACAATGAAGGCGGTGCCTTCTCAGGCACTAACGTGGGGATTACAAACCACCCTTTCCACCAGCCTTTTCATGTTGGTTCTTCTGACATGCAAATGCTGGCAGAAAGGTTTTTTGGGGCCCCTAGCAGGGCCCCTGTCCTCTGTGGCCCTCAGCTACAGGCCCTGTGTGACCAGATGGTGCCTGCCACACTGTGCATGGATGTTTAGAAAGTGTATATTTTCTATTGCGGCTTGTGCTGCGGCTCACAGCACAAGCCGCAATGGAAAGTATACACTTTCCGACCACCATGAAGGCGGTTGCATCCAAATAATGGAAGTGGTACCGTCGGGTGGACTCGCTTCCCCTATGGTGCCGTTTGGCATCGTAATAGGGCCCATAGTTGTTAATAATATTGTTTTTTAACTATTGTTATGTATTTTAGTATATATTTTGAACGTATATGATGTCATTTTTTTGTATAATCATTGTTTATATTTTTAGTATTATTATTAAATTAAATTAACCCCTTCGACGCTTATGACGAGCTGGACTCGTCATGGCACACAGTGGTCGTGTGCTCATGACGAGTCCAGCTCGTCATAAGACCACCCACGGGGGAAGCGCTGGCGCTCCCCGTGGAAATCCGATCGTTGTTTTTTTGGGGGAGGCAGGGGAAGGGCTTCCCTGCCTCCTCGCCCTCAATGACGTCAGCGCGAGGCGCGCTGACGTCATTGGGGGTTTCCCTTGTTCCCCGATGCGCTGGAAGCCATTTGCTTCCAGCGCGTCGGAGAATAAGGTGCGTTTTAGCTCCGGGGAGGGGTTTCAAAGAAAGAGGCATCGAGGGAAAGGAAAGGGTTTTCCTTTCCCCGATGCCTCTTTGTGCATTCCTGCTGCACGATCATGCGATCGTGCAGCAGGAATGCCGACTAGACACCAGGGAATTTATTTTTATTTTTTTAAACTGAAAATATTGTTTTGGGAGCGGCCCCTTGGGCAAGGGTCGCTCCCCTTTTGGGGGCCATATGTTTTTAGTGGTCTGCCCCCTGGGGGGCAGTTTTTATTATAGCGCAGGCTGTACCCAAAGGTGTCAGAGCGCTTCACAATAGGAACAGTAACAAGGAAAGGGTTTTCCTTTCCCCCATGCCTCTTTGTGCATTCCTGCTGCACGATCATGCGATTGTGCAGCAGGAATGCCCACTAGACACCAGGGAATTATTATTTTTTTTTTAAAGTGAAAATACTGTTTTGGGAGCGGCCCCTTGGGCAAGGGTCGCTCCCCTTTTGGGAGCCATATGTTTTTAGTGGTCTGCCCCCTGGGGGGGCAGTTTTTAATATAGCGCAGGCTTTACCCGAAGGTGTCAGAGCGCTTCACAATAGGAACAGTAACATTACATGAGGAGAAGGTTACAAGTGAGCATAATACAAAAGCAAGCGTTACATTACATGAGGAAAAAGTGACAATTGTGCAAATAAAACAAACAAGATACAAAAAGAGGTATGCGTTACAAGATACATGAGATACAAAATACAAATAGAGGTATAATACTGCAATAAGTGGCAGTCACTCAGAACACACTGGGAAGGCACTTCTATAGGCATGGAGTACAGAGTTTCCTATAGTGGAAGAACTTCCTTGAGGGAGTAGAGAGGGCGTGAATTAAACAGGAGACTTAAAATGAAGGGTACACAAATGCAGCACAGCACGCAAGGGTGAGGAATGTACAGGAAAAAGTACAAATTTACAATGAAGAGCGAACTTCCTAGAGGGGGCTGAGAGTGAAAGTATTAGTTCTGAAAGTGTCTTTGGAAGAGAAGAGATTTGAGATCAGCTTTGAAGATCCGGGTAGAGGAGGTGTCACAGAGCAATGGGGGATGCGAGTTCCAGATTCTCACCGCATTGCCTGAGAAGGATTGCTCCATCGATCTTTCCCTTTTGAAGACGGGGGGGGGCTCAAGCAGAAGTTTTTCCACATTGCGAGAAGGGCGAGAGCCACCGGACAATTTCAATTTATTCGCCAGGTAACGAGGGGAGGACGTGTGTAAGGCTTTGTGTGTGATGCAGGCAGTTTTGTAAATAGATCTTGCCTCGATTGGAAGCCATCGAAGAGAGGACAGGATAGGAGTGTCGCTTCGTTTAGACCCTGAAATGAAGCGAGCTGCTGAATGGAGGATGGATTTGAGAGGGGAGAGGTGGGATTTGGGTAGGCCCGTCAGAAGAGAATTGCAATAATCCAGTCTTGAGAGAACCAGAGATTGTACCAAGGTTTTTAAGTCTTTCTCCGGGAAGAACCGACGGATCCCCCATAGAAGGCGCAACTGGTCACGTGCGTTCTTAGCAATAGAGTTGATGTGGGAGATTAGGTTGAGTCTTTTGTCAAGAATGACACCTAGGGATTTAGCGCTGTCGACAATGATGGGTTTGTTGTTGAGTAGGTTCAGCTGATCCATCCAAGATTGAACAGGAGGAGGTGAGAGAGAGGTAGAGAGGAGGAGGAATTCAGTTTTGGCGGGATTCAGAATGAGTTGGTGAGCTAACATCCAGTTGTGAATAGAGTTGAGAGTAGAGTTGAGTAGGGAGAGATCGTGTGCGGAAGATAAAGGTATCTTCCCACTAGTCCACCAGGCATTTATTTGTGGAGAGTGACCCCTTGGGCAAGGGTCACTCTCCTTTGGGGGCAATATTTGTGGCTGTGTCTGCCCCCAGGAGGGCAGATCGCCATGTTTTTTTAAAAATTGGGCCCACTAGACCACCAGGGATTTGTTTTTGGGGCGTGGCCCCTTGGGCAGGGGTTGCTCCCCTTTGGGGAGCATTAATTTGGCCGTTTCTGCCATCCTGAGGGGCAGATCGGCTGATTTGTTTTTTGTAGGTCCACTAGGCCACCAGGGGTTTTTATGTTGGGGAGCGGCCCCTTGGGCAAGGGTCGCTCCCCTTTATGGGAGGATGATTGTGGCCATTTCTGCCCTCTTTGGGTGGCAGAATAGCAGTATGTTTTTAGGCCCATCTGCCCCCAAGGAGGGCAGAAGCCACTAGACACCAGGTTTTTTTTTAATTTTTGTGTTGGGGAGTGGCCAAAAGGGCAAGGGTTTCTCCCCTTTTACGTGGGTGAATATTTTATTTATACTCTTTGGCCCACCTACCCATTAGCTTGGCTGGTGGATTGTGTGTGGACTGTTGCATTATTTGCATATGTGATTGTAATGTTTTTTTCTCCTTTTTATTCTAGTGTAAAGCTTTTGATTCCTGTTTGCGGTTTCGGCAGTGGTTGTTCTGCAGTTTTGCGTAATTGCATTTATTTGGTAAGAAAAATATTTTTGTTGTGTGTACTCCAAATGAGTATTATTGTCATGCATGAATGAATTTTTTTGTAAGTGGTGTCATAATGGCAGCATATTTGTTAGTGTTCAGAGCATGAAATTCTTTGCGATGTTTTGCATTGTCTTATGTGTAATTTTTTTTCTTCTTTTTTAGTGGGATATTGTTGATCCTTACTGTGTCTGTGCAGAGTAGGTGGTGGTGAGTCTAGCTGCTTCTGTCACGTGAGTGGTATAGTGTTGGAGTATATAGGTCTTTGTGATAAAGCTACATTTTGTTTATTTCTTTTTTTACAAAGGGTTTGTTGTTGTTGACTTGTTTGACAAGTAACCTTTATTAGTAAGCATTATGGCTAGCCGTAGAATGACTGCTCAGCAGGTGGTTGGTTTGCTTCTTGAATCTTCCTCTGAGCAGGATTATGAGACTGACAGTGCGTCTGAGGGAGAGGAGGGAGGGAAAGATTCAGGCAGTGAGTTTTCTCTCCACATGGAATCATCGGATGATGAAGGTACTTTCAGTGCAGATGAAGTGCCTGTTTTAGAGGAGGATACTAATGTGCCGATGGTGCAAGAGGCATCTGTATTGCAGCCTGGGGCTGCTAGGCTTCCTACTGGAAGTGCTGGACTCTGGGTTGATCCAAACATGGTGCAGCCGGTGTTGCCTGCCTTTAGTGGTTATGCAGGGTGTAGAGTGGATTGTGAACATTATTTGCCTATACAGTATTTTCAGTTGTTTATGGATGATGTATTTTTGGGTGAGATTGTTGAGCAGACTAATTTGTATGCTGAACAGTTTTTGAGGGACAACAGTGCCAGACTTAGGCCCCATTCTAGAGCTACCCGGTGGAGTCCCACAAATCTGGAAGAGATGAAGAAGTTTTTGGGTTTTACTTTTTTGATGGGTTTGATAAGGAAGCCGTCCATGGGTTCATATTGATCTACCAGTCCCTTGATGGCAACGACCATATTTCCTGCAGTTATGACTCGTGATCGGTATTTACTTTTGCTTCGGATGCTGCATTTTGTTGATAATGGTTTGGCGTTGCCACGAGATCACCCTGAATGTGACCGTCTTTTTAAGATTCGGCCTGTTCTTGATCACTTTGTAGATCGATTTTCAGAGATCTATACTCCAGGGAAAGAAATATCTATTGATGAGTCTTTGGTCCTGTTCAAGGGCCGTTTGGTTTTTAGGCAGTACATTCCTAGCAAGAGGGCACGCTATGGAATTAAGCTGTATATGTTGTCTGAGAGTAGGACAGGATATGTTTTTAATTTGCGTGTGTACACTGGTAGGGATTCCACTATTGACCCCCTGGTTGTCCGTCCACTTTTGGAGTTTCAGAGAAAATTGTGTGGGATCTTGCTAGAGGACTGTTTAACAGAGGCCACCATTTGTACCTTGATAACTTCTACACTGCTGTGCAATTGTTTAAGGAATTGTTCAAAGTGGACACTTTTGCTTGTGGCACAATCCGCTCTAACCGTAAAGGTTATCCAAAAGAGCTTGTTTGCAAAAAACTTCAGAGGGGACAGTGCAGTTCCTTGCGTAGTGATGAACTACTAGCTGTGAAATTTGTGGACAGGAGGGATGTGTACATGCTGACTACCATCCATGATGAGAGTACTTCACCTGTGGCTGTTTGGGGTCAGATTGCTGAAGTGCGCAAACCTGTGTGCATTTTAGACTACAATAAGCACATGGGTGGTGTTGATAGAGTAGATCAGAGGTTGGAACCTTACACTGCTATTCGTAAGGCTTACATTTGGTATAAGAAGTTGGCCATCCATCTCTTCAATTTACCAACTTTCAATGCTTTTGTTGTGTTCAAGGAGTGTTCTCCTGCGTCAAAGTTGACTTTTGTTCAGTTTCAGCAGTCTGTCATAGGCAGCCTTGTTGTTGTGGAACAGGCAAGTGTTCCTAGAGTTGGAGTGGTGGAGGATGTGGCTCGATTGAAATATCGCCACTTTCCTGATCACATTCCTCCTACACCCACAAAAGACTTTCCCACTAGGAGATGTAGAGTCTGTTGGCGAAGAGGTGCGCGGAAGGAGACTCGTATGTACTGCCCTGAGTGTCCTTCTAACCCTGGGCTGTGTGTGCCTGCTTGTTATAGAGCGTACCACAAGCAAAATAATTATTGGGAGCAACCATGAGTGGTAAAGTGAACTGCCTGGTCTGTAATGTTTAAGAATTGTTGTTCTGTTTCAAGGTTGGCATTAGTGCAATGTATTTAGTTTCTGATTTTGTGTTAGTAGATTTGTATCTATTTGCAATTTGTTTGTGTTTTCTTTTTTGTATAAAAAAATCCTAAATATGATGGTGGTGTGTGTAGGCTGGTGCTTGGCTGGCGGTGTGCGTGGAGTGGTGCTTGGCTGGCGGTGAGCGTGGAGTGGCGCTTGGCTGGCGGTGTGCGTGGAGTGGCTCTTGGCTGGCGGTGTGCGTGGAGTGGCGCTTGGCTGGCGGTGTGCGTGGAGTGGCGGTTGGCTGGTGGTGTGCGTGGAGTGGCGCTTGGCTGGCGGTGTGCGTGGAGTGGCGCTTGGCTGGTGGTGTGCGTGTAGTGGTGCTTGGCTGGCGGTGTGCGTGGACTGGCGCTTGGCTGGCGGTGTGCGTGGAGTGGTGCTTGGCTGGCGGTGTGCGTGGAGTGGCGCTTGGCTGGTGGTGTGCGTGTAGTGGCGCTTGGCTGGCGGTGTGCGTGGAGTGGCGCTTGGCTGGCGGTGTGCGTGGAGTGGTGCTTGGATGGCGGTGTGCGTGGAGTGGCGCTTGGCTGGCGGTGTGCGTGTAGTGGCGCTTGGCTGGCGGTGTGCGTGGACTGGCGCTCGGCTGGCGGTGTGTGAGTAGTGACTTGCTGCTGGTCACTACACACACTGCTAGCCGTGCGACACTCCACGCAATCCATCACCTTGTGTGGTTGCTGTAATGTGGGCGTGTGAAAGTGATGGGCCCTTGAATGGCGCTGTCTGCTGGTGTCAGTGTTGTAATGTGATGGGCCCGCGGCTGGTGGTGTGAATGGTTTTGTATGTGTCACACGTATGAAAGGTGTATGAATGGCCTGTAAAGAGGTTGGTGCCTTGTCGTGGCTTTACAGCTCACGAGCTGTGAGTCAATGGTTCAGTTTCTCGTCCTTTCAATTATTAACAGTGCATTTCATTTTTGTGAAATCACTTGTTAATACAATTGTATATACTGAACCATCACTCACCCTCGTGCCAAATCCAACCAGTATGTGTGTGTGCTTGAGGATTAGATGGCTGTGCAGTAATATTTTTTTTTTGTCTTTCTCAAGCAGGGTGTACCTTGTCCCTTTTTGTGAATGTTGTAATGTGTTTATTTCGTGCCTGGTGGTGTGAATGGTATTGTGTGTATCATGTATGAAAGGTGTGTAAATGGCCTGTAAAGCGGTTGGGGCCTTGACATGGCTTTACAGCTCACGAGCTGCGAGTCACTGGTTCAGTTTTTTGTCCTTTCAATTATTGACAGTGCATTTCATTTTTGTGAAATCTCTTGTTAATAAAATTGTATATACTGAACCATCACTTGCCCTCGTGCCAAATCCAACCAGTATGTGTGTGTGCTTGAGGAATAGATGGCTGTGCAGTAATCTTTGTCTTTTTAGTCTGTCTGCCAAGGTGTACATTCCGTCTAAGAATAACCTACCAACTGTAGATCTTGTCGTAAAGAAACACCCATGGGAGTACATGGTGATATCTCTCTTGTGGATCCCAACAAGTTATGTTACCCACAATGTCCTGCAAACCTCAAAATGTCTGTCACATTTTCCTTGCAATATTGTGCCAAAATTTTCACGCTGCAGAAATAAACAACACATTATCTCAAAACGACCTGGTTTTGCAAGGGGGGTCACCTGGGTTTATGGCCCGGGGCTCGGCGGCCACCTAGGGAAACCTACCAAACCCACACATTTCTGAAAAGTAGACACCTGGGGGATTCCAGGGAGGTATGGCTTGCGTGGATCCCCCAAAGTTTTCTTACCCAGAATCCCTGCAAACCTGACATTTTGCTGAAAAAATCCAGTTTTCACACATTTTTGTGTGGTAAAGTTGTGGCATCACCGGGCTGACACAAATTTCCCACCACCCAGCGTTCCCCAGGTCTCCCGATAAAAATGGTGCCTCACTCGGGTGGGAGGCCCAAGTACCCGCGACAGGCAAGGGCCCACAACGTATTGAGGCAACCTCAAAATGGCCTATCACAAAACGACCTGGTTTTGCAAGGGGGTCACCTGGGTTTTGGCCCTGTGCTCAGCGGCCATCTAGGGAAACCTACCAAACCCACACATTTCTGAAAAGTAGACACCGGGGCTTCCAGGGAGGTATGGCTTGCGTGGATCTCCCAACGTTTCCTTACCCAGAATCCCCTGCAAACCTCAATTTTAGCTGAAAAAATCACTTTTTCACACATTTTGTGTGGGAAGTGTGGCATCACTGGCCTCACACAAATTTCTTACCACCCAGCGTTCCCCAGGTCTCCCGATAAAAATGGTGCCTCACTGGGTCGGAGGCCCAAGTACCCGCGACAGGCAAGGGCCCACAACATATTGAGGCGACCTCAAAATGGCCTTTCACAAAACGACCTGGTTTTGCAAGGGGGTCACCTGGATTTTGGCCCGTGCTCGGCGGCCATCTAGGAAACCTACCAAACCCACACATTTCTGAAAAGTAGACACCCGGGGCTTCCAGGGAGGTATGGCTTGCGTGGATCCCCAAACATTTCCTTACCCAGAATCCCCTGCAAACCTCAATTTTAGCTGAAAAAATCACTTTTTCACACATTTTTGTGTGGGAAAGTGTTGCATCACTGGCCTCACACAAATTTCCCACCACCCAGCGTTCCCCCAGGTCTCCCGATAAAAATGGTGCCTCACTTGTGTGGGAGGCCGAAGTACCCGCGACATGCAAGGACACAAAACGTTTTGAGGCTAGTGATGCCACACTTTCCCACACAAAAATGTGTGAAAAAAGTGATTTTTTCAGCTAAGATTGAGGTTTGCAGGGGATTCTGGGTAAGGAAACGTTGGGGGATCCACGCAAGCCATACCTCCCTGGAAGCCCCCGGGTGTCTACTTTTCAGAAATGTGTGGGTTTGGTAGGTTTCCCTAGATGGCCGCTCGAGCACGGGGCCAAAACCCAGATGACCCCCTTGCAAAACCAGGTGGTTTTGAGATAGGCAATTTTGATGTCGCCTCACTACGTTTTGGGCCCTTGCCTGTCGCGGGTACTTGGGCCTCCCACACAAGTGAGGCACTATTTTTATCGGGAGACCTGGGGAACACTGGGTGGTAGGAAATTTGTGTGAGGCCAGTGATGCCACACTTTCCCACACAAAAATGTGTGAAAAAAGTGTTTTTTTCAGCTAAAATTGAGGTTTGCAGGGGATTCTGGGTAAGAAAACGTTTGGGGATCCACGCAAGCCATACCTCCCTGGAAGCCCCCGGGTGTCTACTTTTCAGAAATGTGTGGGTTTGGTAGGTTTCCCTAGATGGCCGCCGAGCACGGGGCCAAAAACCCAGGTGACCCCCATTGCAAAACCAGGTGGTTTTGAGATAGGCAATTTTGATGTCGCCTCACTACGTTTTGGGCCCTTGCCTGTCGCGGGTGCTTGGGCCTCCCACACAAGTGAGGCACCATTTTTATCGGGAGACCTGGGGGAACGCTGGGTGGTGGTAAATTTGTGTGAGGCCAGTGATGCCACACTTTCCCACACAAAAATGTGTGAAAAAAGTGATTTTTTCAGCTAAGATTGAGGTTTGCAGGGGATTCTGGGTAAGGAAACGTTGGGGGATCCACGCAAGCCATACCTCCCTGGAAGCCCCCGGGTGTCTACTTTTCAGAAATGTGTGGGTTTGGTAGGTTTCCCTAGATGGCCGCCGAGCACGGGGCCAAAAACCCAGGTGACTCCCTTGCAAAACCAGGTGGTTTTGAGATAGGCAATTTTGATGTCGCCTCACTACGTTTTGGGCCCTTGCCTGTCGCGGGTACTTGGGCCTCCCACACAAGTGAGGCACCATTTTTCTATCGGGAGACCTGGGGGAACGCTGGGTGGTAGGAAATTTGTGTGAGGCCAGTGATGCCACACTTTCCCACACAAAAATGTGTGAAAAAAGTGATTTTTTCAGCTAAAATTGAGGTTTGCAGGAGATTCTGGGTAAGGAAACGTTGGGGGATCCATGCAAGCCATACCTCCCTGGAAGCCCCCGGGTGTCTACTTTTCAGAAATGTGTGTGTTTGGTAGGTTTCCCTAGGTGCCGGCAGAGCTAGGGTTCACAAACTACAGCTAGGCACTTTGCCAAAAAAGGGTCATTTTTCACTGCGAAATTGAGGTGTGACCACGTTGCGTTTTGCGCCGTTTCCTGTCGCGGGCAGTAGGCTGACCCACACAGGTGAGGTACCATTTTTCTCGTAAGACTTTGGGGAATGCGGGGTGGGCAGAAATTTGTGGATCCACGCAGATTCCAGAACTGTCCACCACAGAAATGTGGGGAAAATGTGTTTTTTTTGACAGTTTTTTAGGTTTGCAAGGGATTCTGGGTAACAGAACCTGGTTGGAGGCAGTCAAGTCACCCCATCCTGGATTCCCCTGGGTGTCTAGTTTTCAAAAATGTATAGGTTTGCTAGGTTTTCCTAGGTGCCGGCAGAGGTAGGGTTCAACAACTACAGCTAGGCACTTTGCCAAAAAAGGGTCATTTTTCACTGCGAAATTGAGGTGTGACCACGTTGTGTTTTGCGCCGTTTCCTGTCGCAGGCACTAGGCCGACCCACACAAGTGAGGTACCATTTTTCTCGTAAGACTTTGGGGAACGCGGGGTGGGTGGAAATTTGTGGATCCACGCAGATTCCAGAACTTTCCACCACAGAAACGTGGGGAAAATGTGTTTTTTTTTACAATTATTTAGGTTTGCAAGGGATTCTGGGTAACAGAACCTGGTGGGAGGCAGTCAAGTCACCCCATCCTGGATTCCCCTGGGTGTCTAGTTTTCAAAAATGTATAGGTTCGCTAGGTTTCCCTAGGTGCCGGCAGAGATAGGGTTCAAAAACTACAGCTAGGCACTTTGCCAAAAAAGGGTCATTTTTCACTGCGAAATTGAGGTGTGACCACGTTGCGTTTTGCGCCGTTTCCTGTCGCAGGCACTAGGCCGACCCACACAAGTGAGGTACCATTTTTCTCGTAAGACTTTGGGGAACGCGGGGTGGGCAGAAATTTGTGGATCCACGCAGATTCCAGAACTTTCCACCACAGAAATGTGGGGAAAATGTGGTTTTTTTGACAATTATTTAGGTTTGCAAGGGATTCTGTGTAACAGAACCTGGTGGGAGGCAGTCAAGTCACCCCATCCTGGATTCCCCTGGGTGTCTAGTTTTCAAAAATGTATAGGTTTGCTAGGGTTCCCTAGGTGCCGGCAGAGGTAGGGTTCAAAAATTACAGCTAGGCACTTTGCAAAAAAAGGGTCATTTTTCACTGCGAAATTGAGGTGTGACCATGTTGCGTCTTGCGCCGTTTCCTGTCGCGGGCACTAGGCCGACCCACACAAGTGAGGTGCCATTTTTCTCGGAAGACTTTGGGGAACGCGGGGTGGGTGGAAATTTGTGGATCCACGCAGATTCCAGAACTTTCCACCACAGAAATGTGGGGAAAATGTGGTTTTTTGGACAACTTTTTAGGTTTGCAAGGGATTTTGGGTAACAGAACCTGGTGGGAGGCAGCCAAGTCACCCCATCCTGGATTCCCCTGGGTGTCTAGTTTTCAAAAATGTATAGGTTTGCTAGGTTTCCCTAGGTGCCGGCAGAGCTAGGGTTCAAAAACTACACCTAGGCACTTTGCCAAAAAAGGGTAATTTTTCACTGCGAAATTGAAGTGTGACTACGTTGCGTTTTGCGTCGTTTCCTGTCGCAGGCACTAGGCCGACCCACACAAGATAGGTACCATTTTTCTCATAAGACTTTGGGGAACACGGGGTGGGTGGAAGTTTGTGGATCCACGCAGATTCCAGAACTTTCCAGCACAGAAATGTGGGGAAAATGTGTTTTTTGGCAATTTTTAGGTTTGCAAGGGATTCTGGGTAACAGAACCTGGTGGGAGGTATTCAAGTCACCCCATCCTGGATTCCCCTGGATGTCTAGTTTTCAAAAATGTATAGGTTTGCTAGGTTTCCTAGGTGCCCGCAGAGCTAGGGTTCAAAAACTACAGCTAGGCACTTTGCCAACAAAGGGTCATTTTTTACAGCGAAATTGAGGTGTGACCACGTAGCGTTTTGCGCCGTTTCCTGTCGCAGGCACTAGGCCGACCCACACAAGTGAGGTACCATTTTTCTCGTAAGACTTTGGGGAACGCGGGTTGAGTGGAAAATTGTGGATCCACGCAGATTCCAGAACTTTCCACCACAGAAATGTGGGGAAAATCTGTTTTTTTTGACAATTTTGTAGGTTTGCAAGGGATTCTGGGTAACAGAACCTGGTGGGAGGCAGTCAAGTCACCCCATCCTGGATTCCCCTGGGTGTCTAGTTTTCAAAAATGTATAGGTTTGCTAGGTTTCCCTAGGTGCCGGCAGAGCTAGGGTTCAAAAACTACAGCTAGGCACTTTGCCAAAAAGGGTCATTTTTCACTGCGAAATTGAGGTGTGACCACGTTGCGTTTTGCGCCGTTTCCTGTCGCAGGCACTAGGCCGACCCACACAAGTGAGGTACCATTTTTCTCGTAAGACTTTGGGGAACGCGGGGTGGGTGGAAATTTGTGGACCACGCAGATTCCAGAACTTTCCACCACAGAAATGTGGGGAAAATGTGTTTTTTTTGACAATTGTTTAGGTTTGCAAGGGATTCTGGGTAACAGAATCTGGTGGGAGGCAGTCAAGTCACCCCATCCTGGATTCCCCTGGGTGTCTAGTTTTCAAAAATGTATAGGTTTGCTAGGTTTCTCTAGGTGCCGGCAGAGCTAGGGTTCAAAAACTACAGCTAGGCACTTTGCCAAAAAAGGGTCATTTTTCACTGTTTAATTGAGGTTTGACCACGTTGCGTTTTGCGCCGTTTCCTGTTGCAGGCACTAGGCCGACCCACACAAGTGAGGTACCATTTTTCTCGTAAGACTTTGGGGAACCCGGGGTGGGTGGAAATTTGTGGATCCACGCAGATTCCAGAACTTTCCACCACAGAAATGTGAGGAAAATGTGGTTTTTTTGACAATTATTTAGGTTTGCAAGGGATTCTGGGTAACAGAACCTGGTGGGAGGCAGTCAAGTCACCCCATCCTGGATTCCCCTGGGTGTCTAGTTTTCAAAAATGTATAGGTTTGCTAGGTTTCCCTAGGTGCCGGCAGAGCTAGGGTTCAAAACTACAGCTAGGCACTTTGCCAAAAAGGGTCATTTTTCACTGCGAAATTGAAGTGTGACCACGTTGCGTTTTGCCTCGTTTCCTGTCGCAGGCACTAGGCCGACCCACACAAGTGAGGTACCATTTTTCTCGGAAGACTTTGGGGAACGCGGGGTGGGTGAAAATTTGTGGATCCACGCAGATTCCAGAACTTTCCACCACAGAAATGTGGGGAAAATGTGGTTTTTTTGACAATTTTTTAGGTTTGCAAGGTATTCTGGGTAACAGAACCTGGTGGGAGGTATTCAAGTCACCCCATCCTGGGGATTCCCCTGGATGTCTAGTTTCCAAAAATGTATAGGTTTGCTAGGTTTCCCTAGGTGCCCGCAGAGCTAGGGTTCAAAAACTACAGCTAGGCACTTTGCCAACAAAGGGTCATTTTTTACAGCAAAATTGAGGTGTGACCACGTAGCGTTTTGCGCCGTTTCCTGTCGCAGGCACTAGGCCGACCCACACAAGTGAGGTACCATTTTTCTCGTAAGACTTTGGGGAACGCGGGTTGAGTGGAAAATTGTGGATCCACGCAGATTCCAGAACTTTCCACCACAGAAATGTGGGGAAAATCTGAGTTTTTTGACAATTTTTTAGGTTTGCAAGGGATTTTGGGTAACAGAACCTGGTGGGAGGCAGTCAAGTCACCCCATCCTTGATTCCTCTGGGTGTCTTGTTTTCACAAATGTATAGGTTTGCTAGGGTTCCCTAGGTGCCGGCAGAGGTAGGGTTCAAAAACTACAGCTAGGCACTTTGCCAAAAAAGGGTCATTTTTCACTGCATAATTGAGGTGTGACCACGTTGCGTTTTGCGCCGTTTCCTGTCGCGGGCACTAGGCCGACCCACACAAGTGAGGTACCATTTTTCTCGGAAGACTTTGGGGAACGCGGGGTGGGTGGAAATTTGTGGATCCACGCAGATTACAGAACTTTTCACCACAGAAATGTGGGGAAAATGTGTTTTTTTTTACACTTTTTTAGGTTTGCGAGGAATTCTGGGTAACGGAACCTGGTGGGAGGCAGTAAAGTCACCCCATCCTGGATTCCACTGGGTGTCTAGTTTCCAAAAATGTATAGGTTTGCTAGGGTTCCCTAGGTGCCGGCAGAGCTAGGGTTCAAAAACTACAGCTAGGCACTTTTCAAAAAAAGGGTCATTTGTCACTGTGAAAATGTGGTGCGTCCACGTTGTGTTTTGCGCTGCTTCCTGTCGCGGGCACTAGGCCTACCCACACAAGTGAGGTACCATTGTTTTCGGAAGACCTTGGGGAACGCGGGGTGGGTAGAATTTTGTGGATCTGCGCAGATTCCAGAACTTTCCACCACAGAAAGGTGAGGAAAATGTGTTTTTTTTTACCAATGTTTTAGGTTTGCAAGGGATTCTGGGTAACAGAACCTTGTGAGAGCCAGTCAAGTCACCCCGTCCTGAATTCCCCTGGGTGTCTAGTTTTCAAAAATGTATTGGTTTGCTAGGTTTCCCTAAGTGCCCGCAGAGCTAGGGTTCAAAAACTACAGCTAGGCACGTTGCAAAAAAAGGGTAATTTTTCATTGTGAAAATGTGGTACGTCCACATTGCATTTTGAGCCATTTCCTGTTGTGGGCACAAGGCCTACCCACACAAGTGAGGTACCATTTTTATCGGGAGACTTAGGGTAACACAGAATTGTAGAGCAACTGTTATTACCTATTGACTTTTGATGCATTTCTGCCTTCCAAATGAAAGACAATGTGTAAAAAATAAGTCATTTTGAAAAATGACCTATAATTCTCATGCTAGTATGGCTACTCCCAATTTCGGAAATGTGCAAATATCTACTGTTTCTAAAATCTACATTTTGTTCCCATTTCAGAAATACATAGGTGTCTTTCATAACAATTTTTCCATGTATACATTTTCCCAAAATAATTGCTATATACCCGGTACATAATAAAAACCATTGCAAGATGCTGCTCAGTTATTGGCTCTGGGTTCGTCGGGTTCTTGGTGAACCTACAAGTCTTATATATCCCCACAACCAGAAAGGTCCAGCGGATATAACGGTATATTGCTTTCAAATAGCTGTCATAATTAGAAGAAGTTACAGGTGAAAACGTTGACACAAATGGCTGTTTTTTCAACTAATTTTCAATTTTTCCTTCATTTAACTGTTAGTTTCTATAAGGAAAACTTTAAGGATCTACACAAATGACCCCTTGCTGAATTCAGAATTTTGTCTACTTTTCAGAAATGTATGGCTTTTCAGGATCCATTATTGGTTTCATACCCATTTCTACCATTAACTGGAAGGAGGTTGAAAGCACAAAAAATAGCAAAAATAGGCTATGTCCCAGAAAAATGCCAAAACTGTGTTAAAAAGTTGGTTTTCTGACAAAAGTCTGCTTGTCCCTAAAAGCTGGGAAGATGGTGATTTCAGCACCACAACCCCTTTTTGATGCCATTTGCAGGGAAAAACAAAGACGCTTTCATCTGTAGCCCTTTTTCGCATTTTTCCCCCAAAAAACTAAATGTTGCTGTATTTTGGCTAATTTCTGGGTCCCCTCCAGGGGAATCCACAAACCCTGGGTACCTTTACAATCCCCATGATGTTAGAAAAAAGGACGCAAATTTGGCGTGGATACCTTATGTGGTCAAAAAGTTACAGGGGCCTAAGCGCGCACTACCCCAAATAGCCAAAAAAAGGCTTAGCACAGGGGGGGAAAAGGCCTAGCAGCGAAGGGGTTAAATAGAAGTGTGTGATTTTTTGGACCATAGCGGGTTGTAGGTTTATAGGGGGTACAGGGTGGGAAGTAATTTAATTATAATTAATTATTAATTTGTTTTTAATAATATTAATTATTTAGGGACCGATTACGATGCATCGTAATGGCCCGGTCGGATTCCTTTCCAACTGCCTCATTTTGATTTAGACGGTCGGAAAGGAATCTGACTAGTCAATCTGGCTGGCTTCCGATGGGCTCAGAGAGCCTGTACGCCAGTCAGAATGCGGCAAGTAATGATTACAATGACGGTTTCCGACATGGTTTCCATGCTGGTCTGTCCAACATGGAAACCATGTTGAAAAGTGTGTTTGGGGGCCCCCAGCAGGGTTTCCTTGGGTGCACGGCCTCCGGTTGGGGGCCGAGGGGGCATGGTAGTCCCATGACCGATGCGGTGTTGGGCATAAGTGATTCCGCCCAACATCGTAATGGCCCCCCTTAATGTATTATGAATTATGTTATTTGTGCAATTAATTTCTTTTTAATTTCAATTTAAGGTCCAAGTTGCGGGGTTTATTGGGGTATGGGGTAGGAAGTAAATTAATTATAATTAATTATTAATAATTTTTTAATTGACATTAATTATTTAATTGATAATTAATTATGTTAATTGTGCAATTTATTTTTCTTAGCTACACTTTAGGTGTGGGTTGTGGGTTTTGTAGGGATATGGGATAGAAAGTAAATCAATTTTAAATCAGTAATAATTAATTTTTAATGACATTTATTATTAAATTGATAAATAGTCATGTTAATTTTAAGAGTGTGTTGTGCATTTTGCAGGGGTATATTGGGGGATGTAAATGCATTATAATTAAGTATTAATTAATTTTTAATTAATGATAATTAGTTAATTGATAAATATTTATGTTAATAATTTTTTTAAGTTAGGTTTTAGGCGTGGGTTGTGAGTTTTGTAGGGGTATAGAGTGGGAAGTATTATTTATTAAATATTTATTTGTTAAACAATATTTATTTATTTAAATGAAAAATAATTTTGTTAAGTATTTTAATTGTGTAATATATTAAATGTTTTATATTTAATTTATTTTTGTAGGTGTAAAGGGTGTATAGGAAATTAATTGTACTAAATTATAAATAAAGTTAATTTATAATAATTATAGAAATGAAAAATGAATATGTTAAATATGTACATATAATATTTTTTATTTTATTTATTAGGTGTGAGTTGTTAAAGTTGTAGGAGTAAATGGTTGGACGTTAATTAAATATTATTAATTTATTATTAATTAATTGTTAATAAATGTTTAATTGAGATTTAATTATGAGAATGTTGAAAATAATAATCCTTTAATTTAAATGTTTGGTGTGAGATGTATTATTTGTAAGGATAAATGGTGGCATAGTAATTAACTATAAATATTTTAGGAATACATTTTATTATGAATATTTTAACAAATATTTTATTATGTATCATGTGTAAATAATATTATTTTAAATAACATTTTCAGAGATGTGTTGTATACTTTCTTGAAGTATATAGTAGAATGTAACTTAAGTTATAGCAAATATAAATATAGGTAATTATTTTATAACTTTTTTATTTATTATTGTATGTGTTAATGGTGTGTTTTTTAATTGTAAATAATATTTTAGTTATTAGTTGTTATTATGTTGGGAATGTATTTTTGTATTTTAATTATAATAATATTCTGTAGTTATTTATGTATTTAACATTGTAATATGTTTTTATGTTATTTGAAGGCCCATTACGATACCGGGCGTAAAAAAATCCGCCACCCATGAAAGCGGCAAAAATCCGCCCGCCTACACCTTCTGAATACCGACCCAGCAATTATGATGCCTCGAACCGAAAACCGCCAGCGGCGGAAAAAACACACAAAATACCGCCCACCCATGCCCGAGTCGGAGTCAAACCGCCCGCCACGGACGGAAAGACGCACGACAACACAAAACCGCCCGCCCTCACGGTCGAGACACCGCACGTGAAATTACGATCGCACCGACATGAGCGCGGAAAAACAACAAATACACCGCCCGCCAGCGGAAACAACACTGAAGAAAATGGACACGGCAGAAGCCATGGCGGCCACGTCCCTGCACAGAAACAGCCCCGGACTCAAACAAACACACACAACATGGCAAACAAGTCCACACAGCAACCCACGCACAAATACACAGACAAAGTACACATCCCGAAAACACACCACCCCTGGACAAACAAATAAACCACAAAGCCCAGAACACCAGCCACAACACACCTGAAAACAACAGACCATCAGGACACACCCAAACAGGTAAGTACAAAAGCAGCCCCTCCACAGACCACAACCCCTTGCAACATTGCAGAGAGAAGAGGAGAGGACACAGTGACACAGCAAGGACAGCAGCACACCACAGATACGCACACATCACACCCACCACCACCACCACCACCACCAAACACCGGCACCACAAACCCCCTGCACATCACACATCACACACCGCACCAGCACCACAAACACCATGGCATCACACAGAATGCCCAAGTTCACTTCCACTGTTTACTAGAGAAAAATGGTTCTGTCGGGGTATCACTTAATTAGAACAAATAGTAACAACTTACTTGTAACTCAATTCAATAATGAAATAAATACAGATATAACACACACCAAAGATTTTTGAATCAAAATTATATTAGAAGAAAATCAAATAATAAAGTCTGTCGCAATTTATAATTTCAATTGCAATATGTGACTGTAGTGCAATAGTGACATGTGGTGAATGGTGATAAATACAATCTACTATATACAAAAACAAATGTGCAAAAAATGGGGAGGGGAGGGAAAAGATTTCATAAATGTCCTTGTTATTAACACATATGCTTAAATGATCCAATAACGAATGGGACTGTGATCATCAGCGTTGCGTGGACATATACAATACGCCGACGTTTCGACCCTGTATATCGCGCAAAAAGTTGAAGTGCATCTAGGCGGGTCTTCCTCAAGGCAGGAAAGGGGAGGAACGGTAACCCAAAGTAGATTCCTGGGTGGCCTGTTAATGAATGAATTCTTAGTCAGGTATGGGTAGAAACTTAATTCCCAAGGAACTCCACCAGCCGGTTTGGAGCCTTAGAAGAAGCTATATTAGACTTCCACCCGTCGGTTGGAGTCGATTTAATGCCAGTCCGGTGTATTTCGTGATCTGGGAAACAAGCCTCCTTCTCTCCGCGGTTAATGTCGGAAAAGTTCACTTCCACTGAGCTGACGGTCATGGTCGACGAGATCGTCAAGGTGCACACACAAATCTATGGCAACCAGGTCCAGCACACACCACTAGCCACCAGAAACAGAATGTGGAACAGAATTGTAGACCAGGTCAATGCAGTCGGGACCGTACCCAGAAACAGAGGAGAGATAAACAAACGGTGGAACGACATCAAAAGCTTGGTCAAGAAGAAGGAGAGCAAAAATCGAGAGCTGGCTGCCACGACTGGCGGAGGGAATCCCGCGCATTACAAGACCTTCAAAGCGTGGGAGGAGAAGGTGCGAGTCATCATCCATCCGGATATCCTCACCGGATTACCAGGGGGAGTGGAGGCTGGTAAGTACAAACAAATGTATACCAGCACACCGCTATGTACTCACATGCACTACCACCATGCCATAGCTCCGAGGGACAAACACCCCCATGTCCAGTACACAATACACAACACATTACTCACACATGCGACAGGCACCACCACCCACACACAGCCCAAACATATCAACTAACAAAACCATGGGGGCATGTGTACACCCAGCCAGCCACGTAACTACCAACAGGTCCCCTAGTACTCCAGAAGCACCACAACGAGCCCCCCCCACACCCATGTGGCAGCCGTAGCTGCACCAACCGACAAGTAACAGGTAAGTAGTCGCAACACAGAGGCAATGGGTGGGAGGGGGGACAGCTGAAGTACAACACCCACCAGGCCCCTAGTCCTACAGCACAGCAAGGCGGAGCACCCCCCACACCCATGTGGCAGCCGTAGCTGCACTAACCGACAAGTAACAGGTAAGTAGTCGCAACACAAAGCGCAGTGGGTGGGAGAGGGGACAGCTGAAGTACAACAGCCACCAGGCCCCTAGTCCTACAGCACAGCAAGGCGGAGCACCCCCCACACCCATGTGGCAGCCGTAGCTGCACCAACCGACAAGTAACAGGTAAGTAGTCGCAACACAGAGGCAGTGGGTGGGAGGGGGGACAGCTGAAGTACAACACCCACCAGGCCCCTAGTCCTACAGCACAGCAAGGCGGAGCACAGCCCACACCCCACACCCACGTAGCAGCCACTGCAGTGCACACCGGCAGCCGACAGGTAGACATCCCGCCCCAGGACAAACGGTGTCAGTGGGTGTCCAGCCATCACCACGACCCATAAAACCGCCCCCACCCCCACCCCCACAGACCTGCAACATGGAGCACCCCCCCGCCCATAACCATGTTGCATCCAGTCCAGTGCACGCTCAAAAACAACCTGCAGGTGGGAAACTGGACAGGGCGGGGTGACTGGAGGCATGAGGACTGAATTACGACTAACACATGGGACATGTAAAGTAGCAGAGGAACACGCAGCACTGCTCCCTGCCACAACCATGTGAACAATGTGCACACGGACATGAACCACAGAGTCACACCCCACATGACCCATCACAGACACAGCAACACCCAAGGAGCCACGTCTGCATGCACAAGTCACACTGATAACAGAACCAAACGGCAGGCACAGTGCAACCCATCACACACAACTGCAACACCATCGAAGTCCTGTCCATGTAGCCTCCACTGCCTGTCAACCACACATCCCACAACTATGCCCATGTAAGACATACCACACTAGACGCAACAGCGTGAAACAACAGAAATGCACACGAACACCACTGGACCCATCAAACACACAGACACACAATGCACATACAACATACCATCCATCTCATCCGTCAGCCCCAGTCACATGAAAGGTATGTCATCCGAACAGCTGGTCCACATACAGTAGTCACGCAAAGAAACATGCCCATGATAAATCATGTGCGAGAAGTGAATGAAGCGCACGTCACACTGTGAGCAACTGCACACATAACATGGGCCACACACCCCCGAGCACTGCACTGATGCACATGGCACAGGGCAGCACGCACACCAAGGAATTGGACCATCTGCAATACGTCGTGTGGCACACAACCATCACTCACTCATAACAATGCGTCCAATTACATGGCCAGAAATCATAACGGACAGCAAATATGCAGGGTATGTCAGACATACACACACCTCAGACCATGCACTGTCATGTTGCCACAACACATGTCACGTTCTGCACCCATGTCACACAGTATGTACCCCCAAAGCATAGTGCATCTCAAATGCGTTTCAGGGGCTGACCCCATTTTGCCATCTGCGTTTCGAGCGTTACATTTGAATCCCAAGAGCATAGTACAAACCAACCTCCACGATGGGTCTGGAGTCCGCATACACCAGAGCCACAAAAGCAGGAGCACAGCAACACACCCATCGGCATTGCCAATCCGTCCCATGCCACATGTCCACAGCACACAGTCCCATTGGCATGCCCACACAACAACAAATAGCACAGCCACACACACGGCTCCAGGAAACCTGTGCACGACTGTGCACGAACTGTGGATGTCAGACAACCTATACATACTTTGTCATGTGCAACACAATAACATATCTCATTCCCCCACAGGTGACGAACTGCTGGATGCTGGAGATGGAGACAGCAGCCAGCACAGCCAGCCTGCAAGCCCCCAACAAGGACTCACGGATGTGGAGGATCTGTCCTCCGATCCGGACACGGACCACCCAGCAGGCCCATCTGGTGTGGCAGGGCCCAACCGCACCCCAGGCACCCTCCCACCCACCAACCCATCATCCAGGGCTGATGACCACTCACAGCCCCCTGCTGCCACTGTCGTAGCGGCCACTACCACTGTTGTGGCGGCCACCCCCACGCTCGTTGCGGCCACTCCCACTGCCGCAACCACCACCACGTCATCACTGGCCCCAGCCCCAGCGCAAGTGGTGGTCTGGCCGACTGGGTCCACCCTGGGAGCCACAGCGAGGTCCGTGGTGAGCAATGTGGCTAGTGGGCAGGTCGGTGGCAGCAGTACTGGTAGGAGGAGCAGGGCCAGGCCAACGCCAACTGTGCCTGGGAGCCAAGCCCTGCCGCCAATCGACAGAGTCCTTGGGGCCTATGAGGAGGCCCAAGGCGAATGGGCCAGGTCGGCAAGCGACACGCGGGAGGTCCTTGCGGTGTTGAGGTCCATGGACGCCCACATGGCCCGAATCGCGGACCTCATGGGCCAGCTGGTGGTGGGGGAGGGCACAAGCAAGGCCAGCAACACCACCTCCGCCACCACCTGCTGTGGCGCTGGGTCGTGCAGCATCAGGTTCCCCTGCGTCCACAGCGAGTGAGCACTCCTCAGCCACCACCAGCGGAACATCAACACCCCCCCCTCCCAAACATGGAAGGGGCCGTCCTAAGTGGAAACAGGTGTCCAGAGAGGACTTCGCCCGCACCAAACGCCAGTGAGTCAGCCAGCTACCTTGACCACCTCCTGCATTGACTTGGAATACGATCCTAGCCCACACTGCCATGTGAATGGCATGTGTCTGTTGGACTGTGGACATAGAACTCCATGGGTACACCTTGACCATCACGCAGCCATGACCGTCAACTCATTGTCACAGCATGCACCACATTTGTCATCACCTTGCACACAATCACATGTCACAGCTGTTAATAAATACACCTTGATCACAATCGGCTTAATGTGTCCTGTGTTTATTCCACGATGTGCAATCGCCACCATGAGCAGAATAGCATCTGCTGTGTGGCATGTCGATGGGACAGGAGAGGCTGCAGGGACCTAGGGGTGAAAAACAGAACAAGAGTACATTCAATGAGTGTGTCACACACTCATCACACAGTACTTGTCACCAACTACAAGCAATGCACACACATCTCTGAGAGCAACAGGGCACAATGCTACAGCCACTGACAGTGGCATACCAACCTGGACATGGACCATTGACACACAGCACTCAGTGAACAAAAGGCCCCAGTAACAGAGCACACATACACCTGCACAACTACAGCCACATCAGCCGTCGTACATGGTCACTCACCGTCAAGTGAAGTAGCGGGCGATGAGCTGCTGACGCCCATTCACAGCTTCATCCTCTCCACTGTCCTCTTCACTGGAGCTGTCCTGGTGTGCAGGCTGGGGCCCTGGTTGATCTCCGTCATCCACAATTAGGGGATCTGCTTTCGAATGGCCAGATTGTGCAGCATGCAGCAAGCCACCACTATCTGGCACACCTTCTGTGGGGAGTACGCCAGCGCCCCCCCGGTGCGGTCCAGGCATCTGAACCTGGACTTGAGGAGGCCAAAGGTACGCTCGACCACACGTCTGGTCCTCCCATGTGCCTCATTGTAGCGGTCATCTGCTGGGGTCCGAGGATTTCGTAATGGACTGAGCAGCCAGGGCCCATTCGGGTAAGCTGAGTCACCTGGGCATGGGGGACACAGAGAACCGTTGCAATTCAAACAGGACAGTAGACAGCATCCTTAAGCCAGCACGCTACACAACTCCACATACTCACCGACAATCCAGTCACGGTCCTGTTGCAGATTGGTCATCAGTCGTGGTAATATGCTGTTTCGCATGATGTGCGCGTCATGGGCCGAGCCTGGGAACTTTGCACACACGTGGGAGATGACCATGTCCGCAAGGCACACCACTTGCACATTCAGGGAGTGCGTGTGCTTCCGGTTGCGGAAGAGCTGCTCAGTGGCCTGTGGTGGGACAAGGCCAACATGGGTGCAGTCAATGGCACCAACGACGTGTGGGATCCGTCCAAGGGCATAGAATGCACCCTTCACTGCCGCCAACTCACGTGCCCTGGGGAATCTGATGTACCTGTTCCTGTACAGCATCATGGCTGCCAGTACATCCCTCAGCACCATGCTGAACATGGGCTGGGACATCTCACCTCCACTGCCCACTGTGTGCTGGAATGACCCAGTGGCGAAAAAATGCAGTGCAGCCATCACCTTAGCCGTGGGGGTGAATGCTGTCGGATACACCCTGCGAGGACGGAGGTGGGGTTCCAACATGGCACATAGTCGATGCAGGGTTGGTCAATCCAGACGAAATTTCCGGATGACCTCAGAATCCTCCATGTCCGCCAACAATTGGTAAGGGCGGTAAATGTCTGGTCTCCGCCTAGGAAAGATGGAAGTGGACACATGTCAAAGCAACACGACACATGGCATTTTCACATACACATTACTGATATGACAGAGCAAGAACATGAGTCACAGAATAGCTGTCATGCAGGGACAGCACAGCCACAATACACTTACACAGGTCTCCCACCAATAGCAATGGGCAGTGACACAAACCATTGCTATGTGCATGCACATGGGGATCCAGGCCTCAATGACCTGTGAGGCGTGCTGATGGGGACTGACTGCATATCCGGCTAGCGACAACACCACGGCAACATGACTGGCTGCTGTGCATCACACTGCTTCCGAGGCTGGATGAGTATGGCACACACCAACGACGATGTGGGCACAGGCTGAGCGGCCAAGACAAGTGGGACCTGTGGCACGAGGGGATATGAGACAGTCATTGGTGTAACCACTGCACCCTATGTGCAGCACTGTACGGATCACACCTCCAGAAGCATTGTCAGGTGTACACATTGACAGCCCCATGCCAACACGGCTGTGTGCTTGCAAATTCACATCACATGTGACACGTAACCTTGCACGTGCCAAGTGGCAGATGTACATAGTGAGAGATGACATGCGTGTGCATATGCGTATACCATGCACCCATGCCAATGTGCAGATGATGACATGCTAACAGACATGTGGGGCCGGCCACTGGCCGTCCCTGCCTATGCACCCGGCATGTTGTGGCCCCGTCCATTGTGCACCTGCACCCACACGCACATCATGGCCACACCTGCAGATGCAGTGCGCACATCATACTGTGTGGTGCACATGGCATCAGCGGACTGTCACCAACATGGGCCAGGCCATTACGGCCAACTCCGATGACCCTCGCGGTTGCACCCTGCGTGTTCCACTATGGAGGTAGGCGTCCCGGGCCAGCTGGGTGCAGGCCAAAGTCTGCAATTGCCAATGCAGGTCTCAGTGCACTTGTTGCTCGTGTGAATGTCAGGCTGGGCCATGCTGCCCCTCTCAGTCCCAGCAAGCCTGGCCTGCACATTGACTGCACAATGCCAGTAGGTGACAGCACCGACTGCCTAGTGGGTTGCATGTGTCTCCTGTTCAGGACCCTCCAGATGGGCGCTAACTCAGTACTGACTATTGGACACACCAGGTCGCGTGATAGGGATGTGTGTGTGGGATGGTGGCACTGAATGTGACCTCCTTTGCGTGGTGGGCCATGCACAGGGCGAGTACGTCGATGATTGCGCAGTGTTGGTCACAGTGGGTGCACCCACACAGATGTGTTGCCCTATGTTCATTTCCTATGTCCGCATGATAATGGACTGTAGATGTGGGCAGACTACACATTGCTCGATGTGCTGTCAATTTGAATGTGCCTTCACACCAGGCACAGCTGCCCCTGCACATGTGACCCCTGCTGCACTCGCTGCTGGGTCTGTGGAGCTGATGCACCATCTGTGCGTGGGGCGGACAGCTCTCCTCACTTCCGTCATTGTGCATGTCATCACTTTGCCGCAGGTGACATGGATCATGGAGGGCCCACATGTACGCGTGGGTGGCCTCAACAAGTGTGTCCAATGGTTGTCACCCCCAGTCAGTGCCTCGAATGTGAATGATGTTGTGCTGGTGCTAATTTCAATGTGGTGGGTGGGCGGGGCTAGGTGCGGGCTTACATGCAGGACATGGGAGGGTGATCGGATTAGCGACTAGTTGCACATACACACGGGGCACGTCTTTTCCTGTCAACATCAGGGTCATTCCTTGAACTCACTGACAGTAATACAGTCGTCTTTGTCCCTGTCCTCATGGCCTCCCTCGCTCCCCCAATATGCATTTGCACCTGTGGGGCTAGCGCATGCAGATGCAGCCCCAGGCTCGCCCAGGAGAGGCTAAGGAGTGTATGTGTGGGTCCAGTTGAACGAGTGGTCTGTCTCACGGCATGATGTGTGGCGGGACGCCGTCCACCTGCGTGGTGCCCCGACTCGAGACCCGGGCAACATAGACAATGCATTGCAGTCTCCGCAGTCCGGATACACCACCTGCGACACACAGAGGCTGTAGCTGCCCTAGCGGCCCATGCCGCGTCCATCTGGGGCTGATGGACCCACACATTCACTCTTTTGCCTCACTGGGGCGGGCTCGGAGGTGCTTGCGCACGCGCTGGCTTCTCTGTTGCAACGGCATGTGACGTGTGTGTGGAGATGTAGGCAATGGGTGGGATGGTGCGAGCCACCTTCCGTGACGTCACTCCTGCTCGTGATGTGTGCGTCCCCCAATACTTCCATATGACTTGAGCCATGCTACACATTGAGGATGTTTTGCCTGCGTGATGTGTCCCGGAGGAGCGCGCGAGTCCTCTCCCCACCATGCTCCACTGCCATCCCATGCCCTGGATTGCCTGTGCAGGTTGACAATGTTGGGGATACACCTGGTCGGCAGGGGCTGTGTGTGCCTTGTCAAGGGCCTGGCGGGCGCACAACAGGATCCAGCTTGTCCACAGGGGTGGGCTGACGTGTACGCCTGATACCGCATTGTTCGTGTGCCCGGCTGGTGTGCACACACGTGTTCACATCCCCCCCGACGGGTGGCCTTTAACATTGCCCAGGGAAGCGGTAATGTGCAGTTCCGGACCCCTCCCGACACAGCCTCCCGACACAGCGTGTTTCAAATTTGCATGTGCGCACCTACCCGTCACACCCACCCACCTGAGCGAAGCGTCACTCCCGCTTCACACGACACATGTGTGTCTTCCACAGTTGTGCTACTCATTTGCGTTGACATCGAATGACAGTGGACTACATAGTCATGTCACGACTGCCGTGTACATCACACACTCTCATCATCTCACATTCGTACTTGTGAAAGGAATCAGCAGAGACAGTTTCTTTCTTCAAACCATGTATTGTGACTTATGTCCTCTGTGATGCAGAATAGTGGACACTACTGGCAGCGGTATGCATGTGGAGGATATACTGAGCATGATTACACATAGCTAAGGGTGTAGGGGTACATTTGATTAGCTATTGCATGTGGGATGTGGGCTTCAGAGTTACATCTGCTTGGCCGTTGCTGTGCTAATGTTCATTTGCAAGTAGCTGCGGTGCTGCGGACTTTGACACAGACGGTATACATTTAGCCTACCAGACCGCTTGGCATCATGGGCACAGTCCATCTCAGTTCCATGTGACAGGTGTGCTGCTGTTGTTACTCATGCACGCGTGCGTGTGAGTTGACATCAGGGCATGGGCTTACGTGCATGCAACGGCGTCCCACTTGTTGTTGCCATATGGTGGCTACTGGACATGTCACACTCACTGGGGTCGTGTTGTTGTTGTATGCACTTGTCGTCCATGCAAAGGTCCTGTTACGGGATTTCCGGGGAGGGGAGAAGGGGTGCAGCTCTCACATACTCCAGCCGGGCGATTCCTGTCCACTGTGCGGTGCATATGTCCATGGGCGCAGGATCCATGTCATGGCATAGTTGTACGTGCAGTTCTGTCCATGTGGGTGCGATACACATATCCCATGCCACTGCCTCCCCCGATACATGCAGAGTTCCTGGATGTGATGGGGAACAGAGTGCATGTCCCGGACACATCCGATGTCATGGCAGTGTCGTTGATGGTGTGGTATCAGTTGCATGTCGTTTGGTATGGCTGTTGTGGTGGTTACTGGTCAGTCCGTGCGGAAGCTAAGCATGGGTACAGTGTCGGACATCATGGCTCAATTGGGGGATTGCGTCGGGGTCCTACGAATTGACAGGTTGACAGGTATGCGATGGCTTCCTGCAGGGCTTCCATTTCATTGGTGGTATACATGTTTGCCAGCCAATGTAGCCGATGGTGGCTGTCACGGTGTTGTTCGTAAGTTGTCCCTTGTAGGAGCATGATGGGGCATGCTGGGTGACATTTGATGTAGCTGTGATCCATGATCCGTTGTGTGGAGGCACAGTGGTCCCATTGCAGTGTGGGTCCGATGTTCGCCACATACGCCATGCCCCCATAGGCTGAACAGACCCTGCCGTGTGCGTCCAGAGGGTGGAATAGTGGTAGCAGGTCCGCCCTTGGACATGCCGGGTTGGAGAGGCACAACTCCACAGGATGGTGGAAGGGACACCACCGACAGTAGAAGACGGGTATGACGTAGCTGAACAATGCGATGCGGTAAGTCAGTCGGTAACTTACGTTCAGCAGGGGTTCGCATCCCATTAGCTGTATCAGGTTGTGTTTGTACAGCTTGACCTGTTTGGCATAGTTGGGTAGGTGTGTTGTAGGTGCCATTTTGCTGCGGGGCGATGTGGTGGCGTGCTCCGGCTGTGTGTGCAGTCTGCAGTGTGCAAGCTCCGAGGTTGCTGTGAGGTCTGTGATGGTCGTAGGGGGCAGGACTTGTGTCCTGTTAGCTTGTGCGGAGGACACGGGCCCTCATCCCACGTGCTTCTCTGAATGTTCAAGGTCAGTGGTGTGTGACTTCTTCCAGATAACTTGCATGGGAACGGCATGGGGGAGTTTTATATTTTTTCTTTCCCGTTCGATATGTTCTTAGGTGATATGCGCTATCTGCCCTGTGGTCGGTTTCCTCTGCATGCCTGTGTTGGTCTTTTTGGGACAATGGCTGTATTCTCCGGCTTGTTTAGTCGGGATGTGGTTTCAAGTTGGAATGGAAGGTCATTCAGTGCTGTCTGCTCTCCCGTGTGTGGGCGGCAGGCTGTGTTTCCGCTATGCGTTGGGCCTTGTGTGTGGGTGTCATTCTTGGGTCCACCTGTTGTCGGTCCCGGGCTCTTTGGTGTTCCGTTTTGTATGTCTGGTTCATGGGTGCAGGGTGGTATGGGTGTTACTGTGTGGTACTGGCGTACCACTTCCCGACAGGGCCCATGTTCTACTGGGTGGTGTTGCCGCCGCTGTGTGCTTCGCCATGTTTGTCACACAGGGGTGTGTCCTGATGTTGCGTGACGTCACTGACATGTTCGGGTCAGTTGTGTGACGTCAGGTTGGCAACAGTGAATTGCCGGTTGGGGACATGACTGTGGCAGGGCTGTCACGTGACATGTGCATTCTGGGTGGTGCTGGGGTGTGTGGTGTTTGGTTGTGACCCTGTGTTGTTTGTGTGCGGCGCATGCATTGCGCTGCCGTTGGCCTCTGCGTTGTGCGCATGTGTGGGTGCAGTGGTGGATGTGTCGTGTCCACGCAGGGGTGTCGGGGTGGGGGCCATATGCAGTTGTCCCGCCCTTGCACTGTGTGCGCTGTTTGCGTGCCCCTGTTGTGTGTCTGCCTACCTGCGTCGCCGCGGTGCATTGACTCCTGGGTGCTGCATCAGGTAGAGCATGGGGAGGGCCTGCAGTGCTGGATTCATGCTCGGGGGTCGCCTCTTCGGTGTCTGTGCTCGGCGTTCGGGTTTCCGCCTCACTTTCACGAGCGGTGTCTCTTAGCCGTGGGAGCTGTTTGTTTGCGGCATCGTAATTTGTACGCCGGGCGGTGCGTGATTTCGTCTGGCGGTGTGTCTCCATTGGGCTGCGCCGCTACATGAGCGGGCGCACTTTGATGGCGGACGGCGTCGCTGGCTTGCCGGCGGTGTTTGGCTGCCTTTTCACATCGTAATTTGGCGGGCGTGTGGGCTGCGGCATGCGGGCGGTAACTGGTGGTTTTTGCATCCGCCAGCACGGCGGTGGTGCTTCCGCCCGCCATCCTAATGGGCCCCTTAATTTTTAAAATAAAATATATTTATATTTCTTTTTTTACATATTTATATTTGTAATTGTTTACTATGTTTTTGAAATTATTTTATTATGTTTAAAGAGAATTTGTTGGTTTCTAATGTTGCACTGACTGGAGTGGGAATCGTAAATTTTATACCTCCGCAATCCAATGAGTGCAACACTACTGTTGCACTCATTAGAGTAGGAATAGTAAATTTTACCCCTCAGCAATCCAACAATTTCCAAACTGTTGCACTGCCTGGAGTGGGAATAGTAAATTTTCCCCCTCATCAATCCAACACTTTCCCTACTGTTGCACTGACTGGAGTGGGAATAGTACATTTTACCCCTCCACAATTCAACACTTTCGCTACTGTTTCACTGACTAGAATGGGAATAGTAAGTTTTACCCCACCACAATCCAACACGTTGCCTACTGCTGCAGTGAATGGATTGGGAATAGTTAATTTTACCTGTAGTAGGAATAGTACATTTTAACCCTGTGTGATGTGATACTTTCCGTATTGTTGTAGTGAATTACTGAAAATGGGCACACAATGGCAACGCCAAAAACAGTTCCTGCATGGCAGGAACTGCGGTGCATGCATACAGGGGGGCACATGAGTGCCCCCGTATGCATTCAAAGCAGAGGAGGCACAGGGGGCCCTGCAGGACCCGCTTTGTTTCCTCTCTGCCACAGTGTAGGAACATCCATGACACCGCCGGCAGAGAGGAAATTCCTAACATGCGTAGCGGGACTGCAGGTGACCCACAAAGCATATTGATGCCTCCTGACCGCTGCAACACCACCAGGGAACGGCGGTTCCCTAGCAGCTGTGGTGGGGCAGTGGCGGTCCAAACTCCCTATTCATAATATGGCAGTCGGGAGACGAGTCAGGCTCACAATTAACCCCTTAGTGGAGTGGGAATAGTATATTTTACCCCTCCGCAATCTAACACTTTCCCTATTGCTGCATTGAGTGTAGCGGAAATAGTAAAATGTATTCATCAGCAATTTAATAATTACTCTACTGTTGCAGTGACTGTAGTGGGAATAGTACATTTTACCCCTGTATGATGTAACAGTTTTCCTACTGTTGCATTGTGTGAAGTGGGAGTAGTCAATTTTATCCAACACTTTGCCTACTTTTGTATAAACTGTAGTGGGAATAGTATATGCATTAAATGTAAAATTGTATTATTTATTTTATATTGCTACAATGTATACTATAATGTTTTTGTTTATTTAAAATTATAATATTCATAATTATTAATGTTTTTAATGAGTAAAATATTTTTAGTAAATTATAAGTTATTTATGCTCTTTACTTTTTCATTTTAATTAAATTGGCTTTTTTAAATATTTTATGTTCTTGGTATATATATATATATATATATATATATATATATATATATTTATATTTATTTATTTTTTATAATTTTTTTGAAATTATAATATAAATTAAAATTATTAGTTTAATAATAGCTTTTTAACTACATGTACACATATATATATATATTTATAAATATATATATATACACACGTGTGTGTTTAACTTTTAAAAATAAGTTTAATTGTATTATTTGTTTAATATAGATTAAATCTATTTTATTTTTATTAAATTAATGTTACTATTTAAAATATTTAATATTTAGACACATATATATTTAAAAAACAATATTTAATACAATGATATTAATGACAATGATATTTCGTTTCTCAATATTTTTACTTACCATTATAAGTATAGGATGAAGATATTTTTGACAACCATATTTTTGTCATATTTTAGCATGGTGAAATTTTCAGAGGCGTTATTTTGTCACTGAACTTTCGGTGGCACCATTCTGTGTTACCTAAGGAGAGAAGAAAAGACTCTGATGAACTTGCTGGTTACATGCAACGACCCCGCCATGAGCCTGGACAATGCATTTAAAATGTGTTTTTCCCTTCCTGTGTACATTGGGAGTTTTTTCCTCTATGGGGGTAAAAGCCCACATTACTATTTAAAGTTAGTGTATCCAATAAACTGCCACCATTCACAAACAAGAACCGCTTTCTAAGCCTATTTCCCTCCATCCCTCCACAAGACTTCATTGATTGCCATAATTTCTCTGAAATCCTGAGAAGGGTTTATGGGAGAGAGAAAGGCCTGGAAGCAGCTGTGGTCCCTGCAGGAAACATTGGTGGGGCGGTGGGGCCGGGTAAGGGGGGATTTCGAGGGACTATGAGAGGGAAAATTATATAAGTAATTAATTTTCCCTCTGCATCGTCCCTCGAAATCTCCTCAAACCCAGCCCCACCGCCTCACCACTGTTACCTGCACGGACCGCGGCTGACTGGAAGTATGGAGGCACCAATGGCATCTCCTGATAGAGACTCCAAAGAAGAGGAAAAGTAGTGCAGGGAACAACATCGGCGGGCTTGGCTCCTGAAAGTCAAAGGAGAACCATCCATTGTGCAAATCAAATTAGGAGTCTTCTTAACTACTTTTGTGATGTTATTCTTAGTGAACCAACCCGGATCAATATACATTCTGCAGGCAACACTATCCAATAATGGTGAAGCAATAAAGACTTTCTTTTCTGCTCCTCAAAAGAATCTGTAAAAGGAACAAATCAGAATTATTATCAGAATTATCAGAATTGTTTATAGATGAGCCAATATATGAGCTTATGTCTGTTTTTCTTCTATTTTTCAGTAGATCATTGAACTCTTACTAAATTCCTCCGAGGTCGTTTTGCACAAGTCTGAATTATGCAACCAGAATCAATACAATATTGACATAAGCCAGTCTTTTGCCAATGTGCTTTCCACTCTCGGTCAAAGAACACTTACAGATCTGATTTGCATTGGTTCTTCTGGAGGCAAAAGGCAGTGTGTCGGTAGGAATAACATTGCAGAGCTGTGGAACCAATCATGGATGAGTCTTTGCTACAACAGGGATGTTTGCTGGATTGTTCTTTTGTACGATGCAGAAAATGGATCTGGGACGAGCAAAAAAGATAATTGAGCACATTTTTGTTGATACCTGCGTGTGCACATGTGGCAATAAAAGACCTGTCCAAATTTTTTTTTTACATCTGCATAATCTGAGGTAATTTCCAAATGTTGCTTAATGCAAAATATGTGAAATTCTCAATATTGTGCATAACGCAAAATTTAGCTGGATTTTCCTTGAAACTTGTTTCGATAGAAAATGTCTCAACACGTGACATTTTCTCTTCTAACAACTCATTTTCTCCTTATATTAGTCTCCTGCCAATATCTTGCATGGCTTTTCTGTACGAGCTATACTCCTGTTGTCACATCCCAAGTACATATGAGGTTGAGGATGTCAAGGTCTAGTCCAACTCCTCTCTCTAAATCATCGCTCAGCGCCCTTTGGTAAACTGAAGGAGCAGAGGGAACCTGAATTCAAGGGGTATGAGCTGTCATTGAGAGCAGAGTTGCATGGTCCTTTGGAGTGGGAGTTGGCAGCAAACAGAGGGCCTCATTTATATGTTTTTTGCCATAGGGCAGCGCAGCAGGCCTTGCTGCTGCGCTGCCCTACGGCAAAAGAAAAGGGCAGGAATAGACGGTATCTATTTGATACGGCGCATTCCTGTCCTTTTCTCCTGCACCGGCGCACAATGGCCTGTTGTGCGCCAATGCAGGCACCTTTGCACCATGGTGCCTGCATTGCGGGGATGATTATTTTTATGCAGGAAGGGAAACCTTCCTGCACAAAAACAATCACAAGAGGCTTTTTCCTCTTTCTGTGTGTGCTGCAGAAGGAAAGAGGAAAAATAAGGAGAAATAAAGATATTTCTCCTCTTTGTGCCTCCCTTACACCCCCCCTGGGGAGGCGTAAGTTTGTGGCCCTGCCTCAGACTTACGATTTCGCGTAAATCTGGGGCAGGGTCAAAAAGCCATGGATGTTGCTGGGAACGCCCACCAGCAACACCCATGGAACGCCCCTTTCACACAGTTCTCTGCGTGAAAGGGGCACATATTTATAAGGCCATGAAAAGCCACGTAACGTGGCTTTACGTGGCCTTATAAATATGCCAATGGCATATTGCGCCACCAGAACTTCAAAAAAGTGACATTCCGGTGGCGCAAAACTGCCTGTATGAGGCCCAAAGATGCTGTGCTGCATTGAATGAAATGCCCGTGCCAAAAAAGATATGTGGGTATGACGACTAGGGCAGTTAAGATCCGCATCACCGAACACCTCAGTAATATCAGGTGTGGGAGGTCCACATCTAAGATGTTATCACATTACATTGAGATGCACCATACACATGAGGAGATTCAGTGGACAATTCTTGAATCCTTCCCCAATATCACCCAACAAGGGCTGTTCCATAAAGAGCAACGTTGGATTTTCTGTTTGTCCACCAACACCACAGAGCTAAATGATGACATTCCGTGGTCAGAAATAACCTAGTAACCACTGGTAGTTAGTCCACACTCCACTTACAGCCCAACACCACTCCATGGGGCTACATCCTAACAGACAATGTTAACAGAGGACTACCTGCATTTCTATTCTGTGGGTAACAGTTAGACCACAGTAAAACCAGAGGCTGGTCTGTGTACTATCTGGCTATTGGGGGTAGCCAGATACACCGGGGACTGGTACTTTAATTGGGCTTAATGACTATCCCACACACCTTAGGCCCCACATAGTACCCTTTATGCTACTTTATCTTTTCATAAAACCAGGCATCACCACTGGCAACATCACTTATCCTTGCAGTACCTGTTAAGTTATTGTAACACTTTAACATGGCCGCCACGACGGGCTTGACATTAGTCCTATTTTTATTTTTATCTCTATCTCTTCCTCCTCTCCAATTGACGTTTTACCCTTCCAAGATGGCGCCCGAAAAACCAGTTACCAGTCTTTCCTCTCTGCTTGTTTTCCAATCCTAGCAGATTAGGTATTTAAATTCACACCACGGGTACACTGACACCAGCGTTCCTGGTGTCCAGACGTGGGTAGGTCCCACACGGAGGAGCTCCGAACCGGAGGTGAGTCTTTGCCTAGCAACCCAGAGATTGCCATGCTCCTCTTACCGCAACCGGCACCCAGCTTGCGATGCCATGTTCCCCATACCGCAACCGGCACCCGGCTTGCGATGCCCCGGGGTCCCGACCTTGATTCCCACTCTATATAGAGTTGGTCCCAGCCCAGGCACCACCCAGCCCTTACATGGCCCACTAAGGGGTCACTAGTAAGATTCTAGTGCAGCTTCACGCGGTGGTGAAAATGCTGGCTAACCAGGACACCAGCTCGTTTTCCGCCACACGTTTTTAAACGCTCCCCGAGTTTGCGCATATAGCCATGGTTTTTACCTCCGGGACCGTCCTGGCTAGTTGCCACGGCCCCGGAACAATGTAATACACACCCCCGTACCTTATCTCCCGTCATCAATTGGCTTCCATTAATGAGTGGGGTGAGTGATTCCCCACACTCATCCTTTTTCCTGCATATGAAGTGCGCACCCAGAATGTGCAACTACACATGATCGGGTTGTCTTAGTATTTTCATTTCCGAACATGTCCCCTTGCATTTACAAAATGGTAGGGCCTCCAGGCACCAGACCTTCATTCCCTACACACTATTTAATTACAGAGCTTCCACGATATAGTGCTAGAACACGAGCAATGGCTTTTCTTCAATCTGAGGACATACATATCCATTGCCTGGACTTTACCTCCCCCCAGGCTACTACTTTCCGTCATTTCTGCAGTTGGTGTGGACGCACAGGCTGACGCACCCTCTCCGGAACCATTAAGTCCATGAGAAGGACGTTTCCATCCCTATTTGACAGTTCTGTCCCCCACACGGATTACTTAGAAATCTCATATCATAGGGACAGCACATTAAGGTACTCCCTGACTGTCTCTCTGAATTTAAGAGTAGATTAGGTACCCCCCTGCACCCTGGTCCTGAAGAAACGCCACCCATCCGCCTGGAGAACAAAGGCGCGAAACATGTTGACCTTTTAACTAACACTTTCCCCTCACTATTCACAAATTCTAAGCTGTAGCAGGTTTAATTCTCCTGCCAGCTGGGACTCTTGCAGTCCGTCTTTTAGCAATAGCACCAGTGCCCAGCAAATAAAGTACTTTCTGGACACTCGTAGCTACTTTTAACACACTACCTCACCACTCTACTCACCACTTTTTTTGCCCCACTGCTTCACCATATAGGGCCAAACAGTTTACAACACTAAAGATCTCAGGCAAAGAGCCCCCCTGCAGGGCCCGTCGGGCATTGCAGTGCCGGCCCGACGAGGAGCTGCCCTATGATGAAGCATGACACCCCTCGGGGTGCGTGAGGACCCTTGCTCTTATTGGAGCACTCCCCCTCCTTTCTAGTGTTCCTTGTCCACCTGATTGCCCTCCCCCCCTCCTTCCCCTCCCTCTGCTGTTCTCCTTCCCTCCCCATAGGAACTGCATACCCTTTGTGTACTTCAATGAAATGGAGACAGCAGATTTGCACTACATCTACTAAGATATGGTGCTATTCTGCTCCCTCCTAGTGCTGGCACATTGTGCTGCTTAGCGGCAATGCAGACACCCTTGCGCCATGCTGCAAGGGTAACTGCATTACAGTAGTATTATTTTTGTGCAGCAAGCAACAGAACGCATCACGTATAGAAACAGGGAATAATGCGGAGGAAAAAAAATGATTTTGCTCCTTGGTTCCCATTGTTTTGCGTGGGAGCATACCGTTTTGATGCAATCTCAGGTTTACAAACCCTTGTAAAACTGGAATTGCATAAAATCCATGTGTGGATGCACAGGAAAGCCCATGCTCCACCCATGGAACACCTGCCAGGTCCAATTGTAAATAAACACAGTGCAAGCTGCTGTGTTGCATTGCATTTCTGAACAAAGCCATGCAAGGTTGCGCAAATCGGCCATTGTGCGGCTTTGTAAATTTTACTGAAACCTTTGCATTGTCCTTGCATCTCCTTTTGTGACACAAGGACAACACAACGGCTTAGTAAATCTTGCCCACCATAAGCACCAGTTTGAGAGCATGGCTATTTACCTGGCTTACATAAAAGCAGTGAATAGCTGGAGTTTCAAAACTAATAATGCTGCCAGATGCACCTGTGCAAAATAGAGTTGTTTCCTTTTCTCATGGGGATGCTTATCCTTTAATGTCATTTTTTACTTAATTACTTGGGGTCCCTAGACTTTAATAACTAAGGTCGCATATTGGAAACACTGGTGAGAGGAGCCTACCTGTTCTCCAAAGAGGGATGCAGCTGAGCTGAGAGCTGTACACAGCTGCAACCTTGCAGTTCTCATCATGTGTTTAGAGTGGGACTGTAGGGTGATTGCCAAACTTACTTTCAGAGTTAGGAGACTGTAAGAAATTTGGTTATTAGTTGAGAGGGGTGAAGCCCCAATCAAATACTTGTCAAGGTCACTAAAAGTCACTAAATTAACCTGTGCTTCTCTGGTACAAGATCGCCACAAAATCGGTCAGGCTTAACTTAGGAGGCAATGGGTAAAGTTTTTATGCAACACACGAACAGTAGTAAATTGAAAACACAACAGAAGAAAAATACCAAACCAATTTAATAGAGTAAATTTTAATAAACAAAATAAACAAAATAAGCAAAATCCAATTAGTAAAACTGGAGATATTAATTTTTAATGGTTTAGGCAAAATTTTGTGAAGAAAAAGAAAACGCCTCTCGCGGTTATCTGGTTGTGCTAGACTGGGAGAAAGTCACAAGTTGAGGCTGACCGCAATGGAGTATGGGTAGGATACAGGGGACAGGTTAGACCCACTAAAGAGTTACCTTCTCAAGTCCAGTGCAAAGAGTTCCATTCGCTTTGTCGGAGGCCCTGAGGAGGAGTTTTTTGAAGCAAAAAGCTTATTAAGCATCATGAATGATCGTTGCTGCAGCGCAAAGAGCCAGTTGTTGTTGGAGCTTCCCATTGGCAGTCGCTGGGGGCTGTCGCTGATGTTGTGTGCACTGCAGGTCTCGCATTGCCAGTCGTTGCAAATGGTAACTGTCTGCACCAAGAGCAGGTGTTACTGAAATTTCGCATTGGGGGTTGGTGCGGGCCAAAAAGTTTTGCCGCAAATGGGCCGTTTCAATAGGGAACAGCTCAAACTTTAGGATTTGAACCGCATCTTCAGGAGGAGTACAGTCTAATGCCACCAAGGGTCTAGGACCTGAGGGGCACGTCTTGGAGATTAGGACTCACTCCTGCAGAGGCCAGCAGCAGGGCTCAGGCAGGTCCACAGAAGTCCAGTTGCAGCTGGTCAGTTGGGCATTTGCAGGGAGACCTATGGAAGCTTGCTGTGTCTCTGTTGCTCATATGAGAGACTAGCCAGCTAGTCCTCTGGTGGTCCTGGACTTAAGGGAGCAGGTCCTGTCTTCCTTCCTCAGATATCAGGGCAGCAATGATATTTTGTTTCTCAATATTTTTGTACTTACCATTATAAGTATAGGATGACGATATTTTTGACAACCATATTTTTGTCATATTTTAGTATGGCGATATTTTCAGAGGCGTTATTTTGTCACTGAACTGTCGGTGGAGCCATTCTGTGTTACCTAAAGAGAAAAGAAAAGACTCTGATGAACTTGCTGGTTACAAGCAACGACTCCGCCATGAGCCTGGACAATGCCTTCAAAATGTGTTTTTCCCTTCCTGTATACATTGGGAGATTTTTCCTCTATGCGTGTAAAAGCCCACATTGCTATTTAAAGTTAGTGTATCCAATGGTGTAGAGACTAAATATCGAATTTTTAATATCGAAAGGACAAAATATCGAGTACAAAATATCGAGAGGACAGAATATAGAAAAGACCTAATATAGGGGTCCATTACGATGACTGGCGGATGCACCTCCGCGATGCTGGCGGTGGGAGAAAACGCCATTTACCGCGCACCGGCAGCGGTCTTCACGCCCGCAATATTAGCATGTCTAGACAGAGCCATTTCCCGTCCGCTGCGGTGTGACGCCGACCGCCATCAAAGTGCGCCCGCCAGCGTGGCGGAGTGAGCCAATGAGCACTAACCGCCGTGCGGAATGACGTCCCGTCCGCTGAACAAATCACGATGCCGGAAAAAGGGCAGCACACCGCGGCGGAGCAACCGTATAGCCAAAGACGGCGGAGACACCAGAGGAGCAAGAAAATAGACACCCGGACCACACCGCGATGGATCCAGCTCTACACGCCTTTCCAGTGCTGTATATGATACACCACCTGCAAGTCATTCACCGGCGCGGACGCCGCCGCAGGTACGTACACACACAACTGTGCATGCAACACAATACGCAAGTCAAGGCTTTGAAAACGGTACATGTCCACACCAGACACGCCTGTGGGGACAGGCACACAGCCATCACTGCATCCACCTGTCACAAAAACCCCTTCGCCACATCCTGGCTACCCATGTTCCGCGATCATGAACAAATGTCCCGGTGTCGTCACCGCCGCGGTCAGTGTGCAGGAAAACATGCACACAACGCAGAGGCCAGTGCCAGCGCCAGCCATGGCCACTGTACAAACAACACAAAACCCCCACTCAAAACACAACACACTAGCCCTCTCCCTGAATATACATATCATGTGCCTGCCATGTGCCACTCCTGCACAACAACAACACAGGTGAATACACACCCAGCCCCACATCCCTAACAACTGCAGAGATAGCCACAGCAGGAGTTGTTGCACAGGAACACATACCACAGAAGGCCAGGCCCCAGCCAACACACCCACCACAACAACACCACACACATGCCCAGAACACTGAGCTCCAGCACAAAATGTACACACACACACATATTGATGATCAAACAGTTCACTGCACACACAGCCTACCAACTTACACAGACACACCCTACCCTGCCTCACAGCCACATACACAGACCACATGCTAGCAGCAATGGAGGACAACATACATGAAAGCTAAAGTGATGTGCCCACAAAGGGAAGGACAAGGACACAACTATCAAGCATGTGTACATCACATGCAAGACAACAGACCTCTGAGAACACCCACAGCCCATCAAATCACACATGGCTGCCACAGTGAGTCAACCCAAAACACAAGCACCTCAATACAACAACTCAGGGAGACAGCAAGGCCACCCAGTCAAGGCACAGGGATGAGAGGAAGGCCATGAAGTCAAATACTGAACAGACACACATAGGTATGCAATTACCTGACAAGAGCATCTCTGCACCACAACACACAGGCCCCATTCACACACTCCATGATTAAGAAGCACAAGTAGGATACGTCACACATCCCCCCTCTCACATCAGCAGCACACAACACTCCCATGTGCACCAAATCACAATTGCAGGGCACAACAAGTACACATACACGCACACCACTCCAGGGTGACACATGGGTGTAGTTGACAATGCAGGTGCACACACATCAAGAGTCACCACAAAGTCACCCCCTTCACACCACACACTTCTCCACCACCAAAGTGTACACTTTGGAAGTAAGGCATGGGACCAGGATTACTGACCACCACAAGAGGACCGTACACATACACTGCTGGGCACACAGTAAGTAAGCTCACACAGACACCATGACCTGTGCCAACCTGCATGAAAGCCTGTGCATAAACTCCCACCCTGTGCTGACATTGCCTCCAAACATGACATGTCTACACCATAGACAACATGGACAAAGAAGGATGATGACAACAAGAACATTTTCAAAAACCACCTTCACTGCACCCACAAGTATAAGAGTCAGGAAGAATTGAAGTCCCTGTCACTCCTGCAAAAACATGGAAACGTGAGACAACCCATTGCCAATGTTGAAGTGCCATACTGAGCATGTGACACAGTAAACCATGCACACACAGAAACAGTTTTATTGAGAAATTACACTAACAGAACTGACAACAGGAACAAATGTCTTTATTCACACTTGTGCATAGATAGATAACAAATGTGGGCAACTGCAGGGCCAGTGGCCACTCCAATGTACAGAGTAGTCACATCAGAAGCTGCACAGGCAGGGGGCAAACAGTAGTGATCAACAAGGCAAGTACAATGTGCAGAGTAGTCACATCAGAAGCTGCACAGGCAGGGGGCAAACAGGAGTGAGCAACAAGGCAAGTACAATGTGCAGAGTAGTCACATCAGAAGCTGCACAGGCAGGGTGCAAACAGCAGTGAACCACAAGGCAAGTACAATGTGCAGAGTAGTCACATCAGAAGCTGCACAGGCAGGGTGCAAACAGTAGTGAGCAACAAGGCAAGTACAATGTGCAGAGTAGTCACATCAGAAGCTGCACAGGCAGGGGGCAAACAGTAGTGAGCAACAAGGCCAGTGGCCAGTCCAATGTGCAGGTCAAGTCCATTAGAAGCTGTACAGGCAGGGTGCAAACAGTAGTGAGCAACAAGGCAAGTACAATGTGCAGAGTAGTCACATCAGAAGCTGCACAGGCAGGGGGCAAACAGTAGTGAGCAACAAGGCCAGTGGCCAGTCCAATGTGCAGGTCAAGTCCATTAGAAGCTGTACAGGCAGGGTGCAAACAGTAGTGAGCAACAAGGCAAGTACAATGTGCAGAGTAGTCACATCAGAAGCTGCACAGGCAGGGGGCAAACAGTAGTGAGCAACAAGGCCAGTGGCCAGTCCAATGTGCAGGTCAAGTCCATGAGAAGCTGCACAGGCAGGGTGCAAACAGCAGTGAACCACAAGGCAAGTACAATGTGCAGAGTAGTCACATCAGAAGCTGCACAGGCAGGGGGCAAACAGTAGTGAGCAACAAGGCCAGTGGCCAGTCCAATGTGCAGGTCAAGTCCATGAGAAGCTGCACAGGCAGGGTGCAAACAGTAGTGAGCAACAAGGCAAGTACAATGTGCAGAGTAGTCACATCAGAAGCTGCACAGGCAGGGGGCAAATAGTAGTGAGCAACAAGGCCAGTGGCCAGTCCAATGTGCAGGTCAAGTCCATGAGAAGCTGCACAGGCAGGGTGCAAACAGTAGTGAGCAACAAGGCAAGTACAATGTGCAGAGTAGTCACATCAGAAGCTGCACAGCGAATGTGTGCGAATATACCATGCCATGCTCAGCAACAGAGTCATGGGGATAACAATGGGCATCACAGACACCGCTGTGGACAGACAGGTGTGTGAGGGTGACTACCACTCAGTTGTGGCTGTCTGTCGGACTTGGAGGTGACTGTGTGTCGCGGTCAGTAGGAGGACTGCCCCGGGGAGTGTGAGGAACATCTGTGGAAGAGACATCTCTGGCTTGGGAAGCTGGAGGGCTGCTTGAACCAGGTGGGGTGGTGGCACGGGGAGGTGGACTGATGCTGTGGTGAGACACAGTGTGTGCAGGAGATTGTGGAGGGGTGCCTTTCCACTTTTTGGGGATCCTGAAAGGCTTCCCTGTGTGGGGACTAATGGGAACTGGTATGGCCACAGCAGGTAACCCCACCACCAAACCTGCTCCTAGTGCTGACTCTGGGGACATGCTGGATCCAGCTGTGCGCTTCCCTGGGGCTTGCCTCCACCCTTCCAAACCCTTTCTACTATGTTTAGCCCCTACAGTGCCCCCTTGTGCCTGCTTCACAGGGCTCGGGATGGGAGTGAAGGTTGTGGGTGGATCAGCCATAGGGCCCTCATCCAGTGTAAGCCTCGCAGGTAACACCTCCTCAGTGGGCAGGGAAACTGCCTTCTTTGCTTTGCGAGTGGTCCTTGGGACAGGAGAGTCCTTTGCGGGGGATGACTCTGAGGCCTGTGACCCTGAAGCCTGTTTCTTGCCCCTCTGGCCCTTGGTGACGCCTGACAGGCTTTTCTCTCTGTGCTCTGGGGTGGTCTTAGTTTTCTGTGGGGATGATGTCTGCGGCCTGGACCGTTTGGGCTGTTGCTGCTGCTGTGTGCTGCGTGTGCTGTATCTGGACTTTGGGGTCTGTTGAGCATTGTCACTGTCGTCAGAGGTGCACAGTGACAGGGGGTGGACAAAGGGACAGGAGCTGCTCCCTGAGAATGTGCCTGTTGCAGGGCTGCCGTCACTGTTGAGGACAATGACTGCACAGTCCGGTGTAGCCCACCCACATCCGAATGTATGCCCTCCATGAATGCTATCACCTGGCCCAACTTTTTATCGTGGTCTAGGAAGGCATTGAGGAGAGCTGTCTGCCCCACACACAGCTGGCGCAATAGCTCTACTGACTCAGCACTGAGGGCTGCAGGGCTGACATGGGCCAGGGCAGCAGTGCCTGGGGTGAAGGACACTCTTCCCTTTCGACTTGTGCAAAAATGGGCAGCACCAGTGGAAGTAGATGGGAGGCTGGGCACTGGACGCTGTGTGGCGGAAGAGGAGGCAGAGTCCCCGTTTCCTGTGGCCCCCTACATGGATGCGTCACCGCTGGCGTCAGATGACGTAGAGCTTTGCGTCTCGGGTTGTGATTCCTCCAGCAGACTCCTGTCCCCCTCCTCGGTGCTGGTCACATCTGTGTCACTCTGCTCCGGTGCGGCTGTTGCACTGGATGCCTCACCGCTGGTGTCCGTCCCCTGTCCCTCAGCGCACACGGGAGATGCTACATGGGAGAGAGATGTAGTGTTAGTGGAGTGGCACCAACTGAAGTAACATGTGCAAGTAAATCACCATTCAAGAAGATGTGTTATCCACGTTGCACATCACCCTGACTAAATCTACATTGCCACCTCAATTATCAACCCAACAGTGCATGTAAAGAACAAATCCAGCCATAAGTGATCCCGGTGACTCACACAGCACACCATCCTGCCTGTGGCCCACTTCAGACACAGGCACAAAAATCTCTCTGACCACACAGGGTGCTGAGGATGGCAAGGATGAACACCACAACATGGTGTCAATTACGTACATGGATGGAGCAGTAGGGGAGCACACACACACAGACCACAACATAATAGGCCACAATGGCCATTAGCGCATGCCAGCCACCATGTTGCTTGCACGGGCACAAGTACTGTAGCACATTGTCCTCAGAAGTTGTAGCAGCTGAAATCTGCTGTCAGGCATTGCACGCATTGATTGAAACACACTCAGATTAGGCACACTGCCGTCACCAGCAATATGAATTCACACAGTACCCCACTGCACAAGGTACCTGAATGCCACAGCTTTGATTGCAATGTCAATGCTCATTGCGCAGATCACATCAGTGAGTACAGGTGGGACAAATGCATGTCAGATGCACCCAGCACAGACTCCACTTACAATCCACTGCATCACACTACCAACTTCACATAGCTCAGAGTTTGTCCAATCTGTGGACACATGCAGCCACTCCCTGCCAAAGCCACCCGTCAACAAATACTCACCCCTAGCTTGCTGCTGATGCTCCTTCAATTGTGCATCCAACTCAGGCTGTGTTACGGCCAAGATGCGGGCCATTAGTGGTGTCATGGTGCGTCGGGCCAACCTGCCGCTCCGAAGAAGCAGCCCCAGCATCATCTCGGCCACGTTCTTGCTCAGCCGGCAGATGTCATCCCACCTTTTATGACAGTGGCTGCGCCGTCGGTTTGACACACCCAGATCACGCACCTTGGAGGCAATGGTCCTCCACACGGCTTTACGCTGCTGGACTTTCAGCTGCAGGCATGGGAGACAAGAGGGGTAATACATCAGTGACACAGTGTATACTACCAAAATCTCTCAAAACAGTGGCACGATACTCACTCATCCCAAATCAACAGATATGTGTAACAGAGCCAAGAATGCATGGCACATGGTACAACGGCATTGGAGAACCACACGTGAATCCATGAAGGTGGGAGGGTGGACACAGTACCTCTACAACCCATTCACATGCAGGATGCCAGAACATCAAGCAATGTGTAGTCTGCCCACATCTACTGTCCGCTGTTAGCTAGAGCAACACATAGATTAGATAGCAACACATGGTTGTTGGTGGACTCACTGTGTCCAACACTGCGCAGCCCCCAATATCCTAGCCCTGTGAATGGCTCACTGTGTCATGGAGCTCACATACAGTGATATCAACTCTCATACACACACCCTTGTCCCAAGGCTTGTCGTGTGCAATCTACAGGGCTGAGATGGCTCTTTGATGAAGATGTGTGAACAAAAGACACATGGAACACACTGTACATGCAGTGATGTGTACTTGTGGGAATTGGGCGGCGACTGTGCAGGCCAGGTGGGCTGACACTGAGAGGGACATTTGGGACCCACACAGCCATTCACACAAGAAATCACTGGCCTGACTCCTGCATTACCAATTTGCTGATTCACTGTATGGCTGACAGGACAATACATGTCCCTCAAATCTGGATGGGCATGCAGGGAAACGTGTGAAAGAGGCTACACAGCCCTTCCCCCTGGAGAAAACATGCTAGGCAGTGCATGTCAGAGCCCCACACTCACTGACACATACAGCAGCACCTCCACCTCACGTGTGCCCTCCCTGCACTCTCACTCACACTGTTGGAGACTCAGCACGACATTAGGGGCACCATAGAGCCTTGGGTACTGTGCAAGCACCCCGTCCACCAGGACCTCCAGCTCTTCGCTGGTGAAGGGACTGGCCCGGATCTTCTGTGTCCTCGACATCACAGGTGGCAGCAGCAGCAGGTGGAGTTCAGGGGTGGCAGGCAGCAGTCCCTGGAGACAGCAGCAGCAGGTGGAGGGTGGCAGGCAGCAGTCCCTGGAGGCAGCAGGTGGAGGGTGGCAGGCAGCAGTCCCTGGAGGCAGCAGCAGCAGGTGGAGGGTGGCAGGCAGCAGTCCTGGAGGCAGCAGCAGCAGGTGGAGGGTGGCAGGCAGCAGTCCCTGGAGGCAGCAACAGCAGGTGGAGGGTGGCAGGCAGCAGTCCCTGGTAGCAGTGGAAATGTGGGGCACCCTCCAACACATATATAGGCCCATGGGGCTGTGTCAGTGGTTCCACGCCGCTGCAATTGGTGTACCAGGTCTGCTATTTTTAAAATCATCCAATGTCCGCATCCGCGGTGGTGGGGCACGCCTACCGCGATTTTCAAAGCCATATGAAGCAACCGCTACTGTGCGTCCCATTGGCTGCAAGGGCATGGACCATGGCGGTGACACACCGCAGGGGCCAGGCGCGCGCTACCGCGGTGGTGCATCTTTTGAATACTTCCAATGACCGGCTACGCGGTTGCAGAACAGAGAGCCTACCGCTATCTTCAAAATTGCATCAGGCTACCGCGAGGGTGCTTCCCATTGGCTGCCAGGGCATGGTCCATGGCGGTGACAGTCCGCAGGGGTCAGGCGGTAGGCACCGCCAGATGGGTGCCATACAGTGCCTGTGGTGACCGTGAGCCGGGTAGCGGTGCATGCCAACCGCCATATACACATGTAGTTATGGCTGAGACTACCGCGATTGTGTCTGGGGTATTGGCGGTGACAGTCCGCAGGGGCCAGGCGGTAGGCACCGCCAGATGGGTGCCATACAGTGCCTGTGGTGACCATGAGCCGGGTAGCGGTGCATGCCAACCGCCATATACACATGTAGATATGGCTGAGACTACCGCGATCGTGTCTGGGGTATTGGCGGTGACAGTCCGCAGGGGCCAGGCGGTAGGCACCGCCAGATGGGTGCCATACAGTGCCTGTGGTGACCATGAGCCGGGTAGCGGTGCATGCCAACTGCCATATACACATGTAGATATGGCTGAGACTACCGCGATTGTGTCTGGGGTATTGGCGGTGACAGTCCGCAGGGGCCAGGCGGTAGGCACCGCCAGATGGGTGCCATACAGTGCCTGTGGTGACCATGAGCCGGGTAGCGGTGCATGCCAACTGACATATACACATGTAGATATGGCTGAGACTACCGCGATCGTGTCTGGGGTATTGGCGGTGACAGTCCGCAGGGGCCAGGCGGTAGGCACCGCCAGATGGGTGCCATACAGTGCCTGTAGTGACCGTCCGTGGACTTGTGGAGCAGGTTTGCTGCACATATGGAGTCATCGATCTCTATCCATAGCCCAACATGAACAGTGCCCAGTGTCTCCAACATTGAAGGACCCTCATGAGGCCAACATAATGAATGGGACATTTAACTCCATGTCACCTACACATGCCATATATGTGTATGTGATAAATTGCATTGACACATACACACGCACATGTCACATGTGATGTGTAAAGGCATGTAGACTGTACAGTTTTTGTGTTGCATAGCATATGTAGCTAATGGTCAATGTGTGTAGGTGCAATGTAACGCACAATGCTGTCTCATTGTGTGAACTAGGGGCATCATTGACTGTCACATTGTCTACTGCACATGCACACACGTGTTCACCATGCTCAGCCTGTGGTCAGTGTGTACTTGATGTGTGCCATGTGCAACCTTTGTTGGGAGGTGTATCATGGACAGCAGCACGGTGTGCTAGGGTAGTATTGTAGTTTGACACATATGCTGTGGGTAATACTCACAGGTGTGCGCACACATGTGGTGCCATATCCCACTGTGCATGCCAATGAGCAGGAGGTGTGCACAGATCATTGCTGCGGGTAAGGGGACAAGTGTACAAGTAGTGTGCCTGATGTGTACCGACTTGTGCAGTACTCTGTTGGTTGATGGTGCAGTCTGTAACATTTGGCAATGTGTCTGTAGAAATGTGAAATGTTCTGTACATCTCATGGTGTGTTTCATTGACATATGTGCACTTTCATCTGACCTAGGAGGAGGCCCAATATCCATTGTCCATTCACAGTGCTGGCTGACATGGAGAATGAAGAGATCATCTGCAAATTCAGGCTGGATAGAGTTTCCCTACAAAACCTATGTGCCATGTTGGAGCCCCACCTGCAGCCACGTCGCACATATCCAACAGCTTTCACTGCGACTTCAAAGGTGATGGCGTGCCTGCATTTCTTTGCGACAGGCTCATTCCAGCACACGGTAGCAAGCGCAGGTGGGATGTCACAACCGATGTTCAGCATAGTGCTGAGGGATGTACTGTCAGCTATGATGAACTACAAGGACAGATACATTCAATTCCCCAGGGTGCCAGAGTTGGTGGCTGTGAAGAGAGATTTTTATGCCCTTGGGCACATCCCCCATGTTGTTGGAGCCATTGATTGCACCCATGTTGGGCTTGTGCCACCACAGGCACGTGAGCAAGTTTACAGAAATCGGAAGCCTTACCACTCAGTAAATGTTCAAGTGGTGTGCCGGGCAGACATGATCATCTCCCACGTGTGTGCCAGGTATCCCGGGTCAGCCCATGATTCGCACATCATGCGCAGCAGCATCATCCCGCAGCTGATGGCCAATCTGCTTCCTGAGCGTGCATGGCTTGTGGGTGAGTATGCATAGTGGAGTAGCGTGGTGTGTGTGACATGCTGTCCTGTGGCATTGTGGAACATCAAGGTTAATCTGTGTTTCTCACACCCAGGTGACTCTGCATATCCTAACCATCCGTGGTTGCTGAGCCCACTGCGGACTCCTGTGACAGCAGCTGATGTGCGATATAATGATGCCCATGGGAGGACACAGCGTGTAATAGAGCGTACATTTGGTCTCCTAAAGTCACGATTTCGCTGCCTGGACCGTACCGCCCTGATGTACTCGCCAAGGAAGGTGTGTCAGATAGTCATGGCATGCTGCATGCTCCACAACCTGGCCATTCGCAAGGCAATACCCCTGATCCTGGATGATGATGAGCAGCCAGGGCCCCTGCCTGCAAACCAACCTGGGTCCAGTGACGAGGACAGTGGAGAGGAGGAAGGTGTCGACATGCGTCAACAGCTCATCAACCGCTACTTCACTTGAAGGTGAGTGACGATGTAGGAGGGACACATGGTCTGATGGTGTTGCAGTTGCTGTGAGGTCGTATGTAAGCTAGGTGACTGCAGCCTTGTGTTCACTCCTTGCTGGTTGGCAATGTTTGTGGGATAGGGTAGTTTGACACAGATACAGGATGTCTCCATGGCGACTGTTGCTCTGTGTAATGTGTGAAGATTGGAGTACCTTGTTGACAAGTGTTGTGTGATGTGTGTGATGCCACACCAAAACAAGTGACTCTTGTTCTAATGTTTTTCCTAGGTCCCTTCAGCCTCTCCTTGCCTACCTACATTCCATTTCCCTGGGACATTTACATCACGGTGAAGGTTGCACCTCCTGTATTAAAGACGGAGCAGACACAACAACATGTGTGTAAGGTGTATTTATTTACAATTGTGACATGTGAGGGTCGAGAAAATGTACATGGGTGGGGGAATTTGAAGAAAGGAGTTGACGGTCATGGTAGATGAGATAATTGAGTAATCACCACATTGATGTGGAGACCCAGTCCAACAGACATATGCCATTCACATGGCAGTGTGGGGAAGGATAGTCCAAAAGGTAAATGCAGTGGTGCAGTGGTCTGCCATCATGGCTGGCTCTGGGACTTGCCTTTGGCAGGTGCTTTGGCACGTGATGCCGCCTGGCCTTTCCTTGGACGGCCCCTTTTGCGTTTGACTGGAGGGGCCTGTGCTGCAGGGGCAGTGGTGTCTGAGGACTCACCCCCCTCTGTGGACGCAGGGGAGGATGACGAACTGTCATCCTGCTGCCGATCAGGGGGAGGCGGGGATGTTGAATGTTGCGCTGGCCTGTCCCTCAGAATCACCACTTGCTGCCCAAAGAGGTCCACAATTTGTCCCATGCGGGTGTCCATGGACCTCATCAGCAGGAGGAGCTCCCGAGAATCTTCCTCAGACCGGCCCATTCATCCCTGGGCCTGTTCGTATGCCCCAAGGACTCTGTTGATGTGGGACAGGGCTTCCGTCCCAGGCTCAGTTCCCCTCTGCATGACCCTGCCCCTCCCACCTACACTGCTGCCACGGGCCTGTTGGCTCCCCACATTGCTCCGCTGCATCCTCTCCCTGGCCTCCTGAGTAGATGTCGTGGGGTGCTCATCACCTGGGGCAGGGAGGGTGTTGCGGGCAGCTGTGGTGGTGGTGGTAGTAGTGGTTGCCACACAGGCCGTGACAACAGCTGTCTGGGGAAGGTCATGGGTTGCAGCAGATGTTGTTGTGGGGACAATGGGTGCCTGGGCCTGGTTGCGGCCTGCCACAACAGATGTGCTGGCTTGGGGCTCCTCATCCAAGGAATCCAGGGAGTCTTCATCCAGTAGTCTCTGTTCCGGGGTGGGGGACTGGCTCTGCAGGTTGGTGGTGTCGTCATCTGCAGTGAGTTCTTGGTCACCTGTGGGTCAGATGAGAAATGGTCATTGTGTTGCAACCAGCAAAGCTTCTGTTCGCACTGTTACATCAACTGTTTGTACATCCAGCAGTTGTTCACTGATCTAATTTGCAGTTACCGACATCCAGTGATGTTTTACAAGCTGTTGAGGTACATGCATTACTCGTCCATATTGGGAGTTGTCAAGACATGACATGCACAATTTACATTTTTTACATTGACAGGTTCATGTTGGCATCTAGTGAGTGTTTGATCATATGTGATCCTGTTACGCATGTATGTCACTTGTTGTGCCCTTGCAGCCGTTTTCTATGCACATTGGGGGTACATTGTAGTTGCATCCATACCTTTGGCATGTGGTGTACATATCTGTATTTGCACTTCCAGCCATGCTTTCTTTGCTTTCATTCGGTCCTTGCTGGTCTGGACCCCTGTCATTTTCAGATGGCATGCAGTGGTGTGCAGGGTTGTGCACTGAGTTACATCTACATGTGGATCTGAATGTCACACTTTGGTTGCTGTCATGGTTTCATTTGCTTAGGTGTGTGCACACTATAGTGGCCAATGCTATCTGGGTGTGCAGTTGTGCAATGTGAGGCCTGGTGTCCTATGCCACCATGCTTGTCGTGAGGCATATCTGGCTGCATGTAGTGGCAGGTGATCTGTTCTGTTTGCTGTTTTGTGCTTGTATTTGTAAGACCTCTGTGTGTGTGTGTGAGGAAGGCTTCCATCTTGGTCCAGTGTGGGACAAGTCAGCATGATATGTCTACCTACCAGTGATTTGGAAGTGGACATTGCAATGACTGACACATGCATCTTAGTGCGAGGGTGTTATCAGTCTTGGGGGCTGGAGCTCATGTGGGCTTGTGTGAGTTGTTGTGCAAGGTTCCCACCCCCACACACCCCAACCTGTGAGATGCGGTTAGCTACCAGTTAGTTGAGTGGGTGGCATACAATGCCTGCCACATGATTCTGATTGGGGGTGGAGTGGCCCATCCTACTCAGGGGTGGGACAGCATGCATAGTGGGATTTGTGAGACAATTTGCCAACACCACAACACCATCTCCGTGTGAAGATGGCTACCTACCGGTTGAGGTGAAGATGAGCAATGACATGGCTATGTGACTTCAGAGTCATTCTTGGGAGGAACGTGCCTGTGGTGAGCAGAAGGTGTGTGTGGGTTTCAGTACCCAAAGATTTCACATCACATTAGGGCATGGGGTGTGGCCCCACCATCACTGTTGTCCCAACTATCTGGGTGTGGGGGTCACTCCCCCAACATTTGCAGGCAAAATAGGGCATGGGGTATAGGCTCCTATCACTGTGGTGACATACAGCAGGTTGAACATCTCACCCAGCAAACATTTCCACACTATCATGGTTTCATGGGATTTGTGGACCTGAGAACATGATCAAAGTACTGGTGATGCAGTTGTTCCGGGGCATCCATACACTTACATGCTGTCATCAACAGTGGTGTGTTTGTAAGATACAGTCATCCATGTGCAGACAATGTGTGCTTTTCGGGCCAGACTATACCAGCACTGTTCAGACAGACAGTGTGAGATGTGACCATTGTCAATGCATACACACATTGCTGGTCCCAAGCAGACACATTTGTGCATTTTAGTCAAACAAGGTACTCTTGTTATGCAATTCAGTGCAGCACTGTGGCAGCTGGCTCTGTTGCAAGACAGTTGGGATGTGCATAGTTTAGCAGTGTGATTCCCAGGTCCAGTGGAGTTTTTTGGTAATCTGCACTTCCACTGTTTACATTGCAACACTGTGGTATGACATGGGTGATTAGCACTTTGACAACCAACCTGCCAGACACTGCTGCAGGGAAGCATGATAGGTGTTAGTGTTGCAGTGTGTGATGCCTGGCACAGTAGACACAATGTGGGAAATCTTTGCAGTGAGACTTGTGCATGCTGAGTACAATACGACTGTTTAGCATGATTTGTGTAGGTGACTGTGGACAGAGTGGTATGGTGTGATGTGTGGGGGAACAAACGTAACATGCCTATGAGTGGGACAAGTGCTCCATCATGCTGATCTGTTGAAGAAGTGGGCCTGTTGTGGGTTGTACTGCAGTGTCACCAATTCCACACACCACTCCCAGTTGAAATGGTTACCTAACAGAAAGTTTGAGGAGTCACATTCAATATCTGCCACATGGTTGTGGTTGTGGGGAGTGCTCCATCTTGCGCATCTGTAGGACAAGGGGGCCTGGTGGGAGTTGTAGTGCAGACTTCAAAAGCACACACACACACACCTCCCTGTGAGGATGGCTACCTACCTGTTAGGTTAAGGTGAGCAATGCAATGGCTGCCACATGGGGGGGGGTTTTCAGGGCTCCATCTTGCGCATCTGTAGGACAAGGGGGCCTGGTGGGAGTTGTAGTGCAGACTTCCAAAGCACACACACACCTCCCTGTGAGGATGGCTACCTACCTGTTGGGTTAAGGTGAGCAATGCAATGGCTGCCACATGGAGGGGGGGGTCAGGGCTCCATCTTGCGCATCTGTAGGACAAGGGGGCCTGGTGGGAGTTGTAGTGAAGACTTCAAAAGCACACACACACACCTCCCTGTGACGATGGCTACCTACCTGTTAGGTTAAGGTGAGCAATGCAATGGCTGCCACATGGGGGGGTCAGGGCTCCATCTTGCGCATCTGTAGGACAAGGGGGCCTGGTGGGAGTTGTAGTGCAGACTTCCAGAGCACACACACACACCTCCCTGTGAGGATGGCTACCTACCTGTTAGGTTAAGGTGAGCAATGCAATGGCTGCCACATGGCGGGGAGGGGTCAGGGCTCCATTTTGCGCATCTGTAGGACAAGGGGGCCTGGTGGGAGTTGTAGTGCAGACTTCCAAACCACACACACACCTCCCTGTGAGGATGGCTACCTACCTGTTAGGTTAAGGTGAGCAATGCAATGGCTGCCACATGGGGGGGGTCAGGGCTCCATCTTGCGCATCTGTAGGACAAGGTGGCTTGGTGGGAGTTGTAGTGCTGGCAGCATGTAAACATGTACCCATGGTGATGTTTGTAGCTACCTTTGAGGTGAACCTGAGGGACTGTTGGATTAATGTGTGAGAGATGTGTTGGTGACAGTGTGGTGCTCATGACTGCATTTAAACCTGGGAGGTATAGCTTAGTAGTGGTGCAAGACAGTACATGTCAGTGTGATGTTAGGCATTTGTTTGTACTTACCAGCCTCCACTCCCCCGGGTATTCATGTGAGACTCTCTGGATGCAGTATGCCAAGCACCTTCTCCTCCCATTCGGTGAATGTCTTGAGTGGAACGGGAGGGCCACTGCCTGTCCTGTTAGCCAGCTCATGGTTCTTGGCTCTCTTTTTCTTGACCACTGCCTTCAGATCGTGCCAGCGCCTCATAATTTCATTTCTATTGCGTGGCACGGTCCCTACTGCATTTACCTTATCTACTATCCTTCTCCACATTAGCGTTCTTGTGGCTACTGGTGTCTGTTGTACCAGGTTTGGGGTTCTACCCTGATTATCTCATCTATCAGGACCCTCAACTCACTGTCAGTGAATTTGGGCATTTTCTGTGGTGACATGGTGTGTGATGTGCCAAGGTGTTTGAGGTGCAAGTGTTGAGGTGGTGGTGGTGGTGATGTGTATGGTGTGTGATGTGCAAAAGGGTTAGTGGTGCAGGTGTAGAAGTGGTGGTGGTGGTGGTGATGTGTGTGTGTGTTGTGCAGATTTGCCTCTCCTGTCAGCTGTGGTGTATGTCCCTTCAGTTCTGGAGTTTTGCAAAGGATTGTGGTCTGGTAGGGGGCTGGATTTATACTGGGCTATGGGGGGGTGTCAGGATGGGGTATTGGTTGCAGGTGTGGTGTGTGTGTCGTCCTGGGATTTGTAGTTTTTGAGTTGACCATGGGGGTGTGTCTTTGGGCTGTGTTAGGTGTTTTTGGGTGCATGACTTGTTTGCTTGATGCACTTTGTGGGCATGTTGTGTGTATTTTTTCCGACCGCCATTTTTTTCACGGAGCGTACGCAGCGGTGGCTATGGTACGGCGCTTCCGCAGGCTCTCTCATTCCTCACTATTGTTGACCGCGGCGGTCGTAAACAGCGCTCTGCACCGCAGTCATGTCGGGGATATCATAATTTCCATGGCGGTGTCTCCGCTGTGGTTGCGGTGGTTTGTGCTGTTTCCGCAGCGATTCCGAACGCCGCGGACGGGTTTCGGGCTTCTCCGCACGGGACGGGCGGTTTCTCGGGTCTCCTTTCCGCCGCGGTTGGATTTTTACCGCCGAGGATCCTAATCTAGCCGTCGGTTTTCCCGTGGTAGCGGCGGGCGGTGAGTTTCCGCTACCATGGCGGTCGGGTAGCTTTTCCGACCGCCATCCTAATAGGCCCCATAGTTGGAAAAAATATCGACATATAGGTAAGTAATATCAAATGTTATTATATCGAATTTTATTATATCGATTTTTTTTTTAATTGTTTTATATGTTAGTATATGTGTTAAAAATATATAATATTTTTTTAATGTATGTTACAATTTTTTTAAGGTAATGGATTTTATGTGAATTAATTTTTGCGTATATTAGTTCCGTAGCGGGTTGTGGGTTTATAGGGGAATAGGGTGGGAAGTAATTTAATTTACATTATAAAAATTAATAATTTATTAATTAATATTTTAGTGTTTAATAATTACTATTGTTTAATAATTTTTGCGTATATTAGTTCCGTAGCGGGTTGTGGGTTTATAGGGGAATAGGGTGGGAAGTAATTTAATTTACATTATAAAAATTAATAATTTATTAATTAATAATTTAGTGTTTTATAATAACTATTGTTTAATAATTTTTGCGTATATTACTTCCGTAGCGGGTTGTGGGTTTATAGGGGAATAGGGTGAGAAGTAATTTAATTTAAATTATAAACATTAATAATTTATTAATTAACAATTTATTGTTTAATAATTACTATTGTTAATTAAGTTAATGAATTTATTATTAAATATATAAAAAGTGAATAATCGTTTTTAATTAATTGATAATTATGTAAATTGGTATTTTTTGATTAATTAGTAATTAATTACATATTAATTATTAAAAATTAATTTATTAATATGTTAATTATGTACATTTTTAGTAGTGTGTTGAGTGTTGATAGGGGAGTAGGGAGGGAATTAAGTTACATTTAATTCAAATTTTAATAATTTTTAAATATTATTTATTCAAAGTTATTTTATAGTGTTAATTGTGTTAATTAATTTAGATATGATGGTTATTAATTTGATTGTTAATTGTAATTAGCTAATTAATTAAATGTTAATTAATTATGTTGATTCATTAATATTTTACACTATTGGAGGTGACGTTTATAGGGGAAAATGTTGGAAGGTAAATATATTGTTATTAATTAATTATTTGTTAATTAATTTTAATTATATTGTAGGAGTGGGTCTACTCAATTATTCCCCTACGCTACCCAACACTTTCTCTACTGTTGCACTCACTGGAGTGGGAATAGTTATTTTTACACTCCCGCTATCCAACACTTTCCCTACTGTTCCACTCACTGGAGTGGGAATAGTAATTTTTAGACTCCCGCTATCCAACACTTTCCCTACTGTTCCACTCACTGGAGTGGGAATAGTAATTTTTACCCTCCCGCTATCCAACACTTTTCCTACTGTTCCACTCACTGGAGTGGGAATAGTAATTTTTACCCTCCCGCTATCCAACACTTTCCCTACTGTTCCACTCGCTGGAGTAGGAATAGTAATTTTTACCCACCCGGTATCCAACACTTTCCCTACTGTTCCACTCGCTGGAGTCGGAATAGTAATTTGTACCCACTGCTATCCAACACTTTCCCTACTGTTCCACTCGCTGGAGTAGGAATAGTAATTTGTACCCACCCGCTATCCAACACTTTCCCTACTGTTCCACTCACTTGAGTGGGAATAGTAATTTGTACCCACCCGCTATCCAACAAATTCCCTACTTTTGCAGTTGTTAGAGTGTGAATACTAATTTTATTCCCTTAGCTACGCAACGTTTTTAATTTTGTTGTATTTAATGTAGTGTAAATTATTAATTAACATTAAAAAATTTACTTTAATTATTTAAATTATTATATATTATTTATTTTTATATTTATATAATATGTTTATTTATATATATATGTAAATATATTTTTAATAATGTTTTAAATATTTTATAATTAAGATTAATAATTATTTTATAATATTATTAAGTAAATATATATATGTTAAAAAATAATGTTTTTTTTTTACATTACATTTATTATTTTTACATTTTAAGCTTTTTTACATTATTTTAACTATGTTTTATTTAATTGTGTTTATTATTTAGTTACTCTTATATTATTTTTAATACATTTAAAAAATTCGATATTTTAGTTAACTATGGGGTCTATTACGATGGCGGGCGGACAAAGTCCGCCCGCACCGCAACGAAGAATGGGACCGTCCGCCATAGGAGCGGCGGTCCCGCCATTGGGATTAGGATGCCACCGCCACGGTGGCAGTGGCATTCCGCATATATTGAATTGCGCTGGGCGGTGCTGTAAGCAGCACCCGCCACAATGCAATATATGCAAGTTGTGCTTTTGCATGCACACCGTGACAGGCACCGCGTGGTGCCTGCCACCTTGTCCATGCAAATGCAGGGGGGTACCATAGGTACCCCCCATGTGCACCCCCCATCCCCCAACATCTGGGGGGGCCCACAATGGGCCCCCAACAGCAAACACCGTATGCCTTTCCATGGCGGCAACGCCGCCATGGAAAGGCTCCTCTCCGCTGCCATCCTAATATGGATGGAGGTGTCTAGCAGACACCGCCACCATATTAGGCCCCTTTACCGCCCGGTCCGCTGTCGGACCGGCGGAAAACCGGCGGACAGTCTTTCCATCCGCCGGGGTCCCCCCCGCCATCGTAATATGGCGGGGGGAAATGGCATGCGGCCGGTGAGAAATGGCGAGCGGATCGCCACCGCCATACGGGCGGTGGCGATCCGCCCGTCATTATAATGACCCCCTATATTTTAAACATCGATATTTTGTACTTGATATTTTAGTACTTACCTGTTTGCAGATAGGGACTCGATATTCTGTGCCTCGATATTTTGGCATCGATATTCTGGACAGTCGATATTCTGTCCCTCGATATTTAGTCACTGAACCGTATCCAATAAACTGCCACCATTCGCAAACAAGAACCGCTTCCTAAGCCTTATTTCTGTCTGTCCCTCCACAAGGCTTCATTAATTGCCATCATTTCTCTGAAATCATGAGAAGGGTTTATGGGAGAGAGAAAGGACTGGAAGTATGGAGGCACCGATGGCATCTCCTGATGAAGACTCCATAGAAGAGGAAAAGTAGTATAGGGTACAACATCAGCGGGCTTGGCTCCTGAAAGTCAAAGGAGAACCATCCATTGTGCAAATCAATTTAGGAGTCTTCTTAACTACTTGTGTGATGTTATTCTTAGTGAACCAGCCCAGATCAGTATACATGCTACAGGCAACACTATCCAATAATGGTGTAGAAATAATGACTTTCTTTTCTGTTCCTCAAAAGAATCCGTAAAAGGAACAAATGATTATCAGAATTGTTTATAGATGAGCCAATATATGAGCTTATGTCTGTTTTTCTTCTATTTTTCAGTAGATCATTGAACTCTTACTAAAATATTTATTTGTAGTTCTTGTCATAGTGGCACTAGACTAAGAAAAAGAAAAAGAACAGCAGTGCACTATACAGGGAACGTTTTAAACAAAAAGGCATAATACAGTAAAAGGCAAGCGGAAAGGCTATATACAAAGTTATGGCAGACCTTAAGCAGGATTAGTTGATAAGTAAAACTGTACAACAATCGAGATGGCCCCAAATTAAAGATTATATGGGCAAATGAACCTGTGTATACTGTAAAGAAATATTTTGAAGTGTAGTCAATAAGCAACTTGGTGATACTTGAAATCAAACAGGATTAAAAACAATTGGCATGCAATGTTAGTAAATATGCCCCACGTCTCTTCAAACCTGAGAGAGGTAGGGGAACACAGGTGATGCTCTGGCACCACCAGCTTCCCATCCACTTCTTATTTCAGCCCTGTGCAGCCCCACAACAGGCAGAGGATTTCTCTCCATGTTATTAGGGCTCTGTCAGAAATGCTGTCAGCAAGACTATTTGCCTACTGACAGGTGCTTTAGTCTTCATGCACCACTGTAAGCACAGTGACTGCTCTATGAGCTGTCATTGAGTGCAGAATTGCATGGTCCTTAGGAGTGGGAGTTGGCAGCCAACAGAGGGCCTCATTTATAGGTTTTTTGCCATAGGGCCGCGCAGCAGGCCTTGCTGCTGCACTGCCCTACGCAAAAGAAAAGGGCAGGAATGCACAGTATCTATTACATACGGCGCATTCCTGTACTTTTCCCCTGCGCCAGTGCACAATGGCCTGCCGTGCGCCAGCGCAGGCACCTTTGCACCATGGTGCAAGGGTGCCTGCGTTGTGGGGATGATTATTTGTATGCAGGAAGGGAAACCTTCCTGCACAAAAACAATCACAAGAGGCTTTTTCCTCTTTCTGTGTGTGCTGCTGAAAAACAAGGAGAAATAAAGATATTTCTCCTCTTTGTGCCTCCCTTACACCTCCGATGGGGAGGCGTAAGTTTTTGGCCTTGCCTCAGACTTACTATTTCTCGTAAATCTGGGGCAGTGTCAAAAAGCCATGGATGTTGCTGGGAATGCCCCCAGCAACACCTGTGTAAGGCCCCTTTCACACAGTTTTCTGCGTGAAAGGGGTACATATTTATAAGGCCGTGAAAAGCCACGTAACGTGGCTTTACGTGGCCTTATAAATATGCCAGAGGCATATTGCGCCACTGGAATGTTAAAAAAGTGATGTTCCGGTGGCGCAAAAGTTCCGGTAGGGCCTCATAAATGTGGCCCAAAGTTGCTGTGCTGCTTTGTATGAAATGGAGACAGCAGATTTGCACTACATCTACTAAGATATGGTGCCATTCTGCTCCCTACTAGTGCTGGCACATTGTGCTGCTTAGCGACAATGCAGACACCCTTGCGCCATGCTCTAAGGGTAACTGCATTACAGTAGGATTATTTTTGTGCAGGAAGCAACAGAATGCATCACGCATAGAAAGAGGAAATAATGCGGAGGAATAAAAATGATTTTGCTCCTTGGTTCCCATTGTTTCGCGTGGAAGCATACCGATTTGACGCAATCTCAGGTTTACAAACCCTTGTAAAACTGGAATTGCGTAAAATCCATGTGTGGATGCACAGGGAAGCCTATGCTCCACCCATGGAACACCTGCCAGGTCCAATTGTAAATAAACACAGTGCAAGCTGCTGTGTTGCGTTGCATTTCTGAACAAAGCAATGCAAAGTAGCACAAATTGCCCCTTGTGCGGCTTTGTAAATTTGACTGAAGCCTTTGATTGTCCTTGCATCTCCTTTTGTGACACAAGGACAACGCAACGGCTTAGTAAATCTTGGCCACTGTAAGCACCAGTTTGAGAGCATGGCTATTTACCTGGCTTACATAAAAGCAGTGAATAGCTGGAGTTTCAAAACTGATAATGCTGCCAGATGCACCTGTGCAAAATAGAGTTGTTTCCTTTTCTCATGGGGATGCTTATCCTTTAATGTCATTTTTTACTTAATTACTTGGGGTCCCTAGACTTTAATAACTAAGGTCGCATATTGGAAACACTGGTGAGAGGAGCCTACCTGTTCTTCAAAGAGGGAGGCAGCTGAGCTGAGAGCTGTACACAGCTGCAACCTTGTAGTACTCATGGTGTGTTTAGAGTGAGACTGTAGAGTGATTGCCAAACTTTCTTTCAGAGTTAGGAGACTGTAAGAAATGTGGTTATTAGTTGAGAGGGGTGGAAGCCCCAATCAAATACTTGTCAAGGTCACAAAAAGTCACTAAATTAACCTGTGCTTCTCTGGTACATTGCCACAAAATCGGTCAGGCTTAACTTAAGAGGCAATGGATAAGGTTTATATGCGACACACAAACAGTAGTAAAGTGAAAACACAACAGAAGAAAAATCCAAAACCAATTTAATATAGTAAATTTTAATACACAAAATAAGCAAAATCCAATCAGTAAAACTGGAGATATTAATTTTTAATGGTTTAGGCAAAAATGTTGTGAAGAAGAAGAAAACGCCTCTCGCGTTTATCTGGTTGTGCTAGGCTAGGAGAAAGTCACAAGTTGAGGCTGACCGCAATGGAGTATGGGCCGGATACAGGGGACAGGTTAGACCCACTGAAGAGTTACCTTCTCAAGTCCAGTGCAAAGAGTTCCATTCGCTTTGGAGGAGGCCCTGAGGAGGAGGTTTTTGGAGCAAAAAGCCTCTCAAGCGTCGTGAATGATCGTTGCTGTAGCGCAAAGAGCCGGTTGTTGTTGGAGCTTCCCATTGGCAGTCACTGGGGGCTGTTGTTGATGTTGTGTGAATTGCAGGTCTCGCATTGCCAGTCGTCACAAATGGTAACTGTCTGCACCAAGAGCAGGTGTTACAGAAATTTTGCATTGGCGGTTGGTGCGGGCCACAGAATTTTGCCGCGAATGGGCCGTTTCAATAGGGAAGAGCTCAAACTTTAGGATTTGAACCGCATCTTCAGGAGGAGTACAGTGTAATGCCACCAAGGGTCTAGGACCTGAGGGGCACGTCTTGGATATTAGGACTCACTCCTGCAGAGGCCAGCAGCAGGGCTCAGGCAGGTCCACAGAAGTCCAGTTGCAGCTGGTCAGTTGGGCATTTTCAGGGAGACCTATGGAAGCTTGCTGTGTCTCTGTTGGTCATATGAGAGAATAGCCAGCTAGTCCTCTGGTGGTCCTGGGATTAAGGAAGCAGGTCCTGTCTTCCTTCCTCAGATATCAGGGCAGCAAGGCAGTCCTTCTAATAGTAGACCAGCAGGGCAGTCTTCCTTCTGAATCTTCCACTGGTCTAGAAGTGATCTGATGAGTAGTTCTGAGGCTCTTATTGTTATAACTGGTGCCAGCCTTTCGTGTGAGGAGTTCCCAGACCTGCTACCAAAACTGGTTCTGGTTAGTTCTCCCCCTTCCCCTGATGCAGGCTCCAAACTGTCTGGGGTGATAAAAGATGGGACAGGCCTGGTGTCAGGTTCCTTTGCATATGCTGTAGGCACAGACCTTTGAAGTGTAAGTGAGGCTGGGTACAGCCCCTCCCGAGCCATTATGTTAGGATGGCCCATCCTGTCCACATCTAAGCCTCTTTTGCCTCACTGTCTCGAAGCAATACACAAACCCCAACAGCAGAGCCATTCATAGTGTTGAGAATAAAGACATTGGCAGAAAGGCACAATTGGTTGGAGCAAGAAAATGCCAACTTCCTAAACATGGTATTTTCAGAATTGTAAGTTAAAATTCGACTTCACTATTAATGAGGATTTTAAATTACAATTCATTTCAGTGTGAACAGCATGTCTCTCTTTAAAGTTAGCACCTATTAAATGTAATAAGGTAACCCAGTGTTAGTCAAAAGGAGAGATAGGCCTCACAACAGTGAAAACAGACTTTAGAACTGTCAGGACATGTAAAACTTAGGTACACAAGTCTTAATGTTTAAATACAATGCACCCTGCCCTATAACTGCCCTAAAGGGTGCAGTGGTAGACCTGAGATGTTTTAAAAGGCAACTTTATTGGGTGGCACAAAGAGTGCTGCAGCCTACTATTAGCATTTAATTTACAGACCCTGGGCTCCTATGGGACCATTTACTAGGGAGTTAGAAGTAAATTTATTGTACCCAATCAGGTATATAACAATTGAATAATGATTTAGGGAGAGAGCACACGCTCTTTACCACTAGTTAGCAGGGAAAAAAGGGAACAGAGTCCTAATGCTAACAAAAAAAAAGTAACAGAAGGCAGAAAATCTGGGGATGACCCTGCCAAGATGATTTGGTCCAACATTTAGTATATCAGCACATTGGGGTAAAAAGTTAGCAATTCAACAGTTTTTGGTTCAGGGTTACCAAACCTTCAATTGTGCAGTATACCAGCAATGATAGAGTATAGGGCCAACCAGTCAATCAACAGCACATTATATTAGTACATCAGGAGTACTAATCAATCAATCAATCAATCAATCAATCAATCAATAAGGGGTTTATAGAGTGCAGCTACTCACCCGTGAGTGTCTCTAGTGCAATAACATTTCAATAGTAAAGCATATCAACATTTTAATGGAATGCAATGGCACTAAGCGTTAAGTAATAGAAGTAACCAGCATATTCATTGAGGGTGCAGGGGCACCTTTCATTCAAGGGTAGAGAGTAGGATACCATCAAGGGGCCTGATTCACAGAACTAACTTAAGACAAAATCCTAAACTTACTACCATTTTGGTATTCACAGAAGGCACTTACTCATTTTGGTATTCACAGAAGGCACTTACTTACTCATTTTGAGTAACTTACTCATTTTGTGTAACTTACTCATTTTGGTATTCACAGAAGGCACTTACTCATCAATGAGTAAGTGCCTTCTGTAAATACCAAAATGAGTAAGTTACACAAAATGAGTAAGTTACTCAAAATGAGTAAGTAAGTGCCTTCTGTGAATACCAAAATGAGTAAGTGCCTTCTGTGAATACCAAAATGGTAGTAAGTTTAGGATTTTGTCTTAAGTTAGTTCTGTGAATCGGGCCCAAGGTGTGGATGTATAGAAGTGATGGGATTTTAGGGGTATAAGTGCATTCTGGTGAAGATATAGCAAAGGTGAGGAAATAGTAGGAAAAACTGTTTGGTTCAGTTATACTACGGTTTAACTCAAGGTCAAAGTTCATTTACATAAGCGTTTTACACATTTCAGTGATTATCTGACGAAGTCAGAGATTACAATTTTGCTAAATAAATTGAAAAACGTCATATAAACATCAGGGATAGTTTATGTATAAATATCCTAAAGACTCTCACAGAAAAGTCATTTCAAGTGAAAATACAATGCACACAATTCAGGAAGAGGTTATTGATACTGTTGAAATTAAAACCATGAAGTAATGTGACTGTCAAATAGCTTAGATATTGCAATCACTTTATATTATATTGATTGCTTCTGATGAAGTGTATACACTTTGTTATGCCAGATGACTTTGTATAAGGGAGTCCTCAAACTACTAATTGTGATTTCATTTATCAGAGTCAATCTGTACACCTACATCCTCTAACTAGATTTGACATTTCCCTTGAGGAGGTCTGAAAACGTATACTGTATCAGGAGTTTCTATATTGAGGATGCTGCTGGAGTAAAAATGCAAATGAAGAAAGGTGTTGGAGGTTTGAAGCATGGCTAATGTGGTCAGCATCTTCAGATAACCACATCCGTACCACTCCCTCTTTGGGAGTTTGGATTTATTTCTTAGAGACTTGAAAGAGGCAAATTACCAGTTACCTAAACTTGGCTAACAGAAAAGAGATACACATTTGCCCCGTACTCTTTATACAGGTATTGCTTTAATAGTGAGGTCATGCCAATTGCACCAGGTTCTCATAACACATATAAAACATTTAGGCCCTAATTAGGGTGTCGGTCGGTAAGCCGAAGTCCGACCACTGTATTACGATTAAGGCGAAAGAATTCAGACCGGCCGGTCAATCCGGCTGGCTTCCGAGGGGCTCAAGGAGCCGGTTGGTCAGACAGAACCACCACATAATCCTTTATGGACGGCGTTTCCGCCATCAGGATTATGATGTCGGTTTCCAACAGGCTTTCCATGTCGGGCTTTTCGGCATGGAAAGCCTGTCGGAAAGCGACTTTAGCAGGGCCCAATTCTCTCTGCGGCCTACGGTTGTGGGCCGGGGGGCTCCTATGGTGCCCCCCTGTAAATCCCTGCATCGTGTGGCAGGCACCGTGAGGTGACTGCCACACAGTGCAGGGATTTACAGTAACTCCCATTTCTCTATGGGAGCTTGCGCTGCGGCCGGTTTCCGACAGCCGCACAAGCTCTCATAGGGAAATGGGAGTTTGCGACCGCACCATGTGCGGTCGCATCGTAATTACGGTTTCAGACCTCCGACCCGAGGTCGGTCGGTTTCAAAACCGCAGTGTTGTCGGTTGGAGGCATCTGCGACCAACATCCTAATCAACCCCTTAGTTTTGTTCTGGATGTTATGTTAGGTAAAAGTGTTCTATGTATTACAAACACCTTTTTATATCACTTATATGTGTAAAATTTACTATAATAGACATCTTTTGGGATTTGATTTTTGTCTACATAAACAAATTAACTTGTTTAGAAAAAGTTTGTGGAGTGACTTATTCCCTCTAAAGTTTATTTTGTCTGGTCATTTGGAGCAAAACTAGGCTAAACGGCATGTGACAATCTTTTCCACACCTTATTTAAAGTTATGCTCAAGCAAAATATATAGAGAGCCTCTATCGTTTATTTTAGCTTTTGGATCTCATAACCCTCTGCTATGATGTAGCAAAAGTTGATAACAAAACTGGTTATCCACTGTTGTGATTTCATAAAGGCCTTCCAGTCTAGGCTGGCAGGCCTCCCTGTGAGCCTGTCAGTGCAGCTGTGCCTGTCTGGTTTCACTGAAAGCCGAAAGTACAGCGGCAGGAGGGAGAAGGAAGTCAGGGAAGGTGGTGGGGGCTGTTCAAGAATAGCAGGTAAGTTTTTTTTAACCTTTGGGACAGGGATACATAACAGAGGCCATATTAAAATGCATGACTCCCCCAATACTCCTCTGCCAATGTGTAGTAGTTGAAAACAGGGAAGATGATTTTGGAGGCCATACACAAATTACAATTATAGATGGGTAAAAAGTCAATTATAGGGATGTTTTTCACCTTGGGGTTCGGAGAGACACCATAGAAAACTCAAGCTTCATTCTCATTGTCTATTTGCTGTCAATAAGAACCCTTTGATGAAACATTTCCCCGCACTTTACTGGTACCCATGTATAATTCTTTATTTTAAATTATGGGACAGAAAGACCTCAGTCTTAATAAGCGCCATAATTACTCTCCCTCCAAGTCAAATCAATGTAATTCCAAATATGGAAACAGAATTGTGTGCTGACTCCTTGTATACTATTGGCAACTTGGCATAAGCAGATTTCGCTTCCTCTAAGTAACATGCATGTGGTACATGACTAGCAACTAAAAAGAGCATTATAGTGAAGAATACAGAAGAGTGCAATTCTCACATTTATTTGGTTAACAACAATATCAATTATTTCTTGGAATTACACCAAATAAAGTAAACCAGATCAGGAAATAAAAATATCTGAGATCAACCATTATGTGCACTAGGCCACTGTCATTCAATGCCTCTGCATGTGTACTTTTTCCTCTAAATCATAATGGGAAATGGGTTTCAACAAATGGGTTTATATAGCTTTCCAATACAGCCTGGGGGAGTTGCACATGAAAGGCACCAGTGTTATATGTGTTAAATGATACATGTGGGGTGCATTATGTATTTACACAACCGACATGCATGACTAAGGGCCTGATTTAGATCTTGGCAGGACTGGTCCAGCTGTCACTTTTTCTGTGGTCTTCCTTCCCTCCACCTTGGAGGTGCGCCCGCTCGATTTAGATGCTGGCTGGTCACTGGAGGGAAGACCGTCGCAGTCCCACCGCCTCCCCGAGAATCTTTCTCCCGCGTCAATGGCATCAATGGCGTCATAGGCAGAAGCCGTTGATCAAAGGGAGTCCTGCCAAGATTCCCGCCATCCAGATTACAATGTGCCTTTCCGTCGAAGCAACTGTGGCGGGGAAACCTCTAAGCTCGAGTTGACAGAATGGAAGAAAAAGAGGTGAAAACTCACCTTTTTTTGGGGGTCCCACCACCGATTCCATTTTGAACGCCATTGTCCAGGTCCTTCCTGTGCTGCAGCTGCTTGACCATGATGCTTAGCCACCCAGTTGTTGCCAGGATCTAAGGTAGGCTTTTATGAAGAATGTGGGTGTACATTCAGTAGTGTGCGTATGTTGTTGACATGCAATGCTATATGTAAAAATTTGAGCAGTACACATTACCTACATGTACATATTGACAGATTCACAACATATACTTGTATTAAGGTGATAATAAGTAGTACTTACTTGTCTCCACACCACCATGCCTCACTCTGCCAGGACTCTGCCACCAGGACACCACCAGCACAACGGAATCATCAAAATCACCTCAGCGCAAGCCTGCCAGCCTGGCAGCAATGGAGTACTGTTAGCCAGCAGAGAAGACAGCTGCCGTGGTGGGACACTGTCTATTGCTGCATCATTTAAATACGGCGTGTGGACTGCCATCAGCTCAACAGAGTACTTGGAACTGCTGCTGCGGCGTTAATACCTCCAAGTTCTAAATTAGAACACAAATGTGTATGGCTCCAGGTAACATCATTGTGTCTTGGCTGGCAGTAGTTCAAAGCCACTGCAGTAAAACATATCAAAGAAAGATGCTTTGCTGTGCAGGAAAACATACTTTAAAAATTGGCTATGTCACTTGTAAGAGTGCCTTTTAGTCCACAGGATTGGATGCATATGTATAAAAGTGAGATATGCAGAGCATTAAATAAATGTATGTCACAGCAGTAAATGATTATAAAGAAAAGCTGTTTTTCAAAGAGGGGCAAAATACATTTTCCCCTGAGAAGGCCCAGTTGTGAACAGTAGTATATTTTCATAATTCAGCCTGGTAAAATAGAATTATGATTGAGAGTAATTTTTCCTACTTTTATCAAAACTCTAATTCATATTAGATTTTTGATATTTAAAATTAAAATATTTTGAGATGCCTTACAGTCAAACATAGTTAAACGAGTACTGATAGCCTGCCTCCCCTCCACCAGGATTTGTAATTAGCATCAAAAATAAGTGTGACATGTTGCCCTGCCAGGTCAACTGTCATAGTGTAAACACTGACTGCTTAGTTAGTGGCCATGGCAAAAAACAAATGGTTGGAGAAAGAACTACAGGAACAGCTTTCCTTTCACAGGAAGATTCTGAAAGGGGGCTGTGGTGACGGAAGCATTTGATCCAAAGAGCTGCCTTTGCCATGTGTCAGCAGGTAGAGAACGGGTTCCCAGATTAGTAATAGGTAGTGGCCCCTCACTCCCATAGACCTGGATATTACAGAGACTCAAAGGTCCTGAGAGGTAAACCTCACTTCTGCCATTTGAAGGGGTCTCTGTGAAGGTTTTCAGGAAGATGGGCCACAGGAATTCTCAAGTCATTGTCACCTGAACACAAACTCTTCAAAAGATGCCTGGACCCAGGAAAGCACCTTAAAATAGAACAGCTCTGTTTGACTTGGTGGGGAAAAAAGCCTGAAGTGTGCCTAATCTCCACTTTCACCCAGAAGATGTAATGGTTCTACAAGGGTTATCCAGCCTATCTTCTGTTCAATGCCTCAGGGACACGAAATACATGAGATGAATCCATGCTATGAGGAAATATCCAGCTGATAGTTGTGGATGGATTGAACTGGGCTCTGTGTGAATCATGGCTTGAGATAGACCTAGATATCCACAGCACCAAGTAATATAGAGTTGTAGTTTTGCATTTAAAGGAATGGGACAAGTCAATGAAGCTCCCCACAAATGTCACTAACTAGCTGCCTATAGCTTACAGAATGTGCTCACTTAAAGGCCCATTACGATACCCGGCGTAAAAAAATCCGCCAGGCATGAAAGCGGCAAAAATCCGCCCGCACACACCGTCTGAACACCGACCACGCCATTACGATTACACAAACCGAAAACCGCCATCGGTGGAAAACCACACAAGATACCGCCCGCCCTCGTCCGAGTCGGAGTCAAACCGCCCGCCACGGACGGAAACACGCACGACAACACAAAACCGCCCGCCCTCACGGCCGACACACCGCACGTGAAATTACGATCGCACCGCCATGAGCGCGGGTAAACCACAAATATACCGCCCGCCAGCGCAAACAACGCCGATGAGAATTGACACGGCAGAAGCCATGGCGCCCACGTCCCTGCACAGAAACCATCCGCTGACAAAAACAATCGCACACAACATGGCCAACAAGTCCACACAGCAAGGCACGCACAAATACACAAGCACAGTACACATCCCGAAAACACCCCCTGGACAAACAAAAAATACAAAGGCCAGAACACCAGACACAACACACCTGAAAACAACAGACCATGAGGACACACCCACATAGGTAAGTACAAAAGCAGCACTCCCACAGACCACAACCCCTTGCAACATTGCAAACTAGAGAGGAGAGGAGAGGACACAGTGACACAGCAAGGACAGCAGCACACCACAGAAACGCACACATCACAACCACCACCACCACCACCACCAAACACCGGCACCACAAACCCCCTGCACATTACACAACACACACCGCACCAGCACCACAAACACCATGGCACCACAAAGAATGCCCAAGTTCACGCCCATTGAGCTGACGGTCATGGTCGACGAGATTATCAAGGTGCACCCACAAATCTATGGGAACCTGGTCCAGCACACACCACTAGCCACCAGAAAGAGAATGTGGAACCGGATCGTAGACCAGGTCAATGCAGTCGGGACCCTGCCCAGGAACAGAGTTGAAATCAACAAACGGTGGAATGACGTCAAGAGCCTGGTCAAGAAGAAGGAGAGCAAGAACAGAGAGCTGGCTGCCGTCACTGGCGGAGGGAATCCCGCGCTCTTCAAGACCTTCAAAGCGTGGGAGGAGAAGGTGTGAGTCATTATACATCCGGAGATCCTCGCCGGATTAGCAGGGGAGTGGAGGCTGGTAAGTACAAACTAATGTATACCAGCACACCGCTATGTACTCACATGCACTACCACCATGCCACAGCTCCCAGGGACAAACACCCCCATGTCCAGCACACAATACACAACACATCACACACACATGCAACAGACACCACCACACACAGCCCAAACCTAACAACTGTAAGATACGTGGGGGCATGTGTACACTCAGCCAGCCACGTAACCACCAACAGGTCCCCAAGTATGCCAGAAGCGCCACAACGAGCACCCACCACACCCATGTGTCCGCCATAGCTGCACTAACCGACAAGTAACAGGTAAGTGGCAGGAACACAAAGTGCAGTGGGTGGGAGGGTGGACAGCTCAAGTACAACACACACCAGGCCCCTAGTCCCACAGCACAGCAAGGAGGAGCATCCCCACACCCCACACCCACGTGTCAGCCACCGCAGTGCACACAGACAGCCGAAAGGTAGACATCACGGTCCACAACAATCGGTGTCAGTGGGTGTCCAGCCATCACCACGACCCACAACACCGCCCCCACCCCCACAGACCTGCAACATGGAGCACCCCCGCTTAGAACCATGTGGCATCCAGTACAGTGCACGCACGAACAACCTGCAGGTGGGAAACTGGACAGGGCTGGATTACTGGAGGCATGAGGACCGTAACACGACCAACACATGGGACATGTTACGTAGCAGATGAACACGCAGCACCGCCCACTGTCACGAACAAGTGAACAATGTGCACACGGACATGAACCACAGACTCACACCCCACATGACCCATCACAGACACAGCAACACCCAAGGAGCCACGTCTGCATGCACAAGCCACACTGAATATAGTACCACACGGCAGCCACTGTGCAACCCATCACACACAACCGAAACACCATTGAAGTCCTGTCCATGTAGCCCCTACTGCCTGTCAACCACACACCCCACAACTACGCCTATGTAAGACAAACAACACTAGACGCAACAGAGCGGAACAACATAAATGCACACGAACACCACTGAACCCATCAAACACACAGACACACCATGCACATACAACATACCATCCATCCCATCCGTCAGCCCCAGTCTCATGAAAGGCATGTCATCCGCACAGCTGCCACACATACAGCAGTCACGCTAAGATACATGCCCATGACCAACCATGTGCCAGAAGTCAATGAAGCGCACGCCACACTGTGAGCAACAACACACAACATGGGCCACACCCCCGAGCACTGCAGTGATGCACATGGCACAGGGCAGCACGCACACCAAGGAGATGGGACAACTGCAATACGTCGGGTGGCACACAACCATCACACACTCATAACGATGCGTCCAATGCCATGTCCAGTAATCACAACAGACAGCAAATATGCAGGGTATGTCAGGCATGCACACACCTCAGACCATGCACTGTCATGCTGCCACAACACATGTCACGTTCGGCACCCATGGCTCACAGCATGTAGCCCAAAAGCATATTCCATCCCAAATGCGTTTCTGGGGCATGACCCCCATGTTGCCATATGCGTTCCTAAAGCGTTCCATTTGCACCCCAAAAGCATATTCCATCCCAAATGCGTTCCTGGGGCATGACCCCCATGTTGCCAAATGCGTTCCTAAGCGTTCCATATGCACCCCAAAAGCAAAGTACAAACCAGACCCAGGATGGGCCTGGAGCCCGCATACACCAGAGTCACAATAAGTAGGAGCACAGCAACACACCCATCGGCATAGCCAATCCGTCCCATGCCACATGTGCACAGCACACAGTCCCATTGCCAAGCACACACAACAACAGATTGTACAGCCACACACCCGCCTCCGGGACACACGTGCACGAGAGTGCACGAACGGAGAATGTCAGACAACCAATACAGACTTCGCCAGGTGCAACACAATAACAAATCTCATTCTCTCCACAGGTGACGAACTGCTGGATGCTGGGGATGGAGACAGCAGCCAGCACAGCCAGCCTACAAGCCCCCAACGAGGACACACGGATGTGGAGGATCTGTCCTCCTCTTCGGACACGGACCACCAAGCAGGCCCATCTAGTGTGGCAGGGCCCAGCCGCTCCCCAGGACCCCTCCTACCCACCAACCCATCATCCAGGGCTGCTGAACATTCCCAGCCCCCTGCTGCCACTGTCGTTGCGGCCACACCCACGGTCATTGTGGCCACACCCACGGCATTGCGGCCACACCCACGGTCATTGCGGCCACACCCACGGTCATTGCGGCCACTACCACTGCCTCAACCGCCACCACGTCTTCGCTGGCCCCAGCCCCAGCGCAGGTGGTGGCCCGGACGACTGGATCCACCCTGGGAGCCAGGGCGAGGACCGTGGTGAGCAATGTGGCTAGTGGGCAGGCCGGTGGCAGCAGGGCTGGTAGGAGGAGCAGGGTCAGGGAAACGCCAGCCTCCCTGGGAGCCATGCCCTGCCTCAAATGGCCAGAGTCCTTGGGGCCTATGAAGAGGCCCAAGGACAATGGGCCAGGTCAGCTACAGACACGCGTGAGGTGCTGGGGGTGCTGAGGTCCATGGACGCCCGTATGGGCCAACTCGTGGACCTCATGGGCCAGCTGGTGGTGGCGGTGAGGTCACAGCCAGGGACAGCAGCTCCCCTCCGCCACCACCTGCCGGGGCGCAGGGTCGAGCAGCAGTGTCCAGTTCCTCTGCGTCCACAGCCAGTGAGCACACCTCAACCACCAGCATGTCGCAAGCAGGCACCCCCTCGCAAACGTGGAAGGGGCCGTCCGAAGTGGAAACAGATCTCCCGGGAGGACTTCGCACGCTCCAGACGCAAGTGAGGCAGCCAGCCAGCCTTCCTTGACCACCCACTGCATTGACTTGGACTACGATCCCACTCCACACAGCCATCTGGATGGCATGTGTGTGTTGGACTATGGACATAGAACCAGTGGGTACACCCTGAGCATCACGCAGCCATGACCGACAGCTCATTGTCACTGCACGCACCACTTTTGTCATCACCTTACACACAATCACATGTCACAGTTTGAAATAAATGCACCTCTTCCACAAACTGCTGTCTGTGCCCTGTGTTTTAATTGTACGGAATACAACGGCCACCTTGAGCGGAACGGCACCTGATGCGTGGCATGGCAATGGAACCGGAGGGCCTGTAGGGACCTAGGGGTGGGAGACAGAACAGGAGCACATTCAATGAGTGTGTCACACACCCATCACACAGTACATGTCAACAACTACAAGCAATGTACACACATCGCACAGAGCAATAGGGCACAATGCCACAGCCACAATCAGTGGCATACTAACCTGGGCATGGAGCGTTGACACACAGCACGCAGTGAACAAAAGGCCACCCTGACACAGCACACACACACCTGCACAAATACAGACACATCAGCCGTCGTACATGGACACTCACCGTCAAGTGAAGTAGCGGGCGATGAGCTGCTGGCGCACATTCCCAGCTTCCTCCTCTCCGCTGTCCTCCTCACTCGAGCTGTCCTGGTCTGCGGGCTGGGGCCCTGGTTGATCTCCGTCATCCACAATGAGGGGATCTGCTTCCGAATGGCCAGATTGTGCAGCATGCAGCACGCCACCACTATCTGGCACACCTTCTGTGGGGAGTACGCCAGCGCACCCCGGTGCGGTCCAGGCACCTGAACCTGGACTTGAGGAGGCCAAAGGTACGCTCGACCACACGTCTGGTCCTCCCATGTGCCTCATTGTAGCGATCGTCTGCTGGGGTGCGAGGATTCCTCAATGGACTGAGCAGCCATGCCCCATTCGGGTACGCAGAGTCACCTGGGTGTGAGGGACACAGAGAACCGTTGCTATTCCAACTGGACAGGGGACAGCATCGCACAACCAGCACGCTACACCACTCCACATACTCACCGACAATACAGCCACGATCCTGTTGCAGATTGGACATCAGTCGTGGCAAGATGCTGTTGCGCATTACGTGTGCGTCATGGGCCGAGCCTGGGAACTTTGCACACACGTGGGTTATCACCATGTCCGCAAGGCACACCACTTGCACATTCAGGGAGTGCGTGTGCTTCCTGTTGCGGTACAGGTGCTCAGTGGCCTGTGATGGAACAAGGCCAACATGTGTGCAATAAATGGCACCAACGACGTGTGGGATCCTGCCAAGGGCATAGAATGCACCCTTCACTGCCGCCAATTCACGAGCCCTGGGGAATCTGATGTACCTGTTTCGGTACAGCATCATGGCTGCCAGTACATCCCTCAGCACCTTGCTGAACATGGGCTGGGACATCCCTCCTCCACTGCCCACTGTGTGCTGGAATGACCCAGTGGCGAAGAAATGCATGGCGGCCATCACCTTAGCCGTGGGGGTGAATGCTGTCGGATACACCCTGCGGGGACGGAGATGGGGTTCCAACATGGCACACAGTCGATGCAGGGTTGGCCTGTCCAGCCGAAACTTCCTTATGACCTCAGTATCCTCCATGTCCGCCAGCAATTGGTATGGGCGGTCAATGTTCGGTCTCCGCCTAGGGAAGATGGCAGTGGACACATGTCAAAGCAACACAACACATAGCAATTTCGCATTCACATCACTGACATGACTGAGCAAGCACATGAGTCACAGCCCAGCTGTCAAGCAGGGACGGCACGGCCACAATACACTTACACAGGTCTCCCACCAATGGCAATGGCTAGTGATGCAAACCACTGCCATGGTCATGCACATGGGGATGTAGGCCCCAATGACTTGCGGGGCGTGCTGATGGGGACTGGCTACATATTCGTCAAGCGGCAACGCCACGGCAACATGAATGTCTGCTGAGCATGGCACTGCTTCCGAGGCTGGATGAGTATGGCACACGACGACGACGATGTGGGCACAGGCTGAGCGGCCAAAACAAGTGGGACCTGTGGCACGAGGGGATATGAGACAGTAGTAGGTGTCAGCACTGCACCCTATGTACAGCACTGTACGGATCACACCTCCCGAAACATTGACAGGTGTCCACATTGACAGCCCCATGCCAAGACGGCTGTGTGCTTGCAGTCACACGTCACAGGTGAGAGGTTACATTGCACGTGCCAGGTGGCAGACGTACATAGTGGGAGCTATCATGTGTGTGCATGTGTCTCCTGTTCAGGATCCACCAGATGGGCGCTGACTCTGTACTGACCATTGGACACAGCATGTTCCGTGGAAGGCTTGTGTGTGTGGGATGGTGGCACTGGATGTGCCTCCGTTGGGTGGGGGGCCATGCACAGGGCGGGTACGTCGATGATTGCGCATTGTTGGTCACGGTGGGTGCACCCACTAAGATGTGTTGCCCTGTGTACAATTCCTATGTCCGCATGATGATGGACTGTAGATGTGGGCAGACTACACATTGGTCGATGTGCTGTCTATGTGCATGTGCCTTCACACCAGGCACAGCTGCCCCTGCACATGTGACCCCTGCTGGACTCGCTGCTGGGTCTGTGGAGCTGATGCACCTTCTGTGCGTGGGGCGGACAGCTCACCTCACTTCCCTCATTGCGCATGTCATGACTTTGCCGCAGGTGACATGGATCATGGAGGGCCCACATGTACGCGTGGGTAGGCTACACATGTTTGTTCACTGGTCGCCACCCCCAGTCAGTGTTTCGAATGGGAAGGTTGTTGTGCTGGTGGTATATTCGATGTGGCGGATGGGCGGGCCTAGGTGCGGGCTTACATTCCGGACATGGGGGTAGTTGGATTGGCGACTAGTTGCAGTACACACGGGACACGTCTCTTCCTTTCCACATCTGGGTCATCCCTTGTACTCACTGACAGTGATACAGTCATCTTCGCCCCAGCCCTCATGTCCTCCCCTCGCTCCCCCAATATGCATGTGCACCTGCGAGGCTAGCGCTTGCACAGGCAGCCCCAAGCTCGCACCAGAGAGGGCAAGGAGTGTATGTGTGGGTCCAGTTGCACGAGTGGGCTGTCTCAGGGTATGATGTGTGGCGGGACGCCGTCCACCTGCGTGGTGCCCCAAATGGAGACCCGGCCTGCATGGACTATGCATCACAGTCTTCGCCTTCCGGATCCGCCACCTGCGACACCCAGTGGCTGTGGCTGCCCTTGCGGCCAGGCCGCGTCCGTCTGTGACTGATGGCCCACACATTCACTCTTTGGCCTCTCTGGGGAGGGCTCGGGGGTGGTGGCGCACGCGCTTGCACTTAGGGGCCGATTCCGATTCGGGCCGGAAATCACTCCGACCGAGCCGGACCCGGAGAGATTTCCGACCGAATCGGACCCGTGCAGCCCGACCGAACGAGTACGATGCGTCCGTATGCTATCGGACTCGATTCGGTCGGACTCCCATTGAAGTCAATGGGAGCCTGTTGTACGACGCGTACACGGGCTCCCATTGACTCAATGGGTGCGATGCGGACAAGGGCGCCCCACAGCGTGTACGCGGCGGAGCGATTCGCCCGATACACGCACAGGTAGGGGGACCCATGGGTCCCCCTGTGTGCGACTCGCGCGGCTACGCATTCAGGGGGTCCGACACGGACCCCCGAAGTACGGCTCCGACAGCTCTTCTGAGCCGGAGTGTGCGGCTCGGTCGGACTCGCCCGCGGCGCGCATCGTACTCACCCGGCCGGGAAACGTCTCCATTGCGCGGTGCGAGTCGGAGTCCGAGCGAGTCGGTCGGTGCGGTTCGAGCCTGGAACGAGTCGGTCGGAGCGGTCGGGATGCCCGGACGAGTCGGTCGGCGATTTCGCATCGTACTCGCTCGTCCGGACGCGCGTACGGATCGGTCGGGAAACAGGGCTCCGAATCGGATCCGGTAAAGCCGAATCCGATTCGGAGCCATACCGGCCGAGATCGGAATCGGCCCCTTAGTCGCAATGGCATGTGGCGTGGTTGGTATAATGGGCAATGGATGGGATGGTGCGAGCCACCTCCCGTGACGTCAGTGCTGCTCGTGCTGAGGTGCGTCCCCCCTACACTTCCATTTGACTTGTGCCATGCTACACGTTGAGGTTCTATTGCCTGTGTGATATGACCAGGAGGAGCGCGAGGAGACCTCTCACACACCATGCTCCACTGCCATCCCGTGCCCTGTAACGCCTGTGCGGATTGACTATGTTGGGGTTACACCTGGTCGACTGGGGCTGTGTGTGCCTTGTCAAGGGGCATGGCGGGCGCACAACAGGATCCAGCTAGTCCACGGAGGGTGGGCTGACGTGTGCGCCTGGTTCCGCATTGTTCGTGTGCCCGGCTGCTGTGCACACACATGTTCACTTCCCCGACAGGTGTCCTCTCACAATGCCCAGGGAAGCGGTGGTGTACTGTTCATGACCCCTCCCAACACGGCGTGCTCCAACTTGGCATGTGCGCATCTACCCGTCGCACCCACCCACCTGAGCACTGCGTCCATACGACTTCACACGACACATGTGTGTCTTCCACAGTTGTGCTACTCATTTGCGTTGACATCCAATACCAGTGGACTACATGGTCATGTCACGACTGCCGTGTACTTCACATACTCTCATCCTCTCTCATTCGTACTTGTGGAAATGAGTCAGCGGAGACAGTTTTGGTTTCAAACATTATATTGAGTCTTCTGTCCTCTGTGATGCAGTATAGTGGACACTACTGGCAGCGGAATACATGTTGAGGATATACTGAGCATGATTACAAATGGGATAGGGTGTGGGGTTACATGTGATTGGCTGTTGCATGTGGGATGTGGGCTTCAGAGTTACATCTGCTTGGCCAAGGCTGTGCTAATGTACATTTACGTATAGCTGCGGACTTTGACACAGAGGGTATACAAGTAGCCTACCAGACCGCTTGGCATCATGGGCACAGTCCATCTCAGTTCCATGTGACAGGTTTGCTGCGGTTGTTCCTCATGCACGCGTGCATGTGAGATGACATCAGGGCATGTGCTTGCATGCATGCAGCGGCGTGCCACTTGTTGTTGCAATGTGGTGGTTACTGGACATGTCACAGTCACTGGGGTCGTGTTGTTGTTGTTTGCACTTGTCGTCCGTGCAAAGGTCCTGGTATGGGATTCCCGGGGCGGGGGTGGGAGGGGTGCAGCACCCACAGACTCCAGGCGACCTATTCATGTCCACTGAGCGGTGTGTGTGTCCATGGGCGCTGGATCCATGTTGTGTCCTGGTTGTTCGTGCAGTTCCGTCCATGTGGGTGCGATACACAGACCCCATGCCACTGCCTCCCACGATGCATGCGGTGTTCCTGGATGTGATGGGGAACAGTGTGCATGTCCCGGTCATATCCTATGTCATGGCGATGTCGTTGATGGTGTGGTAATTGTTGCCGGTCGTTTGGTATGGCTGTTGTGGTGGTGACTGGCCAGTCCGTGCGGAAGCTAAGCATGGGTGCGGGGTTGGACATCATAGGTCAATTGGGGAACCTGCGTTGGGGTCCGACGAATTTACAGGTTGTCAGGTATGCGATGCCGTCCAGCAGGGCTTCCATGTCATTGGTGGTGTTTATGTTTGCCAGCCAATGTAGCGGATGGTGGCTGTCAAGGTGTTGTTCGTACGTTGTCCCTTGAAGGACCATGATGGGGCATGCTGGGTGACATTCGATGTAGCTGTGCTCGATGATCCGTCGTGTGGAGGCACAGTGGTCCCATTTCAGTGCGGGTGCGATGTTGGCCACATACGCCATGCCCCCATAGGCAGAGCAGGCCCTGTCGTGTGCGTCCAGAGGGAGGAGTAGTGCTAGCAGGTCCGCCTTTAGACATGCCGGGTTGGAGAGACACATCTCCACGGGATGCTGGTAGGGACACCTCCGACAGTAGAAGACGGGTATGACGCAGCTGAACAATGTGATGCGGTAAGTCAGTCGGTAACTTACGTTCAGCAGGGACAGGAGTTCGCATCCCAATATATGTATCAGGTTGGTTTTGTACAGCTTGACCTGTCCGGCGTAGTTGGGTAGGTGTGTTGCGGTTGCCATTTTGCAGCGGTGCGTTGTGGTGGCGTGCTCCGGCTGTGTGTGCAGTCTGCAATGTGCACGCTCCGAGGTTGCTGTGAGCTCTGTGTAGTCGTAGGGAGACAGGACTTGTGTTCTGTTGGCTTGTGCGGAGGACACGGGCCCTCATCCCACATGCTTCTCAGACAGTTCAAGGTCAGTGATGTGTGACTCCTTCCAATTAACTTGCATGGGGCCGACATGGGGGAGTGTTTTCTTTATTCTTTCCCGTCCGTTGTGTTCTTCTGTGATATGCGCTATCTGCCCTGTGGTCGGTCTCCTCTGCATGCCTGTGTTGGTCTTTTATTGGACAATGGCTGTATTCACCGGCTTCTTTCGTAGGGCTGTGGTTTCGGAGTTGGAATGGAAGGTCATTCAGTGCTGTCTGCTCTCCCTTGTGTGGGCGGCAGGCTGCCTTTCCGCTCTGCGTTGGGCCTTGTGTGTGAATGTTATTCTTGGGCCACCTGTTGTCGGTCCCCGGGCTCTTTGGTGTTCCGTTTTATATGTCTTGTTCATATGTGCAGGGTGGTATGGGTGTTTCAGTGTGGTACTGGCGTTCCTCTTCCCGAAGGAGCCCTGCTTCTCCTAGTTGGTGTTGCCGCCGCTGTGTGCTTCGCCATGTTTGTTACACTGGGGTGTGTCCTGCTGTTGCGTGACTTCACTGACATGTGTGCGTCGGTTGTGTGACGTTGGGTGTTGTCCGTGAATTGGGCGTTGGGGACATGTCTGTGGCAGGCCTGTCACGTGTCATGTGCGTTCGGGGTGGGGCTGGTGTGTGTGCTGCTTGGTTGTGTCCCTGTGTCTGTGTGCGACGCATGCATGGCGCTGCGGTTGGCCTCTGCGTTGTGCGCATGTGTGGCAGCGTCATCGCCGCTTTGGGGCCGTGACGGGGTGGTTGGTTCCTAGTCCCAGGTGGTGTGTACACATGTGTTACGAGATGTTACAATTTGGCCTGTGTGTCATATGTGGATGCTATGGTAGATGTGTCGTGTACACGCGGGGGTGGGGGTTGTCCGCTTTTTCCGCCCTTGCACTGTGTGCGCTGTTTGCGTGCACTTGTTGTATGTGTGCCTACCTGCGTCTTCGCGGTACGTTGCGTCCTTGGTGGTGCATCAGATAGAGCATAGGGAGGGCCTGCAGTGCTGGATTCATGCTCGGGGTGCCGCTTCTTCGGTGTCCGTGCTCGGCGCTCGTGTTACCGCTTCGGTTTGACGTACGGTGTCTCTTAGCCGTGGGTTCAGTTTGTGTGCGGCATCGTAATTTGTACGCCGGGCGGTACGTGTTTCGTCGGACGGTGTGTGTCAATTGTGCTGCGCCGCTACGTGTACGGGCGCACTTTGATGGCGGACGGTGTCGCTGGCTTGCCGGCGGTGTTTGGCTGACTTTTCGCATCGTAATCGGGCGGGCGTGTGGACTGCTGCGTGCATGCGGTAACTGGTGGTTTTTGCATCCGCCAGCACGGCGGTAGTGCTTCCGCCCGACATCCTAATGGGCCCCTTAATTTCTTTTCACTCAAACTTTGACAACCACGAAGAAGTATCCAAAACAATGGAGGCCTTGTTGGCTATTGCTTCTTGCCTTGCCCTGCTGGAGACAAAAAAAGTGACAATGTCCGAACATTGGTAAAGCAAAGAATCTAACCACCCATTGATGAATTAAACTTGGCAGCTAGAAAATTCAACTTAATCTCACTTACGCTCACTTGGAATTTCTGGCACCAAAACTGAAGGCTTCAGCAATACCTTGGTGATAGCTTATCTGCTTCAATGGACTCTCACAGGGTTTGCCATTATGCCTTGCCCCCCTGAAAGATTCTGAGAACCAGCAATGTTAAAAAGTCACAAGGTAAACACTTTGACCAGTGTGACTGGGTAGGCTGACCCCGCGTCATCGTGGTCAGCCTGAAACCACAGCTAAGTCATTGTCTATCATGAACATTGACTTTGAATGAAATGAATATTTACTTTAAATCTTTGTAAAAAACAATCTCAGGTTACCCTAATTATTTTTCGCCTCTCTACACTGAGATTGGTTGCAATACTACGTAAAATAGGAACCCACCTCCAATTGGTGAAATTCAGTACAGCTAAATATGCCACATATTCTCCACCTAGTTTCTATTGCATTGTTTGTGATCAGCTTCTTGACCCACTGTAAGCTACTTTATTGCACAAACATGCCCACAATCCAGTGGCATAACACAATGTGATGCCCCCTGCAGAATATGATCCCCTGAAGCGATGGGATCCCCTGAAGGGTTGCCCCTCCTCTTGCACCCCTTGGGCTGCTGGGGTTTGTGTTACGCCCCTGCCACAGTCAATGCCTTGTGTTGCAGCTTTGCAAAAAGTCAGAACTAAGCTTAGTGTAAATTTCTCCTACCCTCTCTCTCCACCCAAAGCCAGCCCATTCCATTCCCCAGAGGAGAAAAGCAAAGTGCCACTCTTTCTAGGCATATCTGCTACCATCCCCTTACATCTGAAGCTACTAAAGGTCTGCTTTGACTCTTCCTCTGAAAGGAAAACCATGTCATAACAATCTATTGACAGGCAGCTATCATTCTAGTAAGAAGGTGAAGTGACTGAGTAGACTTTGTTTAGAAAGTTTCTTGAAGTGATCTAGGTGAGCATGTCTCTCAGGTGGGGATAAAATTGAAACAACTGGAATTATCTGTGGGTCATTGGGGGTTTATTGCGCGAGAAAAGATTAGTCACCAGCACAGACTGACAAAATATTTTAGACAGAAATGACATAACCTTTTAAAAGCCCTATTAACACTATAGGTAATACAAATCCAATGTGTTCAATGGTTTTTATTTCCTTGCGTTTAAGTAGTAAAATAGAAAAAAATGACATATGAAAAAGAAAAAAGAATATACACGGTTCACAAAGAGGGTAACTTGGATAATTCATGAAAAAACTGGTAATACATATGAATTAGTTTTGAAGATAACAATTAATAATGCCATAAAGGGGGAAGTCTGGAGGGTTGCAGAACATCTTCTTCATTAGGTTGATGAGAAAAAGAAAATGTTGTCAAGCTATCCAAAAAGGTAGGGACTAGGGTCCACAACGTAATAGGTTTTAGTGAGATAGGGTGCATAAATGCTACATCCAATCTGTGACTATGATATACTCTATGCCAGCATGATTGAAATGATAATTGGGCAAAATCGTTCCAGTTATTTGTTATTTGCTGATATCCTAATGCAAGTCTATTGAAACATGCTCCCAATTGTCCAATTAACTTCCTAAGAAATTATTAGTAATAGAAAAAGGTACAAGCGAATGAAAAATTCAATCAGTTTGATTCCAAATCTGTAATAAAAAATTATGAATAGAAGGACAGGCGAAAAGTAAATGCTTTAGATGTGCGTGTTGTGAAGTATATGACCAACATGTGTCATGGAGGTCTGGATACATTTTGGGTTAAATTGAGGGAATTAATAAAAGTCTGTTACTTACATGGAAAAGTGTTTGAGTAGTGTTCGCTGCCCTAGAAGATTTCCTAATTTTTGTCCATATTCTCCTCCACAGTAGGGTAGGCCATTCCACACCTAAATCGTGTTCCTAAGATAATTCTCTGGCTGTTCTACTTCTATTAGCTGAAAAATGGTATTTATAGGAATAAACTGGAGAAGCCTATGGAAGTTTAGGTAAGAAGTCTCCCAAATGATTATCATGTGGTGAAGCGAATTGAATGTTGAATTGAAAATGGGTATAAGAAGCAGATATGGTTGCTTGTACAACTCGAAATTTTGTTTGAAGTTAAGAAGGGAAAACGAAAAGAGTTTGAGCTTGTTCAAAGGATAACTATTGATTATGTGCGAAAACATGTTTAACACAAATTGGACCATTTCCTCTCCATGTTTTCCAACAAATAGGCCTGTTATTGAGTTGTTTAGCAGTATTACACCAAATAGTGAAAATAAGAAATGTGTGAGCATCTTTAGGAAAAAGTCATAATATAAGATCTAATGTTTTACATAAATTTATAGTCAGATACAAAAGTATAATTAGCAACTTCATCTAAAAGAGCTGGAAGACATAATTGAGGTTGTGAAATAGATAATAATATGTCATCAGCATTTGCCACTAATGTAACTTGTTGAGTATTGTCAGTAAAACCGTGAAGTTTTTTTATTGTGTCTTAATCTAGATATAAAAGGTTCTAATGCCAAATTGAAAAGAAAGGGTGTAAGGAGACAACCTTGCCGAACTCCTCTACCCAAAATGAAGTATGAAGATGTAAGTCCATTTGCAAAAATAGCTGCTTGATGAAAGGAATAGAGAAGAGATATTAAATCAATAAGTTTAGTACAAGAGCCAAACCATTTAAGGGTATGAAAGATGAAAGGCGATTATAATCTGCTGAAAGCTTTTTCAGAATTTAAAGTGATTCCTGCTAAAGATTCGTATATATGAGTAGATTTAGGTAAAACATCAAACAATAGGTGGGTGTTATCGAATATATATATATCTTTCTTTGAAGATTTCCTTCAATACAATAAGAAGATATGAGAATATGGAGTTTAGAAAGAAGTAATGTAGAAAAGTATGCAAACAATTCAGCTGTAAATGTGATAGGCCCCGACGCTTTATCTTTTTAAGTGTGTTTAAGGTAATGTGAAGTTCTGTTTGAGTAATGTCTGATTTCAATGATGAAAGATCAAGTGGAGTATCGAAATGTTTTTGAGTAGTGGATAAATAGTTTAAAATTACAGGGTCAAATAGGGATTCCTCTGGTGTATATAACTCTCTATAAAACTGAACGAATTCATGTAAAATTTCGGGCTCTTCATGTCTCAAGATTTGATGATTATCTACGATGGAGTCAATCTTCTGATTTTTTTGTTTGATTTTAAGGCAGTTAGCTAATGGCTTGTCAGATTTATTTTGGCCACCATAAAATTTGGCACTGGATATAAGGAGGTATGTTGACGCATGTTCAGTAGATAATTTATTACGTTGACGTTCAGCCTTAATAGGATCTTGCAAGCAGTCTTTTGATCTAGATGTATAATAGGAATGCTCTAGCTTCCTAACTGTTGCAAACACTTTTTTAGCTTGAGTAAGAGATATTTCCCTTTTTTTAGATACATAATTAATTATGAAATCATGAGCTCAAGATTCGAAGGCATTCCAAATAGTGTTCAATGCAATATCGTCTGTTTCATTAAGGCGGACATTTTCATGGAAAAAAGAGGTAAAAGATTAATTAAAGGATGTGTCAAGTAAAAGTGCATTATTAAATCACCATCTTTTTGATAAGTTAGATTTTGAGAGAATGTTGACTCGTATAGAAACTGGAGGGTGGTCAGAAATTAAAAAGAACCTATATCAGCGGAGTGTATGGTTTGGGATAAAGCAGGTGAGATAAAAATGTTATCTATTCTCCACTGGTGTGATGGATTGAAAAAAGTCTGTGTATTCTCGTAGTGTGGGAATACATAATCTCTAAGCATCAATCAAATGTCTCTGTTTGAGAGCATGAACAAATAATTTTTGTGATTTATTCAGAATGTACTGAGATGTAGAGTTTCTATCAATTTATGGATCAGCTATTTGATAGCATACTCCAGCAAAAATAAAGGCCTGCTTTAGATTTCGGCAGACGGGTTACTCTGTCCCAACGGTGATGGATATCCAGTCCGTCGAAATATAAATCCCATAATATCCTATGGGATTTATATTTCGGCGTATGGGATCCCCATCACTGTTATGACCGAGATAACCATGCGCCGAAATCTAAATCAGGCCCAAAGTTATCATCGGAGCATGTCATAAGATTTTGGGCAACATCAGATCAAAATTGACAACCTTTAGCAGTGGGACCATAAACATTAAAAATAGAAAGTGGAACTTTATCAATCAATAGTTTAAGAAGCAACCATCTTTCATCTTTATCTATGTCGTGGGATGCCAAATAAATAGAAAGGGTTCTGCGGCACAATGTTATAACTCCATTCCTTTTGCAGTTTCCAGGAGAAACGAAAACTTCAACAACCCATTCCTTTTTTGATTTTATAGATTCATCTTCTGTAAGATGTGATTCTTGAATAAGTGCAATATCGGCACCTAGTTTTGAGAGATGAGTCAAAACTTGTTGTCGCTTAATTGGAGAGTTAAGATCTCTGACATTCCATGATAAAATATTCAAAGACATGAGAGAGAACTGAATTGAAGAAATGAGTCAGATAAACAAGTTATGTAACAAGAATGAATTAAGACTTAGGGGATCTTGAAGTGTCCATGTTGTCAACTCTGCAACTTTTCATAAGTTGTCATTTGTTTTTGTAAGTCACTCTAAATAGGCAAGGATGAAATAGTCCAAAGTGAGCACAAAGAGAACAAACCATTGCCCGCATATTCAGAAATTCTCTGCATCTGCCTGACATAGCCTTAGCATAGTCTTGTGAAACATAGATAGCGTTATCTGACCAGGAAAGTCTTTTAATCAATTTAGCTGCTGAAAGGACTTTGAACAGGTCTGTATGTTGCAGAAGGTAAAGAATCACTCCTCTAGGATTTTTGGCTGTAGAAGCCACATTAGGTAGGTGACCTTAATGGTGCGCTCGTTGGATTTGAGCGGGGGTATTGTTGGGAGATTCAATATTTTAGGAATAAAAGATTTGAAGAAGGTAATAGGATGAGCACCTTCATAATCCTCAGGCAAACCATAGATTTGTAAATTGTTTCTCCTATCCTATTTTTGAGGTCTTCAGCTTGTGTTTGTAAGGTAGAAACCTGTTACTGATGGGTGTTTACTTTGCGGCCAGTGCATGTAAAGACTGTGATGTGATGTTCAGCTGATGAGAGTCACTCTTTAATGTGAGACCATCTGTCACTAAGGGTTTGTAGTTTTGCTTTTGTATCTTCCATATAAGGACTCAAGGCTCTGATTTCTTCTAATAAAAGGTCCATTGAGGTAGGGGGAAGAGATTTTGTGGGAGAAGGTGGGTCCATTTTATTGCTGTTAGTTGATACTTTTCCCGTAAATTGTGATGATGAAGCTGCAGTGTAAGATAGGCTGAAAGTTGAAAATGTGCCTCTAAGTACGGGGGTACACAAGTCCTCCATCTTTGAAGTTTGAGATATTGCTTAGGAGATCTTGGTGTACCTGTGAGAGGGAGGCTTAAATGGTAATCTTATGCTTTTCAGTCTACCCATAAATTAGCATAGGAATAAGAGTTTTATTCGTTCACTGAAGAACAAAAAAGTTAAATATTAATAGTTTCCACCCTGCCATAACAGTAAGCACAGCCTGGAGACACAATTAAGGAACAATATGGGAAACATCCTTTACCCTGCAGGCAAAACCACGACCTACCTTTGATCCGCAGTCACTACCCCGACTGCGATGTTAACATGCATTCCTTTACAACGCAGTTCATTACAACAACTTCTTTAGGGAGTACGTTGTTGGACTGGTGTTGGATTTTAATTCCAACACCTTCCCTACTGATACACTGACTGGAGTTGGAATAGTAATTTAGACCATTCCAAAGTCCAGCACCCCCCTAAGGCAAGTCATTGTAACAACTTGCGCTGTAAAGGAACGCGTGGAAACATTGCAGTCAGGGTAGTGACTGCAGACTAAAGGCATGTTATTACATTGACATACATTTGTCCATGAGAGGAAAGAACAAGTGTATAGTGGATTGAAATAATGAAAAGTGGTGAGGAGTCAAAGATATAAATACCTTGAGGTACACCTTCTGCACAAATAGGTGAAGTGTGGAAAGTTTCAGGTAATTCAATATTAAAATAGTCAGGAAGTCAAAGAGTAAATGGACTAAATCCCCATGAAAAATCAAACTTCTATATAATAATGTCCAACAGAAATGCAGAGAAGGTAATGTGAGCACAGGTTAGTCCTCCTGCGCTATGCTGGCAGCCTAAAATGGTGGGGGCTTCTAAGGAGAGGGAAGAGTGTCATTGCCTGCAAACAGGAAGCACGCCCTCCCCTGATGTCCAGCATCTCAGAGAAATGCACTGCTCATGTCCAAAAGGGTGAATGAGTAGTGCTCACGTCCAAAAGGGTGCAGCTGGCAGGAAAAACTGCCTTTCATTAGTACACTCCTTACTGCATCCTGCAGAGAGTCACATGGGTGCCGCCATCTTGCTCGGGCAGCTCACCATGCCTCTCGGTTTTTTTCCTGTGTTCTGCATGAATGACTTCTCTATACATTTTCTAACAGACATTAGTGAAAACTAAAAGGTCAGTTTAAAACTGCTTCTAGTTCTTGCACAACGTATGGATTCTGAGTTCAGTTTAGCCTTTTGTTTGCATGGAGAGCCAATATTTCAATTTACAGATTTACATACTAAGGGGTTGTGTATATCATTTTGATGCACCATTACAGCTGACTTACAGAGTAGTAAACGTTATAATTGGAAATTCCAAAAGTGCTTAAATTTTCCTTTTTAAGTACATGCCAAGCCTGTACTTTTATAGGGCTCTGTTTAAGCCAATGTTGTAGGATTTGCTCACAATGTTAGTAGATTAAGCTTTCTCTACAAGCTCACATTTGGAATATGACTTTAAGGAAGCCTGTGCTTTTAGTGCTCACATTATATCTGATTTACAAAAAAGTAAAAGCCAAAGTATCAGTAGAAACATTTTTAATGCAGGTTAAAGCTGTGTAGCAAGTTTCAACTTGCTACATGTCAAAATGCTATTTATACAGTATCCAAAAATAAAGAGTTAGCTGGAGTACAGAACAAAAATGCATTTCATGCTTGAAAAAACGAAAAAAGCAATTTGATGCTGCTATACAAGATTGGAGCATTTCCCTCTTCGTACTGGCTTGTGCTTAGGCAGCCCTATTGCTTCTAGAAGTAGCAAGTATTGCCCAAAATCCAGGAAAGGGAGATGTCAACATTTCAATTTATGTAGGACACAAAACATTCTTGCACTGGCCCTTGGTCAATAGATTAATTGTGATTGATGCTCCCATGCCCAATTGTCACACCCCACAACTCACACAAGAAGCAACACATTCTGGAAGACTAAAACGAGCATTCATAAGATATACAAGTAAATTAAAATCATATATTAGCATTCTGATGCGCACTTGGTGATGTGTAGTACTTTATAAAACACATGCATGAATAAATAAATAAATGGTTATATTAAATGTAATGATTAAAAATATCACTTCTTATTAATGACTTAAAATCCTAAAACAAGATAATATATTTTCCACACATCTGAAATTGATGAAGTAAGGGAGATAAATCTCTTCACATCGTAAACATCAGTCATATTTTCACAGGGCTTGCAATGGTTAGATGTGCTAAGTATTACAACATGGAACTCTGAGTTGCAGTGTTTACATGCTGATCCAAAGGTAGGCACAATAAATATGTAAACACGGAAGCACTCCCTGCGTTTTGAAAGTGTTAGAAATGTTTCCACATTAGAACATTAGGAGGTGTGAGAATTGTAAATTGAAAATTGAATATAGATTAATTTTTCACGATTGTAAATTGTTGATTAGAGCGCGTGTGTTCTGTGTGTAATGACATAAGTGCAAAAAAGCTTTAGCAAGTAAAATATCACACTTTGCAGTTTAGTCAATATTATGAATACATAAAAATGGAAATGAAAGAGGAAGCCTGATGGAATGTCTGTGCTGCTATTCACCCCAGTAAATCGTCCAATCGTGAGAGAGTGAGGTAGAAATCTATCATTAACTTTTCCCAAATATTTCTTTTGGGAAGCTGATTGCTTCAGTGCCATGTCCCAGTTCTAGATCTCACCGGACAAGTCTGCATCTACCTGCCAGAGTCTCTCCAGAGAGGCTATGGAAGCTTGAAGCCATTTACATCATGGATATTCCAGACATCATAACACAGTCTAGAAACAGAGAATTTCTGTGTCAACCAATGATAGTTGTTTATAACAGAAAATGAAAAGAGAGCTTCAGTTTGGTGCAGGGAAAGAGTTTTGACTTGTGGTTTATATGACGGTCTCTTTAATTTGCATCAAGCTAGACTGGAAGGTAGGAGGAATCCAAAATACACATAACAAAGAGGCAGACCATCAATTATCTTCTTTAGTTTGCTGTGACTAGAAGGGCGATATATTTCTTTAGGGCTTCTCATTTTTGTTACACTTTATTAAACATTGCAGATTAACACATATAGTTAAACTCAGAAATATGGTTAAAATTATATTGTATGGTTTTAATGATTAAATATAGCATTACTCAATACTATGAGGCGATTTATAGAACAGATAAATGATTTACTGGGGGCTTCTAGGCAGGGTTCTTAGTCCCTCGGCAAGGGTAGCTCTGAGTTAGACCACCACTCCTGCTGCCAGGACAGACCCTCCTGTTAGTATCATACCGTCAGTGTGCTTTCAGCATAGAAATTGAAGCCCAGATTTACAACAATTTTGCACCAGGTTTGCATCACTTTTTTGATGCAGACCCGATGCAAAATCCATTTTGGTATTTAGAAAGCAACGCAAATGTCAATTGGTAAAAAAAAGTAATGCAACACTTCGCATTGCGCTGCTTTTCGTTTCTTTGTTTCAGGAAGACGTTCCATGGTGGATGCATGGGCGTTCCCGTGCATCCAACAATGGATTTTGATGCAAACCCATATTTACAAAAATTGCTGACATGGGTTTGCCCCAAAATGGAGCACCTGCCTGAGGCTGCCATAACAAGGAGAAATATCTTAATTTCTCCTAGTTATTTCCTCTTTGCATGTGCACATACAAAGAGGGAAAAGCCTCCAAGGATATTTTTGTGCAGGAAGGTAGTCCTTCATGCACAAAAACTACCTTGACCATAAAGCAGGCACCTAAAGGGTGCATTGGCACTGTACAACCCACAATGCTCCAGTGCAGGGAGAGACCTGAATTGCACCATTTCAGTTTTCCCTCTCCCTTTCATGCAACACAGAAGAGCAACTTCACTTGCTGCGCTGCGCTGTGCTGCGTGAAATGTTTGTAAATTCAGCCCTGAATGTTGCAACACATAAAGTGGTTGAAGGTAGAGAGTATGGAGAGATGAGCTGCAGAATGATGATAATCATGCTGACATAAAGTGAGACCCCGCTACTGTATGGTGATCTACCTAACAAAGTTGATTTTAAAGCGCAGCATACACCCTTTTGAGAGCGTCATTTGACTCTTTCACAAAAACAGTGACAGCTAAAACAACCAGTAGATAACCAGCAAAAGCTCTACAAGGCAGGTTCTCTATTAAACAATCACGTTTTTAGCTTTTTTCGAAAGCTAAGGAGCTTTGGTTCACTCTTTAAAGGGGAATACATTTTCCGGGTTTTTGGTCCATGGAAAAGACTGGCCTCTAGAACTCACCAGTTTGAATACAGGATAGTCAAAAGTACTGGCCTGGACCAGAGTAGCAGCTATCAGCACCGCCTAGAGGACATAGAATGAGGCATTACCAATGAGATCTGGGAAGCAGCTTGCAGCAATGCCTAGAGGACTAAGAATGAGGAATTACCACTAAGAACAGACGTCACTGCAGCACTGCCTAGAGGACTTAGAATGAGGCATTACCAATGAGATCTGGGAAGTAGCTTGCAGCAATGCCTAGAGGACTAAGAATGAGGAATTACCACTAAGAACAGACGTCACTGCAGCACTGCCTAGAGGACTTAGAAAGAGGAATTATCACTGTGATCAGAGACACAATTGCAGCACTGCCTAGAGGACTTACAATGAGGAATTACCAACAGGACCAGAGTAGCAGCTAGCAGCACTTCCAAGAGGACTTACAATGAGGAATTACAGACGGAACCAGAGTAGCAGCTAGCAGCACTGCTTAGTGGGCTTAGAATGAGGAATTGCCGATGGAACCAGAGAGGCAGCTAGCAGCACTGACTAGAGGACTTAGAATGAGGAATTACTACTGGGACAAGGGTAGGAGCTGCAGCACTGTCTTTGAAGAGTTATAATGAGGAATTAACACTGTGACCAAAGACACAGCTGCAACACTGCCTAGATGACTTAGAATGAGGAATTACTGACAGGACCAGAGTAGCAGCTAGCAGCACTGCCTAGAACCTTAGAATTAACAATCACCATCAGGACCAGAGAAGCAGCTAGCAGCACTGCCTAGAGGACTAAGGAGGAGGAATTACCACTGGGACAAGATAAGCAGCTGCAGCTTTGTCTAGAGGACTTAGAATGAGGAATTACCACTGGGACCAGACAAGCAGCTGCAGCTGCAGCCGTGTGTAGAGGACTTAAAATGAGGAATTGCCACTGGGACCAGAGAAGCAGCTAGCAGCACTGGTTGGAGGACTGAGAATGAGTAATTATCACTGGAAACAGAGACGCAGCTGCAGCTCTGCCTAGAGGATTAAGAACGGGGAATTACCACTGGGAACAGAAACATAGCTGCAGCACTGCCTAGAGGACTTAGAATGGAGCAATTACTGAGAGGACCAAAGAAGCAGATGCAGCCTAGTCTAGAGGACTTAGAATGAGGAATTGCCATTGGAATTACCCCTGGAAAAAAGACACAGCTGCTACACTGCCTAGATGACAGAATTATAATCATGGCCTACAGTAGTTTAATTGTTGCATGAATAGATTTCTATAAATGTGTAGACCAATATTTCTAAATATTTACTTTAGCATATTTATTTGATCTTTTTACTGCATGATGCAAAAATTATTGGTAATAACACAGAACTTGTGTTAAAAGGAGCTTTTAGCTCTGAAAAGGCTAGAGGTGCTATTCTGTACAATATATGCATGTTTTTTTCCTTCATAGAGCATTGACTGGTGTTTTTATATGAATTCATGAATGGTTTCGGGGTTCTAACTCATGTGAACTGCTTCTGTCTTATTACAAGAGGAGGCAAAAAAACTGTGAACGCTCTTGTGTTTTTAAGTGCCCACGCATGCCAATAATATAGAAGTGCTGATGTTTATTTTTTATTTTTTATGTTTATACATCACTTTTATACAAAGTTGGTAGCAACTTGTTGGAGGAAAACAACACCTTCAAAAGCTGGGTGGGCTGGCAATTATAGCAAATTTTATTTTAGAAAGAGAAACACAAAGTAGAAAAACCAAGAGTAGAAGAGAAGTGTGAAAGGACAGAATGGAGCACAATAGGGTGGTAATAAAGGAAGAAGCAGTTTCTCCCAGGCTGGAAAACTAATCTGAATGGCGCTGCTCCCGTGTTTACTAATCCGGAAGAGACCGCTCCCAGGCTTCTGTGACAGCTTTGCGATGGAAGCTTAGCCGGCGAGACATAGTCCTATTTTTATTGCACCTTTGCAATTGTGAAAACCTCTGAAAAAGACGACCTTAAAAGCAACCAGCATGGTATTTGCAGGCTGCCACGCCAAGTATTAAGCATGGCCTGAGATGATGAGCTCAGATACTTTGGGGTGATATTGTACATTTTGTAAAGTCTCAAAAACACATAAATAAAAAATGTGGTAACGTGGATTAGGGGGCGCAGCATCTCCAGTTGTGTGGACACATGGCAGGGAGAAGTAAAAGCAGGTGTCTTGAAGGGCTATAAGTTGGATGAAAAAACTGGAGGCGTCTCTCCATGGGGCGTGGCCAATGTAATTAAAGGCGTGGTTAAAAAAAAGCATAAACTGAAAATCTGTGCTTAGCATAGTGTGCCGCCAGACTGGTATTTTGCTGCTCCTGACACTGCATCCAAATATATAATACAACATGTAACATTACACCTACAACAAGCCAGGGCTCTTGGCTTTGTCAATGGTTCTCCTATGTTCTAGCAGACCGTTTGGCTGATCAGGCTGCACACAGGCTAGCAGACAGGACTTGGCAACTATTATGTGGTCCCAATAACCATTGGTGATGAGGTGGTCAGCTGTGGGGAAGCTCGAGCTGGTCTGGCGACTTTGCTGTTCGGTTCCCTGGTGCCTGCGTAGCGTGGATACTGTATAGTTACACACAAGCTGGTGGTGCTGAGGCTGGTTGTGGTGATCCCGTGAGTTGATGGTGCCGTGAGCTGTGTCTGCTGATGTGCAGATTGGGGTTGCGGGTGTCAGGTGGCCTGCGGCGGCACCGGTATGCAGGCGGCGATGGTGTCTCACTGCATGGGATGGTCACGACCATGTAGAAGGGCTGCAGGACCCTAAACTACTGCGGACTGTACGTGGTGCGGCAGTCTATCATGTCTTCGTGCAGTGGTGCGATGCGGCCGGTCACAGCTTCCTACCAGGATTGATGCTGCTAGTTGAGGCTTTATGTAGGGTGATCGGTGCGACTGGTCAAGGTTCTGTGAGGGTGGTGGAGCCGACAGGGGAAAGATGCTGGGTGCCCCAAAAGGTTTGCGGTTAGTGGTGCTGTGAGGGCAAACTGGGTCAGTCAGTGACAAGGTCGATGAGTGACCAGGTGCAGGGCTTAAGTAATGGCCGGACCTGGCTGATAAGTGTCTCAGTGTCCGAATTGCAGAGCGTCGTTGCTGGGGTCTGTAGATTTATGGAGATACCACGTTGCAACAGCCCTTCGGACCAGCCACAGTGAAAGCGCGCATGGCACGCTGCTAACAGATAGAAGCGGCCACCATTGTCGGTGTCCCACAAGTGCTGTGGGTGGGGGGGCAGCCACAGTGAATGACGCATGACGTGCTGCTAATACATTAAAAGTGTCCGCCATTGCCGGTGTCCCGCAAGTGGGGGGGCAGCCACAGTGAAAGCGCGCATGGCACGCTGCTAACAGATAGAAGCGGCCACCATTGTCGGCGTCCCACAAGTGCTGTGGGTGGGGGGCAGCCACAGTGAATGACGCATGACGTGCTGCTAATACATTAAAAGTGTCCGCCATTGCCGGTGTCCCGCAAGTGGGGGGGCAGCCACAGTGAAAGCGCGCATGGCACACTGCCACCATTGATGGAGTCCTGCGAGTCCTGTGTACATTAATTGAGGAAATAGTTCTCTAAAATGCTAATGAAAGCTACCAAGTTAGGACACATGTAAAAGGGTCAGTCCTCATGGAAGGTAACAACAGAAGACGGGGGGTACTAAGGAGGGACTAATAAGCCTATCAACAAATCAGAAGCCAATATTTACAAAGGACAATGACACAAGTCAATAAAAAATATGGGGGGAGAGTGGGCGAAGTCCATACTTGAATACAGCATGCCTCGCAGAGGAGTGCACCCGCTGCCCAGGCTCGACCTAAAAACAAGGAGAAATAAAATATTTCTCCTTGTTACGCCTCACCTTGGGAGAAATATGGATTTGGTGCTTTCCCAGGTTTACATGACTTTGTAAATCTGGGGCAGCAGCAAATTCCATGGGTGTTGCATGGAAAAACCCACTGCAACACTGGTGGATGCCTCCCGGGTGCAGCAGAGTAAGGAGACATAGTGATTTGCACTGCATTGCCTTACTCATGATCTATGAGGCCACTCAAAGCCACGCAGGGCGGCTTTGTTTGGCTCCATAAATTGAAATGAGAGCCCTGCATCACGCATGTACCTCTTTACGTGGTGGAAAAGTTACACGGGGCTCCCATAAATAAGCTCCTAAGCATATTGCTGAAAAAGAATCCATCCCCAAGGGAGGTGGAGTTTCTTAGGAAGCTCATTCAGGAATAGTGCTGGAAGCACTACTACTGCTTCTGTGTCTGTCAACTGTACCTCGTTACACAGCGAATAAATAGAGGGACGGCTAATTCTGTAGCTAGCATTTGCAACAATGAATGCACTATCATTATACACCAACATTACAAAGAAAACATATATACAATTTTTGCTCAAACTCTTACAAAACCTACATTTCAAAGAACGAACATATCTTCAATGGGACGTCTAGAAGCGCCGGTTTTACCAAGCAGGGGGCATATTTACAAGCCCCTTGCGCCACTTTTGCGCCGCCGTTGCGGCACGCATGTGATGCAGCGGCGACGCAAACCACGCCGCGTTGCGCTATATTTACAACGTGACGCATCTAGGGAGATGCGTCACGTAGTAAACCCCTGCGCCACATGAAACCTGCGTCAGGTTTCATGTGGGCGTACCGGCGCAGGGGGCGTTCGGCGCAGGAACGCTCGGAAAAGTGACGTAGTGAAATCTACAAGATTTCACGCAGTCACTTTTCCGACGCTGGTGCGTCAAATCCTTACGCCTGCTTCAAGCAGGCGTAAGGATTGACGCACCATGTTAGGGATAGGGAAGGTTGGAACAGTGCTGGAGTTGCGTCACAACTTCAGCACTGCGCCAACCTTCCGCCGGCAGATGCGTCACGCATCTGCTTATCCTGCGCCACGATGCGCCGCATTGTAAATGCGGCGCATCGGACGTGGCGCAAGGGTAAACTTGCGTGACGCATTTTCCCTGGCGCATCCCTGCTGATATGCAGGGATGCGCCAGGGAACGTAAATATGCCCCCAGATGTTTACGGCGCGCGCGCACCTTGGCGACGTACAGTATATTATACATGCGGCGCGTGGCCCCGTGCCGGCTACTTCCTGGCGCGTCCGTCTCGCGCTCCGCTATTCTCATTTGTAAGGCTCGCATTTTACGGCTGTAATGATTCTATAATGAAATATTATTTTACAGTAAAATCTGCAGTACGCATTCAAAGATCTCGCAACCACTAGAAATTTGCAACGGTAGGCTTTGCATTTCAATGACGAACATTTAAAATTCAAATGATTTTCCAGACGACGGCCCAGTGCAAAGATGCATCAAACTCTGTTGGGAGATGGAAAATCATATGTACACAGTCACATAAACTTGATTTTTTTCAAGATGTGCAGTGAAACGTGTTTAAAATGAGGTTTTATTGAAACACAGGCAACCCAGAAAGCTGTGGCACGCATTTCTAAACAGAGGTTAAATATTAAAAGTAGGCCTGCTACTGATGTCCAGCAATAAAACCTGGTAAAGTTAATTATTTAAAGTCGCTCAGTTGGTTCTTTCATATGCGCGATTATCATATTAATGGAAAAGTAATTACGGTATAAAATTACATTTTTTATCTGTGCTATATTTTATTACCCAGAAAAAAAAATCAAACGTTTTTAACAAAACAGTGGCAGGGATTGTCACAAGTGGAAGGCAGCCCTGCACATTTTCAAGTCCCCCACGTTCTTTTAAATAATATTTAGGTCCTGATTTAGAGCAGACGGTGTTTTACTCTTCCCGCCAGGGTGGTAGAGGACATTATGTCGGCCACTCTGGCCGACACAGGCGCACCATATTTAGAAATCACTGCCGGCCCAGCAGTAATCTCTGTGCATTCAGAGTAAAGGCCCTGCCTGAAGCAGGAGTTTGTTTTTGAGAAACAAATTAATATGACCTTGACACCTTGCAAGCCTTCTGTGTGCTTGGGGTCGCCAGGTTTCCCTGAGCATCAGACCTGTCCGCTCTAAGGGGCAGATTTACAAGCCCCTTGCGCCACTTTTGCGTCACTTTTAACATGGGAAAAGTGACGCAAAAGTGGTGCTAGGGGCTTGTAAATCTGCCCCTAAATAGGGTGGGTGGTCTAATGTTATTGCACTGACAGCCCCTATTCCGTCAACCCATTGGCGTAGGTTTCTGATGGTGGAGCCAGCGGGTACACCGCCAATGGAATCCTGCTGGTCCTCCCAACTCACAATAAAGCAGCCAGACTGAGGGTTTGACGGACAGGATACTCGCCCCGTCAATGATGTAAGTTTATGAATGACAGGGCAGCTAAACATGGCCATACTCTAGCTGGGAGAGGATGCTGGCGCTGCCATGTGTTTTACTTCCCTGAAGGTCAATATTTATTATAATTTGAAGCACGTGCTCTGCCAAACGAGGCCCTACATGCAATTTGTAATCCGTGCCCCTCTACCCCCACAAAAACACTTCTTCAGGACTGGACAGAGGCAGATGTCAAGTCTACTAAAGAGCATGCACTTGCATATGCCCTACTGATATAAATAGTCACATCCATTTCACCAAGAAGCTGATTCTTTAAATTAAAATTTCAATATGCTTGTTGGAAATTTGCCTTTCTGAAGGACCACCTCTGATTTTTGCCTTCTTTCACAGACCTGGTTTTTGTTGGCAATATGACGCTGCGCACTTTACTTCAGCTAACCAGAGGTAAAGTGCTTGTGCTCTCCTCTCTAAACATGTTAAATCTGGTGGACACCGAATCAGCTTTTATTTTGCTTATAAGTCCCTGGTAAATAGTGCTATATGCACCCAGAGCCTGTGAGTTAAATGCTATTAGTGTGCAGCCTGGATATGCAGTTTTAAACTGCCATTTTGACTTAGCAGAATACGCCTTTGGCTAGGCCTAAACCCTTCTTTTCAATACCTATAAGTCACCCTCCTTTTAATACTTAAAAGTCACCCCTACGCTAGGACCTAAATGCCCTTAGTGCATGGTAATTATACAGTAGCACATGTATATTTAATGTTTTACATGTCCTGGCAATGAAAAACCCACAAAGTCATTTTTCACTGTAGCAAGGCTGGCTCTCACATAGGAAAACAATGGGTTACATTATAACATATAACAATGTATAATACTGATTTTCAGTTTTAGGAGAAGCTACAAAGACGATTCAAGGATTTATTTTAATAGTAATTTATAATCCAACTTAATTGTAAGGTCGAATCTTATATTACTATTCTGAAAATGACACGTTTAGAAAGTTGTCATTTCCCTGCCTAAGTCAAATGTGCCTTTTTGTCAGTGTTCAGTGTCACCTGACTGTTCATTGGCTCCCATGTAGTGAGATGTGGGACCAGTGGCCAAAACGTTTTTGTGTGAAGAAGACTTTTCTCCTTCATGAGCATGAATGCCTGCAGAGCTGAGGAGGAATACTGCCCCTGTGCTGTTTGCTGTCTGGGGTTGGCCTGCAGTGGCTACTTGCTGCCAAGGAAAGGAGAAGGACTTTGCTGTTTACTGTGTACCCTGCTTGAAGAAGATCTCCAAGGGCTTGAAATTGAGCTTGCCTCCTGTTCTGAAGTCTCAGGGACACAAAGACTTCATTTCTTCTGTCTCTCAGCATCTGGAACTGCTGTTTCAGCTGCCACAGAAGGAAATTGCAACACTGACGCCGGCGAGCACCGCCGTAACTTGCACCGCTCGTGAAGAGCACAACGCACCCCCCGACTTGCACCGTAGGACCAACGCCTGCTGACGCTGTACCACATTGACTCCAGAGCCGTCACCGAGGCCGCTGCCTGCACCGGAGCTGAGGACACCGCTCGTGACATCCACGACGCACCTTCCCGACTCACACCACAGCCCCGACTTCACCGACTGCTAGGAAATGGCGCACTGCAGCGCTGTGGGCAATTTTGCAGCGCCGGGCTGCGTCATTTAAAAAGGCAGGGATGCACTGTATTCACAAGAATACGGCGCGCCATTGTGTTTTCCCTTGTGCTAAAAATAGCTGCCTAGCGCCAGCGCAGACACAGTTGTACCATTTTGCAGAGGGTGCCTGCGTTACAGGGATGATTGTTTATGTACTGGAAGGTGTCCCTTCCTGCATATAAACAATCAATAATGGTGATATGCGACCACACATAGAAAGAGCAAACTGCGAGGAGAAATACAAGTATTTCTCTTTATTGTGCCACTCTAGCGCCTGCTTTTCACTGACGTTATTTTTTGGCGCTATCTCAGATTCAAAGATTCTTGTAAATCTGGGTCAGCATCAAAATGGAATGGGTGTTGCATGGAAACGCCCACAGCAACACCCATTCCATGCCCCTTTCACCCAAAGTGATGCTTGAAAAGCGGCCATATTTACAAGGTCGGCGTTAAGCCACTCAAAGTCGCGTAGCACCGCTTTGTAAATTTGGAGCAGGGTAATGCTCCACTGAAGCGTCAGTAAAAGTGACGCTCCGGTGGTGCTATGCCCTTGTAAATATGCCCCCCTTGTCACTTTGGAGTCAAAGAAATGAAAATACTCTCCAGTTTCAGAATAAGCACCAATTTGTCAGAAGATATAGCCTGATATCTGACCATTGTCTTTGAAGGCGCTGCAAATGTGATAGGATACACACAAAATTTAAACGCACCTTTATTGCTCATTCATCTTCTGAACTCCAGCATGACTATTTTTTGGGGGTGATGCAGTACTGGTGCACCCCTTCTTCCAGCGCCTATGCATTCATCCCTGATCCCTCCAGTGTGCCCCTAATTGTCTCTACAGAACCTTGAGTATCCTCTCTGTGAATACTCTTAACCACTCATCTCATACTCACAGTATTATGAAGAAATGTGGTCTTTTACTATATTCCAGCAGCTCCTACTGCTGTAAAGCATTGCCATGCAAATCGTGGGTGCTTAATAGCCAACCTCAGATAGCAGCCACTCTCCATTAGGAATACTGAATTATTTCTGCAGCTTTAGGACAGAATTGACCTGGCCACCAAGTTTAAAGCTTCCCTCCAGTCTGCAGTCTTGTCTTTGAGATGAACAACTTTGACCGAATCCCTCCTATTCTTATAGCTCTTCACTAGCTCACAATCAACCTCTGCATCTGAAAAATGAGTGACTGTTGCCTGATATGTTTCATTCTTCATCTTTGCACAAACTGTCGCTCAAACTCTAAACTTCTGGAGATCTCTCTCACTCTGTAGCTTAGAAACCTTTCTTGTTTTATAAAAACAATGCATTCTGACCCAATCCGTTTTGGGCTGTGCACCCAGAATCTGGGTTTATAAACAGCCCTATCTCCACCTTAACAATCCTACCACTTCATCCAATCGAAAATTAAACACCTCCTCTCAAAAACATTTCTGCACTCCAACTTAAACTAATTACTTTCTCCCTTCTGGCTAGTCTTTCTTCATTTTCTATGTCTCCCTCTTTTGCATCACTCCCTCACCTATTGTTCAGAATTTTGTCACCTGTATCCCCTTGCTCACCTTGTACATACCATAACTGTTTTATCTGCTGTTCTTTTTCTATCTTTTTAGTAATACTTCCATCAAATGCTCTTCTTTACTATTTTTTCTGCTTTGCACCATTGTTCCTGTACTAAATATGTTTACCATCCAGATTCAGAGTAATATGTTGCCTTCCTGTTCCACATTCACTAAACTGAAAGCAGTTTTTTCTCTTCAGTGTCCTATCTTATATATATTGTATATTCTTAGTAGCCTTAAAAGATTATCCTCAAATAGACAGATAGCACTGCTTTTTAACCAAAGTCTAGCTTATTAAGTCACTAGTTGTCTATCGAATCGTATTTTAAACATTTTTACCGCTGAGGAAACCTGCGGACGAACTATGGGTTACCTGTTAAATTATTGACACTTACGAAAAACCGTGACAATAGTTATCATTTTGATTTTATTTGGAATTAATGCACTTTGACAGACTTCATTGTCGAAATAAAGTACTTTTGAATTGAATTTGTATATTCTTTCAATGAACTTGAATTTCATCTTGTCGTTCTGCTACATTGCATTTATGTTACTGTATTTTTGAAAAGGCGTTCATTCACTCTACCATCTCTTTGCTATAGGAAGGAATCAGCTTGGAGTCAGTGGTAGGGTTGAGGATTAAAGATATGTTTCAGGATTCTTTCTGAAAGTGAGGTAGGAGGTGGTAGTTATGATGTCAATTTGAAGGGAATTCCAAGAAGTGGAAACTCATACACTGAATCTGCTTTGATGCATGCATGGAACTTCCTGTAAGAAAAGTTTGGAGTAAAGCAGGACAGAAGAACCTTAAAGACAGAGACATTTTCACAACAAAACAATAGCTGTGCGGCAGACATATCGATGAACCGAGCAGATGGTTTTGAAAGTAGCCTTGGACTGAAAAGAGAGTCAATGAAGTTGGCAGTGAACAGATGAGACTCTACAATAAAGGGGGGAGAATTAATCAGCCATTCTACGTGGGTTTGAGATACTGAAGTCTTTCCAGGGGATGTTTTATTTATTTATTAAATATTCTGCATTTCAGTGGTCAAAACCTGCATTTTCGGCTAATATGAGAAGCAGGGCTGTGTAGGGATATGGGGTTAGATGTACTACATACTGGTTGCAAAACCTGATCCCAGTTTGAGAACAGGGTTTTTGCGACCAGTAAAGAATTTTATAAACCAAACTATGCACTATTAGGCCGGTTTCTAAATATTCGAATCGGAGTGGATCAGAACCTGCCCTGCCTCATCAAAATCATGAGATGGGTGGCCATCACAGGCAGGGTGGCCTGCTAGGTTCATCAGACCACCAAGTCTGTCATTAGTTTTCAATAAAGTAACTTTTTTTTTTTTAAATACAGCTCTTTTTCCTTCAGGGAAAGGGGGCTGTGTTTGGAAAAAAAAGTTATAATTTTTGTAAGTTCCTGCTTACTCCCCAACAAACTTTATTTAACATTCACAAAGAGGAGACCACTGACTGAGTAAATGATGTTCAGTTAGATTAATTGGATGAGATGTGGATAGCTTTGAAAACCGACATGGAGCTGACCCTCCTGCACCTTCTGTGGGTAGCCGGGTCTGGTGGCTCAGTGGACTAATGCGTCAACTGTAGGGGCCTCTGTTCGCCTTCAAAGTCTCAGATTAAAATCCCGGCGGGTCCACTCAGCCTTTCATCGTCCTGAGGTCGGTAAAATGAGTAGCATTGAGTTTGGTAACAATAAACATCTGTTATTCAGCGCCAAGTACCCTTGGGTGACCGTGCGCTTTACAAATACACATGTTTATTTTATGTTACTTTAGAAGTTGAAGCATGTACGTTCAGTGCAGTTTGAAATATGCAAAAGGAAAAAAATAAAATAAAAGCCCTGCAAAAGACTCTGAAAGTGTTGCTGCATCTGCTTCTTTCATGCCCCCTCCTCTTGTCTTCCACTTACACAGAATGCACATTTATCTGGGCACGATCAGAACATATTGAATTTGCAGTACAAAGAGAGCTCAATAAAAACCTGTTTATGCATTTAAAATCCAATGCTGGCTGGTTTACCTGTACCTCGGGCAATTCTAAGCCTGAACTCTTAGATTCAGAACATGTACATCTGCTGGCACACAGGCAGGCTTTTGTAAGGAGCCAGGCCTATCATTTCAATAGCGCAGAAGGCCACTCTCTCAAAGTGCTGGGCCTGAAATTTCAGGGAAAGTAGATAAAAAACACAGGAGAAAGCCATCATTAAAGGATAGAAGTGTGTTTTGTAAGCCTGGGGGGGAGTTTTTAGGTGAGAACAATCACGAAGAAGAGGGCGAATTGCTTGGCAGTTTTCTAAAGTAATAATGTGAACGTTTTTTGATATAGGCATTATATACAAGACAAAGCAATCAAATAGGATAGACTTCGGGTTACATGGTAATTCTGTGTACAACCAACAAATGTATATTACATTTATCTTTAACACATTTTTAATGTTATACTTATTAAAGAGCGAAACTTTCATTAACAATGTGAGACAGGCATTCACTAATACTCCGATTTACATATGTAAACTACATGAATTAATGGATACATTAAACGTATAGGGTGAAATGCAGTGGTGGCTCGCATAGGGCGTGCTGCGGGGCGGTGAGGCGGGGCAGGGGAGAGGCAGGGTAGTAAACTCGGACATACGACGGAACGGAGGAACGTAATAATTACTTTCCTCTGTTCCATCGTATGTCCGAGTTTACTACCCCCCCACCCTGGCCCTCCCCGTCCTGTCCCGCCACACCGCCCCGCAGCACGCCTTATGCGAGCCGCCACTGGTGAATTGTTACAGAGGAACTTGGCATCCTGGTGATAATGATACTGAACTGTGTACATAATGTGTAAGCAATTGAAATATCATTTGGGGTGGGTTACCTCAAAGTCACTAAATAAACCTGAGCTCAACCCTCGGGTACCTATGGCACAGAGCAGACGGGCTTAACTTAGGGCAATGTGTAAAATATACATGCAGTACTAAAACAGTAATAAAGTCAAAAGCAACACAATAGAAATCCCAAACCAAATTATAAAAATAGGGCAAAACATAATAAACAAGGGGAAACAAAAAAATTAATATTTGCAGTTTGAGGTACAAATAGCGGAAAGAAGCACAAAGGGCTAATCATAGTCAATAGTTATGGTACTATGATACCTAGGCCCAACTTGATGCTGATTGTGATGGAGCATAGGTCAAATGCACCAATAAGGTTCTGGTAAAAGATTGTACTTTCTGTACTAGTCCTTTAAGTCCCACATAACCACAGACGCACACTTCTAAAGCAGACCAGGACCTTGGGGGAGGCACTGAGTGAGTCACTGGGTGTTAGGTAGAGTACAACAACAGGGTCCAGTCCAAGTGCAGTTGCAAGAAAGGGCTCTTTTAGCTTGCAGTATCCCTGTAGCTGGAACACGAGGTAAGCCTTATGACCCTTGGAGTCCACTCCTTTGTCCTGTATATAATAGGTCACAGACAGTAGGTGTAGTCCTCTTCTGTTCTTCCTCAGGTCCAGAAAGTGCTCTGAAGTGGGTACCTGGAGATACCACATTTAACTCTCGCAAGAGCGAGTGGGTATGACTCCTGGGCACACCCTAAGCAATGGGGTAAAAGTTCCCAGGGCCAACACTACCCAGTTTGGGCATTTACAAGCTAGCAAAGTTCTTCGTCGAGGAGGAGGAGGAGGAGGAGGAGGAGGAGGTGGTGGTGGTGGTGGTGGTGGTGGTGATGGTGGTGGTGGTGGTGGTGGTGGTGGTGGTGGTGGTGGTGGTGGTGGTGGTGGTGGTGGTGGTGGTGGTGGTGGTGGTGGTGGTGGTGGTGGTGGTGGTGGTGGTGGTGGTGGTGGTGGTGGTGGTGGTGGTGGTGGTGGTGGTGGTGGGGTGGTGGTGGTGGTGGTGGTGGTGGTGGTGGTGGTGGTGGTGGTGGTGGTGGTGGTGGTGGTGGTGGTGGTGGTGGTGGTGGTGGTGGTGGGTGTGTGCGCGCTGGTAATTCTAGTGTCCTCCCAAATCTAATGCCAAACTCCAATTTGAGAAGCCACTGTACCCCCAATAAACCCAAAGAGAGAGGCCTGGTAGGACAAAGCAGGGTTCATCAGCAACCAGACAGTAAATACACAAGAATTGTCTTGGCATCCTGTTCCCATCCTTTCAAGTGAGTCCCCAGCATAATATGTAAACCCAGCAGACTTGCCAAGCAGTATTTTACAATTAAGAAGGACTTGACACTGTAGTTTCAAAAAGGATGATGACAGATCCCACACTGCATATACTTTGATGTTCAGAGAAGTCATAGCTGCCTATTCAAGTCAGCCTATTGTTTAATCCTGGAAGCATTTCACACCTTTACAGACCAGTTCTGACCCAGCAAAAATATGGGGTCCAGCAAAAGGCAACAAATGTGGAGTAGCCACACAGAAAAGATGGATTTCATGCACAATGCTACCACATGTGTGTAATATACTACTGTTGGGTTAGTGCAATGTATTAAATTGTGAATGCCTAAAGTACAGGTCATAGTGTGTGAGTGTCTCTGTCTGATGTTTACATAAATTGATGGCTTGCTCTTTTATTTAATTTTAATTATATAGGGCATTTGTCAGACATCTATTTTTTATAGACCTTGTTTGAATAGTTAAGAAGGACACATGACTAAGGTTCCGATAGCAAACAAATTTGAGTTTATTAACAAGACTTGGAAAAAAACGTGCGTTTGTGTGTCTCACTTCATTGTGTAAGTGCAGTCCGCCTGAGGGACACATGTGCTGCTTAACCTGTAAACACAGTCAATATAGGGAGTGTTAGACTTGACAACCTGAGGGTGGTGTTTCCTCAAAACATTTGCCTACTTACCTCCTCTTTTCGCTGACTCTGAGCACTTTATCAACGCTGACAAGTGCTAAATTGCATGTGTTTCTCCCCTAAACATGGTAGCATTGGTGTATACACAATTGGCATATTCAATTTACTTGTAAGTCTCTTGTAAAGTGGTATACTTCATACCTAGGGCCTGTAAATTAAACGCTGCTATTGGACCTGTAGCACTGATTGTGCTACCCACACAAGTAGCCTTTCAATCCTGTCTCAGGCCGGCCACTGCAGGGCCTGTGTGTGCAGTTTATTGCCACTTCGACTTGAAATTTAAAACCCTTTGCCAAGCCTAAAAGTTCCCTATTACACATAAGTCACCCCTAAGGTAGGCCAGAGGTAGCCCGTAGGGCAAAGTGCTGTGTAAATAAAAGGTAGGACATTTGCTTTTAAGTTTTGCATGTCCTGGTGGTGATGATGGAGCAAGGACTCGAACGAGACTTGCTCGGAAAACAATCCTCTCGATTTAACTCACTAGCGAATTACTAACGATGTGTTTTGTGATTAATAATACGCATTTCAGTTACATACGGGAGAAATTGAAGCTTGCCTATGTGTTTACTAACGGCAATAACATGAACGTAGGACTAAAATGCATTCTAACACGGGATCTTTACTGCGCATGCGTCTACTGCATCTACGTAGTGTGACGTGCTGACGCTTGGAGGAAATTCTGGCGCTTGCGCAAAGAACTAAAAATGGCTGCTTAAAAGCTCACATGCATGGCACCTGCTTGCTGGAATTAGAAAAATAAGTTTTATGCTAATGCAAATGCAGAAAGAGAAATAATAAATGGTATGGGCTAGAGTAGAGGTTGGTGGTATACAGTGAAATCATTTATTTTTGAGAATAACATTCTCTCTTTTGACTTTATTATTAGTACGTATTTTGGGCCTGTCAAAGTTGTCCGAGTCGAGCAGACTGACGTGGTGCAACGCATGCGCCCTGGTGTGGAAGTTTGGACAGATGACTAAGGACTTGTCATGCGTCCAAGGTTGGCAGAGATGTGCCCTGGGAACATGAGGGTGAAGAGTTCATATGAAGGAACTGTATTCAGAAAGTTGATACATTTGTATTAATAAAGTTTAAAGATGTATGGGAAAGGAAGGGCGGAATAAAAGTTTGAGGGGAGGAGTTTGGAAACAATGGTTTAAAGAAATAAATGAAGTATAAGCATGGTGTGATGATCATCCCCCCCTCGCCTGTCCAATCAGAAGTTAGTATTGTGTAAAAATGAAACATTAATGGGTGGTAGATAGTAATAGAAGGGTATAATTGAGGTAGTCTAGTTAGCTAGAGAGATCTGATCTGATAGAGCACAGCGGAGAACTGGAAGATTCGGGGAGAGAGGCGATACAGAGTTCGAGATGCTGTTGGTGCTGGGGTGGTGCTGATGCTCTGAATACTGATGAAGAAATCGAATGCAGAACCATCTACTTAATTTGGGTGGGTTAGAAAGAAGATCGCAGAAGAACCACGAGGAGGAAGAGTGTGTCAGAGAGGGGTGCGACATAGTCGTCGATATCTAGAGAGGTGAAGTATCCTGTCCTGATTCCTGTCGTGAAGTCTTTGTCTCCTGATCTGTCCTGGGGACCCTTACCAGCCCTTTGGCCAGGGGGTTGGTCTTCACACCATACTTTGGTAACTATGAAATTCATCGTTTTGATAAATACTCTTCTCTCTCTAACCTCTTCTTTCTGAGCATAGTTGTTGTGTGAAATCTGAATTACTGTTATTTCTAATGAATTTTGATTGAATTTGGCACTCTTATGAATGAGGGTGTTTGTACTGAAACGCTTTGAGATGGTTCACAACCCATTAATTTAGATAAAGATTTTAAAGCTTACCGAGTCTGTCATTATTTTATTTTTTATCAAGAAATGTATAAGAAAATTATGTTAATTATCACCATCAACTAGTTCCACCTAAATGGTCCATTGACCAGAGGAAAGAACTACTTGATCAGTGAAAGGTTTAGTTAGAGAAGAAATAACTAGATCTTGAGGTATGAGAATCATTAAAAACTAAATGTTACAGCGGTCTACTTAGTGTTAGCGGAAGCGAGTTGTATGGGCCCAGGTGAGTATATGGTAGTTGGAGTATCTGTCACTAGTACGCCGCTGGATCAGTGACAAATACCCAAATTCATTTTTCACTACCGTGAGCCCTACTCCTCTCACAGGTTAACATGGGGAATTCCTTAATACACTTTTAAGTTGTAATTTTTGATTAGAAAGAAGTAGCTATGTCATGTTTTATATCTTTGGAAGGTAATTTTGAATCCTCTTTACTAGTAAAGTTGGATTTAACATTACTATTTTAGAAACGCCACTTATAGAAAGTGCAAAAAGAACAGCTGATGGACAGAATGCTGACCCAATCAGACATTCACCCTCAGTCACAATCTGGGTTAAAACCATTGTTTTTTGCATGCCACGCCATTCCAGTTTAGGCCCAGCCATATGCAAATCAGTCTAGACCCTGCTCCCCATGGAAACAGTCCAGCCCGAACTTCCACTGGATTCAATCCAGCCTGGCTGATGAGGGGTGTTACCCTGAAACCGGTCCCAGGATGCTTGTTGCTGGTCCAAGGAAGAGCTGGCTTAGCAGTTTGGGCTGGACTGTTCCCATGAGGAACAGGGTCAAGACTGATTTGCATATGGCTGGGTCTGAACTGGGGTGGCGAAGTGAGCAAAAGAATGATGAAGGATTCAACTCAGATCTAATAGTGACTGGGGGTGAGTGTCTGAAAAGTTTCAGCGCTCCGTTCATCATCTTATTGTGTTTGCTTTATTCACCCTAAGTTGGCAGGGTATGCCTTAACGTGGGTTCCTTGCTTACATTGCCTCTGGATTCAAGCTAGCATGACTGATATGGGGTGCTACCCCAAAACCAGTCCTAGGATGCTTGTTTCCGGTCCAGTGAAGACCTGGCTTGGCAGTTCGGGCTGGACTGTTTCCATGAGAAACGGTGAAGACTGATTTGCATATGGCTAGGTCTAAACTGGGGTGGCGAAGTGAACAAAAGAATGATGATGGATTCAACCCAGATATAATAGTGACTGGGGGTGAGTGTCCGAAATGTTTCAGCGCTCTGTCCATCATCTTATTGTGTTTACTTTTAGAAAGTGGGAATTTCTTTGCTCATTTTGTTCTGTGTGCCTGCAGCCTGTCTCTAGTAAACGTCTGGCATGGATGAAATCTTCACTTTGTGCATTCCCTATAGACTGCCACAAACACAGGAAGGGTAGGTGTGTCTGAGCACTCATTTGCTTTCTGATGGCCCTTCCTGGGTAGTAAGTGAGGAAGGAGATAACACTTGCAACTGAATAAGTAGTGTCCTACCCAAAACAAAGGGCTATTACCCTCTACTGATATTCTGGAGCCAAGGCGGGGAAGAAAGGACCTGATGTGTACTAATTTTTCAATCAGCTGAACCCGGCAACTGCACTTTACACTGTGGGCGCAGCAATGTACCTGGATGGATTGCTTGTATATATAATTTTTAGTATGCTGTTGTTCGATATGCTTATCTTGTATCTTTCTTATAAAATATCTTTTATCGCTTTTATGGCACTGGATGTCGAAATAAAGCTTTACAACAAGAAAGGACGTCTGTGCACTTCAAAGACCCTTCTTTGAAGTCACCCTCACTTAAAAGGCACAACTGGGTATAAGTACTGGGTCTCTGACCCTACCAAGTCAGTACACTACTGGACCTGTGAAGAACTCTGCCAGGAAGCAGGACTACTGAGCTGCTACAATGCTGCCACTCTGCTGTTGTGGAAGAACTGCTTTTCTGCTCAGCTATTCTGCCTGCTGCTTGCTACCCTCTGTCCTGCTGAGAAAATGACTGGACCCACCTCACTTGAACCCAGAGTGGCTCCAAGGGCTTGCTGGCTTGCCCCCTGCTCTGATGTCTCAGAGCCATCAACGATTTCCTACAACCCTGCAACAGCATCTGGGAGTCCTGCCTTGCCAAGTGGTGCCAACCCAATCCTGTGCCCTTGGAAGGGAACTTTCTGTGCTGATCCAGCAAAATCCACACATTGACGACTTCGACACTGATGCCGTTGCTGCTTGACGACATTGCTTCCATGGACTGGGCAGCTCGAAAACGACTGACTGACCCGCTCAACGATGATGCATTGCCTGTATCGTAAAGGTGTTCATCAATGAAGTCTCGCTGACTTCATGGTTCACAACCAAAGCATTGCCTCCATCCAAGTGATCGAATACAACGCATCACTTCTTCTGCTCCTGACTTCAAGTCTGCGACGTTGACACTTCCTCGATCCAAGGTACCTTTTTACTGGGGCCTGCGTGATAATCCAGGTGAGCTCTGTTAACCTGTAGCTTGAAGGTACATCCGAAGGGCTGTAGCTCCAGATAATGCTTTAGGCTCAGACAGTCAGAGTGCAGGGTCTGATGGTGCAAATCACATTTCCAGCTTGGCAAGCCTTCTCCTTCTCTTAGTTTCAAGCAGCAGGACTGAGAGGCTTAGCACCTCTCACATATTTATTCAGTCTTCTCTGGGATCAAGCAGTAGAGCACTCCTGTCCAATGAGGAGCAGGTCAACACCCCAGAACATGACCACTTTCTCCAAAGTGTGGCATAATATTCTCCCAGAGAGCACTGTTCTTCCAAAATTCAGTATTGCTGAACTTGCAATAGAGGAGCAAGAACTAGTTAAACCAACCTCCAGTATGGCTCATTTCCATGGCCCTCCTCCCCCTACCATCTGCAAATTCTTGTCTTAAGCCTGCTGTCTGGCTAAGTCAGGCGAGCTAGTGGGTAAATGGGCCTAGCATTCCCTGCCTGTCCTGTCCCCCTTTGAAGCTCCATACTTTACAACTCCTCCCCACTGCTCTGGCATTCCTGTGTAGCAGATTTCTCCCCAAGAGATAGCCTCTTCCTGGGTGAGCCACTTATTACTTCCTCAAAGGAGGCTGGCTAATCATCTTAACTCTTACCAATCAGGGGAGACCACAGGAAGGCTGAATTTTGGCTTACAGGCAAGAAAGTCTTATAACTTCTTTTATGTATACTTTAGGATAAATTTAACAGCAGCATATTGTTGGATTTATCAATTCCATTCCCCTAAGTCCTTGAATGATATTTTTGTTAATATCTAGTGATAGTTGTGCATTAATAAACTATTGCCATGTTATCCTATGTGACTGGGGATCTCAATGGGGAAATGTGCAATTTCTCCAACACCAGAGCATATAAAACATCTTTTATAAAGGCCCTGCTTATAGCTACATGACCCCCCCACCCTGGGATACCTAGAGGAGACTTTTGGGGTCCAGAATATGCAAAAAATAGTGTAGATCCTCACTCCGCAGTGCTCCTAACATCAAAGTTGATTTTGGGAAGCACTTTACTACAATGGTGAAAGTGAAATGTACAATTTCTCTATCCAGGGCATATAAAAAAAACTCTTTTCTAAGGGCCTTCCTTATAAGTACATGACACCCCACCCCTGGGGCACATAAGGGAGACCCTGGGGATGCCTAATATGCCGCAATATTGTAGTTTATCACTTTCTTAAGTGCCCCTACCACCAAAGTCGAGTTTAGGCACAAATTACATTTAAAAGCAGTGCTGCAACACAGCCTGCTTTTAAAATGACCTCAAGCTCTCAGCAGTGCACACATGAAAGTGCAACAAAGGCTGCTGGATTCTAAACTGCCATGCCTTATTATGTACTAGGGACTTAAAGATAGTTTTAATCCCCCTGCCTATTATGTACTAGGGACTTATAGGGTAGGTCATGCCAATCATAGATGTACCCTAACACATAGTGCACCCTAATGCATGTGTGTTTTCACTGTGTTTTCAACATAGCACTGGCCCTGGGCCTGCTAAAGCAGAGCTCAGGGCACTCTCAGAGTAAAAAAAACAGCATCTCGAGGTCTCAATGGGGCACAAAGTGTGGGGGCACTGCAAACAGGTGCTGATTTCCAACAATGAGTCACCGGAAAGTTATTTTGGGAGCTTGACAATAGCATGTATGACTGTCCCTGGCCAAATCTGGAGGGAGAATCTCTTACAGATACTGCTTGTGTGCCACCAAAATGTAATATGGTAGCCACGGCAACCATGTTCCACTGGCTCTGCTGTCCCGATAATGGTACTGGTAGTCCTTGTGCTCTTGTGGTTGCACACCACATGTTAATACATGATTCACTCCATTTTATGCGTCTCTACGCTCAATGTGGATGCGCCAAAAGTGCAATCTGCAGGTGCAAATGTCAGATCCCGAATCACAGAATCAGAATTTTCACACTTTCACTTACAAAATTGAATTTGTTACTGAGGAAACTCTGCAAAGCAAGACAGCCAACACAAACCCCAAAGTGGACTCTGTCCCACCGAGTCAGCTTCATCTTTGCAGACCAGGTGAATCCCAAATCTGATGGATGCGCTTCTTTTACACCCCATCCTAATAGTAATTTGAAATGGACTGTAAACGCCCTTTTCTGAGTCACAACGGCATTTCCAACTCATAAAGGGCTTTGATACTTTTTAACAATGTATTTTGCAGTCACAAACCCTGTATTTTTGCTAATCCTGCACTTTCTGTATGCAAAAAAAGTTAATACATGAGGCCCTGTTCTGTAATGCTGTATATTCCCCCTGTAAATGTAACTTGTATATTCTGCGATTGTGCCAATGGCACATCACAGCCTGTTGCCCACATTAAGTAAATTGACCCAAACGGACAGATTCTTCTACAGTGGTGATGTTCACTTGTTGTGCTTTAAATTCTACTACGGAAGTTAACTCTAGGAATGCACAGCAAAGAGATTGAATATGTATTGCTTTCACTTGAGAAGAGATACGGACTAAATTCTGAACATGCTTCTCAGTTTAAGTGCTATAACATTCAGAAAAAGGACCCATATTTTACACTGAAGGCTAATTTTAGACTATAACTTATTTGTATTTAAATGTTTTTGCACAATAAAGGGTAATATTATAAGGCTTTAACATGTAGAATTGTTCCTTAGATACAGGTTCGAATAAAGGTTTTATTTTCACAAACCCCACGGTGGGCATTACACTGTAACAATTTGTAGTGGACATGTATTATCAATTAGATAGATAGGCAGGCAGGCAGGCAGATAGATAGATAGATAGATAGATAGATAGATAGATAGATTTCGTGTCTAAGTGAATTGTCTGCTGGGGCACATCATTCTGGAGGTTACAACTTGATAAGGTGTTTCAACCGTGCATTTTGGATGCTTTTCCGCCACCTCATAACAGTGTTTGAGTATTGAAAACACTTAATAAAAGTCTTTCTCGGGGGATTGTCAGTTTTAGATGATTTACATTACCAAAGCTTAATTTTCTGTCAATACCTGCCAAGGTAGGGGTTAAAAATCGCCTCTATGATTGCAGGCCTCATTAAAATCTAATAAAGTCATACACGGTAATCTTTCTAATTGTCAATTAAATTATATGTCACATTCATATTACATTACACCAACATAAAAAAACGCTATGCACATTTTAATTAAATGAAGAGTGCATTAAAAATACTGCAGTTACTAGGATTACACGCACATCAAGATAAAATTCTGGTTTTCCATTTTAATTCACCCTAATTAACTGTCAATGAAATCAAAATTGATGAATGCTTCATAACAATTAAAAGCGATTTTCTGATCCTAATATTGTATTAAGTTTCCTTCTCGATGAATATGCAGAAAGGGAGACAAAGTTGCGTTGGTGAAACAGAGATATTTGTTGTGAGTCACACCAGAAGTGCACGTTGGCAGTGCACAAGAGTCGCCACAGAATTTTACAAATGTGTCTGCCATGCCTTCACACAGTGTTTGCAGCTCCTTGAAGTGCAAGTCACAAAGGCGCATTATGGCATGCCTTGTATGTGGGGATTTAACACCTCATGGCATGACTGGCATAAGGAGGAGGGTGGAGGATTAATCCGGGAATGGCATGAATTTCAGGCAAGCATCGCCTGGCTGGCATAATGTGCAGAAGCAGCACATCATGTTGGTATTGTGGGAATTCGGGGAAAACCGATAATGCGCTACGTGGATGGCTAATGGCCCAATAAGGGCACGTCATCGCATGGCTCTGGTGTCTGGGATACAGGAGAATCACCGCATCGCAGCATGTGGGAGAAAAAGAACTGTGTTTAGATTGTCAAGAGGCAGAGGTATTTGTGACGATGGGCCACTCGAAACCATCACTTGGAATTTCTGCAGTCATCGATTTCATGAGGTTGTGAAAGCACCTAGACAACTTGGCACCTGGAAGTTTTGCTACTGCATCAAGGCACCTCTAAAGCTCCTCGACACCAAGGCACCAGAAGAGGCCTGCGACTCCAATCCGCAGCCTCCATGAAAACTGATTAGTGCCTCTGATGAGCCTGGCCCTGTGCAAGGGTCACGCCCCCAATTGGCCCACCCTTCCATCTCCACTGGGACCATCGCTAAGACCTGGGCAGGGCTCTCTGCTTTGTTTGGGTGGCAGGTTTTAGATTGGTATAAAAAAATGAACTCCTGAAGAAGACCCACCTTTCGTCATCCAAGCCACCACATCTCTTCCACCTGGAGAGCACGTGCCTGTATACTAGCAATTGTAGATAGCGGACAGCAGTGGCATTGGACATGCCTGAATGAAGTCAATGTCGCCACTCCGAACAGCCCAATGAACGTGGGAAGGAGCTGTGCAGTGCCTGCCACAGCTGACGATAGCGACCAAGGCCACAGGATCTTCAAAACACAGACTGTGCACAGATTGTGAACAATGGAAAAGGCAACTAGAGGTCTACCAGGACAATGACTCCGCACCTGAGGCACAGCATCAACCCCAAAAGGGGGCAGTGGGTTTGCCTAACAGCAAGGAAATAATTATTTTCTATTCCCAGTTGCTTTTGACCAATTTACTTTGTGCGAACTCTCTAGTACCTACAGGGAGCACCTAGTCCCACCCCTCAGTTTTTGGTTATTTCCAAGATATAACTTTTCTTTGTTTTAATTTTAAATAACCTTTATTGAGTTTGCTGTACTGAAACACAAAGTAAAGACAGTGGAGAAATTAAATAATCAAAAGAATGGCGTCAGCATTAGAAGCCTGAGGTATTAGGAGCTTGCGTAATTGGCACTTGTATATGGAGGTGTGGGGATGCGGGGTACAGAAAGAAAGAGGGAGGGGATGCAGATTGTGCATATAGCCACCCAGGAGTGCGAGTTGTCTCTACTGAAGAGGTTACATGGCATTCTTGAATATAACATCAAGAGAATTTTTCCATCGTAATAACAACATTTGATGGCCTTCTGAGCTTTTATGTGCAGTATTGAGTTGTGTGTAGTAAATGAAGGGGGATATTCTCAAGAACGTGTGATAATCATCGCCAAAATAGGCTAACGCAATTTTTCATATCGCCATCTATCGCGGGAAAATAACTCTGTGTTAACGTCGTATTCTCAACACGGCGGTAACAAGCGATAGTTTCCCGATAACGCGTCAAATGTCCGCGATAAAATTACCGGGACGGCGATAAAAATCTAAACCCTAACGTGAAAAAAGTTGCGATGGGCCCAACTGCGATAAAAAATTCAGCGATAAGCAGCGCCAGGCCTGCAAGTCCCACAAGTCAGGCGGGAAAAACCACTATAAAAGCGGCAACAAAAAACACAAACAACTGTGAAGCACCATGGAGGTAGCCGGAGCAAGTACAGAGGACAACCAGAACCCCACAAGCCCCACGGAGGACCAGCCTGGGACCTCAGGGTCAGGGAAGGGCAAGGAGAAGAAGAAGAGGAACCCGCGTTTCAGTACGCAGGAAAACCAGATCCTCATTACGGAGGTGACAGAACACCACCACCAACTGTTCATCACCTCCACTGTGTCATTGGCAACTAAAAATACAATATGGCAGTCCATCTTGGCCAAGGTGAATGCAGTCTGAGTGAAGAGAAGGGAAGTGGACGACTGCAAGAAGCGATGGACTGATGTGAAGCGCAAAACCAAGCTGAAACTCGCAGCCAACCTGAAAGCAGCAATGCAGACTGGAGGTGGGAGTCCAGCGACACACCAGGAGCTGGATGAGATGGAGGAAATGGTGACCCGAGTCATCATTGGGGAGATGGTGGCAGGAGTTGGGGGACCGGACACTGCAAAACATGACCTGAGCCAACAGCAACAGGGTGAGTAACGACCAGGGACTGGGGGGACGGGGGGAGATGGGCACAATGGCACACATGCACAATTAAGTATAGCACATCTGCGGACAAACAATGCCCAAGAGTCACAACTCCGACCAAGAGCCCAATTTACCCAAGTCTCCAAAATCTCAGCACTGTATAAGCACAGAAGTGAAAGGCACACCGCCTGAAACGGATATGGGTCAGCCAAATCAGAGCTGAAGGGGCAACACACCCACAATGCAGCACACACACATAAGAATCAGAGCACCTCAACATTGACAACAATGCGGTACAAACTGCAACACTTTCACAACAGAACAGAGGACACAACTGCTGCCGCTTATGTGTAGAAAATGGCCATTCGCATTTGGCATAGCAGGAAACTGTGAGATGATAATGTACAAGTACAACCTCACATCCCTGATGTTGTAGAAATGTCAATGGTCCCGCATCAAATAGGCATCTCCTCACAAACAGTCACAATGTACATTGTCATGCAGTCTGTAAGTAAACTTGTACAATGCGTGAACATACATGTGAACACAATGTCAATCTGCATCTCCCCTTCACATTGCAGAGGGAGAATCAACACCTCCTGCAGAGAAGACCCAACAACTCAGCACTGATGATGAAGAGGACCTCCCCAACATCAACACCGACGCCCTCCAACAGCTCATGGACAGCTTCGGCATCCCACCCCCAGGAGCAGGGCTGCCCAGCTGCGTCGAGGAGACCCCACCCCCTGCACAGACCACACAGCAGGAAGCACCCACCACCACGGCTGTCTCCCTGGACCCCCACGACCAACACATGGCATTCCAACGCCGTGTGTTAGGGTGCCAGGAAAATATGGCTGATCAGCTGCGGGTGGGGTTCGACCTCATGGCAGCCAAACTAGATGACATACGTGGGTGTCTAAGTCCCATTAGGGACGACTTACAGTCCCTAACGGACACCCACTGGCCGCTCCATGCTCTCCAACAATCCATGGCTGACATCGCTGGAGTCATGACTCTGAGCCAAGAATGACTGTCTAGTCAGAGTGGCTCCAGCGATGTCAGCCGGGAGTTGGGACACATAAGGAGAATGATGGAGAGCTTGGAGCAGATGCAGGCGGAAAGAATGTTTGCCACGGCTGCATACCAGCGAGATGTAGCTGTGATCTTCCATGCCCTGCAGATCCTCATCATGGCATTGCCGCCACAAGGCCTGGTGCAGATGAATGCTACTGCTACTACTCCATCCACATCTCCGCCCCTGAAGTGTCAGTGCCACACAGTGCGGCAGACATTCCACCTCCGGCCCCTGATGTGTCAGTGCCACACAGTGATGCAGACTAAACACCACCACCCACATGTGAGGCACCTGACACATCAGAGGATGAAGATGATGATGAATCTAGCTTTGTTGTTAGAATGAAGTGGTAGCATTCATCTCCGCCATATGGCCTGTTCCAGCTTGGTTCTGCCCTCTGCATCATGCCCTGGAATAACACCTTTCACTGTCCTCCGATACACTCAGCAACACTCACCTTGGACCTCGACATGGACTGCCATGTTTTGTTTGGTTACCAATGACACAGCAATCACACTGCAGACTGAAGTCTTCCTCTTCCGATGAACTTGTCAATCCCTAAAGGACTCTGGCTGGCCCTCCACGGGGCAACAATGTAAGGTGGGGTTTGCATGGCCCTGTACTGGTCCAGCTTCAACACTCCACTGAATGCGAATAAAACATTCTAATTCACACAGATGTGTCATGGCTATGATCAATCAAGTATGAAAGTATAGATGAATGTAGGGACAGTGATTCCACAAAAAGGTACTCCTTGGGTAATGCTATCAATCCGCATGTATGGCTGTGACCCAGATAGGCAGTGAGACACGCATTGTCATTCAAATCAACACTCATCACAGTTGAATACAAGTGAAGGTGCGTAGAATTTATTATCATATGTGTGTCAGTACGGGCAAGATGAGTGCCACAACATGCAGACCAATGCAGCAGTATGTCAGAATGAGGAACGTTGCCAAGTGCCGCTGTCCACTCCGGGGGAGTGCCTCACCTTTCACAGGTGTGTGTTAACCCGCGTTGTTGTCCGCTCATGTATTCGGAGTCCAAGCGAATGCAGCCATGTCCACTGTTGTCGTGGGATATGTGACCAGATCTCCAAGATGCAACAAGGTGTTGGGACATGTGCAATGGGTTCCAATCTGTTGTGGCTGCAGGTACGTAGTTACTCGTACATGAAAGCGATTGCAGCTTCGTAGGCTATCATTTCCAACATGAGGTCGTTGTCAACTTCATCAAACAGGACGGTGAGGCAATCCATTAGCAGGTCCGGACAGATGTGCTGCGTCCACACCCTTTCACCAATTAGCACTACAGCCCAATAGGGGAGAGGTTCAATGTGGTCACTGCACACAAGGAGTTGTCAATCTCCCAGGTCCAGCTGCCAGCATGTATGCCAAGTATCAAGGCATCCCATAAATGGGTATCATGGTGACACTCCTGGTCGTGGGCCAACAGGGGGCGCACACACATGTCAAAATCCAGTTCAGCTACCGTCCTGTTGGATAGGCAGACATCCATGGAGCACTCGAATATGCACAATCGACAATGCAACACAGGCTGAATGCAGGTGACGTTGGAAAGGCGGAAGCTTAGCCGGTAACTGATCCGCAGCACTGCCAATGGCAGTGCCCCCAGTAAATGCAGCATACGTGCACGATACAGTTCCACGTGACAGGGGTTGTGCATGTGTCCGGGATGTTCTGCCATTGCGTTAGTGGCTCTGGTGGAAGCGGCACTGTTCTGACCTGCGCCAGTTCTGTGGATGAAATGCCACAGCTCGGATCAATGAGTTGTATTAGTGTGCAACGGTTGTACGCCTGGGATGGTGTGGGAGTAAGTGTGAAGGCCATTCCATGCAAGATAACTTCGAGCAAGGACTTCTGTGTGTGGGGTGTGTATACGTTGGTCTTTCGTCGGGCTGTGCATAGTGTGGTAGTCATCAACTGCTATAGTATCTGTCAGGGGGTGCCGGGCACATGCAATTCCGACGGTCGGAGGTGCAGATGTGCTTCCGCCTGATAGTTCAGACAAAGGAGCTTTCATCCCTAATGTTAGTTCGTCATCTGCTTGCATTCAGTAAATGTGATGTGGCTTGTTGGGGGTGGGATGGGATGTGTGCGACTTTGGGATTCATGTTTGACATGTATTGCATGTGGCAAATGAGCGGCATCACTGTGTGTTACGTTGCCTCACAGCTGCTCCTCCCTCCCCCCGAGCCTATTTACTTGTGTGCGCTGCGCGGTTGCATCACTTGCACTCCTACGGCACACCATTGTCATGCCTGTCTGCGCATGTCCACAAGCCTGACAACGACACTGTGATGTTGGCTGTTGAAGGTGGGCGGCCACGTGAGTGTAGGCCTATGGTAAGGATAGGGCGGACACAGATGTAGAGTTCATGCCTGGCTGAACTCGCGCTGCGATTAAGGCTAGGCATTTGGCTCATGCTGCGGCAATACAGATACACACAACACTTGGCATGTATGAGCCAATACCCCGAGCGGTCTTGCGCTCCTTCATTTCTCCGTTCGTGCGAGCCCGCCCTCCGGGTGCATGCTACATTGCAACATTGTCGATTGCGGGCTGGGTGGCGCCGACACTACAACAGAGACACACGCATTAGTTACTTTCTTGTCCAGGCCAGCACTGAACCACGCCCAGAGCCCCGGGCAAATTCTTCACACCCCTACGCTGGACTGGTGTACCCCGGCCCAGCCCACTCCGCTTACGCTTACAGGGGGGGACGACAAAGCTACGTATCCAAGGTCTTACCCACTGCCTGAGGTGACATGGTTGCGTCCGCTGTCCACAGCACAATGTAATGTGGTAGGGCCCGGGGCCATCATGCATACATAATGACCACACGGACACACTTAGATAGATAGTGGAACTGGCTAAGGGCACGTGCGCCCGGCCCCTTTTTATTACCAGGGTCACATGTCCAGTGACGCCTGTGCTGGATGGGTGTAGGGTGAGTGTAAGCCAGCCCTCAGGGAGTGGTTGGTGCTGGCAACAACTAGAACAGTGATCATCGGATCACACACACAGATTCAATCATAAAGGGTCCATGACTTGCAGTGCAGTGAGGTAGGGGCACCAGATCTGACATCACACACACAAGATTCAATCATAAAGGGTCCATGACTTGTGGTGCACTGAGTTAGTGGCACCTGAAGAGCTGAGCAGGGTATCAAGCTGATGATGGCATCCAAGACAGGTGTGAGCAACTTTGATAGGCTGGCTGTAAGACTCCTCCGACTCTGGCAGTTGTTGGTTGGAGGTGGTCCTGGCGGTGGTGGCGGGTGTGCAACCAGTGATGATGGCGTGTCCTTTCAGATCAGGATTGGATTTGATATGTGTGAGCCCTGCTGATCGCAGTGTAGGTCGGAGGCAGCGGTCTGCAAGGGCCCACAGCCACGTGGCGTTGACTTGAGCTGCACAGAGTTAGTGGCACTGAAGTGCTCAGCGGGTGCGCAGCCTGCGATGATGGTGTGTCCTTGCAGGTCAAGATTGGATTTGATATGTGTGAGCCCTGATGACCGCAGTGTAGGCCGGAGGCAGCGGTCAGCAAGGGCCCACAGCCACGTGGCGTTGACTTGAGCTGCATAGAGTTAGTGGCACCAGAAGCGCTCAGCGGGTGCGCAGCCTGAGATGATGGCATGTCCTTGCAGGTCAGGATTGGATTTGATATGTGTGAACCCTGCTGACCTGAAGCGCTCAGCGGGTGCGCAGCCTGCGATGATACGTCGTCCGTGCGGGCCGCACTGGAAGCAATGTCTGTTGCCTACTGGACTGCACAATAAATCAAGACTCAATTTGAATTGGGGGACCTGCTGACCACAGTGTAGGCCAAAGGCAGTAGTCAGCACACACATAACACCCCGGTGCTGTGCCGCTGGGTGCGCTGGGGGCCTGTGCCAGCGATCGGCTGAGGAGGCTGGCGGTCACGCGGCAGACTCATGGCAGGGTGAGGGGCGCCGCCCTGGCAGACGCGTTGGCCATCCCGAAAGTGAACCACGCCCAGAGCCCCGGCCTATTTATTCACACTCCTACGCTGGACTGGCGTACGCCGGACAAGCCCACTCCGCTTACACTTACAGGGGTGGACGACACAGCTACATGACCGAGGTCTTCCCCACTACCTGAGGTAACATGGTTGCGTCCACTGTCCACAACACTACAAACACCAGCAGTATATGTCCACATGGACATGTCTGTGCTCTGCATACTGAAGTCTGTCCAGCACATCACCGCCACACTTGGCATTGTGTACATTCTTATTCATGGGTGACTTGCCTCCTTCACACATACTTGGTTCCCACCTCTCCCCACATTCTGCAATTGTGTGGCTGAGGGGCCATGCCGTTTTTGGAAGGTCAGCTGTCTTGTTCCGCGCTGCCTCGGTGGTAGTCCGGGGGGGGCCTGGGGGTGGTGGCGGTGGGTGTTGTGGACCTCTTGGGTCTCCGAGCTGCATGATCAGTAGCTCCATGACATGTGTTGGTCTTCAGATGTGGCACTGGGCTGGGCTCCCTTTCATACTGCAGGTTGTCGTCCTGCTTAACACCAGTAAAAGGCAGGTGTTAAATCCCTGCTGCTAACACGCCTTATCGCCTGTCTTTGGATCGCATCGCAGATCTGGCTGGTCGTTGAGAATATCGCGAAGTGGTGTTTTCGTGTGTTTTTGCACGGGAACGCCTACTCTGCATATCATTAGCGTTAGTTGTCGCTCTCATCCGTGGCGATGTTTTTCGCAGAAGCTATCGCTGGAAAACTGGCGATATCGCCAGTTTGCACCAGCTTGGGAATTGGGCGATAAATCTATCGCCATTTGTGCGGCGCTAAAGTGCCAATAAATCGGCAATAAGTCCTTGAGAATATGCCCCCAAGTGCTTTTTAGGAACAATCGCATGTTGAACAATGATGTATTGACTGTGCTACGAGCATCTGCCCCACACCACCCTCCTGAGTAAGACGTGAGGGTCAAGTGCTAAAGAGCTGTTCTTAGAGCTCAGTTTTGGCCTCCTGGTAAGATATAGCTCCCAGACACCAGCATCCACTGACTGCCCTGAGACTACTGTAAAAGTCCCCACATTTACCAAATTTAAGATTGCTAGTTAATAAAAATTAAACTAAATTTAAATAAATATTGAATCTGATACTCCCACCTTGTTAAATACATTTGTCATTTTTTGGCAATTCAACATGTATAAACAAACACCAGCATTTAGGAATAACCTCTACTTGTGTCCAAAATTCACCCTGACATTTTCTGAAAATATCTTTATTTTGCTTTCTTAACACAAGAGGCCCAATGAGAATTTCCCACGACTGCGGGGCCTCCACCACGAATGGGAGGCCCTTTGTGAATCAGGCCTAAGATTTTTTACACCTTAGTAAAACCATCCAATTGAATTAGCTTTTTCCCAAAGTATCAGGATATTTTTTATCATGTGTTCTTTAACAACTGCCCTACATAGACAAATTCTGCCTCTCATTTCCACGTATGCATGTGAATCTTGGTCACATGCCCACGTTCTCTATCACATGCGCATGTGTCCTCATCATATACAAGGGGTGATAACCAGGTGGCATTTCAAGGATGCCCACCAGATATCAGGTGTGGCCACTAGATACCAGTGCTTCCCCTCACGTCCAGCATTTCTCATACAATGCCAGAGTTGTGCATCATAAGCCAGAGATTGCTTTAATGTGCTAGGGTTTTTCTTTCTATGCCATGGATTGCCATCACATTCCTGGTTTTAAGAATGAATCTCTTGAATTATCGTTTGATTGCGTTTATCCTAACTGTATGGCACCCAAGGGCGTCATTAGCAACCAACCGAATGCAAGCTGAGCACAGATCCAATACCATTCTGGTATATTTGCAGATGTTGACCATTCAACGCTAATCCCAAATACACCTTTTCTAATGATAAAGGGTTGATTATGGATGAATCAATTTTTTTAATGTTTTATTGTGACCTATTGAAAGCGATACATGCTTGTGAATGGCTGACAATGCTCTCACAGGAAGGACTAAGGGTCAGATGTACAAAAAAGTCACTTTGCAATTTCCTAATTGCGAAATTTAGCGATTTCCAATTAGGAAATCACAAACACCCATGTACAAATCTGTCTTAGACACATTTTGCGATTCCCAGTGGGTCGCAAATAAGTCTACCTCATTAATATTCGCTTGCCGACTCATTAGGAATGGCCTGCACTCACAGGCATGGTGACCTGCTGGGACCACTGCCTGCTCTTAAAATATGTTGGCGGCCACATTCCTAGAAGGAAAGGGGGGTCTTGGGGCCCCTTCCTGTTTGCGAATGGGTTACCACCAACTTGAAGTCAGTGGTAACTGCGAATGTTTTGTGACCACAATCCCGGCTGCAAAACAACCCTACATACCAGTGCGACTCGCTGTCAGGAAAGGAAACTCTTAACATGCCTCTTCCTAATAGCAACTTGACTTTGCAAGTCGGTAATAGCTTACCAACTCGCAAAATATGGTTAATACATCCCAAAAAGCTTAATACATCTGGCCCTAACCTCCTACTGTAGGCATTAATGAGATATCCGAGCATCTTAAAAACACACAACATAGTACAAAAGTTATAAAATTGGCAAGTGGATTAAACATCTAAAACACTCCTCACACATTTGTCACACCTGTTTATATGTTTGACATTGTTCTCATGGAAGAAACTAATACTCAAAAGAACACCTCAGCCAGATGTTCCAGAAAACTTATATGCACAACCAGGCCCCAGAACCATATAGTTAGCGACATAAACAGCACATCCATGTGTTACTCAACCTACCCGTACAAAGACAACAAAGCACCTTAGTCAGACCACACCACACCTTGTGCAATAAACATAGACCCAATGCCATAAAGGTAGGGGTGGGCAGAACTTGCAGAGTTTCACTTCGCAGAATTCTGTGGAGTTACATGAAAACTCAGGGGGATTCCTTGGAGTTCCGCTAAAGGGCAGAATTAGGTATGTCATGCTGCTCATGCTGATTTTTATAGCCAGGAGCTTGTTCCGCGCTGAAAATCAGTGTGTACGACACCACGTGGAGCGCTAGAGGGCACTGTTTCTCAAGTTGATTTTGCTGCCATTTTCTACTCGAGCAACAGCTCTCTGACCACGAACGGTAGTGACCACCCGCATTGGAGAATCTCGCTGGGTGCCCTCATAGTGTACAAATATGGCACTGGGGATGTTAAACCTTGTTCGCAGACACCAACTTGCCATTGGTGAGCCGCGCATGAGAAAAAACTTTGCTGTGTGGCGGATTTTGGCCTGAACTCCGTGTTAAATTTTCTTTTTTTTGTGGAGTTTTATATAGCGTGAACTAGACCCAAAGGTATCAGAGCGCTTTACATGAGCACCAGTTATGTTCCAGACGGACACATTCATTTTTGTTAGGCACGGGGAGATTAAGTGATTTCCCTTGAATCACAGAATGTTGAACGTCTCTGCTGAGATTCGAACCCAGTTCCCCAGCTCCGAGGTCAACCGCCCTAGCCATTAGGCCACATTCTCTCCCCTAATAACATGTGTTATGCGGAGTGATCAAACCTCTGCCAACTTCGCTGGCGGAGATGATTTTATCGCCCACCCTTACATATAAGTGGTGAAGGTCCCGAATATGGGCAGGCAAGAAAAAGGTGTGAATATAGTCTGACACCGCAGGGATCTCTATTTATTGGGTGTGACAATTAGCATCCAATTACAATGATGCCAAAAATGCAGCACAATGTGGATTTTGGTGGCTACCACACAGTCTGCATGTCTCATTATTTATCAGTCATTTTTGCCCCACACATTTATTGTTTTGCTCTCGCAGGAATCACTAACTTCATTTTTTACTCCCACACATTTTTCTACCCCGAACACTGGTGTGAGTTTTCACTGAGTCAACAAGCTGGATAGGGAATACTGTTTTATAAATGAACTATTGGTAAACCAAATGATTGTGGAAAGTTTTCTGTTTTAGGGCTTACAAATTTGAATGTTTAGGGTACTGCCACATTTGCACTTTTTAGTTGTTTAGGTCACCAAAGCACAAGCAGCTTTTATTGACTTTTACTAAATTGTAAATCCTGGTCCTGCAAGCGCTAAGATTGTTCCTCCTTAAAGTTTTTACCTTTTACAATCAAGGCCAGTCGGGAGGTCGTGTTTCCAGAGTACTTTTCTTCCGTCATTGTTCTTTTTACTTTTTTACACCATCTTCGGGTAGTTTGTTGAAGCTGAAGCACACAGTCCTGCTTTCGGACCCAGACAGGCAGTTAATGGAGGACACAGCATGTCTTCTCTTTTCCGGACACTGTGCTGTGAGTTTTCACAAGCTGGATACCGAACAGTTTTTTTAAAAATAAACTATTGATGACCTAACCGATTGTGGAAAGTTTTCTATTTTTGGGCTTAAAATTTTGAATGCTGAGGCATTCATGTCAATATTTTAAAACTACAGAGAGAATTTGAAAAAATAATCAGGGTAATATATTTTCTTGCAGTGACCTTTATTGAAGTAGAGGAAATTTTGGGCGGGAGACAGAAAATATATAGACATTTTTGGCTTTAAATTTCAAGTCTCCCCCAGTAGCAGCATTGTGATTGGTCTGATCACTGTGGAGCGGCGCGCAGCCAGGGAATGGGGGCCTGGGCATGTTCTCCACACAGGCTGCAATAAGCCTGCATGGAGAATATGCAAAGTGCACATGAATGTTTAGCCGTCAAATAGTCATGTGCTCTTAGGAGTGGGCAAACCCTCCTCCCCTGCTCCTCTGTCGTTGAAGCAGCCCCGCCCCAAACGCAAAGCTGCAGCAGAAGGAAATATAAAATGATAATAACACAAGTTATGATCATTTTATGTTTCCTTTACTTCACTGCTGCGAAGTAGTGGGGCGACGCTCCTCTCCCTTAGCAGAGGAGCCGCCACTGGTCTCTCCCCTGAATCGGGTCTGGTAGTATATATGAGGCATCATCATTTGATTTTTGGCAGTTTTACATAACGCAAACAAAAAGAGATTCTGGAGCACTGCTTGATACACATGTTTTTCTCCCAGAGCATTTCCTGGGATTCACTACGGGCCTGATTCACAGAACTAACTTACGTCAAAAACGTAAACGTAAACGTAAAGTTAGTACTTTTTAGGTATTCACAGAATACACTTACTCATTTTGGTATTCAAAGAATGAACTTACTCATTTTGGTATTCACAGAATAGTACTAACTTTACGTTTACGTTTACGTTTTTGACGTAAGTTAGTTCTGTGAATCAGGCGCACTGGGCCTGATTCACAGAACTAACTTACGTCAAAAACGTAAACGTAAAGTTAATACTATTCTGTGAATACCAAAATGAGTAAGTGTATTCTGTGAATACCTAAAAATACTAACTTTACGTTTACGTTTTTGACGTAAGTTAGTTCTGTGAATCAGGCCCAGGATGTTTTAGAGCTGAGGCCTGTGATTGGAACCTGCATCCCACTGGCACAGCAGGAGAACTGGCCTTGCAAGTGTGCTGATGCAGGGCCGGATGTCAGATCTATGGCAAACTATACTTTGTTTTTCCAGGGGAGGCTGCTGCCAATCCGAGGTTGGCTCCTCCCATCCCGACAACACTACAATTCCCATGGGTATAGGCTCCCAGACCCCACCCAATCCCAGCGCTTCTCCCAGCATTAGAGAAGCGCTGGGATTGGGCGAAGCGGGACAGCTTTGTGCTCCAGAAGGGTCTTGGAGAATGTGCCCTGAGCACTAGGGCATCTCCAATAAACAGCCTAGAGATATCCAAGTGGGCATGTCGGTTTGGATGGCCGTGAACGCCCGGCAAAACCAACATGCGCACTTTTAGTGCCTACCACCACTCCCCCTGCTGTGTGATGCTGCAACCTGGCCCAGCCAAGCGCTCGACTTGGCGAACTGGAAGCAAAAATACATTGAAAAAAATGAAGCCCTAAATATTCCCACTGCTCAATTCCCGAACAATAGCAGGACAGATACAAGAGGAGTTTTACTTCTAGAAGGTCTGAGAAGCTTAGATCTTATAATTGCTAACGGGAGGTTGGGGAAAGATATTCCAGCAAACTATACCCATAAGGCTCCTACTGGGAGATCAATTCTGGATTATCTAATTGTCTCTGCAGATTTTTCACAAACTTACAAATATGGAAGTCTTGGGAAATGTTTTTAGTGATCACATGCTGATTTGCTTTAAAATCGACTTCATTTGTGATAAGGTAGGCTCCTGGAATTTTAAAGGTGCTACTGTAGGGTTTAATGTAACAAATGGAAGAAGCCACTGGAACACTCAAGCGACCTCTAAACTAAAGCGCACTTATCAACACTAATAAGAGATCAGCTGCTCTCAGAATCAGTTGAATGTGACTGTACTCAACCTGATTTACTTGATGTCTTTTCCCGCAACATTGGCCTTTTGGCTAAATCTGGTAAATCAACTCATGTCCCTGTGCAACGGAGACCATATTTTAACCCATTGCTCACTCTAAAAAGGGAAATAAATAAACTAGTGAGGGCCCAGTTCCTGTATTTTTCGCAGGAGCGAAGCAATTTAATAAACCTGCTAAAGAGGAAAAGACAAAGGAAAAAACGCTCCCTAAGGCAAATAAAGGAAGATGGTGCGTGGACACAGCTAAAAGAGGCAGCTTCAAAAAATAATTCAAAAAGGTACTGGGAAATAATCTCCGACTGCTGCGGCACTAGGGTGAAATCTCTCCCAATACCCATAAAAGAAGTGGATTGGAAACTTTATTTGCTGGAATTGTACTCTGTGAATTTCGATTCCTGCAGATCTGATATTGTGGCATTGGACCAGCCTTTACTTTCAGTACCCAACTATGTCCATTCTATCGATGAAGTGGTCGGGGCTATTAAAAAAATGAGATCCTCAGGAGCAATGGGCCCTGATGAAATTCCCATGACGCTAATTAAAAAGGAGCCTCTCTTGTGGGCTACCTATTTAGCTCCATTATTTAATTTTTGCTACTCTAATGGGAAAATCCCACCATCTTGGTCAGGAAGTATTTTAATTCCTCTATACAAAAAGGGCCTTAGATCGCATCCAGGTAATTATCGGCAAATAGCCTTGCTGGATGCGACGGGGAAAATATTCGCACGTAGAATCCTCGATCACCTTACGGAATGGGTGGTAGAAAAGAAAGTTCTACCCATTGAGCAAGCAGGCTTTAGGAAAAATCACTCTACGCTAGATAATATTTTTATGTTGAAACTAATAGAGGAAAAATACACAATCTACCGTAATTCAAATGTATTTATGGCTTTTATTGACTTCTCCACAGCCTTCGATAAGGTAGATCGACCTCTATTATGGAGAAAACTGCAAAAAATGGGTTTGCCTTCCCCCTGCTATCCTTGATCATAGCACTCCACTCGCAAACTTGGTGCAAGATATTAATGGGTGGAAATCAAGGATTATCAAAAGTAATCCCTACTGAAAATGGACTCAAACAGGGTTGCTTGTTAGCACCGCTGCTATTCTCCCTATATATAGCTGATTTACCCGATTGTTTTGCTCAAGCTGATGGAGATGCCCCGAAGATAAGTTCACGCTCTTTTGCATGTCTACTCTATGCAGATGACATAGTAGTAATGGACTTAACCCCTATTGGGTTGAATAGAAAGTTGGCTTCCCTACAAAAATATACTGTGGGCCACTTTTTGAAAATAAACATATCCAAAAGTAAAATTTTAATTTTGAAAAGTACTAAAAGTAGAAAATCATATAATTTTAATTGGCAAATCGGTCCCGAAAGGCTGGAGGTGGTAGATTCATACCTTTATTTAGGGAAATTTTTAACAAGCAGCTCGAAAAATAAACCTCACATTTCACACTGTACTAGTAAAGCTACATCGCACGCCAATGGTTTGCGCATTTTTTATAGCGCTATGGGTAGAAGGCATTTTTTACACTTATTGACGGTTTTTAAGGCAAAAATCCCTCCAACCCTGCTTTATGCGATTGAATCAATCCCTGTTAAGGATTGGAGTTTTTTGGATAAGGTTGAAGGTCAGATACTACGTAAAATATGTAACTTTAGCACGTTAGTTCCTACGGCAGCAATTAGGTTGGAATTTGGTTTGATAAGCTCTTATACTCAAGGCTTATCCAGGGTTTTACGCTGGGGTTATCAGCTAAAACATAGCGAGCCAGATTCACTAAGAGGTGCTCTATGCCATGAAATCTTTGATGCTAAGGCAGGTAACTACTCCTTTTACCGTGACTTCTCATTGGCACTAAAAGCCTTTAGTATACAAGAAGAACTAGTGCTCACCCTTCCATCATTAGGATTTAAGTCACTCCTGAAAACTCTGAGTGGCAAAATTAGTTTCGATAGAGACATTCAATTCTGCAACTCTAAAGAAAGATTAAAACTAATAATTAGGACAAACTCACCAAGAATTGCACAAAAACATTTATTTTGGAATTTAGAACACGGTATTCGACGCTTGCTTATTTTAGGTCGTATGAATCTCCTGCCTTTAAATGACCTTACAGCAAACTGGTCTCAGAATCCGAATAATGGGAACATTTGTAATTTGTGTATGTTGAGTACCCAGACTCTGGACCATGTTTTATTTGTATGTCCTGCATTGGCATTGAGCCGTTATCGCTGGCTTCGCCCGATGTTTCTACAAAACTCTGTTAAAAATGTAGCATCAGCCCGAGATTATCTCTTTTGTCCTAAAAACGAAGCAGTGTGTGTAAAACTATTTAATTTTTTTAAGGAATTCATGTATATTTTTTAAACTTGTACCGGTGTTCTTACAAGATTGTGTAAAAATGTAGTATCAACCTGAGACTATCACTTCTGAACAAAAATGAAGCAGTGTGACTAAAACCTTTTACATTTTTTTTTCTTTGGAGTTTATGTACATATTTGAATTCTTCCTTTTTGGCACATTTTTTGAACCGGCGGCTATCCTCTTAGCTAGCCTCTCCATCTGCAAAGTATCAGTATTCTAGTTTTTATTAATTTGTATTTTGCACATTGATAGGCAGCTATTAACCGATCTTTTTTCTCAAAATAGGGTTAGGTTGCGTCTGCTTCCCACTATGTTCTGTTGTTAATTTTAAAAACTTAAACGTAGTGGGATTCAGGAGGTATTTTGCTAATGAGCCGGCTGCTACTGAATTGTCTTTTGTACAGGTCTGGACATGCCCATGTTTTATCTTGCCTCTAATTCTAAATTAATTTTCTAGCTGAAATTGAACTTTTGGACTTTTTTTTAATGAATTGTCAGTTTTTTAATGTCCTATGTACATTTTAGGGGTTGTAATGTGGAAAGTCTTAAGTACTGTATGATCTGGGCTCTCTGACAATATTGTTTGTTTCTATTTACAAGAAATTTAGCTAATCTAAGGCAGGCTTTTGATAATTTTATGATGGTTAGTGGATTGTGCTTGTTATGTGTTTTTCTTTTATCTGAAATAATATGTATGCATTTTATGTGGACCTCCTTGGAGTTCCAAATCTTTAATAAATATATTGAATTGAATTGGAAGCAAAAATACAATGACAATAAAATAGTGTTATATTGTCATTTTATTTTTATTCTGACTGCTGCGTTTCAGCAGAATGGAGGAGCCGCCCCTGTGTTTTTCCCTTATTTGGAAGGAGCTTGATGTCAATGCTACGGTAGGTAGAGGGGGGTGACAAAGGGGTTGAGCAGGAGTTCAAGCTGCCTTGCCTTTCACCAGCATATCATGATTCAGCAAAAATCAGATTTCTGCACGCAGAAATCGGGAGGCAGGAGATTAGCCTTGAAATCTGTAATCTCCCACCTGAGTCGGGAGGGTTGGCTTGTTTGTGTTTAGGGAACTGGCACATTTGCACTTAATTGGAACTTTTTAAATTATTTAGATCACCAAAGCACATGCACTTTTTGACTTTTATTGAACTGTATTTCTCTGTCCTGAGAGGGCCAATATGTTTCCGCCTCAATCATATTATATTTTACGATCAGGGCTGTTCTGGTGGTTGCGTTTCCCAGGCCCTTTTCTTCCGGCAGTGAAGTTTTTACTTTTTACACTATCTTGGGAGTAGTTTGGTTACAATGACGCATGCGGCCCTCAGACCAAGCAAGACATTTAAAGGCAGATGCAGCATATCTTCGTAGCAGGTGCACCAAAGGCAAGCCCATCTGCATCCGTCTGCACCTGGATCGGTCCCAGGCCCACGGACCCTACATCTCATGCCTTCAAATCAGTTTGATATCCTTTCCGTACATTTCAGTGCTTCATAAATGAATTTGTCAGATCAGCTTGTGGATGTGTTTGACAAACTGTCATGTCTTATTGCACAAACACGCGCACGTTTGAGCCAGGAACGCAAGTAAATGCCCACTATCAGGTAAACTGGGGGCTACTAAGTTGGTTAAAATCAAGTGTGCTCTCCTTAGCTAAACATTTTAACGATCAACATGATTTAATCATAGACCACAAGCTAGATTCTGTTTTTGTAACCGAAACGAGGATCCACGATTGCTCTATACCAATCATATAGCAGGCAACACAAGCTGGCTTTCCCATTATCCACATTAATGGGCCCATTAAAATAGGAGGCTGTGTAGCCTGAATATTGATATAGATGTCATTCTATCCCTATATCCACAAACTGAGAGACAAGGGAGTGAGCCTTCTCTAGCTCCCCTCATAAATACATTTAAACTCACCTAAAGAGAAGGAGTGAAGAAAAACAGAAAGAGAGCGAGTATTTACTCTGTCTTTGAATACACTAGATGTGCTTACAAAGGGGTTCAAAGTGTGAGTATTTTAGAGATATAGAGACTTAGGGGAAAATCATTTGATTTTTTAAGACTGCCCTCACCCACTATGTAGTGGCATGATTCATCATAGGGCCGCTGTCAACACCCTGGTGCAGACCAACACACTGGGTGGAGCGCTGATTTTTTTAGAAAAGAAGGGAAGAAACAAGAAAGCAATGAAAATTCTCCAAGTGACGGATCCCTAATGCAGAAAGAAATACAAATTAAAACTGCCTAAGAGGGTACCGTATATACTCATTTATTAATGGTCCCCCTTGACAGGATTAAAAAATAAGTGTTGGGTGTATAGGAGGAGTTACATCTCCTGCACCCCATCTGCTTGTATCGACATGTTTCAGCCAATATCTACTGCCCTAATGGGTCACTGGCCTTCCTCAGGGTATTGATCCTTCGTTGTTGTTTCAAGTATTTTAAAGTCAAATTTTGGCCTGCTTAAAATGATTCTTTTGGCCTTACTTGTTTCTTGTGAGTAACCACATTTGCCATTTGCATCCGAGTCTCATTAGTGATTCTCTTAACCCGGGACCGAAGTTGGAACACTGCCCTGTAGTCACACAATCTTCAAGGGTCGGCATCTCTAACTCATGCCACTCTGCGTCCTCCGGCGTCATTCTATCCCTGCCTTGCACAATGTTGATTATATGGTCACTACCCTGAGTATATCTGGCTGCACTGCATTTAAATGTATTTTATTATACAGACCTAGGGGGCCAGTGAGAGATTTTACAAAGTCTGTGACTCAAGCTGCCATGGCTTGTTTGCTAAATACGGACCACCTAGAATTTTCAGGTGACTTTAACTTATACTTTGATAATAGCCAAGATAACAATGTACACCTGATATGTGATGCATTGACTTCTCCTAATTTGTTCTATGTCAATCATAATTGCAATATGTGCACTAACAGGAGTTGCCAAACCTATATGAATGAGACTGACTGGAATCAGGGCCTAATTGTTGCCACCATAACACAAGCACCACACAATTTTACTTCAATCAGCTATAATATCATGCCAGCTAAACCATACTACACATACTACATGCACACCTCTCTGTAGTTATATACTGTAACTGGGACACAGTACAGTTGTATGGCCCTAGCACTCACATCAATGCACATACATCAATAAACTATATATGAAACAGTCTGATCTTCACTTCATTGACCAAACATAATGACACCAGACAGCAAGTCTTCAGTCAATAGGAAAACAAGAACCAAACGACGCGAACATAACATATCACATCACATCACATCATATCACATCATAGATCATATTATATCATATTATCTCATATCATATCATATCACATCATATTGCAGTCATTTTTCCTCATAAGCCCAGGATCTATAAACTCACACACACACACACACACACACACACTGGAATTTATCAGGAAGAAATGGAATTTATCAGGTCAATGCAATTAGTAATCTATGTCTGAGCCAGATCTCTACAGTCACTATTGTACAGAAGAGAATGCTTCTAATGCAAGAAATTGGCAACTGCTAGCAACCATACCCCTCCTTTATTCGGTGTTTTTCGAGAAGTGCATATACAAGAACTGCACAGAGCCAGTGGCCACTAAGTATAATTTAGATCTCAAATTGTCTGAGTTTATTAGTTCAATCACATCAGAGGGGATGTGGCTTTCAAAGTTCCTGCTTTCTTTCTGTGCGTGAGACAAATAAGGAAAATATTTAGAGAGGGGGAAGAAGACTGGCTCAGGAAATGTATAATAGAGAGGTTTACACAAGCTAACTGGAATATTACACAAGCTAACTGGAATAGTACACAAGCTAACTGGAATATTACCTTTTATTGGAGCAATTTGGAGCAGCATATCAAAATGGCACTCACGCAGCAATTGACTGTACTGTTATGGGGATAACCAGGGTTCAAGGTCAGGCTGATGCTTCTGAAAAGCCACTGGGACGGGCAAAGCCAACCACATATGAGATATGTGTGACATAAGTGCTTCTTTCTCAGCTATGACATTCTTTCAGAGGTTTCAGCTTCTGCTTGAAACACCTGCTTTGTCTAATGTTCAGTTCTCCTTTGAAGGGATGCTGCATACATTTCATGAACCACTTGCTACACAGTTAATGGAGGCATAGAGAAACAGGGCTGCTATCTTCTGGATAAATCCCGGTCTATAACACTGTTCACAGGACCCTTCAACCTGTGTCTGGTATGAGCAGGCCACTCTATCAATCTAGATAAATTTGGGTCATCTAGTGCCTGCATCACGTCTCTAAAAAAGGTTGGTATTTGGTTGCATGGTAGGATGGAGGACAGATGATACTGGCAACTTCTCCAGGGGTAGTCTGCATCCAGAATTTATGATTATGGACTGCTCTTCCACAAAATAGTGTTAACCAAGCTGCATGCTAATTCTCCTTTGAGCTGGTAAAGTAGCAAATCGTGCAGTCACTTTTCAGCTTTGTGGAAGAAGGTTGCAATACTATTCGACTAGATTTTATCAGTAATAACAAGCTCCATATTTCTTGCGACATGTGTTTCTTTTTTTAAACATAATTTACCACATCCTCCTGAGGATTATATACCTTACAAATGTGGCATGGAATTTGTAATCTGTTATTGTATTCTCCATATGATGGCAATATCTTTCTCTCGTCCGCTTCCAACACCGCTGACACCCTGACAGAAAAATGGTGGACTGAAGTACATTGACTACTAAAAATTAAAGACACACACTTTCAATGTTCTTCAAATTAGTTAATGATTGATAATGATAGAAATTGATGTATGTTTAAAAAATCAAATTCGCTTTTTGTAAGAAAATACCTTTGAATGATCACTACCATTTTTTGGGCTGATCTTTTTTTCACTCTGTGCACTCAGATTCTGTCATCCTGTGCCAGGTAGAGGGCTGGCACCAGCTCACTGAACAAAGGGAGGGAGCACAGACTCTGGAGCCAAACCAGCAGGAGGGATCCACTGAAGGTTTGCTGAGGCAGGCGCCGTCAATGATGTCAGTAATGGCTGGAGCTGAGACCCCCAGAGCACGTGGCAAGTGACTCCTGGGTGGCGCCATCTTGAGCTATCCCAGAAGACTGTGGATGGAGGTTGGAACGGGGTGGAGAGATGATGTGGCACATCAGGATAGGCCAGAGGCACAGCCCTGCTGGAACCTTCTGCACCCAACTAAAAGGTCTTGCCGAGGGGGAGAGCTCTCTTGGATGTGCTTTTTCTGCAGAACACTGTGACTGGAGGATTACGCAACGGATAATTGGAAGAAGGAACTCCAGGTCACGGACTCTGATTGACCCCAGGACCAGTGGGGCACTTGCTAGGACCAGAGAAGTTGGTCCCCTTATACCTCCTGAGGACCAGTTGAGGGGAAAGACTGGGCTTCTGTGCAAGGAGGAGAGTGGTACAGAAGGAGAGCAAAGCGAAAGGCTGATGCAGGGAGCCAGTGAAACCAGCTCCCTGCAAAGTGTGTCACCCTTTTTGGCCAGGACGCCTGATGAAAGTACTCCAGGGGGTTAGGGCTCGCTACTACGAGCAAAATGTGCCAAAGACCGTCGAAATCGAGGCAACGGGGCCCAAGATATCCCTGTGTAAAGTTTAGAGACCTTTGACCTTTGGTAGCACCGGCGACGAAGCACGTGGTACTCCGCTGCAGTTTTCCGCCTTGGCCTTAGGGTGGGCCAAGGCCCATGGACTGCCCCCAAGAAAAAAGAAGTAAGGGGAAGCACAATCGCCCTTTCCCCCCCGAAAAGGTGAAGGGGACCCATTCCTAGCCCCTGTGAAGAAATTCTATCAAGGGAGCACCGTCACGCTCCCCTGCGATTGTGGGAGGGGTCCCAGGATCCCATCCCTGGGCCCGGATAAGTTAAGCGACCGCACCAGCATATGTCTGCCCGCAGCAGCTGGCAGACCTGAGAGAAGTTTACATGTCTGCCTGCAGGAGTGGGCAGACCAGAGAGGAGTACCCTGCTCCCACAGCAGCACACCAGTGTGCTGGCTGCACTGTGAGCCAGCGATGGCAGCCGGGGGTGGGCTCCCCAAGCTGCTCTCTAATGTGTCCTGATGCACGCGGGGAGCCTGGGTGGAGCCGGGCACCCCTAGGTAAGTAACACAGTGCAAGGCCACTGTTGGAAAGGAAATGGAGCACGACAAAGAAGCGGTTCTCCCTGGTGCCGCGGGAGAGCCACTGCTCTAGTTTGCACAGAATAAGCTGAGGAGCACCCCATAATGCCCTCTGGGGGTTGCCTGCATTTTTCAATAAAAAAAGCCTCGTTCTCAGCCTGTGGTGGCTCCAGGAAGATGGGGTCACCACCCAAATTTAGCACAAGTGTGGGGGAGCTGCAGGAGCAGGGCAGCCTTCCCCCAAAAGGATTTAAAAGCCCCCCTCACTAAGTTTGGTGAGACTTGAAATGGATAACCCCTCAAGGGTTTTGATGGGTTTACAAGTATTCCCTTGGCAGGAGCTTTCTAGCTGGAAGTGCTGCACCCTCTAGGGGCAAAGATTATGGCTACAATGCTTGTGGTCTTAATTGGTGTAATGTGAGTCGTCATATTGTCAAACACTCTCTAGGGATAAAAGGTTGTAATTACATGTGTAGTGATAAAAGAAGTGATGTCCTTTAGGGACTATATTTAAAGTGCAGTATTTCATAATAAAAGTCATTAACAGTGTATGCTACAAGCATCCTCTAAGGGTGAGTGATATAATTGCACATGTTGGGATTATAAAGATAAAAGCTGAATTGTGTTAATCATGCTAACAGTTATGATGAGTACACTGCACTCCCAGGCATGTTTAAACATTTACTCATGCTAATGCTTTATTTAAATAATGAGACTGACAACCACTCATGTTCAAAGTTAGCATGCTTTATTGCCAGTATTAAGTGCCCTGAGTCATGATTCTATGTAGTTATTGCATATTTTCCTATTATGAAATGCTTGTTGAGGTAATGAGGTTAACAGCCGCTCACTTTGGTGCCAGTATTAAGTGTTCTTACCCCAAGTATTATCATCCCTGGCATTTAAGGACAAGATAATGTTTACACATTTGAGTTGTGGTACTAGCCCCCCCTCCATAGGGAGGGGAAAGAATGACTATGCAATGTCATCCAGAAGTATTTCCATCAGCTTGTGTATATTTGCAAATTGCTGCATAGTAGTGTGTGTGTAATAAATGTTCTTTTCCTTTTTCAAAAGAAAAGGCACAGACTGAACAATCATTTATTTAGTGTTATTATTGAGTATCTGTGAATGTTGATTACTAGCCAACACCACCTCCCTTGAGTTGGCCTTGGACTGCTCTGCTTCGCTACCCGGTGAGAGTCAAGAGCTCTAATGGGGTGTTTGGTTCCCAGTGAAGGACAAATGTAGACCCATTACTTGTGCAGACCACAAAACTAATGACTCATTTTCTAACAGTTTGACACTAGTCTATTTTGAGCCCAGGCATGCTGGGACCAGGGCAAGGAGGAAGGGGATGTTCGACACCTCAGTGGGGGGTGGAAACCTCTAGAATATTCCTCTACTTCAAAGTGGGCATCGGGTATAAATGTTGGACCCTTAGACCCGATTAGACACGATTCTGGACATGTGTGTGTGTCCAGGAGGAAGGACTGCTGTGTTGTTGAAAGGACTGCCTCTCTGTTGGACTGATGCTCTGAAGGATTGCTGCCCTTCTGTGCTGACCTGCTGATTTTTTTCCTGGGCCAGAAGGACTGGGCCTACATCTGTTTAAACTAGGACCACCGGAGTGACTCCAAGGGCTAGTTGGCTGGCCTCCTACTAGAGCCTCAAGGACAGAAGGCTCCAATAACTTTGAACCCAGCACCTGGACTCTGCCATCTGTGAGTCCCATCCGGCCAAGGGGTGCCACTACAGTCCTAGACCCTTGGAAGTGGGCCTGATGGTGCACTGCCAGCCCATCTGTGGATCCAGCAGAACCAACACATTACCTTTGTTGTGTGGAGCTTCACGGCACAAAGACTTTGCATCGCCTTTGCAGCCCACAGCGTCATCAGAACAGCCACCCCCGATGTAGGCCCTGGCTTCGCAAGCTTCTCATTGATGGCAGTCTCAACAACGAAGCAGGACTCTGCATCTCAAGCCCTGCAGCTTCTTTGGAACCAGTCGGTGCACCACATATCCTATACGTAGCTCCTCATGGACAGCCTCTGCAACAATGACCAAGGACCTCACATCACAGTCTCGCCGCTCATTGGAACCAATGGTGTGCAACGCATCTCTGACTCGGACCTCACATTGTCTTGGCTGCGCGGCACATCCTTTACGCAGGACTCAGCACATCTTTGCCACTAAGATTTAAAATACTCTTGTTCAGCAGGCCTAACACGGTCCCTGTAGCCGGCCCACACTCCACCACAGTCTGCCTGAACTTGTGACTTTGACATGGTCTAATGCGATCAGATATCCGCAGTTGGAGCTTTGTGCTTTTTGTCACTTTTTTTACTTAAGTTTTTAAATTAGCATTTCTCCGGTTCTACAAATTGGATTTTTGTCATTTTGGTCTTGATTAATTTATTAAATGTTACGTTACGTTTCTAAATTGGAGCTGGATTTTTCTTGCGTTGTGTTTTCAATTTATTACTGTTTGAAGGAATATGCTTCTTTTTTCCGCTTTCCCTCACCCCGCATGTTGTTACAACGCGATCGTTACAACGACCGCGTTGTAACAACGCATACCATTACCCCACAAATCATAACAACGACTTGCGGAGGGGGGGCGCTGAATGTTGGAATAGTATAATTTACTATTCCAACTCCAGTCTGTGCGGACAGTAGGGAAGGTGTTGGATTTTAAATCCAACACCTTCTCCCCCCTCCGCAAGTCGTTATAACGACTTGCGGGGTAATGGTATGCGTTGTTACAATACAGTTGTTGTAACGACCGCGTTGTAACAACATGCGGGGTGACGGATGCGGAGTAAGGGGTGTTTACCGTTTGAAGTGCTGCATAAATACACATTGCCTCTAAGTTAAGCCTGAGTGTTGTGTGCCAAGCTACCAGAGGGTTTGCTCGGGACTTCACTTTGTGATTGTGGTTGCTGCTTTAGATGGGTTTCAGCCCCTCAACCAGTGACCTAATTTCGAAGACAAAATGAAACGTGGCATACCACAAATAAAATATACAGTCTTCATAAGGCCCATACTATAGCATTGCCCAGATATGATCCTTAGTCATACTTCCCTGTCTACGGACTGTGGTTATTCCCTATTTACATGAGCCGTGCTAGTGAATATAAGTCTTAGAAGTTCCACCATGGCGTTTCTAACAGTTAAAGTTCCTCAGTACTGCAGCACTACAGTCAGAGCAAATTCCCCTAGAATCTCTGTAGTCCGTTGATCAGTCTTTCCCGCTCTCACTGGTGTTACCATACAGAAGGACCAGGCGTGTGTCACTGGCCCTATGGCAAGTAGTGGTCTGCATGCTGAGGGCAAGGTAGTAGGAGTCCACGGCAATCCTCCAGTCATGCGGTAAGTCTTCCTAACTCTGGCTGCATGTCTCTGGAGGCTTCTGAGTTCGGGTGGTTGAGTTGATGCTCTGTGTACATGAGACGCATCCCGCTACACTTAAATTTTGCACACTGCTCAAGGATGATGACCCTCTTTCTTCACCAAGGCTCCCAAGTGTCATATGGTGTTTGTAAACAGTGGCACACAGGGCAATAGCCCCTCTGGGTCACAGCCCTGCCCAGAATGAAAACTCTGTTTGGTCACAGTAATGCACCAGGGCGATGGCCCTTAATCTTCACTGCCGCCCTGTGTGGCATGTGGGGATCACGAACAGTGGTACACAAGGCGATGCCTCCTCCCCCTGGACTTCAGCCTCACTGATGTATGCCTACCAAAAGATTACAAAGGCAACAGCCCTGCTTTTTATGATTCCCTGTCCCTGCAGAGCTTCCCTTATGAGCTCCATCATCTGTCTGACAATGCGCACAGGCCCCACTGACCCGTCACTGTTTCTGAATCAAAGAGCACTTTTGAAGTGCACAACAGAGCTTGGCTGTCCCTTCCTCCAGTGTGCGTGTCCCACTCAGCTCTCAGGAGAGCAGGCAATCCACAAATATGTCAGGGATGACTCCTCCACCTCCATATGCCTTACCAATCCCGTTTTTCCATGTACTGTATCACACTCAAGTAAACATACATACATTATAGCATGCACATGCAAACACATGCATGCTGCACAGCACTACATGCTAACAAGATGTAGGGCAAGTGCGAGTTATGTACAAAGATGTGGAACTTTACATGTTTGGGAAGATAGAGCTCACTCCAGTGACATAGGTAAAAAGGCCTGTTCACACTACTGATCACTGTTACAAATCCGGTACGCTGCCTCCATCGTGCTCATGCTACTTAAGTTTGGGCAAGAGCAGCAGCCCTTTACCTATATGAGGGTAGTGCTTTGTGCGCCCCTCCCTAACAAGACCGCAATCAGTGAAACAGGCCTATGTCATGGCATACATGCATGATCTGTGTTTGCTAATGACCAAAAATTGGTACCAAGTATCCAGATATCATCGCAGCAGGGCACTGAGGGCAAGGGACTAATAATTCTGCTCTCTTTTTTAAATCTGACAAATCTTTGAGTTCATCTCCTATATCTCATTATTTTTCCAGTGATTCAGAAACCCTACAAAATGTCTTGCTGCAACAAAGTGCTCTGCAGTTAAGGTGGCTCTCAAGCCATCTTCCCATGTTTTTCTAGCAATCTTTTCTCTCCAAACCAACCATAAAGAACTTGCCCACTCTGCCTTTGTTGTCTTTTTCCCCACTAATCGGAGCAGGATCAACTGAGCTACCCATGATTTGCCACTAGGGGGAGATTTGCTCCATTTTTTTAAATCACTGTCACAATTTCGAAACTGCCTTTGCTCAAGCTTTTGTTTATTAGAAACCAATTCAGTAGCTATGCTAACGTTTGTCTAGGTTTGAGTTAAACCACCCACATCCACGGTTAGATGACAATGAAGATGGCATTAGGCCACCGGGTGGCATTATAATTTATGCATTGGAAGCAGACATCCTAGCCCAGAATAATGCTGTGTGCCTGGTTTGCTTTAATTTTGCAATGCAAACCAGACGCAGTGCTATGCTGGGATTTATTATCCAGCACAGGATTGCTTTCAATAGTTTCCCAAAGAAATGTAAAATTGCTCTATGTGCTGCTTTGCGTTACTTTGTATCAAGGGGGCATTCCATGGGTGGTACATGGACTTTCACACACTACCGCCCATGGATTTTTGATGCAAATCTCTTTCTAATTTTGTAGATCATCAGCCTTTGTAACATTTGTGGAGAGGGATTTACATCAGAATCTTACGCCTCCTTGAGGCAAGAGAAACAAGGAGAAATGTTTTCATTCTCCTCATTTTTGTCAACTTCCAGTTAAAAACTATGGGGCATATTCTCAAGGAGCCATCGCCGAGTTAACAGCACTTTATCGCAGCCAAAGTTGCGATAAAAACATCGCCCCATTCACAAGCTGGTGTGAACAGCCCATAACACCAGTTTACCCGCGATAGCAGCCGCAAAAAACATCGCCAAAGATGACCCCAGCAACTATCGCTAATGAGATGCAGAGTAGGCGTAACCGTGCAAAAAGCCACAAAAACACCACTCCGCAACATTCTCAACGACCAGCCAGATCGGCGAAAAGACCACGAAACATGCGATAATGCACGTTAGCAGCAGGAAATTAACACCTGCTCTGACCTGGTGTAAAGTCGGACGGCAGCCTGCACCACAAAAGGGAGCCCAGCCCACAGCCACACCTGAAGAACAACAGATGCCATGGAGTCACTCACCATGCACCCCGGAGTCCTGAGAGGGCAACAACACCCACCGCCACCACACCCCCCACCCCCTGGACACCCACCGGCCTCCCCACCCCCCGGACCAACACTGAGGCAGCGCAGACAAAGACACCGACCCTCCGAAAATGCACCAACCTCACAGACCCAACACCAGAGAATGTCATTGCCCACTATATGCCCAAAGGGACAACCCTCCTCCGCATCCTGACCGCCATAGCCCACAGGCTGACGGTACCAACACAGCGGACAACCAACATCCCACCGCAGACAAATCTGCTGGCCATGCTGCACGTGTTGGCCTCTGGTACCCACCAACCAACCCCCGCCTGAGACGGAGGAGTCACACAGCCTGGCCAATCCAAGTTTCCCACAACGGTCATGGATGACACCATCAGCTCGGTGCCCCACTATCTATACCTCACACACACTGCGCAGGAACAGCCAGAGACCAAGCAAGGCGTGTACGCCACAGCTGGCTTTCCGCATGTGTCAGGGGGCAATTGACTGCACACATGTCCTACCAGTGGCCCCTGGTGACACTGCATACAATAAGCGCAACAGAAAGCGCACGTATCCCACCAATGTGCAGGCAATAGTGGAACACCGTGGAATCTCCGCCAACGACGTTGCCAACCACCCAGGCAGTGTGCATGATACCTGCACCTCCCGACAGTCCATCATCAATCTGCGACACCAGGATGGCACCCACGGAAATGCACTGCTCGTTGGCCAATACCAAATGCACACACCACACACCTCAACTCCACAATCATGCAACACACAACACAGGAAATGCACACGCCACAAGCTCACATACAACATGCACACCCACCAGACACGACAGCACAACTCACTGTGGGAACCTGGGCCAGCCATGTACATGAGCCATCAACGGCATGGCACCTCGGACACACAATAGCAGAATGTCGGAAGAGGTGGGGACCAGGCATGTGCAAAGGAGGCAAGGGACCGATGAATGAGAATGTACACAATGCCAAGTGTGGCGTGGATGTGCTGGCCAGACTGCAGTATGCAGACCACACACATATCCATATCGACACACACCGCTGGTGTTTGGAGTGTAGTGGACGCAACCATGTCACCCCAGCCAGTGGGGAAGTCGCGGAAATGTAGCTTGTGACGTCCCCCCATAAGCGTGAGCGGAGTGGGCTGGCCCGGCGTACGCCAGGCCAGCATAGGGGTGTGAATAAAAGGCACGTAACCCTGGGCGTGGTCCTCTTCCGGAATGCCCAATGTCTCTACCAGGGCGGCGCCCCTCACCCCGCCATGAGGCCGACGCCCTCAGCAGGGTTGCCAGAGATCCTGTGCGCCTCCTGCACCCCGGGACGCTGGTCCCCGAATCAGTCCTGCCCGCCCCTGCGCACCCAGGCCTCAATGCCCACCTTCCGACACCGGGGTGTGTCGTTGAGGGCCCACCACGTGCCGGTGCAATCTCCAAGCCTGAGGCCTGCAACCTTGGCAGCCTCCTCAGACCATCACGGCCTCCGCAACACAGGCCCGCAGTATTCCTTTCACGTTGACGTACTCCACCGGCATGCACAGCGGACAAGTAGGTCACACATTTGGAACTGAGTCTTGATTACACATGGCAGAGCACATAAATCATGGCTGAGTGTATGTCACTATACATCCTTCGATCTTAGTGTTACATCACAGCCGCAAGATTCTGTGGGCCCACGCGGACTACTGCTCTCGGCCTACGCTGCGCTCGAGTAGGTCACAGAATTGGAACTGAACATCGATTATTCAAAGGCAGAGTACGAATCATTGCACGCAAGGAGAGGCATAAGAGGATGACGCATTGCATTTGGGAGGAAAAAAGGATCATCATTACGGAGGTGATCGAACACTACCGACAACTGCCCTGATGCCACTAACTCTGTGCATCGCGAGCCTACGACACGTGGCTGTGGCCCACTGCTGACCGCTGCCTCCGGCCTACACTGCGGTCCAGTAGGTCACAGAGTCTTGAATCGTCAATGCCGGAGTTCATATCAGTGTACCGGCATCATCGCAGACTGCATCCCCTCTCAGCCCCGGTGCCACTAAGTCTGTTCCCTGACATTCATGGACACCCTCTGGTCGTACATTGGTGGCGTTTGAGTCTATGGACTAGGGGGTAGTTTTCATCCTCATGCAGCTGATACCGAATTGGTGGTGGCAACGAGGCAGTCGCTTTCCACTCCTCCATTTGCTGCTTCCGGATAGCTTCTGCCCTCTGCATCATGCCCTGGAAGAACACCTTCCACTGTCCCCCGAAACACTCTGCGACATTCACCTTCGACATTGACGAGGACCCGCTCAGTCTGCGTGGCCCTACCTCAGTGGACCGCAAATCACCGTCCCGTGGCGGTGTGCCTGGGCCCGCCGCTGTGCACCCAGGGCCACTAACTCTGTGCAGCTCAAGTCAGGGACCCTGTCTGAATGAATATTGGATGACCTCTGTGACGGTGGTCTTGGGGTCATCGACGCCATGTGCATGTGGCCCTGCGCTGTCCGCTGCCTCCGGCCTCAACTGCGGACCACCAGGGCTCACACATCAAATCGAGTCCTGACCGGCCCGGACGTCGCATCACCGCAGGAGGCGCACGCCACCATCGCCAGGGCCAACTCCAACCACCATCTGTCAGAGTCGAAACAGTGGTACTGGCAGACTAACGGAGTTGCTCAGACCTGTCGTGGATGCCATCATCTGCTTGATCCCCTGCTCAGCACTACAGGTGCCACTGACTCAGTGCACCGCAACCAATGGACCGTTACTGATTGAGTTTTGTGCTGTGGAGATGTTGTGCAGCAATGTCACCTCAGGCAGTGTGGGAGACCTGGGACATTGATGAGGAAGTTGATGCAGGTCTAACACACCCCACTGCATCTGCATCAGGAATATCCCGAATGGACACAATCCTAGTCATTTTCATCACATGAGCGCGCTCAGCTCTAGTGTCCCAACCTCAGTGCACTGCAACTCACGGACACTGCTGTTTGTATGTTGGGTGTCCTCTATACTTGCTCCGGCTCCCTCCATGTTGCTCAGCAGTTGACTCTGTTATGCAGGTGTTTTCTGTTTCCATTGCACTGGTGTCCACTGTTCAAGTTGTTGCCAGCACCAAGCACTCCGTGTGGGCTGGCTTGTGCTCACCCCACACACATCCAGCACAGGCGTCACTGTACATGTGGCCCTGCCAATAAAGGGGCCGGGGGCACGTGCCCGTAGCCAGTTCAACATAATGTCTGTGTCTCTATGGTAGTGTGGGTCTCCTTTGTGGGGTGTAGGTGGTCCCTGAAGGGTAATTGACACCCACGTATGTGATCTAGTTAGCCTTCCATGGGTTCGGACCACACCCGCACCTGTTCGGCCACCTCCTTTTGGCGTTATGACACCTGGCATTGGGGTGCCATGTGTGGGTCGGTGAAGTGTTGTGGGCCAGCCGTGCTTGCGTGTGCTTCATGCTGTGTGGTCTGTTGCAGGGGCTGGGTTCTCCTCTAAGTAGCTTGTCTGCCCTGGTGGTGGGTTGCATGGGATGTCCATGGGCTGTTGTAGGGCATGGGTGTCGAAGGTGTGTTGGTCGTGTCCTGCATCACTGATGGGTTGTCTGGTCTGACCTGCTAGAGGTGTTGTTTGTCCCTCTGCAATGTGAAGGGGAGATGCATGTTGACATTGTGTTGACATTTATGTTGACGCATTGTTCTTGTAGACATGCAGGCTGTGTGACAATGTACATTGTGACTGTTTGGGCGGTGCTGGCAATTTGAGGGGGGACAGTGGACATTTGGACTACATGACTGTTGTGAGGTTGTACCCGTACATATGCATCTCACAGTTCCCTGCTCTGTCAAATGTGATTGGCCTGTTTCTGCGCATGGGCGGACCCAGTTGTGTCCCCTGTTCTACAGTGTCGGTGTTGCACTTTGTGCCACATTGTCATGGGATGTGCTGTGATTGCCATGTGTGTGTGCTGCAGTGTGCCACAGGGATGGGGGACATGACCCTGGGTTATTGTGGGTGTGCAGTGTGCTACACATCGTTGTGCATGTGTGCCATTGTGCCCATCTCCTCCCGTCCCCCCAGGACCTGTTCGTTACTCACACTGTTGTTGTTGTGTCAGGTCCTCTCGAGCTGTGTCCGTACTCCCACCTCCTTGCACCGTCTCCACACTGATGACTGGCCTCCCTTTCCTCCAGCTCCTCCTGTGGCGCAGGACTCCCACCTCCTGTCACTGTTGCTGCCTTCCTGTTGGCAGCAGCTTTGGGCCTGGTTTAGGTTTTCACGTCATGCCAGCGCCTCTTGGCCTCCTCCATTGGCCTCCTCGGCACCCCGGCTGCATTCAAGGTGGTCTGAATGTGGGTCAGTTGCTGGTAGTGTTCTGTCACATCCTTGACGCTGGTCTTGTTTTCCTACGGACTGCACCCCGTCTTCCTCTCCCTCTTCTCCTTGGCCTTCCCCGACCCCGTTGGTCCGTGCTGGTGGTCTGTGGTGCTTGTGGGGTTCGCGTTGGCCTCTGCGCTGGGTCAGGGTGCATCCATGTTGCTACGCACTATGGATTGTTTCTGGTGTGTTGTTTTTGTTGCTTCTATGGTGCATTTTCCCACCAGACGCGTGGGATTTGCAGGCCTGCCGCTGGTTTTCGCTGCTTTGTGTATCGCGATCGGCCTCATCGCATCTTTTTTGGTGTTCGTGTTTCGCATTTTTGCGGCATGGCGTTGATTTTAACGAGGTCAGTTGACGCGTTATCTGGAGACTATCGCATGGTACCGCAGGTGTTGTGAATACTTGGTTAACACGGCGTAAATGTCCCGCGATAGACTGCGATGTTGAGGGTTGTGTTAAGTCACTTTTGCGATGGTTATCACACGTTCTTGAGAATATGCCCCTATTTCCTTACACAACACGCACACTCTTGCACTGTGGTGCAAGGGTGAATGCATTGTAGTAGATATGGCTCTGTTCTACTTACTCCCATTCACGCAAAACAGTGCAGCAACTTTAGTTGAATGTTTGTAAATCTGGCTCCTTGTCTCAACCATCCACTGAAGCGAGATACACATGTTCAGTTTCCATAGAGACACTGATTACTCTCCATTATGCATTTTACCAGGTCACGTCCCCAAAAAGTTGGTGGTTCATATATATAACGTCTGTATACCTCCTGTTGCCTATATATACCTTCTGAAAGGGAGCTGCTTACAGTAAAAACTAGGAAACATAAGTCATGGAGTAAACTTTCAGTTGTCGTGGTCTCCTTCTGTGTCACCACTAGCTATCTTTCCTCCTCTTTACCTCTTTAGTAGCATCCCTTAGAAGTGCCCACCTACCCCGCCCCATGAACAAATAAAAACAATTCCAAACACTTTGTAGCCCATATCTTTTCTTCACGGGAGGCAAAAAGTGGAGTATGTTTCTTGGTATCCTTCGTCTCCTTTTTCTATGCCTCTTGACGGTGGGGCTACGACTTTTTCTCAGTTTCCTTTTCACACAAGAATTTTATGAATTTAAAATGGAAACTGCTTGAGTTAAAAGGTGCAAGTCGCTTGCCCTTCTTTGGAACCCTTGATTTCCTTGGGGAAATGAGTTTAAGTTGCCCCTTCACAGGCACATGCTGCCATGCTACTAAATCAAGGGTTTTCACCTTTCCCCTTAAATGAAAATGCAACAAAATGTAAGGTTGACTTCACAGCACAGATTTTTCATTCATTAGGAAGGAAAATGTTGTCTTTTAATGGGACATGAACGGCCGGAAATGGATGACCTGACATCATGCGTCATTAGTGACGCTATTTCATATCCCGGATCTGATGGTTTTGGGGCAGCTGGTCATGCCTTATGTCTGCTGGGTCAAATTTAATAAGATGACTTCAAAGGCAGATGCTCTTTTATAAATAGCCTTGGTTTTATATAGAGGGATTCATTCCATGAGTTTCTAGTATCTGACTCAATATACATTTAAATTATATTTCGTTCTTCAGTAAATTTTTGTTAAAAAAAATGCCCTTTTTATGTTCTATGTAAAGTACACTTCATTACCCTTTCTGAAATAAAAATGACGGTATCAAAGCTAATTTGCTTCACAGAATCATAAAATCTTAAACCAAATATTACAAGTAAAGACCTATATTTATTTTTTCATGCTCCTTAACGAAAGACTGGCTTTGGTTCTACTTTATAGTAGGCTACTTTTGAGGAACAACAGAAATGTCGGTGACATATGTTATTAATACTTATGAAACGTAAAAGCTTTAAGGCCCCAATTAAAAGTGACATGATGCTGAATTGAAACACTGGATATTGCAGGAGGTAGATCAAATACTAATGCTAAATCAATTAAAACACTTTGAAATTTGATTGCAGCACCTACAAACACCTTATAATCAACACAGTAAACTATAATTAACCCAAACCATATCAGAATGTTACCAAATAATGGTAGGATAAAAAAATAAAAGAGCATATGGAACTCAATAGCAGAACGGGCAATATCTTGTGTCTCAGAGCTAGCAATACAGTATGCAAACATCTTTATTTAATGTCCATTCAGACTGTCCTGACAGATATCCTTGAAATAATAAATGGAAAGGAGCTGGGTACAGATGTTAATCAAGACGAATTTCTTGAAATGAAATAAATCTGTAGTTGCCTCTCTTATCACATACTCTTACACAGATACTCCTGTAATAGCAGAACACACATGCAGTTTTGTGTTGCACCTCCGTACCACCTACTGCTATTCCAGTTTTGGGACTTATGTGCAGCTCTTCCATATGCCTCCTGACCTGAAGCAACAACCACTTATCTTTTAGTACTGGGACTACATTCACCTCATTCCATAACAATACATGCGCCAGCATGCAGCTGTTAGAGCATAAGCCTCATGTGTAGCACCCAGCCAAATTCTTCCAGTACTTGCACCTGAGATCTGACCTGCAGCACTGAACACTAATACTTCTGTACTTCTGTACTGGGACATGTTGTCATACACCTCAGTCATGACTTGCCAACGCACTCCACCGTTCTTTGAGTACAAGGGACCCACATGCATCCATACATCTCAGTCATACCATTTATGCCCAACTCTGCTCTTCCGGAAATGGGCCACTCATGTAGGTCTGACATATAGCTCATTACTAGTAGGCAACAATAATTAATTTTCTACCCTTACTATGATGCCCCACTAGCTCTCTAATGTACCTCACTACCAACCCACTGCCCAGCTAGTGCTGGGACCCAAAAGCAGCTTTACTATACTTCTGAGTCTCGACATGCGCAATCAACATTCTTCTTCCAGTTGTAGGACCAAGGAAAGATGTGCAGTCCCCTCGACATACCTGCCAATTTTCGCGTTTGTCTATGTGTGACTATTCCATGTTTTTAGTGTGCTTGTGTGTGACTTTTAAATTCCCTGTGTGACACTCTATTGGGAGTAGAATACAGAAATTATGTCCAGGTAATCAGATAACTATTATATTGCTACTGCTTCTACAATATAATAGTCTAGAAATATCCTTAAAACACCTTGGATTCTCCTGAAGTGCTTATGTAATATTGCTTACCAATTTTGTTTTTCGAGCATGATTGTACTGGAAACATTTGTGATCAGGGTCGGGCTGGCCAATAGGACAATCAGTCAGTGCCCAAAGGGCTGGTTGGACAGGTCAGTGTGTGGGCCAGTTTTTCATAGGCACCACCCTGGGGATGCCAAAGAACCTCCTGCCAACCCAGAGAAAACTCCTGATCTGGCGGGCGGTTCCTAAACAGGTTTGGCGGTGTGGGAGCAGGACGGTCCAGCTCCTGCATCGCCAAACTCATAATAAGTCTAATGCGTCCACTGTAGGAGCCTGTGTTTGACTCATGGTCACAGGTTTAAATCGCGGCGGGTCCATTAAGCCTTTCATTCTTATGAGCTCGATAAAACTAGTACCATTGAGTTGGGTAACAATAAACATCTGTTTTTCAGCGTCAAGATACCCTGCTGGGTTAACGTGCGCTTTACAAATACACATGCTATGTTATGTACGACACTCCACTCTACACCACTGAACTGTACACCACTCCACTGTACGCTATTCCACTGTATGCCATGCCACAGTACGCCACTCAAGTTTATGCCACTCCACTCTACACCACTACACTGTATGCCAATACACACGACACTGTTCCACTGTACACAACTCTACTGCATGAACCTAAATATTGAGTGACACTAATATCGTGTCACAGAAATATTGTATGCAGGAATATTGTTGACGAAAATATAAATTTTTAAGGTAAGTAATATAGGGACCTATTACGATGGCGGGCGGACTTTGTCCGCCCGCCACCGTAACGGTAAACGGGACCGACCGCCAGAGGTGCGGCGGTCCCGCCAGGCCCATTAAGATGCGACCGCCACCCTGGCGGTCGCATCCCGCATCTATTACATTGCGGCGGGCGGTGCTGTCAGCAGCATCCGCCGCAATGTAAAAGCTGCATGTAGTGCATTGGCATGCACAACGTGACAGGCACCGCGCGGTGCCTGCCACCTTGTGCGTGGCAATGAAGGGGGGTACCATAGGTACCCCCCAAGTGCAGCCACCCACCCCCACACCCCCCGGGGGTCCGCAACGGGCCCCCAAAGCCCGCATGCCTTTCCATGGCAGACTCTCTGCCATGGAAAGGCATGTCACAACAGGCATCGTAATATGGATGGCGGTGCCTGCAAGGCACCGCCACATATTGTGTGCCTTTTCCGCCCGGCCGGCAATCTGACCGGTGGAAAAGAGGCGGACGGTCTTTCCGTCCACCGCAGTGCCCCTCGCCATACTAATATGGCGGGGGGTGACACAGGGACATTTGGCGGGCGGATCGCCACCACCGGCCCGGCGTTTGCGATTTGCCCGTGATCCTAATGGGCCCCTTAGTTTTCAAGAATAGCGCTGCTAATATCGATTACATTAATGTTGATGTAAAAAATATTGTTTTTTAACTATCTTCATGTGTTTTAAATATTATTGTAATTGTATATGTTATGTATTGTTTGTTTAATTGTTCTAATTTTAAGTTATTTATAATTTTAATACATTTTTTAATAATAATTTATAGTGTCATATCGGGGTGTGAGGGTATAGTGGTACTGGGAGGGAAGTACATTAAATATAACTAATTAATTAATAATTATTTTTAATTAATATTAATTATTTAATTGATACTTGATTATGTAAACTGGGTAATTATTATTTTTTAAGTTATGTTTTAGGTGCGCGTTTTTGGGTTTGCGGGGATATAGTGTGGGTAGTTAAGTAAGTAATCATTTATTAATTATTAATTTTTTAATTGATAATTAATTATCTAAATTGTGCAATTATTATTTTTTTAAGTTATGTATTAGGTGCGGGTTGTTGGGTTTGTAGGGGTCTAGGGCGGGTAGTTAAGTAACAATTGATTAATTATTAAATCTTTATTAATTATTTAATTGCTAAATACAGAAATTGTGTAATTATTATTATTTTAAGTTATGTTTTAGGTGCGGGTTGTTTGGTTTGTAGGGGTATAGGGTGGGCAGTTAATTAAGTAATAATTGATTAATTATGAATTAATTATTATTTAATTGATAATTAATTATGCAAATTGTGTAAATATGATACGTATATGTATACACACACATATATATATATATATATATCACTAAAAAAGGGACGTTAGAGGTTACAGGGACGTTATGGGTAGGCTGACATTTCACTCGTACAAAACCTGAGAAATTCAGCCGTTATAGTTACCTGAGTTAACTATAACTCTCGTCCACGCAATGCACTGCTTATGATTTCACATATTACATCACTCATGACATGGTCAGTGACATCACTGATGACATCACTGATGACATCTCAAATGACATCACTGATGACATCACTGATGGCATCATGCAGTTACTGCTTTTAAAAAGTTTATGAGAGTTAAATAAACATACTAAGGTGTATTTGTGAATCAGTGGGTGTATGAGTGTCTGTATGGATGACTCAGTGGGTGCATGACTGACTGTATAAGTGAGTGATTAATTGTCTCAGTGAATGTATAGGTGAGTGACTGGTTGTGTAAATGAGTGTATCTGTCTATCAGTGCATGTGTAAGTGGGTGTATGAGTGTGTTAGTGGTTATATGAATGGCTATATGGGTGATTGATTGGTTGTCTGACTACCTCTATGGTTGTCTGGTTCTCTGTGTGTGTGGGGGAGGAGGTGTGTGACTGCCTTAATGGATGAGTCAGTGGGTGAATCAGTGGCCATATGGGGTACTGTGTGTGTGTGTCTGTGAAACTGTATGAGTGAGTGAGTGTATGGCTGTGTCAGGAATTGAGTGCATGTGTCATGTGTCAGTATGGGTGAGTAACTTGGTACGTGAAAGGCAGTATAGGTGAGTGACAGGGTATATGAGTGACTGTATGCATGAGTTAGTGAATATGGGAGTAGCTATGTGGATGAGTGCATGCTTCTGTCAGTGACTGTATAGGTGAGTGAGCATGTGTTACTATTTGTATGAGTAAGTAAGCAGGTGTGTATGTAACTCTGGGTGAGAACGTACCTGTGTGATTGAGTGTATGGGTGAGTGTGTAGGTGTGTGAGTAGTTCTATGGGTGAGTCACTCAGTGTGTGAGTGCCTGTATGGGTGTATGAGTGGATATGTCAATGGCTGTATTAGTGAGTGAGCAGGTGTATGAGTGGCAGTATGGGTGAGCAAGAGGATGTGTGTGTAGATCTATGAATCAGTGAGTGGGTCTGCAAACGCACCTCCTGGCGCACTGCTATTTGGGGGATGAAGTCCCCTTGGCTCTTGAGGGTGCTTGGGGGCCAACTAGCCCTCCTGTTACCTCCAGTAAGCCCCACACAGCTGGATTGCTGAGAGGTGGTCAAAAACCATGCCCCTTTTCTCCACCACTCTGCAAATGCGCCTTCTGGCACACTGCTGCTTAGGGGATGAAGTCCACTGTAGTCCTGAGGCCCTCAGGAGGCAAGGGGACCTCATCCCCCACCAGCAGTGCACCAAGAGGTGCGTTTGCAGAATGGTGGAGAAAGGGGCGTGGCCTGTGACCACTTCTCAGCAATCCACTGTGTGGGGCTTACTGGAGGTAACAGGTAGGCTAGTTGGCCCCTAAGGACCCTCAGCAGCGAAAGGTACTTCATCTCCCAACCAAGAGCAGGCCAGAAGACGCATTTGTAGAGTAGTGGTGAAAGGCGGCGTGGCCCACGCCGAGTTGAAGGCTTCTGATTTTTTTTTGCATTTTAGGAAGGGGGGCTGTGTGGTCACCCTTCCCTTGACCCTTTTGGGCCCTGGGGACCCCATCCCCCTGGGCTCGGCCATTTCTTTTTTTTTTCTCGAAAAGGGAGTTTGCGGAGCGCCCCACCTCCTGAGGCCAATTTCTGCCCCGGGGACCCCATCCCCCAGGACATGGCCTGCTGGTTGGGGACCATGGGGGAGCCTGAAGGCCCCCACGGTCACAGCCAGCTCCTGCCTCCTGCAGGAGCTCGCATTGCTTTTTACACCCAGAGAGCTGCTGACATGCAGCTCCCTGGGTGTAAAAAGTAAAATGTGCTCCGCTTTGAACAAGCGAGAGCAAAATGCTCTTGCTTGATAGGGTAGAGTGGAGTGGCATAGAGTGGAGTGCAGTACACTGGAGTGGTATAGAGTGGAGTGGCGCAGATTGGAATATTATACAGTGGAGTGGCATAGATTGGAGTGACGTACAGTGGAATGGCATAAAGTGGAGTGGCGTACAGTGGAGTAGAGTACAGTGGAATAGCGTACAGTGGCACGGGATAGAGTGGAGTGGGATACAGTCAAATAGTGTACGGTTGAGTGGCATAAAGTGTAGTTGCGCACAATGGAATAGCATATAGTGTAGTGGCATAGACTGGAGTGGGGTACAGCCGAGTGGCATAGAGTGGAGTGGTGTAGAGTAGAACAGTGTACAGTGGAGTGTTTCAGACTGGAGTGGTATAAAGTGGAGTGGCATACAGTAAAATTGTGTACAGTGGAGTGGTGAAGAGTGGAGTGGCATAGAGTGGAGTGTGGTAGCATGTAATAGCACACAGCAGAGTAGCATAGAGGGCACTGGTGTAGAGTGGAGTGGCGTACTGTGGAGCGAGTTACAGTGTAGTGGCATAGAGTGGAATAGTTGGGGAGTGGCGTAGAGTGATGTGACGTAGAGTGGAATAGCACATAGTGGAGTACCATACAGTGGAGTGGTGTAGACTGGAGTGGCATAGAGTGGAGTGGTGTTGAGTGGAGTGATATAGAGTGGAGTGGCAAAGAGTGAAGTTGTGCACAGTGGAATAGCGTATAGTATAGTGATTTACAGTGGAGTACCATAGAGTGGAGTGGCACAGTTCAGTGACAAAATATTGAAACCATAACTATTGTGCTGGCAAAATATTGTGTCAAAAATATCGATCACAAAAATATTGTTTTTCTATACATATAATAGTAAGTACAAAAATATTGAAAAAATATCATTATACACTAATATCGAAAAAATATATACAAAAATATCATTTTTATATGCATATATAGTTAAAAATAGTAAATATTAAATATATTGTAACATTAATAGAGTGCTAAATAAACATGTTTAAATAATATTTAAAGATATATATATAACATATACTTATTTAAACACATACACACTCATATATATACATTTCTATGTGTATGTTGATGTACACATATATTAATTAAAACTAAAATTTAAAATTTTCATTATAATTTATATTATAATTTTCTTTTTCAATTGACTAATATAACGAATATATATATATATATATTTACATACAAATAAAAATAAAAATAAAAACTATAACAAATAAAGTAGAAAGCACTTTTAAAAAATTACAATTTAATCATACATAAAAAGTAAACAGGAAATAATACGTTTTACTAGAAATATCTTAAAAATAACATACATTTCTTATTATAAAAAATACACAAACAAATAATAATACATAATTAAACAATACTAACAAAACTATTAAATTGTAGAAATAATACATATACTATTCCCTCTCCAGTCTGTGCAAAAGTAGGGCAAGCGTTGGACTGGGGAGGGGTAAAATTTACTATTATCTCTACACTGACCACAAGCCTCTTGCCTTCGTGCACTCCCAGGAGGGAGGTGCTTGCTGAGCCAGCGCTCAAAAGCGCCCGGTTCTACCGCGACGCGGGACGCCCTGCTGTTTGTGGCTGCTGGGGGACTACACTGACCACAAGCCTCTTGCCTTCGTGCACTCCCAGGAGGGAGGTGCTTGCTGATCCAGCGCTCAAAAGCGCCCGGTTCTACCGCGACGCGGGACGCCCTGCTGTTTGTGGCTGCTGGGGGACTACACTGACCACAAGCCTCTTGCCTTCGTGCACTCCCAGGAGGGAGGTGCTTGCTGATCCAGCGCTCAAAAGCGCCCGGTTCTACCGCGACGCGGGACGCCCTGCTGTTTGTGGCTGCTGGGGGACTACACTGACCACAAGCCTCTTGCCTTCGTGCACTCCCAGGAGGGAGGTGCTTGCTGATCCAGCGCTCAAAAGCGCCCGGTTCTACCGCGACGCGGGACGCGCGCGGGCGGAGCCCGGGCGAAGCCCGGGCCAAGGGCGGGCCCGTCCTTGCCCGTCATCGCCAGGTAGAGGCAGGGCTGGGCCACCTTTCTTTGAAATACGCTCAGGGTGGTGTGACTGTCTACTGGCTAACCATAGCGCCTGATAGGGGGATTGCGAGCGTCTTTAGGCATTTTCCGCTCTTCTCCCCAGGAGGGGATTGTACTGATCAACATCCTCAGTGCGTTATTCCACGGCTGACCTGCGCCCGTTTGAGACTGACTGATACTGGGCTGTGACACCTTCCGGATAATCTACTGGACAAGGTATTGTTGGTGAGGACCATAGAGCTTGGTGTTCGGTTGCTATAATGGGAAAACGGAAGGCAGGGGATGTTGTCAACCATGAGCACAGTATTAAAAACCAAAGAAATCTGGAGTAAATAAACGAGGGGTTAGGCCTGGGGGTATTGGTATTGCTCAAGAACAAACCACTTTGGCGGACATTGACACATTAATTAACGAAGTGGAACAGTTGCTTACAACAGGTAACAATAAAAATAAGGTCAAATTGGCAAAGGTTCCGGCAATGTTTAAAAAATCAATTGTATGTGGGGGTATTAACCCGGCCATATCTTTGTCTGAGAACCCCTGCTCACTACGATCCTCTGATTATGAATGTCAGTCTAATGAGCTTGTTCCTGTTGTGGATCAGGCGTCTGTATCCTCCAAGTCTATTGATATAATAACTCTTGCTGACCAATTGACTGAGACCCCATGTTCTTTATATCCATCAATTGCTGTAATTCCCAATATCCCCTGTTCTAACCGGTATGGCCCAATTGCCCCTTTGGATGTACCTGAAGGAGTTGAGCTCTTGGATTCTATAGCTCAGGCTACTACTTTTTTGCCAGGACCGCAAGGTGCACATACAGCTACGGAAAAATGTTTAGTGGATAATGATATGCTGTTTAGTAAAATGACTGAGCTTTGTACCCAATTGAGAATACTGTCATCAAACGTCCTGTCTTTTAAGTCTAAGTTTGTGTGTAGTTGTAGTTGTATGAATTCTGGGCTTTCACCAAGTAAAATGATTTCTCCTTCTGGAGTGGGAAGTGATGTAAGGCTGGCTACTGATTCTGTGTATGGAAGGACCAATGGGAAACATTGTACGGAGGCCCTTACTGGTCTCAGCTCCTTTAATAATACCAATAATTTGGATTCTATAATTCATAACCAGCCAAAGGACTTATTTCCCTTGGCTACTAATTCCAACTGTGTGCTTATGAATCCCTCTGCACTTTTGCCTAAGTGGTCTTCAAATCAAATGCTAGTGTCTGAGCCTCCCTTTTTAGAGGGCGACCACAATCTCTTGCTTCATCCCTGAAGTTTGACCATCAACTTCCTAGGGATAAGGGTAAACGTAATAGGTCCATTTATATGGTACAGGTTCCTAAGCTGAATTCAGGTGTTAGGGAAGATACAGAGGCACTGATTAATAAGGCGATCTACTGGTTGAGACATGAGCGGAACTGTCTATCTATAATCAGATCTGATATTTTATTTGCAAAGAGACGTTCAACTCCACTCTCGCAGTTTGATCATATCCATATTGTTTTATGTTCCAATTTTTTAGCTGAAAATTTAATTAATTTTGCCTTGCGTACTTATGATTATGTCGGGGGGAAACTAACTGGTATACAACTAAAAGCAACCTCCCCAATGCAGTGGGCCCAGATGGGGCAACTGAATGAGAGCCATGCTAGATCATCTGATGTCCCCAATACTGGCACTCTTCCTTTACAATCTCCTATGAATGCATTAGATTGACTGCATGTAAGACCTGTGTGCGTAAATACCATCTTGGGAAGCAATAGCCCTGGAGCTATGAGCCAAGTAGGGGTGGGAAAGATCGTGTGTGGTTTAAATCATGTTACTGAACAAACGTCTTCTTTGGGTGGCTCTAATATTGAAGCGGTTTCACATGATATGGTGGATAGGTCAGGTGGGAAGCTGGAGAGTGGTGAACTTATTATACTGCGACCCTTGGATGACTATACTAGATCTCAGGGTATGATAGAGCCTAGTATTGATATTCATATAGCTGATGAGTCCAATAACTCCCAGAATTTAAATTTAAATCTATTGTCTTGGAATATTGCAGGTATTGGCCAGAAACTATGTGATCATGACTGGCTAAGATATATAGAGAGGTATGATGTTTGTCTATTGCAGGAAACTTGGGCTATAGAGAAAACTTATATAGATGGATATGCATCCTTCAGTGTAGACGCCAAGCCAGCCCTTCATTTTGGTAGAGCTGGTGGTGGACTTTAACTTTGATCAAGAATGGTCGCTTTAGCTCTGTCACTACTATTGAAATAGACTGTCTAGATTTAATGGGAACTTTAGTCACCTTATCGTCTGGTCTTTCTTTGGCAATTTTTAATATTTATGTAAGGCCAACTCGATCTATTGATACGTCTACGACTTTAGCATTATTGGACACTATATTGGATAAACTACCCCCGAATACAAGAATTATAGTGGCGGGAGATTTTAACACCGGCTTTGAACCCTGCTCCTTCTTATCTGAGACTACTGTGGAGGAAGACGAGCAATGGGGAATTCCTACATTGCAGGTGCCCCTGAGGAAAAATTTCACATCATGTGCTTTACAGATAGTTTCACTGGTCATTGGTAGAGGTCTTAGAGCCCTAAATGGTCGTACTACCTCTGATCCCCTGTGTGCACCAACATTTAAGAGAGGTATGTGTGCCAGTATAATTGATTATGTATTAATTGATGTGAGATTGTGGCCCCTATTAGCTGATATGAAAGTCAACGTTAGGTCTGATAGTGATCATAACTCTCTTGAAGTGGTACTTGCGGGAGAGCTTTTGGTTTCTGGGTGTGCTGCTATTTTTACAAACGTTCCTGTAGCATTGGCTACCAATAATCGACGTGCTGTTAGATGGCCGGAAGTTATGGCTAACCCGGATGTTTATTCAAAAGTTTATAAACAGTTTATTACCTCTTTTGACCCTTACGAGGGGATAGATCCAGCAGGAATACCTATTTTATCAGTCCATATGCAGTTGTTTGATGGTCTTCAAAAGATATTCTATAGAGAGGTGACTATTACGAAGTCGGTACACTTTAAGTATCACGACTGGTTTAATCCTGCATGTAAAGTAGCGAAGAATCTATTAAAAATAGCTATTGATGAGGGTGACAGAGGTAAAATTCGTACCGCTAGAGGTTTTTATAAAACACAGCTTGGACAGGCTAGAAGAGATTGGGAAGATGAGTTTTGGCAGGATCTACTTGCAGCTACAAAAACCAAGGACAGTAGATCGTTTTGGAAATTGGTCGCCCAGAGACACTCCGAAGGAGTAAAATACCCAAGTTTTAATATACCACCTGACAACTGGGTAGCTAATTTTTCATCATTGTATTCGCTAAGGAAGCTTGATGATATTGACAGTGGTACTAATATAGTGGAGGACGCTATTTCGCCATGCATAGTGCAAAAACATCATAATAACCCTGTCAAATTCAGTCTTGAAGAGACAATTTGTGCAATTCAGTCTCTTAAAATGGCCAAAGCGCCGGGACCTGACAAAATCCCGGGTGATCTTTTTAAGTCAGAGCCGTTAATCTGGTCAAGCTATTTTAATCTTCTATCGAATGCTATCTCTGCTGGGGGAGCGATCCCTGATTCATGGAGGGGGCTGAGATAATAACTATTTTCAAAAAGGGTGATGCTAATAACCCAGCTAATTATAGGCCAATTAGTCTGCTAGATAACGCACAAAAAGTTTTTAGTCGCCAAATCCTGAACAAATTAATTGAATGGATGGAAGAAAAAGAAATACTTTCCCCCTTCCAAGCAGGTTTTAGAAGTAAAATTAGTACTGTTGATCAGATTTTTAGATTTACATTATTGTACTGGAAGACTGTGCTTTTACGTAAGGGTGTGCTGTATGTGGCTTTTATTGATCTTAGAGCTGCTTTTGATCTTATTCCTCGATCGAATCTGTGGCAGGTTCTTATTAATATGGGTGCTCCCAGTAATCTTGTATATTTGAGTAAATTACATGAAAACAACTATGCTCAAGTACGCTGGGGACCAAATGGAGAACTAACCGATTGTATTCCTATTGAGCGGGGGTTAGGCAAGGCTGTGTCCTTGCCCCCACTTTATTTTCCCTTTATCTAAATGATGTGGTTAATGTCTTAGAAAACTGTGTAAATGATTCCCCTATGTTAAACGGTAGGAAGACACCAATATTGCTTTTTGCGGATGACTCCTACTTATTTCAAAGTCCCCTATGGGTCTCCAGATCCTGGTTAATACATTTTTAGGGTTCTGCAATGAGAGGGGACTTGAGCTTAATGTTAGTAAAACAAAATTTATGATTTTAGGTAAGGGGGTCAAGAAAGGTAATCTGACTATTCGGGTTGGAAAAGACGTCCTTGAGAGGGTTGAAAACTTTGATTATTTGGGAGTACGATTTATGGATAATTTTAAGTGGTTAGATCAGATCATGAAAAGTAAATTTCTTATTGAGCATAGGTCAAATGCCATTTTGAGAACACAAAAGAGAACGGTATCTCATGTGGTAGCCCCGGTTATGGAGATTTACCGCGCAAAGGCACAAGGGGCTGCTCTTTATGGAGCTGAAGTATGGGGCTATGTTGATGCTAAGCCTCTTGCACTGGTAGAAAACAGTTTTGTTAGGAAAATGCTATGTCTACCCCAGAGCACACCTCTTATTCCATTGTATTTAGATCTAGGATTGAAAAGAATATCAGATTTAGTGGCTTTGAAAGTCTTGATCTACTGGGTTCGTCTTTGGTGTACACCGGAGCTAGTTGATTATAGAGAATCCCTGACTGATGTTTTAAATATACCAGGTGCTCGATCGCTCCCATGGTTTAAACACGTGTTTTCGTGGGTGAGTAGATTAGGTCTCGGTAGATTTTGGGATGACCCTACTAAACTTAAGAAAGTCGATCAGCATCTTCTTAAAACTACTTATTGGAATTTTATCAATGAATGTGTACTAAGGAAAAATTATGTAGGATCTCTGACCAATAGTTTTTTTGATTTTAAATCTACTCCATTATTGGAAGATTATATGGATTTTATACTTTTTGCTTTCCCTAAAAGCCTTTTTATACGGTTTCGCTTGGGGACCTTGCCTATAAGATCATTCACACATAAATGGAATCCTGCACAGTCAGAATTGACTTGCCCAATGTGTAAACAATGTGATGAAAATGAATCGCATTTGCTATTTTTTTGTCCAGAGTATATGTCCCCTCGTAGGAGGTGGATTATTCCGCTTTGCCGGGAATTGGGACTTGTACATTACCAAATTGCATTACGGATTCTAAAAACTAATCTCTCCCCTAGAATAGTTGTAGCTGTTAGCAAATTTTTAGAGGCTATCTGGTATAAGCGCAATGCAATTTTAAAGATTAGATCAGTGTAAGGATTAAGGATGTATTTTATTGCTTTTATTGATTGATGAATTGTTTTATTCTGTATTGTTCTGTTAGGTGTAATTTTTAGGCATTGTCTGTTGTTGGATCATATGTATAGTGCTAATGAAATTATTGTCTTTTAACAATTATGATATTATTGCTGCTGTTATTCTACCCAACTATGAAGCACTATGCACTTTATTTATGGACCTATTGTTGCTATTATATTTTCTACAATTGATATGTAATTTGAGGCACTATGCATTTTAAATATGGACATACTGATGTTATTATTGCTGTTATTGTACATATATTTGTTGCGTCATTGGTCATTTGATGTATAGGATGCTGGTTGATATTATTGCTGCTGTTATTGTACTAATCTATGAAGCACTATGCACTTTAACTATGGACCTATTGCTGCTATTATATTTTTTACAATTGAAGCGTAATTTGAGGCACTATGCACTTTAAATATGGACATACTGCTGCTATTATTGTTGTTATTGTACATATATTTGTTGTGTCATTGGTCATTTGATGTATAGGATGTTGGTTGATACTTTGATGGTTGCAATAACCGAATAAAGTTATATACTACTACTACTACTACTATTATCTCTCCAATCCTTGCAACAGAAGGGAATGCAATAGAATCAGGAGGGGTACAGTTTACTATTCCAACTTCAGTCAGTGCAACAATAGGGAAAGTGTTGGATGCAGGAGGGGTAAAATTTACTATTACCTCTCCAGTCAGTGCAACAGTAGAGAAAGCATTGGACTCAGTAGGGGTAAAACCTACTATTCCCATTCCAGTAACTGCAACAGTAGGAAAGCGTTGGACTCAGGAAGGGTGAAATTTACTATTCCCACTCCATTTGGTGCAACAGTAGGGAAAGCGTTAGACTCAGGAGGGGTAAAATGTACTATTCCCACTCCAGTTGGTGCTACAGTAGGGTAAGCGTTGGACTCAGGAGGGGTAAAATGTACTATTCCCACTCCAGTCGGTGCAACAGTGGTTAAAGTATAAGACTCAGGAGGGATAAAATGTACTATTGCCACTCCAATAGATGCAACAGAAGGGGAAAGGGTTGAACTCATGAGGGGTAAAATGTACTATTTCCACTCCAGTCTGTGCAACAGTAGGGAAAGCAGTGGATTGCGGTGGGGTAAAATTTACTATTCCCACTCCAGTAAGTGCAGCAGTAGGGAAACTACTTCACTTCAAACACATACCATATTTTAAAACATGTATTAATTGAACAAAAATAAAAACTATTAATGTATAAAAAGTATTATTACATGCTGGCGGTCACCAGTAGCTAGTTATAGTTAGGAACTAGTTTCCATCAGAAAAGCGTTTATTCATTTGCCAATAACTTTGGCGCCGATTGACGAATCTTCGCGAAATTTTTAAAATTAATGAGCCACTCACTTCAGCTGCTGTGTTGAAAGTTTCGGGAAGATTTGTCAAGCGGGGACTGAGAAAAGGGACAGAAAGGTAGCTCTTGGTCCAGAAAGCACTCTTTTTGATAAATGGTGTAAATCCGTTCAGTAGTTTTTGAGAAATTTAAAGATTTCTCAGCTATACAACTGTGGCTGCGGTGGATCAGAGAACCGTTCCGATCTCGTGCCTGAGTTCTGATTGGCTGCCAACACTTCAACCCATGAAGTGTAGGCAGCCATCTTGTGACTTGGTTGAACTGAGTCACAAGCAAAAACGTTTAAAAAAAAGAAAAGGGGGAGGGTACCCCTAGGCCACAGGGACCCCCGAGGCCCAAAAAAGCAATTTTTAAAAAGTTCAGTGGGAGTCACGTTGGATCCACGAATCCTGCCAAAAGTTTAAAAAAACGAAGCAGGGGCTCCCGCGCTTTATTTAATTTAGGCCCCTGGATGGGCCAGGCCCCGGGAGCAATAAAAAATAGAAATGCGGGGGCCCGCGTGGGCCTCCGCAGCCCCGGGTACTGCCACCTCCCCGGGGCTAATTGTTGCAAATGCAGGGGGGGCACGCACCCTCCCTGCAGCCCGGGGACTGCCACCTCACAGGGGCTAATTGTTGCAAATGCAGGGGGCCACGCGGCACTCCCGCAGCCCCGGGGACCGCCACCTCCCCGGGGCTATTTTCAGTGCATGCTACTCTACTCTTTGCCACTCCACTGTACACCACTCCGCTGTATGCTACTACACTGTATGCCAATCCATTCAACACTATTCCACTGTACGCAACTCCACTGTAGGACAATCCATTCTACTCTACCCCACTCCACTCTACACCACTCCTTATTATGCTATTCCACAGTGCGCCACTCCACTGTATGCCACTCCACTCATCACCACTCCAGTCTATGAGACTCTACTGTAAGCTACTCCACTCTACCCTACTCCACTCTATGATATTCCTCTGTGAACAAGTTCAATCTCGCCACTCCACTCTATGCTATTTTACTCTATGCCTCGTCACTCTAAGCCATTCCACTAAATGCCAATCCACTTTACACCATTCCACTCTATGCCACGCCACTCTAAGCAATTCCACTCGACAATATTCCACTATAAGCCACTTTACTGCACCTCACTACACCGTACGATACTCCACTCTATGCCACTGCACTCAACACTACTCCACTGTATGCTATTACACACTACTCCACTCCACTCTATGCCAGTCCACTCTTTACCATTCCACTGTATGCTATACCAATTTTAAAGTTTTTTTCAAGGACTGAGTCTCGAGTTCAAAGATGGCTGCTGTCATATCGTTGTTGATGTTGTGGCAGCTAATCAGATCTCATTTAGAGATCTGTTGGCTCTGCGGATCCTCTGCGACTTGAAATATACAAAGGATGGTTGTGACTCCCCCAAGGTGGGTGGTAGGAGGGCTCCGGCACTCCTATTTGAGGACGATACTCTGTTGCGTTCCAAGTCTCCCGGGTCTTCAACAGCTTCTAGACCATTTTAACATGTTTTGGTCTGAGAGGGGGTTGGAACTAAATAGCTTCAAGACAAAGTTTATGGTCTTTGGTTCAGCCCGGGAATGAAGTACGATGAAGAAAATAATAGCGGGCAGCAACACAATTTGCAAGGTACACCACTTTGATTAATTGGGTGTGAGACTCATACAAAACTTAAATTGGGGAATGCAGCTCCGGAAATCACTTGCAACACTAACACACAATTTAGCCTCCATGTCAAAAATCCATAGGAAAACTTTATAAAGGAGTATGGCACCAGCCCTAGAAATTTACAATATGAAAGCTTTAGGAGCAGCCCGTTATGGTTGTGAACTTTGCCAACAACCATTTACTTACTTCAGCAGAGAATAGGTTCCTCGGGTCATTGTCAGGCCTATCGGCAAGTACCCCATTGATTCCTTTCTTGTTTGACTTGGCCCACAGGTGTATCCATCAGAAAATTGAGTGTAGAATGCTTATTTATTGGCATCAACTGTGGACTATGGCAGAGTTAAACTCCTACCGGGTGGGGCTGAGAGAATTCTGATGTCCACAAATTGTGTTTGCAAAATTCCCTGGCTGAATTCTATATGCCTGATTTCAGAAAAAATGGGGCTCCAAAGCTTTGGTGCTTCTCTGAAGACCGATGTGCATTGGCTAAGATCAGGCTAAAATAAATCTATTGGGAATTTGATACATACCAGATAAATCTCTCTACCAGAGGCTCTCTGGTAAGGGACTTCCATGATGTCAAACCACTGCCCTGGTATGAATTAACTATAGATGAAATTTCTACCCATTTGGTACGCAAACTATATATCGAGTTTAGGCATAGAACTCTTCCAACTGAGCAATTTTGCAGTAAATGTTCAAGAGGTGTTATTGGGGATGACCTATGCCCAGTTTGCAGAGAGGCTATGGAATCATTGGTGCATATATTGTTCTTTTGACCTGAGTACCTCCTCCAATTGACTAAGTGGTTAGCCCTCTTGTGTAGGAATTTGGGCACTGGTTGTTATTTGGAGGCATTTAGAATCCTCTCTACAGACCAAAGCAGATTGATGGTCTTCTAAATTTCCTGATTCCTATTCTCTGTATGGCTGAGGTGCACAAAGTTGATCAAATACAGCAGAGGATAGATCAGAGCTCCTGTAAACCCCAGTATAGTGTGTGGCTGGATGATGCAAGCTATATTGTGTCTGGCCCAGTTTCCTATTGCAAATTTGCATATTTTGCGATCTAGCACTTTAACTCGAATCTTTCAATGCTGGTAGAGAAATAGGGCCTACCCTCGTTTGGTTTTTAAATGTTTTTAGCTCCAAAATTCGTTCAGCTTATGTTGGTTTTATTCTTGCTCTTCATTTTTATTGTTCTGCATGTGCTGACCAGTCGCATCATACGACTTGCTTATTTGATCTATAATGACATTGTTTGTATTCCGCTGTGAGGAAGGTTTTATTTACATTGTTTTATGTCATACTTTTATGATCCTTTTATGATCCTGTAGATCGAAATAAAGTATTTAAGGAATGAATGAATCCTACTAAGTTTTGAGGCTTAATTACTCCATAACTACTGAACGGATTTACACCAAATCAGAAAAGGCACACATTCTGGATCAAGATCAAGCTTTCTGCCTAATTTGGTGTAAATCAGTTCAGCTGGTTAGGCTGTAGCTGTGTCTAAATTTCATATGGAAAAATGAATGGGGTATACACATTTTAGGACCCCCATTTTGCTCTGCCCCCTCTTGACAGATCACCCCAAACCTTTCCAGTTTGAATCTGTAGTGTAAGAAATCTTTGGGGGAAGTGCAATGCAGCCCATAGTGCCACAAGGGAAGTCCCAGGGCCCCTTGGCCCCTGCTGGATCTCCTGCCTGCACCCACCAATTTGCAGTGGGAGCTGGTAATAGTGGAGTTGAAGTTTTCCCTGACCACTACCACTGCACTGCACTCTACGGTACTCCACTGTATGCTATTAAACTCTACCACACTACACTCTACACCACTCCACTCTTCGCCACTCCACTCTACACCACTCCACTGCACGCTATTCTACTGAACACCACTCAACTATACAACACTCCACTCTATAACATTCCATTCGACTGTATTCTACTCTATGCCTCTTCACTATACAACACTTCACTGTGCCACATTGCACTGTACAACATTCCACTCTATGCAACTCTACTCTACAACATTCCACAGTATGCTATTCCCCTGCGCACCTCTCCACTGCACCATATTCCAGTTTACTCCACTCCACTGCGATATACGACCCTATATTCTATGGCAGTACACTTTATGACACTCTCTTTCACTGTACTGTACCACACTTAATTACACTCCACTCGACAACAGTAAACTCTGTGATTTCCAAAAACATTTTATTAAAAATAAATTCAGTGAAAAAAACAGGCTAAACCTTTGTTTTTTTAGGAAACTTTTACTTATTTTTTCTATACAAACCAAACTTAACATACACAAACATTACAAATTCTAAAGTTATAGTTATACCCTAAGGGCCACATGCATGAAGCCTTTTTGAGCTCGAAAATCGGCCCGTTTGCAAATGCAAAAAAGGCTTTTCACATGCATCAAACCTAAATTGCGATTCGGTAATCTGTTACCGAATCGCAAATTGGGTTTTGCGATTTGGTATTAGGAAGGGGTGTGTTTAGGGCATCCCTTCCTATTTCTGAAACGCATCGGTATGAATGTTTTGCGACTTAAATGCGGTCACAAAACATTCGCATTTTACCACCTACTTCAAGTAGGTGGTAACCCATTCGCAAAAGGGAAGGGGTCCCCAAGGGACCCCTTCCTTTTTGTGAATGTTTGTAAAAGCATTTTTCAAGAGCAGGCAGCGGTCCCAAGGACCACTGCCTGCTCTTAAAAAATGAAAGGAAAACTTTTCATTTTTCTTTTTTTAAAGCATCCAGTTTTCCTTTAAGGAAAATGGGCTGCTTTACAAAAAAAACATTGCTTTATTTAAAAGCAATCACAGACATGGTGGTCTGCTGACCTCAGCAGGCCACTATCCCTGTGATTTTTGCGATTCCTAGGAGGTCGCAAATTGCGGACTACCTCATTAATATTAATGCGGTAGGTCTGTTTGCGACCCACTACGAATCGGTATTTGAAACTCATGTTTCATACATTGGAAATTGCGATTACCTAATTGCGATTCTCCGAAAATCGCAATAAGGTAATCACATTTTCCAATTTTGATACACGTGGCCCTAAATTAATAAATTACTCACCACCTTTAAATTAATATAACTTTGTTTATTATTTAACTACCAACCGAAGTTAAACTACACAATTCATCTCTCTCTCTCTCTATCTATATCTATATATATATAATTAATTATTAATTCATCTCTCTCTCTCTCTCTATAGCGAGAGATGAATTAATAAACATAAAGGAGGGCCACTTTCCATCAAAGACATCAACAGATTTCTCCATCTTCAAATAGTGGACATACACAAAGAGATGTAAAAAAATACATTGTCAAGGTTACTGCAAAATAGGAAATTCATTTGTATATATATATATATATGTATATATATATATATACCTGTATATATATATATATTATCTACTGGCGGTCGCCAATAGATAGTTATAGTTAGGACCTATTTTCCATAGGAAATCCACAACATTCTATTTGAAATAACTTTGGCGCCGGTTGACGAATCTTCGCGAAATTTTCTAAACTTATGGCCCGCTCCGATCCGCTCCTATCCTGAAAGTTTCGGGGTGATTCAGCAAGCGGCGGCCGAGAAAAAAGGGGGGTCCCAAAATGTGTTTTCCCCATGCAATTTTCCATAGGAACCTTTCATCGCAGCTACAGCCCGAACTGCTGAACGTAATTACACCAAATTTGGCAAAAAGGTAGCCCTTGGTTCAGAGTCGTGCCTTTCGGTTAAATGGTGTAAATCCATTCAGTAGTTCCTGAGAAATCTGAAAAGAAAACACATATATATCTGGGCGGAGCCTAACCACACATGTCATCGTGAGATCTGAGTGGCTGTCAGCACTTCATCCTGGAATTGCTGGCAGCCATCTTGGGACCAATATAAATGATAGTACCCCATTGAAATGCATTGTAGTGCATCGAAGATTTTGAGGGTTACCAAAAGGAGAACTATAAAGGGTTATAACAGACTTTAGTTACATTAGAATTCATTTGTTGATGGTACCATACTAATTTCAGGAATTGTGGTGTGTTCTAAGGTGATTTTACCCTGTGAAAAACCTTCTGCTGGGATATCATGAATCACGTTTGAGAGAAAACTATTTTCACATGCTTGTCCCATACAGTTTTGGAAGGTGCTCCAGAAGCTAAAATGAGAGCATATTTTCTGTAAATTCACATTATCTTTCTCAGTCATGTGAGAATAAAGTCTGACATTCTCAGTAAAACATGTACATCCAACAAGGGCAGAGACTGTCAGTTGATTCCTTTGTGTTCTACTGCAGCTTCCCAGAGTGTTCTAAAGAACAACCAGAGAGCTAACAGTCTTACTTATGACAAAAGTATGGCACACCTGAAGCCACCTTGATTGGAATAAACTGGTAACACTTAAAACATTTAATTTAAAAAGGAACAAAATGATGGGGTTCATTTTGTCATAGAAATTATGGTTAGTGCTGTAGAAAGAAAAATTAGGACATGTTTCAAGTGTGATCTCAAATATCCTACTGTTATATTTCAACAGGAGCAGCCTGTCAGTTGATGCCTTTGTGTTCTACTGCAGCTTACCAGAGTGTTCTAAAGAACAACTAGAGTGCTAACAGTCTTACTTATGACAAAATTATGGCACACCTGAAGCCATCTTGATTGGAATAAACTGGTAACTCTTAAAACATTTAATTTAAAAAGGAACAAAATGAGGGTGTTCATTTTGCCATAGAAATTATGGTTAGTGCTGTAGAAAGAAAATTAGGACATGTTTTAAGTGAGATCTCAAATATCTTCCTGTTATATTTCAACAGGAGCAGCCTGTCAGTTGATGCCTTTGTGTTCTACTGCAGCTTCCCAGAGTGTTCTAAAGAACAACTAGAGCGCTAACAGTCTTACTTATGACAAAATTATGGCACACCTGAAGCCATCTTGATTGGAATAAACTGGTAACTCTTAAAACATTTAATTTAAAAAGGAACAAAATGAGGGGGTTCATTTTGTCATAGAAATTATGGTTAGTGCTGTAGAAAGAAAAATTAGGACATGTTTTAAGTGAGATCTCAAATATCTTCCTGTTATATTTCAACAGGAGCAGCCTGTCAGTTGATGCCTTTGTGTTCTACTGCAGCTTCCCAGAGTGTTCTAAAGAACAACTAGAGCGCTAGCAGTCTTACTTATGACAAAAGTATGGCACACCTGAAGCCATCTTGATTGGAATAAACTGGTAACACTTAAAACATTTAATTTAAAAAGGAACAAAATGAGGGGGTTCATTTTGCCATAGAAATTATGGTTAGTGCTGCAGAAAGAAAATGTAGGGCATGTTTTAAGTGAGATCTCAAATCCTCTTCTATTTCATTAGAAAATTCTGACATGCAGACTGAAACAATCACTTTCAATACCAGCAGTAGACTTCCAGTTAACTCCCTGGTGAGCAGTAGCTTTACTACAGTGATCTAATGAACAACTAGAGTGCTAACATTCTGAATTTATGGCAAATGTGTGACACATCTGAATGCCTTCTTGATGGAATCAAAGTAAAAAACTGAAAGCATTTCCTACTGAGGAGACGGCAGTAAATGACGAAATTAGGAAACTTCATAACAAATAAGTCTCCCAAGATGGCCACCAGAGAAAAAAGAGCCCAAATGTAGCACAAATATCACCCAGATGTAGCCCACATATAGCCCAATGACAGAAGTGTGCAAAACACTTTTTATTTTTAGTTTTTCTGCAGTTTTATATAGTGCAAACTGGTCAGGTATTCGAGCGTTACATCTTACTTGGACCCTTTATTGCGTATTTTGCACGAAGTACATGAGATTGATCTTGCGAAACATTGAACTTTACGATTCTGTTAACCTGAAGTTGCTCTGAACCGGGCTTTGTAACACCCGTTTTTACCTACTGGTTTTAATTAATTCTCACTGTATTGTATTAGGAAAGAGGATTTACTGTTTTTATGTACACTTTTATGATCTATGTTTTTAAATCAGATCAAATAAAGTTTAATGAATTCTATGGCAGGACGGAGGTGAGGATTATGCATATCTTTCCTCACTTTATTTGCATAGCAGTTCAAAGAAAACGTAACAACAATCATTAAACAAAAGACTACACAACCCATGAACCATTAGGGGGGTAGTCTCCAAGGCAACTACAGTCCAATCATATCACAGTCCATCGTATATAATACCGTGACGTCCCTTCCGCTTCCTCTTTCTTCACTGCTCGTCAGTTAAGTGCATTCCTTACATTCTTGGCTTAATCTGACGTTGTTGCTGTTTGTATAGCGGTTTCTTGTGCACGTTATTAGCCTTATTGCCTTGGTATTGTTTCATATTCCCTGCACAGCAGGCTCTTGCCCGAGCGCGTTCTCCCCCTCGCAGTTTCTCCCGCTGTGTGCTCTGCGCATGGTGAGATCCTGTCAGGCGCGTCTGGTCCGAGCGAGGCAGCTCCATCGAGCGCTCCCGCTGGTCTTTACGCGCGTTTGGGAATCCGGTCACTCCTTTAGTGTCCGCTTGATTCCCGACCAACCCTCGCCTAATTTTGACACCGCTACGCAGTGATTTCCCCACACGGCCACGTTAGGTACCAGCGCCACCTGGTGGTGGTAATTGGTATTGCGCCTCAGTCTATTCTTATAACAGCTTCGGGGAAAGCCCAGCTGTTGGAGCACCGGCGAGGGGGCTGTCTTAAGGATTTTAAGGGCATTTGTTCTGTGCTCACACCCTCTGCTATCATGTCTTCTCCAGAAGACCATTTTTACTCCTCCTACCAGGAAGTGGAGGAGGAATGGCCCCCCAACTTCTCCCTCCAGCAGTGGACCAAGCCCTCTCTCTGGCTATTTCTAGGGCGCTGGCTCCTCTTAGGAATCAGGTTGATAAGCTGGCGAAAAGCATCCCTGGGGTGTTCAGTGACCCAGATCTGGTGGTGGCGGGTCCAAGTAGCTCCCAGATGGGGAATAAAAGGGCCGTTAAGCATAACGCGGGGCACTTGGAAGGATTTGATAAACTTACGGAGACCTTCCTCAAGAGTGCACAAACGCTAAAACATGCACCCTGCCGGGAGGAGGAGGGGCCCGGAGAAAATTGCGACACTGTCACCACTATTGTAGACCCCGACGGCGGGTTTCCCTTAGAGGGAGAGGGTGTATCGGAGGACGATTTCTCCTCCGATGAGGATAAGGACTCGGGCGTCCCTGGCGTCCAGAGTCCCACTCCTCTCAGTCCCCGGTTGGGGACGGGGTCCACTCGGACATGTTCGAGCCTACCCAAATTTACCATCCTAGGTCGGCAGAGTGGACACCTGATGCCAAAGTGGCAGAGTATGTGGTGGGGAAAATCCATCAACCCCTTGAAAGGGAGGTCAGGAATAGGATGAGGGAGAATGCCCCAGGCCCTCACTGAAGGGGAAGGTGGCACACACGCCTGAAATTGATGAGAAACTATGTACCTTTTTCTCCAAGTATATGAGGGATCCCAAGAAAGGAATTGATAGGTCTTGGACGTGGTAGGGCCCTTGACCCAAATTATTCAATTGACGGAGCGTTCCAAAGAGTCAGGATCCCCTTTGTCCACGGATATTGTGGCTGGTTGGGCGCACTACCCTAAACCCTAAAACACTACCCACAGCATGACCCCCTTCACTACACAAACACCACTGCACTGCCCTAAACCCTAAAACACTACCCCAGCACTACCCCCTACACTACCCAAACACCACTGCACTAACATAAACCCTAAAACACTACCCCCAGCACAACCCCCTACACTACACAAACACCACTGCACTACCCTAAACCCTAAAACACTACCCCCAGCACGACTCCCTACACTACCCAAACACCACTGCACTACCCTAAACCCTAAATCTACCCCAGCACGACCCCTACACTACCCAAACACCACTGCACTACCCTAAACCATAAAACACTACCCCCAGCATGACCCCCTACACTACACAAACACCACTGCACTACCCTAAACCCTAAAACACTACCCCAGCACGACCCCCTACACTACCCATACACCATTGCACTACCCTAAACCCTAAAACACTACCCCCAGCATGACCCCCTACACTACTGCACTACCCTAAACCCTAAAACACTACCCCCAGCACGACCCCTACACTACCCAAACACCACTGCACTACCCTAAACCCTAAAACACTACCCCCAGCACGACCCCCTACACCACCCAAACACCACTGCACTACCCTAAACCCTAGAAAAGAAACCCCACCCCATGCCCAATCCCCCTTACCTCTCACTCCTCATGGTTCCTCTCTCCTCGTGGTTCCTGCTTCACGTCATCTCTGAGGGCGGTGCACGTCGTTGTGAGGAAACGGAACAGCCTCTGTTTCCTTACAACGACATGGATCGTCTACATGTTTTTTAGAACGCATGGTCATTTACCATACATACCTTTACAACAAAATTTGTTGTAAAGGCATGCGTGGTAAATGACCATGCGTTCTAAAAAAATGCGTAGTAATGACTTTGTTATGTACAACGCATGCGTGGTAATGCACATGCGTTGTAATGGTATTGCAAAGTAAAAAAGTCATTGCAACGGCTGTTTACCGATCGAAGCTGGCCCCTGTTCTTCAGTGAGACGTTTATTTGATTAATTAGGAGGAAGGAATGTGTTTTTTACCGAAAAGTGCATTCCCGGCTGTTGTATTGTGAAAGTGTCCGCGTGGCCTGGTTTCACTTCCGGTGAGAAAGTGGAAGAGTCTGTTTGGATCTAAAGGAGTTCTGTTGTTGGACGGGGCCGGCGCGACATGTCATCAGAAAACATAGCTAATGGAAAGCGTCCTCCCTGAAGTGTGGAGCAGTGCCATGAGAGGTCAACGAGTGTGCGTCCCACCGCAGTATGACCGTACCACGTGACCCATGTGCCGCCTCCAGGGTACGGGAGGCAGAAGCGGCATCGCAGGTCCTCTTGAAGACCGTTGTAGCACTAATTCTACATTTTGGTACTAGGGCATTTTAACTTCGTTGTTCCTGCCAGATACAAAGAGAAGATCCTGTGTTATTCAGTGCCCTTGTTACCTTTTTTGTGGGTTGTGGTGCTTGTCACTTCGCTGCCCGCCGGTGCACACGACTGGGCACCCCACCTCGTGTGCCATCTGCAGGGCCTCTGCCCTCGGATCACTGGTTTCGGTTTCTGGAGTGGCAACATAAACAGTTGCTCCCAAAGGACTAGCCTGAACACTTAGGTGAATATCCCCTGCACCAGCATTCCATGGAAATTCTTTCCTAGCTCTCCCACGTCAACGAGCACGGCTCCGCTCGCGACACCGTATGACGTCATCGGAGCCATAAGAGGACCTCGTCGGCCTGCTGACGTCAGTTCCACCCATTTTTCCGTGCCACCGAGGCAAACAGGGGACCGAGACATTTTCACATGTATACATAGTATAATATATATATATATATTCACTGAAAAAACCATAGGTTTCAGGCACGTTATAGTTAGAAATTAGCATTTAAAAACCTTAGAAATTCACTGAAAAAAACATAGGTTTCAGGGGCGTTATAGGTAGTTGGACATTTCACTCGTACAAAACCATAGAAATTCCCCCGTTATAGTTAGTTCAGCTAACTATAACTCGCGCGCTCACGCAATGCACTGCTGATGACGTCACATATTACATCACTCATGACATGGTCAGTGACATCACTCATGACATCACTGATGACATCTCAAATGACATCACTCATGACATCACTGATGACATCAACCAGTGAATGTGTGTTTTTCTGAAAATTAAATATGTTTTATATATGTATATCTCAAGGTCGATGGAAGAATAAATGGGTATATAAGTGTCTAAATGGATGATTTTTGTTTGTAAAATTGATTGTATAACTGACTAAGTGTATCTTAGTGAATACATGGGTTAGTGAGTAATGTTTAAATATGAAAATATCTGTATCAGTCTCTCACTTTGTGTATAAGTGGCTGCATGGGTTGGTGAGTAGCTACATGAGTGTCTATATGGGTTATTAGTTGGTTTTTTGAGTATCAGTATGAGTGTCTGAGTGTCTGTTCTGGTTCGGTGGGGGGTATTACTTAGTGCATAGATGCATGAATGAGTGACTCACTGTTTGTATGTGTTGAAGACAGCATGTGTGCAGGACTGTATAGGTGGATGAGTATGTGTATGGGTGTGTTAGTGAGTGAATGACTGTCTCAATAGTGTCTTTATGAGTAACTACATATGTTTTAAACTAGTATATGTGAGTATTGGTGTATAGAAGTGAGTATATGTGAGAGTGAGAGATTGGAAGAGTTCCTGTACAAATAAGTAGGTGTTTCTATAAGTGATTGTTTAAGAGAGTAAGTATGTGTAAGTTTCTGTAGAAGTAAGTGTGGTAGTGTGTGTATAACTGTATATGCAAGTAAATGGATGTTTGATACTTTGTTTGCACGTGTGACTAAGTGTGTGAGTAACTCTATGGATGAGTGGCGGTGTGTAACAGGATGTATAGGTGTATGAGTACATATGATGAGTGAGTACATGTATGAGTGACTGTATAGGGACTGTTGGTGAATGAGTGGATGTGTGTGTAGATCTTGGAATTACTGAATAGGTGTGTTGTAACTGGTATTGGTATGTCCATTGTTTTGAAAATGTTAGTTTGTATTTTTGAGTGTGTGTATTAAAGGTTATATTAGGGTGAGAGGAGGTCTGCCACTCTATCACAAGGATGATGTCATCAGTGATGTCATCAGTGATGTCATTTGAGATGTCATCAGTGATGTCATGACTCATGAGCGATGTCACTGACCATGTCATGAGTGATGTAATATGTGACGTCATCAGCAGTGCATTGCGAGCGAGCAAGTTATAGTTAGCTGAACTAACTATAACGGGGAATTTCTATGGTTTTGTACGAGTGAAATGTCCAACTAACTATAACGCCCCTGAAACCTATGGTTTTTTCAGTGAAAATATATATATATATATATATATATATATATATATATATATATATATATATTATCTACTGGCGGTCGCCAGTAGATAGTTATAGTTACAACCTATTATCCATAGGAAATCCAGCGACATTCTATTTGAAATAACTCTCTTGCCGGTTGACGTATCTTCGCAAAATTTTCAAACTTTATGGCCCGCTCCGGTCCGCTCCTACCCTGAAAGTCTCGGGGGATTCGTCAAGCGGGGGCCGAGAAAAAGGGGGTCCCAAAACGCGTTTTCCCCATGCAATTTTCCATAGGAAACTTTAGACACGGCTACAGCCCGAACTGCTGAACGGAATTACACCAAATTTGGCAAAGAGGTAGTTCTTGGTTCAGAAAGAACCCTTTTGTTAAATGGTGTAAATCCGTTCAGTAGTTGCTGAGAAAATCAAAAGTAAAAAGATAGTGATATCTAGGGCCGCGGATCCTCCCGAGCACGAGCTGGATGTTAATTGGCTGTCAGCTGGCTGTCAACATTCCGATTCAGGAAATGTTGGCAGCCATTTTATCCCTCGGTAGAACCGAGGGACAGAAACAAGTGCGCAAAGCGCACAAAGGGAGCAGGGTAGAAACACCCTGACCCCCTAGGTCTGCTCAGGGGTCCCACAAGGACCCCCTGGGCAAAAAAAAAAATTTTTTTAAAAAAAATCGTCAGGATGCGCTCAGGGAGCGCGAACCCTGCCGAAAAAAAAAAATCGAGCGCGGTCTCCGCGCTCGATGTTAATGGCCCCCGGGTGGGCCAAGTCCCGGGGGCATGCTGGGGGGTTAATTTTATGTGTGGGGGCCTCTAAGGGCCCCCAAGCCCGGGGACCACCACCCCCAGGGCTTTATGTATAATGAAGCGGGAGGGCTCTGAGCCCTCCCGCAGCCCCGAGGACCACCACCTCCCGGGGCTTCTTTTTAAAATTAAAAACCTGTGTGGGGGGCTCCAGCCCCCACACGCCCGAGACCACCACCTCGCCGGGGCACTAAGAAAAATTAAAATGGGGGTCCGTTTTGGACCCCCAAGCCCCGAGGACCACCACCTCCCCGGGGCTGTGGACTGAATGGGAGGGGGCCGCGCGGCCCCCTCCTGGAGCCCTTGATGGCCCTGGGGACCACCACCCCCAGGGCCGGCTCCTGCAGTGTCCCGGGGTGCCTACCCCGGTACACTGCTGTTTGCAATGACAGGACGGGAGCCTCGCGGCTCCCGTCCTGTCATTGCAAACTTGCTTTGGATATTGGAAGAGAGAGCAGGAAACCTGCTCTCTTCCAATATCCAAAGCCGATAGCTTTCCACATGGGGAGCAGCAAGTTAGCTGCTCCCCATGTGTAAGCAATGCCGGCTCCCGTAGGACACGGGGAGCCGGCGGGACTGTGGGGGTTTGGGGACCCCCACAGTCCCCAACGAGAGGCCAGGCCCCGGGGGATGGGGTCCCCGGGGCCATAAGTGGCCACGGAGGGGGCCACGCAGCCCCCTCCCCAAAGGAAAAAAAAAAAAAAGTGCAAGGCCGGCCCGGGGATGGGGTCCCCGGGGCCTTAAATGGCCTGAGGAGGGGGCCACGCAGCCCTCCTCCAAATAAGAAAAAAAGAGGCCATGCCCCGGGGGATGGGGTCCCCGGGGCCAATACAGGCCCAGGGAAGGGGGCCACGCGGCCCCCTTCCCGTTTTTATTTTATTTTAATAATAAAAAAGGGGTAAGGCCCTGGGGGATGGGGTCCCCAGGGCCTAAAAATAGGAAAAAGGAAGGGGGCCACACAGCCCCCCTTCAGGGAGAAAAAACAAAAAAACGATCGGGCCCGCAGGCCCCGCCCCTTCCTTCACCACTCTGCAAACGCGCCCCTGGCGCGTTTGCAGAAGGGAGCGAATTCCCCTTGAATACTGGGGGTCCCTGGGGCCAACTAGCCCACCAGGAACCTCCAGTATGCGCCAGGGGCTGCCTTGCAGAGAGGTGTACAGAGGCCACGCCCCTTTTACACCTCTCTGCAACGCAGCTCTGTGGCGCTTTGGAGGTATATGGTGGGCTAGTTGCACCCCAGGGACCCTCAGGATTCAAGGGAGTTAATCCCCCGACTTAAAACGCGCCACGGGGCGCGTTTGCACAGTGGTGAAGGGAGGGGCGGGGCTTCAGGTGACATGTGTGCAAACAGGCCCCGTGGCTCATTTTAAGATGGGGAATTAAATCCCCTTCAATCCTGAGGGTCCCTGGAGGCCAACTAGCCCAACAGGTACGTCCAGAAAGCGCCACAGAGCTGCGTTGCAGAGAGGTGTAAAAGGGGTGTGGCCTCTGTACATGTCTCTGCAATGCAGCCCCTGGCGCATACTGGAGGTTCCTGGTGGGCTAGTTGACCCGTAGAGACCCTCATGATTCAAGGGGACTTAATCCCCCAACTTAAAACGCGCCACGGGCGCGTTTGCACAGATGTTACCTCAGGCCCCGCCCCTCCCTTCACCATTGTGCAAATATTCCTCTAAAATCAGCCGAAATCCGAATTCTGATTTACTCACCTGTTATCAGGAGAGACCTCAGTGCTGCATCTTTCAGCCCAGTACTGGTCCTGAAAAGTAATTTTAACCGTACTTACCGGTAACTTGAATTTCCTTCATAGGCTAACATTGACTGGTTTCACTTGGAAATTCTTCTAAGTGTGGAGTTTTGGAACTTTAAAATATTCCTCTAAAATCAGCCGAAATACGAATTCCGATTTACTCACCTATTATCAGGAGAGACCTCAGTGCTGCATCTTTCAGCCCAGTACTGATCCTCAAAAGTAATTTTAACCGTACTTACCGGTAACTTGAATTTCCTTCATAGGCTAACATTGACTGGTTTCACTTGGAAATTCTTCTAAGTGTGGAGTTTTGGAACTTTAAAATATTCCTCTAAAATCAGCCGAAATACGAATTCCGATTTACTCACCTGTTATCAGGAGAGACCTCAGTGCTGCATCTTTCAGCCCAGTACTGGTCCTGAAAAGTAATTTTAACCGTACTTACCGGTAACTTGAATTTCCTTCATAGGCTAACATTGACTGGTTTCACTTGGAAATTCTTCTAAGTGTGGAGTTTTGGAACTTTAAAATATTCCTCTAAAATAAGCCGAAATACGAATTCCGATTTACTAACCTGTTATCAGGAGAGACCTCAGTGCTGCATCTTTCAGCCCAGTACTGATCCTGAAAAGTAATTTTAACCGTACTTACCAGTAACTTGAATTTCCTTCCATAGGATATCATTGTCTGGTTTTCAGCAGAAAAGTTTCAAAGTGTTGATTTTCACAAACTACAAATATTCCTAAAAAATCGCCTGTATGACTTAAACGCATTCTTTCAACTGTTTACAGGAGATGCACCAGTGCTGGATCCAGGATCCAACACTGAGTAAGAAAAAGTAACGATAACAGTTTTTAACTTCTAAGTGAATTTCCTTCCATAGGATAACATTGGTGATTCTATGAGAAAAAGTTTCTAAGTGTGAACTTTTAAAGTACAATAATATTCCTTAAAAATCACGACTGTAACCAAAACGCTTTTACTCAACTGTTTACAGGAGATGTCCCAGGACTGAATCTAGGATCCAGTAATGTGGTTAGAAAAGTAATCCATAAAGTAACTAATTGCATTTAACTAGAAATTCACATTGAGCTGAATGTTGCATTGTGTTTGAAAATGTGTTGCCCATTGCAACAACTGTAACTACTGTACTTAAAAGTCTATTGCCTATGTGCAAAGTAATTAAACTAAAGTAATTCATTCTGAGAAAGTATTTTTGTAATGTAATGTATAATGTAATTACAATGTAATTTAAAAAATAAAATATGTAAAAAAATTGTTTCTAAAAAATTTGGAAATCAGTATGAAAAAAATTTATATAACAATTAATACATTTAAAAATTGTCATTTACAAATCCTTTGAAATTCACTGAAAAAACTGTAGGTTTCAGACATGTTAGTTACAAATTAGCATTTAAAAAACCTTTGAAATTCACTGAAAAAACCATAGGTTTCAGGGACGTTATAGTTACAAATTAGCATTTAAAAAACCTTTGAAATTCACTGAAAAAACCATAGGTTTTAGGGACAGTTATAGTTAGTTGGACATTGCACTCGTACAAAACCCGTGAAATTCCCCGTTATAGTTAGTCCAGCTAACTATAACTCGCGCCCCGCAATGCACTGCTGATGACGTCACATATTACATCACTCATGACATGGTCAGTGACATCACTGATGACATCACTGATGACATCTCAAATGACATCACTGATGACATCATCCACGTGATAAGCTCATGCACCTCCTCACACCCTAATATAACCTTTGATACACCCACTCTAAATTACAGACTGCCATTCGCAAAACCATAGACACTCCAACACCAATAACTACATACCCACTCACTGATTCTTAGGTCTACGCACACATCCACTCACTCACCCGTACAGTCACTCATACTTACGGTCACTCAGTACAGGACTATCATATGCACTCATACTCCTATATAGACACTCAAACACCGCCACTCATCCATAGAGGTACTCACACACCTAGTCAGTCATGCAAATAATTAAACACACTACCATTTACTCACCTATACAGTTATACACACACCAGCTCACTTACTCATACAAATAGTAGCACATTCTTACGCTCTTATACAATCACTGATACAAGCACACACTCATCCATACAGCCACTATCACAATCACTCACTCTCGCTTATAGCTATTTATATACTCCAACACACATATATACTGCCTTTCACATATGTAGTTACTCACACATGTACCACTGGGACATACATTCACTCACTAACACACTCTTACACACACTTACCCACCCATACAGTCTATCATAGTTGCACTCTTGAAACCATCCACCCAGTGAATCACCCACTCACACATCTATGCACAGAGTTGCACACACCCCTCCCACACAAACACTCAGGCACCCATACAGATACTCAGACAAGCATTCAATAACTCATATAGACACTCATGTAGCTATTCACAAACACATGCAGCCACTTACACAGCAACAGACAGACGGATACAGACATTCACCCAGTTTAGTCACTAACCCATGCATTCAGTAAGATACGTTAAATCACTCACTTATAGAGTCAGTCACGCACCTACTAAATCATCCATACAGATTCTTACACACCCACTCATTCTTCAATACGTCTTTTCCTATATATATTAAAAATATTTAAACTTTACAGAAACACACAGTCACTGGATGATGTCATCAGTGATGTCATCAGTGATGTCATTTGAGATGTCATCAGTGATGTCATCAGTGATGTCACTGACCATGTCATGAGTGATGTAATATGTGACGTCATCAGCAGTGCATTGCGGGGCGCGAGTTATAGTTAGCTGGACTAACTATAACGGGGAATTTCACGGGTTTTGTACGAGTGCAATGTCCAACTAACTATAACTGTCCCTAAAACCTATGGTTTTTTCAGTGTATATATATATATATATATATATATATTCATATATATATTTATAGCTAGAGAGAGATATACTCAGTAAAAAAACAAAGGTTAAAGTAACAATATAGTTAGGTGAAATGTTCCCTAACAACGTAACATTTTAAAGTAAAGAACCATAGCAACTCACCAGTTATAGTTATTTTAAGTTCCTATAACTCATGCCCTAAGGTAACTATAACTTAAGTCACCACCATTTCTAATCAATAATTTCATTACAAATGTTGCATAATATTATCAATGATGTCATAGAAGATGTCATGAGTGATGTAATATGTGTTGTAATAAGCAGTGCATGGCGAAGGCAAGAGTTATAGTTACCTTAGGGGCCGATAAGGACCTGGGGAGAGGGGCCACGTAAGTCCCTCCTCCTAAAAAATACTTTAGGCCCAGGGAGATGAGGCCCAAGGTTCCAAAAATGGCCTGGGGAGGGGGCCACGCATGCCCCCCAAAAAACAATAAATTTCTTTGGAACGAAACATGTTGGCTGTTTTCTTAGCTAACCTTATGCAATACATGGAAATCTAATAAATAAAGTTTTAAAAGATACAGAACTGTGAACTTTCCAATTCTTGGGTGCACCATTCTGTGTTATGATTTCTACTTGTTTTTGCTCAGCAGCGATATCATGCAAAGGCTGGTACTGTAAATGAAGGACACCAAGCTCTGATTGAAAGGAACTGTGTGGGAGGTGCGGTTCCAGGTGTCTGCCATTGTTTTCCTCATACTCTATCTATCTATCTATCTATCTAGATATATACACTAAACTCCACCAATTGGCATATATACATATACACATATATAGATATATATATATATATATATACAGCTGAAACGTGTAGCGGAGAAGCATAATAAACCTTTCCTGAGCATTCAATCTGTTTGTGCCTTGAGAGTACGTTCATCCGTGTATACGGGGACTTTGTGTTATATATATATATATATATATATCAGGATTTCTCTCACCCCTGGTTCCGCGGTATATATATTTATATATATATGTATGTATATATATATATATATATATATGTATTACCTACTGGCAGTCGCCAGTAGGTAGTTATAGTTAGGACCTAGTTTCCATAGGAAACTCATTTTTGTTTTCTCAATATCTTTGGCGCCGCTTGACGAATCTTCGCGAAATTTTCAAAACTCGTAGCCCGCTCCGGTCAGCTCCTGTCTTGAAAGTTTCGGGGTGATTCAGCAAGCGGGGGCGAGAAAAAAGGGGGGTCCCAAAACATGTTTTCTCTATGTTAATTAAGACTTGGACTCTAACGTGCACAACAGATTGTGTGATACTCAAGGTTCAAGTACAAATTTTTACTTTATCAACAAAAAGATTTTTCGCTCTCAGTGTTATTTACATGTCAAAAAATATGATCAACGAATTAAAGCATATACATTCAATACATATCTTATGTATGAATTACAAAAAAACAACGAAACGTGTCTAAGAATTCCATCTGTCTAAACAAAATATTGAGGATATTTTTGTTTGTGTACAGTAGGTTACGGAGAGTCATTTCTATTGTCAACGGATGTTATGCCTGGGTCAACGCTGGCGGTGTAGCAGTTAAAGAGCAAATTACAGCAGCGACACATGTTCTGAGGTATGATGCGTTTACGTTGTAACTTGGTACATGGTGACTCAGTTGGTGTCACTGACTATAGAGAGATCGTTGAGAAATATCTAAATCATGTTTTAAACACAATATACATTTTGTTTAGACAGATGGAATTCTTAGACACGTTTCGTTGTTTTTTTGTTCTTTTTCATTAGGCAGTCTTTTTACGTGTTGTCAGCGTCTGTTCGCGAAAGAGTAAGTGATCGGTCTTAGGTAAATTTTTCACCTTGAGCACATAAGAAATCGGTGAAGGGTGCATGACATAACAATGCTTACAACTAACTTTATTGAAGCTTTTGTAAACATCATCTGAATTGCTCTCCCATTTTGTACTATTACAGGTTGCCCCTGACGAAGGGACATCATATCCCGAAATGCATTGGGCTTTGTTTCTTATGTTAAATCATGAAAGTTATCATGTAATTCATACATAAGATATGTATTGAATGTATATGCTTTAATTCGTTGATCATATTTTTTGACATGTAAATAACACTGATAGCGAAAAATCTTTTTGTTGATAAAGTAAAAATTTGTACTTGAACCTTGAGTATCACACAATCTGTTGTGCACGTTAGAGTCCAAGTCTTGTTTTAGACCTGGCCACTTCGTTCTGTGATTACATTATATGTCAGGCAGGCATATATCCAACGTGGCACACTCACGACTATATTTCTTATATTTATTGAATATCGTGTGCGCAATCCACTCAAATAATTTCTCTATGTTAATTCCCATAGGAAACTTTAGACACGGCTACAGCTCGAACTGCTGAACGGAATTACACCAAATTTGGCAAAAAGGTAGCCCTTGTTTCAGAAAGAGACCTTTTTTTTAAATGGAGTAAATCCGTTCAGTAGTTCCTGAGAAATTCCAAAAATAGAGGTCGGAAAATCAATTTCCCATAGAAACTTTAGACACGGTTACAGCTGAAACTGCTGAACGGAATTACACCAAATTTGGCAAAAGGGTAGCCCTTGGTTCAGAAAGAGACCTTTTTTTTAAATGGAGTAAATCCGTTCAGTAGTTGCTGGGAAAATTAAAAAACAAAGTTTCGATATATAGTGGATCCACGCACCCTCCCGACCACGAGCTTCATTCTAATTGGCTGTCAACACTCCAAACCAGGAAGTGTTGGCAGCCATCTTGTGACTCGGTAGAACCAAGTCACAAGAAAAGAGAAAAAGAAACGCGAAAAACAAGAAAAGGGGGCAGGGTAGAAACACCCTGACCCCCTAGGCCTGCTCAGGGGGTCCCACAAGGACCCCCAGGGCCCAAAAAAGCATTTAAAAAAAAAAAACATCGGCGAGATTCGCGCACCCAGCGCGAATTTTGGCAGAATTTTTTTTTTAAAAACAAAGCGCGGACTCCCGCGCTTCGTTATTATTTAGCCCCTGGGTGGGCCAAGTCCCGGGGGCATTCAATAATGTAATTGCGGGGGCCAAGGGAGGCCCCCAAGCCCCGGAGCTTTCCATAAACATTTGTGGGGGGCACACGGCCCCCCCGCAGCCCGGGGGACCGCCACCCCCGGGGCTTCTTATTTTTAATGTGTGGGGGGCCTTCAAGGCCCCCCAAGCCCCGGGGACCACCACCCCCCCGGGCTTTTATTAATTATAATCACGGGGGCACACGGCCCCCCCGCTGCCCCGGGGACCGCCACCCCCGGGGCTTTTATTTTTTTAAACATACACCTGTGTGGGGGGCTCGAGCCCCCCCACACGCCCCGGGAACAGCCGCCTCCCCGGGGCACTAATATTCAAATTCGGGGGTCCATAACGGACCCACGAGCCCTGGGGACCACCACCTCCCCGGGGCTGTGCATGTGATGGGAGGGGGGCCGCGCGGCCCTCCTCCTGGAGCCCGTGATGGCCCTGGGGACCGCCACCCCCCAGGGCCTGCTCCTGCAATGTCCCGGGGTGCCTACCCCCGGGACACTGCTGTTTGCAATGACAGGGCAGGAGACGCGCGGCTCCCGCCCTGTCATTGCAAACTGCTTTGCTTCATTGAAGCGAGAGCAGGGAAACCTGCTCTCGCTTCAATGAAGCAAAGCAGATTGCTTTTCCACAAGGGGAACTGCATGTTAGCAGCTCCCCATGTGGAAAAGCAATGCCGGCTCCCGCAGGACACGGGGAGCCGGCGGGACGTCGGCGGGACCGTGGGGGCATTGGGGCTCCCCCCACGGTCCCCAACAGATAGGGCCTGCCCCGGGGGATGGGGTCCCCGGGGCTAGAAGTGGCCCGGGAGGGGGGCCACGCGGCCCCCTCCCCCCCAAAAAAATAAATAAATAAAGGCCGGCCCCGGGGGATGGGGTCCCCAGGGCCAATAGAGGCCTCAGGAGGGGGCCCACGCAGCCCCCCTCCATAAAAAAAAAAATATTTGGCCATGCCCCGGGGGATGGGGTCCACGGAGCCGGAATTGGCCATGGGAGGGGGGCCCACACGGCCCCCTTCCCGTTAATATATATATATATTTTTTAAATGGGGGTCAGGCCCTGGGGGATGGGGTCCCCAGGGCCCAAAAAAAGTAAAAAGGGGGGGCACAAAGCCCCCCTTCCCAATTATTATTTTTTTTTTTTAAACACACGATCGTGCCGGAGGCCCCGCCCCTCCCAGCAACACTCTGCAAACGCGCCCTGTGGCGCGTTTTAAGTTGGGGAATTAATTCCCCTTCAATACTGGGGGTCCCTGGGGGCCAACTAGCCCACCAGGTACCTCCAGTAAGCGCCACAGGGCTGCGTTGCAGAGAGGTGGTCCAGGCCACGCCCCTTTTTACACCTCTCTGCAACGCAGCTCTGTGGCGCTTACTGGAGGTACCTGGTGGGCTAGTTGGACCCCAGGGACCCTCAGGATTCAAGGGGACTTTATCCCCCAACTTAAAATGCACCACGGGGCGCGTTTGTACAGTGGTGAAGGGAGGGGGCGGGGCCTGAGGTGATATTTGTGCAAACACGCCCTGTGGCGCATTTTAAGTTGGGGAATTAATTCCCCTTCAATCCTGAGGGCCCCTGGGGGCCAACTAGCCCACCAGTACCTCCAGTAAGCACCACAGAACTGCGTTGCAGAGAGGTGGTCCAGGCCACGCCCCTTTTTACACCGCTCTGCAACGCAGCTCTGTGGCACTTACTGGAGGTACCTGGTGGGCTAGTTGGACCCCACGGACCCTCAGGATTCAAGGGGACTTTATCCCCCAACTTAAAACGCCCCACGGGGCACGTTTGCACAGTGGTGAAGGGAGGGGGCGGGACCTGAGGTGACATGTGTGCAAACACACCCTGTGGCGCGTTTTAAGTTGGGGAATTAATTCCCCTTCAATCCTGAGGGTCCCTGGGGGCCAACTAGCCCACCAGGTACCTCCAGTAAGCGCCACAGGGCTGCGTTGCAGAGAGGTGGTCCAGGCCATGCCCCTTTTTACACCTCTCTGCAATGCAGCTCTGTGGCGCTTACTTGGGGTACCTGGTGGGCTAGTTGGAACCCAGGGACCCTCAGGATTCAAGGGGACTTTATCCCGCAACTTAAAACGTGCCACGGGGCGTGTTTGCACAGTGGTGTTGGGAGGGGGCGGGGCCTGAGGTGACATGTGTGCAAACACGCCCTGTGGCGCCTTTTAAGTTGGGGAATTAATTCCCTTTCAATCCTGAGGGCCCCTGGGGGCCAACTAGCCCACCAGGTGCTTCCAGTAAGCGCCACTGCGCTGCGTTGCAGAGAGGTGGTCCAAGTCACGCCCCTTTTTACACCTCTCTGCAATGCAGCTCTGTGGCGCTTACTGGAGGTACCTGGTGGGCTAGTTGGACCCCAGGGACCCTCAGGATTCAAGGGGACTTAATCCCCCAACTTACAACGTGCCAGGGGGCGTGTTTGCAGAGTGGTGGAGAAAGGGGGCATGGCCTTTGTCTACCTCTCACCAAACCCACTGCGTGGGGCTTACTGGAGATAAAAGGTAGGCTAGTTGGCCCCTAAAGGACCCCCAGCAGTGAAGGGGACTTCAATCCCCATCCAAGAGCGTGCCAGGGAGCGCGTCTGTAGAGTGGTGGGCAAAGTGGGCGTGGCCTGGTACGAGTACTTACCAGAGCTGCTGTGTGGGACTGACTGGAGGTAATAGTTTGGGAAGTTGGCCCCCAAGGATGTCCTTGGGGGCCAACTACCCCTCTTGTTACCTCCAGTAAGTCCCACACAGTGGGATTGCTAATACGTCTTCGGAGGCCATGGCCCCCTTTCTCTACCACTCTGCAAACGTGCCTCGTGGCAGACTACGGGATGGGGGATGAAGTCCAATTTTGTCCTGAGGGAGTTTGGGGGCCAAGAATCCCTCCTGGAACCTCCTGTAAGTCCTACGCAGCGGAATTCCTGAGAGTTGGTTGGACGCCCAGCACCCTTTCTCCACCACTCTGCAAACACGACTACTAGTTAAAGTAGCATATTTCTGCACCTCTGACTTAGAGGTAGTTTTAATCCCTCTGCCCTATTATGTACTAGCGCCTTACAGAGGAGGTCATGCTAATCACAGGGGTACCCCAACGCATAGTGTTCCCTAGTGTATGTAGGTGTTTTCACTGTATTCTAAGTGTCTTTTAGCATAGCACTGGCTCTAGGCCTCGTTAGTCAGACTCAGTTACCACCAGTACCCGTCTGAAAAAGTTGTGGGCACAGGATGATTTTGCAACACGGCCTCTTTCTGCTCCTCTGTTGGTTCTTTCTGCACATGTCTTGCTTCTTCCTGCACTTTTCTTCGTCTTTGTGGACTTCTGTTGCTTCTTTCTGCATTTCTTTTGCTTCTTTCTGTGCGTTTTTCTTCTTTCTTCACATGTCCTACCTATGTAGGCATAGTTAGAAACTAGCATTTAAAAAACCTTTGAAATTCACTTAAAAAACCATAGGTTTCAGGCACGTTATAGTTAGAAATTAGCATTTAAAAAACCTTTGAAATTCACTGAAAAAACCTTAGGTTTCAGAAACGTTATAGTTAGAAATTAGCATTTAAAAAACCTTTGAAATTCACTGAAAAAACCATAGGTTTTAGGGAAAGTTATAGTTAGTTGGACATTTCACTCGTACAAAACCAGAGAAATTCCCCGTTATAGTTAGTTCAGCTAACTATAACTCGCGCCCCGCAATGCACTGCTGATGACGTCACATATTACATCACTCATGACATGGTCAGTGACATCACTGATGACATCACTGATGACATCTCAAATGGCATCACTGATGACATCACTCATGACATCATCCATGTGATAATTTGATGCATCTTCTCACAGCCTAATATAACCTTTGATACACCCACTCTAAATTACAGACTGCCATTCTCAAAACAATAGACACTCCAACACCAATAACACATACCCACTCACTGATTCTTATGTTTACACACATATCCACTCACTCACCCGTACAGTCACTCATACTTATGGTCACTCAGTACAGGACTATCATATGCACTTATACACCTATATAGACACTCCCACACCGCCACTCATCCATAGAGGTACTCACACACCTAGTCAGTCATGCAAAAAACTTAATCACACACCCATTTACTCACCGATACAGTTATACACACACCAGCTCACTTACTCATACAAATACTAGCACATTCTTACGCTCTTATACAATCACTGATACAAGTACACACTCATCCATACAGCCACTCTCACAATCACACACTCTCACTTATAGCCATTTATATACTCCAACACACATATATACTGCCTTTCACATATGTAGTTTCAAGAGTGCATCTGTGATGGACTGTATGGGTGGGTGAGTGTGTGTATGGGTGTGTTAGTGATTGAATGTATATCTCAGTGGTACATGTGTGAGTAACTACATATGTGAAAGGCAGTATATATGTGTGTTGGAGTATATAAATGGCTATAAGTGAGAGTGTGTGATTGTGAGAGTGGCTGTATGGATGAGTGTGTACTTGTATCAGTGATTGTATAAGAGCGTAAGAATGTGCTAGTATTTGTATGAGTAAGTGAGCTGGTGTGTGTATAACTGTATCGGTGAGTAAATGGGTGTGTGATTAAGTTTTTGCATGACTGACTAGGTGTGTGAGTACCTCTATGGATGAGTGGCGGTGTGTGAGTGTTTATATAGGTGTATGAGTGCATATGATAGTCCTGTACTGAGTGACTAAGTATGAGTGACTGTACGGGTGAGTGAGTGGATGTGTGTGTAGACCTAAGAATCAGTGAGTGGGTATGTAGTTTTTGGTGTTGGAGTGTCTATGGTTTTGAGAATGGCAGTCTGTAATTTAGAGTGGGTGTATCAAAAGTTATATTAGGGTGTGAGAAGATGCATGAAATTATCACATGGATGATGTCATCAGTGATGTCATTTGAGATGTCATCAGTGATGTCATCAGTGATGTCACTGACCATGTCATGAGTGATGTAATATGTGACGTCATCAGCAGTGCATTGCGGGCGCGAGTTATAGTTAGCTGAACTAACTATAACGGGGGAATTTCTATGGTTTTGTACGAGTGAAATGTCCAACTAACTATAACTGTCCCTAAAACCTATGGTTTTTTCAGTGAATTTCAAAGGTTTTTAAATGCTAATTTCTAACTATAACGTGTCTGAAACCTATGGTTTTTCAGTGAATTTCAAAGGTTTTTAAATGCTAATTTCTAACTATAACGTGCCTGAAACCTATGATTTTTTAAGTGAATTTCAAAGGTTTTTTTAAATGCTAGTTTCTAACTATGCCTACAGAGGTAGGACATGTGAAGAAAGAAGAAAAAACGCACAGAAAGAAGCAAAAGATGTGCAGAAAGAACCAACAGAGGAGCAGAAAGAGGCCTTGTTGCAAAATCATCCTGTGCCCACAACTTTTTCCAGACGGGTACTGGTGGTAACTGACTCTGACGAGCCAGTGCTATGCTAAAAAACACTTAGAATACAGTGAAAACACCTACATACACTAGGGAACACTATGCGTTGGGGTACCCCTGTGATTAGCATGACCTCCTCTGCAAGTCCCTAGTACATAATAGGGCAGGGGATTAAAACTACCTCTTAAAACGCGCTACAGGGCGCGTTTGCACAGTGGTGAAGGGAGGGGGGCCTGAGGTGACATGTGTGCAAACGCACCCCGTGGCGCGTTTTAAGTTGCGGGATTAAGTCCCCTTGAATTCTGAGGGTCCCTGGGGCCCAACTAGCCCCCAGGTACCTACAGTTAGGACCACAGAGCTGAGTTGCAGAGAGGCGTTCCGAGGCCACGCACCTTTTTCACCTCTCTGCAACGCAACTCTGTTGTGCTTACTGAAGGTACCTGGTGGGCTAGTTGCCCCCAGGGTCCCTCAGGATTCAAAGGGAATTAATTCCCCAACTTAAAACGCACCACAGGGCGTGTTTGCGCACATGTCACCTGAGGCCCCGCCCCTCCCTTCACCACTGTGCAAACGCGCCCCGTGGTGCGTTTTAAGTTGAGGGATTAGGTCACCTTGAACCCTGAGGGTCCCTGGGGCCCAACTAGCCCACTAGGTACTTCCAGTAAGCACCACAGGCCTGCGTTGCAACGCCTGTAACAAATTGTGCAGTTGTGTTTAGGTAGTGAAGAGGGTCGTGCTGGGGGTAGTGTTTTAGGGTTTAGGGTAGTGCAGTGGTGTTTGTGTAGTGTAGGGGGTCATGCTGGGGGTAGATTTAGGGTTTAGGGTAGTGCAGTGGTGTTTGGGTAGTGTAGGGAGTCGTGCTGGGGGGATTGTTTTAGGGTTTAGGGTAGTGCAGTGGTGTTTGGGTAGTGTAGGGGGTCGTGCTGGGGGTAGTGTTTTAGGGTTTAGGGTAGTGCAGTGGTGTTTGGGTAGTGTAGGGGTCGTGCTGGGGGTAGTGATTTAGGGTAGTGCAGTGGTGTTTGGGTAGTGTAGGGGTACTGCTGGGGGTAGTGTTTTAGGGTTTAGGGTAGTGCAGTGGTGTTTGGGTAGTGTAGGGATACTGCTGGGGGTAGTTTTTAGGGTTTAGGGTAGTGCAGTGGTGTTTGGGTAGTGTAGTGGTTCGTGCTGGGGTAGTTTTTAGGGTTTACGGTAGTGCAGTGGTGTTTGTGTAGTGTAGGGGTAGTGTTTTAGGGTTTAGGGTAGTGCAGTGGTGTTTGTGTAGTGTAGGAGGTCGTGTTTTAGGGTTTAGGGTAGTGCAGTGGTCTTTGGGTAGTGTAGGAGTCGTGCGGGGTAGTGTTTTAGGGTTTAGGGTAGTGTAGGGGGTCATGCGGGGGTAGTGTTTTAGGGATTAGGGTAGTGCATTGGTGTTTGGGTAGTGTAGGGGGTCATGCTGGGGGTGGTGTTTCAGGGTTTAGGGCAGTGCAGTGGTGTTTGGGTAGTGTAGGGGGTCGTGCTGGGGGGAGTGTTTTAGGGTTTAGGGCAGTGCAGTGGTGTTCGGTAGTGTAGGGGGTCGTGCTGGGGGAGTGTTTGAGGGTTTAGGGCAGTGCAGTGGTGTTCGGGTAGTGTAGGGGGTTGTGCTGGGGGTAGTATTTTAGGGTTAAGGGTAGTGCAGTGGTGTTCGGGTAGTGTAGGGGGTCGTGCTGGGGGTAGTGTTCTAGGGTTTAGGGCAGTGCAGTGGTGTTTGGGCAGTATAGGGGGTAATGCTGGGGGTGGTGTTTTAGGGTTTAGGGCATGCAATGGTGTTCGGGCAGTGTAGGGGGTTGTGATGGGGGTGGTGTTTCAGGGTTTAGGGCAGTGCAGTGGTGTTTGGGCAGTGTAGGGGGTGGTGTTTCAGGGTTTAGGGCAGTGCAGTGGTGTTCAGGCAGTGTAGGGGGTCGTGCAGGGGGTGGTGTTTCAGGGTTTAGGGCAGTGGTGTTCGGGCAGTGTAGGGGGTCGTGCTGGGGGTGGTGTTTCAGGGTTTGGGGCAGTGCAGTGGTGTTCGAGCAGTAAAGGGGTCGTGCTGGGGTGGTGTTTCAGGGTTTAAGGCAGCGCAGTGGTGTTCGGACAGTGTAGGGGTTGTGCTGGGGCTGGTGTTTCAGGGTTTAGGGCAGTGCAGTGGTGTTCGGGCAGTGTAGGTGGTCGTGCTGGGGCTGGTGTTTCAGGGTTTAGGGCAGTGCAGTGGTGTTCGGGCAGTGTAGGGGGTCATGCTGGGGCTGGTGTTTCAGGGTTTAGGGCAGTGCAGTGGTGTTCGGGCAGTGTAGGGGGTCTTGCTGGGGCTGGTGTTTCAGAGTCTAGGGCAGTGCAGTGGTGTTCGGGCAGTGTAGGGGGTCTTGCTGGGGCTGGTGTTTCAGGGTTTAGGGCAGTGCAGTGGTGTTCGGGCAGTGTAGGGGGTCGTGCTGGGGGTGGTGTTTCAGGGTTTAGGGCAGTGCAGTGGTGTTTGGGCAGTGTAGGGGGTCGTGCTGGGGCTAGTGTTTCAGGATTTAGGGCAGAGCAATGGTGTTTAGGCAGTGTAGGGGTTTTGCTGGAGGTGGTGTTTCAGGGTTTAGGGCAGTGCAGTGGTGTTCGTGCAGTGTAGGGGGTGGTGTTTCAGGGTTTAGGGCAGTGGTGTTCAGGCAGTGTAGGGGGTCTTGCTGGGGTTGATGTTTCAGGGTTTAGGGCAGTGCAGTGGTGTTCGGGCAGTGTAGGGGGTCGTGCTGGGGGTGGTGTTTCAGGGTTTAGGGCAGTGCAGTGGTGTTCCGGCAGTGTAGGCGGTCGTGCAGGGGGTGGTGTTTCAGGGTTTAGGGCAGTGCAGTGGTGTTCGGGCAGTGTAGGGTGTCGTGCTGAGGGTGGTGTTTCAGGGTTTAGGGCAGTGCAGTGGTGTTCGGGCAGTGTAGGGGGTCGTGCAGGGGTGGTGTTTCAGGGTTTAGGGCAGTGCAGTGGTGTTCGGCCAGTGTAGGTGGTCTTGCTGGGGGTGGTGTTTCAGGCTTTAGTGCAGTGGTGTTCGGGCAGTGTAGGGGGTCTTGCTGGGGCTGGTGTTTCAGGGTTTAGGGCAGTGCAGTGGTGTTCGGGCAGTGTAGGGGGTCGTGCTGGGGCTGGTGTTTCAGGGTTTAGGGCAGTGCAGTGGTGTTCGGGCAGTGTACGGGGTTGTGCTGGGGCTGGTGTTTCAGGGTTTAGGGCAGTGCAGTCGTGTTCGGGCAGTGTAGGGGGTCGTGCTTCAGGGTTTAGGGCAGTGCAGTGGTGTTCGGGCAGTGTAGGGGGTCGTGCTGGGGCTGGTGGTTCATGGTTTAGAGCAGTGCAGTGGTGTTCGGGCAGTGTAGGGGTCGTGCTGGGGGTGGTGTTTCAGGGTTTAGGGCAGTGCAGTGGTGTTCGGGCAGTGTAGGGGGTCATGCTGGGGGTGGTGTTTCAGGGTTTAGGGCAGTGCAGTGGTGTACGGGCAGTGTAGGGGGTCTTGCTGGGGGTGGTGTTTCAGGGTTTAGGGCAGTGGTGTTCGGGCAGTGTAGGGGGTCTTGCTGGGGGTGGTGTTTCAGGGTTTAGGGCAGTGGTGTTCGGGCAGTGTAGGGGGTCTTGCTGGGGGTAGTGTTTCGGGGTTTAGGGCAGTGCAGTAGTGTTCGTGCAGTGTAGGGGGTCGTGCTGGGGGTGGTGTTTCAGGGTTTAGGGCAGTGCAGTAGTGTTCGGGCAGTGTAGGGGATCGTGCAGGGGTGGTGTTTCAGGGTTTAGGGCAGTGCAGTGGTGTTCGGGCAGTGTAGGGGGTCATGCTGGGGGTGGTGTTTCAGGGTTTAGGGCAGTGCAGTGGTGTTCGGGCAGTGTAGGGGGTCGTGCAGGGGGTGGTGTTTCAGGGTTTAGGGCAGTGCAGTGGTGTTCGGGCAGTGTAGGGGTCGTGCTGGGGCTGGTGTTTCAGGGTTTAGGGCAGTGCAGTGGTGTTCGGGCAGTGTAGGGGGTCTTGCTGGGGGTGGTGTTTCAGGGTTTAGGGCAGTGGTGTTCGGGCAGTGTAGGGGGTCTTGCTGGGGGTGATGTTTCAGGGTTTAGGGCAGTGCAGTGGTGTTCGGGCAGTGTAGGAGGTCTTGCTGGGGGTAGTGTTTCAGGGTTTAGGGCAGTGCAGTGGTGTTCGGGCAGTGTAGGGGTCATGCTGGGGGTGGTGTTTCAGGGTTTAGAGCAGTGCAGTGGTGTTCGGGCAGTGTAGGGGTCGTGAAGGGGTTGGTGTTTCAGGGTTTAGGGCAGTGCAGTGGTGTTCGGGCAGTGTAGGGGGTCGTGCTAGGGTATGTGTTTCAGGGTTTAGGGCAGTGCAGTGGTGTTCGGGCAGTGTAGGGGGTCGTGCAGGGGCTGGTGTTTCAGGGTTTAGGGCAGTGCAGTGGTGTTCGGGCAGTGTAGGGGGTCGTGCTGGGGGTAGTGTTTTAGGATTTAGGGTAGTGCAGTGGTGTTTGGGTAGTGTAGGGGGTCGTGCTGGGGAAGTGTTTTAGGGTTTAAGTTAGTGCAGTGGTGTTTGTGTAGTGTAGGGGGTCGTGCTGGGGGTAGTGTTTTAGGGTTTAGGGTAGTGCAGTGGTGCGTGTGTAGTGTAGGGGGTCGTGCTGGGGGTAGTGTTTTAGGGTTTAGGGTAGTGCAGTGGTGTTTGTGTAGTGTAGGGGGTCATGTTTTAGGGTAGTGCAGTGGTGTTTGGGTAGTGTAGGGGGTCGTGCTGGGGGTAGTGTTTTAGGATTTAGGTTAGTGCAGTGGTGTTGGGGTAGTGTTTTAGGATTTAGGGTAGTGCAGTGGTGTTTGGGTAGTGTAGGGGGTCGTGCTGGGGGTAGTGTTTTAGGGTTTAGGGTAGTGCAGTGGTGCTTGTGTAGTGTAGGGGGTCGTGCTGGGGTAGTGTTTTAGGGTTTAGGGTAGTGCAGTGGTGTTTTTGTAGTGTAGGGGGTCATGTTTTAAGATGCAACGCTCCAATACCTGACCAGTCTGCACTACATAAAACTGCAAAAAAACTAAAAATAAAAAGTGTTTTGCACACTTTTGTCATTGGGCTATATGTGGGCTACATCTGGGTAATATTTGTGCTACATTTGGGCTCTTTTTTCACTGGTGGCCATCTTGGAAGACTTCTTTGTTATGAAGTTTCCTAATTTCCTCATTTACTGCAGTCTCCTCAGTAGGAAATGCTTTCAGTTTTTACTTTGATTCCATCAAGAAGGCATTCAGATGTGTCACACATTTGCCATAAATTCAGAATGTTATTACTCTAGTTGTTCATTAGATCACTGTAGTAAAGCTACTGCTCACCAAGGAGTTAACTGGAAGTCTACTGCTGGTATTGAAAGTGATTGTTTCAGTCTGCATGTCAGAATTTTCTAATGAAATAGAAGAGGATTTGAGATCTCACTTAAAACATGCACTAAATTTTCTTTTTGCAGCACTAACCATAATTTCTATGGCAAAATGAACCCCCTCATTTTGTTCCTTTTTAAATTAAATGTTTTAAGTGTTACCAGTTTATTCCAATCAAGATGGCTTCAGGTGTGCCATACTTTTGTCATAAGTAAGGCTGTTAGCACTCTAGTTGTTCTTTAGAACACTCTGGGAAGCTGCAGTAGAACACAAAGGCATCAACTGACAGGCTGCTCCTGTTGAAATATAACAGGAAGATATTTGAGATCTCACTTAAAACATGTCCTAATTTTTCTTTCTACAGCACTAACCATAATTTCTATGGCAAAATGAACCCCCTCAATTTGTTCCTTTTTAAATTAAATGTGTTAAGTGTTACCAGTTTATTCCAATCAAGATGGCTTCAGGTGTGCCATACTTTTGTCATAAGTAAGACTGTTAGCGCTCTAGTTGTTCTTTAGAACACTCTGGGAAGCTGCAGTAGAACACAAAGGCATCAACTGACAGGCTGCTCCTGTTGAAATATAACAGGAAGATATTTGAGATCACACTTGAAACATGTCCTAATTTTTCTTTCTACAGCACTAACCATAATTTCTATGACAAAATGAACCCCATCATTTTGTTCCTTTTTAAATTAAATGTTTTAAGTGTTACCAGTTTATTCCAATCAAGATGGCTTCAGGTGTGCCATACTTTTGTCATAAGTAAGACTGTTAGCGCTCTAGTTGTTCTTTAGAACACTCTGGGAAGCTGCAGTAGAACACAAAGGCATCAACTGACAGGCTGCTCCTGTTGAAATATAACAGGAAGATATTTGAGATCACACTTGAAACATGTCCTAATTTTTCTTTCCAGAGCACTAACCATAATTTCTATGACAAGATGAACCCCATCATTTTGTTCCTTTTTAAATTAAATGTTTTAAGTGTTACCAGTTTATTCCAATCAAGATGGCTTCAGGTGTGCCATACTTTTGTCATAAGTAAGGCTGTTAGCACTCTAGTTGTTCTTTAGAAAACTCTGGGAAGCAGCAGTAGAACACAAAGGAATCAACTGACAGTCTCTGCCCTTGTTGTATGTACATGTTTTACTGAGAATGTCAGACTTCATTCTCACATGACTGAGAAAGATAATGTGAATTTACAGAAAATATGCTCTCATTTTAGCTTCTGGAGCACCTTCCAAAACTGTATGGGACAAGCATGTGAAAATAGTTCTCTCAAACATGATTCATGATATCCCAGCAGAAGGTTTTTACAGGGTAAAATCACCTTAGAACACACCACAATTCCTGAAATTAGTATGGTACCATCAACAAATGAATTCTAATGTAACTAAAGTCTGTTATCACCCTTTATAGTTCTCCTTTTGGTAACCCTCAAAATCTTCGATTCACTACAATGCATTTATATTGGTCCTAAGATGGCTGCCAGCAATTTCAGGATGAAGTGCTGACAGCCAATCAGATCTCACGATGACATGTGTGGTTAGGCTCCGCCCAGATATATATGTGTTTTTACTTTTGATTTTCTCAGCAACTACTGAGCGGATTTACACCATTTAACAAAAGGGTTCTTTCTGAACCAAGAACTACCTCTTTGCCAAATTTGGTGTAATTCCGTTCAGCAGTTCGGGCTGTAGCCGTGTCTAAAGTTTCCTATGGGAAAATGAATGGGGAAAACACGTTTTGGGACCCCCTTTTTTCTCGGCCCCCGCTTGACGAATCACCCTGAGACTTTCAGGGTAGGAACGGACCGGAGCGGGCCATAAAGTTTGAAAATTTCGCGAACATTCGTCAACCGACGCAAGAGTTATTTCAAATAGAATGTCGCGGATTTCCTATGGAAAATAGGTCCTAACTATAACTATCTACTGGCGACCGCCAGTAGATTATATATATATATATATATATATATACAGTTTCTCTGCTTCCTTCAGCCATTCCTTGGCAAAAACAGACAGACCACACAGTGAGTGCAGAGTAACTAGTTTATTTTAGTCTGCCATTACGCGTTTCGGCCCGTTCGGGCCTTGATCACATGACAATCGCTGCAGTGATTTTTTACCCTTTTAAAGTGATGAATTGAAAAAACCGTTGGTCATAGAAAGCAATTCATACTACAAAATCTGTTATAGTACCTAATACAAACTTGTTCAACATAGGTATTTAAAATCCATAAGATTTGCTGTTAAAAAATTATGTTCATAAAAATACTTTAATAAATACATGATTTTAAATTTTAGTATAAATACACGTAATAATTTTCACAGTATGTTTAACCTCCTCTAAACAACCAATTACTATTGATATAATACTAGGCTATTGTCTGTAACCTTATATAATGTTTTGACAAATCCATTTTGAATATCTATGACTGTATAAAGTGCATGTGCGAATTCATTAGTGCAAAAAGTGTTGCTGTGTGTTTAACCACCCGTGTTCCCTACATTAAAGTGCTCTAGTGCTGAGGTTAAAAACCAATTGATTTCTGGTTATGGCGTGTATAGCAGCAAAGATTACATTTGTGTAAACATCATCTGAGTTGATAATACCTGTTTAAATACATTGTTAGTGAAATGAACAATTTTCAAAAGGCAATGATGGGGGCGGGATTATATCTCCCAATTTGTGTACCCCCTCCCTCTTTGCATTGTTGGGCTGTACCTGTAGATCTATTTTTTTTGATTCGATGTTATAATTGATCAATTGATTTGTTTGATCAAGGTGGAGATATCTGTTTAAAGACAGGTGAAGAGATCTTCCGTTGTGTTAAGACCTCCAGGGTGTTTGGAGTCTAGGTCCAGAATGTAACGTGTTTCTAATTTCCTTAGAGCGCCTTCTCTGTGACCCTCTCTTCTGTTAGGTGGCACTGCATCAATTAGATAATATTTAAGATGTTCAAGGTTTTTGTTATGTATCTCCTTGAAGTGCTGGGCCACTGGATAGGTTGGATCTTGATTAACTATTGCACGTATGTGCTGGAGTATCCTTTTGTGAGCTTGTAGTTTAGTGCTACCTACGTAGCGTAAGCCACAGGAACACTCTAGCACATAAATAGCATAGTCCGTTTTGCAAGTCAGTGGCTTAGAAATTTTACATTCCTTTTGCCAAACGGTATAGTGTAAGTGGTCTTATTTAACCCGTATTGGCAGGCTTTGCAGCTTTTGCTTTTAATAAAGCCCTTGCGCTGCGAAAGCCAAGTGTTGTGCTCAACTACTTCCATGCTACTCTTGACAAGGCAATTACTCATAGACGGTGCCCGTCTGTATGTAATTGACAATGTTTGTGGAAGAGAGTGGCCAATAACAGGGTCATTAAGAACTACTGGCCAGCTTTGCCTGATGATGTTTCTCAGTGCCTTATCCTGCTTATTACATGCTAGTATCATTCCGAGTTCAGTAGAAGATCTTCTGGTTTTCTCATTGGTATTAGTAGATGAGGAGGGAGTTTGCTCAATATGACTGAGAGCTGGTTGTTTAGGTACTAAAAAATTTAAGTCTGTGTAGGGTGCTGCTCTTGGCAATGCAGCATCTATAGTTTTTCTTGAATAGTCACGTTCTAAAAATCTCCTTTTGCTGGCCTGTTGTGCAGTTTGTAATTCCTGGTGATTTCTGCAAATTCTTTTTAATCTAAGCATTTCCCCGTAAGGGATGCTTTCCACCAAATGCCTAGGATGAATGCTTGATGAGTGCAGAACCGAATTACCCACTGTTTCTTTGCGGTATACCCCTGTTTCGATTTTTTCATTTTCAATATACACCTCTACATCTAAAAAGTGTACCTTTTTATCACTAATTGTGGCTTTAAATCCTAGATTGATTTCATTGGTGTTGATAACAGATACAAACTCAATTTCACTTGAATGGGAACCCTTCCAAATAATAAATAAATCATCAATGAAACGAAGCCACAGTTTCACATTGTCTTTCATATAGGAGTCATGTGTGTTGCCGAGCACCAGCTCCTCCCACCAGCCCATGTGTAAACACGCGTAGCTGGGGAGAAGCTGGCACCCATGGCAACACCCTGCATTTGTTGATAATATGAATTGTTGAACATAAACACATTGTTGTTCAGAGAGAAGTTAACCATGTAAATAAGCACCTTGTTATGTTGAGACATTTGCATTGATCTATTTTCAAGGTAAAGGATATTGCAAATAGTGCTCTAAATCCGTCTTTGTGGTTTATACTAGTGTAGAGCAACGTTACGTCTAATGTCACTAGTAGATAGTCTTTCTGCCAGACGAAGTTGTTCAGTTTCATAAGGAAATCACCAGTGTCCTTGAAATAGGATGGTAGGTTCTGTACTTGCTCCTGTAAGAAAAAGTCAATGTACTGTGATGCATTCTCCAATAGGCTGTTCTGCGCTGATATTATCGGTCTTCCCTGTGGTTTTATTGGGTCCCTCTGAACTTTAGGTATGAAATAAATGATTGGTACTGTTGGGTTCTCCTTTTTTAGGAATTTGTATTCATCCAAGGTAATCAGCCCTGCACTTTTCCAGGCTAGCAATTTTGTAAAATATTTGTTGTAAATTGCCTGGAGTGCCAATGCGTTGCTTTTTTTGTAACATGCCCTGCAGTTGAGTTGAGATAGGGCTTCTTCCACATAGTCCTCTTTTGCCCAGACAACTATATTTCCTCCCTTGTCAGAGTTCCGAATTATAATCAGGTTATTATTTTGTAATTCCATCATCAGTTGATGGTATTGTTGATTTCGTTTGTTCAACTTTTGTTTCGTGTTTTGCACTTTGTAATTTGGGATCTTCATTTGTGCTACAACCTGTTCACTGAAGATGTCAATAGAATCCCTTGGTGCAATGGGATTGAATGTTGATTTTGGTTTAAAGGGAGTACCATTTTTGCCTCTATTCAATGCAACTAGGTCACTGTTGGTTTCACGATTGCCGGCCGATGTGCATTTGGAAATTTGCTGACTGCCAGCACTATCATTTTCTTCCTGCAATTCCTGCAATGCTTTTAATAAAGGCATATCTGAGATTGTTAGATTCATTGGTGACGAGCATTCGCTCTTTTGGTTATCTTCAAACGTTGTGTTGTTTTGTATCCGTAATGTATGGTATTTTTTCAATTTGCGAACAAACTGGAAAACATCCATTCTTATGTTTGCAGAATTAAAGTTGCTTTCTGGGCAGTATGAGAGGCCAAGGGAGAGAAGTTGTCTTTCGGCATTATTTAAATCAATGTTGGCCAAATTGATTATAGTTCGGGTAGACTCTGGGCTTTGTATTATTTGCGTTTCCATCTCCCAGGTCCTCGTCTTTTGTTGGTTATCTCGTTGTCTGACCGCTTTTCGCCTTTTCCTGTGCTTGATGTTTCTCCTTTTTCTATTATGTTTCTTTGCGTTCTCGGGCGGAGGGTTTTCCGCCGATCTTGGCATAAAAAATCCAAGTCTTCGGCTAGGGAGAGCTTTTGTGATGCCAGTCCTGTTCTTGCCTGTCATACATCAGACTCTGATTCGCTCTCTATGGCAGAACTAAGGTCAGAATTTGAGGTATTGGCATACCCTTCCCTGCTTGTTGATGCTGCAGGTGTGTTGTCTTTGCTGGGATTGAATTTGGAAATTTTCAATGCATCATATTTTTGGGAAAACGTAAATATTTTCCCATTTTCGTAGTCTATTTTGTCCCGTTGAAATATATTGGCTTTCCTTTCCTTAATTTTCTCTTCATCCCTGCGGAGTCTGATGGTCATTTCGTCATGCATTTTTGATATTTCCTCACTTTGCCCCATTGAGTTTAAATCATCATTTAATTTATCTATTTGGTTTTGTAGATCCACTCGGTCAGATTCTGCATATTTGACTAGGATCTGCACTAGTATTTTGAAGATTCCAGATTACACTCTGCCCATTCTTTCATCATGTTGGGGTTCGGATTGTCATAGCTTGGCGCTATTAAAATTCTAAGTCCTCGGGGGATTCTCCCTACGTCCAGATATCTCTGCAGGCATCTGAATTCCCACCATTTCCCCAGTTCCTGTCTCATAAGTTTCTCCAGTTTTTTTATTTTGTCCTTTAAATCGTTCGTAGTGTTACTTGGAGCCAAATTGCTCGTATTCCTAGGGGTTTCAGCTGAGGGTTTGTTACTGAACATTTCAGCTGTTGCCGCCTCCCGGTCTCACAGCGTGTCGGCTGATATTGCGGTCAAATATTGATTTAATCCATTTGAAAGTGAAGGAGTCTTTTCCAATCAGTGTGGCTACTTCTCCCTTTCAAGCACACCTCTCTACCCCACTATTGCACACCCGTTCTACCTTATACTTTGTCGACGTCTTTCGCGTTGTCCGACTCGAGATCCGCCGCCTCCAATGAGGTGTTATGTTCCATATAGGTACCCTAATATAGGCCCTGGTAACATCATACCCCTTCACCTACATTACCTCCCATACACTACACTGTAACAGGCCTTTTAGGAATGAACCTTTACCTAGTTCTAGTCCTGGGTGCAGAAGGAGGGTTTCTCCTAAACAATAGAGTCATATAACTCCATCAATAGACTCACACATTATGAATGAATATTCATAAGGGTTCTTAGAAAACAGGCTGGGGCTACACCACCTTCCTCCCCATACCCACGTAGACGGTTCATCCCATACGCCATCCTCACATCCAACAATGGCTAATACAAGCAACAAGGGACAAAGGAACCCTAGATACTTTCTGTATAAATACAGCACATCTTGCTAGTGTTAGTTAGATGGAACCGAGACTTCCAGGCTGACACACTGACCAGAGACGCTGAGACTCCTGCATGCAGACGTTCCAGCTGACAGTGGTCTGAACATCCCTCACGGGGTGTCCAACTCGAGACCAAGAAGGACTCCTACATTCTCGCTTCAGGTAATGGGGTTTGACTAAATCTTAGAGGGATTCTTGGCTTCACACCTACTCACATGCTAGGTACACTTAGGTACATCTAGATAGGCATCGTAGGAGTACGCGCTTTCTTTTATCAATGCATTTTATATTCATGTATTTATTCATGCATAGTGCAAGATGATAGAACTGTACTATCCATTTATATTCACTGTACTGCTAATCATATATCTCTGCTACTGTCTAATGGTTGTTGCAGCTCATATATTCTACACAAGAATAACGACTATTCAATAAAACCTTATTGAAGCGCCCAGGCTGTTTATTCTGTGTATCTCTGAGACAAGATAAGTAAGCACGAGTGACTGAGTGAAAAGTAGTACATTGTTTCCACGATCCTGAGGGATCAGGGTTGTTATGTTCTAAGGTTGCCAAAAAATATTCTCTCCCCGATAAGAGGAGACACTAGTGGCACTGTGAGCTAGCTAATGCAAACAGGCTAACATTTCAGGTGGGGGTGTTCAGAGTCAGTCTGCCACCAAGCCCACAGTTTATGTTATCCGAACGCGCAGGTCCTGTATGGGTAATATAGAAACTACACGACATGGCGCCCAACGCTGGCTGGGTACTTATTTAACAGTAGAATTTGAGTAGTTCAGTTGTGCTGATTCTCAGAGAACCCTACTCACAAAACGCCAGAGACGTCTGGAGTGGGTGGGCACAAAATCCGCCACAGCTGAGTAGGTAAAAAAAATCCTATTTATTGGCTGTTGGTTAATCAAGCTTGAAGGACATTTTGTTCCTAAAATTGTGCATAACACCGTATCTTATTTCCCTTGAACAAATTTCTCCTTTTCAAAATGACTGAGGACACAACCAACCCAGATAATCCGGTGGTGGCTAGACGCCTCTCAGTAGGAGATGAAGAGGTGGATGGAATTCTCATTGCACCTAAATTCAGACGTACTATCACCCTGAAACTACTAGAATATGGTTTAACACCTAGGGGTGGCATAGTAGCCTTTGTAATAGAGGCACACAAATCAAATAAAACAGAGGTATTCTATTCATGGGTTACATTCCCAGAAGCAGATGCAAGAACACAGACATTTCACTACTACGTAGAAGGAGATGCACCACAGGAATATGGTCCTTGCGAGGACATAGAAGTTCCACTCACGTACCAGGAACACCTATACTGGTTTAAAGGCACCCTACCCCATATAAGAAATGGAGTAAGATTGGGCCCGCTCGGAGGAGACGGGGCAACATGGCCAATATTAGCGGCCTACACACCACATCCTGACATTGACACAATGCCACAGGCAGACTTACTCTTACAACAAAAGGATTTAATCAAAATCTACAGAAACGTAACACAATTCATCATGAGGACTTTCACAGTCCAACCAACAACAGTTGCAACAAATGGAACTCAATATCAGAGAACAGCAACTAAAGTCACACCACAAACATTACACGCAGTAATGGGCAAGATGCCCACGAAACGTGAACAAATGCCATTCTGGGTAGCTCAGAAAATAACTCAGCTCAAGGCAGTATTCCCGAATACTACCCCGTTTGAAAAACACAGAATGCTAACAATCTGCTTGCCCATGGGGATAACACCACAAGTAGAGGACTGCACCTCTTGGGGTACAGTCTTTGCTGCCATATATACCTGGACACATGGTATTCCTTCATTAGCAGTAGTACCAGATGTATTGAGACAAATTTAAAATGAGTACGGAGCAGAACCTTCCCTGAACTTAGGGATGAAGTTACTAAATAACTATGACCAGGTATCAGCCATAATACTCGCTAATATTAAAGGGGAAGCGTCTTCAGTGGCAATCCGCTAACGCCTAAGGGAGTTCAGTCCGTTGGATCAACAACACGAACTGCCCAAAATAATTGAAACTGCATATGCAGAATTAGGCAGGCACAGTTTGGGTGGGAAAGCATTAAAACCACAACTGATGGGCAGTCCTGAAAAGGACACTACCAAGCAGACACCTGCTTCTTCTAAAAAGAAGTGGGATAATAACTTTAAAGGAAACAGATCCCAATCACGAGGCAGATCTCCTCCACAGGAGCCCTCTGAGAAGAGGTACAATCTCAGGAATAGGGATAATATTAGGAAACATGACAGGTATCAGGATACTGATACACGTTCCTCTCGTTCCTTTCAGGGCTCGACGAAAAACTCCGAGAGAGAAGGACGGTCAGAACACAAAGAGGAGCGTACAAAGTCCAGAAACAAGCAGCACGCTCAAGACTATACTTCCAAAAAAGAAGAAAAGCCAAAATCAAAACCTCAGTTTAAGAAGAAGAAAGTTGCAGGCATAAAGATCAGACATGCCAAGTATTCTGAGGATGCTTCTTCTGAACGGGGAATGGGCTCTGACGATGCTAGACAGTGCGGCAGAAGTAATAATAGCTCGCCAGAACCTGATGGAATTTCTGGTGACAGTGGACTTGAATGATTACATCACGGTGGAAACACCAGACAGAAGGGTGAGCGTCCCACATAAGTTACACTAAATAACACTGCAAATGGAGGGGAACAAGCCCAGGAAAGTTAAAGGTCTCTTTTGGGAAAATCTGTCATCTGGTTATGACATCCTATTAGCAGAACAAGATTGGCCTCCAGCAATCGTTATGGTGTTCCCTATGGGAGAAACAGTAATTTTTCCAGCATTCTCTGACCTCGTTCCTGTACATCTTAAACATGCATATGCACAGGAGTGGGCAGTTGCCCTAGCTCCAGAACTATACAAAAATCATGCCGGTTGGGATGAGGATTCAACCCACCACATGATCCCGTTAAAAGTTTCACCAAATGCTCAGGGGCAATACCCAATAAAGCAAGAAGCTAAAAAACATGTCAGGGAGATCTTAGATCAACTTGAATACCAAGGGGTGATTGAAACATGCACCTCACCAATGAACAACCCTTTGTTTCCAGTATCAAAACGGGACAACTCATATCGTCTAGTTTTAGATTACAGACATTTAAACTCATGCACAAAGACATTCGCTGTCCAAACGCATGCAATGCCGCATTAATGAATAACACTGTGCGGAAAAAGTACAAAACCACACTTAATATTTCAAATGGATTTTTCTGCCAAAATATATCACCTGAAAGCAGGTATTTGACCGCATTCTCAGCGTTGGGGTCCCAGCGGCAATTTTGTTGTCTCCCCCAGGGGTATAAGAACAGCCCGGGGGTATTCTCAGCAAGAGTAACAGAGTGACTCCAAAATTTTGATGAAGAAGCATTGTCCTTTGTGGATGTTATTTATCTGACGGACGATGACTTAAAAAAGCACTTGACCAGGGTGAGCACCATTATTATGGGATTCGCCTCTGAGGGCTACAAATGTAATTTTAAGGAATCAAAAATAGCCCACCTCAATGTCCTATTTTTAGGATATGAGCTTTCAAGTGAAGGGAAAAGCCTGGCAGCTAACTTTTTAGAAAAGTGTGCGCTGCTTCAACCACCAAAATCATTAAAAAATCTAAAATCAATACTGGGATTCCTAAATTTCGGCAGAACATACATTTTAGATTACGCAGAAAGGGTAAAACCTTTCTATGACTTAATCAAACCTGATTTTTTCAGTCAGACACTGGATACAGGGACACACAAACATCCTACATTCACTACAAGAAGACATGATAGCTTCCAAACACTTACAGACACGCGTAAACATACACAACTTAGTGATCCGAATAATAGCGGATCAATGCGGCTACACTTACTTAACCTTCAATGAAGGCGAAACCATACCAATCGCTTACAAATCACACCTGTACACAAGCGCAGAAATGCGTTTCACTTCAACAGAAAAAATCCTGACAGCAGTTCAGACCGCTGTAGCAAGAGAAAGAGCACTGGCTCAGGGGAAATGCGTAATTGTCGTAACCCCGGTACCAGCTTTAGAAGCTGTTGTAAAGGCAAGCATTCCAAACGCAAAAACCTTACATCCAATGGGCTAATTCTCTTACTGCAATGGACGTTGAATACAGATTTGATCCAAATCTAAAAACACAAGGATTTCTGCAATACGAACAAGAATATCCTCAACCAAATGAAATATTGCCTCTCGATCAGTATGAATATATTATTTACACTGACGGATCTGCTCAACCGGCCATAGGGAGTAAGCAACAATACAACGCGGTATGTGCTATCGTTAAAGGTCGCATGCGGGATGGAAAGTTCCATCCGAGTTGCACCAAAACGCAATCTCTAGGAGACTGCACGGCTCCGTTGGCAGAGTTAAAAGCACTGATACTGGCACTTGTAAATACGGATCATGAATTCCCCACACTAATTGTGTGTGATTCCTTTACTGTGTATAGTCATACAATGAATATTTATATCATTGGAAACGGAACGGGTTTAAGGATACAAAAGGTTGCACAATTAAGCATAAAATGCTATGGGAACAGGTAGTTGAGTTAAAGAACGAACTACCAAGGTCTCACGTGATCCATATACTGAGTCATCAGCGTGATGGCGTTCACGTTGAAGGGAATTCATTGGCTGATGAAGCCGCAAAGGGGGATGTACGTACGGCTTCCGTAGCTGCAATCACTCGTTCAAAAACAAGGAAAGACGGTGAGATTATGGCGGCTGTTAATGCTTCAAGCAAAAACAGCGGTGCAGTACCAAAGAGATTTCCACTCAAGTACTCCTACAACTTAGATGCGAACAACATTGCATATGCTCAGATTCCTGGAGTGGGGGACAGAGTAATACCAAATATGGATCGTAGGCAATGTTTAATTCTAGCAGTACACGAGGGTTTGGGCTCTGCACATAGAGGCGTTACGGCAACTATTTCATTGCTGAAACAGCGCTATTGGTGGCCAGGTCTAACAAAACAAACTAAAGACTATGTCTTGAAATGTGACATCTGCCAACAGATGAAAGGCTCCACCAGAACACGCCCGGCGCAGACACCATTACTAATGTCTGACAAACCTCTCGCATGTGTGTATCTGGACCACTGCGGCCCCTTACAATCTGATGGGGCTTACAAGTATATCATGGTTGCAGTGGATTCCTGCTCATTCCTATGGGTATGGCCTCAGCGCTCGGATGACGTTCGAACTGTTATCAAAGATTTGCGAGTCTTTATGGGGACATACGCAGTTGGCACGTTACATTCTGACCGTGGCCCGGCGTTTAGCTCTCAGGCTTACAAAGAGGCCATGGAAAGTATGGGCGTTGCACTGCGGTACTCCTCTCCATACCATCCTGAGGGAAATTCGGTAGTGGAGAGGAAAAACCGGGACTTAAAGCAATCTTTAACAGCTAGGGCAGTGGTTCCCAAACTTTTTTGACCCGCGGCTCCCTTGACCAATTGGCCTCCAGGCGCGGCTCCCCATTACATTACTTTTTTTTGGCGGAGGGCTGTAAGCCTGGTCTCTGTAGTCCTTCCATTTTAATCCCAGCCAAAACCAGCCAGGGACACCGGGGTGCCGCAGCGCACAGTTTAGGAACCACTGCTGTACATGTTCCTCCACCATTTCAGATGAACATGTCCACTGGTTCCACTTTCCCTAGTCTTCCTATGCCTTTTTTGTCTCTTTTTATTCCCACTCATATCAACCCTCTACCTCTTACAGTTCCTCAAAAGGCTCTACTATTTAGCATTTATGTACTCACTGAACTGTAAACTCTCATTTTCACTTTTGCTTTAGTAACCCCTACAGTTCTTTGACTCATCTTCTTCAATTCTTAGGAACAATAGTCTTTAAGTGATAACCCTGTACCTCACCAACATCTACATTAAAAATCATGTCGCTAAAGAATGCATTTCCCTGGTAAACTGTGATTCTCTCACTTTGGTGAAGGGGGGTTGAAAGGGAAATCCAAGGTTCTCATTGTGTGTTGCGCTGTGTATTGGGCCTCAGGAGGAAGATGAACTAGTTTATCCAACCTTGGGGTCTGCAAAGAATACTGAAGGAGTGGTATGACTGAAGTGTGTACTTAAGCTGGCCTTATCTTAAGGCTGTTTAATCCTTGGACTGGAAGACAAATGCTGTGGCCTCTAAGTTGTCCTTAAAAAGACAGTTTGGTCAGGGAATGGATTGACCATGGAGCCTCCATGGAAGTGTTAATAATCTGAAGCCATTTTGTTTTACAAATAGAGAACAGGGCTGTAGTATTTATACTTACTGATGAGGGTGAACTAATTCTGGGTATGCTTGATGGACTTGTGAAGGTTGGCTCAACAGCAGAATTAAACTGACTGCTTCAGAGCTGGTAGAAAGAAGGTAATGCAATCCGTGACTTGACCTCAAACCTAAGGACTCTAGGTAGAACAAAGAAGCATATGAAGTTGATTCCTCAGGAATCATTCATTCAAAACATTTCCTTTTTTGTTCTAAAAAAGTGCCAAGGAAAATAATGTTTCTATAATTTAAAGCTTAACATCAGACTCACTCTGAAACAATCTTAGCCTAAACGTTATACAACATAGAACCCATTTGTAAAAAATTGTATGTTTGTATTTATCTTCAAACAGACAAAAACTCCCTAATAAAACAATCAGAAAAAACTGCACAGGGCGCAATGCACTGTCAATACTGACCAGACACGTGGAACACAGTATGTAATGTGATCTTATTTTGTATACATCTTGTGAACCACTCGAGTAAGGAGGACACTTGGTCAATAAGTAACCTATCAAAATATAACTTTGTACGCATCTTCATAGATATATTTTCAACCAATGTAAAGAAAAATCGGGTGTCATTAGGGTAAAAATGCCATCCGTACCAGTAATACGGGAGGAACATACATTGGGAAACAACTGATTGGTTCATGTATCAAAAGAAATCTGGCATGTAGGCTAACAACTAAAAGCTTGTCATCTCTGTTCTTTGTTTTATTTGGAATAAGAGATCTGGATTTTTAAAATGAATTATAGTCATGTACTTATCGTGTGTGAAAACAGTGTACTGCAAATGGGTGTGCCGCTTATTCACATGGGTAAAGTTTCATTCCAGGCTCGTGTACAGGGGTGAGTTGCTCTTTCCGGAGAAATGTCGGGGTTTTTTCTTTTAAAAACAAGAGAGCCAGCTTTGAGATACCATGTCAGCTATATCTCCTGGCTGATCCTGGACCTCACTGGATGACCCCTGCAGAAAGGACAAACTCCATGCTGTGATAACTGCCCACTTTTCTTAGATTCTCAGTTCCTGCAAAATATTTCTCCTCCAAACCAGTTTCCTGCAAGCAAGAATTGACACGGAAAGTCAAGCTGGAAAAAATATTTAAAAATACATATGTTTACACTTCAAAGACTATCCCTTTACCCTGTTCTGCATCAGCTAAACATTACCAATTTCTCTTGCAGGGGTCACCGCAGGCTTTAAAATGAACTCTCGAAATACCCACTTCGTTGTACTCTACTCCGGGAATCAAAACATCTGCTCACTTTTGTTAAGCTAAATATCTGTAACAACTGCTCGCACTTGCCCTCCTATGAATTTAAATGAACCACAGCTCTTTAAATGTCAGGAGTTCCTCTTCCTCTCTGCCCCTTTTGGTTGCTGTTGTTGAAAGCTCCACGGTCACTTGTAACGCTGGCTCTGCGTCACTCCAGAGGTCCAGGCGCTGCACAGATCGATGCTGTCACAGAAATAAAAGGATACATCTTCCAGATCTAAATCTGTATTTGTAAAGCGCGAACTACTCACCCTTACGGGTCTCAAGGCACTGGGGGCCGTCGTGGAAATTAAGTGAGCTATTGCCCAGAGTCACATGGTGCTGATATGAGCTGCCGCCAGAGCCGGGGATCGAACCGTGAACCCTGTGCTCCGAAGTCAGCTGCCCTGGCCGCTGCACCACACCTCTCCACATCCGGATCCTGAAGTCATCCGAAATAGTGCAAGAACCGTACACTTTGCATGTAAACATGAATGACAATGGTCCCTCTGCAAGCCCATGGGTGTTTACAACTTGCGTGTCTTTTGAAGACACTGACCAGTATGTTTTGTTTTCGTCATTATGGGGATTTGACCATTTGCCATTCCAGTGCTTGCGGTGGAATCTGCAATTACAGCCAGTGAGAACATTGCCTTTACGGCTAACTCAGCAAGAAGATGCTGTAGTTAGCCTGCTATCCGATCCATGTGCGGCTGGCAATTTATTCCGGGGCTATGGGTGTTTTTATTCTGGTGCGGCCTGGTGTGGTATGTGTCAGAGTGGGTAATATATTTTTTCAAACCACTTGCAGGCTTTAGCAGAAGAGAAGATTGCCTGCTTTAATGTCTCCTGCTCTCCGGTGCGACGTCAAAAGGCAGCAAGTGCACCACCTAGTGGTCACCAGACACAACGCACTGGGCCTGCACTCCAGAGCCCGGTGTAATTCATGATGCACTCTGCTCAGCAACTGTGACCGTGGCACCCCTGGATGGTTTTTGCGGCGCACCAGGGTGCCGCGGCGCACAGTTTGGGAACTACTGAGCTAGGGTATTAGGCAAGGGCGGTAGTTGGGTCAATCACCTTTATGGGGTACAAAGAGCACTCAATAACCAGCCAAGACATTCTCTAGGGGGTGTCACTCCATATGAGGTCCTATTTGGGACAAGAATGTGGGTACCTGATCTTGATTGTGAAGGCACAGTGGCAGAGGAAAAACCATTTGATAGCCATGATCGTTTGGCTGTTTTACAGGATCTCAATGAATCCAGGACACAACAAAGTAACGTGCTCCAGAAACAGACCGCCACTGGGGAAGTCAACGCAGTAACGGCTAGACCTGTCTGGATCCCAAAAATCAGGGATCTGGTCAGAGAGAAAATAGCGGACAAAAAAGAATGTGGACCATTAACAGAAAGCCTGTACCTGTCCTAGCAGTTCAAGGAACAAGAACTGTACTTTTGCCGCCTCTTGACGGAAAAAAGGAGAAAAGATCTGTCTCAATCGACTTAATCAAACCACACTATGTGGCCCGTTCTGAACAGTAGGCCTCGTGGACTCCACAGTAGCAGACGCCCTCCTCTAGCTACCATCCAAGAAGTTCAAACAGAAAGACTCATCACGTTTGAAGAGCCTCCTGTGTGGAATGAAGGACTAAGCAACAATGCTATGGAACTCGTTCCCCTTGAACCCGAAGTTCAACTTCAAAATCAAACTCAAAACAACACACAAGTTGCAATTAGACCAAATACAGACGTCTACGTCAACATGCCTTGACGAGAGCAAAATGAGATTTCAACAAATCCCGATGCAATTCCTACAATTGATCGAACTGCTTCTGGCTACTTCATGAACTTTGATACGTTTTCCTTGGATCCAAGTGAACCGGAAATGACGCCAGCCCAAAATTCACGCAAGCAGCAAGTTAAAGACTTTCTAAACTTTCTTAAAAATACTTACCAGGTATCGCCTTGGTTAGAACTCTGGGTAATTACTGGGATTCTAATTTTTCTTTTCTGGCTAGGCTTAGTTATAACTTTTAGCATGCTCATTAATGGACGATACCTACAACAAAGCTCTACAGCCCAAAAAGTTAATTTGATTTAAAACCACATCAATCTTCACATCGTGAACAAAGAGACTTGTCAACAGTGAACATCACAGCAGTTCTTATACCGGATGGTATAGTCTGGGACAAAGTTGATTTTGACATATTCGGTCAGACTGAACTTTTAAAACTTTCACATGTATTTAAAATTTCATTAAGTGATATCATTACCTCCAGTACATTTTCTGATGATTGGGACTCTAAAACTGTTAATAACATGTTGTCTGATTTAGAAAAAACTGCTGCATTTCCGAACATTGAAATGTTAGAAGGTAATTCAGACTATGACACTTTGTACTGTTACCAACATTATGGTCATCATTTCCTACACAAATCTATTTCGCCTAGAAATGTTTTTGAGTACCACCAGTGGGAACATTGCCATACACCACCTAAAAGTCGTTGGCAAACATTTGCACAAAAATTTTCATATTTTTCAGGTTTTAACACCACTGACCAGACCTCATATTATTATAAGGTTACACCGACATCGGCACTGAAAATTATGTTGACAAACACCAAACAGATATACTCTGCTTCCTTTATTGCCCAATTGTCTGAACAAAGTTTTGACCTATGGAAGGACACAATAGACTTAAAATCAATCTGGCGTTCAAGGGACTGGCAAGTCCAGCGAACAGAAGCGCTATTTAGAGCATGCCTCATTCCACAGCAGATGATATTTCTAAGTGACACTGTGCAACAGACATCCTGTCTTGGACTAGCCAAGAACAAGGACCTGAACACACCTCGATTTCCAACACCATCTCAGATAGAGGGGTGGCAAAATTCGACTTCAAAAGAAGGGGCAACAAAGATGACATTTTACAGTACAATAGAACAGACCCTGATTGGAAAAAATGGGTGGTTTGGCCCTTAGACACAAACACATGTCAGAAAAGATTCTGGGGTATAACCGAAGGGTTCACTATTCACAGGCTAGATCCCCGTTATGTACAGAGAGAACGTGGGTCCCGTGCTCACTACCCCACTGGATTCAAGCTAGCCTGGCTGAAGAAGGGTGATGCCCTGAAACCGGTCCCAGGATGCTTGTTTCCGGTCCAGGGAGGACCTGGCTTGGCAGTTCGGGCTGGACTGTTCCCACAAGGAACAGGGTCAAGACTGATTTGCATATGGCTGGGTCCAAACTGGGGTGGTGTGGTGAGCAAAAGAATGATGGATTTAACCCAGATCCTTGTGACTGGGGGTGAATGTTTGCATTGTCCAGCATTCCGTCCATCAATTGTTTCTTTTGCATCCAGGGGTAGTGACATCCTACAGTGCTGGGAAGTTGTGCCTTGATTGGCTAGAAACCTCAACACTCACAGAAGTGAAACAACACTTAGCCTTACTCTCACAAGACATGGATCTTAGGGATTTTTTACTAGGTCCCTGGAAACCTCGTCAGAAACGTTTCATATATGCTGGCATTTATGCTGCCTATAATGAAAACTGGAAAATATCCCAACAAGAGGACGCAGAGAGAATACGGGAAATAGACCGTATTAACTTGGAGAAATCTCTAGCAGTGGTAGACAACGGGTTAACAACTTTGACCTCCAGGATATATTCCTTAGGCAACATTGTATCTTCTGCGATAGAGATACTGGAACAAGATTTAGCCATTTTACAACACGGGCAATCTCAGTTACGTTTTGTTATGTTATTGAGTTGGACGCTGCAATCTTTGCGTGCAGGCTATTTGCCTTGGCGTTATATCAACAGTACGTCTCTGTTTTCTGAATATAATCTAACAGATAAACAGATGGAAATGGCACAAAGGGAAGCAAAATATACAATGCTGCATATTGAAAAACTGGACAGGTTACCATTCACGGTAGCGGAATCTCCGACTACGGAATGGCTTATCCATGGCCACATCACTCTACCGGTCACTACTTTTCAGTTTCAATATTGCCTTGAGCAAAGGCAGGCGGGCAAATATGAAAAGACGGGTAAGGAATACATTAAGGAATCAGGAAGTGTTTCTAAGTGGTACAAACTGCAAGAACGCCCTAAGCGGTTCTCTCATGTGCCAGGACATTTCATTGCACGGAGCTTGTAATGGGTCGGTAGCAAACTTGTCCTACCACATGAAAGAGACTCCAGCTGCCGTGATTAAACTGGTATTTGAGCTGCTCTCGAAATGGAGTTACTTGATGCTGAACAATCAAGGTTGCTGTGGGATGATTCCGGGCATTGCCTATCTGGTGTTACACAAAAAGGGGCCACGGGTCCGAAACAAGGAGAGGATATTAAACTGTCTGGACGTGCTCTGCTATACAAAAACTAGGGGTTTCCCTTTTCAGGACGGTTCCCCTCACACACCAGAGGTGTCATGCTTCATCATAGGGGCGCCTCCTCACATGATAGACCTAGTCTTCACGTGGGCTACAACCCCCTCTCTACAAGGGAGGAGCTCAGGGATGTTTTTATTGAGTAAGGCTGGGTGTACTAAACCCCTATGTGGTGTTGGTGTGGAAAAAAATAAATGGAGTGCAGTGCTGTGATGTGAAAGTTAAAACTAGCTAGCGGGTTAGCTATAAGTAACTTTATTCTGCTACCCGATGCCAGGATTAAAAGCAGTGAGGAACTTAAAACACAAATGCCAAAATTAAAGACAGATGTGTCATTGACCAACATGTTTCAGCCAGAGAGACCTAGGTAGTGACGCGGCCTTCTTCAGGGTCAGGTTATACGCTACTGCAATTCAATAAGTGATACTCCGTGAAAAAACATGTGAAAAAACACGTGAATAAATCAATAGTAAAATACTGAACCAGTGATATCGATTGTTCAGTATATTCTGGATACAACCTAAGATAAAAACATAAAATACGTTGTCAATGGTTGCATACATTGTGTATAAAGAGCATGGACCACACAAAGTTTATGATACTCCACCGCAATATTTAGCACACAAACGTATTAAATCAAAGTGTAGAGGACGTGTGACTCACCACTGTCGGTTGCTGAGTTCACTCCGTCTGTCCCGGCATATTAGCCATACGGTACGTGCACCATAACCTGCCAAGGAAGGGTATATGGTATTAAAAACAAGAAATCCCAAGAAAGGGATTCAAAAGATAGAGCAAGAAAAGCGACTCAAAGTAGAGAATAGCCAGTCATCTATGATAGGCTAAACAAGTATGTCAGTTCTTTGGGCAGAGGGCTAATAGTAATTGAGATATATGCCCCAATGAGAGTGAAGGTTGAGAACAAAGGCAGGGAACAACAACGTACAAGATTCCGCTTAGTAGCTGTCCACAGACAGAAAGTGAAATAAATTAAAATGCAGACCCTGAAAAGGGACAACCCAATGTAATTCTCCGCGTGAGCAAGAGAAATCTAAGCATAAGGAGCCAAGGAATGTGACACAGGAAATACTACCGCATCATGCACTGGCAAAGAAAACTTGATGTGAAGACACAATCCGCGTAAAAAAGAAATAGATGCCCCTTACGCATGACGCGGTGTGGCGAGGACGCTATCAGGAACCGTAGAATATGTGGAGCCTCCAATTGCTGTCTAAAGCGAATTGCACACTAAAAAGAGGGAACAATGGCGCTAAAGGAAGAGTTACGAGGGCAAAACACGCAAAACGTGCTCGCACTTCCTAAGTGCTCAAAGTATGTTCGTGGGAGCCCTAACCACAATGGTTGCAAGGGTGGGCTCATGACAAATGGAGTATAAGCCAGCCAAAGAGTTAACAAAATCGTGGAGACAAGCTCGCTGATTGAGGCAAGGGGCCAGAACTGCTAAAAGCATAACTGGTACTGGGGGAGCATCTATGTCAATCGCATAATGCAAAATGGTAGTCGCGAGGGCGCACAAGACCGATGAGGGACCGCAAGGTAATGGGAAGACTCCGGAGAACCGGAGAACGTCGTGCGTAGGAGCACGAACCAAATGTTCGTAATGCGTGCAGCGCTCACGCTAAAAGGTGCTTACAGCATGCTGGGGTAGCACTTACCACAAAAGTTGTGGCTGAAGACCAAAAAAGGTACGGCACACATCCAGGGGTACAGGAAACAGCCGAGCCGGGCCCGCGGCGTATTTAAATAGACGAGATGCGCTGCAGCGGGCTGCTGTGTCGTCATCTCGGGGGAACTCAGCGCTCATGGGTAATGTAGTTTCTCCGCCGAAAAAAACAAAAGTGAAGGGAAAAACGGGCCAGTGACTGAGTGATGCTCATAGAAAGCGAGCATATAGCAAAGACATACTACTCCTGAGATCATAAAGTAAAATCCACGACGGAAAACCGGAAAAGTAAATGGTTCATCAACCAGAAAACACAGACATATTTGGAAATGCGGACCAATTGCTTAATAATACTCATAAGATGAAAACATAAGACAAACAGGGGCGCAGTACTCCTAAAAAAATACAGTGAAAGTGGAAAATAGATAAAGGAAACCGGGGAGGTAGGGATAAAAATACAAGTCACACTTAAAGGAAGTGTGTATTTGAAAATGGGAAGGAGCCCACCTGAGGCTCCGGGACATGGAATTATGCTCATAGAAGGTGAGCCTATGGCAAAAACATACTACTCCTAAGAGAATAGAGTAAAATACACGAAAGAGATAAATGAATCATCAACCGGTAAACAAAGACATGTTTGAAAATGCGGACCGGTTGCTTAGTGATACTCATGAGATGCAAACATAACAGAGGCGCAGTACTCATGAAGGAATACAGTAAAAGTGGAAATAAGACGAAGAAAACCGGAGAGGAAGAGATAAAAATGCAAGGCACTTAAAAGGAAGTGTGTGCTTGAAGATGGGAAGGTGCCCACCTGAGGCTCTGAGGCATGGGAGGCATAACAACCACTACTGAAGGTAGATGGTCCATTATAAAAAGGGGGGGCCACAATGTGGCCAAAAAGCCAAAGTGGAGTGAGCATTGAAAAAAAGAAGGTAAAAAAGGGCTAACTATCAGTTAGGGAGAAAAAGCCTCTAATTAAAAATTAGTAGAGCCAGAGTAGCTGCGCTGCTGTGTGAGAGAAAGTTCAAGAGAGTGACAGCCACGGAATCTCGTCGTTGAGGCCCGTTGCCGACGTCCCCAACCTATAAACCCATCTTTGCTCAAGTCGGAGAAGTTTCATCGTAAGATTCGGAGTATTCGCATTAAAGTTTGGTTTGTCAAGGACCGTCCAACTCAATGAATCCTGTCCATGGTTCTTATCAAAGAAGTGTTTAGTCATTTTAGTGATTTGTTTGGCACATCTTATCGTACTTTTATGTTCTTGAATTCTGATACGCACTTTCCTGGTGGTCATACCTATGTATCTCAAGCCACATGGGCAAGTGATAAGGTAAACCACCCGCTCACTATTACAGTTGGTATGTTGTTTCAACACCCATGGTCTAGAGGTGCCTATGTCTATGTCCTTGGTAATTTTAGTTTGGGCACTAGGGGCCTGATTCACAGAACTAACTTATGTCAAAAACGTAAAGTTAGTACTTTTTGGTATTCACAGAATACACTTACTCATTTTGGTATTCACAGAATGAACTTACTCATTTCGGTATTCACAGAAGTTAGTAGTCCTAACTTTAGGACTCCTAAATGCCTTCTGTGAATACCGAAAGTCTGAAAGTTAGGATTTTTCTCAGTTTAGGAGTAGTAAAGTTAGGCTTTACTACTCCTAAACTGAGAAAATCCTAACTTAAGACTTTCGGTATTCACAGAAGGCATTTAGGAGTCCTAAAGTTAGGACTACTAACTTCTGTGAATATCGAAATGAGTAAGTTCATTCTGTGAATACCAAAATGAGTAAGTGTATTCTGTGAATACCAAAAAGTACTAACTTTACGTTTTTGACGTAAGTTAGTTCTGTGAATCAGGCCCAAACTGTGCAAGAGCCACACGGATAATGTCCCTGGACAGGTGGTAAATTCCAGAGTGTATTAGGTCTTATTGCTTCAGGAGGGGTTGGTCTAGTGTGGATTAACCTATCTTTCAAATTACGTCCTCTCTTAAATGCAAAAAGTGGTTTCTCTAAAGTAAGTGCACCTTTGTTCAGAATATCCCAATTTGTTAATATTGATTTCTTGACCACATTGGACATGGAACTAAAGGTGTTAACGAAAACCAATTTGGAAGATGCGGATTTGGCAAGATGTGGTTCCAGAAGGGCCTCGCGGTTGGTGTTGAGGGCTCTCTTGGCTGATTTTTTTACCAACTTCACAGGATAGTGCCTGTCAAGTAAATTGCTTCTCAGTTTTGCAGCATGCATTTTGTAGTTCTCAGATGTAGAACAATTGCGACGGAGTCGCAGGAACTGTCCGTATGGTAAGGTTTCCCGCAAAGATTTGGGATGATGACTCTCGTATTGGAGAAGTGCATTTCGGGCCATGGGTTTTTGAAAAAGTTCTGTTTCGAGAACCCCCTCTGATGGATAAATTTCGAGATCAAGGAAAGCCAATTTCTCCTTACTGTATTCACAGGTAAATCGGAGATGTGCGTTTTGGTTGTTGAGCCAGTTATGGAAAGCGTTGATAGTTTCTTCATCTCCTCGCCAGATGACCAGAATATCATCTATGTACCTCCTCCACAGCAGTATTTGCGCACAGAAAGGGTTCTGTCCGTCCAGGACAACACCTTCTACGAACTTATGCATATAGAGGTTCGCTAAGCTCGGAGCGAAGGTGCTGCCCATGGAAGTTCCAGAGATCTGTAGGTATAGCTGAGACTCAAACTGGAAAAAATTCTCCTTCATAGCTAGTGTGCACACTTCATTATAAAGGAAATAGGTGTCATTGTGTCAAGTGGATGGTCTCGCAATAGGGTTTCAATTGTCTGTAGAGTCTGATCCTGAGGTATACATGTATACAGGGACTCCACATCAAACGAGACTAAATAATCAGTTTCTGTATTAAACGCCATGTTATCCAATAGGTGGAGTACATCAGTCGTATCTTTCAAGTACGTAGGCATTTGGCTGACCAGAGGGCGAAGAAAGAAGTCAACAAATTGAGACAACGGCTCTAAGATTGAACCAATCCCGGAGATGATGGGTCTACCCGGGGGAGGCCTCTGCGGCTTATGAATTTTAGGTAGGACATAGAAATAGGGTACCGTCAGTGTCTTAGCGCAGAGAAATTCAGCCTCCCCTCGTGTTATCCACTCGTTGTCAAGTGCTTCTGTAGTTAGAAAGGAAATAGTTTCCATAATCCTTTCTGTGGGATCAAGATCCAATCGTCGATATGAAGAAACATCACTGAGCTGTCTCAGGCATTCGGTTCTATAGGTGTCAGTATCTAACAGGACAGTGGCTCCCCCCTTGTCCGCAGCTTTAATTGTGATGGTTGCATCCTTGGTTAGGGAATGAAGCGCTGCCATTTCTTTTGAAGAAAAGTTGTTATAGGTCCTAGGTGGGGTGGCCAGACCCGTCGTGAGGTCTTTGAGAACAGCCTTCTCAAATGTTGCTACCTCAGATGGCACCATGCCGATAGAAGGATTAAATTTCGACTTTGGTCGTAAGTTCGTATTGGTTGGCTGTGAACTGTCTGTCTGCGGATCTTTGTCTGCAAATAAAAAGTGAAGCCTCACTTTCCTGAAGAACTGGTGAGTCTCTTGATGGATTAGAAACGGATCACCTTTGTTTGTCGGTACAAAACCCAAGCCCCGATTGAGTACTACAATTTCTTCTGGTGTGAGTACTCGCTTGCTAAGGTTGACAATCAAACTGGATCCCTGCTTGGGCCTGTTTGTTGATTGTTCTTGGTCATGCTCCTCGTGTTCCGTTGTTCGATTGGGGAGCTCCAATGTACCTGTTGTTGGGGGCGCCGACGGCCACTTGATCGGCCTCGGCCTGACCCTAAAAAAGGCTGGTTGTATCCTGCTTGAGGATGCTGCTGGAAATTCATCAGCGGACCTGGTGGACCTTGTCCATGAAAAGGGAAGGTGGGATAACTCCAGGGATTTGGAGGCCACCATTGGTTATTCGGTGTTCCACCACGGGGCCCATGCCAGGTTCTCTGATTACGCTGTTGAAAACTTTGATCAGTATTCCCTTGATTAGAGTCCGAGTCGCTGGAGGAGTCCTCTCTTTCAGAAGAGGAGTAGTTGGATCCATATCGTCTGCCAGACCTAAGGAATACGGGGGGTTGAAAGGAGCTATCAGTGTAAGGATACACTTTTTCCATCACAAATTTCGTTAAGTCCTTCTTAAATTTCGTGATCTTATTTGTCAGGAGTGTTTCTTTATATTCTTTGGTTGTTTTATTGTTTTCATCCATAGTCTTTTTATAGACTGTCGCCCCAATTATGACTTTCATCTCAGCCTCCAGTGTCTGGATTTGTACCAAAACTTTCTCTGCTTCCTTTTTAGCCGTACTGATAATCAAGATGAGCCAGTCCCTCGTACACCGCCATCCGATGAGGGACCAGTCTTTCAAGAAGGAGGGATTGTCTAGGAATAGTCTTGGAATGTTTGTTACTATGAGTCCGGTAGGGGCACAATTGCCACGAAGATATTCAGTCATAATGGACCCATGTGTTGTTGTCCTGATATAGAGGCGTTTAAGATTTGTCAATTTCTGCCACTCATCTGAAGTAGACGTGGTCTGAGTGAGTTGTGTATCAAAGATACTCGGTGTAGTAAGTATCTCAGATAATACGTCATCATCATAGGTAAGTCCTGTGCGTTCAGCCATTATGGAGAGTCGCTAAGTGTAAAATGTTAGAAAGAAGGAAAGAAAAAGGGAATTAGCCCGCAGCTGAGCCGCTGCGCTAAACAATGAATACACTTGGGGGCTAGAGGAGATTTAAGGACCTACGTGAACCAACTCCCCACCAAATTAATGTTACACAAAGAGGGGCCACAGGTCCGAAACAAGGAGAGGATATTAAACTGTCTGGCGTGCTCTGCTATACAAAAACTAGGGGTTTCCCTTTTCAGGACGGTTCCCCTCACACACCAGAGGTGTCATGCTTCATCATAGGGGCGCCTCCTCACCTGATAGACCTAGTCTTCACGTGGGCTACAACCCCCTCTCTACGAGGGAGGAGCTCAGGGATGTTTTTATTGAGTAAGGCTGGGTGTACTAAACCCCTATGTGGTGTTGGTGTGGAAACAAATAAATGGAGTGCAGTGCTGTGATGTGAAAGTTAAAACTAGCTAGCGGGTTAGCTATAAGTAACTTTATTCTGCTACCCGATGCCAGGATTAAAAGCAGTGAGGAACTTAAAACACAAATGCCAAAATTAAAGACAGATGTGTCATTCGACCAACATGTTTCAGCCAGAGAGACCTAGGTAGTGTCGCGGCCTTCTTCAGGGTCAGGTTATACGCTACTGCAATTCAATAAGTGATACTCTGTGAAAAAACATGTGAAAAAACACGTGAATAAATCAATAGTAAAATACTGAACCAGTGATATCGATTGTTCAGTATATTCTGGATACAACCTAAGATAAAAACATAAAATATGTTGTCAATGGTTCCTCACTGCTTTTAATCCTGGCATCGGGTAGCAGAATAAAGTTACTTATAGCTAACCCGTTAGCTAGTTTTAACTTTCACATCACAGCACTGCACTCCATTTATTTTTCTCCACACCAACACCACATAGGGGTTTAGTACACCCAGCCTTACTCAATAAAAACATCCCTGAGCTCCTCCCTCGTAGAGAGGGGGTTGTAGCCCACGTGAAGACTAGGTCTATCATGTGAGGAGGCGCCCCTATGATGAAGCATGACACCTCTGGTGTGTGAGGGGAACCGTCCTGAAAAGGGAAACCCCTAGTTTTTGTATAGCAGAGCACGTCCAGACAGTTTAATATCCTCTCCTTGTTTCGGACCCGTGGCCCCTTTTTGTGTAACATTAATTTGGTGGGGAGTTGGTTCACGTAGGTCCTTAAATCTCCTCTAGCCCCCAAGTGTATTCATTGCCTATCTGGTCACTGTGAACTCCAGGATTACTTGCTGTATGCAGGTATTGTTTCCCCCAACAAGTACAGTCAAGGAGGCACCGTTATGGCCTTCGTTGAATGTTTCCTTTATACAATTTGATACTTTGAACAGACTGAAAGCCTTGCTTTTGCAGCAACCCGTACCCTTAACCTCCGCTCAAGAGACCTTTGATCTTCAAATCGCAAGGACCTCGACCGAGATACAGGCACTTATATGTACAAACTGCCCCTTTCATTTCACAGAAATGGTTGGTCGTATCTTTAACATGTCTGATATGAGTGGTATTGTACACCTATTTAAGATCATAGGGTCAGGATTTCTAAGCACCTTTCAGACAATCCTCGGAGTTATTCCAAATTTTATACACTCCGTACTGGGAAGCGTTTTTGGAGGTCTTCCGCTAATCCTGCTTTCTATCGCAGGAATCCTGATTGTCATTTTTCTGCTCCGCAATGGACAGCCCAATTACCAACGAGATGGCAAAAGCGCTCCTGGATCACAAATACTGTGAGCGCATGGTACAGCATCTGGGCACACCTCGCCTACGGGAACTAAGTGCCTCTTGGTTCCTATCGTTTAGATCAGTCTGGATGGAGTGCATCTTACCTGTTCTTCGATGCCTGTTTTGCGGTGAAGAATGGGTGCTGGACCTCTGTCTGACACTTGCAACGGACATGCCTGCGGACTTGAATACCCGGCTGGAACCCCTGAGGGCCCATGCTCGGCAATGTCCCCAGCGTATTCCCATCTTGATGGCTTCATTCCTCAAGAATCCGCAGGTGCCTTTTACAACTGGGTTGAGCATCAGCTCCACCGCTAGCACCTCTAGCACCTCTAGCACCGAGGTATCGACTACAGCACCGGCTGCCTCTACACCAGCTATTGTTGTATTCCTCTTAGGGTGTCTGTATATAGGTTTTCCTGTATCATGTCCTTATATAGGCACAATTCGTCATGTCCTTAAATAGGCATAAAATCCCAGTCCTTATTTAGGCATTAAACCGTGCACTCCAAATACAGGCATGGTCTCAGACATCCGTCCACCCTAACGTCACAACGAGTTCTTGAAGAACAGACCCTTAGGCTTCGGGAGTTTCCCTAGCACAGGACTATTGATTTCTTCAAGGACTCATTTATTATGCATGAACCGTTATACCTTAGGGGTTCATTCATGACGTCTTCCGCTGTCCGATCCACGTCAATGCTAACATTCTAAGGTACCTCTCAGGTATAAATATACCTTCCCTAGCCCCTGTAAATCAGAGGAGACCTCGACTTCAGAGGAGCCCGTTTCCTGGCCTGACGCACTGAGAAGACGCTGTCATCCCTGCATGCAGAGAATCCAGCTTCCAGTGATCTGACTTCCCTTGCGGGGTGTTGGAGTTCGAATCTGGCAAGAGATTCCTACCTCTCTCATTCTTAAGGTATGGGGCTGACTAGAACCTAGAGGGACTCTTGCCATACTAGGCATACTAGGCATACTAGGCATACTAGACTTAACATACTCTTAGTATACCATAGTAAGGAATACTCCACCTACTTCATACCTCTCCCTACACCTAGGTCAGGTTAGGTACATTGGGGTAGAACTAGCTTAGAGACGCATCGTATGAGTACTCGCATTTTTAGCCTGTGTTATTTATGTAAATGAATATCTGCTAAAGATCATGCTAGCGCAGTATTATTTATTTCTACTGCTTACGCTGTACATTATTTATCTTGCATACTGTCTTGTGATCATAACAGCACATTTAACTTACACCAGAAACAAGACTGTTCAATAAATTTTTTATTGAAACCCCCGTCTATTCTTTCTGTGTAACTTCGAGGAAAACTAAGCATGCACGATTGAGCTGAGTGAAATAGTTATCTATTGTTTCCACGACTCTGGGACACGTTCTGATTCTAAAGGGAAACAAAGTGGTCATGTTTTGCGGCTGCCAGAAACTACTCCCTTCTTGTTTGTCAAGGAGTTTCTAGTGGCCTCTGAGCTAGCTGGCACAAGTAATTAAGTTTAATATACTCGATAGGGACATACTGACCTCAGTCCTATGTCAAACCTATAGGGTATATTATTCCAATGCGCAGAGCCTATTAGGGAAATAGGAGCTACACTACATGGCGCCCAACGGTTTGGTAAGGCGGTAATTCAATGTTAGATACTGAGTAACTCAGCTGTGCTTTTTCTCTCAGAGACCCCTACCCATATACTCCAAAAGACGTCTGGATTGGGCAGGGTTAAGTATCCACCACGGCTACATAGGGAAACACCCTATATATTAGCTGTTTGGTTTGCTCAACGTTGAAGGATACAGTGTTCCAAAATATTGTGCACCTTATCTTTGTTTCCTTGAAACTTGTTCTACATTTTTCGAAAAACAAAATGTCTATAACAGGGGACGAAGCCACCGGAAACGGTGGAGCTGTGGCTGATCCAGCCCAAGCAGCAGTTTTTAACTTTACCGGTTTAAATGAAACCGAGAAGGGTGTTACAGACATCCATCCAAACTTAAGAAGAGCCATCACTCTAAAACTTATAAAACATGGCCTACCACCAAGAGGCGGTAGAGCAGTTTTCGCGATAGAGGCACACGAATCCTTTCAGACAGAGGTATTCTATTCATGGGTAATATTTCCTGAATCCAATCCAGTAACACACATGTTTCACTTCTACAAAGAAGATGAATCACCAGAGGAATACATTCCTTTCGAGGATATAGAAATTCCATTAACATACCAAGAGCATCAGCTCTGGTTTAAAGGCGCCCTAAAACATCACAGAAACATTACCAGGCTCGGTCCACTAGGTAGACCAGGAGCAACATGGCCGATTCTAGCCGGCTACTCACCTCAACCCGACATTGAAGAAATGTCAGACGAGGAACTACTTACTCAACTTACAGAGTTAATAAAAATATACAGACAATTGGTCCAATATGTCATGTGGACTTTCACAGTCCAACCACCATTGACACTTCCAAATCAAACTCCTCACCAGGGGAATACACTAAAAATAACACCACAGACTGTATACGCAGTCATGGGTAAAATGCCCACAAAACGTGAGCAAATTCCATTCTGGATAGCTCAAACAATTACTCAAATCGAAGCAGTATTTCCAAATACTAGCCCGTATGAGAAACACAGAATCCTAACAATCAGTTTACCAATGGGGATCACACCACAACGGGAAGACTGCACCACTTGGTCTTTGCTGCCATCTATACTAAAACACATGGCATTCCGTCAATTGCGGTAATACCAGATGTCCTTGTTAGAAATGGGGGTCTCTCGTTGGCAGTGGCTGGCCACTGTCCAAGTAGGGACCCTTCTTCCTAAGTCAGGGTAAGAGGGCCACACCCTTTGATAACCCCTGCTCAACCCTGTGGTAACGTAGCACGAGCAGCTAGGCTTATCTCAGAGGCAGTGTGTGAAGCATTTATGACCATACACAGTAACACAGTGAGGAACACTACAAAGGGACACCACACAAGGAGTTATAAAAAATAAGTATCTTTATATATAGACTTAACACAAGACCAATAACGATAAAAAGCCACAATACTGTCAAATAGGATCACTCTTGGAATGCTGCAAAAATAGTTCAAGTGCGCAAAGAGGAGTTCAGTTCAAAGCAGTGGTCTCTGCGACCCTTTTACTTACAAAGTACCTGGATTTCGTAGCAAAGTCAACAAATTGTCGCAAAGAAGTTGTAGCGATGAATTTCTGCATGCAAGGCCGGCGATGCGATAAATCCTTGCCGCGAGGGAGGATGATGTGCCGATCTGCTGATGCGTGTGGAGACGATGCGACAAACTTCTGCACGCTAGACCGCTGGTGCGATGACTCCTTGCCGCAAGGGAGGAGACGAGGCGACGATCCTGTTGCGTGTGCGATCGGGTTGCGATGCGAAGAAATGGCGCTCCGCGAGGGAGCGACGATCCAGATGCGATGCGATGAAAATGGCGGACGCTCGGCGTCCGCGCTGCGATGTCGTGAAGCGATGATCTCGGTGCGATGACTCGATCTTTGGTTGTGAGCACTCGGCGGCAGCAGCGCGATGATTTTTCGGGCGCTTTCGGCGACGGCGGCTCGCAAACGTGCGTTAGCGACGATTTCAGCATTCTCTTCTCTGTAGTAGAACTAGAGGCCCTGGAACTCACAGGAGCCTCACCTGCAGATAGAAATCCTCACTGGGAGGAATCAGGAGGCTGGTGGTGAAGTCTGATGTGCCTGAGACTTCAACAGGAGGCTAGCTCTCTCCTAGCCCTTGGGTGATTGCTTTAGCAAGATTAATAAAAGTTCTCTCAAAGTCCTTTTCCCTCTTCTTCCAAGTCCAATGGTAACCACTGCAGGCCAATCCAAAAAACAGCACACAAGCATAGTCACCTCCTGCAGATTCCTTCAGTTACACGGACAGATGTTCGTCTTGATATCCAGGAGCAACACACTTTGTAGGGGTTTCAGCACAGATATTTATACCCCAAAAGTCTTTGTTCTCAAAAGCTACAAGTCACTGAACCCAGCCAGAACCAGTTCTGGTCAGTCCTGGAGCACTTTGTTTACCAGGCTGCATCCTTTCTTTCAGGAAGAGGGGGTCTGCTATCAGACGCACAGTGGGAGGTGGAGCCATCATTCACCTTGCCAGGCACATCCCTATTCAAGTCAAGGTGCTACCCCTCCCCATACTCCAAACACAGATCTCTCTATTCAACCCAGGTCTGGCTCAGCCTGCCCTGTCCCTCCAAAACCAGGCAGCCAATACACATAACAGCAGAGCACACTGGAAGGCTTAGGCAAGAAAATACCTACTTTCTAAAAGTGGTATTTTCAAACACAGAATATAAAAATAAACTTCACTAAAAGATGTATTTTAATATTCTGAGCTCAGGCATACTAAATTCGTTTTTCTACCATGTTCCTGGGGTCAGTTAGGACTATAGCATGTAATAGTCAAACTGCCCATTCTGGCCTATGGGGAACAGGTAGCCTTACAGTAGTGAAAAACGAAATTGGGTGTAATTCACTACCAGGACATGCTACACACACCAAGGCATGTCCTACCTTACACATACAATGCACCCTACCATAGGGGTGACTTACATGATGCCAAGGGAAAGTTCAGGGGCTGGGAAGTGGGTGCACTTCACAGCCAAGATGGCAGTTCTGGACTGCACACAGACTCTGCAGTGGCAGGTCTGAGACATCATTTACAAGCTGCTTCTGTGGGTGGCGCAACCCAGTGCTGCAGGCCCACCAGAAGCATTTGGTTTACCAGCCCTGGGCACACACAGGCCACACTACTAGGGACTAACAGGTAAACCAAATAAGCCAATCATGGATATACCAATTCACATGTCATCTTTACACAGGGAGCATTCGCACTGTGGCACTGAAGGGCAGTGGCACAGCGCCTAGAGCATCTAATACCAGCAAAAACAGGGGGACAACAGCGAAAAATGGAAGGGAGACCCACGCCAATGGTGCCAGGTCTAACACGTGTCCCCTCCAGCTGAAATGTGGGGAGAACTACCCATCCCCTTGGAAGTTCTCATCACTAAGGCGGAAAAATCTGGACAGACCATCAGCATTGGCGTGTTCTGTACCAGGGCGGTGTTCCACCGTGAAGTCCATACCCTGTAGGGAAATGGACCACCTCAACAACTTGGGATTCTCACCCCTCATCTGCATCAACCATCTGAGGGGCCTGTGGTCTGTCTGAACCCGGAAGTGAGTCCCAAACAGGTATGGTCTCAGCTTCTTCAGTGCCCAGACCACAGCAAATGCCTCACGCTCAATTGCACTCCACCTCTGTTCCCGTGGAAGTAACCTCCTACTGATGAAGGCTACAGGTTGGTCTAGTCCCTCCTCATTTATCTGTGACAGAACGCCCCCACCCCATGCTCTGAAGCGTCTGTCTGGACAACAAATTCTTTAGCAAAATTGGGCGCCTGGAGTACGGGTGCTGTACACATGGCAGTTTTGAGGGCATCAAAGGCTTTCTGACAGGTGTCAGTCCAGTTCACAATCTTTGGCTGCTTCTTGGAAGTCAGCTCAGTCAAGGGTGCAACAATGTTGCCATACCCCTTGACAACCCTCCTGTAGTAACCCGTGAGTCCTAAGAAGGCCCTCACCTGGGTCTGGGTCCTTGGGGGCTCCCAAGCCAGGATGGTTTCAATCTTGGGCTGCAGGGGTGCCACCTGGCCACTCCCCACCTGGTGTCCCAAGTACACCACAGAACCCTGCCCAATCTGGCACTTACTGGCCTTGATTGTGAGGCCTGCTCTGCGCAGCGCCATCAACACTTCCCAGAGGTGGCGCAAGTTGTCCTCCCAGGAGGAACTAAACACTGCAATGTCATCCAGGTAGGCGGCACTGAAATCCTCCAGCCCAACCAACACCTGGTTGACCAACCTCTGAAAGGTGGCAGGGGCATTCTTCATCCCAAAGGGCATCACACGGAACTGGTAGTGCCCATCTGGTGTGGAGAATGCTGACCTCTCCTTTGCCCCATCAGTTAAGGTGATCTGCCAGTACCCAGACGTCAGATCAAACGTGCTGAGGTACCGGGCAGCCCCTAACCGATCTATGAGCTCATCAGCTCTGGGGATGGGGTGCGCGTCGGTCTTCGTGACCGAATTGAGACCTCGGTAGTCCACACAGAACCTAAGTTCAGGGGTGGCACCAGGCATCGCAGCTTTTGGTACGAAGACCACGGGGCTGGACCAGGGGCTGCTAGAGGTCTCAATCACCCCTAGGGCAAACATTTTGGAGACCTCCTCCTTAATGCAAGCCCTGACCCTGTCAGTCACTCTGTAAGCCTTGTGCTTGACAGGAGGACTGTCCCCGGTATCCACCTCATGGACGAACCAATCAGTGACACCAGGCACCAGGGAGAACAAATCAGAAAATTGCCCCAACAGTTGGTGACAATCTCTCTGCTGCTCAGGGGTCAGTGTGGTGGAGAGGATCACACCCTCCACTGACCCATCCTTCTCTCCTGCACACAGGAGGTCAGGAAGAGGCTCACTCTCCTCCTCCATCCCATCATCTGTGGCAAGAAGCATGCCCACTTCAGACCTCTCAAAGTGGGGCTTCAGGCGGTTCACATGCAGGACCCGCAAGGGGTTCCTGGGAGATTGAAAGTCCACCAAGTAGGTAACTGGACTTTTGCGCTCCACCACCTCAAAGGGACCGGTCCACTTATCTTGGAGCGCACAAGGCTCCACTGGGGCCAGTACCCAAACCTTCTGACCAGGTTGAAACTCGACCAGAGTGGCATTCTGGTCGTGCCAACGTTTCATTTCCTCCTGGCTGGCTTCCAGATTTGCCTCAGCAATCTTTCTGAAACGCAGAGTCTGGTTTCTGAAGGCCAACATGTAGCTAAATACATCTTGGGGAGGTTTCCTGGGAGATTGCTCCCAGCCTTCCTTGACCAGACTCAGAGGTCCTCTTACCGGATGGCCATAGAGCAGTTCAAAGGGACTGAACCCTAAGGACTTCTGTGGCACCTCACGGTAGGCAAACAACAGGCATGGCAAGAGGACGTCCCACTTACGCCTCAGGGGCTCTTCCAGGCCCATGATCATGCCCTTCAAGGTCCGGTTGAACCTTTCAACCAGACCATTACCTTGGGGGTGGTAAGGAGTGGTGAACTTATAAGTTACCCCACACTCCTTCCACAGAGACTTCATGTACTGGGAGATGAAGTTGGTCTCCCTGTCAGACACCACCTCTCTGGGGAACCCCACACGGGAGAAAATCCCCATCAGTGCACGTCCCACCACGGGGGCCGTCACTGTCCTGAGCAGGATGGCTTCAGGGTACCGGGTGGCATGGTCCACCAAGACCAGGATGAACCTGTTGCCCATGGCTGTCTTGGGGTCCAGAGGCCCCACAATGTCAATGCCCACTCGCTCGAATGGGGTACTAACAACTAGAAAGGGCTGGAGTGGGGCCTTGATCTTCCCCCACTCTTCCCACTTGCCTGGCAAGTCTCACATGTCCTGCAATGAGTGTCTGAACTCTTGCGCATCTGGGGCCAATAGAAGTGGGCGGCCAGCCTCTCAAAGGTCTTGGTCTGCCCCAGATGTCCTGCCAATGGAATGTCGTGAGCCAACCCCAGTAGGAAGGCTCTGAAGCACTCAGGAACCACCAGCACACGGGCTGACCCCGGCTCAGCAGCCTTAGGCTCGCTATACAGGAGACTGTTCTCCCAATAAATCAGATGTGAACCAGACATGTCACCTGCTGCCTGGGCTGCAGCCTGTCGCCGCATACCCTCAAGAGAGGGGCAAACTCTCTGCTGCTCACAAAATTCCTCCCTGGTGTGTCCCCCTTCCTGCTGCCAATGGGTCAGCTCAGGCAGGTCCCCCAGTTCGGCGGTCTGCTCCCCGGTAGGCTCCAGGGCATCCCCCTCAGGGTCTGCTCCCTCCTGGGCCGTGGGAACCAAGGGGGCCGGCGCCCCGCGCCCCCTGCCCCTTCTCTCTAAGGCAGGGATCTGGGCCATACTCTCAGGCTCCATGTCCTTCTCAACACCCTCCTTGGCTGCCATGGACCGAGTGGTAGCACACGCCCACTCAGGCAGACCCAACATTTCCAAGTGAGATTTCCTTTCCACTGTAGCCCACGGGGAGTTCTCTAAATCGTTGCCCAACAGACAGTCTACAGGCATGGCGGGCCTCACAGCCACCTGAAGAGTTCCTGAGACCCCCCCCCACTCAAAGGGAACCTGAGCAACCTCACATTGGCTCTCTGAGTTGTCTGCGGACACTACTGGGTAGAATGCATGGGGGACAACCTGCTCTTTGGACACCAACCGGGAGCTGACAGCAGTTATACTGGCTCCTGTGTCTCTTAGAGCCTCCACCCTATGGCCATTGATGGTCACCCACTGCCTGTACTTTTTAGTGTTAGCAGGCAGTGCAGGCTTAGGGACCATCTCAAAGTCTCCTAATGAGACAAGGGTCAATTCTACGGGATCCCACCCACCTTGGGCACCCATCTCCTCCCCTCCCAGGGCTACACTAGCAAGCTGGCGGGGTAGTGCACGGGGTGGTGCATTGGTATCCCTCTGAGGACACTGGGGATCAAAGTATCTGTGACCCACTTGACCACACTTAAAACAAGTAAGGGGCCCCCTCTGAACAGGCCTACCTGTCGGGGGCACTGGCTTCTTCTCTTGGGGAGGCTGGGACACCACTGCTTGGTACCCTTGGGAATTACTTTGGGGCCCTCTTTGGAACTCCCTCGGTTTACCCCTGTCCCCCCACTTCTCTGCTGGGGACCCTGCCCACCTTTGGAGAAGTCTCCCACTGGACCCTTGCGACCCCGGGTGCTCACCCAGCGGTCCGCCTCCTCAGCAAGCTTCCTAGGGTTAGTCAGCTTGCAATCAATCAGGTGCTGGCATAGCTCAGGAAAACAGTTACTAGATAAATGCTCCCATGCAATCAAATCATAAAGCTGCTCAAAAGTTTCTACTTTGCTACCTTTTACCCAGCGTTCCATTACTCTGCAAAAAAAAGACACATATTCAACCCACGTGGTACCCTCTAGCTTCTTGCAGGTCCTAAACCTCTGCCTATACATCTCAGGGGTCAAACCATAGCGGGTCATCAACGCTTCCTTCATGTGGGCATAAACCATCCTACTTTCTGGGGGCAGGTCCAACAAGGTATCCCTCCCCTCACTCACAAAGCGTCCCCACAACCCCGCTCCCCAATCCTTCTCAGGGACCCGGTGGGACACCATGGCTAATTCATAAGCGGCAAACCATTGCCCAATATCTTCACTTTTGTGGAAATCCTTAATAACCTCCTTGGGTATATACACCCTACTCTCAGGATGCACTACAGGTATGCTGCCACCAGAGGGGAGATCTCTATACTCTTTGCTTTAATCTCCAACTCCCTCAATATTCTCTCATGCTCAAGTTTCATTTTCATAATCTCAAATTCTAACTTCTTGTTCTCTAGGTCCCTCTGACCATCCATTTTAAGCTTAGCCATCTCCATATTATGCCGCCTATCTCTCTCCCTGTCCTCCATCTCTTCTGGGGACAGACCCTTAGCGGACACACTAGTGCCCGGGCTGGAAATTGCTTTATCTCCCACCAAATCTACTACTTCACCCTGCTGCTCTCCTGCATTCTCTTCCCCTTCCACAAGCTCTCCCATATTCTTAGGGGCATCCCTGGCTTCTAGCCAGGCCTTCAGCACCTTGTAATACTCCTCCCTTCTAGTGAGACCTGTGATAGGGACTGTGAATTGCTTGCAAAAATATTTGAGCTGCTTGGCATTGTAGGTTTCTAATTTCTCTTCTTCCCAGGAGAGATCCTCCGAGGCATTGGATCTGGGCTTGCCCATTGTAGCAATAACTGGCAATATTAATCAAAAATAGAATCAAAAAACCTCAAAGCGTATGTGGTTGCGTTATGGTCTGCACTCACTAGTAGTGTACACTATAATTACTGTATGCAATCATAAATGCAAGTCCAGATCCCCACCGCTGTCCACCAATGTTAGAAATGGGGGTCTCTCGTTGGCAGTGGCTGGCCACTGTCCAAGTAGGGACCCTTCTTCCTAAGTCAGGGTAAGAGGGCCACACTCTTTGATAACCCCTGCTCAACCCTGTGGTAACGTAGCACGAGCAGCTAGGCTTATCTCAGAGGCAGTGTGTGAAGCATTTATGACCATACACAGTAACACAGTGAGGAACACTACAAAGGGACCCCACACAAGGAGTTATAAAAAATAAGTATCTTTATATATAGACACAAGACCAATAACGATAAAAAGCCACAATACTGTCAAATAGGATCACTCTTGGAATGCTGCAAAAATAGTTCAAGTGCGCAAAGAGGAGTTCAGTTCAAAGCAGTGGTCTCTGCGACCCTTTTACTTACAAAGTACCTGGATTTCGTAGCAAAGTCAACAAATTGTCGCAAAGAAGTTGTAGCGATGAATTTCTGCACGCGAGGCCGGCGATGCGATAAATCCTTGCCGCGAGGGAGGATGATGCGCCGATCTGCTGATGCGTGTGGAGACGATGCGACAAACTTCTGCATGCTAGACCGCTGGTGCGATGACTCCTTGCCGCAAGGGAGGAGACGAGGCGACGATCCTGTTGCGTGTGCGATCGGGTTGCGATGCGAAGAAATGGCGCTCCGCGAGGGAGCGACGATCCAGATGCGATGCGATGAAAATGGCGGATGCTCGGCGTCCGCGCTGCGATGTCGTGAAGCGATGATCTCGGTGTGATGACTCGATCTTTGGTTGTGAGCACTCGGCGGCAGCAGCGCGATGATTTTTCGGGCGCTTTCGGCGGCGGCGGCTCGCAAACGATGGTTAGCGACGATTTCAGCACTCTCTTCTCTGTAGTAGAACTAGAGGCCCTGGAACTCACAGGAGCCTCACCTGCAGATAGAAATCCTCACTGGGAGGAATCAGGAGGCTGGTGGTGAAGTCTGATGCGCCTGAGACTTCAACAGGAGGCTAGCTCTCTCCTAGCCCTTGGGTGATTGCTTTAGCAAGATTAATAAAAGTTCTCTCAAAGTCCTTTTCCCTCTTCTTCCAAGTCCAATGGTAACCACTGCAGGCCAATCCAAGAAACAGCACACAAGCACAAGGATAGTCACCTCCTGCAGATTCCTTCAGTTACACGGACAGAGGTTCGTCTTGATATCCAGGAGCAACACACTTTGTAGGGGTTTTAGCACAGATATTTATACCCCAAAAGTCTTTGTTCTCAAAAGCTACAAGTCACTGAACCCAGCCAGAACCAGTTCTGGTCAGTCCTGGAGCACTTTGTTTACCAGGCTGCATCCTTCCTTTCAGGAAGAGGGGTCTGCTATCCGACGCACAGTGGGAGGTGGAGCCATCATTCACCTTGCCAGGCACAGCCCTATTCAAGTCAAGGAGCTACCCCTCCCCATACTCCAAACACAGATCTCTCTATTCAACCCAGGTCTGGCTCAGCCTGCCCTGTCCCTCCAAAACCAGACAGCCAATACACATAACAGCAGAGCACACTGGAAGGCTTAGGCAAGAAAATACCTACTTTCTAAAAGTGGTATTTTCAAACACAGAATATAAAAATAAACTTCACTAAAAGATGTATTTTAATATTCTGAGCTCAGGCATACTAAATTCGTTTTTCTACCATGTTCCTGGGGTCAGTTAGGACTATAGCATGTAATAGTCAAACTGCCCATTCTGGCCTATGGGGAACAGGTAGCCTTACAGTAGTGAAAAACGAAATTGGGTGTAATTCACTACCAGGACATGCTACACACACCAAGGCATGTCCTACCTTACACATACAATGCACCCTACCATAGGGGTGACTTACATGATGCCAAGGGAAGGTTCAGGGGCTGGGAAGTGGGTGCATTTCACAGCCAAGATGGCAGTTCTGGACTGCACACAGACTCTGCAGTGGCAGGTCTGAGACAACATTTACAAGCTGCTTCTGTGGGTGGCGCAACCCAGCGCTGCAGGCCCACCAGCAGCATTTGGTTTACCAGCCCTGGGCACACACAGGCCACACTACTAGGGACTAACAGGTAAACCAAATAAGCCAATAATGGATATACCAATTCACATGTCATCTTTACACAGGGAGCATTCGCGCTGTGGCACTGAAGGGCAGTGGCACAGTGCCCAGAGCATCTAATACCAGCAAAAACAGGGGGACAACAGCGAAAAATGGAAGGGAGACCCACGCCAATGGTGCCAGGTCTAACAGTCCTGAAACAAATTCAAAACGAATACGGGGCAGAGCCTGCTCTAAATTTAGGTATGAAATTACTGAAAAATTTCAACCAGGTCTCAACAATAATATTATCAAATATTAAAGGGGAGGCAGCAGCAGTGGCGATCCGCCAAAAATTAAGGGAATTTGATGTTACAGAACATCAAACTGAGCTACCCAGAATTATAGAACAATCTTATGCAGAATTAGGCAGTGATAGTTTGGGTGGAAGACCAGTGAAGCCGAAACTATCTGAAAGTCCTGATAAGGATTCTATTAAACAAACTCCTACATCTTCTAAAAAGAAGTGGGAGACTAATAAACAAAATTCAAACGAGAAACGTTCTCAATCCCGAGGTAGGTCTCCTCAAAAGGAGCCCTCTGAAAGGAGGTATAACCTCAGGAATAGGGATAATTTGAGAAAACCTGACAGGTATCAAGATACTGATACACGTTCCTCTCGTCCCTTTCAGATCTCATCACAGACTTCGGAAAGAAGAGGACGGTCAGAACATAGAGAAGAACGCATAAAATCCAAGGAAGAGAAACACGTTCCGAAAAATAAAACAAAACCTCAATTCTCCAAAAAGAAAGTAGCAGGTCTAAAGATCAGACATGCTGAGAATACTGAGAACACAACTCAAGAACGGAGAATGGGCTCAGACAATGATGGACAGTGCAGCAGAAGTCACAATAGCTCTCCAGAACCAGAAGGAACTTCTGGAGATAGTGGACTTGAATGAGTACATTACAGTTGAGACTGTAGACACCAGGGTTAGTACTCCACAAAAGTTATATGAAATAACACTCCGGATGGAGGGAGACAAACCTAGACAGGTGAAAGCACTTTTTTGGGAAAGACTATCAAGGGGCTATGAAAAAGCAGCAGAAAAAGACTGGCCACCACAATTTGTCAGGGAGTGCCCACACGGCGAGGACATTATTCTGCCTGCCTTCTCCAACCATATTCCAATTCACCTAAAATATATATATGCCAGGAAATGGGCAGTAGCCCAGGCCCCAGCATTATATAAAAATCATGTAGGATGGGATGAGGACTCACCTCACCATAAAATACATCTAAAACATGAACCAACTGCACAAAGACAATACCCAATAAAGCAAGAAGCTACAAAACAGGTCAGGGAGATCTTAGATCAACTTGAATACCAAGGGGTGATTGAAACATGCACCTCCTCAATGAACAATCCTTTGTTTCCTGTCTCCAAACCAGACAAAACATATCATCTAGTTTTGGATTACAGACACTTAAACACTTGTTCTAAAACATTTGCAGTGCAAAATGCACATAGCACAGCATTAATGAATAACATTGTGCGTAAAAAATATAAAACATTAGACATCTCAAATGGTTTCTTTTGTCAAAACATAGCACCTGAAAGCAGGCACTTAACAGCATTCTCCATAATGGGGACCCAGCGTCACTTTTGTCGACTCCCACAAGGGTTCAAGAACAGCCCGGGGTTATTCTCAGCGAGGGTAACAGAGTTACTACAAATTCATGACAATGAGGCATTGTCCTATGTCGATGACATCTATCTGACAGACGATGACCTGGAAAAACACTTGAACAGGGTGAGCACCATTATACTGGGCTTCGCCTCTGAGGGCTACAAGTTCAACTTTAAAAAGTCCAGAATTGCCCATCTCAATGTCCTATTTCTAGGATATGAGCTTTCAAGTGAAGGCAAGAGCTTGGCAGCTAACTTTCTAGAGAAATGTGCGCTGCTCCAACCTCCAAAAACGCTAAAAAACAATCCATTCTGGGTTTCCTAAACTTTGGAAGAACATACATTCTAAATTACGCAGAAAGGGTTAAACCGCTCTACGCATTAATCAAACCTGATTTTTCAATCAAAAATTGGACAAACGAACACACAGAAATCTTGCGTTCACTCCAGGCTAACATGTTAGCAACAAATCACTTACAAACACACGTAAGTCAACGCAACCTGGTGATCCGAATAATCTCGGGTCAATGCGGATTCACCTACTTAACATTTAATGAGGGTGAGAAAATACCAATTGCATACAAATCGCATTTGTACACACAAGCGGAAATGCGCTTCAGTTCAACTGAAAAAATTCTGACAGCAGTTCAAACCGCTGTAGCAAAAGAAAGAGCCTTAGCCCAAGGGAAACGCATTATTATCGTAACCCCAGTACCAGCTTTAGAAGCGGTCACAAAAGCAAGCATTCCAAATGCCAAAGCATTACATCCAAGATGGATACAATGGGTTAATTCTCTTGCTGCAACAGATGTTGAATATGTTTTTGATCCAGATTTAAAAACACAAGCATTCCTGCAATATGAACAACAATGTCCTCTGCCCACTGAGATTCTGCCTCTCGATCAGTACGAATTCATAATTTACACTGACGGATCCGCACAGCCCGCAACAGGGAGTAAGCAAGCTTACAGTGCAGCATGTGCAATCGTTAAAGGTTGCATGCGAGATGGCATCTTCAGACCCATGGCCACAAAAACTCAATCTCTAGGAGATTGTACAGCTCAGCGAGCTGAACTACAAGCATTCAAACTGGCACTTGAAAGTACAGATCGAGAATTCCCCACACTGATAGTGTGCGATTCCTTTTACTGTGTTCAGTCGTATAATGACTATATACAAAACTGGCTTGAAAATGGTTTCAAAGATGCGAAAGGTGGCACAATAAAGCACAAAACGCTTTGGGAACAAGTAGTTCAGTTGAAAAACGAACTACCAAAGGCTCACGTGATACACACACTGAGTCATCAACGTGATGGCGTTCATGTTGCAGGGAATTCATTGGCTGACGAAACCGCAAAGGGGGCTGTTCAGACGGCTTCCGTAGCTGCGATCACTCGTTCAAAAACGAAAATAGACGGTGAGATAATGTTGGCTGTCAATGCTTCAAGCAAGGGCAGCAGTGCAGCGTTACCAAAAAAGTTTCCACTCAAGTACTCTTATGTAATTGATGCGAACAACGTTCCTTTTGCTCGAATCCCTGGAGTGGGGGATAGGGTAATTCCAAACACGGAACGTAGAGCAACCTTGATTTATGAAACACATTTGGGGGAGGGTCTGTCATATCAAGGGATCTCTAGAACAATTTTGACGTTAAAAGAGATGTACTGGTGGCCTGGAATGAATACAGAAATTCACATATTCATCAACAACTGTTTAGACTGTAAATTACAGCGAGAGAGCCACCAGACACCATGCTGCGAATGCGGCAACCCAGTACAGACACCACTGTTAGACAGCATTAGACTATCTACGCGCCTACGTCCTACTGGACAAGGGCAATCCCACAAATACTGAATCAGGGTTCCTATGGATATGGCCTCAGCGCTCGGCTGACGCTCGAACTGTTATAAAAGATTTGCGAGTCATTATCGGCACATACGCAATAGGCACGCTACATTCTGACCAGGGCCCTGCGTTTAGCTCTCGGGCTTACAAAGAAGCCATGGCCAGTCTGGGCGTTGCATTGCGGTACTCCTCTCCATTCCATCCTGAGGGAAATTCGGTTGTGGAAAGGAAAAACCGGGACATAAAGAAGTCTATAACAGCTAGGGTATTAGGTTCGGGTGATGGGTGGGTCAAACATCTTTATGGGGTCTAGCGCTCATTAAACAATCTGCCAAGAAGTTCTCTAGGGGGGGTCACTCCATATGAGGTCCTATTTGGGACAAGAATGTGGGTACCAGATCTCGATAATGTAGGCACAGTGGTGGAAAATAAAACATTTGATATCAAAGATCGTTTGGCTGTTTTACAGGAACTGAATGAGTTAAGAACGAAACAAAGCAACGTATTCCTACAGCCAACCACCACTGGGGAAAAACCGGTGATCCCAGCAAGGCCTGTCTGGATTCCAAAAGTTGGGGATCTAGTCAGAGAAAAAATTGCGGACAAGAAGGAGTTTGGACCTTCTTACAGACAACCAGTACCTGTCCTAGCAGTTCAAGGAACAAGAACAGTACTTCTGCCGCCCCTTGCTGGAAGAAAGGAGAAAAGATTTGTGTCCATCGACCTCATCAAACCACAGTATGTGGCCAATACTAAATAGTAGACCACGTGGACTCCGACCTAGTAGCAGACGCACTCCTCTCGCTACTATCCAAGAGGTTCAGACTGAAAGACTGATAACAATCGAGAATTCAGCTGTAACAGATGAAGGACTAAGCAACAATGCTATGGAACTCATCCCTCTTGAAAACCAAGTAACAGTTCATCCAAATACACCTGTCTACTCCAATGTAGCAAGTGATCAACTGGTTCCAGCGATTTCTACAAATCCTGATGCAATTCCAACAATTGATAGAACTGCTTCTGGCTATTTCATTAACTTTGATACGTTCTCAGAAGATCCTAGTGAACCTGAAACGACGCCAGCATCATTGAAATTCAAGCAGCAAGTACAAGACTTTCTTCACTTTCTGAAAAAGACTTATTTGGTTTCCCCATGGATTGAACTCTGGATTACATCTGGACTTTTTGTTTTCCTGCTCTGGCTAGCTTTGGTTACAACTGTGAGCATGCTTATAAGTGGCAGATACATCCATGTGAATATTGAAGGAAAAGACGTGAACGTACTTTTGAAACCTCATAAATCTTCCCATCGTGAAGCAAGAGACTTGTCATCAGTGAACATCACAGCCGTTCCTATACAGGATGGTATAGTGTGGGACAAAACAGATTTTGATATCTTCGGCCCGACGGAACAATTGAACATTCCACATTTGTTAAAAATTTCACTAAGTGATCTAATTTCATCCAGTACCTACTCTGATGATTGGGACTTTGAGACTGTTAATGACATAATGTTTGACCTAGAAAAATCTGCTGCATTTTCTAAAAATGAATATTTAGAGGATTCATCAGACTATGAACAACTGTATTGTTATAACCACTATGGTCATCATTATTTGCATAAATCTGCATACCCAAGAAATGTGTTTATGTTTAACCAATGGGAGCATTGTCCTACACCACCACAAGGTAGTTCAAAAACATTTGCCAACAAGTTTCCATATTTTTCAGGTTACAATACATCTGATCCAGAAACGTTTTACTGCAAAAATGTAAACAAAACAGGACTGAAAATTATGTTAACAAATACAAAACAGATTTACTCTGCAACATTTATTGACCAACTGTCTAGACAGGGTTTTGACTTATGGAAAGACACAATAGACACAAAAACTGTCTGGGGTACTAAAGATTGGCAAGTGCAGGGAATAGAAGCTTTATTTAGAGCCTGTATCATCCCTGAACAAATAATGTTTTTGAATGAAACTGTCCAACAAACATCTTGTCTTGGACTAGCCAAGATCAAAGAGATGAAAACACCTTCTGTACCAACACCTGCCAGTAATAATGCTACACAGGCAGCGGTGACAGTTGACAATATACTACAACTCAACAGATCTAATCCTGATTGTAAAAAATGGTTAATCTGGCCCACAGACACGAACAACTGTCAGGAAAGATTCCTGAATAAAACTCAGGGCTTTACTATTCATAGGCCAGACCCAAGATACGTCCAAAGACAGCATCCGGGGGTAGTAACAACATACAGTGTAGGTAAATTATGCCTCGATTGGCTGCAGAAATCTACACTACAGGATGTGAAACAACACTTATCCTTACTTGCAGAAGACGCAGACCTTAGGGAATTCTTGCTTGGACCAAGAAAACCGCGTCAAAAACGTTTCATATATGCCGGCATTTACGCTGCCTATAATGAAGCATGGAAAGTGTCACAGATGGAGGCCGCAGAACGAATACGTGAACTTGATCGTATTAATGTAGAGAAAACCCTCTCTGTGGTCGACAATGGGTTAACAACTTTGTCCTCCAGAATATATTCATTGGATGGCATTGTATCCTCTGCTATCGACATACTAGAACAAGATTTGGCGATGTTACAGCAAGGCCAATCTCAATTACGTTCTATTGTGTTATTAAGCTGGACGCTGCAATCTTTGCATCCGGGCTATGTGCCTTGGCGTTTCATCAACACGTCAGCTCTGTTTGCAGAATACAATCTAACTGATAAACAGATTGAACTGGCACAAAGAGGAGCAAAGTATACAGTGCTGAGCATTGAAAAACTGGAAAAATTACCATTCACAGTGGCAGAAAAACCAGCTACAGAATGGCTCATTCATGGCAAAATAACATTACCTGTGACTACTTTTCAGTTTCAGTATTGCCTCAGACAAATGCAAGCAGGCAAATATGAAAGGTTGGGTAAGGAATACATTAAGACATCTTGGGATTTACCGTATACATATAGATGTTGGAGTGGGGATCGTGAAGTGTTTTTGAGCGGTACACACTGTAAACGTGCACTGAGCGGTTCACTTATATGTCAGGACATTTCTTTACACGGGGCTTGCAATGGTTCTGTGGCAAATTTGTCTTGCCATCAGCAGGGTACACCAGCTGCTGTGATTAATCCAACGTTTGGACAACTTTCTAATGCGAGTTACCTCATGTTGAATGATCAGAGTTGCTGCGGCATGTTGCCAGGCATTCCATATCTAGTAACGGTCAACTCCAGGGTCACTTGCTGTATGCAAGTATTGTTTGCCCCAATAGACACAGTCAGGGAGTCGCCTATATGGCCTTTGCTGAACGTCTCTTTTATAAGATTTGATACTTTGAGCAGAATGAAAGCCATGCTTTTACAGCAAACAGTGCCTTTGACCTCGGCCAAAGAAACCTATGATCTACAAGTAGCAAGGACTTCGGCTGAGATACAGACTTTAATACGTACAAACTGCCCTATACATTTCGTAGAAATGATAGGACGTATCTTTAACATGTCTGATACCACCGGAATTGTCCAGTCTGTTAGCACCTTTCCAGGCAATACTCGGAATAATCCCGAACTTTGCACATTCGGTGTTTGGTGGCATACCATTAATTCTAGCACTTGTTGCCGGAATTCTATTTCTCTTCCTGCTATTACGCTATGGCCAGCCTATTCGCAGACATCACTCTGAGCGAAATGGAGAAAGCTCTCCTTGAACGAAAGTGCCGTGAGCGAATAGTACAGCTATTGGGCATGACTCGTCTACGGGACCTTAATACCACGTGGTTCCTGTCATTCAGACCAATCTGGCAAGATTGCATCTTACCTGTTCTACGATGCCTGCTATGCGGTGAAGAATGCGTGTTGGACACCTGTCTAACATTTCCATCAGCTACGCCAATGGATGTCGATACTCTGCTGGTCCCGATAACGGCCCATGCTCTGTGTTGTCCCCAGAGGCTGCCAATCCTGATGTCAGCATTCATTGAGATCTCACAGACGCTTCCGGCTGCTGCTGAGGTACAAGAAAGATCTATAGGCACACAGGTAACAATGGACGCGAACATTGCTGCGGCAACCTATGCTGAAAGCGATGCTTCACATCTCTGTGCAATTAATCTACCACACGAGGTGTTCCAACTGACACCAACTTCAGTGGACGATGTTTTGTCTACGGAAATAGATGATCTCATGTTTACACCAGACCCGTAAACTGACTGATTCAGCCCACAGTGTTCCACAGATGCAGTAACAATTTGGCCTTCATAATTCAAAAACTTGGAACTCTTCCCAAATTTAACTTTTTCCTATTTTACGAACTAAAATGGCAATTCACTCTGCTTGAAGTAGAACTAGCCTTATAGTACAGACTTCGCGGTACTTCCACGGACATTAGTCATCTTGTGTGTCTAAAACAGTTTATTAATTTCCATGACATGAAATGACTTTGATTTTGAACAAACTTATCGATCATTTTTTGTCACATGTATATATTACTGCTTTTTTCATTCATATTGCATTTTATTTTAAAATATATGCCGGAAATGAAAAGCAATGCTTAAAATGTACAGTACCTTTTGCATTCTAATGGGTTTTTTAAATGCCTTTTTAAACGGTTTTAAGAAATATTTTAGCAAATATGCGGTACTCCATTTAATGTTTAGCATTTTTAAATGTTTAGCGTTTTAGTATTATCGTACACACGAAAGTGGAGTGGGTGTTGTATTCCTCTTAGGGTGTCCGTATATAGGTTTTCCTGTATCATGTCCTTATATAGGCACAATTCGTCATGTCCTTATATAGGCATAAAATCCCAGTCCTTATTTAGGCATTAAACCGTGCACTCCAAATACAGGCATGGTCTCAGACATCCGTCCACCCTAACGTCACAACGAGTTCTTGAAGAACAGACCCTTAGGCTTCGGGAGTTTCCCTAGCACAGGACTATTGATTTCTTCAAGGACTCATTTATTATGCATGAACCGTTATACCTTAGGGGTTCATTCATGACGTCTTCCGCTGTCCGATCCACGTCAATGCTAACATTCTAAGGTACCTCTCAGGTATAAATATACCTTCCCTAGCCCCTGTAAATCAGAGGAGACCTCGACTTCAGAGGAGCCCGTTTCCTGGCCTGACGCACTGAGAAGACGCTGTCATCCCTGCATGCAGAGAATCCAGCTTCCAGTGATCTGACTTCCCTTGCGGGGTGTTGGAGTTCGAATCTGGCAAGAGATTCCTACCTCTCTCATTCTTAAGGTATGGGGCTGACTAGAACCTAGAGGGACTCTTGCCATACTAGGCATACTAGGCATACTAGACTTAACATACTCTTAGTATACCATAGTAAGGAATACTCCACCTACTTCATACCTCTCCCTACACCTAGGTCAGGTTAGGTACATTGGGGTAGAACTAGCTTAGAGATGCATCGTATGAGTACTCGCATTTTTAGTCTGTGTTATTTATGTAAATGAATATCTGCTAAAGATCATGCTAGCGCAGTATTATTTATTTCTACTGCTTACGCTGTACATTATTTATCTTGCATACTGTCTTGTGATCATAACAGCACATTTAACTTACACCAGAAACAAGACTGTTCAATAAATCTTTTATTGAAACGCCCGTCTATTCTTTCTGTGTAACTTCGAGGAAAACTAAGCATGCACGATTGAGCTGAGTGAAATAGTTATCTATTGTTTCCACGACTCTGGGACACATTCTGATTCTAAAGGGAAACAAAGTGGTCATGTTTTGCGGCTGCCAGAAACTACTCCCTTCTTGTTTGTCAAGGAGTTTCTAGTGGCCTCTGAGCTAGCTGGCACAAGTAATTAAGTTTAATATACTCGATAGGGACATACTGACCTCAGTCCTATGTCAAACCTATAGGGTATATTATTCCAATGCGCAGAGCCTATTAGGGAAATAGGAGCTACACTACACTATTGGCAGTACTGAATATCATCTGTGCTCCATTGACGTACTTTGCAAGGTGTTACAAGGACAGTCCCCTGCAGCAGCAAGCAACAACGATGTTGCGTCTCCCAGCCAGGACACTTAATCTATAATTGGCTCATTGTGTGCTGGGAAAGAATTCAGTTTTCTTTTTTCCCAAAACATGACTAAAATTGGAACATTTCCTTTAAATTGACACTTTTGCTGAAAAATGCATGGCCTTCTGACACTTGTAGTGGTTTGACTTATATAAACGAACTCAATTAGGACTTTGGTTTAAGTATCAATCCCAAAAATCTGATTTTCGAAGTAACAGATTTTTTATCTTCCTGTTTCTCCACCTCTTAAATCTGTTTTTAAATGCTTTTTATGACAATATTTTTACAACACTTTGTGATGGCTTTAATGGTTTTAATGCGCTACTACCTAACAGTGGAAATGGTTCGCCAGCATTTTTATCAATACTGACTGTTCGGAAGAGGAGTGGGTGTTATGTTCCATATAGGTACCCTAATATAGGCCCGGGTAACATCATCCCCCTTCACCTACATTACCTAACCTACACTACACTACACTGTAACGGGCCTTTTAGGATTGAACCTTTACCTAGTTCTAGTCCTGGGTGCAAAAGGAGGGTTTCTCCTAAACAATAGAGTCCTATAACTCCATAGACTCACACAGTATGAATGAATATTCATAAGGGTTCTTAGAAACCAGGCTGGGGTTACACCACCTTCCTCCCCATATCCACGTACACGGTTCATCCCATACGTCATCCTCACATCCAACAATGGCTAATAACAGCAACAAGGGACAAAGGAACCCTAGATACTTTCTGTATAAATACAGCACATCTTGCTAGTGTTAGTTAGAGGGAACTGAGACTTCCAGGCCGACACACTGACCAGAGACGCTGAGACTCCTGCATGCAGATGTTCCAGCTGACAGTGGTCTGAACATCCCTCGCGGGGTGTCCAACTCGAGACCAAGAAGGGCTCCTACATTCTCACTTCAGGTAATGGGGTTCGACTAAATCCTAGAGGGATTCTTGGCTTCACACCTACTCACATGCTAGGTACACTTAGGTACATCTAGATAGGCATCGTAGGAGTACGCGCTTTCTTTTATCAATGCATTTTATATTCATGTATTTATTCATGCATAGTGCAAGATGGTAGAACTGTACTATCCATTTATATTCACTGTACTGCTAATCATATATCTCTGCTACTGTCTAATGGTTGTTGCAGCTCATATATTCTACACAAGAATAACGACTGTTCAATAAACTCTTATTGAAACGCACAGGCTGTTTATTCTGTGCATCTCTGAGACAAGATGAGTAAGCACGAGTGACTACTGAAAAGTAGTACATTGTTTCCACGATCCTGAGGGATCAGGGATGTTATGTTCTAAGGTTGCCAGAAACTATTCTCTCCCCGATAAGAGGAGACACTAGTGGCACTGTGAGCTAGCTAATGCAAACAGGCTAACATTTTTGGTGGGGGTGTTCAGAGTCAGTCTGCCACCAAGCCCACAGTTTATGTTATCCGAACGCGCAGGTCCTGTATGGGTAATATAGGAACTACACGACAGAGGCAAGGATTCCGTTGCTCGTGGGTGGGGGGGCTGACGTACACAGTCCTTCCGGACAGAGTTTAGGTCCTGGTGCAACACCGGAGCATCTGGCTTCTTCTCTCCACATCGCCACAAATTGAGAGGGGGTCCGCGTGCGACCAGGGAAAGTCATCCCAGTCTATATATCCAGTTTCTCTGCTTCCTTCTGCCGTTCCTTGGCAAAAACAGACACAGACCACACAGTGAGTGCAGTGTATCTAGTTTAATTTAGTCTGCCATTACTCGTTTTGGCCCGTTCGGGCCTTGATCACATGACAATCGCTGCAGTGATTTTCTACCCTTTTAAAGTGACAAGTGATGACTTGAAAAAAACATTGGTCATAGAAAGCAAAATCTGTTATAGTACGTAATACAGACTTGTTCAACAGAAGTATTTAAAATCCATAAGATTTGCTGTTGAAAAATTATGTTCATAAAAATACCTTAATAAATACATGATTTTAAATCATAGTATAAATACACGTAATCATTTTCACAGTATGTTTAATCTCCTCTAAACAACCAATTACTATTGATCTAATACAAGGCTATTGACTGTAACCTTATATAATGTTTTGACAAATCCATTTTGAATATCTATGACTGTATAAAGTGCATGTGCGAATTCATTAGTGCAAAAAGTGTTGCTGTGTGTTTAGCCACCCGTGTTCCTTACATTAAAGTGCTCTAGTGCTGAGGTTAAAAACCAATTGATTTCTGGTTATGGCATGTATAGCATGTATATGTGTAAACATCATCTGAGTTTATATATATATATATAATATATAGATATACAAAGGCTTCGTGCCGAAACGCGTAGACGCTCTTTTACCGATTGGTAACATGATAGAATAAACTACATCCTGATTCAAGCAAGCCCTGTGGAGTGCCGTTCTTTCCTGGCGGATATTTTGGGTTGGGCACTCTCTGCAATATATATGTATATATATACACCAAACTCTGCCACTTGGCAGTGACAGAAGAGAGATCTGTGTCGCAATGGACAGGGCCTCTGACTCCGTAGCACGAGGTTCACGGTTCAATCCCTACCCCGGAGGCAAATCAGCTCTGCATCCTGTGACTCTGGGCAATTGCTCACTTAGTCTCCCAAATGGCCCTTAGCGCCTTGAGACTCTTAGGGGTGATTAGTTCATGCTTTACAAATACTGGGTTATTTACAGAAGTAGACGCACTCACATTAGAATTGTCCTTCAGTGTTTTAGCGTCGTTCTCACAAGCAGCACTAACCCTACGCATTTCAGTCCTCCTTGGACCTTCATCACAGGTGCAAAACCAGTCCTTTTTACCTTTTAGTGACCACTTATATATCTGTATTTCTCCATTACAATACATGCTGGGCTTGGAAGTCCACAATTCCTTTTTACACATGTGTGTGTTAGCGCCATTCCATTTCAGATCTAGTGATGATCCTCCTTTCAGCCTCTTCCTGCCCAGAGGAGGGTGTATCAGGTGGGTCACATTTTCAGAAAGAGGATGAGGGCTTGATGCCAGTGGTGGCCACAGCTCACTGGCTGCAGTGGCCCCCTTCTTTGGAGCCATTTAATTACATTAGCAGTTAGCACTTAGCAGAGGACTCTGGTGTCACTGTCAGCTAAATTGCAGACTTCTCTTAATCTCAGTTGTGTGTATGCCACTTGTGCACCTGCAGGCAACCCTAATAAAAAGCATGAAGTCTGCAAAACCTGGGCAGTCTAGCCAATGTAATTCAAGATATCATCATTATCACCAGAAATTATTAACAATTGTGGTACCTTTGCATAAAATATTTTATGCTGGACAATACCCACAGGAAAACATAAAATGGTGTCTCTCCAGGGCTCATGGGATAACTATAGAAGGCTGTGGGGCAGAACAAAATCAAATAAATGAATCAAATAATTGCTTGAGTCCCTCCAGATCCCATGGGATGCCTAAGGGAGGTGGAGGTAGCCAGAAATCAAATAAATGAATTAAATATTAGCTGGTGTCTGTTCAAGTCCTATGGTCCAACCCTATGGTCGGAGGGGGATGGGCAGGTAAAAATCAAACAACTTAATTAAATATTTGCTGGCGTCTCTCCAGGACTTGTGGGAAGCTTATGGGAGGCAGTGGGGGCAGCAAAAATCAAATAAATTGATTCAATAACTGCTAGTGTTCCTGCAGGGTCCATGGTACCGCTAAGGGAAGATCAAATACATCAATAAAATAATTACTTGTGTCCACCATGATCCATGGGATCCCTCTAGGAGGCAGGAGGAGCAAACAAAAATCAAAGAAGTGTATTAAATAATTGTTGGTGTTCCTTGTAGGTCCATAGGGCCCCTATGTGAGGAGGGGGTAGGCACATAGCAAAAATATTAGCTAAATAATTGCTGCTGTCCCTCCAGTGTCCAGGGCACTTCTATGTGAGGCATGGCAAACAAAAATTGAATAAAATAATTAAATAATTACTGGTGCCCCTCTAGAGCCCATAAGACCACTATAAATAACAAATGAATCAAAAACAACTGTGTACTACAGTCAGCAACAATCACAAATAAATGTATCTGGAAAAAATATCAACATGCCATGTGCCTCCTCTATCAATGTTTTTAGAAAATGGCTTTTAAAAGTGGAATGAAAGGATTGAAACAAAGACTGGCTACAGAAAATGATGGTAGCTAGCTCATCCCCCACATGGCCAGTAAAGAGGAAGGCATGGAGAATAAAGACAAAATGGAGCTAGCACACACACACATACTGGCTACACATAAGGGCAACTGCGGCATGGCCAAGAAAAAATGAGGCATGGAGAACATAAAAAAAATTACATTCTACGACAACACAGACTGGCAACCCATAATGACCAAAGTCGCATGGCTAGTTAAAAAGAGTCCAGCAAGAACAAATAACATGGTTTCCCCATCTTTTTCCGTCCCCTCCCCCCAAAATATTTGTAGCATTGCAGGAAAAGGTTCACACAGATATATATTATTTATCCAAAATGTGTCTGGGTCCACATATGCGAATGCCGTTTACCCACCACAAGTAATTGAGCAATGGCAGAAAAGAAAATTGAATAAACTTTAAAAATGTCCCAAACCACAAACAGCCCAAAGCAAAGTCAATTATCCTTCCCAAAAACTTTTCAAAGTTGCAGAAAAATGTAAAACACAATGTCAAACATGTGACACTTACAAGAGCTCACAAACAATGGTGTGCAAGCACATGGAGAAGATTGTAGCTGAAAACAAAGGAACATGTCTGGCTTCATATGCCTGGTTTCCAGAAGGGTCCATGGAGGGACACAGAGTGACCCCCCTGGGCTAAAAAATAAAGGAAATTGGCAAAAAATATTGCGATCCTGCAAGACTCTTACAGGTTAGAAAAAATGGCAGCCGGGCCACATTTATTTAGTATAAGCCCAGGGGGGCACACCCCCGGGGAGGATCCTTTTATTTACGGGGATGGGGGGCACACTATCTCCCTCTCTGAGACTTTAAAGGCCCTGGGGAGCCCAACCACAGGGCTGTAAATGCACAAAATGGGAAGGGGGCTGCAGAGCCCCCCCTCCGGAGCCTGAGAACCCGCCCCCAGGGCCAATTCCTTTAAGAGAGGGGTTGCTGTGCAGCCCTTCTCCCTGAGACATTAATGGCTCCTGGGAGCCCACCCCGGGGTCCGGTTCAACAGCTATGTCTCCAGGTGCTCACCCCTGGGACATAGCAGTTTCCCTGTCCACAGTAGCGCTGGCAGGGAAGCTTGTGTTTGTTCTCACTTGGCAGGAGGATTTTTAATTCTCCTGCCAAGCAGGAGCAAACACCAAGTCTGCTCCCAGCTCGTGGGACTTTCAAAAAATGCTCCCGCCTGCTGGGAGCAGACTTTAGATCTGTTCACCTGCCCGCACTGATGTGGGCATGGAAACAGATCAAAATATTGCTCTCCCCAGCAGGGAGCAGCATTATTAGTTGCTCCCTCCTGCGGGTATGAGTAATGCCAGCTTCCGCTCCATGGCCCCCAACGATAATGTGGTGGGTACCCTGGCTGGGCACCAATGCACCCACCCTTTTTTGAACTTGGCCATGGGGGATGGGGTCCCCGGGGCAGAAATTGGCCTTTCTTTTTTTTGATAATCAAATTTATTGATTTTATACAAACACAAATTACAAACAGCACAGCATGAGCCTCAACTCCGTACATTTGGCGTGTAAGCATGTACATTTCAATGGCAGTAGATAGTCAACATTGCACAAATCTAACCTCGGGAGTGCACTTAAGGAAGGGACTGTAGCAATCAATCTAATGGACCCAGCCATTTACCCCATATCCGACGGTGTCTGGCAGGGCAGCCTCTAGCTTCGTATAGGGGAAGTTCTTGCGCCGCGCACCAGTCCACCCCCTTGCGCAACGTAGAGAGTCTAGGTGGAGTGGGGTTTTTCCAAGCTGCGGCTATATCGCGTTTGGCCGCCACTAGGGCAGTGCCTAGTAATTTCTTGTCCGCTCTCGACCCATCCAGCCCATCCGTGACACCCAGTAGTATATTCAGTGGGTTGTGTGGGACTACCCATCCCAGCACCTCCGTGAGTTCCGCCTCTAGGGCATTCCAGTAACGAGTTATGTGTGGACTGGACCATACCATATGGAAAAAATCTGCTAGGTTGGTCCCGCATCTTGCACAGGAGGGGTCCGGCGTGAGGCCAGCCCTGTGTAGGCGGGTGGGGGTAAGGTAAGAGGCATGGAGATAGTATAACTGAACCAGGTGGAGCCTGGCAGAGATCGTAATGCTTCTGGGAGCCATTAAGGCGTCCCTCCAGTCCTCGTCAGCCAGAGGGCCCAACCAAGTCTCCCATTTGGCCTTCAGGGGGTTGAGGGATGTTGGACCATTATTCGTTAGTGAGCGATAGATGCGTGATATGCCCCCTCTCCCCAGGTTTCCCATGGTGATTTGAGCTTCAGGGGGGCTATGTTCTGGCAGGGATGTACCCGATAGTAGGCGGGAATTTAATGCATGACGAAGCTGCAAATATCTATAGAACTGGGATGGGTGGAGCGAGTGCCGCAGCTGCAGGTCTGCAAAAGAGTGAATATGATCACTGACCCAGACGTCCCCCAGCAGGGTAATACCTATGCGGTCCCAACTCTGGAAACCCACTAAGTTACCCACTTCCTGCAACCATGTACCATGCCATAGTGGTGTTTGCTGTGTCAATTTGCCTTTCCATTGAGTGTGTCGTAGGGCGGCATGCCATGCTAGGAGGACTGTGCAGGTTACTGTGGGGAGGTCCCGGGGAATGGGTGATCCATACATCATGGCTTGAATTTGTGGGAAACCCAGTTTGTGAAGTTCGGTTCTGTAGGCCGGGTCCGACCACCCCCCGTTGAACCAATCGTGCAAGACCAGAAGGCGGGTTGCAAGATAGTAGAGGTGCAGGTTGGTGAGCCCCATTCAGCCGTCATAGGGCGGGATCTGGCAACATGAGAGTGCCATACGCAGCCGGCGACCATTCCAAAGGAATCTAGTAATAAGGCTGTCTAAACCTCGAAACCAAGTGCGTGGAAACTGAAGTGGGGTGTTCTGGATGATGTAGAGGAAGCGGGGAAGGATCATCATCTTAAAAAGTGCTATCCTACCCAGTGGGTTCAACGGCAACGTTTGCCATTTCTGCAAGTCACGTTTGGTTTTGTTGGTTAGGGGAGTCACATTAAGTGCCCAGGCCAATTCTGGGAGGAGGGCCACCCAAATTCCTAAGTACTTGAATGACTGCCATCTGATGGGAATGGTGGATTGCCAGTCTAAGCACTCTCGTGAAAGATGCAGAGGGATTAAGGTCGATTTGCCGAGTTAAGGAGCAGGCCCGTAGCTTGTCCAAAGGCCTGCAGGATTTGCAAGCATCTGGGGCCAGATCGTGCAGGGTCTGCAAGGTACAGAAGTACATCATCTGCATACAGTGTGATTTTGTTGTCGTGGGATCCCGCCCAATTCCAGCCCTGAACCTGAGGATCCGTACGGATGAAGTGCGCTAGGGGCTCCATCGCTAGGGCGAAAAGGAGGGGGGAAAGCGGGCAGCCCTGTCGCGTCCCCCGCCCGACAAAGGTTTGCGAGAGGGTCCCATTGACTAGCACTCGCACCGTTGGCCTGGAGTAAAGAATGCGAATCATGTGACGGAATTTGGGGCCCAAACCCATGGACAGCAAGACGTCCTCCAGGTAACCCCAGTCAACGGAATCAAAGGCCTTTTCAAAGTCTATCAGGAGGAGTGCTAGGTATAGGGTGAGCCGTTGGCAGTTGGCCAATGCCAAGTGCAGATGTCTCAAGCAGTGTCTGGTGCCGCGCGCAGGCATAAATCCACATTGGTCGGGATGGACTAGCCATCAGAGGTGTGGTTTCAGTCGCTGCGCTAGGATGGTGGGATAGATCTTAACTTCGTATTAATTAGGGATATGGGTCGGTAATCCGAGCAGGCCGATGAGGGTGGTTGCGTTTTGGGGATTAGAACAATCGTGGCCAAGTCGGTCTCCGGGGGAAAGGAACCCGTCTCCAGAGCCTCGTCATATAGAGACGTGAGATGAGGGGCGAGCGTGTCCCGGTAGGCTGAGTAATATTCTTGTGGGAAGCCGTCAGGTCCAGGAGTCTTCCACCAGTGACAGAGCGCTGTGCACCTCCTCGCGAGTGATCGGGGTCTCCAGATCGTCAGAGGCAGCTACAGTGAGTCGCGGAAGTTGGAGGTTCCCCAGAGCGACTAGTTCCCTCAATGAGGAGTCTGGCTTTCGGGTGGCGTATAAGGTGGAGAAATATTCCGCGAAGGTTTGAGCCATCGCCTGAGGGGAGCGATGAATAATGCCTCTGTGGTCATGGACCTCCTGGATGATTTGGTTTGCTAGTGGATATGATACCAGATGGTGTAACATTTTCCCATTTTTGTCACCCCATCCGTACACCCGGGCGATGGAGGATCGCCACAGTAGTTTCGCTGAGTCGAGGGACATCTGTCTCAATTCCTCGCGGATCAGGGACAATTGACGCATTTGGGAGTCATCTGGTTATTCCGCCACGGCTCTCTCGAGTTGGCAAGCTTGAGCTTCAAGGAGAATGAGCTTACCGTCCCGCGCCACCCTTTGACCCTTGAGGTGGCGCTTGGCAAGGCCACGAATCGTAGCCTTACCGGCTTCCCACAGGATCCCGGGGGAGGAGACGGAGCCGTGGTTTGTGAGAAAGTATTGCTTGACATCTGCATGGAGTGCTTCTCGGAATTCCTCATCCTGGAGGAACCAGGCATTCATCCGCCACATCAGGCGAAGAGCCGCAGCCGGGTCACCCAGGGTCAGGAAGACCGGGGAGTGGTCCGAGATCCCTCGGGGGAGGATTTGTATATCGCTGACTCTACGACAGTCTGGTGCTGGCATGAAAAGCATGTTGATGCGAGAGTGACTACCGTGTGCAGCCGATGTGTGCGTGTATTGAGAAGCCCGTGGATTCCAGGTGCGCCATACGTCGCAGAGACCCATGGCTTCAGACCAATGGACCAGTCGCTTCGCATGTGTGGCGAGTGCAGCGGATGGGGCCCCCGTGGCATCGCATTCGGCGTACATGACTGCATTAAAGTCGCCTCCCACCACGGTAGTACCATAAGGCAAAGATGAGAGCTTGGCACCTATCTGGTTGAGGGTTTGTGTGTGGGTGGTTGCGGGGATGTAAACGGAGAAAACGTTCAGGGTTTCCTCACCTAGCGTGCCAGATAGGGCCACGAAGCGGCCATTGGGATCTTGGACAGTTCGAGTTAGCACAAAGGGTAGAGTGCGCTTCACGAGAATGGTGACTCCACGCGATCCCCTTGTGAAGCCGGAGTGCCAGACTCTATCAAAGCCGTACCTGGCAAGGAAGGGGCACTGGTTGCCCATCAGGTGCGTCTTTTGGAGCATAATCAACCAATCAATCAATCAGGGAATTGTAAGCGCGCTACTCACCCGTGAGGGTCTCATGGCGCTGAAGGGGGGGGGTCCGCAGATCTGTTTAGCCGAAGAGCCAGGTTTTGAGGGTCTTCCTGAAGGTGTTCAGGGAGGGGGCGCGTCTGATGTCTGGCGGTAGCTCGTTCCAGGTCTTCGCTGCAATGTGAGAGAAGGATCTTCTGCCTGCTCTGGCTCTGTGGATGCGCGGGGTTTCGGCCAGTGCGAGGTTGGAAGATCGGAGGTTTCTTTTGGGTACGTGGAAGTTGATTCTGTCGTTGAGGTATTTGGGTCCGTTGTTGTGTAGGCATTTGTAGGCGTGAGTGAGGATTTTGAAAGTGACTCTTTTCTCCACGGGGAGCCAGTGGAGACTTCGTAGGTGTTGGCTGATGTGTTCGTGTCAGGGGATGCCGAGGATGAGTCTGGGGGCGGTGTTTTGTACTGTCTGGAGTTTGCGGAGTAGGGACTTGTTGATGCCGGCGTAGAGTGCGTTTCCATAGTCCAGACTGCTGGTGATGAGTGCATGGGTGACTGTCTTCCTTGACTCAGGGGGATCCACTTGAAGGTCTTGCGGAGGGTGTTGAAGCAGCTGGAGGTGACGGCGTTGATCTGTCGGTTCATGGAGAGTGATGAGTCGAGTACGATGTTGAGGTTCTTGGCGTGGTCTGAGGGGGTAGGTGGGCTTCCAAGGGCGGTCGGCCACCAGGTGCTGTCCCATGCAGAAGGGGTGGTACCGAGGATGAGGACTTCTGTCTTCTCGGCGTTGAGCTTCAGGCAGCTGTTGGTCATCCAGACTGCGACGTCTTGCATTCCTTTCTGGAAGTTGAATTTGGCAGTTGTGGGGCCTTTGGTGAGGGAGAGGATGAGCTGGGTGTCGTCGGCGTAGGATACGATGTTGAGGCCGTGTTGTCGGACGATGGCTGCGAGGGGGGCCATGTAAATCTTGAAGAGGGTGGGGCTCAGTGATGAACCCTGTGGGACTCCGCAGGTGATTTTCGTGGGGTCGGAGAGGAAGGGTGGGAGTCTGATCCTTTGGCTTCTTCCGGTGAGGAATGATTGGATCCAGTCCAGGGCTGTTCCTTGTATGCCTGCGTCTTGTAGTCTGACGACTAGTGTGCGATGGGAGACGGTGTCGAAGGCCGCTGATAGGTCGAGTAGGATGAGGGCTGCGAAGTGGCCATGGTCCAGGAGGGTTTGGATGTCGTCTGTGGCGGCGAGTAGGGCGGTCTCTGTGCTGTGGTTGCCTCGGAATCCGGATTGGGACGGGTCGAGGACGGCGTTCTCTTCAATGAATCGTGTCAGTTTTCTGTTGACTGTTTTCTCTGCAACTTTGGCTGTGAAGGGGAGGAGCGAGATGGGCCGATAGTTCTTGAGGTCGGTGGGGTCAGCTGTGGGCTTCTTGAGCAGGGGTCTGACTTCTGCGCGCTTCCAGTCATCTGGGAAGGTGCCTGTTTTGAAGGTGGTGTTGATGGTGCGTTGTAGTTTGGGTGCGATGGCGGCCACGGCTCTGTGGTAGGTATGAGGGGGGCAGGGGACGGTGGGGGCCCCCGAGTGGATACTTTTCATGGTCGAGGCGGTGTCTTCGGCCGTGATCGGTGTCCAGTTGGAGATGGTGGGCTGGCTGGTGTTTCTGGGGTGCGGGGGCCGTCTGTGGTGCCTGGTGGATGGTCGATGAAGTTGTCGTAGAGGTTTTTGATCTTGAGGTGGAAATAGGTTCCAAGCTTGTCGCAGAGGTCTTGGGATGGGGTGATGTCTGTGGCTTCGCTGCATGGGTTGGTGAATTCTTGAATGACACTGAAAAGTTCCTTGGAATTGGTGGAGTTGGCCAGGATTTTGTTGTGGATGAAGTTCCTTTTGGTGGCTCTGATCTGGTTGTGGTAGTCCGTCATGGCGTCCTTGTAGGTGGTGTGGTTTTCGGTTGTCTTGGTGTTTCTCCAGTTCTTCTCCAGGCGTCTGCAGGTGCGTCTGGCTTCTTGGAGAGCGGTTGTGAACCAGGCGGCTTTCCTGGGGCGTTGTCTGTCGGGGTTGCGTAGCGGGGCGAGCTCATCTGCGCAGTTGGAGATCCAGGTGTGGAGTTCTCTGGCTGCGTCGTTTGCGCTGTTTGCGTCGGGTGCCCAGGTGTGGTTGTCTCGGGTGAGGGTGGAGTTAAGTTGCTCGTCGGTAACCTTGCTCCAGTTCCTTCGTGGTGGGCGTGGGGCTGGTTTGGGTGCCTTGGGTTTGTTGATGGCGAAGTGTACGCAGTGATGGTCGGGGGCTAGCCTCTGGGCCTGCTTCAGGACCGCCATACGCTTAATCTTGTCTAGTAGGCCATTCACGTTCCATGACATAATGCTAAGTGAATTTCCCTTGGATGTCATCATGTCGGGAGAGATGGGCTGGGCCTGACGTGGCCTGTGTGCAGTGGAATTCCCGGGGGTTGTGGTGCATGAAGTGTGGGTCTCATTTGGTGAAGTGTAAGTACAGGTCCATCTGACGATGTGCAGGAGCTGAGGTGCTGTGAATCAACAAGTGTAGAACATCTAAAAATCCCCTGGGGCAATGGCCCAAACCCTCCCCCCCGCCCCCCACCCTATACTTCAGGAAAGGAAGCATCTGTCGACCCGAACTTTTAGAAAGGAAAAACTGGAAATGTGGTGGACCCCTCTGTTTGGAGGATCAAGTTTAATATCAGCAGAATATCTGAGCAGATTGAATGTCACCTTTGCGCAAATGTCCTCAATTTCATGTTACGGGATGTGGCCGTAGTACCCCGTGAGCGCTCAGGCTGGAATGTTTGGACTCCGGGAAAGGTCAGAATCAGCAGAGTTTACAGTTAGGATCTTGGAGTAGGAACTCCCTGCCGGTGAGTGATCTCGGGAGGCGACCGCCTGCGAGCGATGGGACCGCGGCGGCGGGGTTCGGCCCCCGGATCTCGAGGACCCAGGTCTCGGGGAGATCGACTCGCCCCTGCCTGTCTTTCAGCCCCTGCGAGACTGTGTGCGTTTGCTCCACGGGCCAGAGGTGTAGGGGACGGCGGCCCGATCCCCCAGGGCCGTGGATTTGGTTTTGAGGCTGAGGGGGCGCTCCTCCGTCAGCCATGCCCAGGCCGCTTCAGGGTTGTCGAAGAAGTATGTGTTGTCGTGAAAAACCACACGCAATCTAGCAGGGAAGAGGAGCCTGTATGGTAGGTTGAGGGAACCCAGCTTGTGTTTCACTTCCGTGTAGGAGCGCCGCTGGGATTGAACTTCCCTGGTGTAGTCCGGAAAGATCATGATGGTATGGTGTGGTAGGTTACGTTCTTCTGGATACGGGCTTGTTACAGGATCAAGTCTCTATCCCTGAAGTTCAGGATCCGCGCTATAATGGGCCGGTGTGGAGCGCCGGGTGGGGGCTTCGGAGCCAGGGAGCGATGCGCCCACTCAACGGCGAACCATGTTGAGAGCGTGTCAGCCGGCACCCAGGAGGTGATCCAATTTTCGATGAAGGCCTCCATGGGGCCGTGTTCGACCCCTTCCGGGAATCCCACCAGGCGCAGATTATTGCGCCTCGATCGATTTTCAGCATCTTCCGCCCTCTTATGAAGCTCCTTAGTGTGGGCCTGTAGGCGGGTCACTTGGTCTTTGAGGGTAGTCCCGTCGTCCTCGACTGAAGAGATACAGGATTCCGCCTCGGTGATCCTGGCCGTTGCGTTGCAGAGGTCTTGTCGGATCAAGGCCACATTGTCGACCCGGACTTCCCTGATTTTATTCTCAACTCAGGTCTGAGAGATAGAGATGGCCTGTAGGATCTTGTTGAGGTCCCCATTCAACGGGGATTGACCTTCTGCACCTGCAGGTTGAGACTCCTGGTCAGTGACCGTGTATTGGTCCATGGTGGTCTGAGTCACGTGCGTCTTTGGTCCCCAGTCCCTTCCCATGGTTGCGCGGTCTGAGGGTGGGCTGGTAGGCAGCGCTAGTGTGAGTTAGCAACAGAGGATCTCCGTGGGGTGAAGGTGCCGGCTGAGTCACCAGATGGTGCGGGAATTTGGCGGGTGTTCACTGATCCTTGAGTGTGGGGTGGTTCTCCGCGTTTCCAGGTGGGGCTGTGGTGGACCACCGATGAATTCGCAGTCCCACCGATGCAGAGTCGCCGCTCCGCCCAGATCAGAGAAGGCTGGTCACAGACAAGGCGTCGGGCCCGAGCACAGGTGCTTTCGGATGGTCACCTTTAGAGATATCGGTGGGCGACCCTTGGTTGGTCTGTTTCAAGGAGTGGGCTGTGGCAGTACTTGTCCAGGTGTCAGGTCCAAGGTAGTCGAACGGCGGTATGTCAGGGCCAGCACTGGGACCCTCCCCCGGGCCGAGGGCACCCCACACCCGCGGCCGGTCAGGGGTCTCTTCAGGGGCCTGGAGGTGCGCGGCGACGTTTCTGCCAAGGGTTGGATGTCAGCCGACGTAGCGTTTAGGGGAAAGAACTTGACTTCGGGGGGGCCGCAACCAGACACACCCGGGACCCCGGAAGGCAGCACCGCACCGCAGCAGGCAGGGGTCCCGAGGGGCTTGCTCCAGGGGATGGTTCAGGCTCGGCGGGCGCTGTGTGTAGTACGCCAAGTCGCGCGGGAATCTGCGGGCCGGTAGGGACCACACAAGGCTGTGGGAGGCGCCGGATCAGAGGAAGAATGGCGGAAAAGTCAAGTCCCACATCACCCCGGCAGCCAAGGTATGCAAATAAATACTGGCATAGCAACCCGAGCGCACTTGCAGTCTTATAGGGGCGGAAGGTGGCGGGTGTCTCCAGGAGCGGCCCAGCCCCACACAGTGAGGATCGCAATGCTGCAGGACCCGGCCAGCTGAGTGAAGAGTGGTGGGGGGGAAAGCACAGGGCCCCCCCTCCCGGCTTCCCTGCTGCACGACCTTGCAGCCGACTCACCTTCCGCCAGGCCCCCAGGTTTACAGGTGTGTTGGAGCAGGGCGTTTGGTCCAGAAGGGCCTCGGAGTCTCCAGGGCCTCACACTTTCTTCCTGCCTTAGGCCCGGGCCCTGCCGCCAAGTCCGGGCCACCCACCGCCGCCAGGGACGCCGTCGCTGAAGGATCACCGCTGTCCGGAAGACAGCCGAGTTTCCGGCTCCGCCGCTGCAGCCCCAGAGGCCTGGTCACATTGCGTGGTAGAGCCTTCTACTCGGGTTCCAGGAGCGGGGTCCAAAGCTCACCTTCCGACCCATCCGGGAGCCGCCGAGCCCATAGTTGCAGCAGAGGTGGGCCCCGATCAGTTGGAGGAGTGGAGTCGCCACTGAGTTCACGCTGCCCAGCCCTTGCCATTTCCGCCCATCGGGGCTGTGATGATCGAGGGGGGGGAGGGGAGGGCCCAAATGCCAGCACTTCACTGCCTGGGAAGGCAGCCGATCTCCTGGCCCCCTAGCGCCACAGTCGCCGACCGCGACTCCCTCTTTGCAGGTCTCTTCAGCGGTGGCGGAGCGGCGGCCGAGGGGAGAAGTCCGCCTCCCGGACCACACAGCTTGATATGTCGCACTGGGTCACTGGGGACAGGGCGACCCGCACCGCTGCAACTCCTGTGGTCCAGGCAGCAGGGGAGCGCCGTGCCCGCTGGCTGCAACGCCTACGCGCATCTAGCAGCAGAGGGATTGGATCCACGGCGCCGGTTGCAGGCAAGGTTCTGAGGGCCGGAGAACAGGAGCCGCAATCTTAGTCAGAGCAGGTTGAGGGCCGCGGCCAGCAATCAGGCGCTGCAGGCTGTACTCCAGCTTTATCTCTTGTGGCTGCATGGCACAGGACGTCGTAGGACGCTGGTGACTGGTAAGGGTGATGGATGGTCGCTGATTGTGGCGGATCTTGGAGCGGATGACAGAGGGGTCCGGAGCACTCTTAGAGTGCGACTGCCATCTTGACGCTCCAAGCCACGAAATTGGCCTTTCTTTAAAATGTTATCTGGCAATGGGGAATGGGGTCCCCAGGGCCAAATTCAGCCCAGAGAGGAGGACCACATGCCCCACTCCCCATACAAAATTGCGGTTGGCCCCAGGGGGTGGGGTCTCCCGTTCCAAAATCAGCCAAGGGAGAAGGGCAGCATGCCTCCTCCCTATAACAATTGCACCAGACCCCTGGGGATATGGTCCCCTGGGCTGAAATTGGTCCGGGGGACATAAATGATATCATAGAATATGTCATAAGTGATGTCATATGTGAGGTCATAAGCAGTGCATGGCGGGGCGCAAGTTATAGTAAGCACTGCTAACAATAACTGGTGAATTTCTGTGTTTTTTTTTAGTTCAAAATATTAATGTGGTCACTGACAAATTCACCTAACTCTTGCGTTCTTTAAACTTTGTTTTTGTAAGTGAATACAGAAAGTGCATATCTGCTCCAACTGCAGCAAGCTGGCTGCTTCCCGCCTAACGATGCTGGTGCCTGCGATCACTTGTGCCTCATCAAAATTCCAAAAGAGTCTGCAGTATTAGTACAAACAGAGAAGCAGCACATCAAATTTCCCCACACCAGTTTATTAGTTCAAAAAACATGATGCGTTTCGGCTAGCTAGTGGCCTTTGTCAAGTTAGAATAGCATGCTCATCATTCGTAAAAATAAACGTTATTGGTTCATAAACATAGAAGACTAATTCAAAAACGTGCTGACAGCCTTTGTAAAATAATTCATTGCCGAATTAACATCAAACTGCAAAATTGCGAGTATATAATGAATTAAAGAAATAAATGCATGAATGGTATGACCTTGTATAAACTACAGCACCATATCATAGTGGTGCTGCATTGCCAAAGATCGTGACTAGATCGTGACTAGAATTCATATTCACAGTCTGTGGTATGTATTGTAATCATATGAGGGCAATGGCCTCAGCACACCAATTTGCATAATTCATACATTGTAAGATTGTCGTATGCTAATTATATAATCAATTATTCATATCTCATCGAGTAAGACATATTGAAGGGTGGAGCTTAACTTATAAAGTGCATGTTGTAATAAACCCAATAATCAAACACGAAGCGAAATGTGCTAACCACAATTGAAGTGAAGTGCATTTTAGGGTTTCACTCTCATTGCTGATGATCCAAAATGCATACCTACGGCTATTTTGAATTCATAATCCACACAGTAGGTGTTATTCCTTCTGGGACAGAAAAACCATCAATACATCACAATAGGCTATTCTGGTGATACAATTATAAGCAAGTGACCTACGCGTGTAATAGGGATTAAGAGAATTAATGCGTATGAGGATTTCACTCACTTTGCTAATAATGCATAATGTATGCATGCAGCTATTCCAAATTCATAGTTCACATAGAGAGTATCATACCTCCTGAAACAAAAAAAACATCAGTTCATCACAGTAGGCAATGCTAGTGCTACACAAACAGTTCTGGGCAAGTGCTCCACGCCTATGACAGAGACAACGAAAATTAGCACAAAACAACAGAAAATAAATAAACTGTTAATGAACTGTTAATTCATCCTACAGGTGCATGACTAATATCAGAGGCATCAAGTCAGCCAGGGGCCAGTGCACACTATTGTATAGTAATATCCTATTAGTTAAAGTGAATAGTTTCGGAGGTATCAAAGCAATCAAAGGCCAGTGTCCAACATCATACAGTGATATCCCTATTAAATGAAGTAAATGAGTGGAAACAATGATAATAGTCCTAAAAAAGGGGAGAGAAAGCCCATGTGCTATAAATCTATTATTAATAAAAATTTAAAACATGATCTTGAATCAGAGAACTGGGAAACGGGAAAACATGGGGTTGCGATGTTCATGTTAGCCTAGTGGAGTCAAGACGAGGGGCCAAACGGGAAGAGGATCCATACCAAAAGAAGTATGTACAAAGAAATAGAAAAAAATGAAAAATTAAGAAAGTATCAGTAAATTCCCAGACTATTCTAGAACAGTAATACCCAGTAGCCAGTAGTCTCATATGGAGAAGCAGATAGTACATCTGCCGATAAATGCTTGAGCAATAAAAGATATTAAATTCCAATATGTACAGCCAGTTCTTCATCACTAATAAATCCATACGGATATTTAAAGTTGAGCTTAATGATATAGTGTGATTCCAGAATTCTGAGCTGTTTCACGTGATCATCCCCTCTGATGTTTTTAACAACTCTATCAATACAGTAGTATTTTAATGAGTCACTGTTTTTTGAGGTAAAAATGCCTTGCCACTGGGTAGCTAGAGTCACTATTTTTGAAAGCACATAAGTGCTGCAACATTCTTTTCTTGACTGTTAATTTAGTACAGCCTACAAATAAACCGGTGTACGGAAATTTGGTGTGCTGTTTCTCTGTTCCTATTGGAACTGTAGACTCTTTTGGGATATATATGTGTGGGTGTGTGTGTGTATAAATATGTATATATTACCACGAACACTTCACAGCATCCCATATTTGCCTGTTCATTTCACACAGTTAAACAAGTAAGCGGCACAGCTCAATATCCACGAGCAATCCTTTTATTTCATTTTTAGTATAAGGTGCAAGAATGAAGAACAACATGTTTCAGCCATAATCGTCAGTAGGGTCAAAGATTTTCTCACTGCAGAGTGTACATTTAAAGGGAAATTCCTTCCCACCACCATTGCGTTTTGAAAAGAACAACTGGACTGCTAACATATTATATATAGGCTACCACTATCATGGCACATTTCAATTACCATTTTCTTTTTCTTTTTTTGGCTTTTTAAACGTTTTTTGGCTTTTTCCATTGGAGTAGATAGAACATTAAACACATGACTTGAGACATGTGAATTAAGAGAGGGTGCCAACAAAGAATTGCGGGGCATATTAGCAAGAAGAGGCGATAATCATCGCTAACCCTGCTTAGCGTGATTTTTTTTATCGCCGGCTATCGCTGGAATATATTGCCACGCTAACGCTGTATTAGCAACGATTAGCGCTATGGCGATGAATATTCCAGCGATGGCGGGGGAAATGGGCCAACATCGCTGAAAAACCAGCGATGTTGCATGGAGAAGGGAGAACACCTTGCTGATACGACCCTGTGGTCGTATCAGCATAATCCACCCCCCATGTTAGGTATGGCTAACACCTGCTAATTGCAGGTGTTAAATAAATGGCGATGACCCCGGTTAGCGCGACTTTTCACGTCGCTAACTGGGGCCATGGCCACCTTGCTAATAGGCAATAGGCCTGTTAGCGGGTGTTTCCCAGGTTTGTTCATCGGGAACGCCCACTTTGCATGTCATTAGCGATAAATATCGCTGACATGCAAAGCGGTAAAAACGGGCGCTAATGTCCGCAAACTGTCGCTAACTGCTGTTAGAGACAGTTTGCTGATAGGGCGATATGAATATCGCCGCTTTAGCGGCAAAAGTGCCGCTAAAGCGGCGATAGTGCCCTTGCTAATATGCCCCTGCATTTTTATAAAACCAATGTTTGTACTTTATATAAATCGGTAAAGTACCATAAGACCATACAACAGTTTATTCAATGCTTGTACAGGAGCATCTATTGAATGTCTCTGTATGATTTTAAAGTGCAAATGCATTAAGAATTTTCTAACTCAGTGCAATCTTCGCATCCAGTTTTCCAAATTCATTAAATTCAGGAACCAAAATTTGTCAATAAGGTGCCATAAAACACATAGATGATACAATGATTGACACAATGTTTAAGCAGGAAGATATATTTGAATATTTTCATATGGTTCAAAGTGTAAATGCATTAACAATTTCGTAAGTTCAGTGCAATCTTCACATACAGTACTACAAATTCATTAAAGTGCAAATGCAATAAATAACATTGTCTGTTTTCATAAGACTTTGTGCAAAAATATACTTGCAGTACTAATTGATCTAATCCACATACAAGAGCATAACATCATTTCGTAACATCACAATTTTGCTTATGCAAGAATTGGAGTGTCTCCATTTTTATAAAGTGCAAATGCACTAGCAATTCCTCAACTCAGTGAAATGGTCGCATACAGTACATCAGATTCATTTAGAGTGCAAATGCATTAAGTAACATCATCTGTGTTCTCAAAATCTTCTGCACAGATATATATCCAGTACAGTACTCATTTTTCAAAAAATACAAATGCAACAATTGGAGTATCTCCCTATATTAAAGTGCAAAATGCATCAGCTATTTTTTAACTCAGTGCACTATCCGCAAAGAGTACTTCTGATGTTTTTAAAGTGCAAATGCATTAAATAACATTATCTATGTTCTCAAGACTTTTTGCGCAAATATATATCCAGCACTTATTTTTCAAAAAATGCAATGCAGAAGTCATTGATTAAAAATCAAGATTATGCCCAGATTATTTCTACGAAGTACAAACCGCAGATCACAATGATGTGCATTATACGTCAAGATATTCTTTCAGTTTGGAATATTGATATATATTGTCAACGCCTACTTCTCAGCATATCTATATCACACTCAGCAAGGCATAAATCTCACAAAAGTGTAAATACAATGAATTGCAAATAACAGTATAGGAGGGGAGAAAACCAGCAGGGAGAAAGTGGATCTAGGAATGTTCATTTTGTACTCTGCTATAGAAATGATCAGAGTCAAATAGGCAGAGATTACAGATGAACATGAAGTTCAGCGTCCTCATTCAAGCCCCAGGGGTGCTCCATTTCTATCAGGATTATCCACTTTGACTCTGCTCTTCGCAAGTCCAATTCCTTGTTACCACCCCGGGGTCTCTTTGCTACGTGTTGTATACAAAAATTCTCATGTTGCTGGCATTTCAATTATGTACTTCTTAGATTTGCTTTGCCATGGTGCATGAAAAGTCCTTATTCTTTATCGCACGACGATGTTATAAGATGCCGAATTTAAGTTTACTTACTGTACTTCCCACATACTTTTTTCTTCATGTGGCAGTTAAGGACTGTATCACTGATCAGTAAGAACATCTTGAGGTGAATCAGAAATTGACAAGCTCTTAGTTATAATCTGTTATGTGTTATTAATACTGTTGGAAGGTGGTTTGTTAGTAGGTGGAGGTAGGTACCAATCACTCGTATTAAGGCCACAATCACAATATAAGGTCCAGTCAAGCCCTCAATAAACTGTTCCCTTGCTCAACCCTTGGTGGCTGACTGTTAGCAGGCAGGCTTACCTTAGGAGACAGGTGTGTAAAGCATTTAAAAACTTAAATACATTAAATAGGTAAGACACAACAAACAATAAAAATTAAACTCCAATTTATAAAATAGGAAATTTTTTGTGATTACAATTACACCAAAACAACAAAGATCCAATGTAGGGAAACAGATATGAATTTTTGATGATTAAAAGTAAAATAGCGCTTACAAGCAAATAGCTCTCAAAGGGTAAAAAAGGTTGCACTGGACCGCGACAAAGTCACGAGTTCAGGCCACCCACGATTCAACACGTTTACTATTACTTCCAGAAGTTTTTTCTGATGCAGAAAAGTGGTCCACAGCACCAGTCAAGGGTTCAGAAGTTCTGGTTTGCCTCTTGGGGTCTGGGACTACAACTCCCTCAATGCACCTGGTCAATCCAAGTTAAGCTGGAGCCGTCCTCATTGTTGATGTTGCAGGTTGCCCTTCCAGTGCTTTTCTACCTGTTGCTGATCAAGGAGTGCACTCCCTTTACTTTAAGACTGGCAAAGTCCTTTTGTTGCGAAGCCTTGCGAGTGCAGCATGTGCAGTCCTTATGAGTGCAGTCCTCTCTTGTGCAATCCTAGGGTCCAACAGGACAGTCCTTTTTCTTGTAGTTTCAAGGCAGGGATCTGAGTTGCTGGGCAATTCTCCCATATTTATCTGTGCTTCTGCAGTGAAAATCAGGGGGGTACACCTGACCAATAAGGTGCAGTGTACCATCCCCGGATTTAACAACTTCCTCCAAAGGGTGGCACATTCTTGTCCCAGAGAGCACTATTCTTTAAAAACCAAAATGGAGAAACTCTCTCCTGGAGGTTAAGATCTGGCTAAGCCAACCCACTGGCATGGCTAACCTTCCCTAAAACTCCCCTTCCAGCACCTCTGCTAATCCAAATACTGGGGGTTCTTTCTGGCCTGAGGGTGCAAGAAGTAGGGGTGATCCTGTGTCCTTTCCTGTCATTCCCTCTTTGAAGACCAGTTTGGCTACTCCACCCCATCCCGCATTTTGCTCTGCAGCTGCAGTCCCCTTCCCACAAGACATTCTTTATCTCTATGCAGCCTACTTCACACCTTATCAGAGCAGTTTGTCTCAGCCTGTCAAAGGCTGGATTTTGGCACATCAACAAAGCAAGTTCTATAACTTATTTTCTGTAATAGATATAGTAACTCCAACTTTGGCAAATTGGTTTATTCTATCATTTTAGTGTCGCTCACTCCTGTCAATAGTTGTACTTTATTAAAGTATTCTCATGTTAGCCTGTGGAGTCAACGTGCTACAATGGGGGGAAACGAAATTGGTAATTTTTCCCTCACCAGGGCATATATATCATCTTTTAAAATGTCCCTGTTTATTTTTACATTGCACCCTGCCTTGTGGGCACCTAAGGTAGACTTTAGGGGTGATCTATATGTAGAAATAAGGTAGTTTAAGATGTTGGAAGTAACTTTAATTCCAAAGTTGAATTTGCATTCAATTTTATTTTAGAATTAAATCGGTTTTTATTAGCAGAACACATAGCATAACAAAAACGATGTATCGTTGCCTACAACCCAGCGGGCCGGCTGCATCAAAGTCATGAAGGCAGATAAGAGCCAATAGATTACAAGCTGTCTGTATAGATGGATTACCCAGCATACCGCCTACAACCCATCCTGGGCCGGCTGCGTTCAACAAGAAGAAACATTAAGTGATCCCGGTTCCATTGAGGTTGAACATTGGAAAGGGTCTGCAGCATGCAGAGCATGCAAGTGCCCATTGAGCCAAAGACTCGTTATAGCAAGTCCAGGGCGTTAAAGTCTGCCTTTTAAGGAAAGTAAGAACCACAAAAAAGAAACAATAACAGAACTAAAATTAGAAGACCCAAGACCCTCCCGCCACCCCCTCCCCACCCCTCTCCAGGTGAGCCAGTGAGTGCACTTATGCGAATGGATGTGGTCCTGTGTGATAGTTAACAACAGTGCATGGCCCTAGGGACCCAACAGTGGCCTGTAAGTACTAACCACTCCCTAAGCTTTCAGGAATCAGTTTCAAAATCCGTAAGTAAGCAGGGCATGTCAGTTCCCGAAACTCTGTGGATACGATGGAAATATCTTAGCGTATTCGGAGTTGTCCCCTAGGGTGGCCATGGAGAGTCAAGTCAAAGTATGCTTTATTCGAAATCACGAAGTGAATCATAAAAGCTACATATTTCATCCGTAAGAAAAACTTTAAAAAGACCAAGATACAGTTTTAAAACAAAGTGCAAGAGTCTCTCCATGCCCAAAAGGGACCACAGCTAATGAAGCCATTGCGTGTGATCTGGAATCCTGTCCGTTTTCCAACCAGATAAAAGTACCCGGTGTGCGGCATTCAACACCAGAGCAATCTGCCTACCCTTGGTAGAGCGCAAGGGGAAAGTCAGGGCATTGGGCAATCCTAAGATAGTGTATGCAGGGAATCTGGGGATGGTAGTGTCAAAAGCTTTATCAATCTCATCGAGGATCTTATCCCAGTATCTTGTGAGCTTCGAGCAGTTCCACAGCAAATGAAGGAGGGTATCCGGACTCCCACAGCCTCGCCAACAGAGACCATCGCACTGTGAGTTCCATTTAGTTAAAAGAGCCGGGGTGAAATACCAGTAGGATACAATTTTAAATGCAGTTTCTGTGTGGCCCATGAAATGTGCGGTGAGATGGGTCCTATAAAAAATATCCTCCCATTCCTTGTCCGACAGGGTTCGACCGATTTCCGCCGTCCGAGCCCCAATCGCACCCTGAGAGAGAAACGTGTAGATTTCCAAGATAAGTTTGCGATCACCTTTTTTTTTTTAAAAAGCCACTTTTCGAACGGGAGCATTGGCCTACTGACCAGAGGACGTATTAGAGGGCCAGACACCCAGTGCAGCATTTGCACATGAAGGAAGTGGTCTGAATCGGTGAGGCCATAATCCACCCAAAGTTGCTCAAAGGGGATATGCCCCTGGAGGTCAAACAAATGCCCCACACGCTTGCAGCCACCCGCTAACCACCATGAGCCCACCCCCATTTCCGTCCCGGGAGGGAATTCGGGGTTCGAAAAAATGGGGGACATAGGCGAAGGGAATGTTGTGAGGTTTGCCCGTTTGGACACTCAATCCCATACTAACATGGTGGGTCGAGTGACCAGCGAAGAGTATAGTCCCCAGGAACGGGACAATCTAGGTAGCCAAGCTTCCCTCCAGATGTGATGGCCAGCCACTGTCTGGTCCATAAATACCCAGCGTTTCTCCGTCATTGGACGGTTCCATTCCACGAGATAGCGCAACAGTGAGGCTTGAAAGTATCGAGTGATATTCGGCAATGCAAGGCCACGTTCCTTTTTAGGGCGTTGCAATAGAGACTTCTGCAACCTGGGGGAGACCGAACCCCAAATGAAACACTATCTCTTTTTGTATGTTCAGGAGCGTATTCGATGGGGGCAATAAGGGGAGGGTTTGGAAAAGATATAGGGCCCGCGGTAGAACATTCATTTTGACCGCAGCTAGTCTCCCGAGCCACGACAGAGGCAGATGTTGCCACTGAGTTAGATCTTTACGGATGCGGGAGAGTAGAGCAGCATAATTTACTTCCATAGTCCTACGTAGACTCTTATGAAGGACCAGCCCCAGGTACATTATGCCATCCGTCACCCAGTCAAAGGCAAATTGGACGCGCAAGGTGTCCACTGTTGTTTGCGCTGCGGTAAGGTTTAGTACCTGTGATTTCTGGAGGTTCATTTTAAATCCAGAGACCCGACCAAAGGCATGCAGGTCTTCTACAATGGCCGACAAAGAAGTCAAGGGTCGCGTCACCGAAAAAATTACGTCGTCGGCATAAAGGCTAATTAAGTGGCGGTAGGCACCAAAGGGGATGCCCTGAGCGTGTGGATTGTCCCGGAGCCTCTGAGCAAAGGGCTCCACATATAGAGCGAAGAGCAGGAGGGAGAGGGGGCAACCCTGCCTGGTGCCTCTCCCCACCGCAAAACCGCTCGAGAGAGTCCCATTTACCCCGACTGTAGCAATGGGATTGCTGTAAATGCTCGCTACCCATTTGCAAAACTTTACGCCCAAACCAAAGTGCTCCAAAGTGGCAAACAAGTACGGCCAGTGCACACGGTCGAATGCCTTTTCGGTGTCCACTGCCAGCAACAGCGCCTCTTCCTTGGAGCGCTGTACCTTGTCGATCAGATGACAGATCCGTTTAGTGTTGTCCCCACATTGTCTGTTCGGAATGAAACCCGACTGATCCGGGTCAATCAAACCGAGCATCAGAGGGTTCAGCCTGTGGGCCAGAATGCTGGAGAACAGCTTCGCATCAATATTTAGTAAAGAAATCGGCCGGTATGAGCTGCAAAACACAGGGTCTTTCCCTGGTTTGGGAATGACCGAAATTGTCGCCTGTAACATAGAAGCCGTGAGAGTGCCCGTATCTGCAAATGAGGTAAACAATCGAGTGAGCAGAAGGGCCAGCTCCGCACAGAAGGTCTTGTAAAACAGTGCACTGAAACCGTCCGGGCCCGGCGCCTTCAGGGGCTTCACATGAGCAATAGCAGATATCACCTCGTCGATCTGTATAGGGGCCTCCAGACCATCCGCTTCGTTGGACGGAAGAAGGGTGACCGCAGCCCCGTTGATATAATCACAGGGGTCCGTGAGGGTTGAGGACTCAGCGGAGTAGAGATTGGCGTAAAAGGTCCCAAAAGCCGCCGCAATGCCCAAGTCATCTGTGATCTCGGAACCCAGCTCCCCTTGCACCGCCTTAACTGCCTGTGCCTGTCGTTTACTGCGGAGGCAGTGTGCTAGCATGCGACCTCCCTTGTTAGAGCCCACAAAATATTTATGTCTCAACTGGATCACTGCGTGCTCAGCCCTGTCCAGATCCAAACGCTTCAACTGGAGCCGCTCCTTCTCCAATTGGCGCCAGATCCGTGGGGGGCCCGTGAGCTTGTGGATTGCCTCGAGTTCTTTAACTTTAGATTCTAGTTCCTCTTGTTTGGCCTGTCGGGTCTTATTGTCATAAGCCGCTTTAGCAATCAAGGCCCCTCTCGAGACCAGCTTAAGAGCCTTCCAAAAAGAGGCTAAAGCCGTGGAGCCATCATCGTTAAGTGCTATGTAATCTTTCAATGTACGCCGAAGGTCTTCTACCACTTATGGGGACCGCAATAGGGAGTCTCACAGGCGCCAGTGTGAGGGGGATGAAGGAATGGGAGGCAGTCGTAGAGTCAGCGTTATGTGTGCATGGTCTAAAAGAGACCGGGCTTCGATAGTAGATGCCTGAGTGCATGCCCATGCGGCCTGGGTGACGAGAAAGTGGTCCAATCGGGCGTAGGACTTATGGGCTGCAGAGTAATGGGTATTTTTTTTTGTGGTTTTTTTGCAGAGTTTTATATAGCGCGAACTTGACCCGCAACCGAATCGGTTATCAGAGCGCTTTACATAGCACCAGTTACGTTACATGAGGACACACAAATATATATATAGTCTCTATCGTTGGGGTGGAGGTTGCGCCATGCATCCCTGATCCCACAATCCTCTAGCCACTCCCTACCATTCCCTGATAAAGCTCCCACCCCACCAGTCCTTGGGCTAGAACGGTCTGTCCCTGCGTCCATAACTAAATTTAAATCGCCGCCCACCACCACCAAGGAATCGGGCGTGTGGAGAACCTCGGCCAGGGCCTCAGTCAGGAACTTCTCTTGATGTTCGTTTGGGGAATAGATCGAGGCTATCGTGAGGTTGGAGGTGCCGGTTTGTAGCCTCAGCGCTAAGAGGCACCCCTTAATCTCTGCCACAGAGCCCACTATGGAACCTCTAAAGTGTTTGGAAAACAAGATAGCCACCCCGCCCTTCTTACTCCTCCCTGAAGACCAGAACTGCAAGGGAAACCCCCTGTGTTGCATACGGTGGTGTCTTTGTGAAGTAGGTGAGTTTCTTGAAGAAGGCATATATCCCCCTCCGAATGCTCGAGTAAGGAGAGCACCACCCTCCTCTTGGTAGGATTGTTAAGGCCTCGGACATTTTAGTTAACTACCTTAACTTCCATCAGGTTGGAAAGAACCACGGAGCTATATGTCTGATGCTATGAAGCCGATAGAGAGGAACAGACCATGGAAGGGACCACCCAAGCATAGGTGACTGGACGAACCTAACCAGAAGGGCCATAAGTAAAAAGCTCACTGGAGAGAGGACCCCCCACCCAATAGCAATGCAAACAAACCCTGAAAACGTAAACCAACAGCAAAAGCCAGCACACAAAGTCCATCTCGACAGAGGGCCCGAAAGAAGTGGAGACTGCCAAAAGAGTGAGGGACCTCCCCATTTAGCGAAAAGAAAAATCCCCCCGCCCCCGCCGGTCCAGGGAAGAGAAAACTAACCCACACATACGTTACCCTCAGTCAAAGAGTCCAGAGAATCCCCCTCTGTACCAGCGAAGGTCCGGAGAACTGCTGAACGCTCTTTGATCATCGTAGCTGGGTCAGGGCGAAGGCGGTCCAGGCCCCGGCCGATCCAGGGAGCACATGTTGAGGGACCGGGCGTGCACGGCCCCGAGGCATCAGGCTGGGCGGTCAGATCGTCGAGGTTTAAGTTCAGCACCTTACAGGCCTCGGTCATGGAGTGAACTTGGTGTAGCTTCCCGTTGAGACGGAAAATGAGACGAAACGGGTGCCCCCAGGAATAGGATATACTATACTCATTGATCGAAGGAGGCTGGTCACGGGGCGGAAGTCTCTTCTTTTTTGAAGGGTACTGGCTGCCAGGTCTTGGAAGAGCTGTGGTGTGTGCTCACGGAAACGTAGAGGTTGGCAGGAGCGGGCTGCCTTGAGGATCTCCTCTTTCACCTTGAAATCGTGCACGCACACCAGAATGTCCACGGGTGGGTGATTTGGCTGACGGGGGGGCCTACTCGATGACATTGGTCGATCTTGACAGAAAATTCCGCCGTTGCATTCAGAACTGCCCGGAAGAGGTCTTGAACATAGCCTTCCAGATCTTCCCCTTCTTCTCCGGTTGGGACAGCACGGATACGAACGTTGTTCCGCCTCGACCTATTCTCCAGGTCTTCGGAGTGCAACTTGAGGTCCAGCTGCTGATCACGCAGCCGTAGGATTTCTTGTTGAAGTGCAGCGATCTCTTCGTCCCTGGTAGTGAACAAATCCTCCAGTGCGGCCACCCGCTCACCGACTGCGTCCACATTTCTCCGCACTTCCCGGAGATCTGCCTGCAGGTCCGTCTTGATGGCCAAGATATCTTCCCTCTGGGAGGCAAACAGGGCTTCCAGAAATTCCCTCGTGCCCGCACCTTCTGAGCCATCCCCCGCTGAGACTGGACCGGCTCCTTGAGAGTCCCCAGCCGATTTCATAAGAAGATCCCGGACTGACCAGTCTTTTTTTACCTTTAGTCGTCGTCATAGCGGAGTCCCATAGCTGTCCCACCCGTGGAGAGAAGTTGTGTCAAGGGGAAGGAATGCACGGTCTCCAGACGGCCTCTGGACGGGCCAGTAAGCGCACCCGCTCCCACAAGTGCTATTACTGGTATTCAGACTCTCCGCAAGCAGTACAGTCGGCATGCTACAGCAGGGTCGGGCCCTGGTGGCCCCACTAACCACTTGTCTATTGCAGTCCATGCCTCTTACGCTGCCCCTGGAGACAGCCCACGAGCCGGCGTAGCTGGGATCAAACTCCGCAGAACGACTATGCACCCAGTAAATCTGCCCTGCTGCAGCCCCAAGGCGCCGCTAAGTTCCAGCCACACAGGAGCATTGCCGAGTGTCAATGACTTCAAGTTCTGCTTTGAGTCGTAGGCCTCTCGTCGACCTGCTGCCCAGTCCAGGTCCTTCACTGTGGGCCCCTAGGTGTCAGAAGGTCGCGCCCACCGCAGTCACAACAACAGGGGCACAGCAGGAGGCCGTAGACACCACCGCGGGCAACTCACCTCCTGGGCCTGAGTATCCCTCAGTGGCTCACCGGTAGAGCAGTGCGTGGCTCTGTTCCGTGGCCGCCCGACTCCCCCTCTAATTAGGCCTCCCTGCGCTCTCACAGCTGCAGAGAGGCCGCGCCCAGACTGTGTGTGCTGTTCGGGCGGCAAGGTCCGAGCTAGATGAGCCGATGGATGCCCTCCTTTTCTCAGGGCTTCTTCCGTGCGTGGCGCCCAAAGCGACCCGGCCCCCCGGGCAGCAGGGAACCAGGCGGGTCGCCAACCGCGACTCCGCGCCACGTTACAGGCCGCCTCACAGGCCCAGGAACCGGTCTCAATACGACCGCAGCACGGCGACCGTGCAGGGTGACATACTCCTTTGTGGGGGCCCTTCTGAACTTGACGATGGGGTCCGTGTGCCACTACGGCCTCCGTGAACGCTCGGCCGGCCCCTGTCACCGCCTCTGCTCCTCACCGTCTTGTGGCGCAGAGGCCGCCGGAGTGCCAGAGGACGCCCAGCTTCTCACCGGCGAGCAAGTGAGTTGTTCTGCGCTCCCAGCGTGGAGCGTATCGAAGTCCCTCTGCTTCTGGTAGGGGATCCGGGCGCCGTGGGTGCTCTGGAGTATGCTATGGGCTCAGTGGGAGCAGAGCTCGAGCAGGACACGTCCGCTCACTCCGCCATCTTGGCCACGCCCCCCTCAATTTTATTTTAAAAGCAGCCTGCAAAGCAGGGCTGCCTTTAAAGCGACATCAGGCAACACAGCAGTGCACAGATAAGTGCATTAAATCTACTGGTCCTATAAACCTACATACCCTACTATATACTAGGGACTTACAGGTAGGTTGTCAATATTAATTGTAATTATACCTAATTAGCATGTACTTTTAATCAGAGCACATGTCCTATGTCTGGTTAGCAGAGCCCAGGGTACAACCAAAGTCAGAAAAACAGCACAAAGCAGTCAAAATGGGGCAACAACAGTGGCGGTGCGTCCATTGGGGGCGTTGCCCCCCCGCCTGTGCCCGCAGCTCCCTCGGCATCTCTGAACTTAGTTTACTTAAGTTCAGAGATGCCGTCACCGAGGGAGAACTGAGTCTGACAATCATGTCAGTCAGCATGAAGGAGGTCAGAGTCTGAAGGGGGTGGGCGGTCCGGCGTCATGTTGACTGACGTGCATTGCAGACCAGCCAGGGACAGGCAGCAGCACAAGTGAGCATGAGTGGGGAAGGTGAGCGAATTTTTCGCCCGTGCCCATTCATGCGCACTTGTGTTTCCACTGGCTTGCGCATGCCCATTAGGAGCCCCTCGGTCTCCTAATGGGCAGGCAGCGGGCGAAGAGGACCGTGCACTCAGCCAATGCTGGCGCTGCAGCAGCGCCAGCATTGGCTGAGGGGTTGCCACTCCACTCCTGATCGAAGAGGCGCCATTGCTGCAACGCGGACCAGGAGCAGAGGCGGTCAGGTAAGTTTTCTTAAATTTGTATTCTCCCTCGGCCCCCCACCCCCGCGCGAACCCCCCCCCCCCCGCGAGTACTGCGAGCCGCGGCTGTTCATGAATACAAAGCTGGGTCCTCGTTAGACTGATTACAATGTTTTAGGAGGCCGCTTTGCTCCATGCAAATCATGTGCGTGCTCTGGAAGACGGAGGCTGCGGTGTTATTCCTGCATGGGGCTGCCTATAAATATTGCCATTTGATATGACACTTACACGTTACCGAACGACTTGTGGTTATTCGGTTGATGCAGGGCCGATCGTTATAGTTTGTTTCTTGTCGCGGGAAAGGGAAAGTCTTCCAACAGTTTTTCTCTGCAGGGACTGAGATTCATTAAAGAGGCAGGGGAGCAGGTCAGCGTTTATGTCCGACATGCACCAAAAGGCTTCAGTTTGAACTTAAGGGTGCTGAGTGATGGACATTACATAGCTTAATTATTGCTGCAGAAGAGCGCACAAAGAGTCTTTCATAAAGTGTGTGGGGAGGAGGCATAAAGGTGTGTGTGTGTGTAACGGGGTGAGTATATATACAAATATGTGTGCTAGTGTTTGTGTACATAGAGGTGCGCATGCATAGAAGGGTCTGTATGAGGGGTGGTAGCCTTGCAAATGTAGGGGGTTGTGTTTAGTAGTGTGCATTCAAGAGGTGTTGCAGACTTGTAAGCAGTTTAGTCAATAAGTAAGACATTTATTTTGGTTAATTAAAACCATTTTGCATAAAACAATCTAGAAAAAGGCGCAGTGGATTTAAATTACACGTCAAGCAGATAAAGGAAGGTTACTTGCACAAGTCAAGTTTAGAAAAGGGGTGACAGGTTTGCGGGTTGAAAAGCACTTCTACTCTTTTTCTTGTGAGCAGAATAGTTCTTCAGTTGTCTCAATCTCATGCCAAAAAGTCAGGGGTCGAGTGCATTGGTATCCGCACTAGCAGCCTGTCAGCATGATATATTTAAGGAGTGTAGTGTTTTAAACGGATTGAAACCTCTGGATTCAGATTCTGAAGGAAACGAACGCTGCATGGACTTAAACGGGGTTACAGTGCACGCACGCGTGCTGGTCAAACTGCGTCTCACACCTGCCAATTGTTAGTCATGGCGCAGTGAGCTCTCCAGTTGTTTGTTCTTGGGTTTGTTGCCCCACCAAATATTTGGGGTACCAGCCGCCGCTGGGCAACAAGTGAGGGGAGACTGCAAAAAGCCCTGGTTTCTCGCAAATGCCTATACTATTAAATAGCTAGCTGTTAAAAAAAACACATGGGATTGCATCAGTACGCACTTGCAAAGCAGCAGGTATTTATGATCCTCCACTCTGTTACATTGTAAGGCCCATGCAATGCTGTTACCTCTTGTTCCATCCTGTTTCCTTCTGCTGGTCATATAACTTATATTTCCAGTTTGAGATTTCTTTTTTTTCAAACCTGTCAATTTGTGATAACAAGTTTAACCTCTTCCTGGATGCGCCTCCTCCTAGGTCCTCAGAAGCTTAATATCTTCTGTGTCAGCATACATGCTATCTGCTCTATGTATCTATCTTTTAATCTGTGGTTTATTGGGGAATGTGGCCCACACATGTGTGTGTAAGCATAAAGTGCCTCTATCACTACTTTTAGCTGACCATTTGAATGACCAGCATAATTGCAATATTCACTCCTGGTACACATTCCAGTGTCTCTGAAATGTTACTCCCAGGCTCTAAGGTTTTTCCCTGTTTTTTAAAGATGCAGAAGATGTCTCTTATGGACATGTTAGATTTAGAGCAGGGGTTCCAACTGTTTTTGTAATAAGGGCTACTTATTTTCAATAAAGCCCATTGAGAGCTACTAATATTATTAGTGTTGTAATAGGGGCCACATCAGACAAGATTATGCTAGTGGTCACCTTATGCAAAGTTACTACCAGAGATCAGGCTTGGTTGCCAGGAGTAATGTAAAAAAGCCTTTGCCAATATGGAATGCCTGTAAATGAGTAATACATAACAGCCACAGCAGCAATGCCTCTGGCACCAAGGTTATAACATTTGTAGATTAATCTCTTAAATATCAACTTTAAATATATTTTCGAAATTCAGTTATTTTTCTTCAAATATCAGTTATGAGTTCTGAAAATAAACACATTTTTGTCTCAAATATACAGTCTTAATTTTGGTATACCTTTATTATTTAATTTTTATTTAATCAGTGTTTTCTATAGCGCGAACATGACCCAAAAACCTGGGTGTCAGAGTGCTTTACAATTCAACCACATACAAGTTCAGATAATAACCCATTCTTTAACACATACTACAGGGGATAAGTAACTTATCCCAGTGGTGTATTCTAAAAGTTGCAATAGTACACAGTTAATAATGCACGCCACTGTAATACAATTCACTTCACACTTAATTTCCCACCAAAACAACTACTGAAAATTACTATTATTAGCTCAACTAAGGAAAAGCTTCTAAATTTAATAGGCTGGGATGCACATAGGACAGCTACTTACAGAAACCTGGAGAGGTACCAGTAGCTCATGAGCTACTCATTGGAAAAGCCTGATATAGAGCCTACGTGGACTGATTTTAAAAACTGTGCAGTTACATGAGAGCCGTAGATAGAAATCTGAAATTTGAAAACTACTCTGGACCCACCCAAGTTGAATGCTGTGGGAAGTAGTTATAGAATGAGACAATGTAGTCTTCTTCATTACCTCAACCACCATAAACTCCGGTAATTACAGGTCTGCTGTCATCATTACTAGAGGAGCTACAAGGTAGGAAATGATCACAGGGTCTTATGTTTACTAGCAGTTCTATGTTGCATCATATGTTTGGCATTCACCACATAGTATGTTGGCCTGGAATATGGGCCTATTAAAAAAAATTACAGTATGTCGGTAAGCCCAAAGTCCAACCAGTGTTTACTGCAAAATAGCAAGCAGCACAGCAAAATAATCAAGAGACAATTGTCATTTCAACTTACCAGGGCTCTCGCCAGGAAAAGATCAATTGGAGCATAATATTAAAATATTTAACATTTGAACCAGTATATACATGTTTTCTCTCAGTGCGAGGCTATGTTGCCCAATCATGTGACAGAAACTTGTTACTTTCAGCAAAAGAGTATCTAATAAGTAGGTGGCAGGATCTTCTCCCTGAAAAGTGCAAGATGTCCTTGAGAAAATATCATTCATAAATACAATAAGGGCTTACTAGCCTTCTAAAATACTGCTTCCACATGCCAGGCTTTAAAACGAGGTTATGCGTCTCAGAAATATGGAGATGTACAATCTTGAATGACATGGCTTTCAGATGTACTTGAACCGTGAAAGTTAGCAATCATACTCAAAGCTACCAGATGCTTCAAGTCAATGAGAAACTGCATCCATATTTGATTTTAAAATATTAGTATATTCTTAGTCATTTATATAACAATAGCAATACTTTATTGTATAGGAATATATGAGTATAACACAATAGGAATGCACGATTATGTTTTTACAGACCTCATGGGCACACTGGAGTTCATAACCCTGGATCTTCTTTTGAGATGCCCTAGGCACAGAGTATAGGCACACTGTAACCTCTATTTGGTATTGTGGCTCAGAAATACAGCTGCTGTGGACCCACTGCTGAAGTAGCTGTAGTGGATTGTGAGTTAGAGATGACAGGATCCTTTTGTGTTCCTGATGGATTCTGTAGAACAGTGACATAAGTGCTTGTGTGTGTTTGATATAATTCATGATGTAGAATGTTCAGTTAATGGTTACACTCTTAGGAAAAAAGACGTGTAATACTAAGCTCCATGCATGGCGTAATCATTCACATGCTCCAAGGCTGGGGCGGACACTACAACCAGTGACGTGATATGGAATACGTAACCCGATAAACCGACAGTGCTCTCCCAGAGAGTTTGCTGTGGTCCAGCAAACTGCTTGTGCGTGCCACACGCGCCTCAGTCAAAGTGAAGATTGGTGGTTGGCATATGTGGAGTCAAAGTGCCACTCCAGCCAGTGCAAAGCTTTCGAAGAAGACAAAGGCCTTACAGAGAAATGTTGAGGATTATTGGTGGGGCCTTGAAAGAGGTACTGCACCACAACGCAACATAGCGCCATATGCCATATGAAACGATACGGCTAAAGGCAGCGGTAGCCAGGTGCAAGGAAGTGCTAGAAGAGAAATAGCCAGAAACAGAAACGCTAAAGGCTTTGAAAACCAGGTACAGTGCAAAAGATTGAAAATGGTGATGAGCACATGTAAGAGCCAAAACAAGTACTTATCGCAAAACAGGAAGAAGGCACTGTGCATCTGGTGAGTGGGACAAACAACCCACATTCAAATACTAAGCCAGTACTTGCAGAAGGTACAGAATTAGTTGGTAATCCATACTCTCAATGTCAGTAAGTTCCACAACTGGTTATAGTGCTGTCGCTTTTCTGAAACCACTGCTTCCCTTCGATAACACCAAAAAGCAGAATATTGGCATCAGATGGACTGCCTGGATTGGATTGAAACTTTTGATGATTTAATCAATGCATTGTTAGAAGCAGATAACAAATCAAGTATCTCAAGAATCTTGGAGGTGAAAGAGTAAAAGAAGCCACCCTGAATGCCTACCTTTGAAGGCTGCATTGTTTCATTTTACCTGACAGTCTGTGACCTTTAGTTCCACCACCATTTGGCGTAATGTACTTGGACATGGAAGAGGTTGCAAATGATGGTCCATTCTGGAGGCCAGGTTGTTTTTGCCTCACTAGTTTGCTTTAGAGATACATGGAATCTTGCTAGCTCCCAGTTTTCAGGCTCTTGTGTACAGTCTGTGTGCAGTCACTCTCTGGTCACTTCTAGTAGTGCTGATATCTTTGGGGTAGTTGTGCTTTCAATCTTCCCCATAGTTGGCTATTTGGTGGCTGAGGCTTACATACAACTCTAATAGTATGCCACAAAGGCCACTCGTCATATATCCTGGTCATGGGAGTTTTCTGGATACTGTGGGCTATCAGAGGGTTTCTCAGAGCAAGGGCTTCCCTGCTCTCTTTCCTCTGCTGCTTCTCCATAACATAAGTGCATTTACAATTACTGGTGATAGTGCCTTTATTGTCCTGCCTAACATCATTAGAGTGATCTTCAGGTGTGGGCATGGTGGGTGTGGTTGCTGAATTCAAAGGAGAGGCAATTGTATAGTCTTTCTCGTACGGTGGCAGCATCTTGACTACTTGTTAGACCAGGAGTCTTCCAAGTTAACCTTCCTTTTTATTTTAATGAATTTGAGTGTGCAGCATGACATAGCGTTTGTAACTATTTTGCAATTTGATTGAAATATGACTTCCAAATTTTTTTCATTACCCTAGATTCTACTTCAACGAAGCTCAAGATTAGAGTCTTTCTAATTCTTTTCCTCTGTTGCATTTTGATCTGGACATCTATTTTTCACATCTACTCAATCGCGGCCGGTGCAGGTAAGAGCGGTGGGCTGGGCGATGTGGCAAGTGCAAGGTAAGTGGTTTTCTTTAAAAAAAAAAATTATTTTCCCTATTCTGTCGTCTGTCGACTCTCGCCACTCGCCTCGCCTCACCGCTCTTACCTGCACCGGCCGCGACTGCATCTACAGTGGCTGTAGTCAATAGATATGGTCTTGTCATATGTGCTCCTTTAAATTATATGTGATTTTGCCAAAATGACATAACTGTCACACTTGTGGACAGCTATGTGTGTATAGGCACTCTACATAGTGCCCGAGATTACAGATATGGGAAGTGGTAGAAAAGCATCAAATGTTATATTATTTAGTTCAGAGAGGTCAGTAATTTTTGTTTATACCTTCCAGAAATAATGAAGGTAATTTAAAGATTAAAGTTCTTTTTGTAATAGTTATTCCCAATCAACCTGCAAACAACATGTTTTTTGATAGCATAGTTCATAGCATACTCGCCCAAAGATAATGATCTCTGTTTTGCTAGCATTGACTACAAGGTCGTTCTTCGTGTTATACATGTCCAATGCATTGAGGGCTTTTTGTAGATCAACCTTTGTGTGATCCAGGAGCACTAAACCATCCACAAATTTCATGAGATGGATTTCCGGTTCACTATTTTTGGGTTGACCAAGGTCACGCCTGCAAGGGCTGGGCTCAAGTCAGCATTGTACAGATTTAATAGGAGTGGGGCCAAAAAACAGCCTTGTTTTAGCCCTTAATCAGTGGCTATTTTAGCTGCTGCTGTCTCCCCTGTAAGCTTGACCCTTACCCACATCCTAGTACAGAGGGACATGATGGCATGCAATAGTATGGGACAGATGTTCCACCTTTCTAGTTTCTGCCAGAGGATGTCTGATACAAATCCGTCAATGGCTCAAGAGTAATCAATAAAACAGGCAAAGATAGGGAGGGTTGTGTGGGTTGTTGCTTGATGGATTCAATCAATCAATCAATCAATCATGTCACTTATAAAGCACACTACATACCCGCGAGGGTCTCAAGGCGCTGGGGGAAGAGGGGGGTGGTGCTGCTACTGATCGAAGAGCCAGGTCTTGAGGAGTCTTCTGAAGGCCAGTAGGTCTTGGGTCTGTCGGAGGTTGGTGGGGAGGGTGTTCCAGGTCTTGGCGGCGAGGTGGGAGAAGGATCTGCCGCCGGCGGTCGTTTTCCGGATGCGGGGGACTGTGGTGAGGGCGAGGCTGGTCGAGCGGAGCTGGCGGGTGGGGGTGTAGAAGCTGAGTCGTCTGTTGAGGTAGGCTGGTCCGGTGTTGTGGAGTGCTTTGTGTGCGTGGGTGAGGAGCTTGAAGGTTATCCTCTTGTTGACAGGGAGCCAGTGCAGGTCTCTCAGGTGGGGTGTGATGTGGCTGCGTCGGGGATGTCGAGGATAAGACATGCAGAGGCGTTCTGGATGCGTTGCAGCCGTCTCAGGAGCTTAGCCGTCGTTCCTGCGTAGAGGGCGTTTCCGTAGTCCAGCCTGCTGGTGACGAGGGCCTGGGTGACTGTTTTTCTTGTTTCAGTGGGGATCCACTTGAAGATCTCTGCGGAGCATTCGGAGGATGTTGAAGCAGGATGAGGAAACGGCGTTGACCTGCTTAGTCATGGAGAGGGTGGGGTCGAGGATGACCCCTAGGTTGCGTACGTGGTCGGTGGGTGGCGGGGCTGTTCCCAGTGATGTTGGCCACCAGGAGTCGTCCCAGGCTGAAGGGTTGGAACAAAGGATGAGGACCTCCGTCTTGTCCGAGTTCAGCTTCAGGCGGCTGGTCCTCATCCATTCGGCGGCGGCCTTCATTCCTTCGTGGAGGTGGGCTTTGGCGGTGTGAGGGTCTTTGGTGAGGGAGAGGATCAGCTGGGTGTCGTCGGCGTAGGAGATGATGTTGAGGTTGTGCTGTCGGGCGACGTGGGCGAGGGGTGCCATGTAGATGTTGAACAGCGTTGGGCTGAGGGAGGAGCCTTGGGGTACGCCGCAGATGATCTTGGTGGCCTTGGATCGGAAGGGGGTGAGGCGGACGCTTTGTGTTCTGCCGGAAAGGAAGGATGTGGTCCAGTCCAGGGCCTTCTCTGGATCCCGGCGTCGTGAAGGCGTGTTCGTAGTGTGTGGTGGCAGACCGTGTCGAAGGCGGCTGATAGGTCCAGGAGGATGAGGGCTGCTGTTTCTCCGTTGTCTAGCAGGGTCCTGATGTCATCGGTGGCGGCGATGAGGGCGGTTTCGGTGCTGTGGTTGCTGCGGAAGCCGGACTGGGAAGAATCCAAGATGTTGTTCTCCTCGAGGTACGATAGGGCGACAAAGTTGTCCACTGTTGACCCTCCTGCTCGGAGCCCTGTTTGGTAGAAGGGTAGCAGCCCCTCAGTGGATGCCCAAGTTGCTAACTCCTGCAATAAAGTGCAGGCACAGGCTTTGCCCTCAATGTCCAGGAGTGCTATTAAGCAATAAAATCGTGGCTCGGTGTTGTCTTCTTTCTTAAAAATGGGTTGCAACAAGGAGTCCCTCAATGCTTCTGGAACGTCTTCAAAGAGCCTGCAATCAATATACAAAGAAGTGAGTATAGAGGCCCAAAACTGCGTGTCCTCTCTGAATAATGACCCAGTAGCCCAGCGGTTCCCAAAGTGTGCGCCGCGGCACCCCGGTGCGCCGTGACGAGAAGCCAGGGGCGCTGCACTGCCGCGCAGGATGTGGGTCATGCGGGGGGGTTTGAAATGCCACCTTCAGAATGGTTTTGCTCATGAGCGTACTGCCGCCATACGCATACGTGCGTACGTGCTTTAAAATGCGTAGTCTCAGCATTACTGCCATAGCAAGCTCGGAGCGTTTGAGGATTGTTGTTGCTGACCCCCGTGTTGTGCCGTGCCTCGTGGGACCCTCTTCACCAGGAAATCGGTAAGTAAGCACCACCACGTGTTATCTCATTTGTTCTTCTTTTGCTTTCCACCACATCTCAGCTCCCTTATTCTTAAATAACCTCTTCCTTTTTTTCCTTCTCTTCTCCACGCGCTCTCTGGTCTCTCCCTTGTTCCTCTTCTTCTCGTTGAACTTATTTGACCCGTTCACCCGTAGCTATCTAATTTAGCAACCCCCCCTCGTGACCTCAGCTGTTGTTTACTTCTCTCTTCCTCGCTCTCTGATCTCTTTCACCTCTCTGACCTGGAGAACTAAGCACTGCAGGACAGACACGTCCCTCATACTTTTCCCCTATCGAGGCTTCTGCTTGCCCATCTCTGCTGGGTGTAATTCTAGAAACTGAAGTTTTGGAGGTGTTTTAGACTTGTATCGCACAATCGTCTGATTCTATGCCTTTTTCCTCAAATTAAATAAAACAATTTGAACGCCCCAAAAAAACATTGAACAACCCTTTTCAGTACTGCAGTGAAAATCGAGCCTTTTCATTCCCATGTTTTTCTTCCTGTCTGTGAATTGTTTCTGACCACTCGCTTCTTGCTTAAGGAACAATTGGAAAATGTGGGTTGGTAGTTGTTGGTAAATCCTGCCATTTTAGCTAAAGAGGGGATTTTTTTGTCCACAGGGCAAAGGGGATGCTAGGGTATGTGATGAGCATGTTTCAAAACTTGAATTCGTAACAATAGGTATGCCACTCTGTTTACTTTGACCTCCAGCAGGGCCGCCAGATGTCTGTTTACACTCCCAACAGGAGCAGGGGTGGCTCAAGCATGGTATTAACATGGGATTTCTCTAGATATTCCGATTTTGCAGGCAAACTCTGCGCCACGATTGCATGTTCCCCCAGAGTGAATATAGACCTCTTTGCTGACCATAGTAGATTTTGCTCATAAAATGTATTTTTTTTAATATATATTACTACGAATTCACAACAGTGAGGTTGTACAATGATTTCTCAGCATGAAGGCCCTCCCCCATGGCACATGACCACCTTGACATTGGGAAAGAGGTTCTCTTTGGCAAATAACGCTTTCAAGGTAGTGCTGTTTTTGGAGAGGTGTGGTGCAGCGGCCAGGGCAGCTGACTTCGGAGCACAGGGCTCACGGTTCGAACCCTGGCTCTGGCGGCAGCTCAGCTCAGCACCATGTGACTCTGGGATATTTTATTATACAGAAGTTTTTAAACTATTGTTGTGTGGTTAAAAAAATTGCATGGAAACATATTTTGCTATTAATCTTGTATCGTTTCTCACTTAACGAGTTTTTATTAAACAACTGTTATCTTCTTATTGTGTTACAAATATGATTATAATACCTTCATTGCGTCCCAATTACTTTAAGGAAGACAACAGGAAGTACTCCCGAGGTCGGGCTTAAATCCCGCCCACCGGTAAAAAAATGGTGGGGAGCCACGGCCAACTGCCGATTAGGTCAAGGGAGCCACAGGTCAAAAAAGTTTGGGAACCACTGCAGTAGCCCATTGGGACCGGGGGCTCTGTCCTTTGTGATCATCTTCAGGATGTTACGAGTCACCAGATCTGAGGACTCTTTTGAGGCCGTGAGCGTCTCCATGTCTGTTTCTTGATCACCCATCCTCAGGCCTAAGCGATTGTAATGTAAGTTGTCTGAATACCCAGTGTAGAGGGACTTGACATGCGCAATGCATTCCCCTGCGGAGACCGAGTTCCCTCTGGTGCTGGTCCCATGCCAGAGGGTGTTAAGGTATTGCCAGAATCGTTGGCTTTTATTGGCAGATAACAGGTCATAAATTTGAATCCACTTTGCCTCCTGATCTTTTCTTCAATGCTCCCATACAAGATGGTTTTTTTCTTGGCAGCGATCCTTACCTGCTCCTTTGAAAAGTTGGATTTCATTTTCCTGTGCGCTATTTGTTTTGCTCTTACTACTGTGTTTTTTTTAAATTTCTGGGACTAGTGTTGACTTGTGGGTTGCATTGTTTTTTACTGCAGTCAAGGGTTTTCTTTGTAGAAGTGCACACAAATCCGATGACAGCTTGGACCAACCATTAATGGTGGTGGGTGTTTGCTCATCAGGAGGCCAACCTTCCCAGCTTACTTTACAGCTGTTGAACCTCCCAATGGACTTAGTTGTCCATTTGATCCTTCGCACAAGTTTGTAGGTCTCTTCACCATTAGCACATCCCAGTGTGTGCAGAGAATTGCGAATTCTGGCTGAAATGTCTTGCCGGATCAGGAGGGTGGTATGATCGCTTTCCTTTCTTTGTATCACCTCATATCCTGTGATGCATGTGCTTAGTCCCTGGCTCAAAAAGACGTAGTCAATGTTAGTTTGTTTGTTAAGGGAAGGTGGGTAAGTGATCCATGTGTTGTTCTTTTTGACTAACTTGTGTACTGACTTGAGAGTAAAGATCTTCAGAAAAGTGTTGAATCTCACTGAGTCATTGAAACCCATCTGCCTTGCATCGTCCTCACCAAGTTGATGCATGTTAATTTCCCCCAGCAAGATGATTTCCAAGCCTGGGTACTGGGTTATTAGTTTTTCCAAGAGGTGAATAAACTGGTCAAGCATTTGTAGAAACCCTGAGTCATGGGTATTAAAATAGATGTTAATAATTAATATAGCTGAGTGGGTGGCTGGGCCTATAAATCTTTTTAAAATGCCAACATGGAGCATCCCCGAAGTACTTTGCACGTCCAGGTACTTCAAGTTTATTGAGTGTTTGATATGTGTAGCGATCTCTTCCCAAGGGACCCCAAACAAATGTGTTTTTTTTACAAGCTTGTGAAATGCAGCATATTTGGGTAGCAACGTTTGTGTTAGAGTCCAGCTCTCCTGTAAGCAGACGATGTCTCCTTTGCTGAGTCCTGTCTGTCATCGTAGTTGCTGGATATTAGAGAGCCTGGTTTTGATAAAGATTTCCCAGATGCCTACTTATTGGATGTGTACCTGATGGTATGGTAGATTGACAGTTCTGTGATGGTCCGGTTCTACTGCATTTGTCATACAATATGCTAGCTTGTTGAGGGTGTTGCTGACATGGCTGGCCTTCCTGCCTGAGCGTGGAGATGGTGTTTCCTCAGAAGATCTTGAATTGAGCTGGCCACTTGTCTGGCCCTGACCCTGTAAGGCTTGTGCATAAGTCCACTTATTTAAGAGCTTGGGGGCAACGAGGGCCGTGGTGGCTTCCTTTAGAGGACCCAGCTGTCGTGGTACTTTGTGAAATATTGGGTACAATGGTATAGAGTGACCAGTGGTGGGTTGGTTTCCTTTACTTGGACTAGATTACAGGCCTCCTTAAGAGATGTCAGTAAGGCCATTTCATTGTCTCTTTTTTCATTTGCTTGTGTTGCCTCCTTAGTCATTTCTTCACTCTCTGAGTGAGTGATGATGTTGTAGAGGAGGTAACCCTCACCTTCGCTACCCTGGACCGCTTTATCTGTGCTTGACACTGCTCTTGGCTTATTGATATGGCTGAGTGGGCAGTTTGGGATGTCAGTTCCTCCTCTGTTCCTTTATTTGCCACTTTATGAGTTGTTGCTTGGACTGCCGCAGGCATGTGTCCCAAGTCCCCTCTATATACGCTACTGAGGGGGCTCCTAGGTTTACTTCCAAGTTTGTGTAGATTGATTTGCACTTTGTTGATGGTTTTCAACTCTGAGACCAATGTGGCAAGTACCGATGAATGTGAGGCCAATTTGTCTACAATGTCAGGGCATAGGTAATCTGATATTAGGTTAATTCTTTTGTTAGCTTCACTGATTTTGTTGATCTTTTTAGCCATGTCCGCCATGGTGAGTGCCATTACTCGGGAGCCTTTCCATCTGTATTTCAAGCTTTGTGTTTGCCATGTAAAAGCATTTGTGGCTGCTGTCAAAGACGCATTGATCGACCTTAGCAGATTGTCATGGGCATAAGAAAGTTCGAATGGTAGGAAGGCGGGAGATCTTTGGAGGGAGTCCAATTACTGGTGGGAGAGAGGCTGCTAGCCCTATATCATTGCCCATGGGAGAGTAGTATAGGATTATGGGGGACCCTCGTGCTTCGTGGTCCCCTGAATGCGCTTTGTTCTTACAAGAGTTTCCTTCCTTTGTTTCGTCCTTGCCTCCTTGCATATGAAACTCGCGGTGAAACGGAACAGGGACTTGTTCCTTATAAGGTACTAGCCAGGCTGGAATGAGTTGCTGGATGGTCCTGATTGACTGTCTGAGGTGTGCCCGGAGGATCTGATGCAGTTAAAGAAAGTTCAATGGTTGAAATTGAGCCACTAAGGTCACCTAACTTAGGGCATGAGCAAGGCCTTTTCCTTCCCCTGGGGTGACCAGCCTCTCTAAAATGCTTTGAGGTTAATGGGACTTGTTGTAGGGGGCACATTTCAGGCTCTAGTTTTCAAAGGACCCTGACTGGATTTGCATCCATGCAGTGGTTAATTTGAAAAAAAATAAGTGCCAGGGCTCTCGTCAGGAGGCAGCTTGTACCAGCACATTTCTCCTCTTAGCGCCTCTTAAAACAGAACCAACTGCTAATCATGAAGGTGGGGCTAGGATGTGGCTTAATGACCGAAGCTGCCCAATTCAGAGCTGTGAAACCAGGTTCAAGTCTCGTTATCTGCTCAACATGCTGTGATTCTGGGCAAATTGCTTAACCGCCCTTGTCTACTATAAATGAATGTGAGCTTAAATAGTGCTCATGAAAAGCCCTGGTGTTGATGATTGAGTGCCAGTGCTGAGCACTGGAAACCACCGGCTCAAATTAAGCACTTCATCTATGTCCATTGTTTTGAAGTAAGCCATGATCTTGTTTGTAGTCAATATTTGAGCTGCTCCTCTGAGTGCTCCACTGAGGTTGACCTTGTGGCCCTCCTCACCTTTCTCATTCTGTCCTGCGCTTTAATTCCATTCCAGGGGCACCTTTCTTCACCTTTCTCTGCCCTTGTCTGTTGTTGCTGCTACTTTCTGAGCTTTCTTATGGTCATCGCTAAAGCCTACTTGAATATAAAAAACTGATGGGATAACTTCCAGGACCCTGGGTGGAGTGCCCTGAAGGCCTTGGTGCTCCTGGTGGTTCTGATGGTGCTAGCTTTTCTTATGAGGGCTTTGAGGTGGGCGCCCAAAGCCCTTGATGTATATCTCGTCGCACTCATCCTAGAGCTTTGTGCTTTTGTGCTTTTGGCGTGGCATTACAAAAGGGGATGATGGACGGAACGTTTGAGCCAATCAAACACTCACCCCCAGTCAACTGATCTGGGTTTAATCCATCATCATTCTTTAGCTCACTCCACCACCCCAGTTCAGACATGGCCATATGCAAATCAGTCTGACCCTGTGCCTCATGGGAACAGTCCAGCACGAACTGCCAAGCCATGTCTTCCCTGGACCGGAAACAAGCATCCTAGGACCGGTTTCTGGCATTCCAGCCGTCATCAGCCAGGCTTGCTTGAATCCAGTGGCAAAGTGAGCAAGGGACCCACGTCTGGGCATACCCCCGCCAACTTAGGGCGAACAAAGCGATACAAAGGGGATGATGGACGGAGCGTTTGAGCCAATCAAACACTCACCCCCAGTCAACTGATCTGGGTTTAATCCATCATCATTCTTTAGCTCACTCCACCACCCCAGTTCAGACATGGCCATATGCAAATCAGTCTGACCCTGTGCCTCATGGGAACAGTCCAGCACGAACTGCCAAGCCATGTCTTCCCTGGACCGGAAACAAGCATCCTAGGACCGGTTTCTGGCATTCCAGCCGTCATCAGCCAGGCTTGCTTGAATCCAGTGGCAAAGTGAGCAAGGGACCCACGTCTGGGCATACCCCCGCCAACTTAGAGGCGAACAAAGCGATACAAAAGGGGATGATGGACGGAACGTTTGAGCCAATCAAACACTCACCCCCAGTCAACTGATCTGGGTTTAATCCATCATCATTCTTTAGCTCACTCCACCACCCCAGTTCAGACATGGCCATATGCAAATCAGTCTGACCCTGTGCCTCATGGGAACAGTCCAGCACGAACTGCCAAGCCATGTCTTCCCTGGACCGGAAACAAGCATCCTAGGACCGGTTTCTGGCATTCCAGCCGTCATCAGCCAGGCTTGCTTGAATCCAGTGGCAAAGTGAGCAAGGGACCCACGTCTGGGCATACCCCCGCCAACTTAGGGCGAACAAAGCGATACAAAAGGGGATGATGGACGGAGCGTTTGAGCCAATCAAACACTCACCCCCAGTCAACTGATCTGGGTTTAATCCATCATCATTCTTTAGCTCACTCCACCACCCCAGTTCAGACATGGCCATATGCAAATCAGTCTGACCCTGTGCCTCATGGGAACAGTCCAGCACGAACTGCCAAGCCATGTCTTCCCTGGACCGGAAACAAGCATCCTAGGACCGGTTTCTGGCATTCCAGCCGTCATCAGCCAGGCTTGCTTGAATCCAGTGGCAAAGTGAGCAAGGGACCCACGTCTGGGCATACCCCCGCCAACTTAGAGGCGAACAAAGCGATACAAAAGGGGATGATGGACGGAGCGTTTGAGCCAATCAAACACTCACCCCCAGTCAACTGATCTGGGTTTAATCCATCATCATTCTTTAGCTCACTCCACCACCCCAGTTCAGACAGGGCCATATGCAAATCAGTCTGACCCTGTGCCTCATGGGAACAGTCCAGCACGAACTGCCAAGCCATGTCTTCCCTGGACCGGAAACAAGCATCCTAGGACCGGTTTCTGGCATTCCAGCCGTCATCAGCCAGGCTTGCTTGAATCCAGTGGCAAAGTGAGCAAGGGACCCACGTCTGGGCATACCCCCGCCAACTTAGGGCGAACAAAGCGATACAAAAGGGGATGATGGACGGAGCGTTTGAGCCAATCAAACACTCACCCCCAGTCAACTGATCTGGGTTTAATCCATCATCATTCTTTAGCTCACTCCACCACCCCAGTTCAGACATGGCCATATGCAAATCAGTCTGACCCTGTGCCTCATGGGAACAGTCCAGCACGAACTGCCAAGCCATGTCTTCCCTGGACCGGAAACAAGCATCCTAGGACCGGTTTCTGGCATTCCAGCCGTCATCAGCCAGGCTTGCTTGAATCCAGTGGCAAAGTGAGCAAGGGACCCACGTCTGGGCATACCCCCGCCAACTTAGGGCGAACAAAGCGATACAAAGGGGATGATGGACGGAACGTTTGAGCCAATCAAACACTCACCCCCAGTCAACTGATCTGGGTTTAATCCATCATCATTCTTTAGCTCACTCCACCACCCCAGTTCAGACATGGCCATATGCAAATCAGTCTGACCCTGTGCCTCATGGGAACAGTCCAGCACGAACTGCCAAGCCATGTCTTCCCTGGACCGGAAACAAGCATCCTAGGACCGGTTTCTGGCATTCCAGCCGTCATCAGCCAGGCTTGCTTGAATCCAGTGGCAAAGTGAGCAAGGGACCCACGTCTGGGCATACCCCCGCCAACTTAGGGCGAACAAAGCGATACAAAAGGGGATGATGGACGGAACGTTTGAGCCAATCAAACACTCACCCCCAGTCAACTGATCTGGGTTTAATCCATCATCATTCTTTAGCTCACTCCACCACCCCAGTTCAGACATGGCCATATGCAAATCAGTCTGACCCTGTGCCTCATGGGAACAGTCCAGCACGAACTGCCAAGCCATGTCTTCCCTGGACCGGAAACAAGCATCCTAGGACCGGTTTCTGGCATTCCAGCCATCATCAGCCAGGCTTGCTTGAATCCAGTGGCAAAGTGAGCAAGGGACCCACGTCTGGGCATACCCCCGCCAACTTAGGGCGAACAAAGCGATACAAAAGGGGATGATGGACGGAACGTTTGAGCCAATCAAACACTCACCCCCAGTCAACTGATCTGGGTTTAATCCATCATCATTCTTTAGCTCACTCCACCACCCCAGTTCAGACATGGCCATATGCAAATCAGTCTGACCCTGTGCCTCATGGGAACAGTCCAGCACGAACTGCCAAGCCATGTCTTCCCTGGACCGGAAACAAGCATCCTAGGACCGGTTTCTGGCATTCCAGCCGTCATCAGCCAGGCTTCAGTTCCGTCCAAATCTTTTTATTTTACTTTCAACACATTAGTACATGTTACATTATCACAATTGCAGCATATTTTATCAATCACAATACGCAGAGAAGTCTACTTGTGCATATCCCCACCTATCCCTATCCTGCATTAACTAGTGAGCATCCTACAATTACTTTTCTTTGTGGCATCGAGCTCACCTAGGTTTGCTGGTAAGTATTTCCTCATCGGTTACAGTCCTCTGTGTGCAGCCCACCTGCCCCAAACTTTATCCCATTTCTGGGGGCAGCCTCTGCTCTGGTACACCACCTTCTCTGTCAAGCAGCACCAGTTCCCATTCGCTCACTGTTGGTGGCTATGGCCTGCCTCATGCCCTGGCTATATTCCATTTTGCGGCCATGTCTGCTAGCATTAACCATGTTTTTATATATTTTGTCCAGTTGTCTTCTCCCGTGATACATAGAATGTGCTAGCAGGCTTCTAGTGGGATCTTTTGACCCACAATCTTGGACATTATGGCCACTATGGCACCCCAGTACTGTCTTAACTCAGGGCAGCTCCATACTGTATTAAAGAAAGTACCCTCTTCCCCACAGCCTCTCACACATGCATTCGAGTCGTATTTACCCATTGCATACAACGCTGACCTGGTTGTTTATGACCTATGTATGATCCTAATTTATATAAGCCTGAACCGTGCTCTCACGGCCACCTCTCTAGGGCTCTGAGTAACCTCCAACCAGTCGTCCTCCTCGAGAAGCCCAACATCTGTTTCCCATCGCTCCCTGGGAGCCACTAGTGGGTCTGGAGCGTTGTTCATTATTTTTTTGTAGATGAGCCATGCTGCTTTATCCCTCAGTGGCTCTGTTAATATTCTGTCTTCTAACAGGGCGATCTCTGCTATTTGGTCACCCTTGTGCACGTGTGCTATTAGAGCATGTGTTAACTGCATGTATCTAAACTTCTCCGTGTCTGACATCTGGTATTCCACTTTCAGTTCTTCAAAGTCAATTACTTTTCCCCTTTTCCAGATATCTCCCAGGTGTTCAATGCCCAACAATGCCCATGCCCGGAATCCCCGTAGTTCTGCAAAAATTACTTTTAAGATATTCCTCAAATAGGTAACCTTTTAAAAGGTATTTTTGGAGCTTCTGCCACGGCCAGTTTACTGCTGCAGCACAAGCTCCCATGGAGAAATGGGAGTGTGCGACTGCACCATGTGCGGTTGCATCCTAATAATGCGGTCGGGACCGCCGACCAGAGGTCGGTCGGTGCCGATTCCGCAACGCCCGACATCATAATGAGGGCCTAAGTGTCCACAAGTGTCCATATTCTTTATGAGATTCATGAGGGGGGTGAAATCAGCCGGAGCAATAGGGTATGAAGGAATCTGGGCCCACAGTGTGCTTTGGATACGATGTAAAATAAATCTGTTGATTGAGGTAGCAGTACTGAAGCGAGGGTCCTTTGCCCAGAAGATGGCATGGCCATCTGGAAAAAGATCCCCAGCAGTGTGTAACACATAGCGCCTCAGAGTGCATTTGACTATGGCTTCCGACATGGCGGGGTAGCCACAGATTAGCAGCAAGAGGTAAAGCTAGAGTAATCGTAGGAGTTGGTGCCATGCCCAGCATGTGGTAGACAGTGGTTGGATGTCTGTGGGGTCTTAAGGCAGGCCGGGGGGAGTATGACATTTAGTGGGATACTACCAGCATGCACAAGGAGATGATGGACGGAGCGCTGAAACTTTTCAGACACTCACCCCGAGTCACAGATCTGGGTTGAATCCATCATCATTCTTTAGCTCACTTCGCCACCTCAGTTCAGACCCAGCTATATGCAAATCAGTCTTGACCCTGTGCCTCATGGGAACAGTCCAGTCCGAACTGCCAAGCCAGGTCTTCCCTGAACCGGAAACAAGCATCCTGGGACCGGATTCTGGGTAACACCCTTCATCAGCCAGGCAAGCTTTAATCCAGTGGTAAAGTGAGCAAGGGACCCACGTCTGGGCATACCCTGCCAACTTAGGGCGAACAAAGCAAACACAAGGAGATGATGGAAGGAGAGCTGAAACTTTTCAGACCCTCACTGCCAGTCACATATCTGGGTTGAATCCATCATCATTCTTTAGCTCACTTCCCCACCTCATTTGAGACCCGGCTATATGCAAATCAGTCTTGACCCTGTGCCTCATGGGAACAGTCCAGGCATTGTCCAGCATTCCGTCCATTAATTGTTTCTTTTGCACTACCAGCATGATCACATTCGATGCATTCATAGTAAAGGTAAGTATCCCTATAATACCAGTGGTATGTGTATTGGCATTGTGCAATTAAATAATAAATGTGAAAATGAGGTACCCCAAAGCAACCCCTTTCATAGGGGAGAACCAGCACTCGCCAGCCTACCCGCGGCCTATGGCCTGCCCAAACAAGACGCAGTAAGAGGCTTCTCAAAGTACCGAAGAAATCATTTGTGAGGGGACTGGGTATATTGAGAAACAGATAAAGAAATGGGGGAAGAACCACCACTTTGATAATGCCAATTCGGCCAGCTATTGACGGTGGCTTGATCCACCTCTCAATCTGCAGAGTTGGCTTATAAACTGCAGGGTCATAGCTCAGCTGAAGGATCTGTTCTTTGTCCCGATGAATATGAATTCCCAGGTGCTTAACAGTGTCTTCCTGCCACTGCAAAGGGTAAGCACATTGAAACTGTTTCTTCACCGTTGTAAGCGAAATATCTCAGATTTCTCCCAGTTAATTTGAAGACTGGAGGAAAGGCTAAATCTTTGAATTTCCTGGATGATGGGGTCGAGATTCATGGTGGGGTGCCTAAGGAAGACTAATATGTCATTTACATATAATGAAAGAAGCAGAGAACCAGGGCCGAATTGCAGTCTCCACTGGCGGTGTCTCTCCTGCAAATGTCATACCAGGGGGTCCATGGCGATGATAAATAAAAGCGGGGAGAACGGGCACCCCTGTCTCGTGCCCCTGGCCCAAGCATACAGGGACGTCAGGGACCCATTGACCCGGATAAGTGTTGTCTGCTGGTAGAAAAGGAGCATATTAGGAGACGTAAACCCTCGTGGAAGGCCACGTTTCTGAAGTGTTGCTAATAGGAAAGGCCACTCAGGAGAGTCAAAGGCCTTTTTCGCATCAAGCAGCGCAACTGTCACTGGGATGTCAGGGGATATCCTATCCAAAACTGAAAACAGCATTTGAAAATTGATGGAGGTGGACCGATGTAGAATAAACCCAGACTGGAGAGAAGAGATAATGCTTTCAAGCAGGAGAGAGAGTCTGGTGACTAATATTTTACTAATGACCTTACTGTCAAAATTCAGTAGAGACTGTGGATGATAAGATTGGCAATACGTAAGGTCTTTCCCTGGTCTGACCAAAAGGACTACAATCGCTTCCCGCAATGCAGGGGGAAGAACACCCACCTCCAGCGATTCGGCATGAAGCTCCAAAAGACGGGGTGTAAGAAGGTGTTAGTATGTTTTAAAAAATATTCCCATCAGTCCATCGGCCCGGGCCTCAAACTGGTCCATGGAGTCAATCGCAGAGACAATCTCCTCCACTGCTATTGGTTTGCTAAGGAATTGCTGCTGCCAGGAGAACAGCCAGACCATAGCCACCTCTGAGTGGAAATTCCCCAGTGCACAGCTCTCCTCAGTGTAGCGGGAGATATGTTATGTTATGTTATACTGCATTTATAGCGCGCACGGATACTCAAGAGTGTCCCGGCGCGGAGTGCTTAATAGAAGGAAGCAGGGGAGGCAGAACATACCAAGATTTAGTTAAAAAGCAGGGTTTTGAGATGTTTCTTGAACAATCTGGTACCTTGGATGTTGCGCAGTTCCATCGGAAGGGAATTTCAGGCTTCAGCCACCTTAAAAGATAGGGAGCTGCCACCCATGCGAGTGAGGCGGAAGCGGGGGATGACTGCCAGACGATGAGCACCGGAGCGTAGATGTCTTCGTGGAACATAGAAGGTGAAGCGTCTCCTAAGGTAGAGTGGCCCCTCTCTGTGTAGAGCTCCATGCGCCAAAGTAAGAGCTTTAAACTGGACACGGCGGGCCACAGGAAGCCAATGAAGGTCCCGTATATGTTGCTTCATGCTTGATCTTCCTGGGATACCGAGCAGCACCCTAGCTGCCGCATTCTGTATGGTTTGCAGTCTTTTTAAATGGTAACCGGGCAGGCCAATGTATAGGGCATTGGCATAGTCGATGCGTGACAGGATAAGAGCACGAGTCACCATTTCCTTAGCTGGCCGGGGCAGCAGGGGAAAAAACTTTCTGAGGGATTTCAGCGTGCCAAAGCACACTCCCGCCAGTTTTTTAATCTGCGTAGAAAACCTGAGGTCTTCACTGAACCAGACCCCCAAGTTCTTAGCAGGATTGCCAACAGGTCATTTTTCTTCCAGGTGAAGAGGAGCTGGGTATCATCGGCGAAAGCTATGATCTTCGCTCCCAGCTCCTCTGCTAGGTAGATCAGGGGAGTGACATAGATGTTGAAAAGCAGGGGACTCAAAGTAGACCCCTGCGGTACTCCCGTAGTCACCTGTCTGGGGGCCGAAAAGAACGGGGGCTGCCATACCTGTTGGGTCCTGTCCTCTAGGAAGGATTTGAGCCAATCCCAAGCCCGGCCAGAGATCCCGATACTTGAGAGGCGAGCAAGCAGTTGGTGATGGGGCACCGTGTCAAAGGCGGCAGAGAGGTCCAATAAAATCAGAGCCGCTCTGCCGCCTGCATCCAAGCATTCCCTTATTGTCTCAGATATTTCAACTAAGGCCGTCTCCATGCTATAGGATGCCCTGAATCCGGATTGAACTGGGTGGAGGGCGCCAGACGCCTCAACAAAGGTGGATAGCTGTTTAAAAACTGCTTTCTCACACACCTTTGTCACAGCCGGAAGGAGAGATATTGGTCTATAGCTAGCAAGTGTGTTGGGATCAAGGGAGGGCTTTTTTAAAAGCGGTAGCAGTTTAGCCTGCTTCCAATTCAGGGGGACTGTGGCAGTATGGAGGGATAAATTTAAGATGGTATTCACCTCAGGGTTAACCATCTCCGCTGCCTCGGCAAGTAGCCTGGCCTGGCACGGGTCAGTCGGCGAGCCTGATTTAAGTGATTTAAGAATGGACAGTGTGTCAAGCGGGGCGATGGGTGAAAACCCCGTCAGGAGGGAAACTGGCTGGGTGTAAGCAGAGGTGATCGGACTGACAAACCCAGCTTGCCCGTGGGAGTTAGTCCCCAGACTGTCCTGGATTGCCTGGATCTTCTCAATAAAAAAACTTGATAACTTCTCACACCATTCGGTGGAGGCAGGAAGGGAAGTACGTTCACCGTTGGGCATTAAATAACTCTGGACAATAGCAAAAATGTACTTCGAGTTATTTTTAGGCTTGGCAATGCGTTCCGCATAGAAGCAACTTTTAGCCTCTCTGATAGCAGCATAGTATACTCGCTGGGCCTTCCTTAGCGCTATTTTGGCCAAAGGGCAGTAGGCCTGTCTCCAACTGCATTCCAATATTTTACAGGACTGTTTTAATTCCCTAAGCTTACTGGAATACCAAGGTTTCGAGGGGGCGTTTCTTGCTCGTCTGTTCAGATGGAGCGGGGTTAAAAACTCAATTGCCTGAGATCCAATTAGTGAAACTCTCCAGCGCACTAGACAAGTTTGTGGAGGGAGTGGGACGTGTGTCCAACAGTCCGACAGATATAAAGCCCAGTATAATAATGCAATAGTTCCCCCAGGACCTCACCATTATTTGAGCTCTGTGTACCATTTTCAAGTGTGAGTTCTGGCATATAATCACTTCCCCTCCGCGGGTGAAGCAGTCTAGCCAGTGTACGGCCATGGTGCTTGCCTTTGCCATGGCAGCGGGCTCTCGAGTGCTTCCCCAAGAAGTTCACCTCATGATCCGCAAGTTTGCGAAACTCCTCCATCCCCTTCGACTGGAGTCGTAACTGGCCATCTTCACACTGCTGGGTCACGTTGTCGTCTATGTGCTGGAGGCCTGCCTCAACCAGCACAAAGGAACAACACATATCACGCAATATTCTGCACTGTTAAGCTATAGTTACACCATGAATATATACCTTGAAGGCCTCCCAGAGATAGCGGCCTGTGTGGTAACAGTGCCCTTGTTGAGCTCAAAATAATCAATGATAGCAGATCGGGGTTCTTCGCAGAACACCGAGTAAGGGAGAGCTTGACATGGAAATCTCCACATATATTCCGCACCCCCCGGAATGTTTAATACTAAGTACACAGGAGCGTGGTCCAACAGCATGCGGGTAAGGTAGCTCACAACACTCAACCAAGGAGAAGCAACAGCAGCCAATAATCTAAATGTGACTGTGGTGCAGAAAAGAAGGTGTGGCTCGGAGAAAGGTTGTGCCGAGGCTGTCATGCAAATCTAAGAGAGAACATGGCACATATGTCTTGCAGTACCTGTAGCATGGAGGTTTACCACTCGGGCCACTCACCATTGAATCCTGAGCAGGATTAATGCATAAGTTAAGATCACCTCCCATTATAACATGGTCAACATCCAACTTCTCTAGTGTCTCCACCAACTCCCCCAAAAAATCAGGAAAATCTATGTTTGGCGCGTAGACATTTAATAACAGCACTGTCTGGCCTGCCAGGTGGACAGTGACCACCACACACCTCCCCTCCTTATCACTTAAGCTGTCTTTAAGTGTGAAGGGAACTGAACAGTGGATTAAAATACAGACCCCACAAGAGTATATGCTATAGATGGAGAAGAATCTGTGTGGGCCCCAAGCGGAGGCATAGGATAAGGAGGATCGAGTAGAGAGGTGGGTCTCTGTAGGAACGCTACTTTGACCCCAGGAAAGACTAGATATTGTAGCACTTGTTTGCCCTTTCTGGTATTGTTAATGCCTCTAATGTTCTAAGTCATATATGGGACCTCCACCACTTTGGTCGCAGTGTTATGAGACATTGGCATTCCCTGCATTCTCCATGTAGAACCTGTGCAGTATATAGCCATAAATGACCTTCCTGTATGGTAAACAATCATACCTACAAAAAACAACCCCCATCCCATTACCACCCCCTCCCCCACCAAGCCCAGGCCAAAAGATGCCCATTCCATACCAAAACAAAAATATCAAACAATAAGAACAAATAACCATTGCGGTGTACACCTCAGAGGTTGGGCAACGCATTGACAGCCAACCCCATTGTATACACATAACAGCAATTATAGAACCGGATAAAGGATATGTGTAAGAGTAAAGCAGTAGCTATAAGCCAGCCAATGCAGTCATGACAGTGTAATGTGCCTCAACATTGTTTCGCTGCTGTGTCTCCGTATAAGCAACCCTGTGGTAGACATCCTGTAGGGTTGCACCCAAGATCAATCAGAGGGGAACAGGTCTGAGCTGTTCGTAGCTTGGGTGTCTGGGGGAATCAGGTTGATGTTCCTTGGAGTATTTTTTACAAAAGGCCTGGACATCCGTGGGGAAATTGAAAATCCGTGATTTGCCCTGAACATCCACAGAGAGGCAGGCCAGTTATAGCATGCCATAGCACAGCCCCAGCCCCCTGAGTGCAGCTTTCGCCTCCGCAAACTTTCGACAAGCCTCTTGGATCAAAATGGTGAAATCAGGGTAGAAGGAGACAGTAGTTCCCCGATACTGAACTTGACCCCATTCCCGTGCCAAATGAAGTGGGGTGCCTGTATCCCTGAAATTCAGCAATCGGGAAATTATAGGCCGTGGCGTCGCCCAGGAGGGGGCATAGGGCCGCAGAATCAATGGGCCCGCTCCACCAGAAAGGCAGAGGAAAACTCGTCACGCCCAAACAGCTCTACCAGCAATTTTTCTACGAATAGGTCCATTTTACCTGTAGCTGTGAATTCTGCAATGCCAATTATGTGGAGATTGTTTTGGTGTGACCTGGCCTCCAAATCTTCATTTTTTATACTAACAGTTTTGACCTGGTGCTCCAACTTTTCCATCCGCTTTAACATGGTGTTGGTTCCATCCTTCAGTGTGGAGATCTACTCCTCTGTCCCATCAATCCGGGCCTGGTGTCGATCGAGGCGCTCACTCATGCCATCCAGTCTGTCTGATAATGCATTGAAGCAAGCGTCCATAGCTTTGAACCCCACTCGGATCTCCACCAACAGGTCCTCCTTGGTTGTGGCCTGTGCAACCTCAGAGGGACCCTCTGCCATCTCTTCCATTCTGACAGGCATCGCCACCTTGTTCCACTCAGCCACTATTCAAATGGTAATTTCCGCTGCTTGGGGTCTGTGTGTCCCATTCTGTTAATGATGCAGAAGTAAGTGTGGGGGAGGCCCGCAGGCGACACCAGTGAGTCGGGCGCAGCGCCAGAGATCCCAAACCGCTGGCCTAGGTAGGGCACAGACTGACAACAGAGTCTCCTGGTGCCTAATCTGAGCATGCCAGAATCATGGGGTCACAGCACCCCAAGCAGCTGAGCCCACCAAGGCAGTGAAGAGGCACTCCAGTCCCTGGCCTCCCTGGGACTCTCTGAACTCCAAATCCCCGTGCATATAGAATCGATGCTGTGCCAGTGCCCCCCACCCGGGGGTGGGGAGGCGAGCAGGGCCACAACTAACCACTGCTCAGGGCCATTCAGCCGCAGGCCACTGTGTCGGTGACAATTCTGGCAAGGCTGTAGCGATTGGCAAGTGAAAGGGCTCAGGCAGTGCGGTGCAAGCCAACCAGCCGGTCTGCACACCGCGACAAGAAATGGCCGCTGATGATGGCAGAGCTCTTCCGTCTCTCTGCAATCCGCACCCAGCAGTCAGGGGTCCTGCAGCCCACTGCCCCACCCAACAGGACTCCGGTCAGTTGCAGTAGCTCGGGGGAGGTGGTATGAGTGAGCGTGCAGGGCTCGATAGCCCCGGCCTCAGGCCCACCCACGGCCCTTGTCACCACGGGGCCTCCGAGGCTGACACGGGCCAGCTCTGCAATCTTGCTTGCTCCTGCCCATGCCGCGTCTCCTCAGTCTGCTTTTCAAACAAGGCACGTGTCTGCTACGCCACGGGGAGGGTGGATGCGGTTTCGGGCAGTGAGGATGGTCCCAGATCGGTGGCTATCCAGTCATTTCGGACATGAGCTGGCGGAGCTTCAATGCCGTGCAGCTTCATGGTCGTCAACTTGGCCATGCCCCCTCTGCTTTGAAAATTAATAAAAATGTAAATGTTTTCAAATTAATGAAAATCCTTCCTCATCTGTACCACCTTCTCAACTACTCTGTAAATAAAATGGTAATTTTTTAATATCTAAAACTATTACTACTAGAGACAGTATTGCTACAGAATTCCTCCAAGGCACCTCCCTTTCCTTGTAAAATCTCTCTTACTCATTAGGCAAAGTTTGACCGATTGATTTTATGTAAGTTGCCTGAGTACTGTAAGTCGGTTTATCACGCTAATCCTGTATCAATTCATTGCCTCCATGTGCTCAGAGATATTCTGTGCATCCCCTACTTGAAATTTCGACTCGCCTTTATCCTTCAGTCATGTGCCTTCTCCTTTCAAAAACTGGCAGTCTGCTGCCTTATCTGAAGAGATCTGAATTAGATTCATCTATGACAACTATTGAGCTATTAATCTCCTCACTATAGATGCCAAAATTCTGTTCTGTTTTGTTCATTTTTTTAACTCTATGAAGTACAAGATGATGCTTAAGCAGGAACCCAGAATAATAGAGGCATCAAATCCATCACCATTTTAGTTTTGGGCAATCAGTTCTTGGCTACTGAAGTCGACAGTGTCAATGCCTTTATTTAATTGACCTGTCTGTCACATTTGACACTGTTCAGCATGCTTTTGTACTAAAAGGAGCACAGAAATAGTATTGGAACAATGGTCAAGGAGAGATTTCCGCCTTTTTCCGAGAGAACACAAAAAGTGGCTCTTGTTTGCCTTCTTTTATTACTCAGTAAATTCACATGTGGCATTCTACGGGGTCCTTCTCTTTCACCTTACTTATCAGTCTCTTTGATAGACCACTTGCTACTTTGATACATTCACAAGGCCTTCAATTGTTTATATATTCTGTTGATACTCAACAAATGTTAGGAACGGCCATACCAAAGATAATCTCGCTCTTTAGTAATGCCTTCATGAAGTCACAGACTTTAATTTAACACTAAAAAAACAGATTCTGAATACAGGAGAAAGCTTAGATTTGTGGCACCCTTTTCATGGCCCCAGGACGTCAACCCAGGGGTGTTGTGACCTCCTCGTTTTAGCAGAAATATGTAAGGGTACAGAGGGGTATGCACTGGAATGGATACCCCTTGGTACCCTTACATACTTATATAAAGGTACCAAGGGGTATGCACTGCAGTGAAGTACAGTGCATATCCTGTGGTGACTTAACATAAGTAGATAAGGGCACCGAGGGGTATCAACTCTAACTCTGGGCGTAGTTCGCGTAGTTGCGCTACGCGTAGCTACGCGAAGTGTACTTTGCACTACGCGTAGCTGCGTGAACTGCGTAGTGCGGAAGGGAAATGCTGTTCGCAATGATTGCACGGTGCCGGATGCTTGTCCGGACTGTGTAATCATTGCGAACGGCATCATGCACAGTGCAAGCGGTCATTTTCTGCCGCTCGAGTAGATTTGTACTCGAGCGGCAGCTTTCTCAACGCGGACTGGTAGTTTCTAATCGCTAGCGGTCGCGATCATACGCGACCACTCGCAATGAGAAACCTGACCTCCCCGCGTTGAGAATCTCGCCGGGAGGTTTATTTTCCACGCTCGCGATCGGTAACTTGATGTTGCCGATCGCGAACGAGGAAAAAGTCTCTCTGGGATGTTGATTTTGCTCGCTCGCGGTCGCCAACTTGACGTTGAGGACCGCGAGCGAGCAAAAAATGCCCGCTACGCTTCGCGTTTTTGCACTGAGCTACGTGCGATTCGCGTAGCGCGTAGTTGCGCAAACTACGCACACTCCGCGAGCGTAGCGTAGTTTTCCGCTCAGGCCTAATCAACTACAGTGCATACTACTCAGTGCCCTTGCATACTTATGTAAGGTCACCAAGGGGTATGCACTGCACAGGCCTTACATAGGTATGGGTGTAAGGCACCAATGGGTATTGTTAGACCTGGCATCCTTGGCATGGTTTCCTCTGTCTTTTTGCCTTTACCTTCTGTATTTATTGACTGTGTGCTGGATTTCGTTTTTGCTGGATTAGGTACTCTGGGCATCTTTGCCTCTGCTGATCACTGCCTGTGTAAATTGCAATTCTGATTGGTTCTCCATGATTGGCATATTTTATTTACTGTTAAGTCCTTAGTAAATTGCACTGTGTGTGCCCAGGGCCTGTAAATCAAATGCTACTAGTGGGCCTCAGCCCTGATTGTGTCGCCCACACAAGTAGTCTTTCAAATGCGTCTCAGACCTATCACTGCAGTGTCTGCGCAGGCAGTTTTTAACTGCCCTGTAGACATGACAAGTGCACCTACTTGCCAGGCCCTAACCTTCCCTTTTCCTAGAAGTTAGGCAAACCTAGGTAGGACCAAGGTACCCACATAGGCAGGGTGCAGTGTATGTGAAAGGTAGGACATGTACAGGTGTGTTTTACATGTCCTGATAGCGAAATACTTCGTATTTCGTTTTTCACTATTGCAAGGACTAGCTCTCTCATACGCTTTCATTGGAGCTGCCTTGTAACATTTTACACAAGTGTAACTTTCAATTGGGAACAGCTAGAGATTTGGAGTCTAGGCTCCCTGAGCTCATAATTTAACAACAGGTCTTTTAGTTAAGGTGGTTTTTATATGGTGTGTTTCAAAATGGCACTTTTAGAAAGTGGGCATTTTCTTGTTCAACCACCTTGTGCCTCTGCCTGCCTGTTAGTTTGTGCATTCACTCCAGACACTCAAACAAAGGTAGCTGAATTGTGCCCTGCATATGCTGATGAGCCATCCTGGGCTTAAGTGGTGGGAGAAGTTGTCACTAGCAACTGAATAGGCTGTGGCTGCCCTGCACAATGCTGTCTCCAACCTCTGTAGTGTGACTGGATGAGGGAGGACAGAACTGGTTTTACTGAGCTAGAGAGACTTCAAAGGGAAAAAGAGGGAAAAAGAGGTATAAGTATTAGATCTAAAACCCTAGAACTTTAAAATAATTCTGGAATCAAGGGGAACCTCTACCAAGGAGAAGAGCTGTGAGGAGGAGTAATGCCCCTTTGCTGGGTTGGCCTGCTGTTGCTGCTTTTGCCAAGGAGAGAAAAAGGACTGGACGTTGCTGTTTTCCTGCTTGTGAATTTTCTCCCAAGGCTTGTGTGTGCTTGCCTCCTGTTCTGAAATCTCAGGGTCACCAAAGGCTTTACCTGCAGCACCCCTGAACTCTATTACTGGGAGTTCTGAACTACTGCCTTGGATGCCAAAACCAGTTATGGGCCTTTGTAGATTGTTCCTGCTGTAAAGAACTGAAGAAATCGCCAAAATTGATGCGTTGCTCTGCTAGTGGCTGTTTCGAAGCAGCACCGTCGTGCGGGAGAAAATCCTGACTCACAGCCCCGTGCAACCAAAGAAATCAACGCAGCACTTGCCCATGGCCTGAAAAACCGGTGCAAACCAAATCAGCTCACCGTGTCTCCAAAGTCCGAGACCCCCACACTGACTCCAATGCAGGCCCTGCTGTGCGGCTAAGAGAATTGATGCATCACCGATCAGCGGCTATGGAAATCGACGCAGCACCTGGATCGCTGCTGAATTGAGCTGTAGCACCTGAATTTTCTCATGCATCTGTGCACCAAGTTCTTCCAATGCAACACCCGCAGACAAGAATCGCCTGCAAATTTGACACATCACTTCCCCTACAGTCCAGATTCGAATCATCACTTCTTCTGTGTGCATCGCCTCCCCAAGGACTCAGGAACTGATGCATCACTGTATTTTCAGATGCTTCCCTTCTCTGCGGCTGTTTTACGTTGTGGATTTTGATGCATTTGAGGTACTTTGTGTAAAAATTAGGCCTGGGCAGAGTTTGCTGAGTTCTGTTACGCACGCGAGTGAGGAAAATCCACCTCCGCAATCGTCAACATTGAATTGAATGAGAAATTTATAAAGCGCGAACTGTCGCTCCGAAAGGAGCATCCTGGCGCTGGTTGGAGGAGGGTGAGAGGAAGCCCCGGAGATCCTAAATGAGTGAAAGACAGAATTCATCTGAGGATCCAAAGATCCAAGTTGGCGAGTGTGGAAAATCAACCTCCCGGTGAGATTTCTCTACGCAGGCGGTCAGATTTCTCATTGCGAGTGGTCGCGTAAGCTCGCGACCGCTCGCATTGAGAAACTGTCCGTTCAGGTTGAGAAAGCTGCAGCTTGAGTAAAAATCTACTTGAGCGGCAGAAAGGAAGCATCGCCCGCTTGCGTTGTGCATGGTGCCATTCGCGATGATTGCACAGTGCAGACAAGCACCTGGCACTGAAAATCACAGCAAACAGGGTTTATCCAATGCACTACGCCGCTTGTGGAGCTCTGCGTAGCGCCGCAGAGTTTTTTTAGCAGAACTCCGCAAACTTCGCCCAGGCTTAATCGTTTTCCATAATTGATTGATTTTTCCCTTTGAATTGTACAGTGACTGAGTAAGCCAAAGATGACAAATCCATGATCAGTGTAGTGGCCCCTAAAATTATCAAAGATGCTCTACCCTATCTGTCTAATCCCTCTACCCTTACCCCTGCAGTAGAGTAAATCAAGTTTCCTTTCCTTGCTTACTGCCCAGCGAACAAATTTGTTGGAAATATGTGGTGGTGAGTGAGGCCACAGAGTAAAGTGGGAGTAAGTGCATGATTTGATGTCAAGTTTGGCGTATCGGATACTCAGTGATGAATGTGCCAAATAAAATCTTTATAGCCCATTCATTTAGTGCAGTCCATTAGATTCAGTTACTTCAACTTCTACTTATGGCAGACAGGATAATATATTAATACCTCCATTTCATACTTGAGGTATGTGACGTAGTATCTTATTTATTATTCATATGCCTCTTTGGAGACAGGGTAGAAAGAGAAATGCATTTGGCAAAGAGCAGGGCCATTGGAATTAAACATAGATAATTGACAACTACAGCTGCGGACAGTAGCAAACTAGTCAAGGCACTTGCTAACAATGAGCATGGCTTCATTATTTTAGCACAACACACAACTTGTACTCCATATAGTGCATAATGCCGTACTTAATGAGAGGTAATTTATTTTTCAGCTCAAAGTGTCTGACTCTGTTTATAGTTACTTGAAAAGCCTGTACAATAAAAAACTAATAACATCACTATTTTTAAACCAGTGGTGTTATTCTGCCTGTTACTGCTTTTCTGCCACACAGTCAGTGCTTTTTTATGTTTGGCATGTGTGGGTAAAACATAAAATTGGCCTTGTGACTCCCCTAATCATAATCAGATCAAATAAATTCTAATGGCCCTAGGGGACCAGCAACGTACTGCAACTGTGCCACCCAGTAATTTAAAACAATTGTTTGCACAGAGCATTATTCACAATTTGTCTTTTTGTTTTTCTCAATATAGCTGCTCCTGCTAGTCCAGCCAGACCACCCACCAGGCAGGAGATAGCAGCAGTTTTCGGCAGCAGAGGCTGGAGCATATCCAGCTGGAATACCGGTGGCTGGTGGTCCTAGAAGAGGAGGAGGAGGAGGAAATGAACACCCAACAGCTGGGCCCCAGTGCAGTCAGTCCCCTTCAGCCTCCAGCCTCCCGGCCATCCCATCTCGCTGCTAGTAAACTGCTGCGACCCCCTACCACACTGACAACAGGCCATTGCTGTGCCGCATCCTGCAGTGGCTGAACACCATTGAGGGCCGGCTCACCATGATGGAGCAGAGCCTGGATTTGCTCCACAACTGATATCCATAATGCCCTCTTCTAGCCCTTTATTTCATTTTTTGTTTTCATGGGAGGGACTTGTTGTTTGTTGTTGCTGGGGGGAGATGGTTTTAAGGGAGTTGTGACTGGAGAGACTTTTTCCTTGGACATTTTGAGTTTTGTGTCTTGGGACAGTTTTGTTTGGGGAGGGGGTGGGCATGTTGTTTGGGTAGAGAGGGTGAGTTTCTTTGTAAATAAATAAAGTGGAAAACTGTTTTATTCATTCTAAATGTATGCCTGAAGTAGTTTATTTTACCTTTACTTTGCACTGCTGCCTTCAAGTAGTTTTAAACAGCCTGTTTCTGTGCTTGTAACTTAAGAGAGAGCGTAGCGCTTAGTTATAGAGTTATACTTCTCTAATTACCTTGACCATTAGGGGGGATGCTGCCATGATGACCTATATTGTGTACAACAACCTAGATAAACAACAGTAGCAGTTAGTTACTTACTTACTTACTAAGTTACATTTCATCCATACTAGATGTCTTACCTGAATATACAAGAAGCAATAGCAGGGAAGGCATCAATGCTTCACAAGCGAGGTCCCAAGTGGAGATCCACCTAGGTGAGCTCCAACTGTGGGATTCATCTGAATGATTGATTGATTATCCATCGTAGGCAACTAAATGGAAATAGAATGACTGAGTTAGTGGGTTATATATAGATCAAAGATTTACAAAGAATTGACACTACCTGTGCACTACATGATGACACAACGAGAATGCCAGATTGTGTTAAGAAAAAGCAATACTATTAAGTTTTGGATAATGTGAAGCTAGTAGTAGTATTTGTGAAATTCTCAAGTTAACAAAAATGGACTCAAATTCTGGAGTAGACGCAGATGGGTAATGGGCTGGTGTGGGATATTGCTTAGAAGATCCTGCAGTAAGTTGGTGTTGCTTTCACCACATCCACCCCACCAAGTGTGTGACCTATTGATGGTATAAATTAGGCCACACCTCAATAAAACACACAGACCGGGGGAAGAGGGTTAGGGGTTTGATGAATGGACGGGAAAGGGGATTTGGGGAAAGGTTTGACAAAGATAAACACTACAACACAAGGACAACATTCATCTGGGCAATGAGCAGCAGCACATCATTCACCATCAATCTGTTATTTGAAGGAAACAAAGGAATAAGTATGACAGAGTAGAGATAAATGCATTGCAAACAGTTCTTCTGCCCCGTTACCAAGTTATCAGATATCTAAATGTTCTGTCTTCTAGGTTGAAGAGTGAACCCACCCACCCAGTTCTCCTAATATGATCATTAAAAGAAAAGTGATACTGTAAAAAATTAGGTGGTGCATCTGCATTCTCCTCTGGAATGTCCACTCTTTGGTACCTGTCTGGACTGGTCCGGTAGGTAAGCAGGAGTGTTGTTGAGCTCAGCAAGCTTTCGCCTTTTGTTTGTGCAGGAGACTAGAAAAAGGCCTGCGGATTGTAAAAGAGAAACTGTATTTTAGAGTCAGGGAGAAGGACAGAAGGAAGGTAAGCTTCATGTGGAGTGCATCGAGAAGGCTCAGAGGCAGAGCTATAAAACCAAGAGGTGGACTCAAAGTTTCACGTTGGCTACAAGTCCAACACACACACACACACACACAGAGCACCATTTCACGAACACACCTCTCGCTATTCTGCATAGCTGAGTACTAGGCCTCAGACTCTTGGCTTACCTTTGCATTGAAGTTGATACTCAATAACTTCTGGCTTCTAGCTGTTGAAGAGGTGGTCCCGTAGCTCCTACCCTGAGTTCTTCCATGATCCTCCTCCTGACTGAGTAATTCTGTCCCAGACCAGTCATCATCATGATGACCCAAGCAAGATAAATGTGGAGTGCACTGCTGTTAAAGAACAAGTAGAGAAACAGAAATGCTATATTTTGCATAGGTTTTTGTTTAACTAAAGTTACCGTTCTGTTCTCTGAAGAACCATAAAAAGGAGTGCACCCTCCAATTAAATCTGGCTGAGTGTGAAAGGGCCGATCAACTCCAGGGAAAAAAAATTGATCGCCCATCACTCAAGCCCTAAACATTGCAAATCAATAATCATCTCAAGAAAATTCCTGTATTACAGTTTAACTCACCCACCCTCACTGTCAGCCTCCACATCAGTCATCACTCACAGTCACTCGATAATCTGATCACTTATTGGTGCAACGGTTTCCTGTTCCACCCTAAGCACGGTGGTAGGTAAACTATCCCCCCCTTTAATGCAAGCAGCAGATTGGAATTTGGAATGATGAAAAAAACAGAAGGATCATAGGAGTAGACTATACAGGCTAATTCATTTTCGCTAAGTAAATATGTGGAGACCAATCACCTCAAGGGAAAAAATGATCGCCAATCACTCAGGCCCCAAACATTGCAAATCAATCATCTCAGGCAAGTTCCCACATTACAGTTCAACACCCTCCCTCACTGTCTGCCACCACATGAATCATCAATCATCATCTTTACTCACGCAATCAGTCACTCACCGTTGCAATAGTTGAAGTTACCTCTTCCAATCCAAGCCCAGGTGGGTTATGTATTAGGTATTCAATCATCTTTGATGCAGAAAACACATTGGAATTTGGTATTGGCAGGCAGTCTTGTAGATAATAAACGATTTTATGGGGCACACTTTCTAGTGCTAAGTGATGCAAGAAGGGATAGGCAATAGGCATGTGAGGGGGCAAGCATTGTCCCAAATGTCATGAAGGAATTGTAGAGGTTTTTTCAATGCACACTGTTCCAACTGTAATCCGGCAATATATGTGACTAATAAATAAGGTGGGGCAGCATGAATCTGCCACAAAAATAATAATATTCCTTTAGCTACTTTTGGTTTTTTTTGCAAAGAAAGAACGAAGTTCAACGAGAATTGTTTTTAAAGTTCTATGGGAGCACTGGCATACTTAGACCGGTAAGTAGAGTTCGCCCAGAAGTTGGTCAGCTAACACATTTGACCCTCATGTGCTCCTATTACTAGGCCTGGGCGGTAAATTCCGTTCCGCTCGCGGAATTTGGGTAATTTCGCGTTCCGCGGAGAACGCGAAATTGCCAAAAATTCCGCGATCCGCGACTTCGCGGAGTTTTTTGCTTGTTCGCGCTTTTAAAATGCGTGTTCGCGAGATATTTCTCCCCGAGCACGCAAACAGCGTTCGCGAACAGGAAAAAAGCATCGCGAACGGGCGGAACAAGCAATTCCGCGTGTTCGCGGAACTTTTGCGTGCTCGCGGAGATTTTTTACCATTTCGCGGAGCTTTGCGTAACGCGACTACGCAAATTCCGCCCACCCCTACCTATTACAAGAACTGTGTCATTGTGTGGTATAAAACGTTGGTTTATTTTGATCTTAGTCAATCTCTCCACGTTTTGCTGTGAGAGACTGGTCCTTCTCACTGTAACAACCATACCAGCTCCACTGAACACACGTTCAGCAGATACACTAGGAACAGGACAAGCCAGCTACTTTATTGCCAGCCTGCTGAACTCTGGCCATTGGTGCATCTTCCCATACCAATACATCAATGGATTTTGATCCACATAGACAGATACTCCTGGAACATCCAGTGGCTGGTCATTGGTGCTGTTACTTGCTTAACCTGTTTTGCCATCACCTCTGCACTGGACTTGAGCCCTGCCAGTTGAAACCAATACAGTGTAGAGGTTGGTTCCGGCCCTTCTGTTGCTGTTGTTGTCGGTATTCTGGTTGATGGTGTTGTTGGCTGCTGTGAGACAAGACTGCTCTCTCTGGATGGGCTGGGACTCAAAGTTCCAGCCGTTCTTCTTCCAAGTCTCTGCCTTGCTCTACAATCCATCTCTTGTATTTTAAAACATGCCCTTCATAAAAAGGAATTAATGTGGGTAGATTTTTTTTGTACCGTGTATCACGTATAAGGGTGGGCGTAGTTGGCAGAGTACCACTACACGAAATTCTGCAGAATTGAACAAAAACTCAGTGGACTCCGCCACTCCACAACCTCATCCCAATTAATAAAACAGAAACCTCACATACCCTTGATAAAATAAGAAGTAACTTTATCTTTACATGCAAAAATGCATATAGTCATCTCACAAAAGTGAAAATGAAAATTCAGCAAGCAGTGAGAGAGGTGATGATTTTGGTGTTCTCCCTAACCTAGGGAGAGAACCAAGCAGATGCCTTGAACACAAAGAGCACATCATGCTGAACGATTCGGTGGTGGTCCCATCCTCCTAGGACCACCACAAGCACAGTTATGGGCAAAAATACAATCCCAACAAAAGGCCCTGCAAAGCATTATGGGACGAGATTTTAGAGGGCAGTGAATATTATAGTATCCAATATCAAAACATTCCTCAAGGTGAAGGCTCTCTGGGCTCAGCAGAGAGCTAATACTATAATATTCACTCTACCCTAGAATCTCGCCCCATAATGCTTTGCTGGGCCTTTGGTTGGCATTGTATTTTGCCCATAACTTTGCTTGGGGTGGTCCTAGGAGGATGGGACCACCATATCGTTGAGCATGATATGCTCTTTGTGTTCAAGGCATCTGCTGGTCCTCCCCTAGGTTAGGGGGACCCAAAATCATCACCTCGCTCATTGCCTGATATTTTCAAAGCTCACTTTTGTGAATTGATTATATGCATTTTAGCATGTAAAGGTAAAGTTGTTTTACCAAAGGGTTGTGGGTGCAATAACTTATTCCAGAGTTTGTGCAGGAATTTCATGTTATGCATATTAAGAAAACAGAAATATTGTGTTTTCAATGGAATGCGTATTAATAAAACAGACATTTCACATACCTTTAGTAAAACAACAAATAACTAACTTTACATGCTAAAATACATATAGTCATTTCATAAAAGTGAAAATGAAAATATAACAAGCAGTACCTTTAATTAAACAATAAATAATTCTATCTTTACATGCTAAAATACATATAGTCATTTCATAAACGTGAAAATGAAAATATAACAAGCAGTACCTTTAATTAAATAAATAATTCTATCTTTCCATGCTAAAATGCATATAGTCATCTTGCAAAAGTGAAAATGAAAATATAGCAAGCAGTGAGAGAGGTGATGATTTTGGGGTCCTCCCTAACCTAGGTAGAGAATCAAGCAGATGCCTTGAACACAAAGAGCACATCATGCTGATCGATTCGGTGGTGGTCCCATCCTCCTAGGACCACCCCAAGCACAGTTATGGGCAAAAATACAATCCACACCAAAGACCCTGCAAAGCATTATGGGACGATATTCTAGAGTGCAGTGAATATTATAGTATCCAATATCAAAACATTCCTCAAGGGGCAGGCTCTCTCGGCTCAGCTGAGAGCTAATACTATATTATTCACTGCACTCTAGAATCTCCACCCAAAATGCTTTGCTGGGCCTTTGGTTGGCATTGTATTTTTGCCCATAACTTTGCTTGGGTTGGTCCTAGGAGGATGGGACCACCACCAAATCATTCAGCATGATATGCTCTTTGTGTTCAAGGCATCTGCTTGTCCTCGCCCTAGGTTAGGAGTGACCCCAAAATCATCACCTCTCTCATTGCCTGATATTTTTCAAAGTTCACTTTTGTGAATTGGTTATATGCTTTTAAGCATGGAAAGGTAAAGTTGATTTATCAAGGGGTTGTGGATGCAATAGCTAACTCCGCTACGTGGTAGAGTCAGAATTATTGCATGAATTCTGTGTTTTCAATGTAATGAGTAATTAACAAATCTCCGCAACCTCTGCTAGCGGAGCGGAGTTCATTGCCCACGGTTAATCACGTAGTGCGGCACAGATGTACTCTTTGGACTCGATGATGTAATGTTGCATCCTTGTATTACAAGCCAAGCGAAGGACTGAGTTCTCAACCAAGGCATGCACTTCTGTGTTTTCATTCACACCTACAGGGGTGAGCTTTTCAGACACCTTCTTTACCTGGTCCTGTAGGAGATGCAACAACAGGATATCTTGGCCCATCATACTGTCCTCCTTGCCAACTTCCCGTCTGAAAACCTCATAAGGGAGTAGTATCAATGTCAGGCATTTGACTAGGACCCATTTGTCCGCATCTATGGTCATAGCTTTCCCAACTGCATCCCCTCATCTTTGAATGGCATAGTCATTGATCTGTTCGTACTGCTCAAACAGACATTGCAACATGTAAAAGTTCGAGTTCAAACAGGTTGGCCCCTCCTGTATTAGGGCTTTAACTGGTGCTCTATTATTATGCTGAATAATCCACAGCTGCATCCAGGCTTTAAAAGAATGGCTGAAACGAGTGCAGAATCTTCTGCAGGTGATCAGTATGTTGCTAACTATGTCTTTCTTTTTGAGGAGATCTTGCACCACCAGTTTGATGCAATGGGCCAAACACAGGACCCTGAAATAGCCTCCGTCTGACATGGCCTTGACTATGTTACTGCCATTTTCAGTGGCAACAAATACAATTCTGAGACCTTTGGGTCATAGCCATTCATACACCTTGCTGTTAAATTCCTCCAAGATGTTTACAGCTGTATGTGATTTCTCCATGGCCAACACGTGCACTGTTGCATGCCGCCAAATGCTCTTAAAACTTTCTACAGGGCCAAGACCTGAAGATATCTTTTGCTTTAAAGAGATCCAGTGTGCAGTAATGCACATGTAATCAGTTGCCTGACAACTGGTCACATGTCTGTCGTCAGGTAGATTGAACAACACTTTACTGCAAATCTTGTACAACCAACTGCAGCACATCGTGATGCAGTGCTTCAACAGCAACTCTGGCAAAATAGGTCCTACTTGGTACCTTCCATTTTGGGCAGGTGGCTGCCACAAATTCTAAGATTCCCACTCCTTCCACAAAAGAAAAAGGGAGGAGGTCCAGTTATAACATTTTTGCCAGCTTCCCATTGTACAAACATGCGGTTGAGTGGTTCCGCTCGTAGGGCCCCTCCTGCCTTAACATGCCCGTAATAGTTGCCTGGATTTTCTTCTTTTCTTGGGGCATTGACATAGGCGTCTTTTGAGAAGTAGATGGTTGTGGCAGACTCAACGTGTGTTGTCGTGGGGCAGTCACAGTATGCCGTGGTGTCTCCATTTCACTCTGAGTCTTGTGCCATTGTGAAGTCGCTGAGGTGGGTGGAACTGCTGGCACACTGCTGGGGACAGAGCTGCTGTGCACGAAGATGTCACCCTCTTCTTCCTCATCATCATCACCATCCACCATGATAGTGCTACATCCCTAAGAGCAGGTTAAATAGCAGTGTCAGGCTCCTCTGTGTCACCTTCCACCATGACTACCTCATCGTCGTAATCCTCCTCATCATCCCCTTCCATAAGTCTAAGGGGTATATTCACAAGAATGTGTGATAATTACCGCAAGAGTAGCGCAACGCAACTTTCAGGATTGCAGCCTATCGCGGGAAAATAACCCTGTGACAACGTGGAATTCACAACACGGCGGTAGCATGCGATAGTTGGACGACACCGCGGCCAATGCTCGCGATACAACCACCTCGACGGAGATAAAAACACAAACCACAACGCGAACAAAGCTGCGATGGCCCAAAGCGCGATAAGAAAACAGTGACAACCAGCGCAAGGGCAGCAATACTCACGCGCAATGCGGGAAAAAACACAAGAACAGCGGGCCTGATTCACAGAACTAACTTAGGTCAAAAACTTAAGCGTAAACATAAACGTAAGCGTAAAGTTAGTACTTTTAGGTATTCACAGAATACACTTACTCATTTTGGTATTCACAGAATGAACTTACTCATTTAGGTATTCACAGAAGTTAGTAGTCCTAACTTTAGGACTCCTAAATGCCTTCTGTGAATACCGAAAGTCTTAAAGTTAGGATTTTACTTAACTTTACTACTCCTAAACTGAGAAAAATCCTAACTTTAAGACTTTCGGTATTCACAGAAGGCATTTAGGAGTACTAAAGTTAGGACTACTAACTTCTGTGAATACCGAAATGAGTAAGTTCATTCTGTGAATACCAAAATGAGTAAGTGTATTCTGTGAATACCTAAAAAGTACTAACTTTACGTTTACGTTTACGTTTTTGACGTAAGTTAGTGCTGTGAATCAGGAAGCATTCGGAAAATGCCACAGAACAAAATACATCAACAGCGGAGTACCACGGATGCACCCTGGCCAACTGCAGAGGACAACATGCACACCACAACATCCAAGCACCGTGGAAGAACAGCACCTACAGGCACACCGCATGAAAGAGTCCAGTGGCAGACAAATCAGAGCCGCAGGAGCGACACACCCACCGTGCAGCATACGCACATAAGCAGAAGTGCACCTCGACATTGACAACATCCCAGTACAAACAGCAACACCTCCACAACTAACACAGGACACAACTGGTTCGGAAAATGTGCACAACCTGGCAAATCACATCTGAAAGCCCAGGGATATGTAACATGACAATGTACAATTCCAACCTGTAACCTGCAAATATGTTTTATTCAAACATGCAGTGCAATTGGACATCTACTACTGTCCCATGAATGCCACGGGCGGTCACAATGTGACGTGCCATGAGAAGTAAGTGTCAATGATGGAGTCCCTACGGGCCATTCCTGCCGCAGCTGCAGTGGGATGTGGGCCACCTGCCCCATCACCACCATCATCGTCCGGTACCTCTGGAACTGGGATCCATGGGGCCCTGGTGCGAACACAGATGTTGTGCAACACACAACATGCAACGATCATCTTGCACACGACGTCCGGGCTGTACAGGAGCTTCCCACCAGTGCCGTCCAGGCACCTGAAACGTGACTTCAACACGCCAAATGTGCGTTCCACGATGCCCCTGGTGCGTATGTGGGCCACATTTTACTGCCTCTGGGCGGGTGTGTTCGGGTCCCTGAGGGGTGTCATCATCCAAGGGCAGAGTGCATATCCTTGATCACCTGTGACAGTGCAGGGAGAAAAGAGTCAATACTTGGTTCAGCAGGATGTGATGGCAGGCCCACCAATTCAGTGACGCCTGTGCTGGCTGTGTGTGGGGTGAGTGTAAGCCAGCCCTCAGGGAGTAGCTGGTGCTGGCAACTACACCAACAGTCATCAGGCACACAGACATGCAATGTCAGAACTACAAGGGGGGATGACTCGAGTCGCACAGGGCTAGTCGCCCTGGATGCACAGCGGCCGACACGGGCCCACCGCCACGGGACGCTGACCTGCAGGAGACTGGGGTAGGGTCATGAGGGCAGAGCAGTGCCTCACATGTGTCATGGCTGCATTCCGCATCTCCACACGTTCAGCTGTTGTGTGGCTGTGGTGCCATGTGAAGTCTGTATTGGGTGCAGGGGTAGCCCAGGATGACCATGGAGTGGTGTAGTCGTGTCTGGTAGGTGGTCGTGTAGTTTGACATGTCGGATGTGGTTTAGTCACGTGTGCATCCCCACAGTTGTGCATTGTGTGTTGGTGGCTGTGGGATGTGTGGTGTGTTGATTTGGTACTTACCAACGAGCAGTCCCGTTCCATATGTGCCATCCTGGAAGCGCTGCTTGATGATGGACTGTCGGAAGATGAAGGAATCATGCACACTGCCTGGGTAGTTGGCGACGACATTGGTGAAGAGTCCCCGGCGGTCCACTATTGCCTGCACATTGATGGAATGCGTGTGCTTCCTGTTGCGGTAGTGGTGTGCAGTATCTGCAGGGGGCACAAGTGGGACATGTGTGCAGTCGATTGCCCCCAACACGGCCGGGAATCCAGCTATGGCGTAGAAGCCTTGCTTAGTCTCCAGCTGTTCCTGCGCAGTGTTGGGGAAGTGAAGGTACTGGGGTATGAAGCTGATGATGGCATCCAGGACAGGTGTGATGAACTTTGATAGGGCTGGCTGTGAGACCCCTCCGACTCTGGCAGTTGTTGGTTGGAAGGTACCAGAGGCCAACAAGTGCAGCACTGCCAGCAGCTTTGTCTGCGGAGGGATGTTTGTTCTCCGCTGTGTTGGGACCGTCAGCCTGTGGGCGATGTGGATCATGATGCGTAGGATGGTTGTCCTTTTGAGCCTGTAGTGGGCAATGACTTCCGCGGGTGTTAGGTCTGTGAGAGTGGTGCGTTTTCAGCAGGTCCGCTGTCTTACTCTACGCTGCCTCTGTGGTGGTCCGGGGGGGCGGGGTGGTGGCGGTCCTGGGGGTGGTGGCGGTGGGTGTTGTGGCCCTGTTGGGGCTCCGAGCTGCATGATGAGTAGCTCCATGGTGTCGTTTGTTCTTCTGGTAAGGCTGTGTGCTGGGCTCCGTTGCCTACTGCAGGTAGACGTCCGTCTTTACACCTGCTTGAGGCAGGTGTTAAATACCTGCGGCTACCGCGGCTTATCGCCTGTTTTTGGTTCGCATCGCAGATCTGGCAGTTCGTTGTGAAAGTGGTGTTGTGGTTTTTTCGTGTATTTTTGCACGGGAACGCCTACTCTGCATCTCATTAGGGTTAGTTGGTGGTGTCCGCCGTGGTGTTAGATTTTGGGGCAGTTATCGCGGGAATACTGGCGTTGTCTGCAGTTTGCACCAGCTTGTGAATGGGGTGTTAAATCTATCTCCACTTTTGTTGCGTTAAGGTGGAGATAAATCGGAGTTGAATCCTTGTGAATATGCCCCTAAGTCTTTAGAGAACTTTTCTTTACCCTTGCCTCTCCTGTTGTCTCCTGGGATCTGCCGGGGTCCACTCCATGTCCCTATCATCATCATCAGAAATAGTGCTTGGAAAAGATGGTGCAGCAGTACGCTTTCTTTTCCATGCTGAAGATCTGGGAGCCAATGATTCTAAAAGAGGAGGTTCAACTTCTTGCTCAGAAGGAAGCTCAACCTCCTGTTCTGCTCCAACATTAGTACTATTGCTGGCTGCAGCTGCTGTCCACTTTGCTCTGTTTCCTGAAACGATTGTGTACTACTTTGCTAAAGGGACAAATGAAATTCAACATCACTACTCGTCGGCGTCAACATGATTGCACTGGCTGACTCACTGGCAGACATGGTCCTGGGCTTAGGTTGGAGGGTGGGGCTGTTGATGCAGGAGACTCTCAGCTTGCTCACCGGAGGCCGGTGCGGCAGGCACAGTTTGCCAAAAAAGGTTGTAGTCGACATGTCAGTGGTGGAAATCTTCTTCTTCTCCCCCCACTGGCCACTTTCTTGGCAGCACCTTTCTTTGGGGCCATCTTGAAGCTGTCCGTTGGCAGTGGCACTTAGCTTCACAAGCTGAAAAAATGCCCGTGTTGCATAGTCAGTCAAGTGTCATGTCGTGCACAGGCCTTCTGTCTGACAGTACTGTGGGTGATGTCTCTTTTCTTGTGCACCTAAAAGCAAACAATCAAGAAGAACATCAGTGAAATGTGGTATTGTTGCAGTTCAAGTGGTAGTACAAACAAACAATATCATTTAGTGTGGTTACTTAAATTATTTTAAATAATTAGCAATACAGTCTAACATCCATTCGTAAAACCACACCAACATAAACTTTCATTGTGTGCAGCATACTCAGGAAGGATCAGAAAGAGCAAAAACAACAACATACAGATGTAACTTTTTGCTTCATGTGCATCATGTTGAGAATGGGATGTGGCACTCAGGGAGGTGCAGGTGACAACGAAATAATCCTTAGACAATGAATGTTGTTGTGCAGTGCACCTATAGCAGTCATGGGATTTATGTCAGATGTTAGGAAATGGAGAATAAATCAATCAAAATTTAAAAAAATGTTAATTTAAAAAGTAATGTAAATTAAAAAAATAAATATATATTTTTTAAGCAAACATTAAAATACAAAAATTAAACAACAAAAATAAAAAGTAAAAAAAATCAAAATATCGAAATAAAAAATTAAAGGTAAGTGAAATTATCAGCAAGCAAATCAATTATTAAAACTGCGATCATTCTCAACTATCCACAAGCCGATAGTAATGGCCACTCTGGCTGGATGCACAAAATGGCTGCCAGCCAGTGCCACATGGTCATCAACAACAACTAACACTGAGCAAGGAGGCATGGTCACATACAAAGACATACAGGTCTACGGCAAAAGCACTCTGGCTGGCTTCACAAAATGGCCACCAGCTACATGGTCAGAAGAACAACAACCAGCAAGAAGGCATGGCCACAGCAAAGAAGACACACAGGTATATGGCAAAAGCACACTGGTTGGCTACACAAAATGGCCACCAGTCACACGGTCACAACAACAAGCAGGAGGCCTGGAAAACAAAGAGCACATGCAGGCCTATGGACACTGACTATACAAAATGGCCCCTGGCCACATGCGCTGGGAACAAAGATAAATGGTGGCCTATGGCACACACTCACACACTGGCCAGACAAAGGAGGCATGGTAACACAGAGAACACTGCATTAATTCAGCAATGTCAAAAACGAAAGTTAACTGGGCTAACAATGTTTACAACAACACACATCCTCCAAAGGCATTACTCCACTTACATGCTGCTTGCAGGAAAAAAACGTGAAATACCACTAAAAATACATTTTATATCTTAATCCAATGCCATATTTGGCCTAAATGATGTATAAATTCAACAGACACCACAGAGACAGTTGTTTCATGCACCCATGACTAATATAGGGCCTACTGGCTGGAAGGCCCATTGGCACACTATGCCACATAGAGAATTAAATCAATATTGCAAATTTATTAAAAAACGTGGAGAAAATGTAGTAAACTGTGCAATATTTTTCCTTTACAAAAAGAAAAATCCAATGAAAAAAAATAATTAAGCCCTTACTGAAACTGCAGGCCACAGACCACAATACATTTTAAAAATTGAATAAAAGTGCAAATAAATCCAGGTGCATGCCCCCAATCAATCAAACAACACCCTTATACACCAGCTTTTCAACTTACTTGTGAAATCTCAAATACAAAGTCCTTAAATCTAATGGTATATAAGAAGCATACAAGGACAGTGATCCTTCCAGCTCCAAATCACTAAGAAAAGTGACCAGGAGAGGGACAAAGCACTGGGAGGAGCCGGCTGGACAGGAACAGGAAGTTGGAACCTCTAGGGTTTTTTCCTTCCAGTTTGATTTTTTTTTTACTGGCTTCTTGCACAAAAAAAATGGCCAGTGTGAGAAGAAAATCCACTCCAAATGCCTCAGCTGCATCTCCAGCATAAAAGCTGTTCGACCGCTCTGTTTACGATCAGCACTAAGAATTCCAGATTGGCACCATAGCAGCCGGAAGCAGTACGAGTGAGCATGAAGTCTTTTGGCCCTCGCGGTTGAGAGCCAAAAGAAAACTCGAGTGTGCGAACGGAAAAAAAACCCTCTGTTTTGCATCCAAAAGGTGGAATTGAGGAACTCTGCGCTCCTCCGCGGAGTGTGGAGTGCCCAAATTCCGCAAACTCCATGAGCAAAGCGGAGTTTACCCGACCAGGCTTAGTGAAAATCACGCATTCATAGTTTTCTTTGGACAGAATTGCTTGAAACCTTTTAAAAGTCACATTTTGAGTTGTGTATGTTGGATTTTTGTTGTTTTGGTCTTGCTTTGTTTAGACAAGGGTACTTTATTTTTCTAAACTGGATGTGTGTCCATTTGTAGTGTTTTCACTGTGTGTGATATGTACAAATACTTTACAAACTGTCTCTGAGATAGGCCTGACTGCTTGTGCCAAGCTACCAAGGAGGTGGGCAGGGGTTATAGTAGGTGTGTAATCCCCTTATCCTGACTAGAAGAAAGGGTCCCTACTTGGACAGGGTGCATGCCACTGCCAACTAGATACTCCCATTTATAATATTGGTGGTCAGCGGTGAGGATTAGGACTTGTGTTTGTACTTCGAAATACAGTGATCAGTGTGCACTGCTACTGAGTGCAGACCACTATGCAACCACATACTGCTTAGTGATTTTTGTCCCCTTTTTGTGATAATTCTTGAAGTATTCACACACCATCTCTCTCTGTGGTGAACCAGCAAGTGAGGTTGCCGAATTGGTGTTTGAGATTGAAATGCTACACTCTTACAAAGTGGATCAGCTGAAACAGTTTTGCAAAGATTTTGGATGTCCCATTAGAAGCTCTGCTATGAAGTAGGAGCTGCAGAAGGCCTTGAGTGCCTGGTGGGTCACCAGAGAAGCTGGGGAGGCTGAGAATGTGAATGGGGATCTGGATGTGCAGAACCAGTAATGGGGTTTTGGAGCTCAGGATCTGCCTGTGGGGGGGGAGTGCCCTCCAGGCCTGGCAGTAGTGTGTCTTCTAGAAATTTGTCTCCAGAGGAGATGGAGGACCAACAGAGGGCAAGGGATCATGAGCTAGAGCTTGAAAATTTCAGAATAGAAAGCAAAAAGTTTGAGTGGGAGCAAAAGCAACAGGATAAGGCCCTTGAGAAGAAACTGTTGTTGGCTCAAGAGCTAAGTTTGAAGGAGCTGGACATCTAGGCCAAGCAAGTGGATTCCAGTTCAAATGTCGGTAGCATGCAATCAGTACAGTCTGGGGGAAGGGTGCACATTCCAAATAATTTAGTACAGGATTTCATTAAGGGGGATGAGATACATGCTTGGTTTGCAGCATATGAGTCAGCCTGTCATATGAATGATATCCCTGAGAGGAAATGGGGAGAGAGACTGTGGAAACACTTTGAGAAGGAGGTGAGGGACACTTTGCCATCCCAGGGGAAACAAACAACCTCACATACCCTATCATGAAGTAGGCCTTGTATACCAGTTATGGGCTCACCCCAGAGAAGTATAAGGAGAAGTTTAGGTCTCTTAAGAAAACTGATTCTCATACTTGGTTGGAATGTGTTAATTCTTTTTGCAGAGCACTGGATGGTTGGATGAAGGGCAGCAAGGTAACTGACTCTCAGGGGTTGTATGACTTGATTGCTTGGGAGCACTTGTATAGTCTTTTTTTGGCAGAGTTGCGCCAGCATCTGATGGATAGCAAGCTGACTGACTCCAGGAAGCTTGCTCAGGAAGTGGATAATACCAGTACCAGGGTCCACAAGGGGTATGTGGGAGATTCAGCCAAGGGTGGGTAGAGTCCCCAGCAGAAGTTTGGGAGGGGTAAGGGTAAACAGAACGAGTTCTCTAAAAGGCACCAATCTAGTTCCCAGGGTACAGGTTCCCATCCCCCTAGTGGTAAGAAACCTTGGATCTCTACAGGGAAGCCTGCAGAGAGGGGTTCCGGCAGGTGTTTTGCATGTGGTCAGGAGGATCACATGAGGGGGGACCCCATGTGTCCAAAGTACACACCAGCACCCTCTGGTGTGCAGTCACGTGATTTGGTTAGTGTAGCGCTTGGGAAGGAGTTGGTCTCAGGTGAAGGGTGGGAGCCAGCTGAGATTACCCTTGTCTCACTAGGGGACAGTGAGATGGTCCAGAAGACCATTGTGCCTGAAACCACTAAGAAATGCAGGCAGTGGGTGACCATCAATGGACAGAGGGTGGAGGCTCTGAGAGACACAGGAGCCAGTGTGACATCTGTCAGGTATCAATGGGTGTCTGAGGAGCAGGTGGTCCCCAATGTACCTCACCCTGTAGCTGCAGCAGACAACTCTGAATGCCTGTGTAAGGTGGCACGGGTTCCCTTTGAATGGGGGGGGTCCTGAAGTACCTTGAGAGTAGTTATGAGTTCAACCATGCCTGTTGATTGTCTGCTTCTAAATGCCCTGGAGAGTTCCCCTTGGGAGAAGGTGGAACGTCAGTCTCATTTGGAGATGTTGGGTCTGCCTGAGTGGGCGTGTGTTACCACTAGGTCAATGGCAGCCAGTAGGGGTGGTCAAGAGGACCTGGATCCTGAAACTGTGGCCTAGGTACCTGCCAGAAAGAGGAAGGGCAGAGTGTGTGGGAAACCCACCCCTGAAGCTCCCATGGTCCAGGAGGAGGCTGACCTTGAGGGGGATGCCCTGGAACCTACAGGGGAGCAAGTGGCTGAACTGGGGGACTTACCTGAGCTTACCCATTGGCAACAGGAAGGGGGTACCACCAGGGAGGAATTCTGCTGGGAGCAGATGGAATACTCCACTCTTATTAGTTTGTGGCAGCAGGCTGCAAACTAGGCAGCTTGTGATCAGTCTGGATCTCATTGGATCTACTGGGAGAAGAGTCTTCTACATAGTGAGCCTAAGGTTGCTGAGCCTGGGTCAGTCCTTGTGCGGGTGTTACCCCAGTGCTTCAGAGCCTTCCTACTGGGTCTGGCTCATGATGTGCCTTTGGCAGGACATTTTGGGCAGGACAAAACCTTTGACAGGATTGTAACCCACTTCTTTTGACCCCAAATGTGAAGGTAATCTGATGCACATTGTAGGTCTTGCAAAACTTGCCAGGCAAGTGGTAAGAGTGGGAGGAAAGCTAAGGCTCCTCTCTAACCTTTTCCTGTGGTGAGCACCCCTTTTGAGCGGGTGGGAATTGACATTGTGGGAGCCCTGTACCCCAAGACTGCTCTAGGTAACAGGTACATGCTAGTCTTGGTGGACCATGCCAACTGGTACCCAGAGGCTATCCCTCTCTGAACAACAACAGCCCCTGTGGTGAGCTGGGCTCTGTGGGTTTCCCCGGAGAGGTGGTGTCTGACTGGGGTACCAACTTCATATCCAAGTATATGACGTCACTGTGGGAGGAGTGTGGTGTAACCTACAAGTTCACCACTCCTTACCACCCCCAAGGCAATGGTTTTGGTTGAGAGATTCAGCCAAACCTTGAAAGGCAATATTAAGGGTCTGGCAGAACCCATGAGGTGTAAGTGGGATGTCCTCTTGCTTACAGGGAGGTACCAGAGAAATCCTCAGGGTTCAGCTGCTTTAAATTGCTGTATGGCATCTATTAGGATGACCTCTTAGTCTGGTGAAAGAAGGCTGGGAGAAAGCTCCCAGTTAACCTCTCCAGGATGTATTTAGCTATATGCTGGCTTTCAGAAACCAGACTGCTCACTCCAGGAAGCTCGCTAAGGAGAACCTGGATGCAAGCCAAGAAGAGATGAAACACTGGTATGACCAGAATGCCACTTTGGTTGAGTTTCAACCTGGCCAGAAAGTGTTGGTCATGGCCCCAGTAGAGCCTTGCATTTTCCAGGACATGTGGACTGGGCCTTTTAAGGTGGTGTAGCGCAAGAGGGAAGTCACCTATCTGGTGAACTTGCAGTCTCCATGGAACCCTTTGAGGGTCCTGCATGTGAACCACCGCAACCTCAATTTGAGAGGTCTGAAGTGAACATGCTCTTGGCAACAGATGATGGGGTGGAAGAAGAGAGTGAGCCTATCCTGACCCGCTGTCTGCCAAGGAGCATGATGTAGCAGTGGAAGGCATGAACCTCTCCCCTACACTGACTCCAGAACAGTGACTGTCGCCAGCTGTTGGAACAGTTTGCCACTCCGTTTTCCGTAACCCCAGGTGTCACACATTGGTGTTCCAATGATGTGGACACTGGGGGCAGTCGTCCTGTTAAAGACAAAATTGAAAGATTGACTGACAGGATCAAAGCCAGCATCAAAGAGGAAGTTTCTAAGATGCTGGCGGTAGGGATGATAGAGCTCTCCAACAGTCCTTAGGCCAGCCCAGTGTTCTTGGTCCCAAAGGCTGCTGCACCCTGTGCCACACCTGTACTTCGGTTCTGTGTGGACTATCTTGGTCTCAAAGCCATCACCAGGACTGATGTGCACCCCATCCCCAGGGCTGATGAGCTCATGGATCTGCTGGGAGCTGGCAAGTTCCTGAGTACGTTTGACTTAACGTCTGGGTACTGGCAGATTGCCTTGACTGATTGGGCCAAGGAGAGGTCTGTGTTGTCCACTACCAGTTCCAGATGATGCCTTTTGTGTTGAAGAAAGCCCCTGCCACCTTTCAGAGGCTGGTCAACCCGGTGTTGGATAGATTTGAGGATTTCAGTGCCGCCTACCTGGATGGCGCTGCAATGTTCAGTTCTAGCTGGGAAGAGCACTTTCTCCACCCCTGGGAAGTGTTGAAGGCTCTGCAGAAGGCAGGCATTACTATCAAGGCCAGTAAGTTCCAGATAGAGCAGGAGTCTGTGGGGTACTTAGGGAACCAGGCAGGAAGCAGCCAGGTGGCGCCCTTACTACTTAAGATTGTAACCATTCTGGCTTGGGATCCCCCAAAGACCCAGACTGAAGTGAGAGCCTTTTTAGGTCTTGCCTGCTATTACAGGAGATTCTTTCAAGGGATATGGCACCATTACTGCCCCCTTGACTGAGCTGACTTCCAGGGAGCAGCCAAGGAATGTGATCTGGACTGATGCTTGTCAGACTGCTTTTGATGCCCTGAAATCTGCTATGTATATGGCGCCTGTGCTCAAGGCACCCAACTTCTCCCAAGAATTTGTTGTGCAGACAGATGCTTCAGAGCATGGTGTGGGGGCGGTACTCTCACAACTGAACGGTGAGGGCCTGGACCAACCTGTAGCCTTCATTAGCTGGTGGTTACTTCCCAGAGAAAAGAGGTGGAGTGTAATTGAGCAAGAAGCTTTTGCTGTGGTCTAGGCACTGAAGAAGCTAAGGCCCTACTTGTTTGGAACTCACTCCCATTGATGCAGATGAGGGGTGATAACCCAAATCTGTTGAGGTGGGCCATTTCCCTACAGACTATGGACTTTACAGTGGAACACCGCCCTAGTACAGAACATACCAATGCTGATGATCTGTCCAGATTCTTCCACCTCAGTGATAAGAACTCCCAGGAGGGTGGTTAGTGCTCCGCACTTTTCAGCTGGAGGGGACACGTGTTAGACCTGGCATCCTTGGTGTGGTTGTGTCTGTCTTTTCGCCTCTACCTCCTGTATTGTTCGACTGTGTGCTGGTGTTTTGTTTTTGCTGGTTTCGGTACTCTGGACACTTTGCCAATGCTAATCAATGCCAAAGTGCAAGTGTTTCCTGTGGCATATTTGATTTAGAAGCATGTCCCTAGTAAAGTGGACTGTGTGTGCCCAGGACCTGTAAATCAAATGCTACTACTTGTACCCCCATGGGCAGGGTGCAATTTTTGAGACAGGTAGGACATATACTTGTGTGTTTTACATGTCCTGATAGCGAAATATTATGTATTTCCTTTTCATTTAATTTTTCCCTATTGAAAGGACTAGCTTTCCCACAGGCTATCATGGGAGCTGCCTTGTAATTTGTTACGAGTGTAACTTTCAATGGGGAGCAGCTAGAGATTTGGAGTTTGGGCTCCCTGAGATCAGAATTTAATAACACATCTGTCATGTAGTCCCTATAAACCTAAATAGGATCAGCGCATTTAGACAACATAGACTGTGAGATTGGTGTACAGACTGATTGCAGATACCCCCACCGGGTATGTTCGCCTGTATACCAGCAAGCTCACAGTGCCACTGTAAACTCCTCTTACCAAGGAGAGAATAGTTTTTGGAAACTATCGAACATGACAACTCTGTCCCATCAGGGATAGTGGAAACAGTACAGTACTTTTTGCTCAGTCACTCCTGCTCACTTTGTCTCAGAGAAATACACAGAATAAACGGTGGGGACGTTTTCAATAAGCATTTATTGAACCAGCGTCATTCTAGTGTAACGTAGGTGTGCTAAAACAACCATAAGAAAGAAACAGATATAAATGATTGTAAGCACCAACAGAGTAAAAGGATGGTGCCATAGTACTAAAACAATGAATACAGGCAGGTATAAAAATACATGACAGTAATAAAGCGTACTCCTACGATGCAACCCTAATTAAATGTACCTAAGTGTACCTAGCATGTATGTAGGTGTAGAGCCAAGAATCCCCCTTGGCTAAAGCCAACCCCATTACCTGAAGTGAGAGACTGTGGGACCCCGTCTTGGTCTCGAGATGGACACCCAGCAAGGGATGTCAAACCACTGCGAGCTGGAGTGTCTGCTTGCAGGAACCTCAGCGTCTTGCGTCAGTGTGTCAGCATGGAAGTCTTTTTCTCCTCTGTCCGCCCTGGCAAAGATATGGTGTATATATACCCAAAAGGTACCCTTAGGGGATTCTACCTTGCTGTGTCATGTCGCCCGAGGATGACGGAAGGGATGACCCTTATACATAGTTATTATGCAGAGGATGGTAATCCTGATGTGATTCTGAGAATCTTCATGCATAATTAATGAGGCTAGTATTCGGGGGAAACCACACATCTTATGCAGTGCTTAACTAGGTAAAAGGTCAATACCAAAACCCATTGTGTAGTGTAATGGTACGTAAATGTAGGTGAAAGGTTAGGCGAATACTTGGGCCTATATTGGGGTACCCTATGAAACATAACACATCTTTCAGTAAAGGTGGTTTTTAAATTGTGTAATTGAAAATGCCACTTTTAGAAAGTGGGCATTTACTTGTTTAACTACCCTGTGCCTCGACCTGCCTGTAGAATCAACGTCTGGTTTTAGAGTGGCAGGGGTTGGGTTGTGCATTCACTCCAGACACTCACACAAAGGGAGCTGAGGTGCTCCCTGCATATGCTGATGAGCCATCCAGGGCTAGAGCGGGGGGAGGAGTTGTCACTAGCACCTGAATAGGATGTGGCTGTCCTGCACAATGCTGTCTCCACCCCATTTAATGTGGCTGGACCAGGGAGGACAGAACTGGTTTTACTGAGCCAGAGAGACTTTCCGAATAAAGACTTCAAAGGGAAAAGGGGGTTTAAGTATTAGACCTAAAACCCTAGAACTTTAGAATACTTCTGGAATCAAGAGGAATCTCAGGGAAGGAGAAGAGCTGTGAGGAGGAGTACTGCCCCTTTGGTGTGTGTTACCTTGCTGGGTTGGCCTACAGTCTGCCAAGGAGAGGAAAAGGACTGGACTTTGCTGTTTTCCTGCTTGTGAAGTTTCTCCAAGGGCTTGTGTGTGCTTGCCTCTTGTTCTGAAGTCTCAAGGTCAGCAAAGACTTCATCTGCAGCATCCCTGAACACCATTTCTGGGAGTTCTGGCCTGCCTTGGGTGCAAAATCCAGTTCTGGGCCCTTGGAGTTTGATCCTGCTGTAAGAAGAAATCACCAAAATCGATGCTTAACTCTGCTAGCGTCTGGTTATTTTGACATAGTACCACTCTGCGGGAGAAAATCCTGGCGCACAGGCCCATGCGGCCGAAGAAATTAACGCTGTACCTGCCTACGGGCTGAAAAACGGCCGCAGCCTGAATCAGCGCACCGTGCTTCTGAAGTCCGAGACCCCCACACTGACTCTGACACAGGCCCTGCTGTGTGGCTAAAAGAATCGACGCATCACCGTTCAGAGGTTATGGAAATTGATGCAGCGCCTTGATTACCACCGCATCGACCCGTAGCACCTGAATTTTCTCACACATCACACCTGTGTGCCAAGTTTTTCCAACACAACACCTTCAGACCGGAATCACCTGGGAAATTGACGCATCACTTCCCCCTACAGTTCGGATTTGACGCATCACTTCTCCTGTGTGCAGCAGAACTGTTGCATTGCCTCCCCAAGGACACATGAACTGAAGCATCAATGTGTTTTCCGATGCTTCCCTCCTCTGCAGGTGTTTTGCCTTATGGATTTTGACGCATATGAGGTAGTTTGTGTAAAAATCATGCATCCATAGTCAATGGACAGAATTGCTTGAAACCTTTTAAAAGTTATATTTTGAGTTGTGTATGTTGGATTTTTGTCATTTTGGTCTTCTTTTGTTTAGATTAAGATTCTTTATTTCTTTAAACTGGTGTGGATTCAATTTGTAGTATTTTTACTGTGTTACTGTGTGTGATATGTACAAATACTTTGCACATTGCCTCTGAGATAGTCTGACTGCTCGTGCCAAGCTACCAAGAGGGTGAGCAGGGGTTATCTTAGGTGTGTAACCCCCTTGTACTGACTAGAAGGAAGGGTGCCTATTTGGACAGGGTGCATCCCACTGCCAACTAGAGACCCCCATTTCTAGTATGCACTGGAGTAGGATACCCCTTGGTGCCCTTGTAGGGTAACCAAGGGGTATGCACTGCACATTGCGGTGCCCACCCTGCCTCTTCATGGAATCCATGGAATTATTAAGTCATTCCGTGGAATTCTGCGGAATGAAACTTCACCATTTTCAACCTTACACACCCAAGCCTTGAGAGCTTCATGGAAATACTTTTTTTACCATCTTTATTTTCGTTTTATTATTAATTCTTACAAACGTACAACCTCAGGCAGTTCAGTATAGAAGATACTGAAAATGGCCAAATATTCTACACATACACATTCACCCTACCATCCCCTACCCTTTCCACATGGGCCTCCAACATATGATTTTCATGAATATTCTTTACAGCAACTTAGCTAATATTAAACGTACACTTGTTCCACCATCTGCTTACAGCAGTTAATGATTTCAGAGACTCAAATGATACCATGTTTTTGGAGTCACTCCTGAGAATGTATACCCATACTTCTGCCTACAGGTGACATTCCACTTTTATGATCTTGGGGGAAGATTTACAAATTTTTCACACAATTCAGGGCAGAAAGAAAAGTTAATGCTCTGCGCTGTGTTACCCTGCATTGCATTGTATTTAAGGGAGACAGCAGAATTGTGCTAAATCAACTAAGATATGGTGCCCCGGAATACCCATGCTCCACCCAAGGAACTCCTTCCCAACAGAAGATAGCTCAAGTCAGCACTGTGCTCTTATTGCCTTGCAATACTTTGCATTTACTAAACCACGCAAAGCCACACAAAGTGGCTTTGCATGGCTTAGTGAAGTAGCTTTGCATGGATTAGTGAATAACAAAAGTTATTTTGCGTCAGGGCTGCCCCACAAAAGTAACACAACCCTGAAGCAAAATTTTAGTAACTCTGCCCTCCGGTGTTTTTTCCTGCACCAAGGTACTGATGCTTTCCCTAACAGTTAGATATGCTGATTGGGGATAGCTAAGTAGTAGCATATTTAGGTGTCAAAACACATGAACTGGGAGGCTGTTTAATGGTCTCCTAATGCTCAGAGCCAAATATACTGGAAAAATTACGTCGAAAACATGTAGTAAACTGCAGAAAGATGTACTTTCCTTTAATGTACGTATGTAATTAGATCTGTACAGGGCATCTAAAAAAGTGCATGGACAGACTGCAAATGCTGCAAAATAAGGTTGTCCAGTTACCTCTGAGGAAACAAGACCACATGAACCTTTTTCTTTTCACATTCATCTTTTTTTCCTGTGGAGGTGATGATCAAGTGCAAAACGTTTTACACAACCAACAGACCTTATGCTGCAAAGGTCCAAGGGCACATGTATCATCCTATTTTGCATTTGGTGCGAATCGCTAAATTCGGCAGTTTGCAAATGCAAAATAGCCTTTCAAGATGTATGGAAGGTGTTGGCAGTGCATTTTAGGTAATCACAATTGTTTGCGATTACCTAAAATTGTGACTACAAATAAGGAATCGCAATTAGCGATTCTTTAGCAGATGTACCAAGCATTTTCTAAATGCTAACTTTGCATTTACGAAATGCTATTACCATTGACTTTAAGTAAATGGTAACAATGTGCAATTTTTGAAAATGCACAAAAAAAGGCATTTTTCAAAGTGCCATGTAGCGTACACATGCCCTACTGCGCTTTACATATGCACATTTTTTAGGGTACTTCAAGGGGGCCTCATGCCCCCAGGCACCCTTAGTTTTACATTACCTAATTTGCAATTACCAATTAGGTGATCACAAATTAGCTAATGCAAACCCATTCACAACTATGGGCCTTTATGCCTATAGGAACAAATGGAGTAGTAGTATCTAATAGCGATTACCTATTTTCCAAATTGCTATTTGATAATTTTAAGTAATCGCTAAATCGTTAGTGATTTCTTATGTACATTGCATTTTGCGATGACCAAATAGCGATTTGGCAAAAATCACTATTTGGTAATCACAAAATGCTATTTTGATACATGTGGCCCCACGTGAGTTGAAAAAGCTGGCTTCGTACTACATTTCAGCGCGTTATCTAAGGGTAGCTAGTTTGCGCTTAACTCAACAACAAACATTAGGACCACAAAAAGGCAGACCATTGGCAGACTACTCCATGCCCTGGGTCCAGGCAACCATTTCCACTTCAGCAGACTCTGAAAACTGAATACTTCAAGCTAGCATCTACTGAAGTTGTAAAACATTAACAATTAAATACGGCTGCATGCTAATACATCTTGATAATAGTGAATCATTTTAAAACAGTTAAAAAAATGTGTGCACCTCATTTATAATGTTTGTTATAATAAAACAGATTAATTGTTCTCAGCAGCGTATTCTTCCCAGAGTCATGATCCCAAAGTGCTACACATTTTGAAAAGCAAAACACTGGCTTACATATGCATAAATAACGTAACGAGATTGTTTTCCATTCCTTAACTGAGTTTGCCACTCGCCCTGGAGGCAACAGCTGGAAGTGACCCTATCTTGCATGCCAAGTGACAAGTCTGATCTTCATATTATTAAGGTCAGTCCTCCATGAAGAACAGCTATACGTCACGCAGATGCTAGCGTAGGCACAACAATCCTGTTCCTTGAGAAGAGAAAATTAGAAATAAAAGTTCAGAAAGAGCAAACGTGGTGCAGGGTGTTTTTTCTGAAATCGCTGTGATCAATTTCCTTTTAAAAAACAAAGGGGGATATTCTCAAGAACGTGTGATAATTATCGCAAGATTAGCTTAACGCAACTTTGCACATCGCAGTCTATCACGGGAAAATAACGCCCTTTTAACGTTGTATTCTCAACACGGCGGTACCATGCGATAGTCTCACGCCAATGCGTCAAATGACCGCGATAAAATTACTGTGACGGCCAAAAAACGCGAAACACAAATGCGAAAAAAGTTGCGATGTGGCCAACCGCGATAAAAAAATCTGCGATAACCAGCGACAGGCCTGCAATTCCCACGCGTCATGCGGGAAATTGCACTATAAAAGCACTGAAAAACACAAACAAAATAATTAAAACTGCGTAGCACCATGGAGGAAGCCGGAGCAAGTACAGAGGACGACCAGAACCCCACAAGCCCCCAGGAGGAACAGCCTGGGACCTCGGGGTCACGGAAGGGCAAGGAGAAGAAGACGAGGTTCAGTCCGCAGGAAAACAGGATTATCATCACGGAGGTGATAGAACACCACCAACAACTGTTCGTCACCTCCAATGTGTCATTGGCAAATAAAAATGCAACATGGCAGTCCATCCTGGACAAGGTGAATGCAGTCGGAGTGAGGAGGAGGACAATTGGAGAGGTCAAGAGGCGCTGGAATGATGCGAAGCGCAAAACCAAGAAGAAACTCGCTGATAACCATCAGGCAGCAATGCAGACTGGAGGTGACAGTCCAGCGGAACACCAGGAGCTGGATGAGATGGAGGAAATGGTGGCCACAGTCATCAGTGGGGAGACGGTGGCAGGAGTTGGGGGTCCGGACACTGCATGACATGACCTGACACAACAGCACCAGGGTGAGTACCGAACAGGGACTGGGGGGACGGGGGGAGATGGGCACAATGGCACACATGTACAATGACTCTGGACCATGTCCCTGGTCCCCTTGGCACACTGCAGCACACATACAAACAGCAAGTAGGCCCCCGTCCACTATGGGCACTAAGGGGTCCCTCCCCACACAGCACCAATCTCACAACCAACCCATGCACACGTGTTAAAACCAGCAAAGCTGCGTGTCTTTGAGCCACACTAACAATGCAAGTGACACTGCATGATGAACAGCATGGCTGCAGTCCAATTATCATGACATGGTGCACGCCACGACACTGAGGTGGCTGAGTGTGGAACTCATCCGGAAAGGAGCAGGTCACACTCTGACACATCCACGTGCACAAACAACCCCTGACGTCAACAACACATCTGCGGATAAACCATGCCCAAGAGTCCGAACTCGAGCCAAAATTAGCCAAGTCTGCAACATCTCAGCACTGTAGAAGCACAGAAGTCAAAGGCACACCGCCTCAAAGGGATAAGGGGCAGCAAAATCACAGCTGCTGGGGCGACTCTCCCACATTACAGCACACACACATAGCAATAACAACACAACATCACTGACGACAATGTGGTACAAAGTGCAGCACTCTCACTACAGAACGGAGGACACAACAGGTTCCGCTTGTGCTTAGAAACTGGCCAATCACATCTGGCATAGCACGAAATTGTGAGATGATAATGTATGTGTACAACCTCACATCCGTGATGTAGTTCAAATGTCCACTGTCCCACATCAAATAGTCAGCTCCTCCCAAACAGTCACAATGTACATTGTCATGCAGTCTGTATGTAAACTTGAACAATGCGTCAACATACATGTCAACACAATGTTAAAATGCATCTCCCCTTCACATTGCAGAGGGACAATCAACACCTCCTGCAGAGCAGACCAGACAACTCATCAGTGATGATGGAGAGGACCTCCACACCTTCAACACCAACGCCCTACAACAGCTCATGGACAGCTATGGCAACCCACCTCCAGGAGCAGGGCAGCCCAGCTGCATTGAGGAGACCCCACCCCCTGCACAGACCACACAGAAGGAAGCACCCACCACCACGGCTGTCTCCCAGGACCCCCACGACCAACACATGACATTCCAAGGCCAGGTGTTAGACTGCCAGAAGAAGGTGGCTGAACAGGTGTGGGTGGGGTTCGACCTCATGGCAGCCAAACTAGATGACATACGTGGGTGTCTAAGTCCCATCAGGGACCACTTACACTCCCTAACGGACACCCACAGTTCGCTCCATGATGTCCAACAAACCATGCCCGACATCGCTGGAGTTATGACTCTGAGAGGAGAACAACTGTCTAGTCAGAGTGGCCTCAGCGATGTCAGCCAAGAGTTGGCACAGATGCTGAGGATAATGGAGAACATGGAGCGGATGCATGCAGAAAATATGGCTGCCACGGATGCACACCAGCGAAAAGTTGTTGGGATCTTCCATGCCCTGCAGATCCTCATCATCGCATTGCTGCCACTAAGGCAGTTGCTAATGAATGCTGCTGGTACTTCTACACACACATCTCCGGCCCCTGATGTGTCCAGTGGCACAGAGTGCTGCAGACCAAACATCAGCACCCACATGTCAGACAGATGACATAGAGGACGAAGATGCAGGTGATTCCACCTTTGTAGGCCAAAATACCCTCGAGCAAAATGCTTTGTCTATGCAGCTTATAATGAATTTTGGAAGCAGCTGTACGCTTACGCCAAATCGATCAAGATAGTTTGGAAAAGGTTCTTGCAGTTGTTGATAACAGTATGAACACATTATCATCTCATATATACACATTAGATAACATAGTGTCTTCTGTTATTGATATTGTTCAGAATGAAGTGTCTACTTTGTATCATGGTCAAAATCAACTTTGATCTGTAATGCAATTTGGATAGACACGGCAAACACTTACAAATGGCTCAGCATTATTTTTACCCTTCAATTTGACGGACAAACAAAAATTAATGGCCATGAAAGACGCTACAAACACTATGCTGCACATTGAAAAATTGGAATGGTTACCCTTCACTGTTGCCGAGACAGATTCAGCAGTATGGTTGATACATTGGGGCCGATTCCGATTCGGGCCGGAAATCTCTCCGACCGAGCCAGACCCGGAGAGATTTCCGACCGAATCGGACCCGTGCAGCCCGACCGAACGAGTACGATGCGCACGTATGCCATCGGACTCGAGTCGGTCGGACTCTTATTGAAGTCAATGGGAGCCTGTCGTACAACGCGTATGCAGGCTCCCATTGACTCAATGGGTGCGAGGCGGACAAGGGCGCCCCCTACAGCGTGTACGCAGCGAAGCGACTCGCGCCGTACACGCACAGGTAGGGGGGACCCATGGGTCCCCCCTGTGTGCGACTCACGCGGGTACGCGTACAGGGGGGTCCGACACAGACCCCCAAAGTACGGCTCCGACTGCTCTTTGGAGCCGAAGTGCGCGGCTCGGTCGGACTGCTCACGGCACGCATCGTACTTACCCGGCCGGGGAACGTCTCCATTGCGCGGTGCGAGTCGATCGGTGCGGTTAGACCCGGGAACGAGTCGGTCGGAGCAGTTGGGACGCCCGGACGAGTCGGTCGGCGATTTCGCATCGTACTCGCTTGCCCGGACGCGCGTACGAATCGGACGGGCAATAGGGCTCCGAATCGGATCCGGTTAAGCCGAATCCGATTCGGAGCCTACCGGCCGAGATCGGAATCGGCCCCATAGTGTTATTTCTTTACCAATCTCACTGTTTCAATTCACGGCTTGCATGAAACATTATCCTGTGGGTAGATACAAACCCCTTGGGAGCAGTTACATACATGAGCTCTGGTCCTTGCAATTTGCATTCCGTTGTCAACGGGAAGAAAAAGAGGTTTTTCTTACAGAGGAGGATTGTGATTCCACGGTCAGACAGTCTCTTGTGTGCCGGCAAATGAAACTTCACAACGCTTGTAATGTTTCGGCCCCATATTTTTTAAAAGGGACGCCTGCTCCTGGTATTATTCCAACCCTTAGTTTGCTTTCCAATGGTAGTTATCACATTCTTAATAATCAGAACTGCTACGGTTTGCGGGATGGCATCCCGTACATCGTGACTATTTCACAAGTTACTTGTTGCAGCAAACGTCCTGTTTCCCCCCCCTCCACATGGGAGTTTCGATAGTTTGCTGTGGACTTCCATTCCAACTTTGAAAACAGATTTCAATAAGCTAAGCAGACTCAAAGCGCTATTGTTTCAACAAGAAGTGGCTCTCACGTCAGCTCGTGAGACCTTCGAGTTGCAGGTGGTGAGAACATCAAGTGAAATACAATCCTTGTTAAACACAAATCTCCCCCTGCACTTTGGTGAAAAATCCACCGAATATTCAATGCGTCGGATACGGCAGGCCTGGCCCATTTTTTTAAACTTGTGGGATCCGGCCTCATGACCTCTTTTCAAACTATTTTTGAAGTAATACCTGCTTTTATTCATTCGATTTTTTCCAACGTCTTTGGAGGGTTCCCTCTGCTGCTCCTCCCAGTTGTTCTGCTACTACTGTTCCGCAATGTCTGCTGGGTATGTGGTTCTACCAAGCCTGGAACAGCTGCAGCTGTACCGTGATCTGATGCAACAGCTCTTTGGTTTGATGCCATTAGAAGCTCTAGACGTTGATTTTTGGCTAACCTTCCTTTATGCCTACTTCATCTGTGTGCAACCTGTGTTTTACTGCATCCGGTGCCCCTTTCAGTGGGCCCTGGACGTCTGTCTTGCTACCACGTCTGCCCTGGATTTTGAACTGTCAATGGGTCCGTTGATGTCCTATAACCAGGACTGTTCCTTGGGTATGCGGCTTGTGTACAATCCTTCACTGGCGCCTTCTGCCGAAGTGAGTTCCTGTGCCCATGCACAGCGCCTCTTGGATCGGAGTTTTATCGAAATCGACACAGGTTGTCCAGGAATGCTCCTAACGACCACAGGATATGAGGAGCATGTCTGTTCATTTGAATTGCTTAATTGGATGGCAACACTTTTCACTTTGGAAAGTTCCGATGCCCTTTTAGAGCTTTTGAATATGGACATTCTAAAATGACGCTTTGGTTCTGCTTACCTTTGACTTCTGTAGCTGATTAGTGCTGCCGCCCTGACCAAGGAGAGGGTGTCACGTGGTCCATGTGGGCATTGTCTTCTTCCCTATGTTAGCATGAGCACATTGCTGACTGTCCACTGCTTTGTGCATGTTACTTCACGAGTTTATTTTGCTTGTGCCATGCTGAAACTTTCCCATAGAACCAACTGTTGTGTTTGCACTTTGTTCGGTCCTGGGATTTAGTCTGAACATTGCGAACAAGGTCGAACAACAATGCCCCTTGTTATTCTGCTCTGGTCAGGCCCTAGCTGCTAGACAAAACATGCAGATGCAGCTGTTGTTTAGGAATATGCACTTTGGTCAAATGAGGATACACGAATAGGTAGCGCACACTTGGAAAGGGACCTTTCCAGGGAGAAGAGCATCACACCACCTGTGATGTAGATCCACCATCTATAGACTGAGGTACGGGGTCTGCTGATAACGCCAAGAGATCTTCTAATATATAATCATTTTGCTTCTATACAAGGGGAGGGAGGTTAGGTTACACTGTCAGTCATAATGACAGCTCCTTTTATGATTTACGGCTACTTGCTATGCTGACCGTATTTGTGTTAGGCATTTTTCTACTGATTGTGGCACATATACTGCATACTAGAGCACATTAGTTCAAATAAATATTTTAAAACTTGCTCGTGTCTCTGTCAGATCTTATTGCGGATGAGTACAAGAGCGTGAGCGAAAGGGTGTGTCTTGCAATCGCGATTCCTGGGGGAGTCCGGAGTGTTGTGTTCTGGGGTGTCTAATCACTTTTTCTTCTGTGAGTGAGTAGATGGGCAAGTGAGACACTATAGCCAGTCAGTCTCTGGCTCATGGGTACTAAGGTGGTAGGATAACTCAGTCGCTGCATACTAAGGTCCCATAATCCCAAACATAGGGGCCTATTACGATGGCGGTCGGAAAACCTCCCCGACCACCATGGTAGCGGGAAAAGACCGCCCGCATGGACCGCAACCTCACCGCCGATTGAATTACGGTGACCCGCGGTCGAAATCCGAGTGCGGCGGTCGGATCATGGGCCTTAACTTTGCGGCGGTTGCTGCTGCCCACAGCACTGCCGCGATGTCCAAAGGAGCATGTCCTGCATTTCCCTGCACTACGTGGCAGGCACTGCACAGTGCCTGCCACCTGGTACAAGGAAATGTAGGGGGGACCTTGGGTACCCCCCCAGTGCACCCACACCCCCCAAAACATCGGGGGCTCGCAACGGGCCCCCGGAAGACAATCTCCGCATGCCTTTCCATGGCGGTCTGACCGCTGAGGAAAGGCTGGCTATCACCGGCATCATAATCGTGCCGGCGGAGTCTTCTCTGCACCGTCACCATTATCCCGGTCCTGCTCCGTCCGCCAGGCAGGAGTGCGGATGGCAACCGGCGGAAAAGCGGCAGTCGGAATTTCCCACCGCCGCTGTCACCACCGCCATCTTAATTTGACCGGCGGATTTCCTAGTTGCGATCGCGGGCGGATGTCCACCGCCGGTCCGGCGGGCACCACCGCCGGCCCGGTGGTGGACATCCGACCGCCATCGTAATAGACCCCAAAGTTCTGTGATTGTGCAGCATCCCTGCAACAGAACATAAACACTAATTATACAAAAAACTTACATCATATACATTTAAAATATATACTAAAATACATAACAATAATTAAAAAACGAAACTATAAACAATTATATTTTTGTAAACAATATTAATGACTTTGATAATTTAAAAAATCAATATTACTTACCTTAAAATCGATATTCTTGACAACGATATTCTTGCTGACGATATATCCATATCACGATATTTTGGACACGTTATTTTGGTATGACGATATTTTTGATTCGATATTTTGTCTGAATACCCTTTTTATTTACTAGGAGGAATATTCTTTTGCAAATATAGGGCCAAATGTGTGCTGGAAGAGGAGTTTTCATATATCTCCCTGCCAGCAGACATGCGAGCAGGGAATGAGATGAAAGTATTGCTCTTGCATGCCGGGAGCTGCATTTCCAGCAGCTTCCTTTGTGTGAGAGCAATGACTGCTCCTGCAGAAGGCGGGAAGCCGGCGGAGACTGTGGGAACCTTGAGGTTCCCCCTGCAGTCCTTCCTCAACTTGCACACTGGGTGCCCTGGGTGGGGCCAGGGCTCCCAGTGAGACGTGGCCAGGCCCTGGGGGATTGGGTCCCTAGGGCCAAAATCAGTCTGGGAGGGGGGCCACGCGGCCCCCCTTCCCGTTTTCTTCAGTAGTATGCAAAGGTCTTCCCACCTTTTACCATATCGATGGACAGCTTAACAAAAGGCCCCTAAGCGTGTTTCCAGCTAATTTTGGTGATGCATTATTGATGCAGAGGAATACAAAGACATTTCCACCAAATAAAGAAACACTTACTTCATTTAGTCAAGAGAAAGTACTCCTGTTTGGTGGAGATTCACCTCTTTGTAGTCTTTTTGTCTTCTCTTGATAAGCATTCATGTTATCACAGATTTATGGATGAAGACACTGGAGGGATCATCACAATATCAAAATTAAATGCACACAAGTCACTGGAGGCATTACTCTGTGGTCCTTAACGCAGCTGTAGAGCAGAATATGCACAAGACATTTACCCAATGAGGTAGCACTTACTAATTAACCAGATGAAAGTACTCCAGTTAGGTGGACTTTTTCGACAAAACTGGGGGAACTTCTTGGAAAAAATGAGGCTCCATTCTGGCACAGGTGTGCCTTTCACAGAGATTAAACTTCAACGGGAAGCACTTACAAATATAAACATAGCTGATGCCCCAGCTAAAGCTCCACTTCAGTAAAGCACAAGCGTTCATAACTTCTTGGGCTTGGAGAAGACAAATCAAATATGTTTCCTCTTGTATTCCATGTTGAAAAACAATCTGAAATCTTTAATGGAGGTGAATGCATCGTTGATCTAATGGATCTCAATCTTATCTGTAGCAACTGTGACAAGTGGTTTCTTTCTTGCCATCTCCTGGTAAGAGCAGAGTCCATGGTTCTCCCTTTTAAATGCCCTAAGTATGTAAATGCACAAAATCCATAGTGCCACTCACACTCCCACTCAAAGACACACACAGGTATTCACACACCCACTCACGGACCCACACAGCCACTAACACACCTACTCACAGACCTATAGTGCCACTCAAGTACCCAGTCACAGACCCTCAGAAGCACTCACACATCCACTAACAGACCCACACAGGCACTCACACACCCACTAACAGACCCACACAGGCACTCACACACCCACTCACAGACTCACACAGGCACTAACACACCCACTAACAGACCCATAGCACCACTCACACACCCAATCACAGACATACACAGTCACTCACACCCCTAGTCACAGACCCACACAGGCACTCACACACCCACTCACAGAGCCACACAGGCACTCATACACCCACTCACAGCCCTATGACAAAAGCAAAGCACACTGGCTGCACAAAATGGCCACCCTGCCACATGGCCAACAAGGGCGATGGCATGAACAACAAAGAACACCTGCAGGCTGATGGCAAAAGCACACTGACTATACAAAATGTCAGCTGGCCACATGTTCAAAACAACAAGCAAGAAGGCATGAACATCAAAAAACACATGCTGGCCTGTTGCAAATGCAAAGCACACTGGCTACAATAAATGGCCATCCTGCCATATGGCCACCAAGGTTGAAGGCATGGGCAACAAAGAACAAAGTCAGGACAATGGCAAAACTGAAGCATGCTGGCTACACAAAATGGCCGCTCTGCCACATGGCCACCAAGGGCGAAGACATGGACAATAAAGAACACACACAAGCCTATGGTAAAAGCATAGCACACTGGCTACACAAAATGGCATCCTGCCATATGTCCACCAAGGGCGAAGGCATGGACAACAAACAATACATTTAGGCCTATGGGAAAAGCACACTGACTATACAAAGTCTGCCAGTCACATGTTCACAGCAACCTGCAAGAAGGCATAGACAACAAAGACCACATGCAGGCCTACGGCAAAAGCACACTGGCTACACAAAATGACCATTCTGCCACATTGCCACCAAGTGCGAAGGCATGGATAACAAAGAACAGATGCAGGACTATGGCATAAGCACAGTGACTACACAAAATGTCCGCCGGCCACATAGTCACAACAACAAGCAAGAAGACATGTATAACAAAGAGCACATGGGGGCCTATGGCAAAAGCACTCTGGCTACATTAAATATCCACCTTGCCACATGGCATGAAGAACAAAGTAGGCTTAGAACAAAGACAAAATGGTTACCTATAGCAAACACACACACACACTGGCCACACAAAAATGGCCAGCAAAGAAAGGAGGCATGGTAAACAAAGAAGAAAAACACAACCATTAATTCAGCAATGCCAAAAGCGAAATTTAAGCAAACTTCAAACTTTTGAAAACCACAAACATCCCAAGGCATCAAAAATTATTACCCCATCAAAATACACTTTAACACTTTGTAGAAAAACGTAAAATACAAAAAACACATTTTGCATTTAATCCAAAGCCACTCTCAAATCGACAGAGGTTTTAAAAAAATTTATGGCACAGGAATTTTTTTTTTAATATACACAGTGGGGCGTATTTATAAGAAGCTCATGCCGCGCAGCAAGTCACCTTGCTGCGCCGCATGACGGTAAAGGGCAGTAATGTGTTGTATTTCAAAGAATACAGTGGATTCCTCCCTTTGTCCTTGTGCTGGTGCCATTATGGCTGCCTAACGCCAACGCAGGCACCCTTGCACTATGGTGCAACGGTGCTTGTGTTACATGCAGGACTGTTTATGCAGGAAGGGGCACCTTCCTGAACAAAAACAATCCTGCGAGGCATATTCCTCTTTCTATGTGTGCTTCAGAATGCAGCACACATAGAAAGAGGAAGTAACGATGAGAAATAAAGATATTTCTCCTCGTTACGTCTCCTCCGAGAAGGCATATCTTTTTGGCACATTACCAGGTATATCACATTTGGTAAATCTGGGAATGCTGCAAAACCACAGGAGTTGCGTGGGGGCACCCACACAACACCTATGGAATGCCTTTGCAGGGCAGAGTGAGGCAATTCAGCAATTTGTGATGAGCTGCATTAATCTAGATTTATGAGGCCGCTCAGGGCCACGCAAGGTTGCCTAGCATGGCTTCACAAATCTCATTTTGGACTTGCGTCACTTTTGCACCATATTGCATGGTGCAAGAGTGATGCAACCCCTCTCATAAATATGCCCCCCAATGCCTAGTGCGGTCTGGCCTTGACCCATGGGTAGACTAGGGACCAGACAGTAAAATGTGCATTGGTGCAAAATTCCCACAAGAAAACGGAGAAAGTTGCGAGGCAGAGATCAGCCAGGTGTCAGTCAGTACAAAGAGATGCCTAGAAAAAAGCAATAAAATACAAGAAACGGTGATCTGCTTACCAGATCTGAATAATGAGAGTCATACCACAAAGGTGGGCTGAGTAGCCCCTGAAGAAGTGCCAGAGGTTGTGTTTACAGAGCTGTTCATATCTGAAGTGGCACGCCATCAAAGCTGTTGGGTGGTGGCTCAGAACAACTCCAGATGTCTCCAGAAAAGTTAAGTTCTCCTATGGAGACAAAGAGGAAGCCATAGTTCTATCAAATGGCCAAGTTTACCCAGAGGCCCAAACAGCACCGGGTTTAGAGATGGTATGCATGAAGCAGATCCTAGCAGACATTAGACAGTGTAAGAGGGGGTTCCATCCTCAATGTTATCCACTCCCAGAAATGGCTACAATGCTGCTGCTTTCCTAAAACCATCATTCAATAACGCCAAAAAGCTAAATATTGGCGATAGATGGACTGCTTGGATAGAGGCATTTGATGATTTTGTCGATTCACTTGAAAAGACTCATAACAAAAAGATTATCAAGTATCTTAAAAATCTTGCTGGCGATGGTGTAAAAGAAGCCATAAAGAAAATGCTGCGAACTGATGAAGAAGTCACATATCATCAGGTTAAAGAAGTGTTGATGCTCAAGTTTAATCCAATACCAAATGTTGATTATGAATAATACACCTTCAACCAAGAATGTCAGAAAGTTGGTGAAACTGTTGATGAATTTGTGGAGACTCATCAGACATTGCAATTCAATGAATTCAATGATTAAGAAGCTATACGTCTGAGAGTTATTGACGGATGCTTGTCACATTCATTCAGAAGCAAATGCTAAGAGAAACTCTTAGTCTGGAGTGAGTGTTCATGGCTGCCAGAGCTGAAGAGCATGATGATAGGCATGATGCGGACATGGAGGTCAGAGGTGCCCTGAATAAATCCATGAGTGTGAAAAGTAAGCCAAAACAAGAGACTGAAGGACACAAAGTGATGTCTACAAGTAAAAGGAAGTTGTGTTTTAGATGTGGATCTTTGTTTACACACAAAGGTAAATGTCCCGCTCTTGGACAATATGTAAAGGTTGTGGGAAGGAGAACAATTTTGTAGCGGTTTGCAAAGCAAAGGAAAAAGTAAGTGTGTCACTGGCAAAGACGAAATGACCGCCAGATTGTTCCAGAAGCAAAGTTCGACGCACATCCACAAGGCCACAAGGCCAAGCGGCGACATCAGTTAAGAAAAACCGACACTGAATGAAGTCAATCATCAGCTAAATCATTGTCAAACAGTTTTTCTGTATCAGTATCAAGTGAAAGTGAAGAAAATGATTGTGCCTGTTAATGTTTACCTCAGAAAAGCATGTGAATGTTGGTTTAGCCGCTTATGAAGAAAAATGTTAGTGAAAGAAAGATCAACATACCAAAGTCATTCAAACATTGTCCGAAGATTACACTGAAAGTAAATGGTTGTTCAATACCTTTCATTATCAACAGTGGTGCATCAATAAACATTATGCCTGAGAAGAAATATAATGAATTATCTCCATTGTCGCAACTTACACCATAGAAAACCAAAGTGATTACATGGGCTGCATCAACTCCCTTAAAAGTCAAAGTTCATTTGTAGCAACAATGAAATACAAAAAAATTAAGGTACAAGCACTCATCCATATTATTCAAGGCACAGCGTTGAGTGCATGTCTACTCAGTTTCAGCACAGCTGCTGATATGGGACGTATTTCTGTGAATTACAGCATGAATGTTCAATACAAAATAGTAAATCAGTTCCATTTGTTATTTCATGGTTTGAGAAAGCTTAACACTCAATCAATCAATCAATCAGCATTTGTAAAGCACACCACCTTCACCCCTGGGGGTATCTGGGCGCTGGAGTGCGAGGTCTCTGTCGAAAAGCCTGGTCTTGAGTTTCTTTCTGAAGTCCGTCAGGCAGGGTGCTGTTTGGAAGTGGAGGGACAGGTCATTCCAGGTCTTGTCGGAGACGTAGGAGAGGGAGCGGCTTCTGCTGTGGCTGCAACAGATGCAGGGGGTGTGCGCAAAAGCTAGTGAGTAGGAGTAAGTCGGTGATTGATGTAGGCAGGTCCTTGATCGTGTAGGGCTTTGTAGGCGTGCATGAACGAGAACGACATCCAGGTCCACAGATTGCTGGCATTATAACGCAACTAAATGGTGCAAAGATCTTCTCTCGCCTTGATTTAAATAAAGTTTATCAGCAGTTGAAACTCGAAGAAGATAGCAGGTACATTACAACTTTTCCTACGCATGTTGGTTTGTTTTGATACAAAAGGCTAAGGACTTGATTACAATCTTGGCGGACAAGGTTACTCTGCCACCAATGTGACTGATATCTCCTCCACCAAATTACAATTCCATTATATCCAACGGAATATCCCATCCAGAGTCCGCAACAGAAAATAATTAAAGTGGCATATGAAGGACATCATGGAATCGTTGCCTCAAAACGAGCTCATCTGAGACTGTCTTCCTTATCTTGATGACAGAGTTGAAAGGGAATTGAAGGCCTGACATCCATGCAACTGCCTTTTTACAAAAACTATTCAACAACTCTTGATCATGTATGAACTCCATAGCCATTGACTTTTTCAAGTCCACTTGATAATGAACATCACCTGCTGGTGACTATGGATGAATACTCACGACTTTCATTAATTGAAAATCTTTCATCTACTACTCAAGAGCGAGTCATTCAAAGACTAAATGGCATCTTTGCGACATGGGGTGCTCCAGCCATAATGAAGTCTGACAATGGCCCGCCTTTCAACAGTCGAGAGTTTAAAGATTTCTTGGAGCATTTGAATATAAAGCATCAGAAGAACACATCTGTGTGGCCACGGCCAACTAACTTGTTGAGTGTTTCATGAGTACGCTAAAGAAAGCAGGGCAGTGTGCTACTCTTGAGAAGCTTGATTTGAAAACCATGTTGAATTCTACCTTGAGAGCTTATCGTTCAACACCCCCCCCCACTCGACCACAGGTGAAAGTCCTACGACATTGATGTTCAGGAGAGCAATGAACACCAAGTTTTCTCAATGGACCAATCAGAGAAGGAAAGATGAGACAGCACCTCATGAGAAGGACTGGGTTAGCAAACAAAAGATGAAAGCGTATAGTGACAAAAAACGACATGCGAAAAACATTGTCTTTAAAAAAGAGATCCCTTTCTCGGATAACAAATGCAGCGAAAAAGAATGCAATGCGATGCTCCATTTGATGCAGAACCTTTTCAAGTGGTGTCTACTAAAGGGCACATTGTGACTGCCCAGCACCCTTGGAATGCATAAGTGTTAGAGCATGATGCAAGGAAGACTAGTTTAGAATGCTGAGTTTGCAGTTACACACTGACGAATAAAGACATGTAAACTAAGCTCTGTGTGTGGCATACTCATTGTCGGGTACCCAGACTGGGGAGGACGCTACACAAGGCAAGGAGAAAGGGAAAGAATCTTAGTAAGAAGAATCAGAATTCATAAGATATGAGAGAAAAGTGGTGCATGGCAAATATGCTTGTTAGACTGTTGTTTGTCTGTTTTTAGGTCTGGCATAGAGACAGATTTAACTGTACCACTAACCCTATATTTTCCCAAAAAATCTTAATAAAATTACATTCATATTCAAATATATCTAGGCACTTTAGTCAGACCTCTTTATCTATTGGTCTGTGGCAGTGTCATTCACATTTTGATTCTGCCCACCACCACATACAGCACGGGGCCACTTCATCCATTGGCTTTCTTGCTCTGTGACACCATTTTGGCTGATCACTGTGCTGTGAGCAGCTGCCTGAAAAGGAGTGCACTGGTACGAGAGTTGGTGTGTCTTAAGTGCTTGATTGCGCCTTTACTTTAAAGCTTTAATTTTTACCCAATCTCATTTGCATATTGCATATTTCCAAAAACGAATTGCACACTCTGTCAGACCAAGTGGCCTATACCAATGCTTGTTGTGATTTTTTTTTTTTAGAGTAGTCCTCTGTGAATATTTTGTTATGCAGGCTTAATCGCATATAATATAATTAATGAATTTCACCTTAATTGAAATGCGCAGGACATTTGACATGCTTCTTGCAGCTGACATTTCCTCCTTGAAACAGTCACCTGGCAGTATCTTTCTTGACTTTGGTATGTAACATTTTTCATTTGAGAGACTCGCCAGCGATAGGAGTTGTAAAATGTAAATAAAAGTTTCCAGTACTCTGCTAAAAATAAAATGTAACTCTACTTAGAGTACCTATTAAACTTCAGCACTTGGAAAAGTGTGCCATATTTCTACCCGCGAACACATCAAAACCTTTTGCGTTAAGTTGGGCCTGAGGAAGAGAGAAGTTTTGATTAAAGCTGCAATAAACATTTCTGTTTTCGGAATCAAATATTTTTCGAACGCTGTCGAGTCAGCAATGGATTTCGAAGACTTAGAGGGGAACATCGGATAATGGGAAATATAAGAAGACACAGGGAAAAATTAGGATCTTATACACCAGGACCTTAATGTTCTTGTAGTGAATTAATTTTTTAGTGTTAGTGTATTTCGGTTACGCTCATTATTGACTTTCTCAGTAGTTAGGAGATTGTTTGCGAACATAACAGTAGCCCTAATTTAAATATACATTAGTTTTTTAATTAATTTGGCTCAAGTGCCTGTTTCCCGTTTCATTGGTTTTGCACCGGTGGGCTGCGAGGGGATTGGCAGATAAGTCCAGGGAAGGAACATTACTCCAGTGCACCAGCAGCATGTAGCTTTTTCACTGTAAGGTGTTTCTTGCATGCTTTGTAGTGCAAATTGACCTTTCTTTCCGGATTGCTCGGCCTCTATAGCGGACAACCCTCCGGGCACAGTCTAGATGTGTTCTGTAGAACGGAAACAGGGCCCTTTTTGTAGCCATCACATCTAGGTTTGCTGGTCTTTAAACTGCCTTTGGGTCTTACGTGCACAGCCTTGAAAATCCGCCTCCCAAGTGACTCTCTGAAGTACAAAGGTGTGTGAGAGATATAGAATTCTGACAAACGTTTTTAAACTACAGTATACATAACTATGTCAAAACTATATGTTTCTGGTATTACTCCAATTGTTTTTCATAATCTAGGAGTTTTGTGATAGGTGGGAATACAAACCAAAATGCAGTGAGTCGTGAATAAACATGGCCTCTTCGTCTTCCTCGCCCTGTTGTTTCTATTGAGTTGTGGCTCGGTCCTCATAGTATGACAGTTCCAAGGCTCTTTGTATGTCTATGAACACTTTATTCAAACCGGCTCCTTCTTTATATCCAGGTTCTCGGATCTGCACTTCCTGTTTATTTTTGTGCCAGTCAGCCTCGCCCTTTGCTAAGGTAGAGCCCTGGGGGAATTAAGTTAGTCACTGTTAGAAATGGGGGTCTCTAGTTGGCAGAGGTAGGTACCTTTGTCCAAATAGGGACCCTTGCTTCTAGTCAGGGTATGGGGGATACACTTCTAAAATAACCCCTGCTCACCCCCTTGGTAACTTGGCACGAGCAGACAGGCTTATCTCACTCCTCCCATTTCCTCTCCTCTGTCCCCAAAGTATTCCCTTTAACCATTTCTAAGCGCTATATAAAACAGGAATTACTATTAGGCTCAGGGTTTACTTTGTTAAAAAAAAAAAAAAAAGTGCAATTGCCTAAAATTTTTCTAAGGAGGCCATGCTCCACTTTTACCACTGATGGGTCCCACTTTTCCCACTGAGGGATCATCGCACTGCCCATTGTCTTCACTGCTTACCACCGGGCCTGCTTGGAAGCAATAGTAGCTGGTGAACCTAGTACAGAGGTTTGGGTACATGTTCGCCCAAAGGGAAAAAACAGCACCAAATGTTTAATTTGAAATGCCCAATTGTCATATAAATGCTCAAAAGACAGTAAGAGATACTGAAGGGGCACTAAGGAAATACTCCAGTATCTATGTGGTGTTCCAGGGAAGAGTTTACGCTCTATATGGTTATTGGTGCCAATTTCACATAGCCTATCTCTAATCAAAATGTATACAGCATCTTTCTTCACTTTTTTCAACCTGCCCCTTTAGGTAGATTCTTAGGGGTGTAGGTACAAGAAACTGGCAGAGCACGGAGTTACGCCAAAATTGGTAACGCCACGCTCGGTCAGTTTCAAAATGCAGGGATGTGCCATATTTACAAAAATACAGCATACCCCTGCGTTTTCTCTAGCGCTGGCACTAAAGAAGCTGCCTAGCGCCAGTGCAGGCACCAGAGTGCCATTTTGCTAGGGGGCCTGCGCTGTAGGGCCAAATGTTTATGTGCAGGAAGGGACACCTGCCGCAGGAAGGGACACCTTCCTGCACTTAAACAATCTTATCAGGCGATTTGCTCTATCCGTGTGTGCTGCAGAGAGCAAAATACGACGAGAAATAAAAAAATTCTCCTCGTATCCCGTTTAAGACCACGTATTTCCTGGTCTTATTTTTGGCACTGCCCCATACCTTGTAAATATGGAGCAGCGTTAAAAATCAGTGGGTGCTGCAGCATAACACCCACTGCAACACTCATTGCCCGCCCCTTTCACGCTAAGTGCTGTGTAAATAGGGGCATTATTTGCAAGGCGGCGTTAAGTGACTTAACGTAGCCTTGTAAATAAGGCGAAGGACTTAACACCACCAGAATGTCGCAAAAGTGACGTTCTGGTGGCGTTAACTCCTTGTAAATATGCTCCCTAGAATGTACTTTAAAGGGTAAAGGTGGACAATTCACAATCTTTTGTTACAGACAGGGCCCTCACCAGTTACTCTCAAAACCAATATGTGCCTTTTTCTAAATTTCTGTGTATTAAATAAAATCAGTTTCTAGCGGTCTATTAGTTAACCAGCCTTGTACGTTTCACAAAACGTTCACACTTCCCAGACTTGGATTAGGACATTTTACATTAAACAGAAACTTCTGTCTTTGGTCAATGTGAAAGGGTGCATCCACTTTTAAAAGTCTGTGTTAGGACTTAAAAGAATAGTATGAAAGGTAGCTTCTTAGGTTGAGCATCAAACTTTGACCCACAGCATGGCAAACGCATCCCTTCATCCTTCTAGGGGCAATAACATGCATACCAAACAGTTTGGGGGAGGGGTGTCTCTCTCCCCAAACCTCCCTCTCATTTCTCTTCCTTTCTGCTCCACAGACTCCTTGCTGCAATTTGCTTATTCTATGGGCAGAAGGAACAGCAGTCCTCCACATTTCAGCACCTTTATCAAGAGGATCAGATTTCCTGCTTTAAGGTGGTTAGAGGATGGTTCCAAATGCCTGCAATGCTGAGGAAATAAAAAAGGGGAAGTGGAGTGTATGCTATGACTCTGGCTCAGAAGGCTTAACACTTTGCGCATGAATCCAGAAGCTTACTGGACATTGTGTACAGTGCACACTTTTGCGTTGAAAAGTTACCTGAAACTAGTGACAGGGAGCATGAGTGAGGCAGTGAGTTCGGAGCCACTTGCTATTTGCATGGGCCTTTCTTTGAGCTTGCATTGGTGTGAGGGCTTTCTCTCATCCTGTTCAAGTCTTTCATTAAGGGTAGGTTACTGCACTTAACTTTCTTTCTTTTTTTCTTTCTTTTTTTTTTTTGTTTTATATAGCGCGAACTTGTTTCTTTCTTTCTTTCTTTCTTTTGTTTCTTTCTTCCTTTCTTTCTTTTTCTTTTCTCTCTTTCGTTCTTTCCTCTTGATGGCCTGTGTCTATCCGTAGTCAAGAAGCCATTTGTTTTCTTCTCCTCTCTGGAACTGCTTGGGTTATCTGCTTGTAATAGGAAAGAGGCAACATGTTTTGAAACAGGTCTCCTTTTCTATAAAACATCTTTTGTATCTGTAGAAGAGATCATAACTACCATCCCCCAGTTGGGAAAAAATTGATCCAGGTATTGCTGGTGACTCCTGTTTTAGAGTCCATTTTTCTTATATGAAGCGGCTCTGCCACCATTGTCAGATTGCCTCATTCTGTTCCTGCTCAAGAATACAAGACATGAGGAAACATTTGCAAAAAAAACATCACACGTCCCCTTCTTTTCCTGGTGAGAGTTATGAGTATGATCTCAGAAGAATCTATCAGAGTTGCAGGGGTTGGATTTCTAACGCTCAAGCGCAAGGACTTGGTCGATGTGTCAATGTAAATTAGAAATCCAGTTGGACTGCACCCCATACACAACCCACTGAGCAATAGTGTCTAGGAAGTGTTTCCTGGTAAGGATCATTCAAACAAGATAAGTTCAGGAATACAGTGTAAATCTAAACCCTCTTTAATAAATAAATAACACACCCAAGGATAACACTAAGATGAGACAAGTATTTCAAAATGTTTTTTTAAAAAAATCACAGTCTAGTACACAAAATATGAAAGATTACCACACAGAATATGATAAGAAATACAGTGAAACATGCCACGGAAAATAAAAACAGCATGGTTATAGGTTCACAGTGTCCTAACACCCTGAAGCTATTTCTAAATCTTACCAGCAAGCAATAGCAAGCCTGTTTTCAAGTTTCGAGAGATGATTCAAACAGCATACCTGTATTTTCCTTATGAAATAGCAAACTAGCTATTTCCTATCACAACTTGTTTGAGGCTGGAACATAAACAGTGAACAGCTGCAGGCCACTACTTACCTCTGTCGCCTCCATCTAAAGTTGATGTTGCAAACTGCCATGACCTCTGGCTTGATAGCCCCAGCATGATGTCTGTCTCTAAAATATGTTCTGATACTTGGGTATTTATAGTATCTGATTACTGATCTTATTTTAAATTTTGAAAACAATAATGGAAATAGCAGACACTAAGCCAGCAATAGGACAAAAGAACATGGCAAAAGAATATGTCAAATCGATTATCATAATGATAAAGCAGGTTCATCCGGTACAACTATTTCTAGCATTTTCACGAATGTTTTAAAACTTCATATTTTCAATGTTAGTAAGTAAGCAAAAATGTATTCGATTTTTTTCAAAAAAATCACAAAAGTACACATATAAGATGCATGAAATACATGATGTGAAAATCGGCACTGGCATATCTCCATTACAAATGATATATAAATAAATAAAGGAAACAACGAAGCTACAAAAAACAGCCTGAAAGAATCACAGCATTAAGACCAGGTAAAAAGGAAAAAACCCACAGATTTAACGAAGAACAGATACTAATAATCACCTCCCATTAATAATCCCAGATAAAAAACGAGTCAGATAAAAGCAAATGGTAGGTGATTTTAACGTTTGCAGAAAGAGATAGGCTAGCCTACCTTGATTTAAATTTATTGGCAGGAGGAGTGGGTGGATACTTTTAAAACACAGATGGTTGATTTAGGGCATATCATGACCATGTGGAGAGAGTCAGGGAGAGAGGCATCATCACAGTGGCAGGGTGGAAGATTTGAAACTTTGCATCATGACCCCTTGGGTAGCAGAAGTTGATGAAACATGTTATACCTATAATATGTCAGAAGCCTGCGATGATAATTAGGCCCCTCCAGCAATAAATAGGGCTCCATTCCAGTACAGTTTTTGCCATGATAAAATGAAGCATAGAGCATTTATTAGGAGCCACTGGCTCACGTTCCGCAGCCTCTCTTTCATAAAATGCCTGTTTAAGCCAAGGAATATCCCTACTAACTGTACCTTCTGGGTCAGTGAACAATCCAAGTCGGCCCAGAGAATTAAAAGATCGCCTAATATAAGCTAACCATGAAATGCTCAGCATACCGTCCCAAGCCATTCAGTTGTGAATGTTAAGCCTTTAGAGAGACACATCCTCTTTCAACAAAACTCACAACCAAAATAACAGCATCTCGGAGGGGGTGCTCACTGGTACTTTGAGAAGACATCTCAAAAATGCATTTTCTGTGACCTGAAGCTGAGTGCAAGACACATAGGCGCAGATTTCACAGCCACAACTCGCCAGCAAGACACACTTGGCCTTAAAAACATTAGGCGGCGCCTCTAGGTTAGTATGACCCATGCGCCTTGCCAAAAGACCAACCCCATTATTTGCATCTTTACACCTAATTGAGATTTTCTTCAATAGAGGTTGCCAAGAGAATCTGGAATCCAAAAGGATACCTAAATATGGAAAGAGCTCAACCCGAGAGACGGGGTGGCCCTTGACCACATAACTTTTGGTTTGGTGTTCCTTGGGCCCACCACTATAACGTGAGATTTAAGATAGTTGAGAGTCAGATTGAGCCTATCCATGTAGATGACAAAAAGATCTAACAGCCGCTGCAGGCCCTTAGCTGTTCTAGACATGAGGACAGATTTGTGCTCATATAAAAGAACAGGCAGACGACGACCGCCTACCGTCGGGACATCCACACCTCGGTCTAGCAGGGCCGAGTTCAGCCCATTGATGTAAACAGTGAAGAGATAGGGGGCAAGGATACAGCCCTGGTGCACCCTTCTCTTCAACTCCACAGGCATTGTACATTCCCCTCCGGCCCATATCTTACTGAAGCAGAGAGCTCAGCATATAGAGCATGTACGAAGGAGAGCAGGGCCGGTTCGACCCCCCTGTACCCAAGCGCTACCCAGAGCTTAGCTCTGTTGACTCGGTCAAAGGCTGAGCTTAGGTCCATGAAGACCAAATGGACCGCCCCTTCCCTCACCCTGGTGTATTCAGGAGTCAACATAAAAAGGTTCAGCGCCTGAGCCACGGTGCCCCGTCGAGCCCTAAACCCATACTGGGCTTCAGAGAGGATATTCTTATTGGGGGCCCACTAAGGCCAGACTGGCTACCGGGCTTTCCTTAATAAACAATGCAAAACCAATGTTTTAAAAAGTATGCTTTAAAACTATTCATTTTGCATTGTTCATTTAGAAGCGCCGGCAGCTCCCCAGCAACATAATCCGCCCCTCAGCAGTGAACCTGGACCCCACCCTGGCACCCCAGCAAAAAACGCCCGGTAGCCAGTCCGGCCCGGGGCCCACGTGGACAAGCGGTTCAACAGGACCCTACCCACACCTTGAGGTAGCAGTCCACCAGCAAATTGGGTCGATAACAAGCGGGGTCAGCCTTGCTGCACTTCTTGAAAATCAGTACGATGACTGAACATTTCCAGCTGGAGGGGAGCCTCCCTCTGGCAGCCGCATGAAAATGCTGTGCAAGCAAGGGGGCCCACAGACCCTCCTCGGATTTAAATAAACTACCCGGGATGCCATTGGGGCTTGGAGCCTTGCTTTCTGGCAAGCACAGTATTGCTTTCCTCACCTCCTCCCATTGCAGGCAAAGACCGTGTGAAGCCCCCACCTCTGGCAAAGAAACATCGCTGGATACGAGATCGTGAATCGCCACAAAGTGTTCCTGCCACGCCTGGGGGGGAATGGTCAGGGCCTGAGCATTCGCTTGGTCACAAGCGAAAATCAGATGTTTCACTACCCTCCAAAACCCAGCAGAGTCATTTCTATAAAAGAAATACAAAAGTCCGAATAAGGCAAGGAATGGAAAAATAGCATTTGAAAAGACAAAATGATGGACATGGAAGAAACTGAACAGGAACTGTCACAGTGTTCACAACACCCACTAAGTCCCAGAAGTCTACTCACGTAATAGTTAAATCATTGTATGATGCCTTAAACAGAAAGAGGGGGTTACCTTCCCCTCCTCAACATTTCCTGTTCCTCCTGGCCACCTCCTGATTGTTATGAAAAGGAGATAGGGGTCCCATGGTGATTCTTTTACTCCTAAGAGGAAATATAGCCAGAACGAGGAGTTGCGTCAGTGATTTCCTAGATTGCTGCCAACTTACTTCTTCCTGCAGAAGATAAAACATCAAGCACTATTGAAAATTGGTTTCAACTAGACTTGGGCAAAATTTAAATTACAGTAGAAGTAAAAACTTTTCCCATTGCAAACTAAAATACTTACACACAATCACTCACCATTCACCGCAAGATTGCACTTCACCACATAAGGGTAGATGTATTTACCGGAGGTCCAACTAGAAACCAATATGCCACCAAATTAGAAATATAACATCATGGATATTAATTAAAAAGAATTCTTTTAATATCTTATCATGAAAATTCAATTATACACACCATTTAAAAACAAGACATTCAATAATAAAACAATTCATCTATAACATACACTATAAAAACCAATATATTCAGTGAACAAATATAAGGCAAACAATAAAAAGGAAAAACCACAAAAACAGGGAGACCCTATCGCACAGTTGTTAAAGTGCTGTTGCATAATCTGATCCGACTTTGAACATCAAGTTAGTATCCTGGTGAATACAAAATTCAATTCATCCCAGTGATTCATTGTGGTCGGATCCAGTAAAGCTTAGTAAAGCTTAGCCAGTGTAATTTACATAATTATGAGAATTCTGCATTACACGTGTTAGACAAAATTCCCATAATTACTCCATTATGCCACTCATGGTACAATTTTACAAAGAATGGCGCCATCCATGGTAAAAATTTACAGCGAATGCAAGCAGTTGTTGTTCACAGTGCTTTCACATTTTTGCGCTGTGAAACGCAAGCTCATGAAAAACATTGATGCTAGAACGCATTTCATGCTAACAAATAGTGCACAATGGCAGATTGTCATTTTGGGCAATTACACATAATTTCACAAAAGCAAATTATTCAATTTTTGTACACCACTAGCTTCAACAGCTCTAGAGACCTTCCATTCCAAAGGATCCTGTCCTATACAGGGGCTTCTTAAAAGAGAATTGAAAGTTCCTGGCATAATGTCAATTCCAGGTGTAATGGTAACATTTTATCCCCCAGCAAAAGGGGATTTGGAACTCCAACAAAAGCTTGATATTGATCTTCTTCTGGCTAAATTAACAGTCCATACTTTTCTCATGACAGAAGACATTGTGATTACAGACCCTGTTAAGAAGAAGGCAGGGAGCACGTTGAAAAAAGCTTAGGCAGGTCTATTTGGTAAAACAAGGTCAGTACTTGTCTACAAATCTTGTGGAGGGGAAGGACTGTCCTCAATAGCTTGCTTGAATGGAGTTTTAGGTAAAATTTCCCTCACAGGTTTTGAGAAAAGCAAAATGATTTTTGAAAGAAGTCATTGTAGGAAACAAGATTTCTCCTTTAATCATTTCAGTTTCCAGCTGGGAACTCTCAGAATAATGACTCTTCTTATGAGGCTTTTGGGAGCAAAGGAGCTCAAAATAGCATTCCTATCTGTGCCTAGATGAGTGGAGAGAAATAGATTCAAGGTGGGAGTGTCAGCTGGTTCTCTTTCACGATCATTGGAACAGCTTTATCATGGATAAATTGGTTCTGGATATTGTATCGGGGAGTGGTGGGTACACCAGTGAATTATTTCTGCCCCTCTAGGTTCACGCTTCATTCGAACTCCTTGGCCCATAGAGGCAGTAAAAGGTGGGGACTTGCAGAACAGTATAACTTTCCTGGTTTGAAGAAGGGCATCCTTCCGTTTCTGAATAAGAAAGTAGTCAGGCTACTACTCAATTAGTTTCCGTGTACTGAAGTCATCAGGGGAGTGCACATTTTAGTGCTAGTTTGAACCTTAAACTTAGAAAATACAGAACTTTGGTTCTACTGATTGGATGTGTGTTGCTTTGGTGTCATTGTATTTAGCAAAATGTCGTTTTTGTTTTAAATGGTTTGGGATTTTTCTTGTGTTGTGTTTTCACTTTATTACCGTTTGTAGCTTGGCACTAAAGCAGTCATGCTTAACGTACAGGCAAGTATTTATGAAGCACTTAAACAGTAAAAAAGTGAAAACATAACACAATAACAATCCCACACAAATTTAGAAAATAGAGTAAACTCCCACATAAATAAAATGAGACCAAAATGACAAAAATCCAGAGCTATGCAATTTCAAAGGTTTTAGGTAAGTATAGCACCCAAAAGCACTAAGCACCACTCGCTGTTATATGGTCGTGCTAGATCTGTGGAATGGCACAAATTCAGACCAATTGCAATGGAACACACGCAGGATACAGGGATAAGGTTAGTTCCACTAAAAAAATTATGTTCTCCAAGTCCGGCGTGAAGCGTCTAGTTCACAGTGGAGGAGGCCGTGAGGAGCAGGGAAAGCATCGTTGATGGTCATCACTGCAGCACGAAGAGCAGATTGGGTGTTAAGGATGGCCGTTGCTGTAGTGGGAAGATCCTGTCAGGCATCATAGCTGGTTGTTGCTGGAGCTTTGCATTGGCCGTCACTGTGGGCTATTGGTGCTGTAGCAGGAAGTGCAGATCTCGCATTTCCAGTTGTTGCTGGTGGTCACTTGAGCGAGAAGAGTCATGCTCACCGGGGCTTCACATTGGCGGTTGGTGTGGGCAACAAGATCTTGTTGCGAATTGGCCCATTCGCAGTCCCGAAGAGGCCAAAACATAAGGATTTCTACTTTTTCTTCAGAGGAGTGCCCTCTGATGCCAAGCAAGGTCCCATGACCTGGGAAGGTCCTCTTGGGGATCAGGGGATCACTCTAGCAGACACCAGCAGGGCTCAGATAGGTCCAGTCGCTACAGGTCATCTGGCCAGGTGCTGGGAGACCGAAAGAGCTTGTTGTATCCCTGTAGCTCAGAACAGAAGGTCAGCCAGCTGACCCTTGGAGCCACTCTGCCAAGGACGAAGGGAGCAGGTCCAGTCTCCCTTCTCAGAGAGCAGGGCAGGCCTCAAGCAGCAGGACAGTCCTCTGGCAGCAGGGCAGTCTTTCTTCTTTAGTATTCACAGGCTCAGGAGTGTACTGAAGAGTGGGTCTGAGTATCCTAGTTTTATACCTGGTGCCAGCTATGAAGTGGAATAAACCTCTGGACCTTCCCATCACAGGAGTGTCTGCAATTTCCTGCCTTCCTTCCCTGATCGCAGGCTGTCTGCAGTCACAACAGGCTAGTGTGATGTTCTTTGTGTGTTTGCCGTGACAGTGCCTTGAAGTGCAAGTAGGGCTGTGCACAGCTCCACCCCCATCCTGCTTAGATGGCCTATCCTGCCAATACGCCAAAATATGGGGGAGGTACCCTAGTGCTTAGAAAAGGGACGGGTATGTGTAACACAAAGCAAGAATTCCCTTTTCAATTAGTCAGAAAACAAACCTAGTCTAAAAATGTAATAGTGCAGGCAAACCAGATATGAGGATTATGTGATATAAACAACCTCTCCCAAATAAATTCAACTTAAGGAAAAAAGGCAGAAAAGTTAACTTACAGGTTACTGCATTGTGACCCGATAATAATCAATACACACAAAATTCAAATATAAAATATGTAGTCAAATATACAACACCGGTCTAGGATCAAAACAAAAGTAGTTTCTGCCCCCATGGTCAGCCACTTTGTTGAAATGAACCACAGTGAACGGGACTTTAAATGGACAGTATTATGTGTCATAAAACCTAACTTAAGGGGTGGAGATACTGAAACAGCACACTTGAGGAAAGAGGCATATTTAATACTAAAATTTAATAGTACAGTACATGGCCTAAATGAGATGTCCGAAATAGGGAGAACATAATTTTCAGTTTTTTTATAGAAGTTAATTGTCATATCTTGATCAATAAACCGATGAAATGTTTTTTTACATTAACACCATCATAATGCTCCATTCACAAAACCAGAATCCGCCATCAGCCAACGTTCAATACTGTCAACACCGAGCATTGAAACACTACATTAGCTGTTAACTACAAAGCCCAGAATACAATGCTGCGTGAGAACATAGAAAGGCATCGGCACTGGAAACCCGGTTCACAGCAGTGCGGAAGGATTGAGCACACCATGACAGAGAGAAGTCTTGGAAACAAGTGAAGGCATCGCTGCTGCGAATGTTAATGGAACACTTCAAGTAAACACATTAACAATGTATCAATAACAGCGCGTCCGCTTCTGTTTCAGTATTGCGAGACAACGTACAAACTAATCATGGCTTGATGTTGCTGGGCATTAAAAGGAGATACAAGAGCCAGATTAAAATGAAAAGCAGTTACTGCCCACCAAGCTCTTTCATAGTTTAATTAACACGAACAGAAAGCACTCAAAAGTAAGTTGAGCGACACCATTTCGCCCATACTCGTTTTCGGCCTCTAATGATTGACAATCCATAAAGCTAAAGTCTGTCTTTCCCTTTATTTTGCAGAATAATTAATCTGAATCTGCAGTCTACTTAATCGTACACTAATTCACAAAGGATTCTTGGTTTTGTTAAGAATTTAAACAGATAGCTTTTCTACATCATGAAGAATAAATTGTAGCGTTCACGAAATGATTTAGAGAGAGGAGTAAGTTACAATTAAATGTTTCTGGACTTTTCATTCCAGATTTCATCCAGTCAAAAGCCCTGAAGAGAACCCCGAAAATCGTTTAGGGGCTCGAAACACGTCGGCGTTAACTCCTTCTGGGATAACACACTTATGAACAATACTTGTCTATGTGGTGCAATTTGTTGGAAGTTATTTTGCCCTGTTAGACCTCGAAAAACGTGTACCCAGCAGGCAACAGACTTCACAGTTCTAGCTACTAATGGTGTAGAAATAACCATCTAAATGGCTGTTGTGTTCAATATTGACTGGTTGTAGTTTGATTGCAAACTCATTCATGTTGCATCTTGTATATAATGTATGTTATGTTCAATTCAATATTGAGCACTGTGCATATATGTTAAATGTTGTAGGTAGTCTGTCTTTTTGAAAGACATGGTCCAATAATGTTTGAATATGCAAAAAAAGACGTAACTAGAAGTAAATAAAATACTTCAGACCAATTGAATCAGAAAATGATCGTAGTCTGTTTAATCAATAAACAGCCCCATAAAGTCAGCGGGTAGGAGCTTCTTTGTATAAAAAGTTGTATAGGCCCTTCTTGACCGTTTCTGGGCCCAACCCCCCCTTTTTCTAAAAAAAACTTTTTAAAAGTGGTATTTTCAAAATTGTGACCAACATTTCGACTTTGGCATCAGGGGGATTTTAAATTACAATTCCTTCAACACCAAACATGACATTTCTACCTGCTCCCAAACAAAAGCTATCACTTATTAAATGTAATAAGGTAACCCAATGTTATCCTATGGGAGAGGTAGGCTTCACAGTACTTTTCACTATCCGCACAAATAAAACTTAAAAGTAAATGTTCTACTTTTTAAATACTATGCACCCCACCTTATGGGCTGTTAAGGGCCTACCTTAGGGGTGGCTGATATGTAATAGAAAGGGAGTTTTAGGCCTGGCAAGAGGTTTATTTTGCCAAATCAAATTGACAGTTTAAAACTACATACAGGCTGCAGTGGCAATGGCAGGCCTGGGACATGATTTAATGGGCTAAATACATGGGTGGCACAATATGTGCAGAAGGCCCACTAGAAGCATTTAATTTGCCAGCCCTGAGTATATGGTATCCCACGTTACTAGGGACATAAATTAAATATGCCAAAGAAGGTGTAAGCCACTTTAACCATATTTTAGGGAGTAAACACAAGCACTATAGCACTGAGTTAGCAATGATAAAGTTCACAGAGTCCTAAGGCCAACAAAAACAAATTCAACAAAAACAGGAGGGGAGAAGGCAAAATGTTTTGGGGTGACCCTGCAGAGAGGGCCAAGTCTAACACTGCTACTCATTTCTTAAGGCAGTGTTTTTATTTTTCAAAATCAGACTTTGACCCATAGCAAGTTAGAGAGGAGGAAAGCAGGACAGGAACAAAGAAGAAATAAGTGAAAGATAGGGAAACTGTGACAAAGTGAGAAAGCAGGGTTGAAAAGCAACCTGCAAGAAGGAGATAAACAGACCGGAAGAGTAAGGTGCTGAAAGAAACAAAACTTGAGTTGAAATATAGACTAGACGGCCTTCATGTTCTGCAGCCCAAATATTCGGCAGTGTCACAGATGGGGTTGCTGATGAGAAGGAAAAGGATGAGAGAGATAACTGAAGATAGCAGAGATGCACTTCGGAGAATTGGGAATGTATTGCAAGGAGTAGGCATCAGGTGAGAAAAAGAAGTAGTTTTTGGAAGCAAGTGTCTTGATGGCAGCCAAAAGCATTCTACAAAAGGCATCACTTGATAAGATGGGTTGTTAGATTTGGAGAAATGGTTGGGTTTGGTACGTAATGGAATGGAGTGCCAGACTCTTTAGTAGCAGGAAAGTTTGGCATCTCGTCATCTCTTTCTTGTATTTTCTGGTTTCCAGCTTAGAGATGCTGTTACTGTGAATCTTGAATGTTCTTGCAAGGATTCTGGGGCATTATTATGAGTGACATAACCCACAGTTAGGTAAGTCTGCAACACCTCCAGTTAACATTATCGGGGGTTCTGTTAACTCCAGGTGGGCAGTATTAGTGGGCATTGGAAGTGGAACCCTGAGATTCCACTGTCAAATAGGGAATTACTGGCTGAGTCAAAAACCCTGGATATTATTTACCCATTAAATCCCCTTTCCTCCTAGCAGTTTCCCTGGAGTTTGCACATGGAAAGCTGTAGGGGATACAAGACTGAACTGTGGTGCTTCAGGAGACCTCACAATTCCTGTGGGCCCAGAAACTCTTGTTGACAGGCCCATTGGAATTACCTGGCCACCCATTATGAGGGCCTTAGTCTTGTTTGCCTGCTAAGGTGGGGTGCCAAAGTTGACTGCCTTATAAATGACCTAGTAGTTCATGAATGTCATACTGGTGGGCTGAAAAATCCAGAGGAAGTCTCTAAGGCATGGTGACATTCTATTGTATTTCCTAGAGATTTTGCTGACATGGACTTCTGCATGTAGGGAGCTCCACAGGGATGGCAGATAGATCAACTGGAAATGCTAGCCAAAAGAGCTTTAACTCAATTAAAATGAGTGAAGGCCAGTGAATAAGTTGTAGAGCTTTTTTCTTTAACCACTTAGGTGCTGGGCCATTCGCCCTCTCAAGTTTACGTTTAGGCCTCTATAACATTTTTCCCACAAAAGGAATGCAGGTGAAATTTGTGTACGTTTTTCTCACATGTTGTGGATTATAGAGAAGGCAAGGGTTTTGCTTTCCACTAAAGGGAACCAAAACTTTCCAAAATGTAACAAACTTTTTTTAATTTTTTTTTTGAGAAAAATGGAAACGTGTTAGCCAAGAAAGTGTGTGCATTTGTTCGAAAAATGTACCAACAAAAAGTTTGCTGTGCTATGACTGTCCTCTTCCCTGCTTGCAGAAGCAGACAGAGTTGAAAAAAGCATATGTTTCATCAGAGTTTTTGGAATTTTCTAAATGGTGGCCAAGATTTCTTATTTTTGCTGTTTCAACCCACCAGCAGATTGTGCAGAAAAGAGGTTTGAAACCTATGGGTTAACACAAAAAGCTATACATTTCCGAAAAGTAGGCAAAATTCTGAATTCAGAAAGGGATTTTTGTGTGGCTCCCACATGTTTTTCCCAAAGAAACTAATAGATAAACAACCAATACAAACGGTACTCCCCATGTGTGACAGGGATTATCACACAGGACAGGGAATGCCTAAAAAACACACCATGGCACCATCAAGATTTTTAATTTGAATCGATTCTTGGGAAGTGGATAGCTGCAATATGCTGGCCTGGGGTTGCTGGCACCTAAGTTATTCTACCAACCAGAAACATTTTATACATCTGGGGGGAGTCCAGGGTGATGTGACTTGCATTGATCCTACCTTATTTTCCTACCCACAGTGTAGTGCCAGTGTCAAAACTAAGTCCATGTCAATTTTCTCTCTGTTTCCATGGTGGAGGGTTTCAGTACTAGTTCCTGAATTGAATGGAACCGTGGGCACCATACACACCTAGAGGTGTTTCCAAAAACTAGATATCCAAGGAAATTCAGGGAGCTGTGTCTTGCTTAGACTCTTGTGCATATTCTTACTCAGAATGCCATGCAAATGTCAAATCTATGGGTGTAAATGCACAAAGGTGAGGACAATGTTCCTAAGGAGGTATGCAAAGTATTGCTTACTCCTAAAAGGGAAAGGAGGCAAAAGGAGAGAGGGGGGGGGGTGGGAAAGGGATAGGGAAAAGTGCAAGGGAAGAACACGTCTTTTCCTTGTTGCCCTCACACACCCCGAAGGAAGTCAAGATCTCCGACAAAGTGACCCTTCGGGGGACCCGTAGGGTATTGCAGCGCCGGCCCGACGAGGAGCAACTGCCCGATGATGAAACATGACATCCTTCGGGGTGTGTGAGGGCAACAAGGTAAAGACGTGTTCTTCCCTTGCACTGTTTGGGTCCAAGGCCTAGTACACCTAGCACCCCTATCCCTTTTCCCCCCCCCCCTCTCTCCTTTTGCCTCCTTTCCCTTTTAGGAGTGAGCAATACTTTGCATACCTCCTTAGGAACAGTGTCCTCACCTTTGTGCATTTACGCTTAACATTGGGAGCACAGGCACTGGACCTTTAACTAGCTCCTGTTCCCCCCCTCTCTTTTTATTGATACAAATCTATGGGTGAACAAATTAAAATTCAACATGTGACAGAAACATTCAGGAAATATAGCAGATGGTTTCACTAAATCTAAGCTAATCCTGGCCAAATTATTCAGCTGCACCCTATGTGCAGTCCGCATTGGCTGCATATGGGTGCAGATAACTCCGTTGATTCATGTACCTGCTGATCGGAATTTTGTCTAGTGGCAGCTTTGACTCATCAAAGGTAGCATAGACGGGTAATATGCAAATCACAGAACAGAATTCTTTGTGCATAGCTCAGAGGGCTACTGCTTTTGTCACAGAGATTCTTTTGTTACCGTGCAATTTAATTATCCTAATTTGGCTAAAAAGGGTTTGCTTGGGTAGAAATACATTCCTATTAGTAAAGTCAACCCTAACCACTGTGTTACATTCTGAATCCTGAGTTTGTGCTTCCTCAGACCAACCACTCTTAAAAGATGCCTACCAGTATGGATGACTTATGAATCCTACACCTTGTAGTCCCCTTTGTCTTATGTAACATTTTCTATACACTGATTTACACACGTATGATTAATTGTCTCTGTTTGTGTGTGTGATGTAAAATGCTCCAACACCTTACACTGGTATGAGAGGTGCTATAAAACAAATGAAATACATGTGACAGAGGGGCTATGGCAGCATCTTGAGACCCTAACGGGTGAGTAGCTGCGCTTTACAAACCCTGTTTGATTGATTGATTGATATATTGATGAGAGGCGCTGTTGGAGTATGATAGTGAGGGAATAATTGAAGAGCCCCAATAAAGATTGCCTTATCCTGGTGCACTGTAAGGTCATCATTTTGTATGCTTTAAAAACTGATACAATTGAACATATAATGAAAAATGGGTTGTAGAATGCATAATTTTTGCCATTTTTGCCCACATTTTTTTTAGGGGAGAATCCCCTAATCCCTTTGTAGTGGTCAGGCTCACTCACTGCTCTCACTCGCTATGCACCATATGGAGGCTGGTCTGAAAAAACTTGCCAGGGCTGCTTTGGGTTACCAGTCTGGCCCTGGGAGGAGTGCTCACACCATTAATTGTATTGAGCATATTTACTTCCTCTCTGTTAGAGTATTTCAGAACTAGCTGTTTGATACACCACAAAGCACTGCACTAACCTTTTTTTTTTTTTTTTTTTTAAGCATTTTACTAACAAGCTCCTGAGGGAATGCTTTGTGGTTACTTTGAATTCTCCCACACACCACAGTGCAAATGATTTACAGATTGCTGAACCGCTCTATTCCTGAATAGAAATTGTCTGCATAAAGGGTATATAGCCTTTAAGAAAGAGAGGTTGTGCAAGATCTCACCTAATCTCTCTTATTTCAAACGATGAAGCTCAACCAGTAGGATCCCACTCTTAGGCTTTTTGTGTAACCAGTGGAACTCTTTCACAACATATAAATCTTGCTCCAGTGTCAAGCTCTCTTGCGAAGTATAAATTGCCTGAATAGTAGCTATTATTTGTAAAATATTAAAGACAAGTCCACTGTGATATTCTGTCCAGGAGTGTTGGAACCGGCAGTGTCTACTTGGCAGAAGGGATGCCTACAGCCAGGCAGAACTACTGTTCCCATCAAGGGCAGGTGATTATATCCGCTGTATAACTCACGCTTCTTACCCTTGGGTAGCTTGGCACTGAGCAGTCAAGCTCACTACAGGTGCAATATGCAAAGCAAAGGCACAGCAGCCACTCGCGATAAATGTAATGAACGTCACAAAAGAGACTTCACACAGGATGTATGTGAAAATGTTTATATTCAACACATATATCCAATCATTATAACATGATCATCATATACTTTTGGGAATAAAACACAATCTGAAACATTACTGGCACTACAAGGCCCACTTGTATAGTTGCGATTTCACTAGTATGTGCACTATCGACAATTCCTTCCCGCCCAATTGAGAGAGAGCACCCCTATGCGGTGAATGATGTCAAGATTGTGTACATACACAAAACATAAAACACTTTTTAGCAGAACTGCATGCCAAAGCCACACGGGAGAAACCCAAAGTCAAAAGATATTGTGCTTTTGGCAGCAATCAACGTATAAGGTGGCACTGCCAGCCAGTGTCCTGAATCACAGACGGTCCACACACGATCCCTCCCTCCCTCCCACACACACACTCACTCACTCCGCACCACTACGCGGTGCAACAGATATCCGCCAGTCCATTTAGCATGCTCTTACATACACATACTGATCAACAAGTGAACAACTGATCAATTGGGAGTAACACAGGGGAGCCTTTCAGTAGGATGAAGCGCCCGATTGGTACACAATGATTCGGGTCATGCCCAGGCGATACCGGGCACAGCGACTGGTGTGCGTAGGGATGAGTTGCACCAAGCACTTCAGATTTCAAATACGATGAGTTGCAAATTCTGCACCTCCTTGGTAAGGGGGCACAATGACTGGTGCACGTCGAGTTGGGTTGCACCATGCAATTTTGGTCACACACACAGTGAAGAATTGCAATTCCATACCTCTCTGAAAATGAGGCACAATGTTCAGTGCACGATGATACAGGCTGCACCTGACCAGTCCGGTCACACACAAACAGGTGCAAGTTCAGCATAGCCACATTAAATAGAATGAGGCACTGCTCCGGGTACACCCCCACCTCTGAGGGTCGTATCCTGTGAATCGTACACCGCATGCAATGAGCATGCAGTCAGTGTGTCGCACAAGAGAAATGCAGCACGATCGCTAAAATGAGCCAAGCGGGGTCCCGCATCCGGTGAATCCGCTCACCACCACTAGACACTTATGAGTGTCACGGTCCCCTCAGTACGGGAACCACAAGCCTCAGATGCGGGCAACATTTCTGGGGCTACGCACTAGGCAATCCAGTCTCCAAAATCAAATCTCAAGTCCATGCTCACACCATGCTACCAGTTTGAATTTAGTAGCCAAGGTGGGCACTGGAGAGGGCACTGCTTTCCAGATGTCACAGGTAGATGGTGTAGGTCACTCTGGGGAAATCCTTGATGTCCCTGAGATCTCCGGGGGAACAGGAGACCCGCCATCGAGCCCTTGGAGAGCACACTTCAGGGTGTCACACTTCAGCAGGCCCTCGGCCCAGGCCAGTCTCTATTTGCACAGTTATCCTCCATGTGCACTACGCAGTACGGGATCACCGTCCCCACAAGCGTATCTCACCCTTTGCTGGAGGATGACTCCCGTAGTTATACTGTCGTGTGTCTTTAATGTCCGGTAGTTTAGGGGTTTTCCCTTTGAACCACAGATGTCTCCCTAAATTGTAGGCCTGTCTTCCATGGGGCCTTGGAATGCAGATCTTAATCTTTAGTGGGGCCATGATCTGGCCCCTTGAGGCTAAGTGTCACAACCTCGATCTTCAATCTATCCCATTTGGCTCTCAAATGGCAGAGGGCCGTTCCTGTGGGATACCCATGGTTTATGGCTGTCAATTGGGTAATACACAGATCTGCTCCCCCCGACCCATGGTGTCCACTGGAGCCAGAAACTATGGTCCCCGAGACTCTTGATGCATTGAAATGTCCATATTCCATAAGTGGCATTTCTAAGCGAGTTATGCCAAAACCACCTTTACCAATGGAAAGGGTTTGGCACTGCAAATCCATTGATATGCAACATCATGAGGCTGCTCCACTGCAATACATCATTGTAATGTGAAATGTTGTCAACCACTTCCCTATATTAACTTATGGGCAGAGCAGGCCTCATAGGTAGTGAAAACACGAATAGGTATTCCTCACTACCTGGGTGCACGTGCATGATTGAGGACCCCAAACTGCGATGGCAGGTGGGACACATAGTTCCCTGCACCAGTGGCGCCAGTGCACCCACCTGAGTCTGCACAGCAGACTGGACATGGGTTTAACCACTACGTGTGTCTGTGCACATGTACCAACCTGTGTTGGCAGGCGCACGCGCAATCCAGGGCACCAGAGGTGCGGGTGTGCACTCACAGTGGCCTACACTGGCAAACTGCTCATGAGTTTACCCACAATAGATACTAGTGCGCACCCACCGGTCTGCAATGACAGACTGGCCCGTGTTTCAGAGCATGGAATCACCACCATTTCCCAACACGGATAGGAAGGGCATGCACACTTTCACATGTAAAGGCCGGGCATAGGGGTTACCCAAACCCGAGCACCTTTGGTGCCAGTGTGCACACTGCCCAGCCCGGCCCAGCCAGACTTCGGTGGACCACCTCCCGGGTATGGTTGCGCACTCCTGGCCCATGACAGCGGACCAGGCATCTTGCTGCTAGCGCCATGGATACAAGCGCACAGATGCAGGCCTGCAACTGCAGGCCTGACCTGGAGGTTAGAACACCAGAATTGCAGGTATACACTCATCAGCCCGCAATAGCAGGCTGGACATTTAACCAACCTGTCATAGGTGCCGGGGTGCATCCTCCAGCCTGCCACGGCAAGCGGACCCCGTATCCGAAACAGCATCAGGACCAGTGCGCACACCTTAGTCTACAGTGGCAGACCAGCCCATGTTCTGGAACAGTGCATAGTTTGAAAAGAACAATGGTTTACTAGGATATAAATCAATTCGACAAAGTAGGGAAAAGTCTTCTGTGTATAAAGCCAACAAAAAAAACAATATTCCTTTATACCAAGGCATAAAAACTTAAAAGGCCAAGAAAACGGAACCAATTGCAATTGCGATATTTATTGCATTCTATAGACATATTGATCATCAAAAAAGATCTGGTGTTCATGCTATAAATGACATGGAAGGTGCAGTACAAAGTGCGAGATGAAGCAAAAAAGTACATCACTATTAAAAATAGACATATGACTCCCATCTGTACAATTATTTAATTGCTCCTGGAGTCTATATTAGTCTAGTGTCAACAGCGTTTGGACCTCTATGACTGTGAGGTTATCATCAGGACGGGAGCGAGAGCTCCCAGTATCTGGTAGGAAGGAATGAATCAAAGTATATGTCCATCCATGAATGGTGGGCGTAGGGAAAGGCGGTCAAATCAGGCCCTGGGTGCGGACAGTTTAATGAGCCTGGTAATAGACAGACTATGTCTGAGAGTGCATGGCCAGCACAAGCGGAGGTGTATTACAATAACTGCTAGTGAGTCCACATAGGTCAGTGCAAGGGTCCCATGAGGGAGTGATCCTAACATTTAGGAGAACACTAGTGTGTTCTGGGTCAGCAGCAGTGGGTAAGGAGTCGGCAAGGATCTAGGCATCCTTGAGAGAACAGAGGTAAAGCCCCGCTGCCTTTGCGTGGAGGCTGCTCGTTAAGTAAACAGGTGTGAATCTAAGACATCTATGCTTTAATTATAGGAGCCGAAAGAAACCGCTGCAATTGCGGTGAAAGTCCTGGAGCTGAGGCGGAACCCAATTGAGTCTGCGGCGATGTGAGGATTGCTAGTTGGGGAAGCCAGTGTGAATCCAGTTGTCCACGCTACAAAAACCAGTGAAAATATCAGGGGTTAGGGAAGGACTCAGTAAGGGGTATCCTATTACTGGGTGCCGTAAAGGCTCAACGTACATTAAATAGGGGCTGAATAAATCAGTGGCAATGCAGAGAATGTATTGGCAGACCAGCCCATGTTCCAGAGCAGCACGTCAGTGCTTCTTCCTAACCTGTGTAGGAAGGCACACGCACTTCCCCACGGTTTTGACAGTGAGGATATGTGGAGGGCCCTGAGGCCACTCCAGAGGTTCAGTAACTCCTCAGGAGTATCCATGGAGAGAGTCAAACTCTAAGGCAGGGGAAGCCCTATTGGGGGGTTCCTCACTACCCGGGCAGGGGACATCCATATGTGTCTGCCTAGCCTTCAGCCTACCACCCCCCCCTTGGTGCCCATCAGGGTTTCCCTGGGGGGGTGCCCTCATCATAGGGGATGACCCACTCCAGGTGGATCAAGGTGTAAATAATGCCAACTTAGGCAGGGGTGCAATGGCACCCCGCAGGCCTGCCAATGCAGACCCAATTTAGGGTTGCTGGCTATCTGGTGGGGGGCACACTCAGTGCTGCGTCCCACTACTTAGTCTGTTCAGTACCCACCCCAGATATGAGGCGTACCTGTTTACAGGGTGCACGGAGGTACGGAATCAACACCCCATGTATCAGCACCCCCAGTCCAATGCGGGTGAGGTGGGGGAGCGCACCTTTCCTTTGCCGTACAGGGGGAAGGTCCCTTGTTCCCTAAGGTTATGCAGAGAGAGTAGTCAAAACTAGGAGCAAAAATCAAAAGGTTTTTGTGGTAATTTGCCCTAATGAGGCCATTTCCAACAGTGAGTATAAACTTAGGAACGTTTTCAGAGAAATATTCATATACAGGCGTAAGTCTTTCATGGTCCAGATGGTTCTGTGGCAATGCTGCAGAGGTATCATTGTAATGCAGCATACATTGCAGAACCAAACAAGGAATGGCAAAGTCAATAGATATTAGCCCTGAAAGGTAACCTATTGCTTTGCCAATTCTCAACTGAATGCATGTACATTTATCACTTGCATTGTGACATGTGCCTCAGAATGAGGCGCCAAAGTGCTTACATTCCTTCATGATCCCCCAAAATCTGTTCAGCATGCAAACATTTTACTCCACAATTTTCTCAAACATGTTAAAAAGTTTGAAGTGATCAATTGGCGAAAAATTTGCAGTTTTGAATTTCCAATTAGCTACTCGAATGACAGGAGAGATTACAGGCTGGAATTAATTAGGGTTTGCAAGTGAGTTCTCTTGTTGTACTTTGGCTGGCATTTATATGCACTTTGTCCCCAATGTCTCTCAATGGTACAGTTTGTGCTTGTAAAGAGAAATCACAACTGCCTTGCTGTGCCACGGGCCACGTTAATCTGATTCACTTGAAAAAGATTCATCATCTGATGGAACTCCACAAATGGAAAAATCACACCCATAGATGCATACTCAGTATTAGATCTATTCTCAGAGCAATCCTCTGTTACTTTACTTAAGGCATAGGCAGCAGTTAAAGACGTAGGGCCCGATTCACAGAACTAACTTAAGACAAAATCCTAAACTTACTACCATTTTGGTATTCACAGAAGACACTTATTCATTTTGGTATTCACAGAAGGCACTTACTCATTTTGGTATTCACAAGAAGGCACTTACTCATTGATGAGTAAGTGCCTTCTGTGAATACTAAATGAGTAACTTACTCATTTTGAGTAACTTATTCATTTTGGTATTCACAGAAGGCACTTACTCATTGATGAGTAAGTGCCTTCTGTGAATACCAAAATGAGTAAGTGCCTTCTGTGAATACCAAAATGAGTAAGTGCCTTCGGTGAATACCAAAATGAGTAAGTGCCTTCTGTGAATACCAAAATGGTAGTAAGTTTAGGATTTTGTCTTAAGTTAGTTCTGTGAATCATCGGGCCCTAAGGTAATCATTTACAAGTTTTTGGTGCAGGGCAGCGCAGCAAGTCACTTAGCTGTGCTGCCCTGTGTCAAAAAAAGGGCTGAAATGTGCTGTATTTATGATATACGGTGCAATTATGTCCTTTCAGCCAGTGCTGGTGCACAATTTGGTGCATGTACCATTGCAGCCACACTTGCAGCATGGTGCAAGGGTGTCTGATTTGTTGGCAGGATTTTTCCATTGAGGCGTTTTATTCATTCTAAGTGCACACATGTAAAGAGGAAAAAACGAGGAGAAATGAAAACATTTCTTCTTGTTATGCCTGCTCTGGGAAGATTTTGTAAATCTGGGGCAGCGTCAAAATCCATGGATGTTACGTGGGAACACCCACGGCAATGCTCATGGAATCGTTCTTTGACGCAGAGTAAGGCAACATAGCACTTTATGCTGCCTTGCCTCACTCCATATATATGAGAACAAGCAAAGCCATGCAGGGTGGCTTTGCACCGCCTCACAGATATGATTGAGAGGTCTGTGCCACCGGTGTCGTGTAGTTCCTATAAGACCTATATAGGATCTGCGCGTTTAGACAACATACACTGCGGGACTGGTGTCCAGACTGATTCCAGACACCCCCACTGGGTATGTTGGCCTGTATGCCAGCTAACTTGCAATGCCACTATAACCTCCTCTTACCAAGGAAAGACTAGTTATTGGCAACTATCGAACATGACAACCCTGATCCCTCAGGACCGTGGAAACAGTAACTTACTTTTCGCTCAGTCACTCGTGCTCACTTGTTCTCAGAGAGATAAACAGAATAAACGGTTGGGACGTTTTTCAATAAGCATTTATTGAACAATCGTTATTCTTGCGTAAAATAAGTGCACTGAAATCACCAGTGGACAGTAGCATATATAAATGAGTAGCAGCACTAAGAAAGTAAACAGATGGTAGGTTTCTACCATTTTGCTAAAATCATAACTACAGGCAAGTATATAAAATACATGGCAATGGAATGCGTACTCCTATGATGCAACCCTAACTAGATGTACCTAAGTGTACCTAGCATGTGAGTAGGTGTAAAGCCAAGAATCCCTCTTGGATAAAGCCAACCCCATTACCTGAAGTGAGACTGCGGGACCCCGTTCTGGGCTCGAGCTGAACACCCCGCAAGGGATGTCAGACCACTGCGAGCTGGAGTATCAGCATGCAGGAACCTCAGCGTCTTGCGTCAGTGTGTCGGCCGGGAAGTCCTGATCTCCTCTATCTATCCAGGCAAGATGTGATGTTTATATACCCTAAGGTATCCCCAGGGGTTCTACCTTGCTGTGCCAGTGTCGGACTTAGGATGATGTCTGGAATGAACTTTATACACAGTTATTATGCAGGAGATGGTCGTCCTGCTGCGTTCCAAGAAACTAAGAATCCTCATGCATAATTTAAGAGGCCAGTGTTCAGGGAAAACCCTACGTACTGTGTATAGTATTGTAACTGGGTAAAAGGTCAGTCTTTCAAATTCGTTATGCATGTAGTATAGGAGAGAATGTAGGTGAAGGGTTATGATGTTACCTGGACCTATATCGGGGTACCTATATGAAATACAACACCGGAGCATCAAAAAAAGTGACGCTCCAGTGGCGCAGGCCTCTTCTAAAGAAGACCATAGGAGGCTAAGGTTGTTTTCTACCTATTTTGTTCCCCAAATACTGTGTGCCAGGTAGGGTGCAAGAGTTTGCATTGAAATGTGTATGTTGTGTAAATGAGGATAAGAGTGTGAGTGATGTGAGCAGAAAGTGAAAGTGGCCTGCAATGTGGATAAGAGTGGGATGAAGTGTGAAAAACAATGAGAAAAATCCAAAATCAAAAAAGTTAGTCTCTGGTGAAAGCAAATGAAACGAATACAGCAAGCAAACTGCTCATGGGATGAAGCCTTCACTGTCTGTCAGGCATAAACGTGCATGGAAAAAACCCACAAAAAAAGTACTTCAAATTGCAACACATACATCAAAAAGGAAAATTAGACAACAATTACAGTAAAAGCATTCAAAAGAGAAAAAATCGGAAAACTGTACTGTATGTTGGAAAACTGATGATTATGATTGTACCCCAAGTCCTGTTTTTGGCAAAACTCCCGTGTGCCTTAAAAACAGGATTATAATTCAGGGTCCTGAAAGAGGAATTAACTCCATGATTTGAGGCAGAGATTTTCAGCTACAAAATTGGAAGCGCAACATGCTGTTTTTCACTTCCAGTAACAGATACTATCCAGTGCACACTGCATGAGATGCCTGGATGAACAACAGTAAATAGTTGTAAAAGGCACACCCACTAATGTTCACAATACATGCTTTTGCAAATTTACAAGTGTGCATTTTGCCCCAATGATAATCAGAGCCTTAGAATATAAATGTGTTTGTGTATTACTCTCATTGAATGTGTTTCTGCTTCAGTGTTCCCTCATATTTCACTTTTCGGGATGTTTTCTCTGTAAGTGTTAAAGTGTCTTTTATTTGCATTATTAAAATAAAAAATGGGACAATTTGACCAGGGTGTGGTGCCAGGTCCCGGGGGTGGGGGAAGGGGGGGTGTTGATCCCTATACCTGGGGCACTGCCCCCCACAAACAAAAGAATCCCTGGTGGCTATCCCTCGCTGGGGAATTGTTGGCCCCAAGCAGAATTCCTAGGGAGCCCAGGGGGGATGTTCCGTTTTCCAGTTGTGCTTCCCTTTCGAACCAATTTGCTGGGAAAGGACCAGAAAATAAACAAAATGGCACCCGCCATGTTTTTGTCTCTGGGGAGGGTGAATATTCACCGCCCTCCCCGCATAGAAGGGAAATGTTAAACTTAAATTTGGATCACTGGGGCTCAGCCCCCCCTCACAAAACTATCCTTGGTGGCTAGTAGAAGGTCCAGAGGCAGACCACAAAAAGAAAAGGCAGCTTCCATTTTTGCTTTCCCTGGAGATGACAATTTCGGAGCACCAGGAACAGATCAAAATCACCCCCCACCACCTGGAAATGGAAAGGTTCATATTCAACATAGGACACAGAGGGGTCAACCGTTATGCCAGGGGGACCACCCCCAAAACAGCTATCCGTAATGGATAGTGGAGGATTCCTGCTCAAAGATAAGTCTGGTGCAATCTCAGTGTAGGAATCCTTTGTAGATGGGCATCATTGCAAATGAAACCTTTTCAATGGTGCCTTTTTTTGGAAAATATGCTCCATGATGGTGTTGGCCTCTTGGTGTAGACCACAAAAATAAACAAAAAGGGGGCCCATCTCCATGCAGTAATACTTTGGGGAGACGCATCTTTGGAAACGCTCCCGGTAGTGCCTCTCTCATGTTGGGGGCGAGGTGGAGTGAGAAATTCTGCAGGTTGCAGACCATTAGACTTACCTCCCTCCAGAGGCCACATCCTACTCCTAGCTTGTCTCTGGTGCATTGATGTCATCAATCTGCACTAAAAGGTCCAGGCACATATCAGGGGAAATCTCCTGTGCAAGCCTTGGCTTAGGTCCCAGGCTCAGTGTGTTACAGGGCTCAAGCTATTCCTAATTGATGAGATCTAAGAAGGCCTGAACTGGTCTGTGGTTATTTGTGTTACTGTCTGAGAAACTATTCTAGCAGTTAGGCCTGGACTTCTCTTATTGGAGAAGGACCAATACTGTCCAGTGTGTTATAGTGGGGAAAAAAGCAATGGTTTGGAATGCAGCTTGAGCAGTTGAAAGTGGCTGAGGTTAATTCAACCATTTAATTCATCACCTTGTTGTTTTTGCAGGGTCAATACTTTAGTTGGGGTGGACTGGTAGGAGGTTTGAGCTGGAAGAGATTAACTGTCTAAAGGGTGATGTAAGAAAGTACACAATAATCCAATGGCATATTTTACTGTCTCTCAGCTTGTCAACCCAAGTGTTAGAGATGTGAGTCTTAGGCCCTGGAATGGGCCACCTCCTTCCTCACCGGCAGAACCCAGAGAGTCCGCCTCCCACCATTCCGATCCGAAGCCTCCGAGATCATCTGCGGCGTACCCCAGGGATCATCCCTCAGCCCAACACTGTTCAACATCTACATGACCCCGCTCGCACGCATCGCCAGACAGCACGACCTCAACATAATCTCCTACGCCGACGACACTCAACTGATCCTCTCCCTCACCAAGGACCCCCTCGCCGCCAAATCCAACCTCCATGAAGGAATGAAGGCCGTTGCCGATTGGATGAAGATCAGCCAACTAAAGCTGAACACGGACAAGACAGAGGTCCTCATCCTTGGCTCCAACCCCTCAGCCTGGGATGACTCCTGGTGGCCTATGACACTGGGAGCAGCCCCGACACCCACCGACCACGCACGCAACCTGCGAGTCATCCTCGACTCAACGCTCTCCATGGCCAAGCAAGTCAACGCAGTCTCCTCCTCCTGCTTCAACACCCTCCGCATGCTTCGCAAGATCTACAGGTGGATCCCGACAGACACAAGAAGAACAGTCACCCAGGCCCTCGTCAGTAGCAGACTTGACTATGGGAACGCCCTCTATGCGGGAGCCCCGGCCAAGCTCATCAAACGACTGCAAAGTATACAAAACGCCTCCGCACGACTGATCCTCGACGTACCACGCCACAGCCACATCACCCCCCACCTGAGGAACCTGCACTGGCTCCCCGTCGACAGGAGAATCTCCTTCAAACTCCTCATCCACACACACAAGGCACTCCACAAGACTGGCCCAGCCTACCTCAACAGACGACTCTTCTTCTACGTCCCCAACCGCCAGCTCCGCTCCGCCGACCTCTCCCTCGCCACCGTCCCTCGCATTCGAAGAACAACCACCGGCGGCAGATCCTTCTCACACCTCGCCGCCAAGACCTGGAACACCCTTCCACTAAGCCTACGACAGACCCAAGACCTGCTGACCTTCAGGAGGCTACTCAAGACCTGGCTGTTCGACCAGTAGCAGCAACCCTCCCCCCCTCTCCCCAGCGCCTTGAGACCCTCGCGGGGAAGTAGTGCGCTCTACAAATTCTGTGATTGATTGATTGATTAGGGGTATGGATCTTTGAAGGAAAGTGTCTATGACATTCCACAGAGGGCAGCAGCTATTTACCATGCCATCGTCTCAGAAAACTACATTATCTCCACCTCAAGAGAGCATCATCACGTACACGTCAGTAGCTCCTCACATGAGTCAGTAGCTACCTCACATTTTTCTAATAGACTGTGAAGGTTTGTACTAGATAAAACTAGGTTCTGTAATGTACACTACCAGCTCGTGAGCTCCTAGGACAAAAGCAGTCAGATCAATGTGTACAAGCAGAGCACAAGCTGAGTAACTCTAGCAGCAAAAATTCTGAAGCAGCACATTGGTTATGCTATTCCTGACATTTCTTCTTTAACCGTAGATTTGTATTTTTTGTTACATTTTGGCTAAGGTGGAGGAGCATTTTAAACTACTGTTTCTCATAGTTTCGGGTGGCATGAGTTTAGTTTTTTGAGGAGTCTAGGTGCATCAAGAGGAGTTAAAAGGTTGCCCCCACCATGTAAATTGATGTCTAGAAGCCTTAGGCAGACAGAGGTCCCTTCATGTTGAATATTTTTTATATGACTATTTTTTAGATCATTACGTGCAGTCATGCAGTGGTGTAACTCTTTATGAAAATATGTTATATCAAAACAGTTTTTGATTATTATTGGTGCACATGTCCATGAACATCTGATGAGCCACCCCAAACTACTCAGCCGAGACATAGGGGGACTGCTGAGAGATTCACTGCTGAAACATTCGGGTTCGGTGGGTGGTAATATTCCTGGCAAGCACTTTTATTATTTTAATTTGTTACAACCTTGAATCTGTCATGTATGGTAGTCCAGCACCTGGCTGTCTAGCCAGCAAGCTCTATCCAGGGACTTTAGTGGCCAATTGTTAACCTGTGTGCTTGGGCTTGACCCACTATGTCCGCCTCAACACTCTTTGTTCGATGTGCCTTTCGTGTGCCTCACAGATGCCCATTATGCACACACACATGAACTTCAATACCATCCACTTCCTTTAAATGCACCATCAAAAATATAGATGCCATCATTTTTTAGTTGTTCTTTGCTGATTATATGTTTAAATGGTTTAGGGTCATAAACATTATTAATTACTCAAGGTATACAAAGCAACCCATTTTGATGGGAAACATGCAATGCTCCATTTACCGGTAGCCATTTGCAACTTTGTGGTAGTTCTGTGTTTCTCCGATTCTAGGGACTGTGAGATTCACAAATAATTATGTAGCTTTTTCAGCCAGGGGGCCTCTTTGATAATGAGATTACTATTCTTCCCGGAGATTGCACAATTACAGGTTTTCATTTCTGCATTGTGTTTAATATACTTTTATTCATTGATTACTGTTTATACTGTAAATATATTGAATATATATATGAGATATTGCTGAAGGTTTTGTGTGACACATACCCTCTGCTGAACAGTCATACATTTTTGTAACTGTGATAGTTGAGTTGTGCTGTTTATATATTCACCTAAAACACTTCTACTGAGTTAAGCCTTGACTGATAAGTTTACCCACAGAGTAAATGGGCCTTTGATAAGTTTACTTTTCTCCAGGACCAGTATATGGAGCATTAGTTCCAAGGACTCTCAGCATTCTCCCTTTTGGAATGCCTAGTGGCTCTTTCATCTGTGTACCCAAGAGATCAATCCTCACATTGGTTGTTAGCATTGCAATGTGGGTTCTGACCTCAGGGAACATCTTATTATATAGCACAATATCTACTATCGAATATCTGCCTATCGGAACAGAAGAGGCTGAATTGAGAAGCCAGGGTAATGAGGAATTCAAAGATTAGTTTAAATAGAACCAACTTGAAACAACTGGGAGTAAAGTACAATAGTGCTGGTTGAAGTGCCAAAATTTGCACAAGGGTAGCATCCCTCTGAGCCAGAGACAATCCTTAGTATGACCATGCATATGTTCAACTGGCTTCTTTTAGTCCTTAACCTCCCACACCCCAGATTAAGTTAACTTACAGATAAAAGAGGAGGTGTTATAAGTACAGAGGTCCAAGCTAGCCGGGGCAGAGAAAGATAAAGTTCTGGAACAATACGTTGTGTGAACAGAAACAGGATAGGTAGAGAGAGGTTACAGAAAAAACTGGACTCATGCACTCGATGTAGAGCACTTGGAGACATAGACTCTGAAAGTCACTCCCACTAGCTCCTGTGGTTGTGCAACACATTGTAATTCGCTCCCCTCCACAACCCTTCAACCTGCTGGATTCAGTCGGAATGTGCTCTATGGACAAAGACGTGTTAGCAAAATTAGATTTGTATAAGCTATCATGCCAAACTCATCAGTTATGTGAGAGAAGATAGGTGCACGCTTACTTAGCTATTTGCCTTTCTTTAATGCAGCTTTTTATGATAGAGTTGAGTGTGGGTAAAGGGCAGCATTTTAATAAGGTGTAGGAGCATTGATAAGGGGATTCACATCCAGTGCCATTTAGATTTTAAAGAGTGCAAGAATAAGACATTTGCCACATGGGAGTCTCGGTATGAAAGGCTGTTGATGGGTCAGAAGGCAGCAACATTTGAAAATCTGATCAAACTCCTTGGGAAGAGCATCTTTCAGAAACTAGTATTTAAGATATGTATGAGTATATTGCTGACACCCATGTTGTAGAACAGAAACAGTTGGCTGTTAAAACTCACAGGTGAGTTGCCAGTTGGTTAACACAGAAAGGACATGGTAGCTGGTAAACTTCGAGAAAACGTCTACCAGTCCATCTAAGTCCTGCATCCTGGAGCTGAAGCTTAAGAGGACTGGGCCATTTGCCAAGGATAACACTTGAGGAAGGCAAATTATAAGGTGTCTGCTACCGGTGTCATCAACCATCCCACAGGAAGAGTCTGTCTGAATTTAACCCTCTAGGGAGCCAAGATGGTGAGGTCCCTAGCCCACAAAGAAGATTTGGAACTGATGACCCTGACTGTCTCAAATCTATCTCTGAGGTGCCAATGAACACTGAATTGTTCTAGAAATTGTTTGTAAGCTACTAGCATCTGTTTAGACTCCAAGGCATTTGAAGCAGTCATTTAACAACAGACAACAATGTCATGGTTACTAAACAGGCCTAATGAAATCTTTCAGACTCCCATTTTCAAGAGTCAACCTTTGAGTTGGAAACAAAGCTAGAATGGTTGTTGTGGAAGTTTCCAATGATCTTTCCATGAAGTATCACTTAGGTTATGATCTGATATATTTTGGCATGGTGGCCACTGTGCTAGTTCAATACATATGGTGCCATCAGAACCTTACAGGTTGTGAATTTCATTTGTTGTGATAGTGGCGCTGACAGACAGGCCATAAGGGGCTCCATCACAATGGCAAAGAGGATTGGGGAGAACAGGCACCCTTGCCTTGTGCCTCTGTAGATGGCCACCAGAGGGAAGACCGTGCCATTGACATGGAGTCTGGCCATGAGGAGGTCGTAAAGAAGCCTTATCCACTGAAGGAAAGGTCAGCTAATGTCCAGTCTCTGGAGCAAAGCAAAAAGGAAGACCCACTCCAAGGAGTAAAACGCCTTTGTCCCGTCCAGGAACACAGCAGCCTCCGGGAGCCGTGGGTTCAGTTCATGCAGGTAGGCTGCGGATGGTCTGTGCTATGTCCTCCACTGTGATAGGTACATCTAAATGTAGTCTGTGTGTGCTATCCAGCCACAGTAGCTGGATAGAGTCAAAATATGAGGTGAGCCTGTCCGCTGGGACATCTCCCGAGGAAGAATAGAGGGTAGTTTAGTACTCTCTGAGCATCTGCATAATGTCATGCATGGTCTGTGAGGTGGTCCCCTCCTCAGTCACCAGTTTCATGATGTAGAACTGCATCATTTTTTACTTAACAGGGCTGCCAATGGCAATGTATTGCCAGCCCTGTCGGGGCAGACCATACGTTTGACGACAGGAGAGACTACTCTGTCTCTGCTATGGTCAAATTCCTCTGACAGCCCAGTGGAGTAGAGGCCGTTGGAGGCTTGCCAGAATGGAGGCCCACTTAATTTAGAATGGTGGACATACAGCTGGTTTTCAATATCTATCACGTCAGGAAAAACCTGGCGATAAAGGGCATTGAAAACTGCTCAATGAGGAAGAGGGGGGCATTTTTTCACTTTCAAAATTAAAATCTCACTTTGGGATTTTCTTTTTGAAAATAAAAAAAACATTGTAAGTACATCATAGCATATCAACAGTTTGTCACTTACACATGATCCTATCGATTCTCAAGGTCTTTTGGTGACAGTGAAGGTGCAGTGGGGGTGCAGCGAGTTCATTCTCAGGCTAGCAGTCTTTTGTGCATTCTACATGCTCTTAATGAGTGTCACAAAATGGATTCCACAGTGTTGATCTTAGTTTTCTTGTGCAGATGACTAGCTAGATTCTCTTAACGGTTTTCCACAGGAATGGTCAGTGAGACATCGGACTGGACATTCTTAGAACCTTTAAAACTAAGGGCCTGATTACGATGTCAGTCGGACTGCCCATCCGACCACCACGTTCCGATTCCGACCTCCGAACCCGGGAAAGCTCCACCCACCGCATTAAGATTCAACCACTGCTACCGCAGAGGTCTCATTGTCAGCGGTGCCCTGCTCCCTGGACATGTCGCTGCAAGTGGGTACAAATTCACAGGAAACATTTGCAGTTGTATACATATGCATAACACATGTAGGGACATGTCTTGTGCATAATTTACCCCATTGCTGGTGATCCAGCGCGTAGGGGCCAAGGTTGGATATTTTACACACAATAAACTTAATATTCCAATGGGCCCATATACATTTTATTCAAATGCAATCATTTGCATTCCTCTTGGCCAATATCCCGCTGGAAGGGCGTCAAGTTTTTATAATTCGCTTAAGTTCAGATTAGTTAATTACCTGTAACCACAATCAATTACAGTATAATTTCAATGTCTAACTAATCTTCACGTATCAACACTCTTCCTCTGGTCGATGGACCATTAGTTGAGTTAGTTGATGGTGATAATAACAACTTCTTAACTAAAATTCTTAATGAAATAACCACAGACTCTGAATAATAATAATAATAAGTTTATCTAAAATTTCGGTCATTAGGTTGGACGCTCATCAATTACAAGTACACAGTGCAAACTCCATCTTTCTTAAAGTGGGAGAGAGAACAATCATATAGCATAATACATTCAATTACACAACCTCATTCAACAAAATCAAACGCATAAGAGTGGATAGATGTAGAGACATAAGGCACATAATAATAATAATAATAATAATAATAATTGCAAACAAATATGCAAATTTTGGCTAGAATGACATTTACCTAATGAAGATAACTGGAAAAACCACCCCTCTGGCCAAAGGACTGGTGGGGGTCCCCTGACTTAGGATCAGGAGACAAAGACTATAGGATAGGATCAGGACAGGTCTGATACTTACTAGACTTCTCTATAACCCGACGCACCAGGGCGATTCCCTCCCTTACACTCTCTCCCTCCTCGATATTCTTCCGCAATCTTCCAATCTAATCAGGCAGTAGTCTGGATCTTCCAGTCTGCTCTCATCTCTCTCTCGCTCTCTCTCCGTTCAGCTCCCAGCAGCAGTAGTTCCCTCACAGCTCCATCGAATCACCTCTCCATCAGCAGCGTTGTTAATTTACTTAATTCAAGTCACTCTAGTTATAGTCTTTATTTCTTCATGTCCCACCCTCAAGTGTTGCAGATTTACTAAACTACGGAATATGATTGGACGGGGTTAGGGGTGTCTTCATTATACCAGGCTGACGTATTTATTTTTATTAGTAAAACCTATTGTTTGTTAACCCTGCCCCTTCTACTCATTCATATAATTTGTTTGAAACATGCATATTTTGTTGCAAATGCCATAATTCATTTAATACAGGCTTCATAGATGACCGATACATCTTCTTCTTTTCCCATCCCTTCTGTCCTTGGATCTTGGCAGTCATTCAGTTCCCTCTCGGTCACCGGGTCATTTCATGGACTCATTGAGCATGCGTAGCTTTCACCATTTTCTTTTTCAGTCATGGATTAACAGGCCCAAATGTACACTATTAATAAAAGAATCATAAACAGATGTTATTTTCTTAAACATATAATTCTCACTGTTCACCACCCACTTCTACTCTATCCCATGTAATTATTATTACTCTCGGGCAAAAGCGTCAATAGCAGCAGGTTTCTTTTAAATTAAGCAAGCATATGCCGGGCATGCGGTACCTCAAGACCGCGTTCTGGACTTTCTTGCGCATGCGTGAGATTTTCCCTCTCAAAGCAAGTTAGTACCGTTGCTTATGCGTAATTCAAGTTTGCACATGCGCAAAGCATTTTTGCAAGTTAAAGCGGGTTTTATTCGTGCTGCATTTTATTTCTCATTAATCCAAGCATGCGTAAGCTTTTCTCCCCGTGTATCTGTGTTCGGTGTATGTTAGTTTAGTCTTGTTTACTAATTTAATGATTAGTGAAAGTTATTGGAGGATTCAGTCGAGCAAGTTTCAATTTTCTTGCCTCCTTGCTCCATCAATCACCCCTCTGATGGCATTTTTGAGCCATCATAAAAATACCCATCATTACCAAGTGCCAACTTTTATTCATTTAATTTTTTAGTATCTTCCTTTCTTTCTTCTAACTCTTCCATTTTCCTTTTTCATGCCTACTCCTTTCATTTTATCATATAGACTTACTTTCATCTCCTCTAATTCGATCTCTTCTCTATTTCGCTTTCTTCCCATTCTTTTATTCTTTATTTCGGCTATCATTCTTGCTTTTGTTTTATTCTTGCAACATCTATATGTCATTATCATCATCAGACCTATTATTGCTATAGTAATTACTGGTATTAGGATTTTCCCTAATAGACTACTCCCTAAAGTGGAAAACCAACTACCTATTGTGGAAATACTTTTACTAAGTCTTTCCCAAACACCGTCAACCTCCAGTTGGGTCAAATCGTCATGAATCTTTGTAATATTCTTAATATATCCCTCAATACCTTTACTTTTGTCTGGGATATATGTACAGCAATGTTGGACTTTCAACATGCCACAGACTCCACCCTCTTTGCCAATAATATATCAAGTGCAAGTCGATTTTGCAAAACCATAGATCTAATTGCAACCATTTCGGTATTAATCATTAAGAATCCCCCAGCAGTATCTGTCGATAGACGATCAACTACTGTTGACAATTTGCGTATCTTATGTGAATTCAGTATGACTCCAACTGACGGTATCAGTGCACCAATATATCACCTACTATTTCTGAGAAGCTTGTTCTTTTAGTTTGTTTAAGTCCTTGACTTATTACATCCATGTCATTGTTCTTAGTAATGTGGTACACTTTTGGAAATACTATCCCAAGACAACAACTACCATACCATTGTGTTGGCAACCTATAATAGTCATTCTTACCACACACATAATATATTCCTGGAAAGACAGGATCAGTTCCACCTTTCAGTCCCCATCCCCCCATGATCAGGAAGGTGTGTTCACATTCACTAGAACCAATGAAAATGTTGTTATAGTCTGTTTTTAGTCTTTGTAGACAGAATGTTCCCAACTTTGACAAATGTAGGGACATTGCAGCATGAGTCTCGCCTTTCTTATAGTCCCCTTCCTTACTAGCCCATGGAGGTACATGTGACTTCTTTTCAACAGCCTTCTTTTAAAAATCCTGTCTTCTTTCCTCTACTAAATTTAGAAAATCTTTTTCTTCATCTCGCAACATACAGGTTAAATTGTTCTTATGCGCATATGTTATGTCTATTGGGTTTGTTGTTAGGAAAAACTTGCCCATAAATTCTGCATCTTTAGCACTAAGCACTGGGTTTAGGTTTCTTCTAATAGGAATTTCTGGGAATACTAAATCCATGTTAGAATAATAATACTGCAATTTGCCTGTTTTATAGAACAGACTGGACACAACACTACATGACACACCATATGTTGAAGGAAGAGGGTGATAAGTCACCCCTCCGAAACAGACGAAGGTAATTTCATGCAAACATAACAATCACTCACGTCCATTGTATCTACATATTCAAAAAGAAGTTTAGTAAACACATTTAATGACGAATCACTATTTGATCTGCCATGTTGATACATGGTCTCGTCTATTTGCTCTAAATTAGTGGTAGTTGTTCCTTTAGTACCTGCATTTACTTGATCACTTGTATTAGTATTCTTTCTGTCGTTATTTACCATCAAAATAGGTATCACAACTGTTAGCAATAACCACATTAACATTAGTATCAAAATACTGCAATCAATCAGGGAATTGTAAGCGCGCTACTCACCCGTGAGGGTCTCAAGGCGCTGAGGGGGGTCCGCAGATCTGTTTAGCCGAAGAGCCAGGTCCTGAGAGTCTTCCTGAAGGTGTTCAGGGATGGGGCACGTCTGATGTCTGCCGGTAGCTCGTTCCAGGTCTTGGCTGCAATGTGAGAGAAGGATCTTCCGCCTGCTCTGGCTCTGTGGATGCGCGGGGTTTCAGCCAGTGCAAGGTTGGAAGATCGAAGGTTTCTTTTGGGTACGTGGAAGTTGATTCGGTCATTGAGGTATTTGGGTCCGTTGTTGTGTAGGCATTTGTAGGCGTGAGTGAGGATTTTGAAAGTGACTCTTTTCTCCATGGGGAGCCAGTGGAGACTTTGTAGGTGTTGGCTGATGTGTTCGTGTTGGGGGATACCGAGGATGAGTCTGGCGGCAGTGTCCTGTATTGTTTGGAGTTTGCGGAGTAGGGACTTGTTGATGTCGGCGTAGAGTGCGTTTCCATAGTCCAGTCTGCTGGTGATGAGTGCGTTGGTGACTGTCTTCCTTGACTCAGGGGGGATCCACTTGAAGGTCTTGCGGAGGACGCGGAGGGTGTTGAAGCAGCTGGAGGTGACGGCGTTGACCTGTCGGTTCATGGTGAGTGATGAGTCGAGTATGATGCCGAGGCTCTTGGCGTGGTCTGAGGGGGTATGTGGGCTTCCAAGGGCGGTCGGCCACCAGGTGCTGTCCCATGCAGAAGGGGTGGTACCGAGGACAAGGACTTCTGTCTTCTTGGCGTTGAGCTTCAGGCAGCTGTTGCACAAACAACATTTAACACATCTTCGTTTTAAACTAGATTTCGGATGTTCAGTCACTTCTGTTTCTGCCATTTTAATTTTCTAAAATTTTTTAATCTCTACATTTTCTTCTAAATTCTAAGCTTAATTTAAAACTAGAATATATATATATAATAAGCTTTGTGTGATCCCACACTTCAACAGCTTTTCGTCTTTTGCTTTCCCCTTTATCTTTAATTTCTTTTCTTCATCTGGTTCTTTTATTCTCTTATTTGTTTGTAAAATTTTCACCTTCTGTGTCACAGTCTTTTCTCTTAAGGTGGTCTCAATTTTCTCTCATCACTTCTTTCAGTAGTGACATTTTCTTGTCCTTCGTTTAGATCAAGAGTCTCAAAGTCCTCAAGGATAATATAGGTCCATTCAGGAGCCTTATATTTTCTATTTGGAGCTCTCACTCTTGTTGATTTTCGTAAAGATTTTCTTCTTGGGTGTTCTTCTTTAGTTTGACTTGATATTTCGTTTACTTGTTCTAATTCTTTCCCTGTTTTTCTTTTCAAAACATATCTCAGTCCTTTTACTCCACTTGGCCAGTAATCACCCTTTCTGATTCTCTTTGTTTGCACTGACTTTTCACCTTCTTCGCCAATTTCTAACGTTCTTTTATTTTCCTTTTCTTTTAGTTGAGCTTGTTCTGAGCTTTCTAATTTTTGTCTTTCTGTCAATTGAATTTCTTCTTGATCTTTTAGTTCTTCTTTTTCTGATACTGATTGAGCTTGATCTGAGTTTCCTGCAGCAGGTTCTTCTGTTGACTGAATTTGTTCTGAACTTGTCAGTCTCTCATTTTCTTCTTCTTCTGATTGAGCTTGATCTGGATTTTCTGTTTAAATTCGGTCTGGTCTTTCAATCTCTTGCTCTTCCTCGGCCTCTACAGCAGTCTCTTGATACCCAGTATCCAGTGCCCACCCTACTTGACTTGTACTTGGTTGTTCATCATCGATACGTTCTTCAGAGTTTGTTTCTCTAATTTCTTCGACTTCACAACTTTCAGCTTCTGGTTCTTTTCTTTGTTCTACCAGTTGCTGCTCTTGTCGTTCAGGAGGACTTGGGACTCTTTCGGTATGACTGGCATGTATCCAGTTTGGCAAGCCAAAACACTTCACTGCTGTTGTTGTGACCAATATAATCTGTAGCGGTCCTTTCCACCTGGGTTCTAAACACGATTTTCTTGTGTGCTTCTTTATCATAACCCAGTCTCCTGGACACAAATAATGAGTTTGATTCGGCTGTGCTGTGGTTGCATCTTCTCTAACCTGGTGATCAGCTAGTCCTTTACAATAGTCCAACACTAGATCATCAGTTATAGTCATCAGTTTGTTTCCAGGTACAAATGCTTGTTTCATTGTTCTTCCCATAAGAATTTCATGGGGACTCAAGCCTGTCCATCTGTCAGGGATGCTTCTAAGGCTCATTAATACAAGGGGTAAAGCATCAGGCCATTTCAGTGAAGTAGATGTACACACCTTTCCTAACCTGGATTTTATTGTACCATTTAGCTGCTCAACAACTCCAGATGCTTCTGGTCGATAGGCACAATGTAGTTTCTGCTCAATTTTGAAAGCTGTACAAATTAATCGAATTATCTCATTGTTAAAATGAGGTCCTCTATCTGATTCCAAAGTGACTGCAAATCTGAACCTGGGGATGAGTTCTCTCAGGAGTAGTTTGGCAACTTTGAGACTGTCATTCTTTCTTGTTGGATAAGCTTCCAGCCAACGAGAAAACAGACACACAATGACAATGACAAGGACATACTTCAGACCGTTGCACGGCGGCAACTCTATAAAATCAAGCTGCAGTCTTGTAAATGGTCCTTCTGCCTTTCCTATTTTTCCCCAACTGACAAATGCTCTTCTACCTGGGTTCTGCTGTTGACATGTCAAACAGCGCTGGCAGAGACTCTCTGCAATAAGCCTAAACTTGGGATTGTACCAGGTCTGCCTAAAGTGTCTAATCATGGCATCCCTCCCAATGTGTGTAGCTCCATGATATATTCTTGCCATTTGTGATAACATACTGTCTGGCATTATCGGTGTTCCATCTGGACACACCCATACCTCATCATCGGTTCTTCTTGTGCAACCTGTGTTGATCCAGAATTCCTTTTCTTTTACATCTGCCTCATCCTGTAACTGTCTAACTACATCCCATGTTTCAAAAGCAGAGAAAAACATTAGTTGGAAATTGGTAATTTCTTTTTTCAACCCTCTGTTCAAAGCCATTGTATTTCGAGCACAAAATTGTGCAACTTGGTCAGCATATTTGTTGCCTTGTGTCACATAATCATTTCCTGACTTATGTGCAGCACACTTGACCACTGCAATTTCTTTTGGCAATTGTAATGCTTCCAACAGTTCTTTGACATTTTTACTGTTTTTGATAGGAGACCCTGAAGAAGTCAGAAATCCCCTTTGCATCCATAATTGGCCGAAGTCATGCACAACCCCAAAACCATATTGACTATCCGTGAATATGGTTACTCTCAATTTTTTCCCAATTTTGCAGGCTTTTGTTAAAGCTACCAATTCGGCTATTTGTGCAGACTTGACTCCTTTTAGACAGGATGCTTCTATAATAGCAGATATAGTACATACAGCATAGGTAGCACTCAGTTCTCCATTTTGTTTTCGCAAACATGACCCATCAACAAACAATACATAATCTGATTCTCCCAATGGGACATCAAAGATGTCCGGCCTGGGCTTTGTACACATTTCTGTTAGATCCAAACAATCATGATCAACTTCTTCTTGTACTTCTTCACAGAATGGGTCCGGCAACTGGGTTGCTGGATTCACTGTGGTGCATCTTATCACACTTACATTTTCAGCACCTAGGATCACTCTTTCATACTTAGTCAGCCGACTAGGGGTCAAGTGCTGAGTTTGAGTCCCTGTTAAAAGAATCTCGACAGAATGTGGCACATAAACCTTCAAGGGATGTCCCATAACAATAGACTCACTCTGCTCCAGACTCACACAAGTAGCAGCTACTGCTGTTAAGCAGCCAGGCAATGCTAAGGCCACAGAATCCAGAGTGGCAGAAAAGTATGCCACTCTGGACGTCGCATCAATCTATGTCTTTGGGTTAACACTGAAAGCCCACATCCTTCCCTCTCACAGCAGAACAAAGCAAATTCTTTTGTATAGTCAGGCATTCCTAATGCTGGTGCTTGACACAAACAATCCTTCAGTTTTATGAATGCATCCTCGCTTTCATCATCCCATTCAATCGGATCCATCACATCTTTTCATGTCAATTTTATTAGCGGTTTTGCAAGCACTGAAAATCCACTGAGCCACTGACGACAGTATTCAATCACTCCCAAAAACATTTGTACTTCTTTCTTAGTTTTAGGCAGATTCCTCTGTCAAATCACTTTTATTCTCTCTGGTGTCACTTTTCTAACTCCCTTTTCTATCTTGTGTCCCAAATATTGGACTTCTTGTTGGCAAAACTGTAATTTTTCTGGCGACACTTTGTGTCCACCTTCTGCCAAATGGTTCAGTAAAGCAATTGTGTCTATGACACAAGCCTCTCTTGTCTTTGATGCCACCAGTAGGTCATCAATGTACTGAACCAAAACTGAATTTCCTAGCATAACCAATGTTTCCAAATACTTTTTCAAGATTTGATTGAAAAATCGAGGGACTCTCCGTGTACCCTTGAGGAACTCGGCACCATGCCAAAACACGGTCCCCGAACCGGAACGCAAAGAGATATTGGCTATCTACATGCAAAGGAATCGAAAAGAATGCTTGGCACAAATCAATCACTGTGTACCAATGTGCATCCCAAGGTATCTAATAAAGAATTACTGCTGGATTTGGTACTACTGGACAACAGGGTACCACTATCTTATTGATTTTCCTTAAATCTTGCACTATCCTATATTTGCCACTAGGCTTTTTAAGTCCCATGATTGGCGAATTACAAGGACTACCCATTATTTCTTTCAAAATACCTTGTTCAATCAATTACTGGAGCAACTCCTGCTTTTACTTCTGGACTCATTTTATACTGTCGTGTGTTTGAATAAATCGCACCTTCTTTCACCACTATTTTAATTGGATCTACATTTGCCGTCAGACCAATTTCCTTTCTTGAAAAATCCCACACATATGACCTCACTGTGTCTCTCAATTCATCAGGCAGACTGCTTTCAGTCAGAAGTGAAAACATCTCATCCACTTCTGTTCCTTGTTTTGCTAGCATCATCTTGAAAGCGATATCTTCATCAGGTGTTTGAAAAGCAATACCATCAGGTGTACAATAGATGGTACAGTTCATTTTACATAACAAATCTCTCCCTAACAAGTTAACTGGACTTGAATCACACACCACAAACCGATGCATGTCTTTGAAATTTCCGATATTCACTTCTATTGGTTTAGTAACTGGGGTTTTTGTTTGCTTATTTGAAACTCCTACAACTTGGATAGTTTCTCCCGAGAGGGGTAGGTTTGGAATTTCTGCTGTCTCACAGTAGAACGGGTAGCACCAGCATCCACTAGAAAAGTGATGTCATTACCTTCCACTTTTCCATCAACAAATGGACCTGACTGATCTACCGCCAAGGATGCGCCAAGCACGCATTCTTTCTTCCCCCTCAGGCACCGTCATTGAGAAACATCCGAATCACACTCATTACTGTGCATCTAATATTGTTGAACCGTTTGTGTATTCTTAACACTCTCTCCACGAAATCCGGTGTTCACACTGTATCTCTGCACTTGAGAGTTCATACAGTTGGGCATAGGGGCTTGTGGCACCTGTAACTGTGGAGTAACTACATGTTGCTGTTGCTGCTGGTTCACAACCACCTCATTCTGCATCTGTGGATTAAAATTTTGATTTACCCCTTTATTCTGTTGAACGTTTCTACACTCATTCTTCCAATGTCCATGCTTTCCGCAAGCATGACAAGGATACTTCTTTTTCACTTCCTCTCTACTCATTCGTCCTTTTCCTTTACTCCCATTCGATCCTGGACTATTCTGGTTTTGGTCATTCGACTGGTTATCATTTTGAGAACCAGTACTTGCCTCTTGGTGTTCTGCCAACTTCACTTGTGCCCACATCATCTTTTCTTTCAATTTCTTATGTTTTGCGTCAATATCATCACTGCAATACTTCGCGTACTTCAAGATGTCATCAATGGGCTTACTCTGCCAGCAAAGCATATGCTGTTGAATCATCTAATTTCTGATCTCAATCCATACACAAACCTGTACACAAAACGTCCCATATCCTTATCACCAATATTTTCAAATCCAATATACTGTTTAAATACCTGTAACAACCTTTCGTAATACGCATGCACTGACTCTTTTAGTTCTTGAGTTGTTCTATCTATTTTAACCCAATCCGTTTCTTTTGGAGGAATTTTCCCTTTCAAGAAAGTAATCACTTGCTGATCCTTTTTCATCACATCTTCTGATGGTGCACCTGTCTTTGCATCTCTTGGGTACTCTTCAGTTGGCCAATCAACCGTAATCTTACATTCTGTCCACAAATCAGTTGGTACCACTATATCAAACAGTCCATTCAAATCCTTTAAAAATACTTTTAAAACTTTCACAAACCTCTCTACCTGCTTGTACCATTCAACTGGTTTCTCCCTTAATCTGGGGAAATCATTCATAAAAGACAAAATATCCTGTCTAGACCATGGAACATGAACGTATCCACCACCAGGAACTTCTCTCATTGGACACACTCTTTTAACCTGTTCTGTTTCTCTTAATGGGAATGCAGATGCTTCCTTTGTAGCTGCCTCATCTCTCTTCCTTGTCCATCTACCTCTCCATCTGTCTGCATCTCCCCATTTCTTCAAAATATTCATTAATTCTTTGATCTGTAATCTCCTTCCTGATGCATTCAAACTCTCTAAATCCTTGTCAGTAAATTCTGCCCTATATGGTTTCTGCAATAATTTAGATTTTTCTACATCCCTTCCAAATTCTGAAGCAACTTCTGCTATTTTCTCATGCAAATTCTTTGCTCTCCATGTTATACTTTTGCACAAAAACAACAATTCATCATCTCTGTATTTACCTAATCTCTCCGAGCTTATTGTACCAATGATCATTTCTTCCAAATCCACTTTCAACTTGGCCACATCTATACTTGGTGTTTGAGGTTTCTTTTTGTCTAATCCTTTTGCCCACTCCTCTAGGTCTTCTGGCGAAAATCCTTTAGAATTTCCTGCTACTGGAGTGTCAATCAGTTCCTTTCTCCTCTTATTCATTGGTGATTTCAGTCACCATTTCAATATTAGGGAGATCTAGTAACAAGATATTTGAATCACTCTCACTGGTTAGATCTTCTGACATTGTGTTCAAAGGACTGACACTGGGCAGGTTTCCAAGAGTTTTATTCCAGTTTTACAGTACCACCAACATAGACAGCCAGCTCCAAGTCCTCCAGCTTCCAACTGTCCTCACACGGAGACATTACCATGGAAACATGGAACACATAACACGAGCTGGAACACTTAACACAAGCTTGAATACATCACACCAGGGCATGGCAATTCAAGTAATTACAACACATCCCCCTTACAAATGAATTAAATGAAAGAGAAGGAAATAGTGAAAACAAGCAAGGTAAGATAAAGTAAGGAGAAGAGAAGAATACAAGAAAGAGATAAAGTCAGACAAAATCAGTATATATTATTATCCAAGAACCGTCTGGGAGGACAGCAGGACCTCAATGGAAAAGTCCTAGCATGAATACCAGACGGAGGATCAGTTCTATCATGCAATCTAGTATCTGAACAAGAAGGATACAGTGACCGGTCACCATAGCACTTCACCAGTCGCAACATGCTCCACTTGCATCCATTGTTCACAGTCACAACATTCCTCTGGATGGAAACAATGACAAATGGGCCCCTAAACTCAGTGACACCCTTCCTTTCCCACCTGGGTTTTTTGATCATTACCCAATCACCCACATTCCATGATCTCTACCTCACAGATTTTTTTGAAGTCATATCTCTCCTTATATTTCCTTTGATAGGATTTTATCCTAGCATCCACCTCCTCCTTATCCAAGGAAATGGCATCTCTCAAAGGCAACCACCCAGGATTAAGTTTAGAGTGGGCCTGTCTTCCATGCAACATTTGGAAAGGAGAAGACTGCATAACATAGTTAACAGTAGTGCGATGTGCCCACCAAGTGTCACACAGAACTTCTTTAAGAGAGACCTTAGATTCTAAAGCTCTTTGAACACACGCCTTGATCACCCTATTCATACGTTCTGCAAGACCATTGGCCTGTGGTGCATAAAGAGCGGTTCTGAGATGGGTTATACCAAAATCTTTTTAAAAATCTTGCATATCCTGGGAGGTAATTTGTACACCATTATCCGTGATCAAAAATTCAGGAATACCATAACAGGCAAATTCATCCTTAAGGAATTCTAGAATCACCTTAGTAGTGGCAGAGCTCACACACCTAGTAGAAACCCACTTTGAGGAGTAGTCCACTAGAAGAATAACAAATCTCTCAGAGGGTCCCAACAGTTCAAATGGACCCATAAGGTCTAAACCTAGTTTGGTCCAAGGTTTACATGGAACCTCCACCGGAGACAGAGGGGCAGAATTAGAGACTCGAGATGTGTCATTCGTGGCACATTGGTAGCACTCCTTGACCACTTCCTCAACTTGATTGTCCATACCTGGCCACCAATATCTCTCACGGAGCAGGGATTTTGTAAGACTCCTTCCTAAGTGCCCCTCATGAGCGAGATTGTCCAGTTTGGACCTCAAGCTACAAGGAGGTACTAACCTTTCACCACACATCAACACACCTCGCAATAGGGTTAACTCATCTCTGATGGACCAGAAAGGTACCAAATCAGCATCAACATTCTTGTTCTTTAACCACCAAATCAGAAACAACAGACATAGGAACATCTTGAGCTTAAGCTTCAGCCCACTCACTTTCTGTGATAGTAGTTTCTTTGACCCAGCAAATTTGCATAGCTTCCGAATCACACAAATCATCATTGTTCTCAATTGGTAGTCTGGACAGGCAATCTCCGGCTTTATTAGCCGAACCTGGGAGATATTGCACTTGAAAATTTAATTCTTCTAAACCTTCACTCCATCTCTTCAACCTGGGAGTTAGTCTCTCACTTTCCATGCATGAGAACACCTGCACTAGAGGACGGTGATCAGATCTCACCACAAAAGGTATCCCCCATAAATAAAATTTGAAATGCCTGATGGCCCATGCAATGGAAGGAGACTCTCTTTCAATGCAAGAATACTGCTGCTCAGCTTTTTTTAGTGCCCTGGATGCGAATGCAACACTTTCTCAACTCCAGCATCTATCTGAGAGAGGACAGCACCCAACCCAGAGAGGCTAGTATCTGTGGTAAGTATTGGCTTTTTCCTTGTATCAAAATGGCCAAGAGCAGGCATCTTACTGTAGCATGTTTAACAGAGCAAAATGCAACATTACAATCATCAGACTAGACAAATTGGTTCGCCTTTTTGAGTAGAGTTCTAATGGGTTCCACGATGGTGGCAAAACTCTTGATAAATTTAGAATAGAACTCAGCGAGTCCAAGGAAAGACCTCACTTGTTCTTTATCACTGGGAGTAGGGGCGTCAACAATGCTCTTGGCCAATTCCAATTTAGGTTGGATACCTTCCCCCGAGATAACATGGCCTAAGTAAGTGACAGATGACACTCCAATTTTACATTTTTGCCTATTAACAGTGACACCCCTATCCGACAGTTTCATGAGAACTTGTCTCAACATAATGTCATGCTCGTAGTCATCTTTACCATAGCTCAGAATATCGGCCTGAAAGAAGCACATGTTGGACATATCACCAAGTACCATCTTCATGACACGCTGGAAACGTGCCGCTGCCGAGGCTAGTCCAAATGGCATTCTGACAAAGCGAAAAGCTCCCAGCGGTGTCACGAAGGATATAAGATGTTTTGAGTCCTGGTGGGGCGGCACCTGGTGATATGCCGATGACGGATCCAAAACCGTGAAAACTTTGGCTCCCTTAAGCATGGTAATTGATTCAGAAATATTGGGGAGAGGCTGGCGATCCACCCATATCCATTTATTCAGGCTTCTTAAGTCCACACGCATTCTGATGTTCTTGCCACCATCCTTGGGGGCCAAAACCACTGGCGCCAACCATTCAGAAGATTCAATCTCTTCAATGACATTCAAAGCCACCAGCCTATCCAGTTCAACCTTCAAAGGTTCTAACATCATGTTTGGAACCTTCCTAACCTTGTGCACACAAGGCACAGCATTGTTCTTGAGAATGATACAGTGTTCAAAGTCCTTCAAAAGACCAAGCTTGTCCTCAAAGAACTTGTTAGTATCAGAACTATCATTTACCACCACGACCTGGTCAGAGGGATTCCGTGCAATAGGGTTGAGAATTATTCCCAAGTCTCTTTGGTGTCTCCAGCCTAAGAGATTATCTCCACGTTTGGCCACATAAACCTTGCCAATGGTTTCCCTTCCCTTGAATTGTATCCGCATGACAGGGTATCCAGAAACATCAATGTGTTCCCCCCCCCCCCCCATAACTCACTGGGTTAATGTCAGGAGGAAAGAGTTGAGTGTCAAGAAAAGTCTTATTCCATAATTCATTGCCTACCATGGTGAAAGGAGAACCGGAATCGGCCAAAACAACAAATAATTTACCACCAATTTCAACTTCACACTCAGGCATATTTATGGAGTCAGCATCAACAACTCCATCACTCCTCACATTCCACACCACCATCTTAGGATTGTCCTTCAGTTTCTATGCACTCCACAGTACGCACTTTACCACCAGATCTACAAACTCTAGCGTAGTGACCCTTGATTCCACACTTATGACAAGTGGAATTCCTAGCATAGCAATTGGGGTTATTGGATGTATGATTAAGACTTCCACAACTATAACATTTGATCTTAGAGGGTTCACTATGATGTTTAACCTTCGGTGTCTGAACCACTTTACACACATTGTCATTAGGATCTGGTGAAATCTCCTTAAGTGCTACTTCATGAATACTACTTAGAGATGAAACATCTTCCGATACCGGTTTTTGAGCTTTCATTTCTTTAACCCAGCAGGAGGTGTTCTCCACACCCTCCACAAGGACAATAGTTTCTTTCAGTGAAGGATTTCTAGATATAAGTTTTTCTTGCACACGTGAGCTTTTAGTACATCTGACCAACTGGTCACGAATTAAAGACTCAGTCAAATCACCAAAATCACATGTGCGGGCAAGGGTTTTCAAGGAAGTGATATAATTTCCAACCTTTTCATTAGGCTCTTGGACTCTCATGAAAAACTTGTGACGTTCTAGTACAACATTGATCCGTGGACCAAAATAAGTCGCTAACATTTTCATGGAGATTTCGAAAACATCTCTGGGTTCACCATCACCCTCTCCTATGGGTGCTTCATCAATGCTTTCATAAATATTACGTCCTTCAATTCCAAGGTTATGCAATAAAATGGCTTGTTTTCTAAGAGCTGAGAATTTTTCTCCACCTATGGCCACAAGGTAAGAGTCAAACAACTTCCTCCATCTTTTCCAGGGAAGTAATGGTTCATCTTTCTCAGATAAAAATGCTGGGGGTTGGCTCTTGGAGGTTGTAGACATGCTGGCAGGATAGTCAATTATATCCCAAAAAAACCGAAATTAATACAATAATCAGAAATACCTGAAATGAGACAAATTACACAACACTGTTTCCATTGAGGAGATCAGGCAGTAAGAAAGTCCAATTGCTTGAAAACGCGATGAAAAATAATGCCTGAATAGTGTAGAACGCACCGGCAAGTGGTTGTCAAGGCAACATAAAGCACAAAATGGTTGAAAGCGTGTTTACGTAAGACGCGGTGAGCCGTATTGACGTAGGCTTGATGAAGAGGTGTGCCAGAGAACGCTCGTGACTGCGTGAGTACAGGCGCGAGCAGGAGCACGAGCAGTGGCACGAGACGAACAGGAGCCGTTAAGTTACAGCGTGTCTCCAAAAGCGATGAAGAAATAAGGTAAAAGCTCACCGTTGTTAGGGATTGTCCAAGCGAGAATATTTGGTGTCCCAAGAATTGCACAACAGCACAAAACAGCAGCAACTGACTTCCAATTTGTGTCAAGTAACATCGAAAAGTATCCGTGGGTTCACGGGGGAGTTGGTGGTAAACCCTTGTCCCCCACAAGCACTTCTCGTCGCCAGTGTTCAAAGGACTGACACTGGGCAGGTTTCCAAGAGTTTTATTCCAGTTTAACAGTACCACCAACATAGACAGCCAACTCCAAGGTCTCCAGCTTCCAACTGTCTCCACACGGAGACATTACCATGGAACACATAACACGAGCTGGAACACTTAACACGAGCTTGAATACATCACAACAGGACATGGCAATTCAAGTAATCACAACACATTGCTATCTCTTTTCTAACACTATTTTGTTGGACTGTCACTGTTTGTAATCTCGGGGTGTCTCGTTTATCCCCATATAATGGAATAACCGGACCTATCGTCACTGGTACTGTCAAGGCTTCAGCATTTAAACCTAACTGATTTATTTTCTGAATTATCTCTTCTTTTGTTCTATTTAATGCGTCTCTTTCCTTTTCCTGTAACACTCGGGTAACTGTTGGATCATATAAGACTTGTGGAACTAAGGGAGTTCTCATCATTGGTGCACTTGGAGTTGCCTCTGTAGCATTTTCTTGATAAGGTGGAGGTCTTTTAACTAAAATGTCCTCTAATAACTCATCATCAGTTTCATCACATTCTGTTCCTGCCATACCTGTGTGTTTCATTTTTCTTTGCATTTACTCCCTACTTGATCTTCAGCCATCAATACTGGATACAACCCTTCCGTTACTACAGCTCTTCTCCATCTTTTCATCTCATCTCCTCGAGTATCAGATGGATATCTTGGAAAGAATCCTCCATTTATTCTTCTACCTCCTCTGTATTTCTCTCGCTCAAATGCCTCAACTTCCCATTCCTCCAAAGCTTCATACTGCGTTAACCTAGGGCTAGGTTCTAATGAATTCATCCGATTTCTCAAATTCTGAAGAATCCTTACATTAAACTTACCATTTTCGGGAAAAGCTAGAACACCATCACCTTTCCTATCTTCCACCCAATTTTCCAACCAAACACAAGTATGATATCCTCGTTCCAACATCATAAAAGAAGCAGGCGTATTCGGAGGTGGCATAAGAATCCCTTCTCTGGTTACTACGCGCTTATCCTTTTTAAAGAAATTTTTAATTTTATTAATCATCTTCATTCTTCCAATTCCTGTAACTAAGTTGTTTCAGCAAGCTAAAACTATAAACTCTTCCGTATTCTCACGTATCCTGTTTCCCAACACTTGTCCTATACCAGCGCGACTCACACCAACAGTCCAATCAGAGCTCACTACGTTTTCTCTTACTCAACCAATACCAGCGCGGCTCTTGTCTGCCAACCAATCAGAGCTTTCCACACACACTCGTCTGACCAATACCAGCGCGGCTTTTTATGACGTCAGTATTACTCCTACTACTGTCCCTCCCTTTACAATCGGCACTTGTTACACGCCCGCTGCCTCAACCAATACCAGCCCGGCTCTGTGACGTCAGTATGACTCCTGCTACTGACCCTCCCTTCACAAGGTAATAAGCCAATGTATTTTTCTAAACTTTCTTAATAAATTTTCTGTTAGTAACAACGTAAAAACAGCGCTACTCTGTCTGCTCCGCTAATTCAAAGATAGTTTATTCACCTGCTTCAGAGAGAAAGTACTTCCTTACACTGCGAGTAAAAACCACTGTTTACCCTTCACTTAAGCTCGGGGAGGACCCATTACTCCTCTAAGGATACTCCTCCTTCGGGTAAGGCCAAAGTTTCACAGGTGGACCCTTCGCTATCACTCACTCTCTGCTTTTATACGATATAGTCCCTAATATAACACCTACAGCCCTGCGTAGCTTTTAGGTATTATGACAACAGACGAGTAACCTTCTGCAGTGTGATTTCCTTACCACACTCTTCAAAATTCAATTCCCTGGATTCCCAGGTATCTCTGTACCTGTACTTCCAGACAACATAGAACAGGACACTACCTTTTCATGTTAAGAATATATAGTCAATAATCACCAAACTAATCAATAATAACCATAACTCTGCTACCATTAAAACTGATCCAGCGCGAAGGGGCCAAGGTTGGATATTTGACACACAATAAACTGAATATTCCAATGGGCCCATATACATTTTATTCAAATGCGATCATTTGCATTCCCCTTGGCCAATTTCTCGCTGGATGGGGGTCAAGTTTTTATAATTCGCTTAAGTTCAGATTAGTTAATTTCCTGTAACCACAATCAATTACAGTATCATTTCAATGTCTAACTAATCTTCACGAATCAACACTCTTCCTCTGGTCGATGGACCATTAGTTGAGTTAGTTGATGGTGATAATAACTTCTTAACTAAAATTCTTAATGAAATAACCACAGACTCTGAATAATAATAATAATAAGTTTATCTAAAATTTCGGTCATTAGGTTGGACGCTCATCAATTACAAGTACACAGTGCAAACTCCATCTTTCTTAAAGTGGGAGAGAGAACAATCATATAGCATAATACATTCAATTACACAAGCTCATTCAGCAAAATCAAACGCATAATAGTGGATAGATGTAGAGACATAAGGCACATAATAATAATAATATTTGCAAAGAAATATGCAAATTTTAGATAGAATGACATTTACCTAATGAAGATAACTGGAAAAACCACCCCTCTGGCCAAAGGACTGGTGGGGGTCCCCTGACTTAGGATCAGGAGACAAAGACTATAGGATAGGATCAGGACAGGTCTGATACTTACTAGACTTCTCTACAACCCGACGCACCAGGGCGATTCCCTCTCTTACACTCTCTCCCTCCTCAATATTCTTCCGCAATCTTCCAATCTAATCAGGCAGTAGTCTGGATCTTCCAAGTCTGCTCTCGTCTCTCTCTGTTCAGCTCCCAACAGCAGTAGTTTCCTCACAGCTCCATCGACTCACCTCTCCATCAGCAGCGTTGTTAATTTACTTAATTCAAGTCACTCTAGTTATAGTCTTTATTTCTTCATGTCCCACCCTCAAGTGTTGCAGATTTACTAAACTACGGAATATGATTGGACGGGGTTAAGGGTGTCTTCATCATACCAGGCTGACGTATTCATTTTTATGAGTAAAACCTATTATTTGTTAACCCTGCCCCTTCTACTCATTCATATAATTTGTTTGAAACATGCATATTTTGTTGCAAATGCCATAATTCATTTAATACGGGCTTCATAGATGACAGATACATCTTCTTCTTTTCCCATCCCTTCTGTCCTTGGATCTTGGCAGTCATTCAGTTCCCTCTCGGTCACCTGGTCATTTCAAGGACTCATTGAGCATGCGTAGCTTTCGCCATTTTCTTTTTCAGTCATGGATTAACAGGCCCAAATGTACACTATTAATAAAAGAATCATAAACCGATGTTATTTTCTTAAACATGTAATTCTCACTGTTCACCACCCACTTCTACTCTATCCCATGTAATCATTATTACTCTTGGGCAAAAGCGTTAATAGCAGCAGCTTTCTTTTAAATTAAGCAAGCATATGCCGGGCATACGGTACCTCAAGACCGCCTTCTGGACTTTCTTGCACATGCGTGAGATTTTCCCTCACAAAGCGAGTTAGTCACGTTACTTATGCGTAATTCAAGTTTGCACATGCGCAAAGCGTTTTTGCAAGTTAAAGCGGGTTTTATTTGTGCTGCATTTTATTTCTCATTAATCCAAGCATGCGTAAGCTTTTCTCCCCGTGTATCTGTGTTGGGTGTATGTTAGTTTAGTCTAATTTAATGATTAGTGAAAGTTAATGGAGGATTCAGTCGAGCAAGTTTCAATTTTCTCGAATCCTTGCTTCATCACTGGAGTCTAGTGATATATGCACAGTCCAGTCAATGGGATTTCATGCCACATGAGGACTTATCTGGATTTCGCCACCATGGGACCGTCCACTAAGAGGTGCAGCTGCTGAGGTATAGGGGGGACCTGGAGGAAGGGATCCACGACAGAGTTCACCCGGGAGGAGGGGAATCGGCTGTGTCTTCACCCCTTTTCCTTTGTTTCTGACGACTCAAGTCTGCTGGTTGGACCACCACAGTTGGGTCGTCAGAAACTCACATCGTAATCCGGACTGAGGTCAGAGATCCCTGTTCAGCTCAATGGATGCAGTTAGTCTCCAAACGCCATCTCGGCGGTCGGAGAAAAGCTGTCTGAGTCGAGGGTCTTTCAACGGTCAGTCCGAGTACACGATGTATGCATCATAATCTGGCGGTCGGACTGATCACGTCTGAAGAGACCTTCGGCTGTCCAACCACCTCCAACAGGAACGCAGATGCTGGTCAGACTGCCATTTTAACAAGGCCCTAAGGTAGTCCTTATTATAAGGGGTAGAATCCGCCTGCTCTTAAAGACATCTAGGAATGTGCCTCTGACAAGGGGTACTTTAACAATGTACTTCATGGCATATCTCTTTCAGTGACGCAGATGGGATGATTATTAGATGTGAGTTTCAATGATTGCGAAAGCTTTGGTTAATTATCCGTACAGAGGGCTTCAAAGCTGGGTGTGCTGTGGTAGAGAATCTTGGTGGTGAGATCAGGTGTGACTAGTTTCACAATGTGGTGTTAAATGAAGTCTGTCTTGAACTTAAAGGTGTTTGTAATTGCTGTTCACTTCTGCAAATGTGTGAAAAGTGGACCTGGTTTAGACTATTTTATTCCTTGAAGACTGCCATGCTTCTGTTTGGGCCTTGCGGATGAATGTTATGCAGTATGTATGTCTGGCCTCCATGGAGAGGTACACAAGCTTCATTTCACAAGATGAACAAGGCTCCATAAGTGACATGCCCCAGATTCCATCAGTGAAATTAAGACACTTCTAGTAGAAGGATGGGGATGCTCCAGGGTTGACTTGGCCCTCTCTGCAGGGTCAACCTCAAATTGTTTGCCTTCACCCATACCATTTTTCTGAACCCCTTTGTTGTGTTGACTGCTAATCAGTGCTAGCGTGCTTGTGCTCACTCCTTTAAACATGGCAAAAATTGGCTAGTACACAATATGCGCATTTAATTTACTTGTATGTCTCTAGTAAAATGGTACTACATGTACCCAGAGCTGGTAAATTAAATACTACGAGTGGGCTGGCAGCACTTATTGTGCCACTCACTTAAATAGACCTTTAAAACCTGACTCAGGCCTACCATTGCAGCCTGCTTGTGCAGCTTGAAACTGTCATTTCCGCCTGGTAAGATAAACCTTTTGCCAGGCCTAAACCTTCCTTTTTAATACATATAAGTTACTTGTAGGGTAGGCCCTCAACAGCACATGGGTAGAGTGTGTGGTATTTAAAAAGTTAGACATGTACTTCTAACTTTTACATGTCTTGGTCTCAAACTCATTTTTCACTTTTGCAAGGCCTACCTCTCACAAAAAGATAACATTGAGTTTCATAATTACATGTAGTAAGTGCTGACCTGTGATTGGGAGGAGGTAGGAAAGTCATGTTTGGTATCTGAGGAATTGCAATTTAAAACCCTCTTTAATGGTAAAATCAGATTTTAATCCACAATTTTAAAAATGCTACTTTTGGAAAGTTGTCATTTTCTTGTCCCAACCATTTGCTGCCTGCAGCCTGTTCCTGGGTTCACATGAGCAGGTATAGTTGGCAGTTCGCATTTATGTATCCCACCCAGTCAGCCTCACAATTGAGGATAACCACATACGGCACCAACGCACACACAATTCTCAGTGGTTGATTATAGTCCCCACATAAGCGGCACACAGTTCTTATTTATATCAGGAACACTTCCAATACATCATTGTTCACAAATGCAACAGCCAACACGTGTTTCGTCCTCCTGGACTTTTTGAAGGCTGATTTGGATCTCAGTAATATAGTTGCTGTTGTGCTTGAGTAAGCAAAGGAAAGGCGTTCTGAGGCAAGGCTCCCATGGAACATCGTATCCCCCTCTGAGGCTGGTTTTAACTCATCGTAGCTATTGTAGTGGCCTGATTGGCTTACAATACCAAACTTCTTGGTGTGTTTCAAGAAAGTTACAATCCATCAATATGTCAAATGGTAGGACCCTGATAAGCCTGTGGTTCCTTTGTCAAACGCTACCCCAAAGAAACGCCGTCCACACGTGGAAGTCCAGATGGGTGCGTTGGTGCCTTATGTGGTTATTCATATTATTCTGCACTACATTGTAGTGTGGTGGACTTGCACCTAAGGTGGCTGAGTGTTGGCACCCTAACAGCACCACCAAGGTGAACAGATATCACACTGTGCTTCTTTTCTTACTGCTGGAAACTGGGGGCAGATGTGAAGACATTCGGCATAGCCACCACATTGTAGGTCTGTATCGTAGCCTCACAATAGAGGGTCTGGGTGTTGACAGGATGTGCCTCATGGCAAATGGGGGTGGAGGAGCTGTCACCTACCACACATGCACTTCAAAGGCACAGGTCCAGTAGATGCACAAAACACTTAAAACTAGCCTGTTGTGCCCCAAGATGGACTGGGACCAGGGCAGGGAGGCAGTAAATGCCAGACTCCTCTGTAGGGGGTAGACTCCAGGGGCCACATTCATCAAACTTAGGAATTGCGATTCCTAAATTACGATTTATAAGAAATCTCAATTTAGGAATCGCAATTCCATATGCATGTAGGAATCGCAAAACAATTTGCGATTCCTATACATTCCTTATTTGCGAATTGCAAATAAGGAATGGCTTCCCATTCATTCCTATGGGCCTAGAGGCCCATAGGAATCAATGGAAATTGCATTCGCAATTTGCGAGTACTAAATAGGTACTCGCAAATTGCGCATGCAATTTCAAGGGTGCCAAAAGGACACCCTGAAGCACCCCTGAAAGTGCAATTAAAAAACATGTTGCACACGAGCATGTGTGTGTGCAACATAGAACTTTGAAAAATGCACTTTTGTGCATTTTTCAAAGTTTTCGCAAATTACCATCAACTTTAAGTTGATGGTAATTTGAGTTTCTTAAAAACGAAATTGCGATTTTTTTTTTTTGTTGCATTGCATTTAGGGAATTGCAATTTGCGATTCCCTAAATAAAATCACAAATTTTGCGATTACTTAAATAGTGTTTTTTGCATTTGGGATGATGCATCCCAAATGCAAAAACTGCGGTCGCAAAGGGGAAGATTCTGCGAATCTGCCCCTTTGCGACTGCAAAACACAATGATGCATGTGCCCCCAGATGTTTCTTCCACTTCAAAGTGGGCACCAGATTTAAAAAGGTTATTTTCAGACTCACTCTTCAGTAAACTCCTGGACCTGTGGATACTACAGAAAAAGGACTGCCCAGCTGACCTGCAGCACTGGACCTACCTGGACCTGCTTGGGGCCTTCCCTGCTATCTGAGAAGGAAGGCTGTACTTGCACCCTTCATCCCAGGCTGAGATGTCTTAAAGGGTCAGCTGACTGACCTACTGTTCTGAGCTGCAGGGACACAAGAAGGGCCTCTCTGCAACTGCCCAGCTGACCTAGACCTGCCTGGACCCGCAACTGGACCGACCTGTGCCCTGCTGGCCTCTGCTGGAGTGAGTTCCTGATTCACAAGAGATGTCTCCTGGTCATGGACTCTTGGTGTGGCATCAGTTGAGCTCCTCCTTGAAGAAAAGGAGATATCCTAAAGGTTTGGGCTCTTTGTGACTGCAAACACTGGTGAACCTGACACTTTGCACTACAGCAACCACCAGGGACTATCAGCAACGCGATCAGCAGTTCATGCTACAGCATCGACTGACCGCGGTGACGGCCAATGCGAATCTCCACCAATGACGGTTTGCGACGCTCCACAGGATCTTTGCTATACAACAGCCATGTCTGCAACACCCAGCCAGCTCTTCATGCAACAGCGGCAACCATCCCCAATGCTCTTCCTGCTGTTTGTGGACTCCTCCACTGCTGCACTTTATAAGGTACATTTTTCAGTTGAACTAACCTAGTCCCTGTCTCCGGTCCAAGCTCCATTGAGGATGGCCTGAACTTGACACTTTCACCCGGTCGCGCTCAACCAGCTAACCATGAGTGGCGCTCTGTGCTTTTAGGCACTATACCTTACCTTAAATCTTTAAAATTGCATATCTCCGGCCCAACTGGATGTTTGTCATTTTGGTGTCAAATAATTTATCACATTTTACTCCATTTTTCTAAATTGGTGTGGGTGTTTTCTTGTGTTTTCATTTTATTACTTTTCGAGTGCTACACAAATACTTTACACATTGCCCCTAAATTAAGGCTGACTGCTTTTGTGCCAAGCTGCCAGAGGTTTAAGCACAGTTTAATTTTGGGACTGTTTGTGGTTCATCCTGACAAGGATTGTGGCTTTTGCTTGAGTACGGTTTCTACCCCCTCAACCACCAATCCAATTTCCCATAGTTCCCATCAGTAAGCTCCTTTCAGTCGAAAGCATGAGTTCTCTTCAGAGAAAAGCAAGAGTCCTCATCTGTCAAATCCATAAACCCTGTTTCTATAAAACCTGTAGGATATGCCACAATATAAAGTCAAACTCTTTATAAACAACAAAAGGAGTAGATTACTTAGAAATAATAGGCAAAAACATATTATAAAATAAGTAGTAACCTACAAAAGTTCCAAAAAACTGTCACAATCTAAACCAACATGACAAATCATTGTTATATAAATAATACAAATAATATTTTATCATATCAGTCTAAACATAAAATAAAACCCCAATGTTAAATAAGACTGAGATAATAAAAAAATATATTAAATTATTTACATGAAAAATGTAAACCTTACTAACCAAGAAGCTCAAAGAACAAACTAAATACAACACATAAACCACACATTTCCAAACAGCAATAACATAATATTTACACAAACAATGGAATATAACCTTTCCCACCCAAACGAAATAAAATAAATATGACTTACTGTTCTATAGCTATGGATCTTCCTCTGTATCCATGTACTCAAAAATAATAATCCACCAAAAATGGGAAAATGTTTTCTAAAAAGTGCAAACAAAAATGCAAAAATAACACAAATCCTATAGACATCCCTCGAAGCAATCCAAAGTATCTAGGAACCAAAAAAGAAATTTAAAAAAAAAGTGTTAAAAAAAATAAACGCTCCTGGAAACCCCAATAAAGAATATCAAAGTTAAAAATGTTGGTTTATTATGTATCAAAAGTGATTTCTTAAAGATGAAACTGTAGCTCCCAATGCCTATAGGACACTTTCATAGATAAAACCCACCTGAAAAACACATTACATTCCCAAAAATACATCCAATCGCACTTCTTCATCATAAAATGAGTAACAAAACACAATGTAGCAGAACATAACAATGCATTACTAAAACAGTACACACTAGGGAAAACCATTACTATTACTACAAATAAGGGTCTCATTACGATGTCGGTCGGAAAGCATTCCGATCGACTCATTGTCGGAATGGTTCGGGGGTCCGACCGATTACGATGGTTCCGAACACCGTTCGGTCGGAATCCCATTGACTTCAATGGGAGCCTGTCTTCCGAACGACAACACAGGCTCCCACTGAAAAAAGGGGTGGTTGCGGAAAACCTTACACCCTGTGGCTGGCACCCCAGGTTGCCTGCCATACTGTGCATGGTTGGAAAGAGGCCCCAAACGGAGGCCTCCGCGTGAAGGGGGTCCTGCTACAGGCCCCCAAACTCGGTTTCGACAGCAGATCCGTGTCGGACAGACCGAGTCGGAACGGCTGTCGGAATCCGACATCGTAATCGGTCGGTCGGAAACATGGCTTGTAGAGCTCTGCGATTCGGCTCCAACCAACTCGGACTCTCCGAATGCCGGTCGAAACCGATTTGGAATGACCAACCAACTACCTTGTATCGTAATCGGTCAGTCGGAAAGGTTTCCGAGTCGGTCAGAAACATGGCTTCCGACACGGGTTCGGTCAAACAAAATGCCATACGGTGCCTTTCCGACCGACATTGTAATGAGGCCCTAAATGTACAAAAAACCCACAAGCAACACTATAACTAACCTCTAGACCTCCCCCCTAAAACCACCTCTACACTCAAAATCCTTTAAAATACCTTAAAAAAGGACTTACTTGTGCTAACGAACAGCAGCACCTCACCGGATCCCGGAAAATAGACTAAAAATGACACAAATAAACTACAAAATGGAAGATAGTTGTAAGGATGTGGTGTGACCACTCACATGAAATCTCAGGATGTCTGCAGGAGCGATGAATGACGAATGCTACCAATACCTCTTGGAACACCCCACAGGGCTTCGGCTAGAACGCGGTCACACTGGCAGATCTTCCAAAAGGGAAGGAAAAGTGGATGAGAAAGAAGAGAAGAGAAAAACACTGCTTCTTCACTCAGCCTGGTCCAGTCGGGCACCACATCTTGTGTCTCTGAGTAATCTACAGCATTTGTTTGTGTAATACTCTGACGGTAAAAATAGTAAGGAGTACAGTTACACTTCTCCACACACATACACACTCACAAGTTTAGATATATCAATGTCATATAATAAACTTGTATTCAACTTATGCAAAGAGCACTTCCAGCCTCTTAATATCTCAATCCAAAGGGGTGGTGGATATGAATATAATATGATTTCTCTTTATAGTATACTTCGTGCTTTGGTTTACAATTATAGTCTCTTGTTCCAACAGGAGTAATTATTTCAAAATAAAAGATTCAAAGGAAAAACAAAATTAGGCAGAACTGAACAATAAAAGGACTAAAGCATATGTCACCATTCATAACGTGCACTTGTGCTTCAAGATCAAATATCACCATTGAAAGTAGAGTTTCCAATTTCTGAACTTGTCACAGGAAAGTACAGCACATTATGCCACAATACTAACAATAAAAATATTGAATACAAACACTGTTCGTTAATTCCTAAAGGGCAATAAGCACACTAAAAGTCTTTGTTTTCTTGTTCCCAAAAGTCTCGTATTTGGGCGTTAGACAGAAACCAAGAACATTACCTTCAAAAGCAATGTTGCCAATTCAGAGTGTCACTGGTTAATGTTCTACACCGAGCGCGAAAGAAGTAGCCAAGCGCAAGGTCAAGAAGTCACAGACAAGATGAAAAGGCAAGCAGAAGAAATGTGCAGCACTTAGCTTGTCCTCTTGAAAGCCTAATCGAAGAAGTCGGATCAGGCGTTGGCACTTGACAGCTGAAGTGATGCTTAGACAGCAACCTGCAGGAATTCAGGAAATAAGGCAAGCACAGGAGTGTCCAGGGCTTGCCCTTTTATAACCAACAGGACAGGTGCTTGTAAACATGAGGCAAACCACGCCCCTCCACATGCAGATGCACAAGGCTTGCCACACCCACCAATATGAAAGTTGACTATCACATGGCAAACCACGCCCCTCCACATAAGGCAATCCACGTCCCTACACATGCAGTTGCACAAGGCTTGCCACACCCACCAATATGACAGTTTACTATCACATGGCAAACCACGCCCCTCCACATGATGCAAACCACGCCCCTCCACATGCAGTTGCACAAGGCTTGCCACACCCACCAATATGATTGGCTGGCTATCACGTCATAATGAAGGCAGTGCAACAAGCATTGCTACAATTAAACAAGCATTGGCATTTACAGGTTGAATTAAACAAGCATTGCTACAACCAATAGAATCCTGCAGTAGTGAATGTAGAAGCAGTATTCAAAACCCTATAAAGGATAATAAACATGGGCAACCAAGGAGCCTAGAGGGTGGGTACAAATGAGACATGGTGGGGCCTGGGACCGGAGCTGTTCCCCGACAATAGTGGTAAAACAAAATGGCGGCTAAATGAAACAAAAAAAAGACTATCTCCCCATAGAAAGGAATAGGAAATAAATTAAAAATGTCAAATAAATATATACATTTTTTTAAAATTATTAAACATGTAAAACATGTCAAACAATGTTGTAACAACAATAATTTAAAATATATACAATTTAATATATGCTGAAGAAACTTATGTTGAAATGATGTTGGAAATATGTAGATAAAACAATTTTAGAAATGTTAAACAAATGCTGTACAACATACAATGCTATTGAAATATGATTTACATTTTTTATGTAATAAAAATGCATCAACATGTTTTATTTATTTATCTATTTATTATCATTGTATAAATGTTTGTTTTTAAGTTGAAATACATTTGTTTAAAAATATAAACTGTACATTAAATAAACTGAATATACAAATGAAATGAGAAAAACGTGTTACATATCTTTAATCTATAAAAATATATAATTAATTACAATATGTATCACAAACATACAACTAACTATTGTTATTATATTTCTAAACACCAGCAATAATAATTAAATAAACTATTTTTACTATTTAGAAATACAATTTAAACAAAGGTTTTCACAATAAAATTATATAATTACATAATCCCACCCCAGTATGAACCATTTTTAGGAAAGCGTTGGACATGAGAGGGTTTAAGTTTACTATTCCCACTCCAATCAAAACCAATTTGGGGAAGGTGTCTGGCACTAAAGGGGTGACATTCATTATTCCCACGCTAATCTATACCAAGTTGGACACTAATGAATGAATATTAAATTTATAAAGCGCCAACTTAGCCCAAGGACATCAAGGCGCTGCAGAGGACTAATGTTCAACCGAATAAGATGCTCAAGCTAAAGTCTGTGTGAAGAGCCAGGTTTTCAGGGCCTTGCGGAAAAGAGAGTATGACTAAGAACCGATAAACCATCCGGAAGAGAGTTCCACAGCCTAGCAGCAGCAGTGGAGAAGGCTCTGCCTCCCCATCTAACCTTCTTAAACCTGCTTGGTTGGGATGTAGCGCTGAAACATCGCTTTAATGGCATCAGGGCCCGAGCCATAGTAGGCATTATGAGTCAGGCACAGAGTCTTGAAAAGGATTCTTCGATCCAGAGGTAGCCAATGCAACGAGATGAGGGAGGCCGAAACAGAGTGGTACTTTGGTAACTCCAACACCAGCCTCGCTGCAGCATTCTGTACTAACTGTAACCGTCTCACCAAACCCTTGTTAATGCCCAGATAAAGGGCATTACAATAATCAAGTCTGGACATTAGCAAAGCAATCACTGCCTGCTTTCGTGATGAAAACGACAGGAACTGTGAAATTTTCCTAAGCAGCCTGATTATTCCAAAACAGATAGACACTGTTTTGCTAATCTGTAGGTTCATGGACAACGAAATGTCGACCATAACCCCCAGATTTTTCCCATGGGATACAGGAGAAGGGCAGCTGCCCATGGTGTCAGGCCACCAGTCATTAGACCATATGTCATGTTGGTTACCAAAAATCAAGATCTCAGTTTTTTCCCCATTCAGTTTAAGATAGTTCTCAACCATCCAGGATGAGACTGCCTGCACACAGTTTTTGAAATTTGCGGCCGATTCACTGATGCTGTTGGTAATAGACACCATGATTTGAGTGTCATCAGCATAAGACAGCACCTTAAATCCAAAGGCTCTCACAACCCTCGCCAGTGGGGCAACATAGATATTAAAAAGTGTAGGGCTTAGAGAGGAGCCCTGTGGAATTACTTACTATTTCCACTCCAGTTTGAACCAGTATAAACCAATTTTTGGAAGGTGTTGGACAGTAAAGGGGTGACTTTTACTATTCCCACTCCAATCTATACCAATGCGGAGAAGGTGTTGAACACTAAAGGGATTACATTTACTATACCCACTCCAATCTAACCCAATTGGGGGAGATGTTGGACACTAAAGGAGTGACATTTACCTATCCCACTCCAATCCATACCAGTTTAGGGAAGGTGTTGGACACTAAGGGGGTTACATTTACTATTCCCACTTCAATCTATGCCAATTTGGGGAAAGTGTTGGAAACTGCAGGGTTGAAATCTACTATTTCCACTGCAATCTAAAACATTTTATGTGAGGTGCTTCAGACTAAAAATGGTATATACACAAATCGATACTCCATACTAAATTACGATCTATAAAATAAACTAAAATTCACTTAAAAACACACTCACCAAAAGTACAAGCCTATATATTAATATTTAAACATTAACATATAAAATGATTTGTAACTATTAATAATGAATATTTTAAAATAGTTAATAACATTCCAGAACTTTAAACCATAAAAAAATCATAATCCAAAATTAACACTATAATTGAAAAAAATATATAAAACCAATTTTTCAAATACATTATTACAAAAATAGCTTTACAATGACCTTATAATTTTGAATATAAAAATTTAAAATATTTTAATTATGATACATGTTTTTTCACAAAATTATAAAAATGTAAATTTTTTATTTAAACAATGTAAAAAATATTTTACTTAATTATATTTAATTTTTATATATATTTAATTTGAAATAGTTTTTGAAATTAGAATATTTATTTGAATATTCAAAGTGAATTTTTTTTTATTTTAATATAATTAACATATATTCTAATGTAGCAAAGTAAATTTTGAGGTTACAAAATCAATTTGTGCCACTCATCCTCTGTGGGAAGCTTAACTACATCCTTTTTAAATTTCAAGTTCTCTTTTAATTTTGAGGCATTTTTAGATTGCCTGCAAACCCTGCTTCTTAGAAAATTGTATAATCAACTTAGCATATCCGTGGGGTGCCCATGCAGCACATTTGTTCTCCGATTGTGCTTTTGTTTACAAGCACAGCATCATGACTATGATATATGTGTTTTCTGTCTCATAGAGTGTGACTACAGGCACACCTTGCACCCGGAGGACCTATGAAGCAAAAGTTTTGCCTCATTCTTTTATGTATGTTTGTGTCGGTGTGCTTTTGTGGTTTACTTCACATGGATCACTGTTCTATTAGAAAAGCCATGGGGACTGGCTTGAAACATGTAGTCCTGTAGAAAGGAATGTGCATTGCAACCCATGCTTTTCTATCTCTCCCCAAGATTTCACCATACCACCTGTAGGACAGATTAAAGTATCATTTACCCACTAGGCAGGTATTTTAACCTCCCTCTATACTACATACTCCTCTTACTCCTATTCCTTATCATCTATGTGAGTACATCACCCAAGTGCTCCCATGTATTTTGTAGGTCACAGCATTCCCAGTTCCGCAGCAGAATGGGATGGACCATGCCACCGAGGAGCAACCCTAGTGGGTGAGGGTTTTATAAAGAAAACCAAGAGTTTTCTCTCAAACCTGTGGAGGGTTAGCATGCACAAAACAGACGGGCTCTTTTGTGTTTGAAGATATACTACAGCAGAAGGAAAAAACCCTCTAGGACATCCCTTTTGTCTCCCTTTTCTATTTGAGGTCACCTTTTGATACACATATCACTGTGGCTGACTTCAGATAGGAACCGCTAGTCACTCCCATGTCCTGCTTTGTGGAGCTATCAGATTTGGAATTGCTCCTGCCATGACAGACTGCTTTCCGGAGGAAGAGGAGTAAAGTAGAGGAGAGGTCTGGAAATGGACATAAGAAGGGGAGCGTGAGACCTCCAAAAATTGTCAAATGTTAAGCAGCCAGTCGGGTTGTGCGAGGAAGAGCAGACTTCTGCCTGTGACCAGGGCTGGGGGCCTCCAAGGCCTGCTACTCTCCCAGCTAGGTGAGAGAACATCACCCAGGGAATCCAAGACCACCTGCCCTTGAAACATGGTGCACCAGTGCCACCAGAAAAAATAGAGAGGTCCTTGGATCCCCAAGGACAAATATGATCAAAGTACATGCTAAATAGTGTTAGTGTTCCCCAACAGGTAAATGAAGACAGCTTGCATACAGGGGCTAGAGTCGACACGATATAAAGACATACACGACGGGGGACCACGTAAGCCGCTACAGGCATATGTTTTTACTTCGGGCCGACTCTAACCACTGTTTGCAGGCTGTCCTCATTTACCTGTTGGGGAACGCTAACACTATTTAGCACATACTTTGATCCAGAGGTCGTTAGAATTGAAGACCTTTTCGCTTTGAACATATTTGTCCTTGAGGATCCAAAGACTTCTCTTTTTTTCTGGCACCTGTGCATGAGGCGCAGTTAAATCATTTTTACCTCACTCCAAAAGACTTATGATCCTTGAAAAAGTCATCGCTTAGACAAAACATGTGTCGGCTGTGTGTTTTTCATCTACTGACCTGCATGTCAACAGATTTTGGATTCTTTGAAAATTAAAAGTCGGATCTGCTAGATTGGCAGACCAAAAACACTATACTTGTGTAGTGCTCTGGATTTTGCAACGTTTTGTTAATATATGGAATCCTTGTTTTTTTATATATTTATGTACACTATTGTGGTGGCTTAGTGTCGGTCCATTGGAGCACACGTTGCTATTGTATCATATGTACTTGCCATAGATTGTGAGTGGATGTGTAAGCAGTCTGTCATTACCACTGCCATCTCTTTTCTTTAATATATATCTAGACCGCCTGGAATGAAAGAAAAAGGGGGAAAAGAAGAGAAAAGAATAAGCCATCGAATTTCAGTGTCATAAAAATCGCTAGGAAAAGAGCATATATGAACCATGCAACATCGTAAAAAAGGTAAGATTGCCGAGCAGTGTTATAGATTCCAAATCTATCCAAAAACGCACCGACCCAAAATTGTGTCAAGAGTATATTGCATTATTTGGGTGGGATGGCGCTCCTACAGGTGCTTTGATACGGGATCCACCCCAACGAGAGTGGACTGAGAATGAGATGCACCTATTACTTAGACGCCTGACGCGACAAATCTGTACTGGCTATGTCTAACTTAGATCATTTCTCCCTATGTATCTGCTAATAATGTCTTTCATTGTATCTGATGAGATATGTCTTTGAACTTTGAATCTCTGTATGCTGCCTAATGTTATGTTTTTTGTATGCTCCTTTCCTTACTTAAAACAAAATAAAAAGAGAATAAAAAAAAAGAGAATATTGCATTATTGGGCATAAAGTCAAATGCATGTATCGTGAACCATGCATCGTGAGCTAAAGATGGAGGGAGCCTACATGCAATCAGAAAGTATCTCAGTCATGCAAAGTGATCATGTGGTGAAAAGCTTACATGCTGACCTGGTAGGGTGGAAACAAATATGCAGGAGGCTGCGAGGATGTCGAAAATGCTGTGCTATAAGGAAACCAAGAAATTGTATATGAATGTTATCCATAAGGAGGCTAATCAAAATCACTTGTGAACCGGTGTCAAGAAAACTGAAAATAGCCTACTTCTTGTAAAATGAAACAATTCAAACAGTCAGGTAGCGACTGTAACCTTTTCCCACCGTGTTTCAAGTAAGGAATTAGGGAATGAGCCTGTGCGCGGGAAAAAAAGCCGTCAAGTGGCGACTGTAGCCTTGTTCCTCCGTGTTTCAGAATAAGGAATAAGCCAGTGAACAAGGAAACAAAGGTAAGTGTTTTAAAGTATGGCCGAAGAGCAGATGTATGTAAGGCACCAAGAGTATACATAACTGTGTCCGATGGCACACATGGTGGTAATGAAATTCACAGGTACTGTAACCAAGTGTGGCACAGACCATGATACCGTGCAAGTAAAATTCTTACCGGGTGAAATTTCCGGGTCGGGCAGAGTGGACCTCCGTAGAGAAGTGATGCCGCCAACAATGTGAGGCATGCGTTCGTTCACGCAGTGAAAGCAGAAATAGAAAAGGGGAATAGAAAGGGGACTGCAGAGGCATATACAGAATCACAACTAAAGCAGGGGCCATCATGGAGAGTACCAACGGGCCATATGCATAATGTAATCGTACGAAGAAAAAGACAAAGAACTTGATATCAAAGAGGATGAAGGATCTCAATATGCAGCCCGATATTGGTGCATCTTATCAAACACGATTAGGCTATCAGGTAAACATGTTATTGGAATTAGAAGGTTACCCATTTAAAGAAAACATATTTGTAGTTTTAGGGCATAGTTACGAGAAGGAGTCAAATCTAACGTAGTCCAGTCCTCCATGCGAACAGGCCGTTCTGGAAACTGTCCGTCTTTAGAATCCATTTTAATTCTGTTCTGTTGAGGATTGTTGATATGTCTCCTCCACGCATTGGTGTCTTTATGACCTCAAGGACCTGCCATTTGATATTGGTCTCATCGTGTTCCAATGTTTGGAAGTGTTCCACAAGCGGTGCATTTGTTACCTTGCATCTGATCTGACTCCTGTGTTGGCATATTCTGATTCGTATTTTTTTCGTAGTTTGCCCCACATAAATCATTTTTCATGGACAGGTAATCACGTAAATAACATTCTGAGTGTTGCAGTTTGAAAATTCCTTTAAGACATTTTTTACATTGTTATGTACAAACTCTTTTGTTTCAATGGTGTAATCGCACACACAGCAATCTCCACATTTATAGTGCCCAACAAGGAGTGTGAAGGTCCACAGGTCATGTAGTGTTTGGTGAGTTTTCGCTGAGGGGAGGCAAGCCCTGACTAAGTGCTCTTTTATGTTCTTACTCTTCTGAAATGCAAATAGTGGGCGTTCAATTGAGAGTTCATATGTGTTCAAAGTATGCTAATGGCGTACTTTAATCTGTTTTAGTTGGTTTGAGATTGGTGACAATGTGGTAACACATACCATTCTGTCAGGCTGTTTTTAGTGTTGGGGAGAGTAATATCTCACATGGACTGTACCAGGCCCTCTTGATGGATTTGGTAATGAGTATGCATGGATAACCTTTGGTCAGAAATTTGCTTTTTAGTACCCTTGCTTTTTAAAAGAAATCTTGTTTAAAAAACCAGTTTCTGCGAATCCTCAGAAATTGTGAGTATGGCAGAGAATCCCTTAATGCTTTGGGGTGATAACTTGAATATGCTAACAATGTGTTGCGTTCAGTGGGTTTTCGGTATAGAGTGGTGTATAACTCCCCATCATTATCTTTAATCAGTAAATCCAAAAAAGAGATTTTCTGTCTACTGAAATGGAACATAAATGTTAATCCTTTACATTTAGCATTGATCCAAGTGACAAATGTAGTTAGAGCAGTCTCATCCACTGTTCAAATGAGGAAAATATCACCTATATATCTCTTACACATTACTATGTTCTCATTGAATGAGTTCCTGTCAGTCAAGATGGTATTTGTCTCAATGTTATCCATAAAAAGAAAGATTTTTGGTTTAAAGCCCTTGCTACAAAGCAGTAGTCAAGCCATAATAGAATGAACTCCTGGGTCACAGGTATATCTGCCTGCTTTGGTAATAAAGAGAGCACTTTCAGCAGGAGTCTTAAATGCAGAAATCATGACGCTGCATCCATAGAGATTTGTTTAGTAATTAAATTTGGTGTTGATAATTAATCCCAGCTACTTGCTGCTAAAACTGCCACTGACTATTGGCAACTACTTTTGCCAATATTTCAAGAGACAGCAGATCTCTGAACTCCTGCCCATATGGGTATGCAGCTGTCAATCCCCATAAAACAGAACAGCCAAAACCTTGCAGCTCTATGTTGTGACCTGTCAGATTAATGCTAGGTTCTGGTTATATGTATTGCAAAATAAAATAAGTAGCAACAGTGATTTCATTGACCAAAAACAAAGGATTGGACACAATGAGTTTTGAATCAAGTTAAGAAGATTCTGGTGGCTGCATACCTTGTGTAAGAAATTAGGATACTGGTTGAGAAGGGTAATCCTACTCAAGGCGCAACTACAATCCCTGTCAGGGTGAAGTCAGAAGCAAACCCAAAATTAACCTGTGCTCAACCCTCTGGTAGCTTGGCACAGAGCAGTCATGCTTAACTTAGAGGCAATGTGTAAAGTATTTATGCAGCACTTCAAACAGTAATGAAGTGAAAACACAACACAAGAAAAATCCCACACAAGAAAAATCCCACACAATTTAGAAAAATAGAGCAAAATGTAATGCATAAATCAAGACCAAAATGACAAAAATCTAATCAGTAGAACCGGAGATATGCAACTGTAAGGATTTAAGTGAAAATAGTGCCAAAAAGCCAAGAATGACAGTCATGGCTAGGGGTGAGCGGAACTTGGTGAGTTTTACTCTGGGGAATTCTGTGGACTTACATGAAAACTTCACGAGATTCCGCAGAGTTACTCCCTTCCCTGTCACGGCAACACACCGAGGGGCCGATTCCGATTCCGGCCGGAAATCTCTCCGACCGAGCCGGACCCGGAGAGATTTCCGACCGAATCGGACTCTGGCAGCCCGACCGAATGAGTACGATGCGCACGTATGCCATCGGACTCGAGTCGGTCGGACTCCCATTGAAGTCAATGGGAGCCTGTCGTACAACGCGTACGCGGGCTCCCATTGACTCAATGGGTGCGAGGCGGACAAGGACGCCCCCTACAGCAGGTACGCGTCGATGCGCATCGCGGCGTACATGCACAGGTAGGGGGGACCCATGGGTCCCCCCTGTGTGCGACTCGCGCGCCTACGTGTACAGGGGGGTCCGACGCGGATGCCCAAAGTCCGGCTCCGACAGCTTTTTCGAGCTAGACGGCGCGAGTCGGTCGGACTGCTCGCGGCGCGCATTGTACTTACCCGGCCGGGGTACGTCTCCATAGCGCGGTGCGAGTCGTGTCCATGCGAGTCGGTCGGAGCGTGTTGAAGCCGCGTTCGAGTCGGTCGGAGATTTCGCGGGTGCCTGCATCGTACTCGCTCGGCCGGACCCGCGTACGATTCGGTCGGGAAACAGGGCTCCGAATCGGATCCGGTAAATCCGAATCCGATTCGGCGCACTACCGGCCGAGATCGGAATCGGCCCCCGAGTCTTTATCTGCATATATTGTAGTTCTGCCATATAATTTTGCACTAGTTGTTACCGACCAGGCATAAATTAAAGGGTAAGGAGTTAGTGTGCTCGAAAACTGAATGGTTGTGACTGCTTTCTGAAGTTTCTGCGTAGCTGCCATAGTTCCCTCACTATACTCATCTTTGGGACACACAGTAGTTTCAGCAGTCTAGAAACGCACCGCTATCTGTAGACACAGATTGCTTGAAAATTATAGCTTCTACATTCCTGCAATCAAACAAGGATGCATTTCAGTATTTAGCAGTGTCATACAATGGCAGCCTCTCAATATACAAAAAAATCTAATTTTATCATTTTAAAAGGAAATGAGCTGGCATTAGCAGTGTAATGCAGAGGGGCAATGGTTGTTTCATAAAAATAAAAAAATATACAACAGAAAAAGATGTGATGGAAATTGAAAGTTCCGCCAACTAGTGTACTATTTGATTGGAGGTGGTTGGCGACAGTTCCATATGAAAGCAATACTCATATTACCTCGAGGATATCAGTTGTATCGCACGCTTACTCACACTACTATCCCACACACAGAGCTTTTGTAACGAGGCAGGATGGGGCATATTTGTGTGGCAGTAAGCACAGGCGAGGGAGGCAGGGCATTAAAGACATTCAGGCTTGGAAGACTAGTGTGGTACTAGTGATAATGATAAATAGGTTGTGGCTTTAGGGAGACTTGGAGCCTTAACACATACAAGTCTCCAGGCATGGTGCTGCGTGGTAGCTCAGATCTCAAGAAGATGCTCACCTTTCACCAATAGCCATAACAATGAACTGTCAGGAAATCAAATGACACTCTCAACTGGAGAAGGAGAGGGAGATGTTGCTGCAACAAAAGAAGGACTAAAAGGCCATCACTATCCTAAAGCTAGAGCGCCAATGTTTCCCTTGCTTGACCTCACCAGACAGCCATGTTGGTAGGAGTGGGCACTGGTATACTCCGCCATGTGGCAGTTTCTGGAGTTTTTACCGAACTCCGTACTCCAAGTGGAGTGCGGAGTGGCAAAACTCTGTGTGGCTATCCGGTTGGGCAACACCAGGAAAAAGTCAAATGTTCAGGCTGACCACGATGGAGTATGAGTCAGATACAGGGACCAGGTTAGACCCGCTGAAAAGTTACCTTCTCAGTCCAGCACAAAGAGTCCCGCTTGTGGTGGAGGGGGCTGCGAGGAGCAGGGAAGCATTGATACGGTTGTTGATGTAGCGCAAAGAGTAGGCCTGGTGTCGTGGATGATCATCGTTGTAGCGCGAAGATTCTGTTGTCCCCATGATCGGACGAGCTGGAGATACTTGGTGGAACAACCAGCGTGTGGTTGATGCTGTAGTGCGAAGAGCCAGGTTGACAGGACTTCGCGTTGGTGGGCAGTACGAGGAACAAGGTTTTGGCACCAATGGGCCCGTTCACAGTCATGAAGACCCCAGAAACTTCAGTTCTGTCCCAGTGAGGCCACATCTAGGGTCTAGAATCTGAGGGACACCACATGGGGTCATGGGCTGGCTCCAGCCTGATCTGGGTGCTTGTTCAGGTGGTTGGAAAACTGTTATGTTCTTCTGACTCTGGCCCTTGGAGTCACTGTGGGAGTCCTGGGTTCAGGCGCAGGTCCAATTCCTCTGACTCAGGCAGGAGGGCAGCAGAGCAGCAATCCAGCAAGGTAGCAGTCCAGTAAGTCAGTAGTCTAGCAGGGCAGCAGTCCAGATTAGTGACTGTCCTTTCAGCAGCACAGCAGTCCTTCTATCTTGGCAGAGTCTTCACAGATGCAGAAGTATACTGAAGACTTGGTGTCTGAGGTCCAATATTTATGCCAGATACCTCCGTTGAAGTGGGATAAGCTTCTAGAGGTTTCCCTTTAAAGTGCACAGATTTCCTGCCTACGCTGCACTGGCCCCAGACTAACTACAGGGAGTATGCATCCCTTTGTGTGGAGACAGGACACAGACTATTCAAGTGCAATTAGGGCTGGGCTCAGCTCTGCCCTCCCAACCTGCAAGTGATGGCATATCCATGTACACCTAAGCTTTCTGTTGTGTGTGGCTGTCTAGGAGGAATACACAAAGCCCAACTGTCAACTACACCCATTCATGTGTCCCAGAAATAGGCTGCAGACACTAAATGGCTAGGCAGGAAAAGGCCAACTTTCTAAAAGTGGACTTTTCAAAATTTTAATTTAAAATCCGACTTTGCTATAGAGAGGAATTTTTAATACAATTCCAAAGACACCAAACATGTTCTGGTTACCTGTTCCCATTTGGAAGTTACTACTTATTAAATGCAATAAGATAACTCTGATGTTATCCTATGGGAGAGGTAAGGCATGCAATAGTGAAAAATTAGTTTAGAGTTTTTCACTATCAGGACATATAAAACTTAAAAGTACATGTCCTGCTTTTTAAATACATTGCACCCTGCCCTTTGGGATGTCCAGTGCCTACCCTAGAGTTGACTTATATGTATTAAAAAGGAAGGTTTAGGGCCTGGCAAAAGGTTTATTTTGCCAGGTCAGAACAGCAGTTTAAAACTGTACACACAGTCTGCAATGGCAGGCCTGAAACACGCTTAAAGGGCTACTTAAGTGGGAGGCAGAATAAGCGCTACAGACTTGTAGCATTTAATTTACAAGCTCTGGGTACATGCAGTACCACTTTACTATGGACTTATAAGTAAATTAAATATACCAATTGGGGACACACCAATGTTACCATGTTTTAAGGTGTGAGCACCTGCACTTTAGCACTAGTTAACAGTGGTAAAGTGCACAGAGTCCAAATGCCAGCAAAAACGAGATCATCACAAATTGAGGAGGAAGGAAAAATGTTTAGGGAAGACCACCCTAAAGCTTAAGGTCTAACACCTAGTTAATTTAAAACAATTACCTAGAGATTAGCTGCAATAAATTTACGAGAAAGTTCTGCCAAGAGTGGCTGTGCTCTGTAATACCAGTTTATTTCCATTGGAAGAACACATTGCAAAAAATCTACTAGATCCAACCAGCACTTTTAGAGCTATATGGTTTTTGTTTTATGAGTAGACAAAAGAGTTGTGCTTACTCCCTCTCCCCCAACAATAATTAAGATTGTTGTGAATTTCACAGTATCCATAGCTGCTAACTAGCCCCATGTTATCTGAGATAGCTACAGCTAGTACTGCCTTGCTAGCAAAAATTGCTTGACATTCTAGGACTTGTAGTTTTAGTTTTATATATCGAATTGTGATATGCAATGCTGGCTGAAGTGTCCAATGACGTAGGTTTAATTGCCAGCTATGAATATTGCAACTTCCATTCAGCTGTTTAGGTGAAGTTCTAATCATATCACCAAGATTATACTTTGATGAACCATTTCAACGCCTCGTCAGAGGTAGTAAGTTCTATATAAATGCTATTTAAATAAACACACTGCGACAGTCCCAATTGTTTTATTTCCCTTATTCTCTTATTGTATGTCTTATTGCATTTGTGTATTCAGTCTCTATTTCAAAGCACTCTGCATTAGCCTAAACGTGGCATCTTGTTACTGTGCAAAACAATCACAAAAGTGGTCAAAAAGTATACAATGATTTTTGGGTGGCTGAGTTTATTCAGTTCTCATGCATTTACATGTCTAGTGTGAGTAATTCATCAAGTATTGTTTTATACTTTGTATTGTATTGTATTGTATTTAGTATTTATAAAGCGCACTGTGACCAAAAATGGTATCCTGGCGCTAGCTAAACCACTATGTGAGGGAGTCAACTGGAGTGAGTCTGGAGGAGCAGAACCTGATTGTTAGTGAGGAAAGAGCCAGGTTTTCAGGGACTTTCTAAACTTAAGCAGATTAGTGTGAGATCTCAGTCAGGCTGGCAGTTTATTCCATATCTGAGCTGCTTTTGCGGTAAAGGCTCGACCTCCTTGTCGAACCTTTTTAAATCTATATTCTTGGACATAGTTGCATGTAGCTGATCGGAGGGGTCTGCCAGGGGTATATTTTCTTAGTTTGGCTTGCAAAGGTTTTGGTCCTTTATTGTGTAGTGCCTTGTGTACAATACAGAGTGTTTTGAATATAATCCTCTGTTTAATAGGCAGCCAATGAAGATCTCTAAGGGCATTTGTAGCAGAAGAGTGTTGGGGTCTGTTTATTGTTAGCTTTGCTGTGACTATCTGGATGCGTTCCAACTTTTTTAGTAAAAAGCTGGAAGCTCCTAATAAAAGGCTGTTACAATAGTCCAGCCTACTTAATATTACACCTCTAGAAATCAATGATCTAGCTGGGAGATCTAGCAGTAGGTATAACTTCCTAAGGGAGCAAATCAATGCAAAGCAGGTCCCAGTGATTCCATTCACTTGCTTTTCCATAGAAAGGCTTTCGTCTATAACTACCACCAGGTTTCGTACCGCAGTTGACCTGACCAGCGGGTTTTTCGTGGGCAAAGGCCAGAAGTTAGGTGGTAGGGGTGTGAAGATTTTGCTCGAAGGACAGCAAAGGAGCTCCATTTTACATCCGTTCATTTTAAGTGAGTTTGCATTCATCAAGTTAGATATATCCAGGAGGAATGCTTGAAAGTCGCCATGAGGGTCGGCCTGATCTTTGTTTAGTGATAAAATCAGCTGGGTATCATCCGCATAGTTAATCAGCTTCATCTTCTGGGGCTTAATAAGGGAGATTAAAGGTTTGATGTAAATGTTGAATAAAATTGGGCTAAGAGAAGAGCCCTGGGGGACGCCGTTTGAAGTCATTCTGAATTTAGAAAGAAATGGGGGCACAGAAACAGCCTGACAGAGGCCAGTCAGATAAGATTTTAGCCAGTTCAGCATCGGACCACCGACACCCACTGACATAAGTCTGGACAGAAGGGTGTGGTGGTTAACTGTGTCAAATGCGGCTGATAGATCAAGGGGGACCAGTATAACTGGTTGTCCTATGTCTGTTATCCTCCGTATTTCATGAGTAGCGCAGATCAGTGCAGTCTCGGTTCCATGACCTGGACGAAAGCCAAATTGCTCTTCTTCTAGCCATGCATAGTCCTCCAGGTATTGCAACAGGATTGCACTGACAGAACGCTCTAGGAATTTTATTGGGAAGGGAAGAAGGGAGATCGGTCTAAAATTAGCTAGATCTGATGGTCAGCCGAGGCTTTTTTCAACAGCGGCTTCATTATAGCCCTTTTCCAACAGTCAGGCACTGGCTCAGTTTCAAGGGAATGATTACAGAGTTGTAGGAGAGGGCCTGACAGTTCATCTTCCCAGTTTGTCCATTGCTATGGTGGGAGAGGGTCGAGAGGAGATCCTGGCTTCATGGATCTGTATAGTATTTTGAATGCCTCGACAGAGATAGGGTCCAGCCTGGTCAGAGCCGCTGAAGTGAGGTCCAGAAGGTGTGGCAAGACAGATTGAGAAGGACTGTTAATGTTTGGGGTAGAATTATTTAATGCACTAGGTTTGTCAATGCCATCTAGAATTGTTTGGACCTTATTTTCAAAGTATTCAGACAGGTCTTCACATAGTTTCTGCAACGGTATAATTTCTCGCTTTAAACGGGAGGGATTAGTAAAATCGTTAAGTATTTCAAAAGTCTTTTTGCTTTGTTGGGGGCCGCGGTAATCAGCTCACAGTAATAATTAGCTTTAGCTTATCTTAGCCTATTTTTATAGTCATTTATTGCAGATTTTAGATAGATCTTGTCTTCCTTTAGGTAGTGGCGCCTCCATCTCCTTTCCAATTCCCTGCAATTTAATTTGGCTTCTTTCAAAGTGACATGTACCATGGAGCTGATACTTTTTTCCGGTGTTTCAGAGTAGTCAGGGGTATCATTTCGTCTGGTGTTTTTAAGATCTCTTTTTTGAACGTTTGGTAATTCACTTCTATAGAGTCTATAGGAGAGAAGTATATCTCATTAAGAAAGGGTTTAGACTTAATAGCTGGGAGTTTGTGCCATGCTCTGCTTTCTACTAGATGTGTGTTTGTTTTTTCAGAAAATCCCTTCTTGCCCACATACAGGTGAAAAATAATCAGTGAGTGATCAGTCCAGCACAAAGGGATGAATTCCCCAACTGAAATTAGGCCTTCTGGGGAGAAAATGAGGTCAAGAATGTGGCCAGCTATGTGTGTAGGGCCTTGGACCTGTTGTTGGAGACTGATAGTTTCACAGGTGCTCATCAGCTCTTTATAAGCCGGGGATAGGTCTCCGCCAGCCCAAAAATTGAGGTCTCCCAATAAGAAAAGGTTAGTATGAGTGAGTCTCATGTTGGTAACGATGTCTAGAAGAGAGCGTGTTTCACTTTGCATGTTTGCGCTTGTGGTTTTGCATTTATAATGTACAAAACAAAATTACAAGTACGAGAAAAAAAAGTAAAACACAAGATTGGGTAGGTACACTTGCACCTTATTGATTTAGGCACAAAGCAGGAACAGGCTCAGAAACAAAATAATTTGAGCCCACAATTAGTGTTGTGTACTCCTAAAAGACTTTCAGATGAGGTATTGGTGAAGCAACATTTGCCCTGCAGGAAAAGGGCTGCAATCATCGTTGCCTTCTAATGATCACACCCTGGTTTGTCAAAGAAAAACAATTTCATAGAATATCATTATTGAGAAACTATTTTACCTAAAATATTTAATGAACATTTTCAAGATGAATGACATTTGCCATTTCATAGAAACCAATTCTTATAAAGCTTTTTAAAAATGCTTTTTGCATGCTCATTAATTAAGTTGTGAATACCATTCATCTTGAACAAGATTTCTGTCTGCTGTTTTCTCTGCAAGATTTACACAGAAATCATTTATCTTCATACAATTTGTATATCATATATATGTCTTTGTTTTTTTGGGGGGAGTACCTATAAGCTGCTTTTAAAGTAATATATTTATGCCACGGCAGTGAAAATAAATGTAGCCGAAAAACATATGGTATTTAGAACAACTGTACTTATAAACACACATGCACACAATTTAGTCTACGCAACGGTGGCAGGACGCGGAGCACTTTGTAGGACCCTATATTCATTCTGGAACTGTGATCACTGTCATTAATTATTTGAATATTCTAACCAACTTGTGGGGTTGTTACCCCCTATGGTGGCTGATTACGATTTACAGCTTGCCATTAAATAATATATGGAAGATAGTAGATCTAGGAATATACGTCAATATACTATTCGTGTTTCTAAATCTTGCTAAGGTCCTGCTACTATTTATACAAGACATGTTGAAGGCCACACAATTCGTTTTATTCTTGAAAATAAGATTTAGTGGCCACTACCTCAGATATTAGATTCCGCCGTTCCAGTCGTGAACATTGGAAACCTCATTAATAGAAACTTGTCTCCCTGTATTTGTATGATTGTTACTGTGCCCGATTTGGATAAGGTCCTGAAGAAGGTGGTTCATGCTTGTGACAATCCACCGAAACGCGCGTCGACCTCGTGTGTCCAGATCTTATTATTTGTGTCATCTTGGTGGAAATAATTTACATCTTTAGTTTCCCCTGAGTCCAGATGTGCATAAGTGTTTTGCATGTATGTGAATGAGTGTGAGGAATGCATGAGTTCTAGGAGAATTGTTATTGTGGGGAGTAATAAAATAGTTTTTTTATGCTGCATGTTTGTGTATATGTATTTACATTTTATATAAAAATTATATTCAAAAAAAAGTTTTTTGTACCTATTGAAAAAATAATGACATTTAATGCATTGGTAGAAAAAGAAAAAAAGAAATCAATGATAATAATAAATATGATCTTATAAAACAATGATGTTGTTCATATGTTATAAGTACCTGATGTATGGCATAAGTGTATACGCATACTAGATTCAGTCTTCTATTAAAGAGATATAGGTCTAAGGGGAGTGTTCTCTGGTTCAATTGGTTCTCTTAGTTCCCCTCTTACTCCCAGACCTTATTCGTTCCGTAGACGGGGTCCCTTGTTCTATTATCACAATTTAGTCTACCGCATTAGGTCAAATTCGAATATATTACCGAAATGCAGAGAAATTGACAATGAGAAACACTCTTCACTGCCTCTAAGATTGTATCTCACAATTACTTTATACTTGGAAAAAACATTTCCAACTAGCCTGGAGGTTTTTTCATTGTGGCTTTACTGCAGAGGTTTAACCACTTGAGTCCTGATACCCTTTAAAAAAAAAATATATACATGATAAAATATCATAGCATAAACCATATGTGCAGAGGAGCAGAGTGTGATATACTATTAAATCTCATTTTTGAAGGCGAGGAAGGCCACCCTAACTCACTCAAAGCTTCTCCTCTTATGAGTCATGGCCCCTCACCAAACTCAGCAATGTTAATAAATACCATAATACTCTGCGCATGTGCACATATACTATATATATATTTAGACAAACAATACCTCCTCGATAAAGAAAGTCCTGGCACTCACGGCTCTCATGTGTACTAAAGAAGTTTATTGGCTGACACTCCGACGCGTTTCAGTCCTGGCTGGTCGTTGATCAAGGTAACAGGCTTGTGCCTGCCTCGGTTATTTAAACAATATGTGATCCTACTGCAGAAGTAAACATAAACATAGGACCAACAAACACATACCATTGCTATACTTTTTATGGCGGCCATGTTATCCTAGCCATTTGCCTACCGTACATTTCAGTCAATTTTACTTTCATATATTATTATTATGTGCATGAGGCATAAGTGCGGAAACATAAATACAATTCAAAAACCAACCATCAAGTATGTGCTGACATTTCACAACAATAGATTAGCACACTGAGGACTGATACATCTTCACTACATATTGCGGGTCATCCTTCACATGCACTGTGCTCAAGTCTAAGTAGTATTGCAGTTTTCACTCCTCTGGATTATATACATATTCAGCTATGCCCTTCATGGGCTAATTTCTCCAGAAGGGGGATAGACAAATCATGGCACGTAAGAGGTCACTTATTGCGCACAGGGATGTTGAAAATCCTTTAAAGGAGATCATAGCAAAAGATAGTGACACCACAGCAACAAAAAAGCTTGATAAGGAAATGTGAGAGAGGCTCTAAAAATATGAATAAGAGATAAAAATGAAGAAAGCTATAAAATTTGAACGTGACCACCTGGATTACGAAAGGGGTTAGATTTACATTTTTGCAAGACGCTTTGAGAATCTAAGGTAGCAAAGGCTGATTGAACACAACTGAACAAGGCAAGAGGTATCCATGAAGGATGTCAGCTCTGATGTGAGTTCAGATTCAGATCATGGAGGCACTAGCAAAAACGTCAGTGTGGACACTCTTCAACAACCATTAATTACGGATGAATTCTGTTTTTTTACACTTGCCAGGAGAACCAATCACAGGCCTGGAAAAGTAAGAGGCAGAGGAAGCGGAAGAGGCAACAAAGGAGAGGGGGCAAGGAAGACATCAATACAGGAGGCTCCAGCACCAGGAAAATGAGGAGCAGCAAGAAGTAGCTGCGGAATCCAACACGTAATCAGCCTGACAGGGATGGTACTTTCAACAAGCAGAAATACAATTGTTAACATTGGACTCTCCTTCTGTCAGGAATCAAACTTTGATTACACAGAGTTGAGGGTTGACGTGTATATCTTGATTAGGAAACTTTGGCTAGTGAAACTATTTGAAGAAAGAAAAAGAAAGGGGTTCTCTCTTAAAGTGAATCCACTAAGGAATCCTGAAGTTGAAAGTAATTTATTGGTTAAGGATGTGGATATTTTTCAACAACTATTAGACCTTGAAACATGTGGTAGTGATGAGGGGACAGAGGTGTATGATTTCCTGGAGCAATTGATGGAAGTGGAGTTGTCAGCAGGGAGGACTTGCATTTTAGCTAAATCCTCCTTTATTCTATGAGTGATGCATGATAATATTAGTCTTTTTTCTGAGGCTGTGCTAAAAGATCTCAAACAAGTGCATGGTAAGCAAAAGCCTCCAAAGGTTAACACACACAAACGAAGAGAAATCAACACTCTTATAACCAAGTTATCAATGTAGATTGTGCAGTGAGGAAAGCTGACAAAGGGGGAAATGTGGACTCTAGCCAAAGAAATGGTATGTAGAGGAGGCTTACAATCACCTCAATGATGTGGTTTGTTACAGAAATATTAACCTGACACACTACACTTGTACAATAGGAACAGGTTGCAGTAAACTTAAAGGGTGGCACTCAAGTGAATTACTAAACGATGATGAGCTGAAGATTTTGAACTATAATTTTCCTAAGTTACATATTTTTTATTTAATACTTATAATACATAAGAATGCCACTAAACCACCAGGGAGGCACATTATTTCAGCTCAGGAAAGCCTATTGAAAAACAGGTCCTAATTCATTGATTTTTATCTAAGACCCTTTGTCTATGGTCTCCCACCCTATCGGAAAGATTCAACTGATTTTTTAAAAAGAATCTTTGATATAGAGCGGGAACCTGATATGCTAATGATGACACTTGACCTCACCTCTTTGTATATGAGTATGGTCCACGGGGATGGTCTAAGGGCAATTAAACACTTCTTGAAAGCAAGACCTATGAGATGTTATGAGCATAATGCAATGTTATATGAAATGATTGAGTTCTGCTTAAAAAGGAAAAAAAAATCTTTCATGGGCCTCTCTACAAACAACAGCAGGTAACAGTGATGGGCACCAGCTCCCCCCCCAGCTATGCAACTTTGCATATGGGCTGGGGGAAGGAGTAGGTGGCCTTTGAGCAACTGAAAATAAGAACACCACATATAACACGTTGGGTGAGATATATTGATGATTTATTTGTGACTTGGGAAGGGGATATCAGATCTGCACAGGCCTTTGTTACTGAAATTATTAAGAACAATTTAATCTTGCATTCATGAGCAAGATCAGTGATTTTTAGATGTGGAACTGACCATTGTAAATGGGAAATTTCTGACGAATATATTTAGGAAACCCAGCTCGGGGAACAGCACTTTGCATGCCTCTAGTTGTCACCCTGAAAGTGTGAAAAATAGCATACTCTATGGGGAGTACCTAGGGGCCCATAGAAATTGTAATTCAGACTCTAGCTTTAACACTACCATCGATGAGATGAGAAAAAGGTTGAGGCAAAGGGGGTACAGTGAGAAGGTACTTAATGCAGCACTATCTAGGGTTGACCAACTCAAAAACAAAGAGGTACTATTAAAGAAATACCCTGAGAGGAGACATTCAGATAATACTAACACCAGGAGGTTGATAACGACATATTCCACGGACCACTTCTCAGTAAAAAATATAATGCAGAAACATTGGCAATTATTACGCAGTAACACAGTAATTGCTGATTTGATTCCTACCAAACCTTTGATAACATATAGGAAAGCCAGGTCTTTTAGAGATAGGTTGGGTGTGAATGACATTAGAAGCAGTATTACTCTGTGGCTAAAGTCAAGGGCAGGCTTCTTCAGATGTGACACGTGTAAAGTTTGCAGATATGGCAAGAACATACATTAGTGCCTAAACCATTTGAACAAGAGATCAAGATTATCAGACACTTTGAATTTGTGGTCTTCATGCTAAAATGTAGCTGCGATAAAGTATACATCGGGAGCACCATCCTTCAAGCACACAAAAGAGTCCTACAGCATTTAAGGGCCATAAAAAACAAGGACAGCAGTTACCCCATTACGAGGCACTTTTGGAAAGGCATACCAGGGGGACTTTGCATAGTTGCAATATTGTGTGATTCTGCAATACATTTTGAAATTTGAATTCAGTGTACTGTTCTGATTACACAGAGTTGAGGGTGGACGTGTATATCTTGATTAGGAAACTTTGGCTAGTGAAACTATTTGAAGAAAGAAAAAGAAAGGGGTTCTCTCTTAAAGTGAAGCCACTTAGGAATCCTGAAGTTGAAAGTAATTTATTGGTTAAGGATGTGGATATTTTTCAACAACTATTAGACCTTGAAACATGTGGTAGTGATGAGGGGACAGAGGTGTACGATTTCCTGGAGCAATTGATGGAAGTGGAGTTGTCAGCAGGGGGGACTTGCATTTTAGCTAAATCCTCCTTTATTCTATGAGTGATGCATGATAATATGTCTTTTTTCTGAGGCTGTGCTAAAAGATCTCAAACAAGTGCATGGTAAGCAAAAGCCTCCAAAGGTTAACACACACAAACGAAGAGAAATCAACACTCTTATAACCAAGTTATCAATGTAGATTGTGCAGTGAGGAAAGCTGACAAAGGGGGAAATGTGGACTGTAGCCAAAGAAATGGTATGTAGAGGAGGCTTACAATCACCTCAATGATGTGGTTTGTTACAGAAATATTAACCTGACACACTACACTGGTACAATAGGAACAGGTTGCAGTAAACTTAAAGGGTGGCACTCAAGTGAATTACTAAACGATGAAGAGCTGAAGATTTTGAAATATAATTTTCCTAAGTTACATATTTTTTATTTAATACTTATAATACATAACATATAGGAAAGCCAGGTCTTTTAGAGATAGGTTGGGTGTGAATGACATTAGAAGCAGTATTACTCTGTGGCTAAAGTCAAGGGCAGGCTTCTTCAGATGTGACACGTGTAAAGTTTGCAGATATGGCAAGAACATACATTGGTGCCTAAACCATTTGAACAAGAGATCAAGATTATCAGACACTTTGAATTTGTGGTCTTCATGCTAAAATGTAGCTGCGACAAAGTATACATCGGGAGCACCATCCTTCAAGCACACAAAAGAGTCCTACAGCATTTAAGGGCCATAAAAAACAAGGACAGCAGTTACCCCATTACGAGGCACTTTTGGAAAGGCATACCAGGGGGACTTTGCATAGTTGCAATATTGTGTGATTCTGCAATACATTTTGAAATTTGAATTCAGAGTACTGTTCTGGTTTTTATTAATGCGTAATTATTGTTTTTTACATTTTTGTTATTACAGGACCATTGCATTGAAACAGACACGGGACAGCCTGGTGTGAGGAGAGCAGGGCAGTTATGTGAGAAAAACCCATAGGGGTAACATAAACCCTATTTTCTTTTCTCTTCTTTTTTGTTACTGGACTATTGTCTGTGCCAAACTTGATGGACTTTAGCTCACTTGGGCTTGATTGTTGTATCTGGAGACTACTATATTTCTTCCAGGGAATTAACAACTAAAGTCACTGTTATGTTTAACTTTGATGTTATGATCCCCACATGGGCCGGTTTATTGTTGTGGTCTTCGTTGACATATACCCCTGCACGCAATAGGTGACCTCCTATATGGCATGATTTGTCTATCCCCCTTCTGGAGCAATTAACCCATGATGGGCAAAGTTGAATATGCATATAGACAAGAAGAGTGAAAACCATAATGCCACTTAGATGTGAGCACAGTGCATACGAAGGATGACCCGCAATATATAATGAAGATCTATCAGTTCTCAATGCGCTAATCTAATGTTGTGATATGTCAGCACATACTTAACGGTTGGTTTTGAATTGTATTTATGTTTACGCACTTATGCCTCACGCACATAATATTATTTGAAGTGAAATTGACTGAAATGTATAGTAGACAAATGGTTAGGTTAAGATGGCCGCTGTAAAAAGTATAGCAATACAATCTGTATGTTTGTCCTATGTTTATGTTTACTTCTGTAGTAACATCAAAGGTTGTTTAAATAACGGAGGCCGACACAAGCCCATTACCTTAATCAATGTCCATCCCAGACCGAAACGCATCAGAGCGTCAGCCAATAAACTTCATTAGTGCACATGAGAGCTGTGAGTGCCAGGACTTTCTTTTATCAAGGAGGTGCTTTTGGAAAGAGATGTATGTGCTTTCCTAAAAAATAAATTCATTTACTGAAAACCCATTAATTTTTAGGAAATGTAGTAGATAGATTCGATCATAATGATCATTCACATATAAAAACAGTTCACATCATACATTTAAAACATTTAAATGAAACAATATTTCCATCATAAAAAACTTAGTGATTCTCAACATCATTAAAAAGTAATATATGTAATGTTTGTCTGACTAAAATTCATTAAGACCTCCTAAAACAATTAAAAATGATCATTTAAAGTCCTCCAAGGGAAGCACCAAGTCAGTTCAGTTACATTGATCTTTACAGTATTCCCCAGATTTTGACGTTGGATCATACCTCTCTACATTATTCATACACATGACCAAATAGATAACTCACGTCTTAGACCTGTGCCACCAAGCATACAGCAAGTATCTAGATAATGTAAACACAAGCCACCTAGTTGTGTCAGATCTAAACACACGTAGTGTATCTACAGTTCGCATAAATGACAGCAATCGACAAGCAAGGATGATCCACCTTTTTCTAATATGATCAAAGTGAGGACAAGTGAACATTAAATGTTATATGGTTTCAGGACTTGGCCCACACATCAGGCACAGTGGGGTTATAATAGCATTTGCTCAGCTACTTTTCATAGTATTCAGGGAAGGGCCCCAGTCCTAAATTGTATATAAAGTGCTCATGCCTAAGTGGGTTCAACTTCATCCATGTAATTATCAAACTGGAAACAATTAAAAAAAAATAAGAATCTATTAGTTAAAGTGCCTGGTGCCGTGACATTATTACATGTAAACTCAATATAGTCCCAGTATCTTTTTTTGAGCTGGGGGAGCATTTTTTTAGTCATGGTCTTCGGGACATCCCACAGAGTCCCCAACCCCAGTTTGAAAAGCCACTGCCTGACCATTCTAAACCAACCCAGACGCCCGGCCTGTCTTTCAAGGGTTAATAATTCTTCCACTGCTTCTTTAACCGGGATCTGGGAATTGCTATTCCAAAGTCTCACCCAAAACACAAGAACCTTCAAAACAGCGGAATGAGTGAAGGACTTTAGGCCAAGGTCAAGGCCTATTGGTGTGTTAGTTGGTAAGTTTAGAATTGATCTTAAAAATTTATTTTCGGCAACCTCTAATTGATTTAGTTGTTCCAGTCCCCATAATTCGGCATCATAGAGGGCTGCACCCAACCCACTGGCCTGGTGTATTTCTATTGCTGGGGAAATTGGGCGGTAAACAGATTGTTTGATTTTCTTTACTATTGCACTATCAAGATGCTGGAGTGTGAGGTAGTAAATGTAGTTCAATTTAGGAAGTTTCTGAAATGTATAAAATATTTTTCCCTAACTACAATTTAATATGGAGTACACTACTGTTGTATCTGGCCTTCTTTGTTCGCTCACCGCCAAACTTTTTGCCTTCATCCCTCCTGCTTTGCTAAATTCGTTTTTTGTTGGTATTATGACTCTGTGAACTTTAGCATTGCTATCAAGTGCTCAAGTACTTGTGTTCTCTCCCTAAAACATGGTAAAATTGGCCTACACATGATTGACACATATAATTTACATATAAGTCAGTAGTATATTGTACTCCATGGTACCCAGGGCATGTAAATTGAATGGTACTAGAGGGCCAGCAGCACTCATTGTGCCACCTCCTAAGGTAGCACTTTAAAACTTGTCTCAGGTCTGCCACTGCTGCCTGTACTGCAGTTAAACACTGCCATTTTGAACTGGAAAAATAAACATTTTGCCTGACCTAAACCTTCCTTTATAATGCATATAAGTCACTCTTATGGTAGGCCATGAAGGCCCATGGGGCAGAGTGCATATTTAAAAAGTAGGACATGTAGAATTTAGTTTTACATGTCCTTGTAGTATAAAAAACTCCTTAATTTTTTTTTCACTACTGTAAGGACTATGCGGCATATTATCAAGAACGGCGTTAAAATTATCGCCGCTTTAGCGGCAGAAAACTGCCGCTAAAGCGGCGATAATGCCTTGATAATATGCCCTTGAGAATTCCAATAGAAGCCCATGTTGGCACCAGAACATGGGCTTCTATTGGAATTCTCAAGGGCATATTATCAAGCCCATTATCGCCGCTTTAGCGGCAGTTTTCTGCCGCTAAAGCGGCGATAATTTTAACGCCATTTCTTGATAATATGCCCCTGAGTCTCTCATTGGATATCATTAGGTTACAATATTAACTTTAATGAGTTCTAACGTTTGATTGGGAGCAGGTAGAAATGTCATGTTTAGACTCAAATGAATTAAAATGTCAAAATCTCTTTAATGGTACATTCGTATTTTATGTCACAAATTATAAAATGCCGCTTTTATAAAGTTAAAGGAACAAATGATGGACGGAATGCTGAACAATACAAATATTCACCCCCAGTCACAAAGATCCAGGTTTAATCCATTGTTCTTTTGCTTGCCACACCACCCCAGTTTGGGCCCAGCCATATGCAAATCAGTCTTGACCATGTTCCTCATGGGAACAGTTCAGCCCGAACTGCCAATCCAGGTCCTCCCTAGACCAGAAACAAGCATCCTGGGACTGGTTTTGGGGCATCACCCCTCATCAGCCAGGCTAGCTTGAATCCAGTGGTGCAGTGATCACGGGACCCATATCTGGGCATACCCTTCTCACTGAGGGTGACAAAAGCAAAAGGAAAAAATTGGGCATTTTCTTGTTCTAACCATTTGTTCCTTCTACCAGTGCTCTGGGTCACATGACTGCATATGGCCCTTGCCCTACGGGTTTTGTGTATTCCTCCCAGACAGTGAGGCAATAGGGGACTAGGTGTGGGTAGGGTGAGCCATCCTGCCAGGATGGCTGGGGGCAGAGCTTTTCCCCGCTCCACTTAAACTTTGAAGGGCTTGCCTCCAGCACCGACAAAGGAACCTGACCCTAGTGTTTTTTCACCCCAGACTTCTTAGACCCTTTACAGGGGAAGGGAATAACTTTCCTGAACTTTATGTGGAGGCAGTACTGGGGATGCTCCCTACTTCTACGGCTGGCAACAGGTCTAAATATTGCACCCAGAGAACACCTGTTCAGTACACTTCTGCACCTGCAGACTTCAGAAGGACTGTCTGGACCCTCAAAACTGGTCTACTGCTACCAGTACTGCCTTGCTGATTGAAGGAGAACTGGATCATCTCCTTGACCCCAGGACCATCAGAAGTGACTTCAAGGGCTAGTTGGCTGGCCTCTTGTGTGAGCTACAGGAACACAACAAGCTCATATGGCCTAGAACTCTGCACCTGGTCTCTGCTGGAGTGAGTCCTAGCCCCCTAAGTGGTGCTCCTAGGTCTTAGACCCTTGGAAGTTTTGTTAGAGGTGGTGCGCCTGCCTGACCCTAAAACTTGGGACTTAGAAAATGTTTCACCCAAAAGTGCCCTGAGGACCAACAGAAAGCCAGGTCCTACCTGCCATCTAATCTGCCCAAGGTGCATCAGCGGTTGGCCTGGTTTTCTGTAGCTCCCGCTACGTTCTTCTCTGCAGCAGCAACTCTTGTTCAGCAGGACTTCTCTGCAATGGTATTCGTCCCATAGAGCCCTGCAGCTTTGCCCCCCTGGAGATTTTTGACCTCAAAAACACTGATAACATCCGAAGTTAAAATCATTCAACCTGACCTCGTCCAGCGCCTCCCCAACAATGACATCTCCTCCTCAGAAGTCTGAAGGTAAGCCGAGACTTAGCCCAGTCCACCTCATGTATCTGATCGAGCACTATATTGTAGTTGGCTTTAACTTTTGACTTTGCCCTGATCTTGCGCTATCAGATACCAACTGTTGGTGCTTGGTGTAAAAATTCATGGCATTAGTTCTACTTATTGGATTTAATTTGTTGTGGTGTAATTTTATTTATTAAGATTGTCTTCATTTTTTCTAATTTGGATTGAGATTTTCCTTGTGTTGTGTTTTCACTTTACTACTGTTTGTTGGTATAAACATACTTTACACATTGTCTCTAAGTTAAGCCTGGCTGTTTTTGTGGCATGCTGCCAGAGGGTTAAGCACAGGTCACTTTAGTGACTTTTGTGGGTCAGCCTGACAAGGATTGTGGTTGTTGTCTGAGTGGGGCTTTCACCTCCCTCAACCAATAACCCAATTTTTTACACTCAGTTATTTATTTATTATCTTTTTTGTTGTTGCACATATTCCAAATGCAGTTCTTCAAGAAAAGTCCTCAGACGTGAGCTAACTTATCAAAAGTGACCCAGGTATTCCTGGCAGAAATAGTTTATGTTTGTGAAGTCAAGTTATTTTGACATTGTGTGTGATTATTCACATTCAGCTTCAATGTTGTGGCCTCTCATTCTAATAGCTTAGCAATCATTTTTTTTTCAAACACACATATGGGTAAACTGCTATGCTAAATATGCTGATGACTATTGCCTTACTTAGTTTTGGGCATTTGTAAGAAATTAGGTTACTGGTTGAAGGTGGATGGAACCCTACTAAAGCGGCAACCACAATTCCTGTCAGGGTTAAGTCACAAGTTACCTCAAATTAACTTGTGCCTGACCCTATGATAGCTTGGCATAAAAGCAGTAAGGCAATATGTAAAGTATTTATGCAGCACACAAACAGCAATGAATTAAAAACACAACACAAGAAAAATCTTACTTCAATTTAGAAAAATAGAAGAAAGTTTAATAAATTATTTGACACTAAAACAACAAAAATCTAATCAGTAGCACCGGAGTTATGAATCCTTAAAGTTTTTAATAGAATCTAGCACCTAAAATATCAAAGAGCAAACCATGGACATTTAATCACGTGAGACTGGGTCAAAGTTGAAACATATGGAGCGCAGGTCGGATACAAAGAGTGAGTTGGGCCCAGTCAGCACTTACCTTCAGACTTAGAAGAAATTCTGGGAAAAATGTTCTGAGAAGGTAAAGGTGAGCTTGGCAAGGCTGCAGGTGACATCTGAGGAAGCAGTCTCATTGTCGGGGAGCCGCTGAACGAAGTCGCGGTAAAGATTTCTACTTTCTGACTTTTTTGGAAGTCAAAAATCTCCAGTGGGACGAGGCAAGAGGCTATAGCCAATGAAAGTTCCATGAGGTTGGATACCCCTTTGGTGAAGGAACGCTGAACAGGATTTGTTGCTGCGGAGAAGAATGTACCACAGAGTAAGGCCGACCAGCGATGCACCTTGGGTGGATAGACCAGCAGATTGGGCCCAGTGTTCCCTTAGTTCTCAGAGCAGTTTTTAGCCAGCAATGTTCCAAAGTTTTGGGATTTTGGCTATCTGGGCACCTTTAGCACCACCACCAAGAGCCCATGACTGGAGGGGCACCACTTGAGGAGGTAGGACTCACTAAGGCTGGGTCATGGTGTCGGTTCAAGATGGAAGGAGCCTTTTCTGTCCCTGATGCTCTGATCAGGAGTCCAGCAAACTAGTCCCTAGATTCACTCTGGTAGTCCTCTGTGCAGGTAATAAAGCAGGGCTCAAGCAGCAGGGCAGGCTCCTGAGGTTGCAAGGCAGGTTCCAGGCAGCAAAGCAGTCTATCCAGGTGCAGCAAAGCAGTCTATCCAGGTACAGCAAAGCAGTCTTGAGGAGTACACAGCAGCCCCAGCAGCAGGCAGACCTTTCAGAACCCATCCGCAGGTCCAGAAAGTGAACAGTGAACAGTGGGTCTGAAGATCCTCTTTTTATACACTGTATATTCTTTGAAGTAGGGAAAGTTTCTAGATGATAGCCTTTAAAGTCTTTGAAGTTTCATGACTCCTCCTCCCTTGCTCCAAGCTGGGTGCATGAACAATCCAGTGGTGACCAGTCCTTTGTATGAAGGCAGAGTACAGCCTATTCAGTTACAAGTGGGGCTTGGCCCAGCTCTGCCCCATCCTGCCAGTTGATGGCCCATCTGGGCACACCTAACCTCTCTATTGTGTGGCTGTCTGGGAGATATAAATTAAGTCTAACTGCCAACTACACCCAGTCATGTCACCCAGGATGGACTGCAGGCACCAAATAGTTTAGGACAGGAAAATGACAAGTTTCTAAAAGTGGCATTTTTGAAATTGTAACTTAAAATCTTACTTTACCATTAAAGAGGATTTAATTACAATTTCTCAGACACCACACATGAAATGCCTACCTGTTCCCAATCAAAATGTACCACTTATTAAATTTAATTAGGGAACTCAATGATATCATATGGGAGAAGCAGGCCTCACAGAAGTGAAAAACGAATTTAAGAGTTTTTCACTTCCTGGACATGTAAAATGTAAAAATACACATCCAGCCTTTTAATTATAATGCACCCTCCCCTATGGGCCACCTAGGGCATACCTTAGGGGTTACTCATACGAAATAAAAGGGTAGTTTAAGGCTTGGCAAGGAGGTTATATTGCCAAGTGGAATTGGCATCTTTAAACTGAAATGGCAGGCCTGGGACATGTTTTGAGGGGCTACTTAAGTGAGTGTTACAGCAAACAAATGATGGACGAAATGCTGACAATGCAAACATTCTCCCCCAGTCGAAAGATCTGGGTTAAATCTATTGTTCTTTTGCCCACTACGCCACCCCAGTTTGGACCCAGCCATATGCAAATCAGTCTTGACCCTGTGCCCCATGGGAACAGTCCAGACCGACCTCCAGGCCAGGTCCTCCCTGGACCGGAAACAAGCATCCTGGGACCGGTTTCAGGGTATGTCACCCTTCTTCAGCCAGGCTAGCTTGAATCCAGTGGCACAGTGAGCAAGGGACCCACGTCTGGGCATACCCATCCCACTTAGGGCGAAAAGTGTTACAGCAAACAAATGATGGACGGAATGCTGACAATGCAAACATTCTCCCCCAGTCAAAAGATCTGGGTTAAATCCATCGTTCTTTTGCCCACTACGCCACCCCAGTTTGCCTTGTCAGCATTCCGTCCATCATTTGTTTGCTGTAACACTTAAGTGAGTGGCACAATAAGTGCTGCAGGACCATTAGTAGCATTTAATTTACTGGCCCTTGGTACAAGGCATACCACTCTACAAGGGACTTAGAAGTAAATTAAATATGCTAATCAGGTGTAAGCCAATTTTACCATGTTTAAAGGAGAGAGCATAAACACTTTATCACTTGTTAGCAGTGGTAAAGTGCACAGAACTCTAGAGCCAACAAAAATGATTTTCAGCAAGAGCTGGCAGGTAAAGGCAAAACGTTTGGAGGTGACCCTGCAGACAGGGCCAAGGCCAACACAGGTAATCGAAAATGAGGCAAGAATTCACAGATCTCTCATGAACCCATGTCATGGTTTACCCGACACATTTATAGATTGGCCAAACTGATGTTTTCCTGACAGTGGAGCCACTGGCTGCTCAGCTGTCAAGAAACAGTGACCCCTGGCCCAATACTTATGCAAATGGTGCTAAAACGCCCACTCAATGTCTATTACCATGTCCAAAATACCTTTTCCTGTCTCTACAGAGAGGCCCCTGGGTGATGGTACATAACCTGCTTGCCATTCACAAGGAGGCTGGCTAGTTGGGGTCTTTTGTGTTGATATCTCCATTTGTCCTTTCTAAGACATCCTATTAATTTGACCTCATGATTCTCTCACATTCAACCATGCTGTTCCTACTGCCCTTTCCCAGACTCAATTGATGTTGTTCATACCAAACTGCATCATGTTTGTACAGTTTCTGCTTGACTCATTTGAAGAAATTTTGCTGCAAGTGAACTACTTGGGTCTAATCATGGTAGAGCAATAGAGACACATTTGGTTTCTCAAGGAACTATTACTATGTTCAATTTGGAGGATTTTTTTTCTCTATCTCTGTAATTGAAGAGTTGCACAAGTATTGGAAAAACTAGGGTGCCACTTGGGGGTGCATTCATTGGGAAACTATGGGCAGGTTCCACTGAAAAAAAATTGAACAGACCTTCCTGTGCCGTTAATTAGGACAGATATTCCCCCTGTTAGAATACATTTCTGCACTTTATCTTCTTCAGGCATTCCTGACAAACATGTTTTGTTATACCATGTATCCCCCTCAACATCTTTGACTGCATATTCAAAAAGATTTGAGCCTTTTTTTAGAGTTGTACACTTGCCAAAATGTACCAGATATCCTGTCCACTGTATTCAGACTGTTATTGCCATCAATGCACTTTTACTATGAGATACAGGGCATATATTCCACACCTGACCATTTCTAAATAGAGCTGCTTTATTAATTCACTGTTTGCACTGTAAGTCCAGCATAGTATTTCACAAGGTGACCTGCAGCGAGATATTCTGCAGCAGGGTGAGATTCACAGCCACCATGTTGATTTTTTATTATAGTGTAAGTTGAGTATCATGGATTACTCACATAATTTCTGTGAGGCTCTCTGCATCACCCAGATCAGCCTGAGCATGTGAATACAACTGAGGACATCAAATCAATTTTGGTTGCACAACAGACAGCCTGTGCACATTGGTGGATTGCGGTCTTGCCTTGCGAAGGTCTCTATTCTACTCCATGTCTTTATTCCATCGGGTAGGGCATACTGAGCATTCAGTCCTGCATTTTTCATCTTCCAGGGGCGAAATCCACACCACGGATCCAGCAGAAGCCCATAATATAGATCCCCAGCTCTCCAATCTGAACACATTCACACCATTTGATCCAAACTATCAAACACTTAAGGGGACTGGATGTTAGACATAATCTGTGGGAGGCACAGGGGAAGTGGGGAAGACAACAATACAGATACTGTCACCCACACATGGACTGCACTTGCTATTTTTCCTTCATGTATCCCAGCTAAGAGTAGCACAGAAAACCTTTCCAGTTGGCAGTAGTTTACAACATCCTGTTTAGTTCAGTGAGCCCCACCAGAGCAACCAGGCAACCATGACTATAGGTACACTATCAGCGGCCCCTGTCACATCACAATTCGATGTCAGGCAGGGGTATCTCAGGTAGGATTTGGAGAATATCTGAAGTCCACCGAGGAGCCTTGAAGAAACATCAGTCTCTATGTTCAGCTTTAAGCCAAATCCCACCAACAATGCCTAATCCTAAACTTACACTACCTGAAATTCAACCATGCTGGCACACAATCTGCCATACAGTGCAATCCGTCGTTGCACAATTCAAATATTAATTTTTTTGTGAGCGCATGACAAAAACCTTTCTTAATCTGCTCCAGTAGTTGCATTATAATGTAGTTTGTTTTACATCCGTACAACTCAGAGCTATCAGTAAATATTTTAGACCAATCTCCTCAAAGTCCTATGTTTTCTTACAGATTTTACATGTTCCTCCGCGTGAATTTTCTAATGTTTCTTTGCTTTTCACATTTTTGTCTTTGTAGTTGGACTGCCTCTGGTACTGGAAGAGTCTTTCTTTTCAAGTGAAAAAAGAAGAAACACAGAGGACTAACTCGTGCTGTCATGTACTGGGGGCAAATCCTAACTTTAGTACAACCAGACCCCATCCGAAGAGAACTGTGTGTCCTAAATTTCCCTCTGCAGTGGCAAATGAGCAGTGATATTTAAGAATAAACTAAAAGCGACAGATGAAACACACGATCACAGCAGGGACTACAGAACAAAGGATCCTAGAAATTATCAAATGTTTTGGCTGTGGATGGATCTGAAGATGAACAGATTTTGCTTTGATGTACAAAGTAAATATTGAGAATTTGTTTCAAGTTTAGAAAGTGTTACAAATTCCCAGCATTTGTTACTGCCCACAGCAGAAGGAAGACCGATTTACGTGCTGATAAGAATTTAAATTTGAGTGAACATGTGGAAATATTTTATGCTGGTATAAAACATTGTTTTTGACAAGTTATCACATCAAAACGTTCCCCTCATTACAAGCTGGACTCTTTGTGTTATTATGTATGTTGTTTTAGCTATTTATGATTTGATTTTTTGTTTTATTTTGTTTGTATTTCTGTAGAAGTATTATTTATTACTATATCATTGAAACATCACAGCACTAGCGTTTTTTTAATGTTGTAGTCTGTGCTGGATGGAAGACTTTGGCTATGTGCTCAGTCTTACATTATTCGGTCAATAAACTTACGTGGAAAATACAGAGAATAGCAAAAAGGCCTCCCTCAAATGAAACAGTTTCTGTATGGCATCATGTTGTTCCTTAATACTTAAGAAATGGATTATGCTTTATGAGTGTTCACTATGTTGTTTGTGAGTCAAGTTACCAGGGCCTACATTTCAGTCTATCAGAAGCCACATAAGAATAACTATCGGATGTAAAGACATTTACTACTGCAACAATTATGAAAGAACACAATAGTAAACCACGGGCAAGGGGGTGGGGAGTGGGTGGTTCAAGGTGCAGTTTGTTTGAGACTCTGAACTGCATAAACGTAGGTGTTTATGGGCCTTCAAAGACTCCACTTTAATCCTAGGAAATGATCAGAGGTTTGCATTAGCTGAGGGCTAAGTTAACACCTTCCTGGATGGGAAGAGAAATCGAACTCCTCCAACCGTTGAGGGGTGAAAGCCAAGGCGTTGCTCAATGATAAAAATGGTTTAACCACATAGAAATAAACTTATAAATCAAAATGCACAATTGAACAGTGAGCTGCCTTTCCCCAATGTAGGAGTGTACAGTTCTGCACTGGGGAAATATAAAAATGCAAAAATATTGCATGACATTTCCGACAGTACATCTAGACAATTGTGACTGGAGGAGCTATCCAGTTAGATTACTGTCCATATCTGAATTCTAAAGAGTACAAAATGCGCAACTATTTGTACTAGTAATATTTAGTTATGGGCAAAATTAAAATTCCTTCAGCATAATTTGCGTAATTTTGGGAATTTCGTATTACACCTGTTACTCAAAATTCCCCAAATTATGCCATTATGCCACCTTGCATGATTACAGGCCATTAGCGATGACGCTCCGGAACACCAGAATGCAAGTGGTTGTTATTTGCAGTTATTTATTTTATTTTTTTGCATTATTTTTAGCACAAAATGCGTCCTTGCGTCATAAATTGACACAAGGAAGTATTTGGAACTAAAATATAGCGCTAAATAATAGATTCGTACTTTGTGTATTACACATAATTTCGGGAAATTTTGCGATTCCACATAATTATGGGAAAGCAAATTACACAAATTTCGCACACTTTAGTGTCACGTAAACGGAGGTTTTGGCTCAGCTCTATAAGGTTTGTTTTCACACCCACGGGTAACGCAGGTGAACTTAATTCAATGCACAAGCACTGAATGTGAAAAACAGGTTATTGTAGCCCCGCAGATCCCCATCCAGTACATAAATTAGGTGGTGCCAATGCTTTTAGATTCCTAACAGGGAGCAATGGTAATCCAAACGATCATTCATTATTGATTTACACACTCAAGATTACTAGAAACAGAATTTGGATCTCAAGATATTCATTTTAAAATAGTTATTTTAAAATATTGAGATCTAGTACTCATAATATTGATAACATCACAGAAGAGAATAAAAAACATCTTAACAATAACAGTGAAAAAAGGGGAAATTACAAAACATAACAATGTATAGCTCTTACAGGCTGACCGTGCTATCTCTAAAGTGCTATGCTAGGTCTAGCAGATGAATAAATAATAAGCTTGAGTTTCTGAGGTGGTGCACATACCTGAACAACAGACTTTGTTGTCTGTTTGGAAATAAAGGACTTGTAATAAGGCGGACAGGATATCCGTCACATTTGTGATGGAAAAACCTGGTCTGCCAAACTCTAAATCAGGACCTCAATCGCCAATCAGAAGACACTGTTCACAGATCGCTAGGACATGGGTGCAATTTCAGGATGACCACCTTGGAGCAGAGGTTGGATACACCAAGTAGGTCGTCCCAGTGTTAAAGCTTTTCAAAATATGCACATTTGGGTGACAAATTATTTTTGAATATTAATGATTTCTGTAATGAATATAGTTGTAACTGATTAATTATTCATGTTGCACATGAAACCATTTTATTTAGAGGTTGAGAAGTGCATTTATGTATGTATTTTAGTTATGCCACATTTCACAGAGTCACCATTTTGTTGAAATGGATGCTGTCTGTTTTGGTGTTCTGTCCATCTTACTCCTGCTCATTACCCCTCCCAATCAATGTATCCCTGCGTGTCTTCTCTCCCTACAGTTTTTGCTTAGCACAGGATACAATTGGCTATTTTCCTTGCAGGGCATGTTTTGTGAATGAAACTTTTCTTTTTGTACATAATGTTACATTCTGTAGGACATTTCTGCTGAAAGTTCCGATATAGGCCAGCTAGAACACTGGTGGAAGAGTCTTTGTTTGGAAATGTTTTATATTGTGCTGCACATCTGTGCACTGCGCTGTTGCTGTGGAACCTAATGTAAGAATTCTTCTGTCTTAGAAATGGGTTAGTATTATAACTATTTTTGTCATGATCATCATTCTGCTTTGCTCAATATGTGTTATCACTAGTCAAGCCATGCTAAATTTGCAGTTTTTCCTTATTACCTATTCGTAAATTGTGTATAAAACCCCTGGTTTTGGAAGTGAGCCAGACACTTTTGATTTTCTTCATAGGACTCTGTTTGATTGTTGAGAGACTTTGTTTTCAATTCGAAACTGTCCCTTCATGACATTTTGATGCTGAATAGGACTTAGATTACTTCTGATTTCTGACTATGTAATATGTATATGAACCTTTATGACATTGCAATTCTCTGTATTGCAGATTTTGAGGTTTTGTATAAAACCCTTGCATTTTTAATTGATCTTGAACTCAGTTATTGAGTTATCAAGTCACTATTGTTATTACTCTGGTAATTTGTTATCAAGGATGGTGGTAACTTTTATCGCAAGATCATGGGTGTAAGAGGTGAGCTGCCATAGGTAAAATTTGGGATCATCAAAATATTAGGGTGCAGTGAAATATTGGGGTTCTACTCCCACACCGGTGAACATTTTTACCTTTTGACTTAGTCACTGAAATGGAAGTTGAAACCACCCAGAGGACAAGAGTGAAGGCTGGGTCCGGTAATGTGCCGTTTAAGACAGATAGTCATTGGATGAGGTCTAGCTGAAGATACTAGTTTTGGCACAAAAATTTCAGAGAGGGAAAATTCAAATTTTGTGTGCTCCTGTGTCCTCGCTTCAGTCAAATACTTTTCGCACCAGATCAAGAATTTTATATCCAACAAAATCCTCTCGAATTCAAACACCTTTGCCATGAAGTCCCACTGAAGCTTTGGAGGTCTTTGAAATCCAAAGTCCCGACTTTCAGAGTTTCTGGAGTTCCTCTTGGCCTCTTTTAAGGCTTCCAGGACCCCAGACACAGCATTTATGGACCATGACTCATCCCAGCAAAGGCCACCAATAGGGTCCAGTCTAGATCCATTTGTAACTGGTCAAATGGGCAATTATTGCATAATGTTGTGTCCCTGTAGCCTCACAAGAGGTCAGCCAACTGACCCTTGGAGTCTACTTCTCAGTCCTGAGTACAAGTGGGTGCAGGACTAGCCACTCAGGTCTCCACATAGGTCACAGACAACAGCTCCAGTCCACTGCTGTTTTTTCAGAGGTCCAGAAAGTTTTCCGATGAGCTGGGGTGAGGTGCCACTTTTGTAGGATTCACTAGCTGGTAGATGGGGATGACTCCTGGACACTCCCTAACCAATGAGAAAAAAATCAAAGGAATCCTTCTCACTTTTGCAGAACATCCTTTTTGCCTTACTGCAATCTATCCCACAGTGCACTATTCTGATTGAAGATCAAACATGGCCGAATCTATCTGCCCTAGTTGGTGGCTGGTGCCCCAGCCTGGGGCGTTTCTAGGACAATGTCTACTTCTCTTCAACTACAACAAACTGGTATTGGTACCAATTCCTCCTTCCACTGTGCTGATGCCAAGCTTGGTACTGGTGACACTGGGAAAAAGGCTTCTCTTCCCCAGGGCTCCCTTTACACTATGAATGGGCAGGTCTTATCTTGGTCCGTTCAAGTTGGTGACATTCCAGACCACTCCTCACTTCTTTTCCTGAGCTTAGAGGATTCATATACCCATCACCCAGGTCTTATTGGCAAGAGGCCTAAGCCATTGCTTCTTCTCCTCTAAGCAGAAGCATCTCATTAAGGGGAAAGCGCTGACGGGGAAGCTAATGCACCTACTGGAGCTTCAGTCAGGCAATGTTTAACTTTTTTAAAGGCGCGTTTACTTTATATTTATCAAAAATCAAATTTCACAATTCATGTAGATATTTAATAAATATTAAAAACAATGGTTAAATCATTTCCATAGCTTATCCCAAACCAAAGTAAGCAAACATTGTACTTCAGCTTTTTCATAGGATCAGCTGAAGCCCTTTTGGTGAAAATAACTGTTGGGCAGTGATAGCATAAGTTTTTTTTTGTCTTTGCCAACCAGAGCAAAAGATGTCTCTGCACCTGCAGCTAAGTCCCTTGGATAGGCACAGATCTACGAAGGTAAGGAATTCACAAACAAGAGGGCTGCGGAGATGCTTTAAATGTATAAACATTAACCGGGTGTGAGAAGCTGGCCTGGTATATGATGTCCACTAATGTAAGTGGGCACCTTGCACCAGTCCAGACAACCCTTATGGTGATTTAAGAGGTCTCAGAAAACCTTAGAAAGCTATCCAAGTGGTAGCTGTGCAGAGCAGCCCTGAGGCTTAGTCTTGAAGGAGTGTAGAGCAGCTTGTTTTACCAGAATGCAATCTTATAGTATAGATTAAATGAAAAAGAACCGCACAAAGTATTTATAACAATATGTATTTATTATATAACACTATCTAGTACGTTACAGTATCTCCCACATGGAGATAGACACAAAGCGCACAATACGTTAGCAAAGAAATCACAATAAATAGCACTAATAAACAGTGGGCACCAGGGGGGGACCAAACCATATACTAAAAAAGTGGTATAAGAACCACGACTCGAGTCAAGACAATGTTGAGAGGACGTAGAATTGCTGGGGACCCACTTAACCACCCAAGGTAAGTAGATAGGGACCCCATGGAGAGCGTGTGCAGTGTGTGAACACGACTGAGTGCTCCGTACAAGTCTATGTGCAAGTCGCGGTTGGAATTTTAAAGATTAGGGACACTTCCCAGTGGACCCTGAAGAAACCCCATGGAAGACAGAAGGTTGGAGAGCCACCCCACCTGTGGATACCGTGGTACACAAGTTACCTATCCCAGGAAAGACGGGTGCATAGGTGTGAAGTGGCATCGGAAACCGCCATCGAACCCAATGGAGGATTTCAGGAAAGTGCCGCTGCTGGAAGAGGAGAAAATGTCCGGAGGAATCCAAACATGGACTCTTGACAAGAAGTACCTGAAAGCAGAGGGGACAGAGTCTATGTCACTTGGGAGAAGACAGATGCCCTCCGATGTCGGGTGCTTCAGGAAGTATGATGGTGAACTTGACTCTGCAGCTACGAGGACCAGGTGATGCTGAGGATGACCAGGACCCGGATACAAGCTGTCCCACAAAGGATGTCGAGTGCTGAGGGGTCGGTGTCCGGCGGGAGCACCAACAAGCCTTGGCAAATGCAACCCATGCAGGAAGTCAAGAAGGTGCACGGTTGGGAATAGCAAGGTCCAGGAGACTCACGACAAGCAGAGGAGTCAGGGCAGGCCCCGAGCAATCATGGAAGCCCAAGGAAAACAATAGTGACCCTCAAATGGACCCACAGGCCAAAGGCACAGGAGTCGCGAGAGGACCTCAAGCAGCTCACAAAAAGATGCAGGCCACGATGCACACAATGTGGTGTGACCAAAGATTCTGGTCACTCGAGGGGCTGAGGCTACTTGGAGCCCGAAGATCTTCTTGCAAAGATGTCAACACGCCTTTGCAACTGCAAAGGGATGCGGTACCCAGGGGTTCGGTTATTGTAACCCCCACAAGGACTACTGGCCTCAAACTTGGTGAGAGGGTAGAGCAGGCCTCAGGAGCTGAGGAAAACTACCACCTGTGTTGCAGAGCCCACGGAGTCCAGAGGAGCTTGGGATGTGCAGACCAGTTGTCTTCGTTGCGGTGCTGCGAATGCAGGGGAGTGACTCCTTCACTCCAAGGGAGATTACTTCAGTTGTCCTTGATGCTTCACAGGCCTTGGTAGGTTCCTGTATGATGCACAGGCACAGATGATGCAGCAGACTGGAAGGGAGACGAAGTCAGGCCCAAACGAAGTCCAGCAAAGTCCAGAGTGCCCAGACAGTAGAAGTGCAGTGGTTTCAGTTCTGAATCTTATCCCACAACGAATCTAGGGACCTACACCCAGGTAAGCCCTTAAGTACCCTAAGGAAGGTGTTGGGAAGATTCAGGGGACCCTCCCAAGAGAGGGTCTGGACAGGGGGGAGGTTGCTCCCATGTCCTTTGTCCAGTTTCGCCCCCAGAGCGGGAGCCAACGGCTCCCAGGATTGGTTTGAACTGGACTATGCACAGGGACACCAAATGTGCCCTCATGCAGACTTTCAGACGCAGGCAAGCGCACCCACCCAGCCCTAATACACTAAATCCTGTCTGAGAGGTGGTCACACCTCCCTGTGACAGGATGCCTATTGTTCTGCCTTCCCCTGCTCGAGCTTGGCTCAGCAGCAGGAGGGCATAAATGTGTCTCTGGTCGGCAGCAATCATTTTGTGCTGTCCAGGACTAGAAGGCTGGTACCAGGAACACTGAGAGCCTAACAGAGGGCTCTCCCGGTGCCTAGAATAATATGGGGGTATGATTCCAACATGTTTGATACCAAACATGATAGGATTTGGTGCAGCCGTTTTCGAGATGGTCATTGTGCGATTATGCGATGCCCCTCTATATAGTATATGGCTGCTTCACTGACAACCCGGGAGAATGGACTCCGTAGGCTGCAGGGGTGTCCTACTCATGCAGGGGCACCCTCTCATTTAGAACCAAGCACCCTGCCCTGAGTATTGTAAAGGCCTGCTATAGGGGTGACTAATAGGTTTTAAATGCAGTGACCCTTAGATATAGTAAACCTATATCTTTAGTAAGTGGTGCATGCACTAACTTACACAGGCTGCAATGGCAGGCCTGTAGTTTCATTTTGAATGGTCTCCCATGGGTGGCATAATGCATGCTTCAGCCTATGGGAGACCCCTGGGGTACCTATGCCCCGGGTAAACCACCAGTTTAGGGAGAAAGCAGATAGACTGGGGTCCTGATTAGCAGATCCCAGTCAGACTAGTAAAAACAGCACTGCATCAAGCAAAAAGTGGGGGTAACCATAAGAAGCAGATCCTACTTTCCTACACCGGGTGTTAGATTATTAACGCCTTTATTACTAGTAGACTTTTTACAATAAGCAATTTTAGTTCAGCACTGTTACCTGAGGTCAGCAATACTTAATAGTGAAATAACTGAACTCTAGCTCCTTAAATTCATTTAGTAAACACAATTACTCATTAAAATTACAGACATGAGCTATAGATGTGAATACATTAATTAGCTGACTGCCACTATGACCACTGCTTTCCTTACAAAGACATGATGCACAACATTTCCATTTATCACTCCAAGTGTGCACAAATAGTTCCTATTAATAGTTTCAAGTGCAAGTAGAGAGTAAATATCACACAGTTGGAACCTTTACCTGTTTGTTGAAAGTACAAACTCTAGCCGCACCACAGACCCGAGGTAGCGGTTGTATGAAACAACAACTGTCCAGGACGGCTCAGTGATTTGGCAGTTGAGCACCCTGGTCTGTAAGCCAGCACGGCACAGGTTTTTATTTGTTATGCTTGACGCCTACACGATAGGCTAAAACATTTAAGTAGATGGAATCCTGAATCCACTGGCATGTGACCCACCTCCCCGGTGTGAGTGAAGGAAAGCTCTGTGAGTGGCTGACTCTGTGCCAGACGTAGACCTGTCCATGAAGTAAGGTAATGTAAAGCAGAAACTGTATTATTGGAGAACACATTGCAGTGTGCCCCTCTCACAGTGAGTTCTCCATGGTTTGTCGAGGAGCGTGGGGCAGACACTTTCAGTGCTCAAAGCAACTGCAACGTGTGGTAAAGAGATCAAGACATCTAAGGCCCAGAAAAAACTACACAGAGAAGGACTAGATCTTGGAAAAAGAAACTGGTGTTGGCATCCAGGGCGATGTGTACAAAAAACATGCTGGAAAAGCAGCAGAGGTGCATGTGGCTGGGGCAAAAGACATAAGGCGAAGGGTGTGGGGAGCAGGATAATATCACTCTAGGCCTGGCAAGTCACAAGTAATGAGCCCTCCCCACATAAACGTAAACAGAACAGGAGGAAATTCAGTGGGTGTTGTGCTCAGTGGCATAATGTAAAATCAGGGGTTTCTTCAGCAGAATGTGGTGAGGGGCCCACAACACTCCCACATTTCACAAAAGTACATAGTCTTAGGCTGACTGGGAGACCCCTGGAGCGTGGGAGCTCGCCTACACGCAGAGGCTGCAGGGGCCTGTGATAAGCACCTAGTTGTGATGCAGTAGTGAATTTACATACTGCTTTGATCCAAAGTCATATGTGTGATGTGTCTGGAACTGGTAGCCTGCTGTAGGTGCTGGGCTAGGAGGGTACGTGCAGGTGGCCACCTAGGGGATCAATAAACATACAGACAAAAGATTCCTTCTTCTTCTGACTACACCTAAGGCAGTCTGACAACTTTTTATTTAGAACGCTCGTGTGTTTAGTAATGACACCAAACACTTGAGAGTACCGCAATTCACATGCATGAAACAATATCCCTTCACCATCAGAAAAAACATCCAATGGGGCCAAATCATACTATCTAAATGGGGATTTTTTTTTAATTTTCTTTATTGAGAGTTGTAAAGACTAAGAAAAATAAAAACAGTCATATTGATAGTGCATAATGGTATGCTGCACTTCCACACAGTGGAATGCAATTATGACAAAAACAACCGCACCCCAACAAGGTACAAGGAGCAGCTTACAAGTGAATAAACAATTGTACACACATGCGTACCATCAAATGTATCTGATTCTGATAGTTCCTGCAATGTAGGTAAAATCTGGTCTATCTTAACAATGTCTGCTATTGTGCACCAAGTAATATTGTATTTCGATTTCCCAGTGTGGTATGCCCATGTAAGAACATCTGCGAACACTCTTCAGTCGCCCTCGAGAGAGTGCACGATTAAGTAGGCCTTTAATGGATGCCAAATATCTCGAGGGCGTGAGGTAGGTGGTAGTAGTGTGGCATATATGTCACTCATGGTGTCACAATGGATCATATCTCGGAGCCAAGCCCTCACAGTCGGCACACGTGATCCGCCCCAATTTAGAGATACCTGTCGTTTTGCAATGAGCAAGGCAATCGCAGTGAACCTTCTGATATCTTTTTTAAGAGGTTGAACATACCCCAGCAGTGCCAACAGCGGTGCGGGTCGTATAGTCCACTCCACCATAAGGGATAGATGCCGAAAGACCTCCTCCGAGTATGCCTGCACAGGTGTACAATTCCATGCAGGGTGTGGGAAATCAGCGGCAGGGGCAGCGTATCTAACACATGCATGTGATAAGCTGGGATCCATCTTCACGAGTAATGTTGGGATCACATATACTCTATGTATATATTTAAATTGTAGGAGTTTATGGCGATGATTATTTGAGACATAGCATGTTTGCGCACAACAAAAGTGCCACATAGTGTCAGTTATTGATATGCCTAGACCCCGTTTCCAGGCAGCCCGCGCCCCAGCCACAGGGTGTAGAGATAAGGATAGGTGGTATAAGCGTGAAACTAAGTGGGTACTGTCCGGCGAAGAGATAACGAGCGCAAGGGGAGGAAACTCCTCCGGCTCCGCCGAGTCGTCCGACAGGGCGCCAAGCAGGGATCCATGAACCCTATGAAGAAGGAACCTGTCCATATAAGTAGCATCCCCACGAGAAAGGAGCTCAGCTGTTGTGCATGGTCGTGAGTCTTTAAACAAGTCGCCAATCTTATGAAGGCCATATTTAATTAATGTGCGTTTAGTAAGAGTTTCAGTGGTGGGTGGAAGCCACGGATTGTCTGCCCAATGTATATGCGCTGAGTATAAGGACTCCTTTTGCAGGTACCGCCGCAATTTGGTCAATGTCCAGCATGTTGTCAACAGCGTTTGGATCTCTGTGGGGCAGCGAGGTAGGCCTTGCGGTAGTATAGCGGATAGCAAATTTGGATAGATTTGCGAGCGGTCAGGCTTAAGGTATTGAAGTCGGGCATCAGGATGGTACCAATAATACGTAAAGTGGATTTGGGCCACGAGGTAATATAAATAAAAATCAGGACCCCCAAAACCCCCCCGCTCGTAGGGCAAAATCAAGGTGTTCCAGCTGATACAAGGCTGCTTGCCTGCCCAGACCAGGTGAATAAGCAAAGATCGGAGTGTGTCAAAGAATTTTGTGGTTAAAGCGATGGGGATATTCAGAAAGAAGTAGAAAAAATGTGATAGGACCACCATTTTCATTATGGCGATTCGACCGGCCATAGAAAGGGGAAGTTTCATCCATTTTTCCACCTGCGTCGTGAGGTGATCAATTGCAGGTCGCTTCTGTGTTCTGTCAACCCCACACTGCATGGAAGGCACAGACATACCCAGTTGGAGCAATGCTGTATTCGAGTATGGACTTGAAGCACCGCCCACTCTCCACCCATATTTTTCATTGGCTTGTGTCATTGTCATTTGTAAATGCTGGCTTCGGATTCGTTAATAGGCTTGTTAGTCCCTCCTTAGTACCTCCTTGTCTTCATTTGTAACCTCCCATGAGGGCTGGCCCTTTTACTTCGTATTTAATCTGTAAGCACTATTTTCTTTAATGAGTTTCTCCTACTGGAGGCACGACATGCTTTCCTGCAGCATTCAGCGCGCCATGCATGCTTTTACTTTCCAAGCAGCCCGTGAAAATGGCGGACGCTTCTTTGAAATGAAATAGGTCTCGCATTTACAGGAGTTTGAGATATTGGCATTGTAAATGACAATGACTTATTTATGTGTTAATTATCAAAACAGATAAATAACAGGCATTGTCATTCACAATGCCAATAGCTTAAACTCTCGCAAATGCGAGACCTATTGCATTGCAAATGCTTGTTTGAAAGGGGACTAAGCCTGGGTTGGATGAGGTTGGTCCTAACCTGTGATAGAACATGGAGGAAAAAATATAGAATGACATCCAGCCTAGGGTAATTACAAGTGGTTAAGATCATTCAAGGGTTTCACATATCTCTTATTTTTCTAAAATAAAAAAAGTGGGCTCTAGAGAACTGCAGACCACGGGTGAGTCTACGAGAGGCAAATACTTAAAATATAATAGATTATGGTAAATGAATGCAGAGCCTAGCTAAGGACCATCGTCACTCAGTAACTGCAGGACAAGTTGGCATGGTTGCTGGGAAGAAAGGGTTGCCTAAGGAGGTGCCTTCTGTATAGTACTCCAACAACCTGGTCCTCAGCTGCAACCTGCTGATGCTGAAGCCAGAAGTAGCGTTTAGAAGGCGAGCTCTTCTATGCAGCACTTTGGACAGTAGACAATGTATGCCATTACAAAGTCCAAGCAACCCACTAAAAAGCTTCGTTATGGGTCTCCAGTAGCCCTCATCATACGAAGACATACAAATTACTTGAAAGACATTTCTTAGAGGGAGGTTAGTTACTCTGAATGTTTAGTATTTTATTGTTCAAGGTTTGTTAAGTATAAGGTTTGAAAAATGTCCAGTAGTTATGCCAAAGTGCAAGGATATGTATGCTACTTATTACTTGTATTTATGTGTAAACTATGAACAGCCCTTTCCATATATGAGCTACGTTGTGCGTCGAGTATGGAAACGGAGATACTCAATAAAATAATAATAATAATAAAATACTCAATAAAAAACTACTGGGGAATAAAGGGATGTTACAGTTAGAATTAGCAACCTGAAAATGAATGAAAATTGCCAGTTGTGGTTAGTTATGCAAAGGAAAATGTCCCCATGAGCTTCTCACTGGTCTGTGTGTTCAATGTCCCTCTACATAGTACGCACATGGCATAGCTGAAGGCCATACCCGGTGCATACTACACACATGCACCATGCCCTTAGGCTGTTCCCTGTATGTGTGTTCCATTGTATGTAGTGGACATAGCACTTGCACCTACATTGTGATATGTGCTATGTATGTTGCACACACAAGGCATGGCTTATGGCCGTGCCCTATGCCTGGTATATCCATGTCATACAGTCGTTGTATATCAGATGTCACTGTAGCAAGCACAATGTCGAAGGCATGCCTCATGCTACATTCCGCTGTACTGTGTATCTACATATGTAGTGCGCCATATGGAGGCCAAGGCTGCATACAAAGTGGTGTATAGCCCGTGATTCTGCTTGTGTGCAGTGGCAAAGGGTATGACTAAAGGCCACGCTTTGCGGGCCTTGCACACAGGTGTATGTCCGTGTAAGCCCTGCATACTCTGTGCACTATGCGGTCATGCTTTTTGTGGTCTAAATCCTTGTATGCATTAGGCCCAGACCACAGACGAGGGCTGTGTGCGCACAGTCTCGCGTGCAGTGAACAAACACTTAACGTAGAAGAAAATCGGAGCTGTTGTTGCGCTTTGGGAAGATGGCGGCCTATTTGCCCACAGTGATGAGTGCTGACGGCGCCCCCCAACTCAAGACAATGGAGTGAGTGCTGTGAATGAGGACTCGCGTGAGTTGGAGAGTGCCGGGGAACACAGCCCTCCAGCCTGAGGTCTAATGCTCAGGAAAACATAAACCCGTAATGTTCTTAGACACGCGGAAGCGAGGGGAAGTGAGGCCAAGTGCAGGGTGGAGAGCGGCGAGGGGGACATTATCAGCAACACAGAACATCCTGTGCCTAATCTGGCATGCAATCTCGCCCTCCCCTAAACTGAAAGCAAGAGGGGCGGTGTCGAGCCGCTCTCCCGTGCGGGGATCTGGTTTGACGTGGGTGGGTGGGTGGGGCAGTGTCCTGACATAAGGGGCCAGCCATGCCTGGCAGGGGCGGGGGCGCAAACTATCTGGCATGAGAAGGCGCTGGAGGGCTTAGAGATGAATGGTACCAGGCGGGCAACTAGAGCCAAATTTCGGGGGGGCTGAAAAGATTTTGGGGGGGGCTAATTCTTCCAGCCATAGGCAGAGTGGCTCTAAGAAGGGGTGAAAACACAACAAAAGCCTCATTAACAAGTAAATGGTCTTTAAAAGACCTGTGAAGTACTCGGGTGCGGCTGCGAAGCTGTCTCAGCCCGGGCTGACACACACGACGGGGGGGGCTGAAGCCCGGTGAGCCCAATGGGTGTTGCGCGACTGAATGGTACGAAGAGGCAGATGTGGCTCGCGGGCTCAGTGGCTCGAGGATGAAGAAGGGAGACTGGCGCGAGGTGACCCAAGTTAGCAGTGGAACACTTGTCTGGTTGGCACGCGGGGTGCAGGGGATAGTTGGTACCGGTGACGGGCATGTGATGTTGGTGAAGGGGCAGTGCTGCCCCCTAAAATATGTGAGGGGTCGAATTCACTCGCAGTGGTGGGCCTCAAGGAGCCTTCAGGGCCCGATTTTCACATGGGCTTCCTTGCTCGGCATGCTGCTTGTGGGGTTCCTAGCCAAACTAGCCTCTGCCAAACCCGGCTTCCGGGGTATGTGACACCGAGTTTGAGAACCTACCCCGGACCTATAAATAACTCACTGCCTTTTTTTTGTCTGTGCCAAGTTCACAGCTGCGGCCCATGCGAGTGGGAGGTCCCCGCATTCCTGGAACTGCTGTCAGTGGCTCCCAGGGGGGAGGGGGCGCACATACATGGCTGTAACTCAATTAGGAGAGAAGTCAGCGGAGCAGCTGCTGGTACAGATACTTCCAGAGCCGGGAGGGCTGAGCAGGCCCAGCTGGAAGGGAGAGCACAGAGAAGGGCCAGAAACGTGCACTCCACAGCGGGGATGGAGGTGTATAGGCCGCAGACAAAAGCAACAAGTCCAAAACCACGGGAGGGGCACAAAAACAAAGGGAGGGGTGAAAACAGTGGAGAAGGGGGTGAATTCGGAGGGTATATAGGTGCAAAAAAGAAATAGTTACGGGCGCCGCTGCATATGGAGGAATGGGGTGAAAACTGGGAAGGGCCGCAAACGGAGGGAAACATTGAATACAGAGAACAGAGTAAAAACAGGAGAAACAAGAGGGTCAAAATGGTGGGAAATGGGTGATAGAGGAGAGATTATGAAAATAGACGGAAACGAGATAGGAAATAATCTCAACACAAAATCCAAAAGAAGGACACAGAGGGAGAAGGGCGCATGTTAACTCAAAGAGAACAGGAGGTGGAAATCCAAAGACAGACTGAAAGCTGATGGTAAAGATTGAAACGCTGGGAAGTGGCTGAAGCACACAACTTTGGAATCAAACTCACACGACAGGAACCCAGAAGGGAAACATCAAAGACGCCGAAGACGGGAGAAGAAAACAAGCGCGCGGCCACGCTAATTAAAAACAGATGGCCCCTGCGCGCCGCTGCTCGCTCCCGCAAGGTGGATGCCAGCACAAGCACAAGTGCTTGAAAAGGGCAGACCAATTCCAAAAGGTCATCTCCTAGCGCAGCGCATGTGTGCTGCCTAGGCGAGACCTAAAAATGGCTAAGTATTTGGGGGAGTCTGAACACCATTTCCAGGGGAACTCAAAATTTTCCTGAGAAGTCGCCGGGGTCAGTGGAAACATTTCTGACTTGGTCCAATTAATAACTAATCCCGAGTACACTCCAAATCGAACCACTTCATGCAAGAGCGGAGGGAGCTTCTCTGCCGGCTTCCGGACAAATAGCATAACATCGTCGGCATAAAACGAAGCGACAAGGGGGCGTGTGAAATTTTAGGCCACGATGGAGATGCTGCTCCTGAATATGACGCGCAAGGTGGCCCATGGCCACAATAAATAATTGGGGCGAAAGAGGACACCCCTGTCTGGTGCCCCGCGACAAGGGGAATTGAGTTGTGATTTCACCATTGAGTTTCAACCGAGCGACTGGGTTGGAATACAGCAGTCGCACCAAATTTAGAAAACCAATAGGGATACCCAGTTTTTGCATCACAGCATATAAAAAAGGCCATTCTAACAAATCAAAAGCCTTTTCGGCATCAAGAAGGACGACCGCAGCAGGTAATGTGGCTCAATTTGTTTCATGACTGAAAAGATGGCCCGTAAATTAAGCGAGGTAGATCTACCAGGAATAAAGCCTGCTTGAAAACGGCATAGCGAGGTATCTACAAGTAGTGATAAGCGCGTAGCTAATATTTTGGCTAGGATTTTATAGTCATGGTTAAGTAACGACAATGGTCTATAAGACGGGCATTGGCGCTGCGATTTCCCTGGTTTAAGCAATAATGTGACAATAGATTCGCGCATAGTTGGGGGAAGAGACCCGTTTTGTGATGCCTCATCGTATACTTCAAGTAATCTCGGGGCTAGTTCGTGTTGATAAGCTTTATAAAATTCCCCGTTTAGGCCATTGGAGCCAGGACAATGGTCAATAAGATGGGCATTGGCGCGGCGATTTCCCTGGTTTAAGCAATAATGTGACAATAGCTTTGCGCATAGTTGGGGGAAGAGACCCTTTTTGTGATGCCTCATCGTATACTTCAAGTAATCCTGGGGCTACTTCGTGTTGATAAGCTTTATAAAATTCCCCGGTTAGGCCATCGGAGCCAGGAGCACGGCTTCCGGCCAGGTCCCCTATCGCCAGCTTGATTTCTGCTACGTCTATCGGGGAGTTAGGAACTCACGCTGTCCCTCCTCTAACCAAACCATGGCAATCTCTTGTAGGTAATCCGACAGGGCTTGTCCTGCTGGAGGGTCACGTGTCTTATATAAGTGGGTATAATAAGCGAGAAAAGCTGCAGTGATGTCGGCTCCCATCATCATGTGACATTAGCATCCGTGTCAAGGTGCGTGATAAATGCTGGTTGATAATGGGGTCTGAGGAGATGGGCTAATGTCCTACCAGGCCGCTCGCCTTCCCCATACACCCGAGCCATCACATACTTGCCGAGAAATTTAACCTCACGGGCAGCCGCATCAGTGAATTCGGTCAATAATGTTGCACGGTCATGCAATGATTCGGGCGAGGAGGTGGTCTGAGCAGACATGTCCATATCCCTCAGTTTCTGCTCTATTTTGTCCAACTCCCCGCAAATGGAACGAAGCACTCCAGCATGCTTAGAGATACAGACCCCGCGGATAAATGCCTTAAAAGCATCTCACAACAACGCCTGCGAAGACACTGTCCCTTCTTTTTGCGAGAAGTATTCACTAATGGCCTCACCCACCTCAGCGCGAAACACCAAATCAAGCAGAGCAGATGCAGGGAATCTCCATAGAGGCTGTTGCCTTGGAATAGTAGGGAAGTCAACCGAGAGTAAGACAGGGGCATGATCGGACAGTGTGCGGGGAAGATAGTCAATCATCTGCACCTCCAACAATAACTGTGGCGTAGTGTACCAGTGATCTATCCTGGACCATGAACAGTGAGGGGCAGAATAGAATGAATAGTTGCGGACCCCATGGTGTTTCGTGTGCCATGGATCTGTTAGCAACATGGACTACAATAGGTCGGTAACACCCTATATAGCTTGTGGCTTTGTGATGCAGAGGGGCCCAGTAGTGTCAAAAGTGGGATCTAATGTGAGATTGAAGTCCCCATCCATGAGGATATTGACTGCCCCCAGGCGTTCAATATGTGTAGCGACCTTGGGAAAGAAATCAGCGGTGTCCACATTCGAGGCATATATGTTAACTAAGAGAATTGACACTCCCCCTAACAGTCCCAGCACAATAATATATCTGCCCTCATAGTCAGCCACCACCTCTGAGACCTGAAAAGGAAGAGAGCGATGAACCAGAACACACACCCCACGGGAATACGAACTGTAATTGGCAAAAAAACGGCAACCCGCCCTTGATGATGCTAAACCATGTGATGGGAGTGGTGCGCAATGCGTCTCCTGGAGGAAGGCGATCTGAATAGAATGTCTGGCTAAATATGCCAAGACCTGATGCCCTTTCTTAGGATTGGACAAACCTTGCACATTCCAGGATACACACCTAAGGGGCACGCAAGGGCCGCGGTCCTCCCTGGGAGTCATCCAAACACTACTAAATAGATCATTGCAAGTAGCAAAAGTGTACGAATCACACAGTGTGTAGTATACGTAAATTTTGCTCCGTACCAACAAAAATCAGAACAATGAAAGACAATATAGAGATCCCAACCCCTCCCTCGCCCCCCACCCCCATTGGATACACAAAAACAAGGCACCCAGTGAATCCCAATCAAATAGTAGCAGATAGATGGAAAAGGGAAGGAGAGAAGGGGAAGGAGAGCAGGAGAACATCCTGGGGGGGAAGGCAACGCTCCAATGGAGCCGTCTGGTCGTAGAGCATGTAAAGCCAGAGTCGTGTCCGCCCAATATGTAATTATAACTCAACAATCAGTCTTGAATGCCTGAAGATGCAACAGTGTTCTCATAAAGGCACAAATACACTATAGCCATGTTCAATGTTTCGTGTCGGAGCGGAAAAACTTTCCAAGCATACTATTATACATAAGTCGACTGCCGAACATCAAGAACCAGGATCATGGTCGCCACCCTGCCCCTGCAAACTGCCCGCATTCCGCTGTTTCCTCCAGAATTTTGCTGCTTCGTCGGTAGTATCAAAAATGTGCGCCTTCCCTCCAATCTGAATCCTGAGTCGGGCCGGATACAGCATGGCGTATTTAACATTCGCCTTTTGTAGGGTGCGTTTAATGTCCATATATTTGCAGCGAGCCTCTTGCACAATTGGTGTAAAGTCTGGGAAAATTGCAATGCTTGAACCCTGGTAACTGAGCGAGCCGCGTTCTCTAGATAGTCTGAGTGCAACATCCCGGTCCTGGTAATTCAGGAGCTTAGCGATGATCATTCTCGGGGTCGCTCCAGGCGCCGGATGTGGTCCCAATGTGCGGTGAGCTCGCTCCACCGCAAATGTAGCAGAGAAGGCCTCCCTCCCAAAAACCTCCAACAGAACAGTCTCAACAAATTTAGCCATGGGGCCAGTGTTTGTAGACTCGGCAATCCCAGCAATGCGGACGTTATTTCTGCGCGATCGCGCTTCTAAATCTTCATCCTTAGTGGCAAGCTGTTTCAGAAGGCCTTCAGCTCTTTCCAATCTTCTTTGAACGGTCGGTTGCACATCTTCTAGATTGGAAATCCGTTGCTCAACATTGCCCATGCAAGTGTCCTGTGCCTCAAGGCGGCCATGAATATCATCCAGTCGGGTGGTGAGTGTCATCATCATCAAACCACTTTATTCGGCTAACCAAAGCCATAAAAGTACACCACAGTGAACAATACATAAAAAACTGGTTAAAAAACATATTTATACATTTTGAATTCCTTAAAATATACCACATACAAACAATAAAATAATACCAATAAAAACAAATGACTTATAGTTCATTAATCATGCAATAAAAGCAATTATATCTATGTATAAAATCAATCAGCACTTTAAAATATCTAGCCCCCTTTCTTCCTATGTCTGACTGCCACCACCAAAAAGTTCGCAACATTAAAAATCTCCCATGGGTTGTTTAACAACTGCAGATATAGTAGGGCTGGTCTGACTTGCACAAATCCCTTCCCCTTTAAAATGGGTCTTAAAAACTTTCTCCTCATAGGGCTAAAGTACTCACAAACCATTGTAAAGTGCATGGTGTCCTGCAAAGAAAAATTATCACATGTACAGGGACCTAGGTCTTTTACCCTGCTCCAGCCCTGTACATCTGCTAAAAGACAATGGATAAGATTAAAACTAAACTTAATTTGAAGAAATCGATGAAAAGGTTTTGTAACGATTAACAAATACGGTTCAATCCGTGGGACTGTCTTTAACAGCAAATGTGCTCTCACCGTGGGTTTAACAATCTCCAATGCCTCTCTCTCGACAGACAACATATTTAAGAATTGGGCTTTAACCCATGCCACATCCTCTTTCACTATCTTTTCCGGAGTAGCAAAGAGTTCCGGTCGCCCCAATTTTCCAAGCATTGACTTGACGTATTGTAACCATTGGATTTTACCCATGTTGTCACGCTAAGCAGTCCCTAAGGATTTCTCTGTTCAGTCCCAGCTCGGTATTAATCCATGTCTTTAGCCAACAAATCACAGGACCCATGCCAATTTGATCCTCAACAAAGCCACTGCCCAGCTCTTGGTGAATAGCAAAAGTAGAGGTAGATTTGGGGACCGCCAGGAGATATCTCATAAATTTATTTTCAACTTGCTGAAGTACTATTGCGGGTTTATATCCCCAAATCGCAGACCCATACGATGCTATTGCAATGCTTTTAGAGCCATACATTTTAAGCAAGGCTTCAAAAGGCTTTGCTCCCAATCGGGAAGCAAAACCTTGAATGGCAGCTACGGACCTCGACATAACAAGTTTTTTGCCCTTAACTGGGGAATCCAAGAGCCTCTTTCATCAAATAAGACTCCCAAATAGGGGAGGTGAGTGTATCCAGGTGGGTGTCGATGGCGTGAAATCCGGCCCGTAATTCAGCCATTATGGCGGCGGATCCCTCTAGTTGGCTAGACTCTGGTTCGTTGGGGCCCCCAGCTTCTTCTCGCCTAGGGGTCTTTCCGGCCTCGAAGTTGAGCTGTCGCTGTTTAGGGTCGTTGCGGCCCATTCTTCACAGGAAAAGAGATCTGCCTTGTCTTTAGGATGAGATGAGGCGAGACTCGACCCTCAGGCACAGGGAGTTAGCTCACACCGGATGCTCTTAGCGTAGCCCACGGTGTTTCAAGAGCTTACTGCAGACACCGGAAATGTTATGCTGCAGATGCCGGAAATGTTATGCATGCAGGGAGGGGCGCCCTGCGGTTAGCTGCCAGGCGTGCGTCCCATAACGAGTGAACAGCAGGGCATAGGTGGTCAGGCAGGAAGAGAGACCAAGCGGTAGCTCATCTGTGGCAGTGGGTCTAGTGCAGTTCTTACACCGCTGTCCACTCACAGTGGGGCCCGGGGGGGGTCGTATGGTATGACCCAGGGCCCAGCGACACAAGCACAACAGGCAATGGAAGTCACCCAATCGAGGGGGGCAGCCCAGTTAGCATGGTACCTCCTACCTCGCATCCTGGGTGTCTCAGCATTCGTGCCCATACCAGGGGGGCCAGCGACGGCTGCAATCCAGCAGAGAAAGGTCATCAGCATCACGAGGCCTCAATGCCGACAGTGAGCCTCGGCCCGCCGCACGCACACCCGCCGGACCCCGCCCTCAGGCTCACCCGAGACCCCTGTCGACTCGGGGCCTCCGAGGGCCGCGTCGGGTCTGGGAGCGCAGCGCGCCGATTACTGGCACAGCGGGCACCACCAGGGACTGCAGATAGATCGTTTGGCGGCCGTGACCCTCATCACATCAACAGCGGCGCAGCAGTCAGGTCTCCAGCATTATTATGCAGGCTGTCGGGCAAAAGACGGGCGACGGCTCCGGAGCTACTGAGTTAAGCGGCCATCTTGGTCGCTGGCTCGGCCACACCCCCCATCTAAATGGAGAATTTGATTCAGAGAGACAAAGACATTTACAAGTTGACTTACGGTTTTGTGAAGCAGGAGCCCTATAGTAAATCAGTGAGACTCTGGCCCACCAATTCTTTCGTTTATCCACCTCAGTAGAGGTAGAGGAAAAACTAGAGGGCATATGTAGAATGTGCTGGTCGCAAAACACTGTTCACAATTTGCCACCAGTACTTTTGTGACCATAAAAGAATTGAAAGAACTGAACAAATGCTTAAAGGTCAGTTCTTAAAATTCGGAATCGTAGTGGGTCGGAATCCTACATAATTCTGTTATACCTGCTGCTCAGCCAGTATGAGTGTGCTGTGTGGAATGTTGGTGCATGGTGATGCAGTGGAATGTTAGGGTGCCTGTGAAGTGCTTGAGTGTCAGTTGGAGTATGGGCTGAGCAGCAGGGAGGCTGCTTCTGATGGGGCTTATCATTGGAGTTTATTATTGGAGCTTATCTCTTACCTGCAACTAAGATAAAAAACCATCATACAGAACTTACACCTCGGCTTCCAGACTTCGCTTATTTACAACATTTTGGCGATGATTTAAGAAAAAGAAACCTTGTGTGGTAAGAATTTACAGAAGAAACTGTGGAAACCAAGAGTACAAGAAATTAAAGCCTGAAGAAACTACAGAAGGAAGAACCTTAAAGGAAACATAAAGAATCTAAGAGTACAGAGAGAATGGCCGGCAGCCCCACCAGTGACCTCTACATCGGTCGGCCCTAACCAGGGCGTGGTTGATTTATGTTCATTATTATTGATCTGAATGGAATTTCACGACACATTGCTGGGTGAGCAGGCACAACCCACATGCTCTGCTGCCACTAACGTGATCACCTTATTCCCCCCCCCCCTTCGTCCACTCTCGGATACAGCGGCTGGTTTTTAGACGTGGAGAGTGCAGAAAAAACGCTGAGAAAAACGCTGAGGCTGCAATCACAGCGGCGGCGGTGATTTGCAAATGTTATCCTCCCGGCTCTCTGACTTTGAGGGAGAGAGCTTAAGGAGCAGGTCGGAGGAAAAAAAAAAGGAAAAGCCCATGGTGACTGGCTGCTATCCGGCCCTTTACTCCAGACTCAGCTGATCTTCAGGCGGTTACACCAGAGGCTGACACTGACAATGGACCCCAGCCGCTGTGGGGACATTTTTTCAAGCTGGTACGTGCTGGAGCTTAGCACGAGTGAGCTGTTTAAGGCTGTTACAGGTGGTTGCTAGTTTAATTTTTGCCCTTTGCCTCTTGGGTAGTCTATCTATTTAAAAAAAAAAATCTACTAAATGGAGCCACCTCATTAGTGACTTATTGAGTACGCTATTGTACCGGAAAGGCAGCGGCACCCCCAAGTTATCAACATCAGAAAGCGTAAGGAGGGGGAGGAAAAGGCTTAAAGGAGCTTACGCGCTGGAGAGGTTTCTGGCAGCAGGTCACTGGTCGAGGTTCTCTTTCCTTTCCTGGATATAAGCAGAATCGCCTAGAGACTGGACGCAATGGGAAAGCATCTAAAAGTCCCAAATACACTTGCAAATATGGAAACTGTGCCCACTAACAAAGTTAAAGTGCGCACAGCTCAGTTGAAGGCAGCGGCAGCAGCAAGAGCCGAGCGCAGTTTAAAATCAAGGTGTGGCTCTGCACTCCCAAGCCCTCTGAGCTCCGAGGAAGATGCTTTGGAGTCTAGAAGGGAGACTGCAACCGGTGATAAAGCCATTAAGAATGCATCACAAGGGCAGCTAGGCGATGGAATAAGGCTTGAGGAAGAGCTCCCCCCTCACAAGTTAATGTATCAGGCTCCTTTGTTGAAGGTGATGGAGTTTGTGAGGCCGATGTAAGGGAATTGACCAACGGGACAGTTCTGGGGGGGGGGGTAGATCTTCCTGCTCATATAGAGGCTAACGTGAAAGATAACATTAATGGCCTGCCCTGTGGATTACCAAAAGATTATCCTTTGTTCCTCAAAGTTAAAACAGCATCAATACCAGCAACATCATCATCGGTTTTGCATCCTTCTTCTCATGATATTCAGGGCAGCTCACTACAAGGGGATCTGTCAGCAGCTACGTCCCCCCAAAAGGAAACCAGTATTTTAGTGGACTCCCAGCTACCACCACAGCCACAGCCTCAGCCACTGCCACAGCCACAGCCACAGTCACAGCTACAGCTACAGTTTCAGCAAGAGTCCTACCCTCAAAGTGGAGGAGAAGGCGGGGAGACAGCATCACAGGAAGAGCTATTGGCAGAGGTAGGCAAACCTCCATCAGAGAAATTAGGACAGCAGCAAGGAGAGGCGATCTCTATAAAATGCGACATAAAGACCATGCTAAATCTTATCCTGGATGAGATAAGAGAATTGAAGATTAAACACGCCAGGATAGCGTCTCTCCATCATCGCCTAACAAAAATCGAGGCTGCAGTTGGTGCCCTCCCCGTCAGAATGCAAGAGACAGAGGGCCGAATTTCCCAGCTCGAGGATCAGATGAACTTGATGCAGCAGCAAGTCAACTCTGCTAGAAAAGAAAAAGCTTCACTAGAGAGCAAGCTTGAGGAGCTGGAGAACCACTCAAGGCGGTCTAACCTACGCATAGTTGGTATTCCTGAAGGATGTGAAGGGGGTCAAACAATCCAATGGGTCGAGACATTTATAAAAAAAATGTTATTCCAGAATTTTCCGGGGACCTTACTATTACAAGAGCCCACAGAGTACCATCTCAGCCATTTCCAAACTCCAAATTACCACGGACAATTTTAGTGAATTTCGCAGACTATCGGATCAAAGATCAAATACTCACTAAAGCCATCCAAAAGAAGAAACTTTCTGGTGATGAAGGAGTCAATTGTTGTATTTTCTCCGACATGTCTGCAGTAGCAGCACGTCGGCGAAAAGAGTTTGTTAAGCTGCTGTATTTATTTAAAGCCCAGGGTGCACAGGCTGCGATAGCACAGCAGTCTAAGTTAAGAGTTCTAGTAAGAGGAAAATTCCACATGTTTGCTAATGTTGACGAAGCCCAGAAATTATTACAAGAAATATCCACTGGGATGTAGATCTGTATTGTATAGTAAAATGGTTCTGGGCGTCAGGGGGGAGGGACTGATCACGTAGGGTGCAATTCCATGGCACCCAATGGGGAGAACCACCCAAGAGGAGAGGAGAGGGGTATGGTGGGCAATTCCCCATCCTCTGGGGGGGCGGGTTTGGACACCAGGGGGGGCAAAGAGGGGTGTGGGCACTGAGGGAGGGTGGTGGAGTTAAAAAAGAAAATGAGCAGAGTTATAGATGGCAATACACTGGAAGGAAATGTATTATTGACAGCGCCCTAGACTTAAACAACAGTTGTAGGGATGGGTCATAAAGTCCGTATAATTACAATTAATGTAAATGGTATTTCCAACAAACAAAAATATGGTGGATTAATAAGATGGTTGGCTTCATTCTCACCACAAATTTTGTTTCTTCAGGAAACTCATCTCAAGACGAATACACCAAAGCTCTATATTCCTAAGGTCTTTTCTAAAGCTTATTTTGCATCAGCCTAGGCGGCAATAAGGAGGGTTGCCATCTACTTTGGACAAGGGATAGACTGGGAAATTGTTCAAATTCAGAGAGATTCGTACGGTAGATGGATATGGGTTACAGCCAAGGTAAATGGCAATATATTGAATTTCGTGAACTACTATGCACCAGTTGTAGATGACCCCACAGGTATTATTAAGATTAATGATATAGCTAGAGGGGCGGTGGGTCCAATAATTTTAGGTGGTGATTTTAATTTTGTTGAACACCTGGCAACGGATACATCAAATAAAACTAAGAAACAACTGAAGCCAAGGATCAAAAGAGTGATAGACGTAATAAAACAAGATTATCAATTAATCGATCCATGGCGCAAGTGTCATAGGGAAACTATGCAATATACTTACTATTCCCGCCAATACCAGTCTGCCTCTCGTATTGATTTCTTTTTAATATCCCGTTCTTTGAATTGTCTGAGTGCAGAGATATGGGGTAACTCTTTTTCAGACCACTCGCTGGTCAAAATTGAAATTGATCTAGAGGTAGGAAAGAGGGAAAGATCCAGGTGGCAGATGGATAGACTTCTTTTAACTAACCCACAATGGATGGATAGCATGAGAGAATGGATCAAAGAGTTTTTCCAGGTTAACAAGGGTTCTGCAATGCTCTTCTCTGTCTGGGGGGCCTTTAAGGCCTCAGTAAGTGGGCAAATGATCGCCTATATGTCTGAGCAAACAAGGATTCGAAAGTCTCGAATAGTTGAACTCCAGCAGGCAGTCGATATAGCCTTGTTAAGAAAAAACAGCTCTCTGGGGGGAGGACATTTAGCTAAGGAACAATTAAGGAAAGCAAAACAGGAGTTACAGGAGTTTTTTAATATTGAAGAAATAAATAATTCACAATCATACCAGCAGAGAGTTTATGAGGAAAGCCAAATGATAGGAACATTTTTTGCGTGGACAACTAAAGTAAAACAAGAAGCGGCAGTAATCAATGAATTAGTGGTACCCGGGACACAGATCTTAGTATCCGAAAAAGACACAATTGCTAAAATATTTTTAGATCATTACAATGAATTATATGCAACTGATTATAAGGCATCGAAGCAAGAAATTCAGCAATACTTCCACTATATAAAACTTCCTCAGATCCTTAGCGGGCAGAAAGAAGCATCTGCAGCTGAAATTCTTCAGGCCTTAGCTTCAGTGCCAGGAGGAAAGGCCTGCGGAAATGATGGTCTTCCGACTGAATTTTATAAGGCATTCTTGGAAGAGCTAGTACCATTCTTGCTTGAGCTTTTTAATCATGTTAAGGCAGGAGGCGAGGTTCCAGCAGCTTTTAAAGAATTCTCCATAGTTAGCTTTGTAAAGAAGGGGAAAAACCCCAGGGACGTTAGTTCATACAGGCCGATTAGTCTGCTAAACGCAGATTATAAAATCCTGATGAAAATTTGGGCAAAACGATTTACTCCAATGGCCCAGCATGTGATTCACACGGACCAAACAGGGTTCGTAGCAGGCAAGTCTATGTCTTCTAACACCGTTTTTTTAGTTCAAGCGCTCGACTTTTTCAATATTAATCTAACACCAGCTCTGATAATGATGGTCGACGCAGAGAAGGCGTTCTATTTGGTAAACTGGCGTGCTCTTTTTATGGTCTTGAAAGCTTTGGGTCCCCCCCCAGACCATCTCCATGCTTCAGAATATATATCAAGGGGCTCAGGCGCAGGTTAGAATAAACTCTAATCTGGCAGGTACAATAGATATAAGACGGGGAACCCGGCAAGGGTGCCCCCTATCCCCTGTATTATTTACTTTCTTTATTGAACCCTTGGCCGTTAGGATTCGTGACAATACAGAGATAAGAACTCCAATAGCGGGAATGTCAAAACTAAAACTATTCGCATATTACGTTATATTGTACCTTAAACCTGAAAGACAGAATATCAGAATAATCTTAAGAGAATTTGCAGAGTTTGAGTCAATCGGCGGGTACAAAATTAATCACAAAAAAACTGAAGTCCTGGTCCTAAATGCTCTTAGCAATTTCCTTCCAGACAATTTAAAACAACAAGCTCTCTCTCTCTTGATCCAATACGATATCTGGGGATATACGTTTCAAATCAATATGCAGATATTTTTAGAATAAATTATGAAGCAATACTTAAAAAAATTAAAGATCTATTGGATAAATGGATACTTCTTCCCCTCACATTGATTGGTCGCATAGCACTTATAAAGATGTCGATTTTACCATTGCTAATTTTTCTTTGTCCTAATATTCCGATTAAAATCAATACGATATATTTTAAAGAGTTGGAAAAGAATTTTCGCTAGTTTATTTGGAAAAAGAAAGTGCCAAGGGTAAAATTATCTATACTTCAACTTGACACTAGTTGGGGTGGGCTTGCACTTCCTCATATCCGTACTTACTATGAAGCAGCATTATTGGATATAATTGTTTGCTTAATCGACAGGAAGAGATCCTTGGATAGCTTTTTTTTGGATAAGATGGTTCAGGAAGCCAGGTCACAGATTCCGTTTTTTATCAAAACAGCAAAACTTCCCCAAAAAACTAGATACAAGACGCTCCAGGCGTTGAGTAATAGACTTCAGGCATTTTACTCTCTAAAGGCTCATTTTGCAGGGTACTAATATTTGCGGCTCCCAGAATATAGAAGTTTGGGCCTTCAAATCCAGAATAGCCATTTAAGATTTTGGGAAACTAATGGATTTAAAGAATTGGGCCACTTTTTAATTGGAGGGAGATGTATTAATTGGCAGGAGATTCAAGCTAGATGCGGAAATCAGAGCAAGCTTTTCTTTTTTGGCTATCTTCAGGTTAGACAACTATTGAATAAATATGCACTTCCAGGCAATACAGGTACCTCTCTGGTTTTAGCTGCTTTGTTTAGAACTAAATTAAGTGGTATAGGGAATTGGTATCGATTACTATGAAATCAAGGGGAGCCCCTTTTGGTTACCAATTTTCTCGAAAAGAGAAAACAGGAAACACAATGTAATTTTTCAGATGGGGAGTGGCAAGCCATTTCGCAGTATGGTAGTAAGGCATTAAGAGTGGCAAATTTTAAAAGAATGGCATTTGTATCTTGCTGGATGGCTTATTACACTCCCAAAGCACTACATAAGATGTATCCTGAGGTGGAGAATAAATGTTTTCCGGTGTCAGCAGGTGGAAGAGGGATGCTGGTTGCATGCCTGTTTTACATGCCCAATGGTAAGACAGTTCTGGGAGAAAATTTGTGTTGAGCTCAGCCTTGGCCTGCAGAGAAGGGTGGAACCTGAGGCTGAGTTAGTACTCTTTGGTTTATTAAAACAGAGACAAATCCAGCCAATACCTAGAGGGGAGGAAATGTTTTTAGCAATTACTTCCTTGGTGGCACGCTCTCTGATCCTTCAGAACTGGAAGACAACCAAAGTACCAACTTTTTTAGAATGGTATACAAAAATGAGTCAAGTAAGACAGTTTGAAGAGGTTTATGCGAAAAGATATATCTCAGTATGGAAGCACATGGACAAGATAGAAAAAAATCTCCAATGGTGAATACCCCTAACTGGCTTTCTAGTAACTTATTCAAGCACACATGCACTTTGAAAAGTATCGGATGGAAGCTAAGTCAATGTATTAGATCGATGTATTAACAATCCATTAGAGAGGAAGTATGGAAATTTTAGAGATTTTGCACGCTGCATTTGCACTTTATTATTTAAGAAAAGTCTTGATAATGTAATAATGTTTGCTAGAAGAATACTTTTAATAATGGTGTTAATTGTAGAATTATGAAATCTGTTGTGTGTATTAGTATCCTTTTTACTCAGCTCAATTAAAAATAAAAAAATTAAAAATTATTGATCTGAATGCAGTTAACTTGCTGTGAATGGAGCAGGATCAGCAGCGTGCTATTTTGTTTAGGGGACCTTACAGGGCTCACAAAAAATGTGTCTTTACTGAGGGAAACCGGCGGTTTTTAATTTCGAGGAGACAGAAGAGGGCAACAGTGTAAGGCGAGATTTGGCTGCTGTCTTAATGTTGAAGGACAGGCAGTGTTATATTGGCAGAAGTTGAGGAAAATCTGGAATGCTGGAAGCTACCTGTTTTCATTGCCTTGGAATTTGTCTCTGAGTAGGCCCTTGCTGGCACCATTATGTGGCATTGGAATGGGCCAAGCCGCTGTGCAGTGACTGGTGTGCGGCATTTGAATGGGCCGCGAGATGGTGTTATGGGCAGCTCGCGCACCCCTTACCGTGTCCACGTGAAGGTGCTGCAGAGATGTCGGCGGTGTCTCTATTGCTATCCATGAACGCAAGCTATGCAAGGACGTTTTGCAGCACATACGTGCCTGGAGCCACCCAGGACCGTCTATTTATACGTGCCGCCATCCTGTTTTCCCATAAGAAGAAAAGAACTCAGTGGACTGGCGGCCATATACTGGCATGCTGACCTCATGATGGTCCATCAATTGGCACGTTGCATGTATTCTTGTCAGGCTGTGTTGCAGCGGTCTTAGACCCATGGCACCTCTGTACGGGTGAGTGCTGGGGGTACGCATAGTGGGCTTCTCTCTGCACCGCGCATTGGTAATTGGAACTATAATTGAGCTTACAGCCAGACAACGCTAAACAACACTTTGTGACTGGTATTAGATATTGGCATCAACTTCGGATATTAGATGGAGTGACGTTATTCGAAAGATCTGTTCTGCAGCCTGGGATGGAGAGGTTTTTAGAACATTCTTGTTGGGTGTCACCGGTTTTGTCTACACTGTGCGAAGGGACTTTCGTCCAATGCAGAGGTGAACCAACTCATGTTACAGTTTTGTCCAGTGTGGCAGTGTACTCGGGTGAGAGGTCGCTCACCAGGAATTTTGAAACTGTGTTCCAAGAATTGTTGCGGTGTTCATTTATTTGCCAGTGTACCATGTTTTGTTTATTGATGTTAGGTTTAGCTCAGATGTCAATGTGATGGTGAGTGCTTCAATTCGGTTTGGTCACATGTCCTTTGCATGTGGAGAGGTGCATTTTCCATTTGGGAGTCATGTTTACCGAGTTGTGGTTAGGCTCTCATAGTTCTGTGAGTGTGTGCATGCAGTTTGGGTGAGAGACATCTTACCAGTGGCTATCCTGTGTGAGTATAGCTGCCATGAAGTCCTACTTTATTGCTAGTTTATTGGCATGCTTAGTTTCATGATTCTGCAATGTGTTTTTATTGGTTTTCCTTTTCTGTGCGAGTTTATGTAAGGGTTGAAGGATGACTGTGAGGGAGTTTGTCATCCGTTTCTGCTCCAGATGTTTGTGTGGGATGGCTGTGAGGGGTTAAGTCACCCATTGCTTACTGTATATTAGTTACCTTTCTGTTTGGGATGAAGTCTGGGCTGAAGTTTGCCCATTCTTTGATGTTCTACACTTGATGTTTTGGTGTGGGATGACTGTTCAGGTGTAAGTCACCCAATGCTTGCCGTACTCGTGATGTTTTGCAAGTGGGATGTCTGTGAGGGCGTAAGTCATGCGTTGTTTGCTGTACATTTGATTCTTGGTGTGGGATGACTGTGAGAGGGTAAGCCATCCGTTATTTGCCATACATGTGATGTTTTTAAGTCACCCAAGGTTTGCTGTACTTGTGGTGCTTGTGTTTGGGATGACTGTTAGGGCGTAAGTCACCCACTGTTTGCTGCGCTTGTGATGCTTTGAGTTGGGATGACTGTGAGGGCGTAAGTCACCCTATGCTGGCTGTACTTGGATGTTTTGTTGGGATGACTGTGAAGGTGTAAGTCACCCGGGGTATATTTATGAGTGTGAGAGTTATTTGGTGGCTGATTGAGTTCGGTACTGCATTGTTGGTGTATGGGTTCATGTTTAGGTCTATGCTCTGTGTTTTTGTCTGCCGCACCACTTATGTGTTTGTTTTTCTCTGTGTGCTGCCTTTCATGCTAGTCTGTCCAACTGGTGTGTTTCGTGGCATGTAGGGTTCGGTATGAGATGTAGGGTGTGGTAGAGTACGTGGTTTTTTTCTTATGCTTTGAAAAGGGGGAGATGTGGGTTACATTATTTATTTATTGCTTTTACCTGCATGGTCTCTTATGTATATGCGATACCATACCGTCTTTACATTTATTATGTTTTCATGCATGTCTCTTTTGTCTCTTTATGAAATTGTAATATGTTCATCTGGTATTCGCAATGGTGTTGTTCTTTTATGTATTGCTTTTACATGCATGATTTGTTATGTATATGCAATATCATATCATATAACATCTAATATGTTTCATGCATGTCTCTTTTGTCACTGTAAGAAATTGTGATATGTTCATCCGTTATTTGCAATATTGTTGTTCTTTTATCTATTGCTTTTACATGCATGGTCTTTTATGTATATGCGATATCATATCATCTTTACATCCAATATGTTCATGCATGTCTCTTTTGTCTTTATGAAATTGCGACATGTTCATCTGTTAACTCGCAATATTGTTTTTGTGTTTTGTAAGAAGGGGAGATGTGTTACACCTGCTTCTCAGCCAGTATGAGTGTGCTATGTAGAATGTTGGTGCATAGTGATGTGTTGGACTGTTAGGGTGCCTGTGAGGTGCTTTAGTGTCAGTTGGAGTATGGGCTGAGCAGCAGAAAGGCTGCTCCTGGTGGGACTTATCATTGAAGTTTTTTATTGGAGCTGATCACTTCCCTGCAACTAAAATAAATAGACCATCATGCAGAACTTACACCTTGGCTTCCAGACTTCGTTTATTTACAACAACTTCATATATATTAATAAATCAGATTGCAATTTCTGATTCACTGCAGTTAGAGGCCATTACAGGGATGGTGGTCTACTGGTGTCATCAGACTACCACATATGTGATTGCTTTTTAGTAAAGCAAGTTTTTTTTCAAACACCCCAGTTTCCCTTAAAGGAGATGGTACTGCATATAAAAAGAAAAGTGCAGTTGTTTAAAAAAGTTTGGTTGACCACTGTCTCCTCTTAAACAACGCTTTTTTTACATTCACAAAAGAGAAGGTGTTCCAAGGGGACCCTTTCCCTTTGCAAATGGGTTACCACCTCCTTTAAGGTTTGGAGGAGAGCAGTTTGTGACCTCTTTTTGGATTTATAGTAGGAGTGTCTGCACTCACACATATTCTGTGTGACTAATGTATGACTAGAAGAAAGAAGAAAACTAAATATTTAAGTAATCCTCATGACTAACGTGAATTTCATGTGTACTTTAGAGATGTAACTGACAAAAAGTGTGCTTTAATACTTGGTGGGAATAACAATTAAACGTACTATGATAATTTTGTTTAATATTTTGCTCATGACACTAATGTTTATGGTTTGCCGTTTATAACTGTTGAATTATACTTTGAAAGGATAACTTATTTGCTTGCAGAAGGGTGCACATAATGTAACGTGTGCATTGGTAATTTAGCCTAACTGTAGGCCTGAAATGTATTTTCATTGTATTTTTCAGCTGACCTTTGAATTCACATTCTGCTTGCACCGTAGAATGTTGCATTATCTTGTGTTCCCACTGCAGGTGGACAAGGCTTCATTAGGTGAGAGAAACAGTTATTGTTCCTAGTAGATAGAGAGGCCTGAGAAGAAGAAATACGATAATGGATGGGGACGAGTTCTCGTGAAAGAAGGAGATGGCACCAAGGACGTATGAAATACCCCAACATGTGAACTTGTGGATGGAAAATTTAAGCAGGAGGATGGCCGAATAATGGAAAAATACTAGTAACACTATGGGAGGTGCCTTAATTCAGCGATTGCTTATGTTGTAACTTAGTTAGTACAGCTGACACTTCTGCTTTAGGACACGTTGAGGTTTAGACTCATCTTTGGCTTTGTGACTTCATGCTACATGACCCAGGGTGGAGTACTTCTTAGGAGGGCTCCAACGGCTGACAACTTTTTTTTTCCCCATCTCTGCTGAAACTTACTTTAGGTTATGATTTTCACTTAAGGTAGTGTAAGGACAGTTAGGGATTTATAGGGCTAATGCATGGAATTTTGATGCAATCCAACATGCATTTTTGTCTCCTTATAACATATGCTGCGGTGATAGAGTTAGTTGTTTTCTTTTTGCTATATAGGTTGAACCAGTTCCGGAGATTTGGCTTCATCCTGTTTACTCTGTATTTTTATATCATAATGCTAAGACTGGTGTACATTAATCTGTTTCAGAATCTGAAATAATCATACTTACTTCAGTAGTTTGGAATTTGAAATTGAGATACTGTGAAAGAAGTTTTCTCTTTACCTCTCATGCTGCATAACAAGAACCATCGACCATATTGTTGAGGAGGGCGAGTTCCAGCTTTCCCAGGTTTCAGTAAAAAATCTATATTCTGCTAGGAATTCAGTTGCAAAACATTGATACATTACATACCGATTCAGTATCTGAAAGGGACACCTAGAACACCCCTTCCAGATAATGAATTGGTATCCATTTGAAATCCCATTTTAGGAGTCAAAAAATCTTTGCCGTCTCCTGAAATGGAATAGCATCTGTTACCACGCATGCCAAAACAACGCATGGCTTAACAACGTAGTCAATACCACGACTGTGTCGTTACCACGAGTTCCCTTACAACGCAAGTCATTACAACAACTTGCTTTAGAGAAGCCCTGGACTTTGGAATAGTTTAAATTACTATTCTAACTCCAGTCGGTGTATCAGTAGGGAAGGTGTTGGACATAAAATCCAACACCAGTCCGACACTGCATGCCCTAAAGCAAGTCATTGTAATGACTTGCGTTGCAATCGAATTTGTGGTAAGGTCGCAGTCATGGTACTGACTGCGTTGTAAAGGCACTACATTGTAATGCCTGCGTTGTAATAGAGGTTTCCCCCTGAAATGGGATTAGTAATATGAAAAAGTATTTTTATGGTCAGAGCATTCATGATTGTTACAATGGTTCATTCATCTGGCCATTGGGTTCTGATGGTAACACCCAGTAGGTTCGAAAGGTGAATCAGGTAGGGGCGAGGTCCTGGGAATGCACAGTGACCATAACTAAAGCAGATTTGACAGTGATAGGGGCCAAAATGAGCTCTCCCTCCTACATGCATGATGTGCACCAAGGAAAATCTTTCTTTCATGAACTTGGACAGTGCACATGATCGTGAGGCTGCCGGAGGCACTGAGCTGCTCTTGAGGGCTCAACACATGGCCATCAGGTCTCTGTCCCATAAAACCCATGGCTCACGTAGAAATTCAGAGCGCCTAGTCTAGCACATAGGCCAGCCACGGCTCGTGCAGTAAGAGCACTGGGGTGGTGGGGCCAGGTGGGGAGGGCTTTCGACAGACGAGGAAAAAAAATGAAATAAATAATTAATTTGCCCTCATCATCGTCTGTTGAAATCCCCCCCTCCCTCCCGGCCCCACCGCCCGTAGCAGCCGGAGCAGTGAATAAGAAGAGGTGGGAGGACACAATGGTGACACTGCTCCCAATCTGTTTTTGCCGAGTGATGTGTCCCAGTCCGTGATCAGGACATCAAGTGCAGCAGGCAGGTCATAAAGTGCTACAGGTTAATTTCTCTAATTGCTTCAATACCGAAAACTCTTGGAAGGATCCTATATGACTGTATTTTAGTTGGGGGAACCTATCCAATGCTTGACATGGTTTTAAGCAGGGAGTAGGTTCAAGTCAGCAATGCCTTAGCCTTTATCACCTTATAGAGAATTAATAGGTAGCAACGAAGGGTGCAATACACACTGGTTCCTTTGATCAGGTGTTCGCATTTGAATTTATGAATAAAAAAAAAACATGACTGACATAAAAACTTTGAAACTTGATGGCTATCTAATATGTTACTTAAAAACCTGCAAAATCACATTCAAGAAGCATTTAAATACAGGTGGCAGTGCACAGAAGTCTTTGGGTCATCAAGAGGTGCCATCCACGTATGTGTTGTACCTATGTCCCTACTTAATTGATCATTTTACCAGCTACATGCCGTGCTCTGGAGTCGGCCCAGGTACACTCCTAAGGTTTCTACCCCGTACTCGTATATGCAGACGATGCAGTTTTATTCTCATGCTGCAACATCTGGTACATAGATATGTATGATTTAGAGATTCTATCAATCCATTACAAAAAAATGATTAAGCATAAAAGTAGGACCATTGGACCAAGAATTTGTATATAAAAGCAATGTTTTGCCAAGAGATCTTCTCTGGGAAATGTTAGTTCTCTCACTTCCTTGTGAGCAGTGTTTGCTGACAATGCCAATTGACACCCACTGTCATCAGGTAGACATGGTAGATTAATCAGGACTAAAAGGTACAATATTCCGATTAATTCAAGTTGCAATTTATTATTGGGAAAGAGAAACACAACCGATTTTCAGGATTTATAAAGCTAAGGGCATCACAACAATGATGTACTGGCAGGTATTTCGAGTTATATGAATTCCACAACTTTACAGATAGAATACATTCTGTTTGTCTCTAGAAACATTCAACACATATTTGAAAACGTTGCATTTATTTTTAGACCTTCTCAAGTGACCACTGATTAAACTATGGGCCTCCTTATATCCGAAGGTAAGCTTGTACAAGGCCATTGAGAAAGTGCCATAACATGGGAAAAGCACTTATAGCATTTTAGAAATCCGCTCTCCTTGCAGACCATTAATATTTTGTCTTGGGTGCCAGTAATTGAGTGGGTGATGGGGCCTGATATGGATCCGATAGAGTTGCTGTTGGTCTTTTAAAACTTTCTGTTACATCATTTAGTTTTGTAAAGTGCTGGTCAGTAATTGAACATTTTCTACTCTGGCTTAATTGTTACATATTTCACATTGTTCAATATTTGTTACAATTTCTATGTGATGTTACTCAATCAATCAAAATACTTTATTTCGGCTCTATAGAGCTATAAAAGTTCATAAGTGATATTACTCCATGTTATTGTGATAACAAAAATGCAACAATTGCTTGTGTATTTTCTTTTATTGTGCTTCTTTTCTATTTAAAGAACCATGTGCTAATTATGAGATTACCAGTCCCTCTCCGTGCCACCCCCCACTCTGTCCCTCGGAGGTACTGTAATTTGGGGAATTGGGAATTCCTGTCATAATTTCCCGGAGACTCCACCTCCACCTGCTTTTACCTGCTGGAGACTCCAAGTGAAACTCCATACATCCCTGAAGTGCCAGCAGGCTTTTGAATCCTGGTTTTGCCTGTAATTTCTGTAACCTGTTCAATCAGGATTTACCAGGACCTCATACTGAGGCTAGGGGCGTAGCTTAGTCAATGACATTTAGGGGGGTGTGAATCTCAAATTTCCCAAATAAAAAAGCAGTGGGCTGCAGGGTGGGTGGTGAGATGACCAAGGTTTAAAAATGGGCTCTTTCCATGAAGAGCAGGGTCAGTCCTGATTTCCATTAGGTGGGGCTCTGTCTAGAGTGGCAGAGTGTAGGTTTCAAAATAATCATAGGGCTATGCCCCTTATGTTACGCTATTAGATTAGCCTTATATAGCTAAATATAGCAGTGGTAGTCATCTATATTGACAACCCACTAAGCTATATTAAGAAAGATGATGTTTTACAGAACAGGTTAGTCTTGGACAGGTGGTAGCCATTTTGTATACTGGCCGCCATCTTACATTATGGCTATGTTTAAGCACGCGGTGAGCTCTAAACTGCGAACGAGGTAGGCCCAGACAGCTGCGCCATGACACTTGTTGTTCACCTGATAAGTATACGCCCAGTTTCGTTTCTTTATTCAATAAGGGGCGCTGCCTCGCTTATGAATAAGCCTTTCTGTGTGCCTAAGTAATATTCTATTTGCAGCACCTCTCCTACGTTGGGAGGAGCAGGGATGCAGCTGGCTGACCTTGGCTAAGAGATACCGTGTGCCTGCCTCGGGCTGGTGATGTACGCCCCTCTGCCTCCCTAAAGTATGCATCCCTAAACCTGTAACTTTCCCTTGTAGGCGTGCTCTAGATGTTTATGACGTGTTTGATGTATCATACTATGCTGCGCATGATTATTGAGTCAGTCCATTAGCAAGCATTGCATGGTGCATGTTGTATTTGGGCTCCTCTGCAGAGTATAGATAATAAACTGCTTGTTTGCATTCTCTACTGGTTGACCGACTCTTCATTGATATAGGTAAGGCCGAGAGGTGGTGTAGTAACCCAAGTGACCCTATACGGGTCACTTCCATCAGTTGGCGCCCGAACAGGGACCCCGCGATTAATCACCCATCACACCCGTAAACGGGTCGTGAGGTCGGGGTGCAGGCTGGTCTAGCGGGCGGATCGGGGGCTCCCACAAGATAGAGCTCTGTTTCTGTGGCTTGCCCCGCCCGTCTGATCGAGGGTGCCCTGCCTAGTGGTGATACGCCGGGGTCCAGAGACGGCGAGACCTTGGAGCTGACCAGATTGGTCTGGAGAGTCGGCGGTAGAGAATCACGTGTGAAACCTGCGTTTGACAGGTGAGTGACTTTGTGTACGTTTTAGTACTTGAAAATGTACTGGCGCCAGTCCTGAGGTGGTGTTGGACTGAACCGTGCGAGGCAGACCGTTGACCGCCTTTCGGTGTGAACTTGAACTGCTCCGGGTGATTCGGGTTTTGAGACCAGTCTCATAGTGGTTCTCGGGTAGCACCGGGAGGGGCAGGGCCTTCGGGGCGTGTTTCGTGGACGGAGCCACACTACCGACTTGAGGGAGACAGAACCGATTGGTCTGTGCTCCATAAGTGGTACCAGACTGCGAGGGCGAGGTCGCCTATCGAGCTGTATCTCAGTGGTCTTGAGCCACAGATGAGAAGAGCCTTAGTGGCGAACGTCACGGGCAGTGCCGGACCGCGTTTGACAAGGCAGAACCTTGAGTTGTACCCTTAAGTATTGTGGACAAGCTACTTGGGCTGTGCTTTAATAGCGAGTTTGAACTGTATTGTGTGAACGAGTGCTGGGGCTGAATCTCGTGGTGGTTTGAGAGTCGTTAACGGCTCTACGAGCTACAAGATGCGGGATAGGCTTTAGATCGTGTCTAATCACAACAGGGTCGAGCTGGGCTATCCATACACGTAACAGAGATTCTTAGGTGGTGCTTAGTGAAAGGCTGTTTGGGCCGTGTTGTATCGCATACCTTAAGAGGTCTGTTCGTGCTGATTTTTTTGTGTATTTTGTGTACGATTTTCAGACAGAGAAGTGGATTTGCTTTGCGCTTGCGCAGTGGGAATTGTGTAAGTATCTTATATTAAGATGCCGTGTTTTAGTAAACTTGGATGTTTTGTATGTCGATGTTGTTGTTCAAGTGATCGACTGGAGGAAAGACAACCTGCTCCTCCAGAGGGTACCCCGAATTTTGATATGTACAGAAAGCACGGTATTGGCCTTATTATGTTTAGCACCTTATGGCATAAATATACGAAGGACAATGCTGATTTGCAGTGGCCACTTGTTGGCTCGTTCGATGAACAAAAGTTGAATTTTCTAGAAGGAAAGCTGTTTGCTAAGAAGAGTAGGCAGTCAATGTTTGATATGTTGAGGGTTTGGCAGAAGGAGGCAAAGCAGCGGCGAATTAGAGAGGAATAAAATACGAGGAAAAGAGAGGCGCTGACGATCGCGCAGAAAGCCAAGGCTTGTGATAAAGCGACAGTAAACAAAGGTGTTGTTGCAGCAGGTGCAGGGAAGTAGTGGAAGAGGAAGGGGTCAGCCGCAAGTGCAGCAGCGATGGTCCGTACCGCGAGGTGGTGGAACGAGTGCTCCATATGTACCTGTGGGACCTAATCAATGTGCATATTGTCGGAAGGAGGGGCATTGGCGAAATGAGTGCCCTGAATTGCTACAGGCTGGTGGGATCCCTAGAAGAGGGGGTTTTCGGGGACGTGGTGGAGGAACAGGAAGTCAGAGTGAGAGAAGACCAGAACGAACTGAGAATGTTGAAAAGGATCAGAATTACTTTGATGATCCTAGAGGACGACAGTATTGTCGCGAGGATTATGATGTAGATGAAGGAACAGGGATGTCCATCCACAGCTAGGACAGCGACGGACAGGGTGGCGGACCAGTTTCGGTGAATGTAGATCAACGCGGACCCTATGTTGCTGCGGGTTTGCTTGGTACCTTTCAAAAGTTTTTGATTGACACAGGTGCTATGAACAGCTCCGTTTCCGTTCAGCTGGTCCCTGGGGCAGCTCTGTCTGGCAAGAATAATGTTTCGGTGGGATTTTCAGGTACGCCGGTTGTTAGTCCCATCTCTAAGCCCCTTGCTTTTACAATTGGTTCGTTTTCAGTGAAATCCTTGTTCCTTTTGACTTCAAATTGTGGGGAAGATTTAATGGGGCTTGATCTGTTGAAACAGCTGCATGCAACCATTTTCTGTTCCCCAGACGGTGTTTACATGACGATTGGACCTGATGTGGCACGGGCGAAGCAACACTTTGCCAAAGACAACCCTCTCCCCGATGAGTTCAAGGACGTGCCTAGTATGCTGTGGGCTACAGGTGACACGGACGTAGGACTGTTGCAGGTACCGCCAGTGTCTATTCAGGTTAAGGACAATGTTTCTCTGCCTCGTATTCCACAGTATAAAATATCGCAGACAGGAGAGACTGCTTTGTTGAAAATCATAAATGATTTAATTGCGTCTGGTGTGGTTGAGGAAATAGTTTTTAATGTGTGCAACAGTCCTATTCTTCCGATTCTTAAAAGGCCCCGACAGATTCACCTGATGCCCATTCTGATGTGTACCAATTTATTATTGATCTTAGGGAAATTAATAAAATAGTGGTACCACAATTTCCTGTTGTTCCTGATATCACTTCGATTTTAACTATGATCCCTCCTACAGCTCAGTATTTCTCTGTGATTGATTTGAAGAATGCGTTCTTTAGTATTCCGATTCATCCAGATTCCAGGTATCTTTTCGGGTTCAATTTATCTGGCAGAAGCTTTGTGTTCTGTCGCGCTCCTCAAGGGTATACTGAAAGTCCTAGTATATATAGTCAAGCCTTGAAAGCGCAATTGGACTCGCTAGTGCTTCCGGTTGGTAATGTATTGTTGCAATATGTTGACGATCTCCTCGTGGCTTCTGATACTGGAGAAGGATGTAAGGAAGCCACGGTCAAATTGTTAATGCATCTGGCACAAAATGGACATAAAGCGTCCCTTTCTAAGTTTCAGTATTGTCGACAGGAGGTTATCTATTTAGGTCACCTCCTATCGAAGGAGGGTAGAAGATTGACACCTGAACGTATTTCTGTAATCAATAAAATGGGCGTGCCAAAGACACAGAGAGAAGTGCGAGGTTTCATTGGAATTACCTCATACTGTCGACATTGGATCCCCAACTATTCTCTGATTGTGAAACCCCTCCTTTATTTAACTACGAAAGGTGTGTGTGAACCCTTGCCGTGGACAGCTTGAGTGTCAGCATACCTTCGAGCAACTGAAGCATGCACTTTGTTCTGCTCCTGTCCTTGGTACTCCTGACTATAGGAAGCCCTTTGTATTGTATGTACATGAAGTGGATGGTTGTGCGTTGAGTGTCTTGACACAGGCTTTCGGTGGTAAGTATCGGCCCGTGCTTATTTTTCTGCAGTCCTTGACAATGTGGCTAGAGCGCTCCCGAGCTGTCTGCGAGCCGCTGCTGCGGTGGCAATTGCAATCAGACAATCGGCAGGGCTCGTTCTTGACACTGACCTAACGGTCATGGTACCCCATTCAGTAGACACTCTATTGAATAGAACGCAGACGCAGCACCTTACTAGTGCGCGTCTGACTGGATATGAGCTAACTTTGTTCGCTCCACATGTCACCATTAAACGATGTGTCACTCTGAATCCAGCCACATTACTACCCCTCCCTTCGATGAGTCATTATGCAGATGCGCATGACTGTATGTACAGAACAGAGGAAGAAACGAAGGGACGTGTAGACCTGACTGATGTTCCCTTATCTGACCCCCAAGGGGAACTATATGTCGATGGCTCCTGCCTTAAGCTACCAGATGGCACTACTTCTGCCGCATATGCGATCACCACATTGCGCACTGTCAGACCCAGCTCCGCAGGATCCAGTCGAAGCAGACAAAGGTCCACCTCCTGATAGCACCAATACCCTGAAAGCAATACGTACAAGGTATTCGAGTGATCAGGCGAGGGAAAAGGAGAGGGAAGGAACAGCAGTGGAAAGGAACCTGAAACAACAAACATAAATATATAAACAGAGTTATGATACCTACTCTCATGTATGTCTCACTAAAGGATAACACGTAAGTACCTGAGCGAATACTGAAGTGGATACAAGCCGGGGGGAATATCAAACAGTGCACCAACCAATCCTGGATCCCCAGGTTGCTCTGCACCCACGATTAAAGAGTCCTCTTGAACTTCAATGATAGATAACTTCACCAATCAGCAAGGCCTCCGTATAGGGTACGAGTCCCCAAACCAAGTCTTGTCACTTCCCAAAATATAAGGAAAATAAAGATATGCAAACGGCAATACACGGTTAACTCACCGCTGTATTCCGCTGTTCTCCAAAGGCTAATAAGAGGAGCCTATCCCAGCCCAACGGCAATACGCGGTAATTACTCCGCTGTATTCCGCTGGGTGAACAATCACCGAATCCTATTGAAGACTTCCCCAAGGACGGTAATACGCGGTTTACTCACCGCTGTATTCCGCTGGGGGAACAATCACTGAATCCTAACAAAGACTTCCCCAAGACGGTAATACGCGGTTACTCACCGCTGTATTCCGCTGGGTGCATCATCGCTGTATCCGTTATAGTCAGTTTCCCAGGGACGGTAATACGCGGGAAGCTCACCGCTGTATTCCGCTACGAGGGTCACAGTTTCATTGCAACGAGACCTGAATCAAAGGCAGGAAGCCGGAATCCCAGCTCCCTCCGAATTCCTACGGAGTACTCACTATTGGCAGACGCTGCTCATCCAAGTGGCAATTCTCCGCGCTAGGGTACTCCGACACAGGAACCCACATAGGCGCTTACTTCCTAAGATCCTCTCCCGTCCGAAAGAGAATCACATCAGAACGAACAGAATTACGCGCAGCGTCCTGCGCGACGTGCACGTCTAAATACCCAGTCCCCCACGGGATCATGGGAGTTGTAGTTCTGTGAGCCCAGTAGTTCTGTTACTTGCTCGGTAGGCGCTGCTGAGCAAGATACCTGACACGCACAGTCGTAGAGACTTCCCGCGTCCCATATCAATCTGCCCAGGCTGCTGAGTTAGTAGCCCTGTTGAGAGCTTGTGAGTTAAGTGAAAAGATGGCTGTTAATATTTACACCGACAGCCAGTACGCGCTTAGAGTCGCTCATAATTTTGGGCGGCTCTGGGCGGAAAGGGGGTTCCTGACATCCCATGGGTTGAAGATACAGCATGGCCTGTTGATCCATAGATTGCTGTCGGCTTTGATGTTACCCAAAAAGCTGGCAATAATAAAATGCAGTGCCCACAAGGTAGTTACAAATGACGTGGGTAGGGGCAATGCATTTGCGGATCAAACAGCTAGAGAAACTGCTAGATCGAAGATGAGTAAGATGTTTGTGGCAGGACCTGCTAGGTGGGTACCTGATAATGCGATGCATGGGAGAAGTGTGGCTCAATGGTTAGAGCGGCAGACCCTGATGCAGAGATCTGGCCCGGGACCAGGGTTCAATTCCCGCCTCGGCGGGTCTTGGGCTCAATTTCCTCGGACCTGATAATTCTCGCCTCGGTGCCTATTCTAATCATGGGTCCCACTCTGCAACTCTGGGCAATAGCTTGCTTAATCTCCACAACGGCCCCAACAGCGCTGGGATGCCTGGCTTCACCCTGGGGGTGCCCAGGAGTGGACATTTCACAGGGAAAAAGCCAGGAAGGGTTCCACAGTGGTATGCATACAGCGCCTGGACACCCCTTTGGGGGTATGGGTGCGCTTTACAAGTACAAATTTCATTTCATGAGAACACTGTAAGTAGTGTTAAGGACATACAGAATGAGGCCACAACAGATGAAGTGGCTGAATGGCAGGAAAGGACAGGTACTCTAGATGAGTATGGGTGCTGGACTGATTTGTCTGACAGCCGGAGATGGCTGTTGCCCAATGCATATGTTTTCCCAGTTGTCACTATGGCTCATGGTCCCGCTCATATTAGCGCAAAAGGGATTTGTAAATTGTTAGACCCAGTGTGGCGAAATGATCTCATTCCCAAGGTAGCTGCCCATTTAGTGAAACATTGTATGATTTGCTTAAAGCATAATCCTGGGAAAGGTACTCCTGTGCCTTCTGGGAATTTCGCACCACCCTCATTTCCCTTTGAGGTTCTCCAAATGGATTTCATTGAGCTAGAACGAGTGAATAATTTGAAGTACGTTCTAGTGGTCGTGTGTGCTTTCAGTAAGTGGGTGGAGGCGTACCCTGTGAAGGAAAATACTGCTAACGCAACGGCGAAAGCACTCATAAAAGAGTTCTTCCCTCATTTCGGTTTGCCTCGGGTGATCTGGAGTGACAACGGCAGCCATTTTAATGCCAGAGTCACGCAGTTGGTGTGTGAAGGGTTGCACATAAATCAGAAGTTTCATGCAGCAAATCACCCCCAATCTGCAGGTCTTGTGGAGAAATATAATGGAACGCTCAAGTTGAAGCTAGCTAAGATCCAGGAGAGCACAGGCCTGAAGTGGCCGGATGCGTTACCATTAGCCCTTTGGTCCACAAGAATGACCGCACACACGAGGACTGGTCTATCTCCCTATGAGGTAGTTTTCGGGCACCCTGCCAATATATGGGGTGTCCCTAGGCCAAAACGATTTAGTGAGATCGAGTATCCGATGATGATAGATTACCTGTATGAGTTAACTAAAAATCTTCGTTCTATTCATCAGCAGATTGGAGAGTCACTGCAACCACTTCCAGAGAGTCCCGGACATAAGTTGCAGCCCAGTGACTGGGTTCTGATCCAAAACTTTGAGAGGACAAAGGCTCTGGAGCCCCGTTGGCATGAACCAAAGCAAGTCCTCCTTGCAACGAGGACTGCGGTGAAGGTGGATGGGAGAAAAAATTGGATACATGCCCACTGTTAGAACTGGGGGTCTCTAGTTGGCAGAGGTAGGTACCTTTGTCCAAATAGGGACCCTTGCTTCTAGTCAGGGTAAGGGGGTACACTCCTGAAATAACCCCTGCTCACCCTCTTGGTAGCGTGGCATGAGCAGACAGGCTTAGTTCAGAGGCAGTGTGTAAAGCATTTGTGAACATATACAGTAATCCAGTGACAACACTACAAATGGACACCACACAGGTTGTATTATAAAAATAAGTATCTTTTATATAGATTTACCACAAGACCATAAACGACAAAAATAATCCACAATACTGTACTTTAAAGATGGTAGAATTAGCTTGAGTCTCTTTAAATGAAAATGCGACACTTTGAGTTCAATGTACCTTAAGATGCGTAACCTAGGGCAACGAAAAGTATTGCCGGGAAGGTGATGCGGTAGTCCCTTACACGCAAACGGGACGGTGATGCGTTGAAGATCTGGTGTAAAAGAAACAAAGTGGCGTCTTCTTGAGGTTGCGACAACGAAGAGGTGATGTGTGCACGCCCGACGGCCGTGCAGCGATTTCGATGAGTCTTTGGAGCTGCGACAGGCCCTGCGACATGCTTCCCTGGTGATGCGACGGCGTCTGATGCGAGGTCGACGATCTTCTCCTGGGATGCGGGGCGTGCCTCGTGTTGCGATGCGTCGGCGTCTGATGCGAGGTCGATGCTCTGCCCCGGGGATGCGACGGCGTCTGATGCGACGGCGACACTCTTCTCCGGTGCTGCGAGGTGCTTCGAAGGATGCGGCGAGCTTCTTCAGGGATGCGCCGGCGTCTGATGCGACGTCGACACTCTTCTCCGGCGATGCGGGACTCAGCGGCTGTGGCGACAAGCTTCTTCGTGTTGAGTCGCGCTTCCAGCTCCCAGAGACCCGCAAGTGTGTCAGAAGGTCCAAATTCCCAGCAAGGGAATACAGGGGGAGCTGGTGGGTGAAGTCTGTTTTCCCTGAGACTTCAGCAGGAGGCAAGCTCTAAAATCAAGCCCTTGGAGATCCTTCACAAGTTGATGAAAATACACACAAAGTTCCCTTCTCCTTTCTTTGGCAGTCAGGCAACCACTGCAGGCAGATCCCTCTAGCTTAGGGATATTCTTCTCCTCAGTTTCTTCTTGGTTCCGCTCCTCAGCAAAGGTTTCTTGTTGTTTCCCAAAAGTGATCTAATTTCCTAGGGGTCTGGGTCCCCTTTTTATACACCTTTTCACTTTGTTCTCTGAATTAGTCCAAAACCAGTTCTGGTCAGTCCTGGAGCACTTTGTTTACAGGACTCCTTCTTTCCTTTTAGAATATGGGGCAGAGTGCTCAGCCGCCCGGCAGGAGGTGGAGCCAGCATTGTGGAAGGCAGGCACAGCCCTATTTAGACCCAGGTGCAACTCCTCCCTCCACTCTGGATGCAGATCTCTCTATTCAGCCCTGTGCTGACTCACCCTGTCTCCTGTAGCCACCCTCAGCCCCTGTCACTCAAACTCCAGACAAGGAATACACAACCTAGCAGAGGCAGGCTTGGATAGTTAGGCAAGAAAATACCTACTTTCTAAAAGTGGTATTTTCAAACACAGAATGTTAAAACCAACTTCACTAAAAGATGTATTTTATCATCCTGAGTTCAGGCATACTAAATTCGTTTTTCTACCATGTTCCCTGGGTCAGTTAGAATTATAAGGTGTAATAATCAAACTGCCATTCTGGCCTATGGGGAGCAGCTAGCCTTGCAATAGTGAAAAATGAAAATGGCTGTAATTCACTATTAGGACATGCCACACACACCAGGGCATGTCCTACCTTATACTTACAATGCACCCTGCCCTAGGGCCTACTTTAGGGGTGACCAACATGCAGTAAAGGGAAGGTTTAGGGCCTGGTAAGTGGGTGTACTCACCAAGTCGACATGGCAGCCCTAGGCTGCACACAGGCTCTGCAATGGCAGGCCTGAGACACATTTTACAAGCTGCTTCTGTGGGTGGCACAACCAGTGCTGCAAGCCCACCAGCAGCATTGGATTCACAAGCCCTGGGCACACTCAGTGCACTGTACTAGGGACTGACAAGTAAACCAATCATCCAATCATGGAGTCACTAATACATAAATCAATTTACAATAGGGAGCACTTGCACTGTGGCACTGAATAGCAGTGGCACAGTGCCCAAAGCATCTAAACCAGCAAAAACAGATCAATAACATTGGAGGCATCATCAAAAAATGGAAGGGAGACCCACGCCAAGGATGCCAGTCTAACACCCACCATACCAAAAGAATATCGCTGCCACTCCCTTATGACCGATGGGTCCAAGAAGGAATCGGAGATCATGAATGTGAGCACGTACCAAGGTTCATCCCGCTTTCGGATGCTCGGCTAACTTGGACGAAGACAGAAAAAGAGAACAAAGATGTGTTATTGGAAGCTGTCCCTCCCGAAATAAGGGCAGCACGAGAGTCCTCTGACACTGAACAACGAGTGTTGGAGTCTGGGAGCTTTGTTGAGCCTGAGCCTTCGTTGCTTTTTTCTGATCAAACAGTGCCTGGGTCTGTAAGATATGATCTACGCCCACGACAAAAGAAGAGCACCAGAGGGAAATAGAGAGTTATGGATTTGAGTTTATGGTAAGAGCACAATATCTGTAGTGCCTGCCACAAAAGAGAGACACTGGTGCACTGCTTTGAAACATTTAGACTTTCGAGTGAGCTGTGGGTGTTTGCCAGGAGGGCGCCCCAACCGACACAAAAAAGGATTGGATTACTGAGTAGGCCTAGACTGTGAGGCCCCACGCGGAGGAAGTCACCTGTTACAGTATGATGGACAATAGAAGCCTACCAAAGAGGCTTAGAACGGACTTTGGCGTAGTTGATCATTGATTGAAGAAGGTCGCAAGTGACTCCATCATTATTGTAGAAAGTAGGTGTTGGATATGTTCCCGTTTGGGCGAGTTGTCGCGCAAGAGGAGCAGCCTCTGGCGGCCCTGCCCTTAGGACAAAATGATCCTGGATGGCCTAGTTGGACCACTAAAACCAAAGTTGTGGTTTTATTCTGCATTTTTGTTGTTATGATTATATTGTTTGGTGTGATATTTTATTTAGAAATTAAGCATCCAATGCATGTTCTGATAGGGACTACTCCTGATCCGCCTGAGCATTCGTTTGTTTCCCTAGCTCCACATAAAGAAAGACATAGGCAGACGTATTTTGGAAATGCTTTTCTTCAGATGCTCCATGAAGTACACCAAACGACTAATGCGACAAAGTGTTGGATCTGTGGTTTACTTCCTTCTATGACTCATAAGAATGATCTTCTTATATCTTTGCCTATGTCATATCTAGGGAGTTGTGAAGCATGGTTCCAGCTCCTTACTGTAGTGTATACCCACTCACATGCAGATACTGCCCAAATGACTAATGAAGATTATGAAGCAGTGTTGGAATACATAGTGTAGCACCAGGGATACACTCCCGGAAAAGGAGGGAAGGCAGGTACTTTGCATCCAGATGCCTGTATGAATGTTTATGAGCAAAGTGCAAACATTTCTTGGGTAAAAGATGAGATGATGGAGTTCCAAGGGTTTAATATAACAGAGTATTTTAGATCCTTTCATGAGAGAAATATCCCAGATAGTGAGGTCCTATCCATTCCAATAATTGATACACCAGCCCCATTTTGTGTAGAAGGGTTTGGGAGTGTTCCTGTGGGGAAGAGTCATTGTAATTATGCGTTTACATTGACCACGACAAGTAGTCCACCCTTGCTTACACCCCCAAATGTATATTTTATCTGTGGGACACATGCTCATGTATGGCTCCCTAGGGGGTGGGCAGGACGCTGTTATGTTTCTTTCCTTCTACCCCCAGTTTACTTAGCCCCATCCAATTATCATAAGGATCATAAGTTGCAGCAAAGGGGTACCTCATTGTCACGAGTAAAGAGGATTATCAACACTGAAGATGTTGATCAGACAGATACCACGATGCAGCAATTTGCTGATGGTATGAAGGGATTGTTGCCTCTATGGGGACCTATGTATAATAGTAGGCGAATTCGCCATCTTACTAGAGTAGTGGAAGCGGTCATTAACACTACTGCTGGTATTCTCACGAATATTACAGCTGAGCTTCAGGCGACCAGGCTCGTTGCTCTTCAAAACCGGATTGTCCTTGACGTCATTCTTGCAGACAGGGGTGGAGCCTGTCACGTGATTGGTAGCAGCTGCTGCATTTACATACCAGACCACGCCCCTACCGTTTATTCAGCTATTCAGAAACTCCATAGGTTAGCCTCTGAAATACATGAAGATGCCGGTACAGGGTCTCTGACACAGTGGTTCTGGGGCCTAATGTCCGCATGGGGATGGAAGATTCTCATGGGTTTAGTAGTAGTTGCAGGGATCATCTTCACTTGTTGCCTTTGTGTGAATTGTCTTCCATCCTGTTGCACTTATTGCATGGCTAAACTCACCCCCTCTGTTCCAATAAGTGAGTCTAAAGCCAGGGATGCGATTATGATGCTGAAAGAACTTCAAGAACTGATGGATATCGACGAAGGCATTTTCGAGGACTAAAGATTCGAATTCAACAGAATCTCGCCATAGTTCTGCACAGTTGCATACCCTTCCCCCGGTTTCCTCATGCTGACGACTGATAAAGACCCTGCCTGATGGCCTCTGTACTTCTATATTTAGCTTATAACGCTAAAAGGAGGGTCTGTAAGTTTCAAAATAATCTTAGGGCTATGCCCCTTATGTTACGCTATTAGATTAGCCTTAAATAGCGAAATATAGCAGTGGTAGTCATCTATATTGACAACCCACTGAGCTATATTAAGAAAGATGATGTTTTACAGAACAGGTTAGTCTTGGACAGGTGGCAGCCATTTTGTATACTGGCCGCCATCTTACATTATGGCTATGTTTAAGCACGCAGTGAGCTCTAAACTGCGAACGAGGTAGGCCCAGACAGCTGCGCCATGACACTTGTTGTTCACCTGATAAGTATACGCCCAGTTTTGTTTCCTTTATTCAATAAGGGGCGCTGCCTCGCTTATGAATAAGCCTTTCTGTGTGCATAAGTAATATTCTATTTGCAGCACCTCTCCCTACGTTGGGAGGAGCAGGGATGCAGCTGGCTGACCTTGGCTAAGAGATACAGTGTGCCTGCCTCGGGCTGGTGATGTACGCCCCTCTGCCTCCCTAAAGTACGCATCCCTAAACCTGTAACTTTCCCTTGTAGGCGTGCTCTAGATGTTTATGACGTGTTTGATGTATCATACTATGCTGCGCATGATTATTGAGTCAGTCCATTAGCAAGCATTGCATGGTGCATGTTGTATTTGGGCTCCTCTGCAGAGTATAGATAATAAACTGCTTGTTTGCATTCTCTACTGGTTGACCGACTCTTCATTGATATAGGTAAGGCCGAGAGGTGGTGTAGTAACCCGAGTGACCCTATACGGGTCACTTCCATCAACAGTGAGAGGAAAACAATGGGTAGAAATGATCCCGAGTGACTGCCACTGGTTAGAAAATGTGCAAGCATTCGCCCAATCACATTGCGGGTTAATGATTGACAGTAGTATACCGAAGAAAGTTGAGAGTGACGCAGCTTTCCAAGCCTACTACTGCCAATGTTTGTAAATTTCAAAAAGTAGTAAATTTGCTCCTATTGAAGGAGTACTTCTAAAGGTGCAAATTGACTATTTTTTGGTTAATCAATCACTTTATGTATTTAAAATCCCGCTCCCTAAAAATGAACAAATTAAAACCTCTTAGTGAAATAAGAACAATGAGTAAAAACTGACACAGGCATAGCAGAGCAGACACTGGGCCCCCAGACCCAACTACCAAACCAAGAATGCATTTGAGGGGTGTCACTCCACAAAGCTACAGCCATGCCCGTCCCACCTGGGTCTGGTAGTTCATCCTAACAACTCATGACTACGGTCATGTACAACAAGCTCTGTGTAATTACTTATTTACCCAGAAGCAAACAATTTGGACAAGCAGGGAAGCCTGTATTAATTCCAGGTTATCTGGTTTCACATTTTGAAATGCAGCCACCAGATGAGTATCTCTGTCTCTTTCACTCTCTCATTTACATCAAAGGCCACTGTTCTGTCTTATATTCTTGGCTCACTACAGGAAAAGCCAACACAGACATAGCAGACCCTACTCAGGGCCCCCAAACCTAACTACCAAGCTAAGAATGAGTTTATTTGGGGGCTGTCACACCCAAGACACACCCCCTGAGGAACTTTGTTATTGAAAATTGTTGGATTTATTCAATGCAATCAATTTGGTTTTATGCTTTCAGCCACCCCAGTGTTTTCGTTGCTGTGGGTAGGTTACTGGCTGCAGCAATTAGGTTAGGGAAACATCTGGATGAAGTCATTGTATAGAATAATCAGTTTTAATGGCTGGCATCTGTCATCCCACATCTTTTTTCATTTTAATTCTTCATTAAGGATGCCTTCTTCATATTATAATATATAATGTGTAATATAATATTTATTGGTGTATGTTATCTAATTGCGATGTTGTGTTTTTAATTGATGAAATGTTTACATTTTATAAGCGTTTTTGCTGGATTATAAGGAATGTTTGCCGAACAAATCAAGTTTTCATACTGATGAGGAGCAACAGGAACAGCTGTAGGTTCTGGTGGCACCTATACATAACTTATGAGAATTCTCACATTGTATGCAATTGTGACAAATATTCCCCTGATTAAGGAAAACTAAGTTTTTCTAGACAACTATTAATAGTTGGGTTATTATCTGATAAAGTAACTGGACCCTGCGTGGACAGGTAGAAATTGCTTAGTGACGCACCTGGTGTGACACGACTCTGGAACTTTGGATGCCTTCTACAGTCTAAAGAGCAAGCATTTTTTTTTTTAATAAAAATTGCATCAGATTACATGTGAACAGATAACTGTAATGGACGAATCTATTCATTGATCTGTTAACAAGAAGCACTTTCAGTGGTATTCGAGGACAGTGAGGTATATTTCTTTTCCTACAGTTTTGGAGAACATGCAAATATATATTCTTCCAAAGTGTGGGGGTCTGCCCCAACTGTCAATGAGTGAGCAATATGGGCAAGTCCGACTGATTCAAAGGATATTCGGGGATGGTCTACCGTCAGGAACATTTTGGAAATTTTGGAAATGGAGGGCAAGATTGTGCATCGTACATCACATTTTGATAACGAATTTGAATAAAAAGATATAGGTTTAAACAATAGTTCTAAAACAGTACTTAGACACCCATTCCCAGGGAACCTTTTCTCTGGGTGTGGGGGTCATTACATTTATTTTTATGCCCATCAATGCCAGGTTTTCCCTGGAAGTAACACACAGAAACAAGCATTGACAAAGCCATTGGGACTTATTAGCTTTGCCAATAGATTTTAGAGATGTTGTAATGCACCCCCAGTGCTGTGTAATATGGCTTAAGAGGAATTTTTAAGAAAAAGCCTATGACGTGCTCTAAGCCCACTGTAAGGAAACAATAGGGGACATATTCACAAGGACTTATCGCCGAGTTATCGCCAACTTAACGCATCAAAAGTGGAGATAGATTTTACGCCCCATTCACAAGCGGGTGCAAACTGCAGACGTCGCCAGTATTCCCACGATAACTGCCGCAAATTTTATCCCCACGGGTGACACCACCAACTAACCCTAATGAGATGCAGAGTAGGCGTTCCCGTGCAAAAACACACGAAAACACCACTACACCACTTTCACAACGAACTGCCAGATCTGCGATGCGAACCAAAAACAGGCGATAAGCCGCCGTAGCATTGAAACCCTTTCATGAAGCTTTTACATTTGACTCGTGAGGGACATCTAGTAACGACTAGTGGAACTGCAGCTTGATGTATTAATAATTTCAATGCTTTTGATTTGACTCGTGAGGGACATCTAGTAACGACGAGTTGAACTGCAGCTCTTTGTAGAATTATTTTGATATTGGACACTATAATATTCACTGCCCACTGCTAATCTCGTCCCATAATGCTTTGCAGGGCCTTTGGTTGGGATTGAATTTTTGCCCATAACTGTGCTTGGGGTGGTCCTAGGAGGAAGGGACCACCACTAAATCATTCAGCATGATATGCTCTTTGTGTTTGCTTGGTCCTCCCCCTAGGTTAGGGGGGACCCCAAAATCATCACCTCTCTCACTGCTTGTTAATTTTTTGTTTTCACTTTTGTGAAATGACTATATGCATTTTAGCATATAAAGACAGACATACCTGTTTTATCTTACCTTGCACTGTGCAAGATGCTGGTGGCAATTATTGTATAGTGCAGACAAGCACACAGCTATGCACTTGCGTAGTTACGTGTAGTTCAAAGTGTACTTCGTGTAGCTACGTATAGTGCTACTACGCAAACTACGCCCAGGGTTAGTTTACATACAGACTGCATGACAATGTACATTGTGACTGTTTGGGAGGAGCAGACTATTTGATGCGGGACAGTGAACATTTGGACTACATGACGTAGGTGACGTTGTACACGTACATTTTCATCTCACAGTTCCCTGCTATGTCAGATGTGATTGGCCATTTTCTATGCACAGGCGGACCCAGTTGTGTTCTCTGTTCTGCAGTGTAAGTGTTGCACGGTGTACCACATTGTCGTGGATGTGCTGGCATTGCTATGTGTGTGTGCTGCATTGTGGGAGGGTCGCACCTGCAGCTGTGATTATGCTGCCCCTTATCCCTTGGAGGCGGTGTGCCTTTGACTTTTGTGCTTTTAAGGTGCTGTGATGTTGGCGACTTGGGTCATTTGTGCTCTTGGACGGTTTTTGTACTCTTGTGCATTGTTTGTCTGCAGATGTATTGTTGACGTCAGTGGTTGTTTGTGCACATGGATGTGTCAGAGTGTGACCTGCTCCTTTCCGGATGTGGTCCACACTCAGCCACCTCAGTCTCGTGGCGTGCACAATGTCATGGTGATTGTACTCCAGCCATGCTGCTCGTCATGTGGTGTCACTTGCATTGTCAGTGTGGCTCTCACATACGCATCTTTGCTGTGTTTCGCACGGGTGCATGTGTGTGTCATGGACTTGGTGATGTGTGGGGTGTGACCCCTTTGTGCACATGGTGGACGGGGGCCTACTAGATGTTTGTATGTGTGCTGCAGTGTGCCACGGGGATCAGGGACATGACCCAGGGTCGTTGTGGGTGTGCGGTGTGCTACACGTCGTTGTGCATGTGTGCCATTGTGCCCGTCCCCCGTTGTCCCCCCAGTCCCTGTTCATTACTCACCCTGTTGATGTTGTGTCAGGTCATGTCGAGCTGTATCAGGACTCCTGACTCCTTGCACCATCTCCGCACTGATGACTGTGGCCGCCATTTGCTCCAGCTCCTCCTGTGGCGCTGGACTCCCACCTCCATTCGCCGTTGCTGCCTTCCTGTTGGCAGCGGGTTTCTGCTTGGTTTGGCCTTTCACATCGTGCCAGCGCATCTTGGTCTCATCGACACTCCGACTGCATTCACGATGGAATGCCATTTTTCCATCTGTGTTGCCAATGCCACGGTGGAGGTGACGGACAGTTGTTGTTCGTGCTCTGTCACCTCCGTGAGGACGATCCGGTTGTCATGCGGACTGTACCCCGTCTTCCTCTTCTCCTTGGCCTTCCCCGACCCCGAGGTTCCTTGCTGGTGGTCTGTGGGGTTTGTGGGATTCGCGTCGACCTGGGCACTGGTTCCGGGTGCATCCATGTTGCTACGCCGTTTATTTATTTATTTATTTTTGTTCTGCTTTTATTGTGCATTTTCCCTCATGACGCGTGGGAATTGCAGGCCTGTCGCTGGTTATCGCTGATTTTTGTATCGCGGTTGGCCTCATCACGACTTTATTTGCGTTAGTGTTTCGCATTTTTGCAGCGTCGCGTTGATTTTAAAGCAGACATTTGACGCGTTATCATGGGACTATCGCGTGGTGCCGCCAGGTTGAGAATACTACGTTAACACGGCGTTGTTTTCCCGCGATAGACTGCGATATGCAAAGTTGCGTTAAGCTAAATTTGCAGTGGTTATCACACGTTCTTGAGAATATGCCCCTTGGTGTCTAAGTTCTACTTCGTGCAGTGACGTGGAGGCGGTGGTATGGTGTGGAATGTGGTGGTGCGTTGTTATATGGTGTGTGTTGGAGGGATGCATATGGGTAGTGTGTGTTGCGGGGTGCATGTGGGTGGTATATGCATCTTTCCAAAAAAAAAAAAATCACCAATTGTAATTAGATTAATTATGCTTGTTTGCCAGCTATTAAAAGGCAACAAGAGCAAATGTAATATACATCTCCCCATGGACCAATCTAACATGTTTATAATAGTAAACTTTCAAATGAAAACAACAAAATTACTGGCCTGTTGGTAACTTTATGTTTAAGGTTTCGGATTGCTTATGTGTGACATTTTCATAATTTCAGTAAAATTATGAGTAACATTTCACCAGCAATGAGTGACACTTTCTTGCGAGTAAAATCCAGTCATGAAGAAAAAGGGAAAACCTTTAAATATCAGAAGTTACAGCCATCTGAGAAACCAGAAACTCTAGGAAGATTCTAAAACTGCTGCAAAGCACCAGAAATGGAAGGGCACGAACTTCACAGGAGGGCCTGGTAGTGATAAATGAACTAATAATCACAAATAGGGCCGCTCCCAGCTGGATGTTTCTAGATGCTACAGTGTTTTATAATGTGAGTGAAGACATCTCACAAAAAGTGAAGGACTGGTCTCACACACCACCTGGTGTCATGCTTCATCATAGACCAGTCCTCGCCCTCTAAAAACTTGGTTTGATAGAGGGCGGGCATACACCTGACGACAGGGATGCACTTCTAAACTAAGTGGGGGCCCATATGAAACAACAAGTGAGTTAAAAGAATCACACTCCCTCGACGGGAAGCAAGCACACATAGGTGATATCGCGGAGGCCACACGATGATACACTCGACCGAAGGGGTCTGCTGCACTTACCCTCCTATGGGGCTCCTTGTCCCATATATTAGGGCTTTAGAATAAGAATAAGGCCGCTTTAAGTGGAGTGTGATTCTCCACCTCACATAGTGGGAACTCTTCCACCATAATCTGGTAAGAGTTCAGCCCGCCAACTTTTCTTTGAGGTCTTGATGAACGCCGTAGAGCCCTTAGGGCCGATAGGTAGAAACATGTCGACCATATCAGATTCGGTGGAGGGACAATAGAATCCCTACGGCACCGACCATTCATTTTAAACACCATATAGATGACAGTCACATTAAAATTAATTTGGCATCTATAATGGCCTTTTAACTCACTTGTTGTTTCATATGGGCCCCCACTTAGTTTAGAAGTGCATCCCTGTCGCCAGGTGTATGCCCGCCCTCTATCAAACCAAGTTTTTAGAGGGCAAGGACTGGTCTATGATGAAGCATGACACCAGGTGGTGTGTGAGACCAGTCCTTCACTTTTTGTGAGATGTCTTCACTCACATTATAAAACACTGTAGCATCTAGAAACATCCAGCTGGGAGCGGCCCTATTTGTGATTATTAGTTTATGACGGAGGCTGCCGGCTCCTCTGGTTCCTTTTCCCCAGATCTTTTCTGGGCCTTGTGGTTACAAGTGATAAATGAATGCCAAATTGACAGTTTATTAAAGTAAAGGAGCTGGTGAAGAAGTGCGCTACAGACCCCGGACCCCACCTAATGAACAGTCAAAGTTCTAGACTACTGAGCACAGTCAGTACAGAACTGTGAGCAGAGGTGTAACTTAACTAAATTAAATAAAATTAGGATAGAAGTACTTTGGCACTAGTGTGAGTGACAGAGCGAGCATCACCACAGTACAAGCCAGCTCAGTCACGACGGCTCCGGTCATACTATGTCTTTTACATGCAGCTGATGTCTTTGATAATAGTTAGTAGGCCAGTGTGTAGAATTGGATTGAAATTTATGATTTCAAGTAAGAAAAGCATCTCTGTGACAAAAACAGTAACCTCATCAGCTAGCCACATAAAATACTGTTCTTTGATATCCATAATACACGTTAGTTGTAGCAGGCATGTTAACCCTCTGTGCTACTGGTGAGTCAAAAGTTGCACGAGACAACTCTGACCTCTGTGTAGCAGGAACATTATTAATCACCACTTTATCATTCACTTACCTACGGATTCATTGAGTGCTGGGTAAATCAGTCCTGCTGCTCAGCCTGGTCGCTGTAGCTGGAGACTATGAGGTCCCTCGGTGCAGACAGATAATCTGACAGTGTTGCGATATGCTGGGGGCAATACTGGCCCATCTGCAGCTGTAGATTATAGTAAGGGTGAGAGGTCATGGCGTGGCGCACTTTTAGAGCTGTGTCCTATGCCTTTAGACACACGCCACCTGCTCTCAGTCTCACCATGACTTTTATGGTCACCAGGGACCCCCATGACCAGGGGAGGGGAGCAGTGTGGAGGAGGTCATGGAGTTTGTTTAATTTATTTATTCTGCGGGCAGCAGAATCAATTCTTGGTTGTGATAGAAATTTGAAATCAAAACAGCCTGCTGCCACTCAGCCTGCACTGACCAGAAGTCTCTCAGTGACAGTGCCTACACTGTAGGGCTGGAGGACAAGAGTGCCATCCTGTAGGGTGCAGTTCTGTCTCACCCGAGATGTCAGCTGAGCAGAGAGCACATGCATCAGCCAGCGCCAGCCACAACAGAGACCTGGGCCTCTGGTGCCATGATTAAGGTGGCAGCAAAACTCTGCTAAGCACGCACTGGGTCCAGCAGACAACTAATTGAAGGCACTAGTGTTAGCGATCTCCGACTGACGGAACACCAGCACTGAGATGAGAGGAGGAAGACTGTGTTTATTCCTTACAGTTTTTTGCTGCATCACTTTGCATTAATCAGACTGCGTTAAGAATGTCTTTTCATGTAGCACGATGTGGCACAACATGCCTTGGTGCAGTACACAGTACAGCCATACTTCACACAGTCACACCTGGTCACTGCCCGCAGCTGGTAGCCTCTCCTGCAGCCTTGCCACGACTTCTACCCTCTCTAACTCACGGCCTGGCGCCCACTGACTGCAGGCAGCTGCTGATCGCGCGCCGACTCTAAAAAGCAATTATGTAACCCAAACACTCGGGTACACTGCAGCGGCACAAGCACTAGTGACTCATAGCTGCGAAGGTTTCCGATTGCCATTGTCACATTTTCTTAATTTCAGTGTAATTATGTGTGATATTCCAATGACTACGAGTAACACTTTTTTTGTAAGCAAAATCAAGCAATGAAGACGAGGGAAACATAAAAAATATTAGCAATGACACTCGTGCGAGGAGCGAGTAGTTGTTTTCAAGCAGGGCCGACCAACACCATAGTGGCTCACCGCAGGACACAAAAAGGGGTTAGTGCATCTGAACTAGGGGTGGGCGGAATTTGCGTAGTCGCGCTACGCAAAGCTCCGCAAAACGATAAAAAATCTCCGCGAGCATGCAAAAGTTTAGCGAACACGCGGAATTGCTTGTTCCACCCGTTCGGATGCTTTTTTCCTGTTCGCGAATGCTGTTTGCGTGCTCGGGGAGAAATATCTCGCGAACACGCATTTTGAAAGCGCGAACAAGCAAAAAATTCCGCTAAGCCGCGGATCGCGGAATTTTGGGCAATTCCGCGTTCTCCGCGGAACGTGAAATTCCCCAAATTCCGCGAGCGGAACGGAATTTACCGCCCAGGCCTAATCTGAACAACGCTGAAAACGAAGTACTACAGTGAGCAGAAACTGCAGGTTGGCAGTTCAGAATAAATATCATCATGAACGTGCGGCGCGCTAAGTAGTGTAAAAGTTTATTTTTATTAGGCAGCACTATCAACTTTTAGATGATACGATTACAGGCAGCGAGAGCAACAATTCCGTGGCCAGCCTCCGTTTACGGTCGACTTGGACTTCCTGCCCGACTTTGGGGCATATTATCAAGAACGGCGTTAAAATTATCGCCCCTTTAGCGGCAGGAAACTGCCGCTAAAGCGGCGATAATGGGCTTGATAATATGGCCTTGTGAATTCAATAGAAGCCCATGTTCTGGTGTGAACCTGGGCTTCATTGGAATTCCAAGGCCATATTATCAAGCCAATTATCGCCGCTTTAGCTGCAGTTTCCTGCCGCTAAAGCGGCGATAATTTTAACGCGGTTCTTGATAATATGCCCCTCTGTAACTGCTGTAGTTTCAGGTACGAATCGTGGCGCGAGTTAAAAAAAAAAAAAAACGTGATTCGCCGTGGGGGTGGGGGCGAAGGGGGCATTGTCATTACTAAGGTGCAAGAAGCAGCGAGCTGCACAAGATTGCACCTCTCAGCGAGCAGACGTAGTTAGTAAATGCATACAAGGAAACTGACTCGTAACTCTAAATTTAACCGAGCCGTGCTCCAAAACCTCCGATCCACACATACAGGAATGGACAAAAGAAATGCCCGGTTACTCACCGGTAATATTCATTACTCCGAGTCCTGGTCTTCCCGTCCCATTCCTGAACAGTGAGCAGCTAGTCTGCTCCCCAGAAACCTAATACCTAGCAGAGCTTTCAGAACTTCCCCCAACATGGCGCCACCAATCAGGTGAGGATATAGGGGGAAGTGCGTCATACCACATCCTGCGAATACCAAAGAAACCCAGAAACCAAAAACAATCACAACAAACCCCAGGGAGGGAGGGAAGGGCTCAGGAATGGGACGGGAAGACCAGGACTCGGAGTAATGAATATTACCGGTGAGTAACCGGGCATTACCTCCTCGTCCTGTCTTCCCGTCCCATTCCTAAACAGTGAGCCCATACCCAAGCACACGGTGTTTGCAAGAAAAAAGACCAGAGAATGCGGCAAACAGGTCAATTTAATCAAAAGAAAGCAGTACAAATCATAAACCATGTACAGTAGTCAAAACATGAGCGCCAAAAGCAGCCGAGGCCGCCATCCCCAACTGAAGATGTTATGAGAAACAAAGGTATGGGGAGAAGCCCACGTGGCAGCATTACAAATGTCACGCAAGGAGACACCCCTGAACAAGGCCCAGGAGGAGGAGACACCCCGGGTGGACCTACCCTGGATCGAAGAAGGGAGAGGACAGTGAGCAGACTCGTAAGCCGAAACAACAGCACCCTTAACCCAATGAGACAAGGTGGACAAGGAAGGCCGAAGACCCTTCCCAGAGAGGCCGTAGGTGACAAACAAGGAATCAACCGTCTGAAAACCACTGGTCCATTCCAAATAGATGCGGAGAGCCCTCAGCACATCCAAAGAATGGAGTACCACCTCCTCCGGGGAGAAGGGGTCCGGAAAAAAGACAGGGAGGACAATATCCTCCTGACAGTGGAAAGAAGACAAAACCTTGGGCAGAAAAAACTGATTAGGACGAAGAATGACCTTGTCAGAGCAGAAACGCAAAAAGGGGGGGGAAGCCATCAAAGCACCAAGCTCACCAACACGCCGCCCAGAAGTGACGGCCACCAGAAAAAGAACCTTAGCAGAAAGGAACTTAAGGTCCACCAAGAGCAGAGGCTCAAAAGGGGGCCCGTCAAAGCCTGGAGAATCAGGGGAAGATCCCAGGCCGGCACAGGAGAGCGAGAGACAGGCCGCTGAATCAAAAAACTCTGCAAGAGGCGAGACACCAAGGGGGAGACAGAAGACACAGAAGAACCCCTAAAAGCCAGAATGGCAGCCCATTGCGCCCGGAGCGTGGAGACAGCGAGCTCCAGGACAAACCCATCCCGCAAGAAGTCCAGCACCCGCACAGCCGCACAGGAGGAGGAAGACAGACCCTTCCCAAGGCACCAGGAGGAGAAGTTCTTCCAATGACGGTCATAGGACTTCAAGGTGGAAGGGCGCCTAGACAACTGGATGCACTGGGCAACCTCAACAGAACAACCCTGACCCAACAAACTCAACCTTTCAAGTGCCAAACCCCCAGATGGAGGTGGCGCAGGGAGGACATGCGGAGAGGAGGAGCCCTCAGAGGGGAGGGACACAGGGGAAACTGCCAATGGGGGCACACAGACAAAGTCAGAAGATGGGGAAACCAAGGCGGACGGGACCACTCCGGCACCACCAGAAGAACCTCCGCCCGGTCCAACCGAACCTTCCTGAGGACCCGGGGGATCAAAGCAAACGGCGGGAAGGCAAACAGGAGACCCAGTGACCACGGAATGGAGAAAGCGTCGATCGCCCAGGCCAGCCGAGATGGAACGAGGCTGCAAAAATGAGGAAGAAGGGCCGACTCCTCCGAGGCAAACAGATCCAGCCAGGGAAGGCGGAACCGGAGGACAATCTGATCGAACAGAACCGGGAACAGACACATGGTCACAGAGGAAGGGAACACCCTGCTCAGAGAGTCTGCAGGCCCATTCTTCCTCCCCGGAAGATAGACAGCCATCAGAGACAAGAGACTCCGCTCGGCCCAAAGACCGATCATCCTGGAAAGGAGAAACAGAGACCGGCACATGCCCCCTTGATGATTCACATACGCCCGAACAACCTGGTTGTCAGTCTGAACAGAGACAGCACGGCCCAGAAGGAGAGGAGCAAACCACAGCAGAGCCAACCAAACCGCCCGCAGCTCCTTCCAGTTCGAGGACTGGAGAGACTAGAACCGGGACCACCGACCCTGAGCCTTGGAAGCACCCAGGACTGCACCCCAACCCACGGCACTGGCATCGGTGGACAACACTACCACAGCCGGAGGAGGAAGAAGGTCGAACCCCCGGGAAAGAGACTGAGGGGACAACCACCATTGGAGAGCAGCCCGAATCCCCGGCGTGACGGGAATAAGAGCGTCGTAGTCCTGAGAGGCAGTATCCCAGTGGGCCAGGACGTGATGCAGGAGGGGATACAAATGCAGACAGGCCCAAGGGAGGAGATGCAGAGTGGAAGCCATCTCCCCTTGACTCCACAACCAGAGCCGGGCAGACACATGGGACTGGGACAGAACCCACGAAAGGTGACGGAACAAATTCAACTGTCTCCCCTGGGAGAGGAACACCATCCCCAGATCAATGCGGAAGAGAGCGCCCAGGAACTTCAGAGTCTGGGAGGGCAGCAGGGAGGACTTCCAGTGATTGATGAGGAACCCAAAGGACTCCAGAAGATGACACACCTGGTCCACATCTGACAGAGCCTGAGAGAAAGAAGGAGAGACAATCAACCAATCATCGAGGTAGGGAAAAACCTGAACACCCCTGGAATGGAGAATACCCACCAGAGGGGCCAAGAGCTTCGTGAAAACCCTTGGCGCCGATAAAAGGCCGAAAGGAAGCACCTGGAACTGAAAATGCTGGGAGTCCACAGCAAAGCGGAGATACTGCTGATCCGCAGGATGGACAGGGACATGCAGATAAGCGTCGACCAGAACCAGGGAAGCAAGGAAACACCCTGGTTGCACCAGATGCAGGACAGACAGCAAAGTCACCATCTTGAAAGTACGCTTGGCAACGTAGAGATTTACCCTCTTCAGATCCAAGACAGGGCGCAGATCCGTCGTGTCCTTCTTGGAGACCAGGAAGAGGATCGAATAACAACCCCTGCCCCGCTCCAGAGGAGGAACCTCCACGATAGCCGCCTTTTCCAACAGAAGGCGCACACCCTCCAGCAAGGCCGACCGCCTCACAGGGTGATGGGGCAGGGGAGTCTCCCGGAAGACCGGTGGGGGAGGAGAGGAGAACTCGATCCGATAACCTGCCGACACATTCTGCACTGCCCAGGCATCCGGAAGAGTCAACCACTGAGGCAGAAAAAAGCGAAGGCGACCCCCAACCGGAAAAAGCAGACTGTCATTGTGCAGGAGAAGGAGCGGGGACAGCACCACCGGCCGGGGCCCGGGGCTTGGCACCACCAGGGGCCCCCCGGCCACGACCCCTGCCACGAAAGGGCTGAGGAGCACCCTGAGTAGAAGAAAAACCAAAGGCACAGCGGTAGCCAAACCGCGCCCCAGAGAAGGAGGGTGAACAGGAGCCACAAGCTTGCGGTTCTCCGCCAACTGCTTGACCAAATCCTCCAGCTGGGGCCCGAACACCCTGGACCCCACAAAGGGCAACTTAAGCAGGACCGACTTCTGAGAGGACTCAGCCTTCCAAGAACGCATCCAGATATGACGCCTAGCAGCAATCGAAGCCCCAGAAGCAGCCGCTGCGGCACCCAAATTGTCAAAAGAAATGTCTGACAAATAGCGCACCTGTAGCTCCATGAGGGCCAAGAGAGAGGAGGCATCCTCCCCGTCCTGCAAAAGAAGAGCCAGGGCCTGGAAATCCTTCAGCAGGGACTGGACCACGTAGTTGGAGTAGGCCGTTGCTCTGACCGCAAAGTTGGAAGCAGAGTAGGAACGCTTCACCGCCCCCTCCACCCGCTTATCCACAGCGTCAGAAGGAAGGGCATCATCAGACAGAACCAAACCCTGCATGGAAAGACCAGCCATCAAATTGTCCACCTTGACAGACTGAGGGAACTCAGTAGCAAACCCCTCCAATGGATATCGCTTACCCAAAAAGCGTGGGAAGACGGACTTATCCACATCCTTCCACTCATGTGCAAGTACCTTGCTCACAGCGCCATGCAAGGGTAAGGACTCAGGATCCGGCTGGCGATATTGAGTAAAAAAGTCATCCTCCAGGACATCCGGCACAGGAGGAGCGAAACCCAAATTGCCACGCAAATGGTCAAACAAGTCAGAGAGCTCCGCACCCTGAACAAAGCGACCACGCACACAATCATCCTCCTCGGTCCCCACACCGTCAGCTGAAGGGTCAGGCGGAACAAGAGACCCACGAGGCACCTTGGCCGGAGGGCCGGCCACTTCCCGAGCCCAGAAAGCATTAGCAACCACCTCATTAATCAGGAGGCGCAGGGCATCCAAAGTAGGAGCGGCAGCACCAGAAGCACCCTGGTCCATGGCAGCGCAAGCAAAATGAAAGGGGCACCAAACACAACCAGCAGAGGCGGGAACCAATAGAAAACGGACCCGTTTTTCAAAGAAACGAAGTCCCGAGGCTCCCGACCTCTCACGCTATCAGGCAAGGGGGCAGACACATAAAAAAGCGTCCGGCCGCCCAAAAAACCCCAGGGGAGGCAGGAATCTCAAAGGACGCTCCGCGCCGCAGGGAAAAGAACAGAGGACCCCCGCCCGCTAAAGCATGGTGTGACGGGACCTCCCAGGAGAGGAGCGGCCGCTAAAGCAGGCTGCGTACAATGAGGTGAGGAGCCGAGAAAGGATCAGGCACAAGCGGCCGCTAGAGCGGGCCGCGAGAAGGCAGAAATGCATCCACACCAAACACAAGAAGAAAAGAGCGGCCGCTACAGCAGGCCGCCAAAATACACATAAAAAGAACAGAAGGCAAAAGGCAACTGACGAAGTCAGAAAAAATTGAACAGGATGTGGTATGACGCACTTCCCCCTATATCCTCACCTGATTGGTGGCACCATGTTGGGGGAAGTGCTGAAAGCTCTGCTAGGTATTAGGTTTCTAGGGAGCAGACTAGCTGCTCACTGTTCAGGAATGGGAAGCGAAGACAGGACGAGGAGGTAATGTGTGCGGCCGCAATACTTAGATGAGGCTGGGGCGACCGCCGCACTGACTATAATTAAAATGTTACCTGCAGGCACAGAGCCTCCTGAGGCGGCCTGGCGGCCACCATAGCTGAATATGAGATAAGGTGCCGCGTTCATAGAGGGAATCGCGTGAACAGCTGTTCACAGCAAGGAAACAGAAAAAGAAGTGCAACGACGTGAACAAAGAAAACAGAAGGGCAATCCTACACGTAGCAGAGCCATTCGCCAGAGGCGGGAACCACCCACTGAAAGGCGGGACAAATGTCAGAATTAGCCAATACAAGCAAGGAAATGTCTAAAAACACACAAAGGAGCCAAAGGGAAGCCTGGGGCGTTATCTAACCCCCTAGAGGAGATATTCCATGTCTCGCAGAGCAGCGCATGCGCGCTGACTCTACGCTCGACCTAAAAACATGATGCAGAAAATGTTTTTTCTCGTAAGCCCAGCTCAGGCCGATCGTAAACAAAATTAAACAATGCCGAAACAAATAAACATGCTGATCAGAAAAAAATACCAAACAGAAAAAAATGGCAATTGCCAACAGGAGACAAATGACATTTTGCAGTAAAAAAGGGCCCCGTAAGCAAAGCGCATACTGATAGTAAACAAAATAAAACAATGTAGAAACAAAACAACATGACGGAGAAACACAGGAGGAAAAGAAACATGACCTCAATGACAGTGCAAGCAGCGGACGGAGATGAATTAACAAGAATTAATCTGTAATTTGTCCATGCGCCAGATTCATAACAGGAAATGATGCTGTTTGGGTGAGACCTAAAAAGGTCATCAGACCATCAGCCTTAAATAGAGCAGGCATTGTGATGCCCATGCTCAGACAGCCAGCAGTATGTCAGTAAACTTAATCTTTCTGTCGACAGAGCCAACAGGGGCACTCCCGACAGCAAGCTGAGAGTCCACCCCCTTACAATATGGCAGCGGGACTGAGAGGGTAAACTATCAGGTTTGTGATAGAGGGCCCTGTCTGTCAAACTCTATATCAATCCCTAACTTTGAAAGCAAAGATATTGTTACAATCACTAGTGTATCAATAATGTATCAATTTTTCAATGGACACCAAGGTGGAATAATGTATCTGTTCAAAATGGGGGTCTCTAGTTGGCAGAGGTAGGTACCTTTGTCCAAATAGGGACCCTTGCTTCTAGTCAGGGTAAGGGGGATACATTCCTAAAATAACCCCGGCTCACCCCCTTGGTAGCTTGGCACGAGCAGACAGGCTTATCTCAGAGGCAGTGTGTAAAGCATTTGTGAACACATACAGTAACACAGCGAATACACTACAAATGGACACCACACCAGTTTAGAAAAAATAGCCAATCTTTATCTAAACCAAAACAAGACCAAACGAGAAAAATCCAACATACACTACTCTTGAAAAATAGTAATTGTGCAAAATAACCTTTAAATTACAGAAAAATCAATAAAACACAGTTCTTCCGACTCGGTAGCTCCTCCTGGGGCTACCGCAATACTGAACACGACTAACAATTCCAGCCAACCGCGTCGATGATACGGGCCAGCTAAAGCGTCGCAAGACTCGGACACAGTACCTTTCTTGTTGCGACCAACAAGTCGGTGGGAGTCGGTCGGGGCAAACGTCGCGGTCGCGCTGTGAAGCGGAGTGGTGCGGCGGGCGGTGTCCTCATGATGCGGTTCAAGCAGCGGCTCGTTGATGGAATCGGTGAGACCGGGGCTTGCGTTGAAGGGTGAGACGATGCTCGCTGCGATGCTGGCAAATCACGGTGCGGCGACGAAGCCGGTCGATGTTCCAGCCGGGCAGTGACAGAGTCGGTGACGGAATTGGTGACGGAGTCGGTGATGTCCTTGCAGCGAGTAACGAAGCGTTGCGGAGTGCGGTGCCCAGAGGACGCGGTGCAAGCAGCGGCTCATTGATGGAGTCGGTGAGACCAGGGTTGCGTTGCGAAGCGAGGCGTTGCTCTCGGCGGTGCTCTCAGGACATGGAATCCTGCGACGGACTTGATGACAGAGTCGGTTACCCTTTTCTTCTGCGGCGATGATCAGAGACGGTGCACACAGACACGGTAAGGTCTTTGCTGTTCCTGAGACCTCTAGAACAGGAGCCAAGCTCAGTTCAAGCCCTGAGATATTTTTCTTCTTCAAGCAGGGGACAAAGCAAGCAGCAAAGTCCTTTTCTCCTTTCCTTGGCAGAAAGCAGTCATTGCAGGCCACCCCCAGAAAACAAACAGCACAGGGGCAGTATTCCTCCTCAGCTTCACTGGCTCTTCTCCTTGGCAAAGGTTCCTCTTGATTTCCCAGAAGTGATCTAAAAGCCTGGGGTCTGGGCCCCTCTTTTTATACACCAAAATCCTTTGTTCTCTGAAGGCAGAGAGTGTCTGTACCCAGCCAATACCAGTTCTGTCCTCACTGGTGCAACTTCCTGGCAGGAGGGGGAGACAGCATTGTTGAAGGCAGACCAGGCCCATTCCGGTGAAAAGGAAATCTCCTCCCCCTACTCTAAATGCAGCCCAGGTCTATTCAGCCCAGCCCTGACTCATCAGACTTCTGGAGCCGCTGCCCTTCTCCAGCCCCTGTCATCCAAAAGCCAGACATGCAATACACAAACCTAGCAGAGGCACACTGGATGGTTAGGCAAGAAAATACCTACTTTCTAAAAGTGGTATTTTCAAGCACAGAATGTAAAAATCACCCTCACTAAAAGATGTATTTTAACATTCTGAGTTCAGGCATACTAAACGTTATTTTCCAATCTTGTTCCCAGGGTTAGTTATGTTTATAAGATGTTATAAAGAAACTCCCCATTCTGGCCTATGAGAACAGACAGCCTTGCAATAGTGAAAAACTAAATTGGCAGTATTTCACTATCAGGACATGCCACACACATCAGGGCATGTCCTACCTTTCACATACAATGCACCCTGCCCACAGGGGTACCTTGGGCCTACCTTAGGGGTGGCTAATATGTAGGAAAGGGAAGGTTTAGGGACTGGCAAGTGTGTGCACTTGCCAAGTCGACATGGCAGTCCCAGACTGCACACAGGCTCTGCAACGGCAGGCCCGAGTCACATTTTACAAGCTGCTTCTGTGGGTGGCACTATCAGTGCTGTAAGCCCACCAGCAGCATTTGATTAACAGGCCCTGGGCACACATAGTGCACTGCACTAGGGTCTGACAAGTAAATCAAATAAGCCATAACAATACTTTACAAAGGGAGCACTTGCACTTTGGCACTGAACAGCAGTGGCAAAGTGCCCAAAGCATCTAGACCAGCAAAATGGAGTCCAACACACAGCAAAACACGGGAGGTAAAGGCAAAAAAATGGAAGGGAGACCCACGCCAATGGTGTCAGGTCTAACATGTGTCCCCTCCAGCTGAAATGTGGGGAGGACTACCTACCCTCCTGGGAGTTCTCTTCACTAAGGCGGAAAAATCAGGACAGACCATCAGTATTGGCGTGTTCTGTACCAGGGCGGTGTTCCACCGTAAACTCCATCCACTGTAGGGAAATGGACCACCTCAACAGCTTTGGATTCTCACCCTTCATTTGCATCAACCATCTGAGGGGCCTGTGGTCTGTCTGAACCCAGAAGTGAGTCCCAAACAAGTATGGTCTCAGCTTCTTCAGCGCCCAGACCACAGCAAATGCCTCACGCTCAATCGCACTCCACCTCTGTTCCCGTGGAAGTAACCTCCTACTAATGAAGGCTACAGGTTGGTCTAGGCCCTCCTCATTTAGCTGTGGGAGCACCGCCCCCACACCATGCTCTGAAGCTTCTGTCTGCACAATGAACTCTTCTGAGAAGTTGGGTGCCTTAAGCACGGGCGCTGTGCACATGGCAGATTTCAGGGCATCAAAAGCCTTCTGGCAGGCGTCAGTCCAATTCACTTTCTTGGGCTGCTTCCTGGAAGTCAGCTCTGTCAAGGGGGCAACAATGGTGCCATACCCCTTGACAAATCTCCTGTAATACCCTGTGAGTCCTAAAAAGGCTCTCACCTCTGTCTGAGTCTTGGGGGGTTCCCAAGCCAGAATGGTATCAATCTTGGGCTGGAGGGGCGCCGCCTGGCCACTCCCTACGTGGTGTCCCAAGTACACTACTGAACCCTGCCCGATCTGGCACTAGCTTGCCTTGATCTTGAGGCCTGCCCTCCGCAGCACCTTCAACACTTCCCAGAGGTGGTGCAGATGTTCCTCCCAAGTGGCACTGAACACTGCAATGTCATCCGGGTAGGCGGCACTGAAATCCCCCAGCCCAACCAACACCTGGTTGACCAACCTCTGAAAGGTGGCAGGGGCATTCTTCATCCCAAAGGGCATCACCCGGAATTGGTAGTGCCCATCTGGTGTGGAGAATGCTGACCTCTCTCTTGCCCCATCAGTTAAGGCAATCTGCCAGTACCCAGACGTTAAGTCAAACATACTGAGGTACTGGGCAGCCCCCAACCGATCGATGAGCTCATCAGCTCTGGGGATGAGGTGTGCGTCAAACCTGGTGACTGAATTAAGCCCTCGGTAGTCCACACAGAACCGGAGTTCTGGCGTGGCACCCGGTGTGGCAGGCTTTGGGACCAAGACCACAGGGCTAGCCCAAGGGCTGTCTGAGGGCTCAATCACCCCTAGCGCTAACATCTTGGAGACCTCCTCCTTGATGCAAGCTCTGACCCTGTCAGTCACTCTGTAAATCTTATGTTTTACTGGAGGACTGTCCCCAGTGTCCACATCATGGACGCACCACTGGGTGACACTGGGTGTCAGGGAGAACGGGTCAGAAAACTGTCCCAACAGTTGGCGACAGTCACTCTGCTGCTCAGGGGTCAGGGCGGTAGAGAGATCCACTGACCCATCTTGCTCCTTTGCAGACAGGAGGTCAGGAAGAGGCTCAGTCTCCTTTTCCATCCCAGCATCTGTTGCTAGGAGCATGCCCACTTTGGACCTCTCCAAGTGGGGCTTCAGGCAGTTCACATGCAGGACCCGCAAAGGGTTCCTAGGAGACTGCAAGTCCACCAAGCTCTTGCGCTCCACCACCTCAAATGGTCCGGTCCACTTATCCTGGAGCGCACAAGGCTCCACGGGGGCCATGACCCAAACCTTCTGTCCAGGTTGAAACTCGATCAGAGTGGCCTTCTGATCATACCAGTATTTCATTTCCTCCTGGCTGGCTTCCAGGTTCGCCTGAGCGAGTTGCCTGAAGCTCTTAGTCTGGTTTCTGAAGTCCAGCATGTAGCTATATACATCCTGGAGAGGTTTACTGGGAGCTTTCTCCCAGCCTTCTTTCACCAGACTCAGAGGTCCTCTTACAGGATGGCCATACAGCAGCTCAAAGGGACTGAACCCTAAGGACTTCTGGGGCACCTGTCTATAAGCAAACAGCAGGCATGGCAAGAGGATGTCACACTTACGCCTCATGGGTTCACCCAGACCCATAATCATGCCTTTCAGGGTCCGGTTGAATCTCTCAACCAGCCCATTACCTTGGGGGTGGTAAGGAGTGGTGAACTTATAGGTTACACCGCACTCCTGCCACAGGGACTTCATATACTTTGATATGAAGTTTGGATCACGGTCAGACACCACCTCTCTGGGGAACCCCACACGGGAGAAAATCCCCATCAATGCACGACCCACCACGGGGGCTGTCACAGTCCGAAGAGGGTTGGCTTCTGGGTACTGGGTGGCAGGGTCCACCAAGACCAGGATGAACCTGTTGCCCATGGCTGTCTTGGGGTCCAGAGGTCCCACAATGTCAATGCCCACCCTCTCAAAGGGGGTGCTGACCACAGGGAAAGATTGGAGAGGAGCCTTACACTTCCTCCCACTCTTACCACTTGCCTGACAAGTCTGGCAAGACCTACAGTGAGCATCAGAATGCTTGCGCATTTGGGGGCAGTAAAAGTGAGTGACAACCCTTTCAAAGGTCTTGTCTTGCCCCAAATGCCCTGCCAAAGGCACATCATGAGCCAGACCCAGTAGGAAGACTCTAAAGCGCTGGGGTACCACCAGCACACGGGCTGACCCAGGCTCCTCAACCTTAGGCTCGCTATACAGGAGACCATTCTCTCAGTATTTCTAATGTGATCCGGACTGATCATCTGCTGCCTGGTTTGCAGCCTGCTGCCGCAAACCAATGAGAGAAAGGCATGTCTGCTGCTCCTGGCAGAACTCCTACCTGGTGGGTCCTCCTTCTTGCTGCCAATGGGTCAGCTCAGGCAGGTCCCCCAGTTCAGCCACTTGTTCCCCTGTAGGCTCCAGGGCATCCCCCTCAGGGCCTACCTCCTCCTGGACCGTGGAACTTCGGGGGCTGGTTTCCCGTGCCCCCTGCCTCTTCTCTTCCCGGCAGGCACCTGGGCCACTCTTTCAGGATCCAGGTCCTCTTGAATGCCCTTACCGGCTGCCATTGACCGAGTGGTCACACATGCGAACTCAGGCAGACCCAACATCTCTAAATGAGAACTCCGCTCCACCTTCGCCCAAGGGAAGCTCTCCAAATCATTGCCTAGCAGACAATCAACAGGCATGGCTGGCCTCACAGCTACTCTCAAGGCACCTGAGACCCCCCCCCCACTCAAAGGGAACCTGTGCCACTTTGCAGAGGCACTCTGAATTGTCAGTGGCAACTACTGGGTAGAATGCGTTGGGGACCACCTGCTCTTCAGACACCAGCCGACAACTGACAGCTGTCACACTGGCTCTGGTGTCTCTCAGAGCCTCCACACTATGGCCATTGATGGTCACCCACTGCCTGGACTTTTTGGTGTTATCAGGCAGATGAGTCCTTGGGACCATCTCACTGTCTCCTAAAGAGACCAGGGACATCTCTGCAGGACCCCACCCACCTCAGGCACCCGACTCCTCCCCAAAGGCTGCACTAGCCAGTTCCCGGGGCGGTGCACCAGTGGGTGCAGTGGTAACCGGTTTGGGACACTTAGGACCCCCCCCGGAAGTGGCCCACCTGACCACAGCTAAAACAGGTCTTGGGACCCTTCTGCACAGGCTTACCTGGCGGGACCCATGGTTTCTTTTCAGTGGGAGACTGGGAACCCTTACCTTGGTTCTCTTGGGGATTACTTTGGGGCCCTTTTTGGAACTCCTTTTTTTTACCCTTGTCCCCCCCACTCTTCTGCTGGAGACCCTGCCCACTTTTGGTGGAGTCTCCCACAAGACCTTTGTGGACCCTGGTACTGACCCAGCGGTCTGCCTCCACAGCAAGCTTCCTGGGGTCAGTCAGCTTACTATCAATCAGGTGCTGGCGTAGCTCTGGAAAACAAGTACTGGACAAGTGCTCCCATGCAACCAAATCATAGAGCCCCTGCAAGTCAGTTACCTTGCTACCCTTCACCCACCCATCCAGTGCTCTGCAAAAGTATGACACATACTCCACCCAAGTACTTGACTCCAGCTTCTTGCAGTTCCTACATTTCTGCCTATAAAGCTCTGGGGTCAACCCATACCTGGCTATCAAGGCTTCCTTCATGGGGGCATAGGACATCTGATCCTCAGTGTGCAAAGCTAGCAAGGTCTCCCTCCCTTCACCTAGGAAGCGGCCCCACAACCCCACTGCCCAATCTCTCTCAGGGACCCGGTGGGACTTTATTGCTATTTCATAGGCCTTAAACCACTGCCCAATGTCCTCATGCTTCCTGAAATCTTTGATAACATCTTTGGGAATGTATACTTTTCCTTCCCCAGGCACTGATGGTGTGCTGCCACCAGAGGGAGTGATCTCTAGGCTCTTCACTTTCAGCTCTAGCTCCAGCAACACTCTCTCATGCTCTAAAAGCATCTTTTTCTCCTCCATGGCCAATTTCTTGCTCTCCAACGCCAGCCTCTTATTCTCTAAGTCACCCTGGCTCCCCAGCTTGAGCTTAGCAAGCTCCATTTCATGGACTCTGCTTTTCTCCCTGTCCTCCAACTCTTTTGGAGACAGACCCCTTGAAGACACACTGCTGCCTTCCCTGGGAGGCACTCCCCCTTCAGTTAGGCCCACTAGCCCATCCTGCTGCCCTTCTAAATTCTCCCCCTCCACCATAGGCTCCTCGGTCTGCCCACTGGCATTCCTTGCTTCCAACCAGGCCCTCAGAGCCTTTTGGAACTCCTCCTTTCTGGTGAGGCCTCTCACGGAGATTTTAAATTTTTTGCAGATGACTTTAAGCTGTAGCACAGTGTAGGTATCAACCCTCTCCTCTTCAAATTCAATATCCACAGATGCAATGGATGCTGGTTTACTCATGGTGAAAATTGGCAGTTCTCAAGATGCAAAAAATTCCAAGGAAAAAAACTCTACAAAAATGTATGTGGTTGCGTAATGGTCTGCACTCACTAGTAGTGTACACCAATCACTGTATGTAAATCACAAATGCAAGTCCAGGATCCTCACCGCTGACCACCAATGTTAGAAATGGGTGTCTCTAGTTGGCAGAGGTAGGTACCTTTATCCAAATAGGGACCCTTGCTTCTAGTCAGGGTAAGGGGGATACACTCCTAAAATAACCCCTGCTCACCCCCTTGGTAGCTTGGCACGAGCAGACAGGCTTATCTCAGAGGCAGTGTGTAAAGCATTTGTGAACACATACAGTAACAACGTGAAAACACTACAAATGGACACGACACCAGTTTAGAAAATATAGCCAATCTTTATCTAAACCAAAACAAGATCAAACGGCAAAAATCCAACATACACTACTCTTGAAAAATAGTAATTGTGCAAAATAACCTTTAAATTGCAGGAAAATCAATAAAACACAGTTCTTCCAACTCGGTAGCTCCTCCTGGGGCTACCGCGATACTGAATACGACAGAGTCTAACAATTCCAGCCGATAACGTAGATACGGGTCAGCTAAAGCGTCGCAAGACTCGGACACAGTACTTTTCTTGTTGCGACCAACACGTCGGTGCGAGTCGGTCAGGGCAAACGTCGCGGTCGTGTTGTGAAGCGGAGCGGTGCGGCGGGCAGTGTCCTCACGATGCGGTGCAAGCAGCGGCTCGTTGACGGAGTCAGTGAGACCGGAGCTTGCGTTGAAGGGTGAGATGGTGCTTGCTGCGGTGCTGGCAAGTCACGGTAATGCGACGGAGCCGGTCAATGTTCTGGCTGGGCAGCGACGGAGTCGGTGACGTCCTTGCAGCGTGTAACGAAGCGTTGCAGAGTGCGGTGCCCACATGACGCGGTGCAAGCAGCGTCTCGTTGATGGAGTTGGTGAGACCAGGGCTGCGTTGTGAAGCAAGGCGTTGCTCTCGGCGGTGCTCTCAGGACACGGAATCCTGCGACGGACTCGATGACAGAGTTGGTTACCCTTTTCTTATGTGGCGACCATCAGAGACGGTGCACACAGACACGGTGAGGTCTTTGCTGTTCCTTAGACCTCTAGAACAGGGGGCAAGCTCAGTTCAAGCCCTTGGAGATCTTCTTCAAGCAGGGGACAAAGCAAGCAGCAAAGTCCTTTTCTCCTTTCCTTGACAGCAAGCAGCCACTGCAGGCCAACCCCAGACAGCAAACAGCACAGGGGCAGTATTCCTCCTCAGCTTCTCCGGCTCTTCTCCTTGGCAAAGGTTCCTCTTGATTTCCCAGAAGTGATCTAAAAGTCTGGGGTCTGGGCCCCTCTTTTTATACACCAAAATCCTTTGTTCTCTGAAGGCAGAGAGTGTCTGTACCCAGCCAAAACCAGTTCTGTCCTCACTGGTGCAACTTCCTGGCAGGAGGTGGAGACAGCATTGTTGAAGGCAGACCAGGCCCTTTCAGATGAAAAGGAAATCTACTTCCCCTACTCTAAATTCAGCCCAGGTCTATTCAGCCCAGCCCTGACTCATCAGACTTCTGGAGCCGCTGCCCTTCTCCAGCCCCTGTCATCTAAAAGCCAGACATGCAATACACAAACCTAGCAGAGGCACACTGGATGGTTAGGCAAGAAAATACCTACTTTCTAAAAGTTGTATTTTCAAACACAGAATGTAAACGTCACCTTCACTAAAAGATGTATTTTAACATTCTGAGTTCAGGCATACTAAACGTTATTTTCCCATCTTGTTCCCAGGGTCAGTTATGTTTATAAGATATTATAAACAAACTCCCCATTCTGGCCTATGGGAACAGACAGCCTTACACTAGTGAAATAGCCGGCTCTGATTGCAGTCACAGACAACCTCAGGCACTTCCTGGACAATGGACAAGCAGCCTTACTAGTGCTGCTGGATCTGTCAGCTGCATTCGACACAATATCTCACTCCATCCTTCTAAATAGATTAAGAAACGTGGGAGTCCACGGCATTGCCTTCCAATGGCTGTCCAGCTTCCTAACCCACCGCACCCAATCCATCAACCTTGGTACCTTTCGCTCCCAAACATCTGTGCTAACTGAAGTTGTGCCTCAGGGATCCTGCCTCAGTCCCACTCTATTTAATATCTATGTGGCTCCCTTAGCGAATTTGCTAAGGGAACTGGGCATCATACCAATTTCATATGGTGACGATAGCCAGCTCCTAATGGCGTTTGATAAAAACTCTCCCAATTCCCAGTCAACCTTCTCAGAAGGCATGATAGCCATATCAGCTTGGATGAAGAATAATTTCTTACAGCTGAACGCCAGCAAAACAGAGATTATGCTATTTGGAGAGGCTCCCCAACTCTGGTCCCCACATTGGCCCACTGACCTGGGTGCTGCCCCGGTCCTAAAAACTGTGGTAAAAAACCTAGGAGTATACCTGGACCAGAAACTAACGATGAAGGAGCAAGTTATGACCACCGTGGGTTCCTGCTTCCGCACACTAAGCCTCTTAAGAAGGGTTTTCACTTTTCTCCCAATGACAGTCCGCAAAACTCTCCTTCAGGCTTTTAATAATAAGTCGCTTAGACTATTGTAATGCCCTACTGATCTCAGCCAATGAATCCTCTCTTAACAGACTTCAGGTGGCCCAGAACACTGTGGCCCGCTTAGTTTCCAACTCTCCTGCCAGGTCTGCCTCATTGCCACTTCTCCATGGACTACACTGGTTGCCTATCCGCAAGCGGATCCGATTCAAGATCTGCTGCATAGTACACCAGGCAATATATGGCAATGGCCCTAGCTATTTAGCCGACAGACTCATCCGATATCCGCCTTCTAGAGCTCTTCGATCAGGCACTAAATCACTTCTCGCGGTGCCCTGTGTTAAGAAATCCCGCATAGGAGGGAAAGCTTTCTAACATCTGGCTCCCTCTCATTGGAACCTCCTCCCTAGTCACCTTCGGAAATGTACGGACTATCTCCGATGCCGCAAGCTCTTGAAAACTGAGCTCTTCTGAACCCCTCTTCCTGTCCCTCTATAGCACTCCCGCAGCGCGGAGATACCCTTTAGGGCGTGATTCAGGCGCAATATAAGACTGCAAAATAAATAAATAAATAAATAAAAACGAAATTGGCAGTATTTCACTAACAGGACATGCCACACACATCAGGGCATGTCCTACCTTTCACATACAATGCACCCTGCCCACAGGGGTACCTTGGGCCTACCTTAGGGGTAGCTAATATGTGGGAAAGGGAAGGTTTAGGGACTGGCAAGTGTGTGCACTTGCCAAGTCAACATGGCAGTCCCAGACTGCAAACAGGCTCTGCAATGGCAGGCCTGAGTCACATTTTACAAGCTGCTTCTTTGGGTGGCACAATCAGTGCTGCAAGTCCACCAGCAGCATTTGATTTACAGGCCCTGGGCACACATAGTGAACTGTACTAGGGTTTGACAAGTAAATCAAATAAGCCAATCATGGAATCACTAATCCATAACAATACTTTACAAAGGGAGCACTTGCACTTTGGCACTGAACAGCAGTGGCAAAGTGCCCAAAGCATCTAGACCAGCAAAATGGAGTCCAACACACAGCAAAACACGGGAGGTAAAGGCAAAAAAATGGAAGGGAGACCCACGCCAATTGTGCCAGGTCTAACAGTATCTATTTTGCTATGTACACCAAAGAGCCTTATAGACAAAACATCAAAAGTTTTAGAGTTCATATGCCTCTCATTGTGAGATAACTGCCTTGGCTTCAATCACAATACATATTAAAACTGAAGCACTTGTAATAATAATGCATAAACCATTTCGTACTGTATGTACAGACAAATGGCTACTAGAAGTGCACTGGCCAAAGTCCAATAGGCAGGGGCGAAGAGGGGCCCCCACAACCCAGCCCCCCTTCTTTTAGCCTAAGGCCTATGAATTTTTGTAACACATGGTAGTCTCAGGGCCCCATCAGTTTGTTACACCACTACCGATAGCCTCTAGATCAGTGTTTCAAAACTTGGCAAAGATTTCCCTCTTAAAAAATGTGATCTGGTCGAGAATGTACTTGCAGAGGAGGATGCCAAAATTTGTAATTCACCATTTAGGTGATCACAAGCCTGGAATCCTTTGGAAAAAGAGGACAACATTACTAGCCTCTTGCCTGATATACTTGTCTATTTCCTAATCTAAAAATGTCTGCTTGCTATCATAGTATTAGCACTGTGGAAAACCTTTGGATAAGAATATATCAGGATAATGTGCTTGTCATACACAGTGGTTCAAAACTTGGTGAGGAGTTCTTGGCACATTTTGTTCGCTCAGAGTTCACTTTTAAACAATGGATTGGTACTTTCATCAAAGCTTGGTTCCATGCACCTGTGACACATTTTAGCGTTCAAGTATGTACATTACAGTAGCAGGGGTATTTATTTCTTCCCAGGTGAATTATGGAGAATCTAAATCTTACCAACCATGCCGGGGCATGTTTGAGCACATAGAGAAGATGGCTGACAGAAATTTCCTAAAATATAAGTATCTTGACACTTCTCATGGCTACGCTTTCTTTCTAAACCATCGCACTGCCAACTTTGGAGGAACAACCAATAACTGTGCATTCCTTCAAGGTACGTGCAAGCTTTTTGTAATGTCAAGAATATGTAATGTTGCTACCCATGAGGCAAGTCACAGTTTGGTTTCCAGGGTTGTGGCTCAAGTCTATGTTCGGTATTACTCTTCCTCCAATACCTTATTAATAGCAATATCTACTTTTCTCTTCCATTCACCCTGTCTTCATGCCCATTATACTCAGAAAGCTATATAAGTGGCTATACTAGATGCAAGTTCCTCTATTACTTTTGTTAGTGGCCACCACATTGTATAACATGCTGATGTGACTGTGGTGTGCAGCGGATAGCCGATTCACGCCCATAGAATGTGCTATGATTTAATCAGTGGATATAATTGCCAGGTCTGGGCTCACTGCATTGACTGCAGGTATGGGTATGCCTTTAATTGAGGTGTGTTAGAAATCAGGTCTCTAGTTGCCAGAGGTATGCACCCTGTCCAAGTAGGGACCGCAATTCTAGTTAAGGTAAGTCAGTCACAGACTTAGTTCAGACCATGCTCACCCTCTGGTAGGTTGGCACAGAGCAGTCAGGCGTAACATAATAGGCAATGTGCAAAGTAGTCATGCATATGTGGATATAGTAGCACAGTGAAAACACCACAAAAAAAGACTTCACAAATAGGTATGAAAACAGTATCCCTTTTACTCTTCAAAACAAGATAAAAACGATACGAAACCAATTAAAACATCTCAAGTTACAAATACTTCAAGACTGTGCAATGCTTTCAGTGGGTTCTTAACGGTTGCGCTGGGGAAATGACAGCGATGCACACTATAGATCGGGACTGACTTTCTTCCTAAGCCAGCCCTAAGCAATGTTCCCAAAGTTCTTACAGTTAAAACGCAATGTCAAATTTGTGGGGGACTCATCTACTCACTCTGTGCGGGGCCATCTGTGAGAGCTCTGGTGGGTGGCATGGATCTCATCCGTCCCAGAGTTTACAGTACTTTTCTCTGGGGATACCAGCAGTGCATTCAGCCTTGGGATCAGGAACCGCATTTCTGGAGTCTCTCCTTGCTGGATATGAGTTGGTGTTTGGAGTCACGGTGGGCAGACGCCTATCTGTCCTTGATGCATGCAGAGTGCGGCGGGTCATGCTGTACTGTCTTTGGGCGCTGCAGCTTCGGCGATGTCGTCAAACATGATGGTCTGCGCTCGAGCACATGGACACAGTGAGTCTTGATCAGTTCACTGTGCTGATGCATGTGGATGCCCAACAGTGGCTGCCGACAATCTGCGAAGGCCCAGGAATGGTTGAGGGCATGCCAGACAGTGTCAGACTCTGGATTAGAAGAGCCTAGCAGTGGTCATTTGTGGGAAGCCCGTAATCACTGCTGGCGTGTCCTGCTGTTTCTGGCCTGAGGGAGGGGGAGCGGAGCTGGACTACAAGCTCCAGGCTCCCTGTGGCTCCCGCAGCCCGGGAAGCCCGTAATCACTGCTGCCGTGTCCTGCTGTTTCTGGCCTGAGGGAGGGGAAGCGGAGCTGGACTACAAGCTCCAGGCTCCCTGTGGCTCCTGACGCCACCACCACGACGCCGGCATTTCGCGCCAGGAGGCGCGTATAAAATCAACTCCGGGCTCCCGCAGCGCAGGGCGCGCGCGGGCGTGCCCGGGCTAAGCCCGGGCCAAGGGCAGGCCCATCTGCGCCCGTCAGTGCCAGGAAGAGGCAGGGCAGGGCCACCCCCCTTGGCTTTTGCACCTCCGCTCCAGATACTTTGGTAAGACTGCTTTGGGACCTTTAATCTAGTTGTTATCACCCGGCACACTGAATTCATCTCACTGTTGCGTTGGTCCTTCCTTGTATTCGTGAGCTGGACTGGCGGCGGACTTAGGGCACCTATAACCCAGTGCCCCACAAGTACAAACCAGCGGAACTGCTCCATATCAAGTTGGTCACTAATTGTGATACATCTCAAATGTTCAGTTTGACCCTGTATTATTTTTAGCTTGCAATTTTAGTGTTTTCTTTTTTGGCACATAGCTCGTGTAGCAAAATCTCCCATCCCAAATCATAACATTGGTTCTGTGTCCTAGGTGGCCCAACGCCTTATAGGCTTGTACCAGGGGTGATTTTTGTTTTTCTTCTATTCTGACAATCGAACATGGGTAGGCGCATATGTGCAGCAAAAAAAGGGCTCCAGGCCCCCATTCCGGCCCCATTGCCCCAAACCTCAATAGACAGGATGCTTCAGAGGGCTATTGGGGTGGTCTCAACTGAAATAGAACTGACGGAGAGGCGCCTGTCTCTCACTCCAGACCTATTTAGACCAGGGCCTGAATCACTCATTCCCCTAACTAACACCCCTGGTTCCCCACTGACACAAACAGAATCCCTGTCTAGAACACCAGAGTCATCCTCACCCTCACCTCAACAACTTCCAGTGAAGCCAATAACTCGTAAAGGTGGCACCATCACCTCCACTCTCAAGACCACCAATTGCAAGACTGGAAAGGGAACAGGAATCAAGAGAAGGAAAAACCCAGCTATAACAAACAGGGCAGATGAAATAGCTAGCAGTGTAGGAACGACTGAACCTCCTACCAATCCCCCGTTAGCTTCTGATTGTCCTTTGTGGGTGAGGAACTTGATAGTGGAGCTGGGGAACCAGATGAGAGCTATTGTAAAGGAAGAGCTTGCTCTCATATTCAAGCACTTAGACGCAGGGCAACAGACTGGGTTGAGCAGCAAGGGTAACGCCCCTGGTAGCACCTCCATTGTCTCAGGGAAGAGGAAAGATTGTAGCTCACAGACCGATAGCATAGTCCAATCTTGCACTGGCATAAAGGGGTCCATGATGGCTTCAATCTCTGCCGCCCAATCAAGCGTCGGAAGGGCAGAGGCTCTTACTGCCATGCCGGCTGCTAACTCCTTGGTGTTCTCTGAAACACCTGGTATTTATCCTTCCCACGATCCAAGGCCAACTTCCGGCCTCGCCCCCCCTAGGGAGGCTACACATAGAAGAGGGCCTATCCATCCAGAGCAGAGGGGAGGCAGGGAAAGGCTATATCCAGCAGAGGCTGAGGACATAAGACCAGCGCTATTGACGACACCGACTATTAACCTACCCCCTGCCTCACTCCCTTATGTCATCATTCTAACAGGGGTCCCTGAGATCAATTATGGGCAGAAAGAATCACAGCTACAACTCAGGAACAAGTGTCTTTATTGGTTATCTAGGCACAAGCAGTTCTCCTATGATAGGGCTGGGGGAATTTTAATGGTCCAAAGAGTGGGATGGGTGGGCAAAAATCCCAAAACAACCCAAGGAGATTCTATAGTCATCAATTTTAGCAATCTCCAGACCGTACAAAACATTGCAGGCCAGTTTGTTAGCACCCATTCACCGTGCACCGAGGTCCGAGCCCATACTCTGGACTTTTTCTACCCAGGCAATTACATTCTGCCCTGGACACCAGCACCTAGGGTCCCAACAAACAGATTCCAGCCATTTCAAAATGCAGACCAACCCCTTAGATCTTTTTTTAACATTCCAGTAGTAAATAGATATGGGCCCCTCAAGGAGGTGGATTGACTTGGGTCGCAAGGGGGCCTCAGCTCCAACATTGGGGCGGGGGGGCTCAAGAGGGCAGCAGGGGTGAACACTAGTGGGCTACTGACACAGCATATCTTCAGTAGCAAAGAATATGTATCAGGGGTCCAGCAACCCTTATCTCCCAGGGGAGCCCCTAATCACCATGGGTTAGGACCAGCCACGCATAATAATTCATCCTTAACTCCTATGGATTATGTAATCCCCAGCTCAGCCCCCACAATGGAGGAAGTCAAAGTCATCCCTATGGCACGGCCAGTTGTCATCCGTAGCCCTAACAACAACTGTCATGATGTATATGGCGGTAATACTTCCGCTGGTCACAAGTTAAGGATTTTATCCTGGAACATCGCTGGAATCAAAAATAAACTCCTCAGCCCAGACTGGGGGCAGTTTGTGGGCACCCACGATGTGTGTATGTTTCAGGAGACCTGGGCAAGAGAGGATATAGAGAGGGGAGGCTTTGCAACCTTCAACGTGCAGGCCACCACAGGGGGAAGAGGCAGACCCTCGGGTGGCTTATGCATCTGGGTCGCTACCCACCTGGATTGCACGGCGGTCCAACTGAGTACTGCATCCAACGACTTGCAGTGTATCGTACTCACTTTCCCCTCCAGCCTAAACCTTGCTCTTATTAACATTTATTCCCGTCCTGTAAACATCACCCAGGAATCCCCGACCATAGACCTACTTAACACCTTCATCGATACAGTTCCCCCGAATGCTATATTGATTATTGGGGGGGACTTCAACTGCCAATTCGAGCCCCTGGCTGCCCCCACGGATGCCCCCTCAAGCAAAGCGGATAGCCTTTGGCTAATCCCCGACCCGCAAGTTCCACCGGTAAAGGCCTGGACTCCTCTGGTACTCCAGATAAATGCAGCAACCATAACCCACTCCTTGAGGGCCTGTAATGGCCGTACCAAGTCTGACCAGCCAGGGAACCTAACCTTTAATAGAACAGGACAATCATCCCTCTGGACTATATATTAGTGGAGACAAGCATGTGGAGGTGGGTGGACGACTTCGCTGTCATACCAAGACTTGACAGTGATCATAACGCCCTGACTTTGGAGCTTGAGACACCAGAAATGTATAATCCCACGTCCTTTGGCACCCCTGCATGTACCAACCTAACACTCACCAACAATAGAAGGAAAATTAGGTGGGGAAAGTTTAAGCAGTCTCCAGATAAGGAGGCCGTATTATATTCTAAAATCATCTTGCCCTTAATGGAAATGGAGCTGGCTGCTGCAACACTCGACACTCCACTTACCATCAGTAGACTAGAGGCACTGCATGAAGCACTGTCAATAAGTCTGACTAACATTTTTAACACCATGACATTTTCTAAGCCTATCAAGGGAGTCAAGCAAACCTGGTTTAACAAATCTTGCTCCAAGGCAAAGGGCGCCCTCATAGACGCTATTAAGCTTAAGGATAGATCCGTAATAAAATCAAGCAGGGCCCAGTATAGAGATTGTATCAAGTTGGCCAAGAAGAACTGGGAGCTTGAAAGGTGGGAAGATATTAAGGCAGCACTCAATAATAGGGACTTGAAGAAGTTCTGGTCTCTAGTGAGCGTAGACGGCAGTGTAGAGAACTCAGGGATAGAGCCAAATATCGCTGCAGCCGCATGGAAACGGCACTTCCAAGCTCTCTATTCAACTGAGGAACCCATAGAGCCCAAAGATGCAACGGCTTTAGCAATTTCAGAGAATCCTAATGAAGACCCCCAATGGATTACCCTCAAAGAAGTCTTAAACGCAATTAGGAAGCTCCCCCTAGGAAAGGCCCTCGGTTTAGACAAGATCCCAGGGGACCTATTCAGGGAGGAACCTAACATTTGGGGACTCTATCTCTGGGCAATTTTTAATGCTATCTTGCTAGATATGAAGATCCCGGATACGTGGCTAGGGGCCGAAATCTTCCCAGTGTTCAAGAAAGGCTCACCCCTCTTGCCCTCTAACTATAGGCCGATAAGCCTTATAGATGTCACCCAGAAATTGTTCGCCAGGATCCTCCTTGAGCGCCTCCACTCTTGGATGGAAGAGCATGAAGTCCTGAGTGCGTACCAGGCTGGGTTTAGGAAGAACACCTCCACCATTGACCAGCTCTTCAGGCTCCAACTTCTATACTGGAAGACGGTGTCAATAGAGGGTGGCAGCCTCTATTTGATATTCGTTGACCTTAAATCGGCCTTCGATCTGGTCCCCCGAGTCAAATTGTGGGAGGTTCTTGAGCAGCTGGGCATTCCGTCCTACCTGTTGTCACTGTTTATGCGATTGCATACAGGTAATTTTGCCCAAGTTAGGTATGGCAAATCCGGAGAACTGACCCCCGCTTCCCAGTTAAAAGAGGAGTGAGACAGGGGTGTGTCCTGGCCCCCACCCTGTTTTGTCTTTTTATTAGTGCTCTGGTGGCCCAATTAAACGAAGTAGCGGACAATGATGCCCCGAAGCTGGTGCAAGGCAGGGTGCCAGCAATGATGTTTGCGGACGACACATTGCTGTTGTCCAAGTCTCCCATGGTCATTCAAAGGATCCTAGACAGCTTTTCTTTATTTTGTAAAAATCGAGGGCTAGAGATTAATACAACTAAGACCAAATTTATGGTTTTCAATCCAGCCAAAACATCTCGCCCAAACCCCTCCCTAAATGGCACTCTCCTAGAGAGGGTAACTGTCTTTGATTACCTTGGCGTTACATTGTCCGAAACGTTTGAATGGGGCAGGCTTGAGGCTAGTGCAGCTGGTGGGAGGAATCACCAAATTATTTAGGAATTCCTTACACAAACCGCCAGGCCCTGTTGCCGAAATCTATAAAGTGCAAGTAAGGAGTGCTGCAATGTATGGGGCAGAACTATGGGGCCACCGCCCCTCTGGCGGACTGGCCAAAATAGAAAACCAATTTATGAGAAAGCTTTTGGGGTTACCGTCTAGCACTCCCCTTATCCCTCTGCGCCTAGATTTAGGAATTAAACCCATTGCAGAAGAGATTGGACTAAGACCATTGACCTTCTGGCGCAGATTGTGGGCGACCCCTGAATTAGTATCTTATCAAACTGAACTTAAGGGGGTCCTGGGACTATCGGGGGTGGGAAAATTGCCATGGTTTAAGCACATTAAAGAAACTTGTGCCTGAATAGGCATGCCCAACCTGTGGATTAATCCCGAGGAAGTGTCCCCAACAATATCTCGATTACATCTTGTCAGAGCTCATAGAGCACTCAAACTAGTCGATCTGCAGGCGAACACTAAACTCGGCCACTTAACTGCTGAATTTTTTAACATAAAAACCGAGTATCGCTTTGAGCCCTTTCTGGATGATATACAGCTCCCCATGGCAAGGAAGCTGTATATCCAGTTCAGAACAGGGACCCTCCCGGTTAATGCTTTCATGAATAAATGGACAAAAGATCTCTCTATTGGCTGTCCTGCCTGCAATAGCCCTGATGAGACTGACATACATATTCTCTTCTTCTGCCCTGGTTACAAACCTGCCAGACGGCGCTGGCACATACCATTATGTAGAAACTTGGGTTGTACACAGTGTTTGGAGGTATATAGAACTTTAAGAACTGACACACATCCCCCTATAGTCTTTGCCGTGTCCCGTTTCCTTAATTCTATGTGGCACAGACGTAGGGCCTTTTTTAGTACATCTCTGTAACTGTAAAAAATGTTCTCCGCAGTTTTGTCATTTTTAGTCTCAAAATTTTAACATCTTTCATTTGGTTTTAATCATTCTTGTTTTTAACCGGTGTAAAGATATTGATTAAACAAAAAAAAAATCTCTTTTGGATATACTACGTAATTTTCCTTCAATTAATTTTTAAGATCTGTCTATTATTGTTATACTTGTATATGAATTTTTACTTTTTATGGCCTTTTATGACCGAAATAAAGTTTGTTGAAAATGGGAAAATGGCAAATGAAATCTTTGATGGCCCCACGATTTCCTGAACAGGGGGCAAGCCAACAAGCCCTTATAGTTACTTAGGTTGCAAAAAGTTGTAGAGAACAGGTCAAGTCCGTCTAACTGCCCAGGTCGGAGGCAGCAGGCAGCAGGCCAACACAGCAGAGCAGGTAGCAAAGTGGCAGTCCCTCCTGTAGCCCAGCAAACAGCAGGCAGCAGGCCAACACAGCAAAGCAGTTAGCAAAGTGGCAGTCCCTCTTGTAGCACAGCTCCACTTCTTGGCAGAATCTCCTTAGGACCCAATACTTATACCCACATATGTCCTTGAAGTGGAGGTGACTACAAAGCAAAGCCTTTTTGGTGCACAAGTCTCCTTTCAGCCCAGCTCTGTCTGCCAGTCTATCTGCGGGGGATGGAGAGAACTTGTCATTACCAATCCAATGATATAAAACATAAAGCAGCTACTCCTCTGCAACCAGGAATTACACTAAAAAAGGGTATTTAAGGAATTCCTAATGTTAACCTATGAGAGAAACAGACCTTACAGTATTGAAAACGAACTTGGGTAGTTGCCACTACCAGGACATGTACAACAAAATGTACATGTCCTACCTTTACTTACACAGCACCCTGCCGTTAGGGCTACCTAGGGCCTACCTTAAGGGTGACTGGTATGTCATAAAAAGGAAGTTTAAGGCTTGGTAAGTAGATGGACATGCCGAGTTGAGGTGGCAGTAAACTGCAGCTACAGGCCCTGCAGTGGCAGGCCTGAGTCAGATTTGAAAGGCTACTTCTGTGTGTGGCACAATCAGTGCTGCATGCCCACTAGTAGCATTTGGTTTACAGGCCCTGAGTACTAGGGACTTATAAGTGGATCAGATATACCAATCATGGATAAACCAATTGTCATTACATTTTAGATAAGAGCACATGCACTTTAGCACTGGTCAGCAGTGGTAAAGTGCTCAGAGTCCTAAAGCCAGCAAAAACAAAGTCAAAAGAGAAGGTCAGAAAGCAAACTTTCAGGGGAAGCGATGCCGACAGATGCCAGGTCTAATACAGTGTATTTGTCTAATCATAAAAAAATTGTTAACCCTGCTCCTCTATTCTATATTGACAGGTAATGTGCATCACCCAGAGGCAGTCATTTTCTCTTGCCATGGAACCAGTCTTGGGGACTGAGCTTATAGCGAACAGTTATTCATACTTTGAAACGTTTCCCACCTGGTATTTGATGATTTGCTGCTCCTGTCATGGTTAAAAAATTGCAAAAGATGTAAGGTGCAATAATCGAAAAGCAATATGTGCATGTGTGACTTAATCACATAAAACAGACTTCTGCAGCAGCCTAATCTAGCACCTAGTGTTTGCATTAATAAAACATGTAGCTACATTGTTTTCTTAAAGGGATATTGTTGATCCTGGGGTGTAAGAATTAATATATGGGCGATATACCACATAGTAAACAGAGGGTTGCATTTTCATTGTTAGTAGCACCTATTTGTTTATTTAGTTAGGAGTTTTCTGAGCACTGTGCATCACTTTATAGTTGCATCTCAGAGCTAATATATTAGGTACTATAGATATTTTATGCATGTTTTATGTTCATTATGTGTATGTGTGAGCATCCTATGCTGTACAGAACTGTTTTGTAATTGGAAAAAAGTTAGCAAGATTTAGTGAAATAGAATAATTTTTTTTTAATCTAGCACTTGATAGAGCACATCTGTTGTACACACTCCCTTCAAGACGCAAGTACACACACACACACACGCACACACACACACACACGCGCACACACACACACATGCGCGCACACGCACACACACACACACACACACACATCGTATGATGCAACTCATTTGTTTTTAGAAATGTAACATTCTTCTGTTAATGCTTTAAACCGACTTTGTCTGTCTCATGGTCAGTGGCATCACCTTCCTACTCAGCCTGGCTACAGTCACTCTTCATATCGTTGGAAACCTTGGCCTGCCTTACATACTTATAGTATGCTTAAAAAGCAGGGCTTGACTGGACTGTACACTATCAGTCTGGGTGGTACTGCAGGCCTGATGATGTAATTCAAATGAGACTCTACAGAAAAATGCAGCAGAGGCTCAAAAACGTGTTCTTCAGTGAAGCATAAAAAGTACTAATTGTAGTTTGAGGTGTGGATGGCCATGAAATCATAAGTGCTGGTCAAATATTGTATAATCCATTTCGGCACTTTCAAATCGAAAGAGTCGGGTTTTTTTTCTTTTTTTTTGCAGGTGTAGAACGCAACCTCGCCCCTAGGGCAATGGATCGCTTTAACCGAGTACCACTTGCATTACACATCGTCACATTAATTTGTTCTGTAGGGAGGTAGTTAATGGGCTCCTCTTGCTGTGTTCCCACCACTGCACTTGTAACAGTGAATGCCACCCAGGCTTCTCTTAAACTCCAAGGGGCATATTAACAACAGATTGCGATAATTATCGCAATGCGCGCTTAGCACGTTTTCTCTTATCGCCGTCTATCGCTGGTTTACATCGCCGTGTTAGCGGCGTATTAGCAACGCTTTGATGACAGGCGATGCCAAAACCAGCGATAGACGGCGATAAGCTGCATTAACGTTGGAATTCCAGCGATAATCATGCGGCGATAATGAACAGCTTGATGATAGTCATGTGTGGACTTAACCATCCAATCCACCTCCCATTCACAGGATGGTTAAGTCAGGTTTGGAATAGGTGTTAGATTCCAGCGATAACCGCGCCTAGCGCGGCTTCTTTGATCGCTTCGCGGGTCCGGGGCCGTGTTGCTAATACGGCGAAGTTGTGATAGCGACTTTCTGAATGCAGTTCATGTAGGGAACGCCTACTATGCATATAATTAGCAATATTTATCGCTGCGTTTCAAGATAGGCTGCTATCGCAGGTTAACATGCGCTAATGCATGTTAGCCTGGACTTGTTGATAGTCCGTTATAAAATTCGCCGCTTTAGCGCCGGAAAGGGGCGCTAAAGTCGCGATAACATGCTTGATAATATGCCCCCAAAAATTTGGGATTTTCAAGCAGGTAAATAGCGCCAACGGCTCCTTGAACAAAATAATGAAAACAAGGTCTGACTGAGAAGTTTCCTGGAGACATTGTTTTTGTTCGCTACTCAAAGCTTCTAAAGCGCCAAAGTATTTGCCGTGCATATTTTACTTATAATAAGGTACCTCACGCTATTTCTGAATGTTTCTGATCATCACTGAGAGACAGAAGCTAGGCGCAAACACAATCTCTGCAGGTTTTGTTTTGCTTAGGACCTGATCAGCAATGGACGCCGCCGAAGCCCCCAGGATTGGCTGTCAGTACCGTAAATACCTGGCTTCACTGCAGCCTCGTCAGAAGCTGCAGAGCAGCACCCCGCCTGATCTGCGTTGCTACTCATATGTAACATGAGCCTGGCTACTGCTCCCCCCTCCCCAGAGTACCGGTACTCTCCCTGGCTGAGGAGAAGTTCCGGTACTCAATGAGGGAACATTAGGAAGTGCCGGTACTCAGAACCGGTGAGTACCGGCCCATTTAAAGCACTACTGGAAACAATATTGACATTTGCTTCTGTCAAGGGTAAGAGGAAACATATTTGCACTCGTGCTGCAGATTTTCTCATATACAAATATGGACTTTGTATGTTGATGCATGAATGGAATGTACAGGTAATGAGGAGTACACCTAAAGCCCTGTGACTGACTGTTCCTTTAAAGACAGCCCAGAGGCATAACTTAGAAAATCGGATCACTTTTAAAAAGTCTTAAATCTGTCCCCATTTAAGCTTGGAAATCCACAGGTGCAGATTTCGAATATTTTTTTTCCACATGGTGTAATGTGCTAACATAACATAACATAGAGTAACATAACATACAAAAAAACAGAACAGAACTGTGAGATCATGGCTTACTGACTAAGGGCCTGATTGCGACTTTTGGCAGTACAGGAGCGGGCAGTGTAGGAAGGTGGAATCTGACTATATGGTTGCCCCCACTTTTTTTATGGTGTTTTGCTGGTTTATGACTTAGTTGGACTGGGATCCTGCTATTCAGGGCCCCAGTCTATCTGCTTTCTCTGTAAAATGGATTCCATGTGCCTTAGGCACATCTCTGATTGGGATCTGGAGTGCCCTTATAAGTCCCTAGTATATGGTATACTATGTACCAAGGGCATAGGTACCTCAGAGGCCTGCCAGGGGCTGCAGCATGTATTATGCCACCCCTGGAAGGCCATCCAAACTGACACCACAGGTCTGCTACTGCAGCCTGGGTAAGGTGGTGCATGCACTCCTTACTGTGATATAGGTTACCTATATCACGAAATACATACACACCTAGAAACCTATAAGTCACTCCTAAGGCAGGCCTTATCAATCCTAAAGGCAGAGTGCATGGTTCCTATGTGAGAGGGTGCCCCTGCATGAGCAGGGCCCCTCTGCAGCGTTCGGAGACCATCTCTGATGCTGTTTGTAGTGCAGCCTGACCATATACTCTTAAGCGCATTATATCCTCGCGGTAAAATGCTAACTTTGGAATGGCTGCACCTAAACATGTCGTGTTTGGTGTCAAACATCTTGGAATACTACCCCCGCCAATCCTGGCGGCGGGGGTAGCATTCCACCCTTCTAGAGGGAAAGACATGTTAACTCTGGCTTACCCGGTAACTTCTTTCTGAAGCCCTGGCATCACAAAATGGATGCTGCTGCCACAGACACAAGTCTGGCCTCCTGCTGCTGGACGAAACTCCGGCAGGGGAGGCCTGGACAATAGGTTTCCTGTTGCAGGGAGGTGTGACCACCTCCCCAGACAGGATAATGTGTATTGGGGCTGGGTGGGTGCACTCTTAGAGTGCTTTGAAGTCCTGCACTGGGGGAGCAAAAGGCTCCTCTGTGCATATGCCAGTTCAAACCAGCTCAGGGGCTACCTGCCCCTGCTCTGGCGTGAAACTGGACAAAGGGAAGTGGGTGTAGCCACCCCTCCCTTGACCCTCCCATAGGTGGGGTCATAGAGTTAGTCCCTCCCTGTTTTACTAGTTAAAATGGGGAACCCTTGCCACAGCAAGGTTAGATATCCCTGGACTAAACTTTGAAACAGAATCCTGGACCTTCGACGCTCTACTCACGATTAGAGGACTGAAGAATCTCCCTTGGGGTCAAGGAGTGACTCCCCTGCTTGGCAGGCACCAAAGAAGCATCTGTCCGGTTCGCATCACTGAAGCTCCCGTCGGACGCCGAAGTCATCGCATCACCAGAGGTGGATTCTCAGACTTCCCCGAGGCTACCCTGAGTCCCCAGCAAAGCTGAGGCCCGTGGCTATCGTGGGTAACGTGAGACCGTGACCCCTGGACACCGAGCACATTTGCAAGTGCACCATCTTCTGGGTCTCCCAAGAAGTCGTGCTTTGGGCTCCGAGTAGCCCTAGCCTCCAGCACCACCTGCACCGAAGATCACTGGCCCCCACTCCACGAGTGTCCTGTAAGCCAGCTCCACGTGCGGCGTCACGAGGCTCCTTCGCGGTCGCTAGCCCGTTGGCTAGTAGCCCTTACCGAAGGCCAATCTTTTCTTTACTTGGCAGTCTGGTTGCTCCAGGCCTGCCCTCACTTACCCTTGCTGGGTGAGTTCCCCAGACCTTGCTGGTCTGCACCATCGACGATCTTCAGCTACATCAAGACTTGTCGTTGCCAAGGCTTGTTGGGTCCAATCCGGTCGCCGACACCGCAGCACTCGACAAACATCGTGTACCAGCCCGAATCCTGCTCCTGGTCACCAACAACGCCTCCTGGACCTCGTGGCTGCAGAAAGGAGACGACCGTCAACGCACCTGAAGCACTCGACATCGGTGGGCATCTGTCCATCGCCTTCCTGGTCACTGGCTAGTGACCCAGACTCTGTCCCCTCTGCTTTCAGGTTCTTCAGAACTCCGATCCACTCTTGGATCCACCCGGACACTTTTCTCCTGGTCGCCAGCAGCACTTTGCAGCAGATCGCCATAAGAAACGACGACGAAACCCGACCCCGAAAGGCACCTATGCACCCGGTTTCCCTGGGTGAGGTAACACGAGTACTCCGGTGCTCCCATGGGTAGAGACTCTTCAAAGTCCTAGATCTCAAAGGGTTTTGTCCTAGTCCTCTTTAAGTGTCCCTTTCCTCTATTTTCCCGACCCCGACTTTCTCCATAGAAGTTAACGGCGTATCGCGGTTGTGTATTTACACTGCACGCGTCTCCCGTGGGTCCCCTGTGTCACTACCTTGGGTGGTTCCTTGTGGTCCAAGCCCTTCTAGAGGCTCTAGGCCTAGTGTCTAGTTCAGTCGTGGTCCGCATACCACTTTATTGGTATATGGTTTGGTACGCCCTAGGGCCCAAACGTGTATTTGTGCTATTACTGTGATTTAAGATCTTATAACCTATGTACTTCGAACTCTAGCCTCATAAAGAGACTAGAGGGGTGTGTTTAGTAATAAATACATATATTTTGAATATATACCTGGTGTGGTGCTCTTTCATTTGGTCACTCAAGAGATTATAGACTGGTAAAACAAGCTGCTTTACATTCCTTCAAGACTTAGCCTGAAGGCTGCTCTCCACAGCTACCACTAGGATAGCTTTCAATAAGGTTGTCTTTAACCTACCTACCATAAGAGTCGATTTGGACTGGTGCAAGGTGCCCACTACAATTAGTGGACAGCATATGCCAGGCCAACTTCTCACATTGGTGTGCAGCGTGTGGGATTCCAGCTTGCTATTGTTTTACCAGATAATCTCAATTGAATTGATCAACTGAAAACCACTAAAGGTACCTAAGGTACATATAATTTAAGCTTAGAATATCAGTAAGTTCTACTGAACTTAGAGTTGTGTGTTAAGGGATAGCACAACCCTTTCTACAACTCCAGAGAGTTTAGTAGGCCACACTAGAGTAGGTAGTGCATACACCACACCACACTAGTAATGTCTTTAAAAGCAGGATCCAAAGATGCCCTGCAGGAAGCCATTGAGCTTCCCTCCAAGTATGACACACTCCCATTCTTGGAACTGAGAGCTTTGTGTAACGTGAGGAAATTAAGGACAGGCCAAAGTCCCACCACCCAACACCTCCAGGAGTTGTTGGTGGCTTATGATCTTAGTAAGTCCTCAGAGACTGAAGGGGTAGGAGCAGAGGGTGGGCCAGCAGATGAGGAAGGGGCCAGGGGTACTACTACCCCCAGCCCCCTCTGAAACTGACCAGGAGGGTGACAATGACCCTGACCTGGAAAACCCAATCCCTTCTGGGGAAGATGAAGATGAGGATCTAGAGAACCACACCTTTGTCCCCCAGGAAGGATTATGAGTGTGCTCAGAAAGTCTAGGTCTCCTTCTCAGGAGTCTAACCACTCTGGCACCTCAATAGGGAGCTCTGTTTCTTCTCACAGGAGGGAATCCTCTCATGAGAGAAGAAAGAGACTGGTCCAGTATGAGGAAACTCAACTAGAGATCAGGAAGAAGCAATTGGCTTTAGATAGAGAATCCCTAGATCTCCTTAGAGAGAGAAGAAAGTTGGGACTAGAGTCCCATGGTGGCAGCAATATCCCTAGAGATAGGGACAGGTCTTATGACCATAGAAACCTAAACAAGATTGTCCCTCCCTACCAGAGTGGGGATGACATCCACAAATGGATAACTGCACTGGAGAGGGCCTGTAAAGTTCAGAAGGTCCCCCAGAGGCAGTGGGCAGCAATCTTGTGGCTCTCCTTTGCAGACAAAGGTAGAGACAAGCTCCTCACTGTAAGAGAAGAGGATGCTGACAATTACACAGTCTTGAAGAGTGCCCTGATAGATGGGTTTGGCCTAACCACTGAACAGTATAGGTTGAAGTTCAGAGACACCCAAAAAGCTCAGACTCAAGACTGGGTTGATTTTGTAGATTGTGCTACAAAGGCTCTGGAAGGTTGGATACATGGCAACAAAGTGCATGACTTTTAGGATTGTACAATTTGATTATGAGGGAGCAGATCCTTAATAATTGTCAAAACCAGCTTTTGCACCAGTATCTGGTGGACTCTGATCTGACCTCTCCCCAAGAATTGGGAAAGAAGGCAGACAAATGGGTCAGAACCAGAGTAAAAACTAGAAATCAGGGTGGTGACCAGAAGAAAGATTCTACTAAGTCCCAAGAGAAAGGTGGGGATAAATCTAAGGATAAGTCCCCTACAGGGCCCCAAAATTCCTCTTCTGGGGTGGGTCCCAAACTCCTTCCTCTCCTGAAAAGAAACCATATTGCCATGTCTGTAAAAAGCCTGGGCACTGGAAAACTGATCCCAGTTGCCCCAGGATTGGCAATAAAGAAAATGTTCCTCCCACAACTACTACCACCCCTCCTGGTACTACCAGTAGTAATCCTCCAGTTGGGAGTAGTGCACCCAAAAAGTTGGGTGCTTTTGCAAGAGGAACAGAGGTGGGCCCTAGTTTAGACAGGGACCCCGCAACAGACTCCTCTGACTCTGATGGTGGTATAGGATTTGCCACCTTTACCATGGGTCCCATAGCATTGGGCAGGTACAGACTGGAGCCAATGATTAATGGTCAGAAAGCTGTGGCATTTAGGGACACAGGGGCTAGTGTCACCATGGTGGCAGGGAAACTAGTCCCCCTCACCAGCTTTTACCTGAGTTTAAATACCAGGTGACCAACATTGATGGTGTCAGAACAGATCACCCCATGGCCATAGTCAATCTCAGCTGGGAGGGGGTCACAGGCCCAAAAGAGTGGCAGTGTCCCCAACCCTACCTGTAAATTGCCTGATGGGCAATGATTTGGAAATTTCAGCCTGGGCTGAAGTTGAACACCAAACCCATCTTAGGATGTTGGGCGTCGCTGCAAAGGTTAGTGGGGCTGTGATGGCCACAGCCCCAGCCCAAGACTTTGGAGAGATGGAGCCTGAAAGAATGGCCCACTCTCCCCCAAAAGAGAGCAAAAGGGTTGAAGAAAAGTCTTCTTCCCCCAGACAGTAGGTAAGGGTCAGCCTCCTCAGGGAACTGACCCTACCCCTAGTGAAGGAACTGCCACAGAGGTAGTCAGGCCTGGCCTGGCCACACCCCTGATGGCAGAGGACCCTTCCACGGTGGTACCCAGTCTGGAGCAGGTAACCTGCCCCTCTCTACCCTGCCTCAGTCAGCCCAGGGCTGCAGAGGTCAGGAGGTCAGTGGACCCCCCGGGCCCCCTGTCCAGAGGAAGCCCCCATCAGCAGATTAGGGGCAGCCAGTCTAGTAGCCCTAGCCAGGTGAAAATTCCTCTACACACTGAGGGATCCCCCATACCTTTATGTAGGGACCTCCCCAGAAGGACTCTGGTAGGCAAGGGCAAACCTGGGACCAGAAGGTTCCAAACCTGCCATGTCCCTCCAGTGTTCCATCCAAAGGGACCCAACCCCCAGCTGTAGGCAGCCAAAGGTTGACCCTTAGAGCAAAGTGCAACTCAGTCATGGAAAGACAGGCATACATGGTGACCAGTGATCTGAGGAAACTGAGGCCAACATTCCTAGGGCCTCACTTCCCTACTCAGACACCTCACCAGCCTTGTACTTTACCTAAGCACACCAGAGGTAGTGATTCCCCATGGTGGAGACCCTCTCATACCCTTAGGGTGAGGGATTGCTTAGTGGACCATAACATAGGGGTAACCATGCTAGTGCAGGTGCTTCCTTATATGGCCACTTAGTCAATATAGCCTCAACTGGCCAAGGTTAGCCTTATCTCCTTTCGTTTGGGGGTTATGTAGGAAGGTGGAATCTGACTATATGGTTGCCCCCACTTTTTTTATGGTGTTTTGCTGGTTTATGACTTAGTTGGACTGGGATCCTGCTATTCAGGGCCCCAGTCTATCTGCTTTCTCTGTAAAATGGATTCCATGTGCCTTAGGCACATCTCTGATTGGGATCTGGAGTGCCCTTATAAGTCCCTAGTATATGGTATACTATGTACCAAGGGCATAGGTACCTCAGAGGCCTGCCAGGGGCTGCAGCATGTATTATGCCACCCCTGGAAGGCCATCCAAACTGACACCACAGGTCTGCTACTGCAGCCTGGGTAAGGTGGTGCATGCACTCCTTACTGTGATATAGGTTACCTATATCACGAAATACATACACACCTAGAAACCTATAAGTCACTCCTAAGGCAGGCCTTATCAATCCTAAAGGCAGAGTGCATGGTTCCTATGTGAGAGGGTGCCCCTGCATGAGCAGGGCCCCTCTGCAGCGTTCGGAGACCATCTCTGATGCTGTTTGTAGTGCAGCCTGACCATATACTCTTAAGCGCATTATATCCTCGCGGTAAAATGCTAACTTTGGAATGGCTGCACCTAAACATGTCGTGTTTGGTGTCAAACATCTTGGAATACTACCCCCCGCCAATCCTGGCGGCGGGGGTAGCATTCCACCCTTCTAGAGGGAAAGACATGTTAACTCTGGCTTACCCGGTAACTTCTTTCTGAAGCCCTGGCATCACAAAATGGATGCTGCTGCCACAGACACAAGTCTGGCCTCCTGCTGCTGGACGAAACTCCGGCAGGGGAGGCCTGGACAATAGGTTTCCTGTTGCAGGGAGGTGTGACCACCTCCCCAGACAGGATAATGTGTATTGGGGCTGGGTGGGTGCACTCTTAGAGTGCTTTGAAGTCCTGCACTGGGGGAGCAAAAGGCTCCTCTGTGCATATGCCAGTTCAAACCAGCTCAGGGGCTACCTGCCCCTGCTCTGGCGTGAAACTGGACAAAGGGAAGTGGGTGTAGCCACCCCTCCCTTGACCCTCCCATAGGTGGGGTCATAGAGTTAGTCCCTCCCTGTTTTACTAGTTAAAATGGGGAACCCTTGCCACAGCAAGATTAGATATCCCTGGACTAAACTTTGAAACAGAATCCTGGACCTTCGACGCTCTACTCACGATTAGAGGACTGAAGAATCTCCCTTGGGGTCAAGGAGTGACTCCCCTGCTTGGCAGGCACCAAAGAAGCATCTGTCCGGTTCGCATCACTGAAGCTCCCGTCGGACGCCGAAGTCATCGCATCACCAGAGGTGGATTCTCAGACTTCCCCGAGGCTACCCTGAGTCCCCAGCAAAGCTGAGGCCCGTGGCTATCGTGGGTAATGTGAGACCGTGACCCCTAGACACCGAGCACATTTGCAAGTGCACCGTCTTCTGGGTCTCCCAAGAAGTCGTGCTTTGGGCTCCGAGTAGCCCTAGCCTCCAGCACCACCTGCACCGAAGATCACTGGCCCCCACTCCACGAGTGTCCTGTAAGCCAGCTCCACGTGCGGCGTCACAAGGCTCCTTCGCGGTCGCTAGCCCGTTGGCTAGTAGCCCTTACCGAAGGCCAATCTTTTCTTTACTTGGCAGTCTGCCCTCACTTACCCTTGCTGGGTGAGTTCCCCAGACCTTGCTGGTCTGCACCATCGACGATCTTCAGCTACATCGAGACTTGCCGTTGCCAAGGCTTGTTGGGTCCAATCCGGTCGCCGACACCGCAGCACTCGACAGACATCGTGTACCAGCCCGAATCCTGCTCCTGGTCACCAACAACGCCTCCTGGACCTCGTGGCTGCAGAAACGAGACGACCGTCAACGCACCTGAAGCACTCGACATCGGTGGGCATCTGTCCATCGCCTTCCTGGTCACTGGCTAGTGACCCAGACTCTGTCCCCTCTGCTTTCAGGTTCTTCAGAACTCCGATCCACTCTTGGATCCACCCGGACACTTTTCTCCTGGTCGCCAGCAGCACTTTGCAGCAGATCGCCATAAGAAACGACTGACGAAACCCGACCCGAAAGGCACCTATGCACCCGGTTTCCCTGGGTGAGGTAACACGAGTACTCCGGTGCTCCCATGGGTAGAGACTCTTCAAAGTCCTAGATCTCAAAGGGTTTTGTCCTAGTCCTCTTTTAAGTGTCCCTTTCCTCTATTTTCCCGACCCCGACTTTCTCCATAGAAGTTAACGGCGTATCGCGGTTGTGTATTTACACTGCACGCGTCTCCCGTGGGTCCCCTGTGTCACTACCTTGGGTGGTTCCTTGTGGTCCAAGCCCTTCTAGAGGCTCTAGGCCTAGTGTCTAGTTCAGTCGTGGTCCGCATACCACTTTATTGGTATATGGTTTGGTACGCCCCTAGGGCCCAAACGTGTATTTGTGCTATTACTGTGATTTAAGATCTTATAACCTATGTACTTCGAACTCTAGCCTCATAAAGAGACTAGAGGGGTGTGTTTAGTAATAAATACATATATTTTGAATATATACCTGGTGTGTTGCTCTTTCATTTGGTCACTCAAGAGATTATAGACTGGTAAAACAAGCTGCTTTACATTCCTTCAAGACTTAGCCTGAAGGCTGCTCTCCACAGCTACCACTAGGATAGCTTTCAATAAGGTTGTCTTTAACCTACCTACCATAAGAGTCGATTTGGACTGGTGCAAGGTGCCCACTACAATTAGTGGACAGCATATGCCAGGCCAACTTCTCACAGGCAGTATGCAACCGCCGTGCTCCTGCACCCTCCAAAGGTCACCGCCGCCCACAGATTACAAGTGGTCTGGCGGGCAGGCAGCATGGCAGTCCAATTGCGGTGCCTTAGAAAACAGGCACTGCAATCAGACCGCACAACAAGGTTCCTGCACGGCATGGACTCGAATGTTCATGCCATGCAGGAACTGGGGTGCATGCACACAGAGGACACAACATGTGCCCCCCCTGCATGCATCCCCATGCGGAGTAGGGACAGGCCTCTCAGCCCCAGTTTTCATGGAGGAGTTACCCCCATGACACCGCTGGCGGAGGGGAAACTTGTAATATGATTGGCAGTACCGCCGTGGTCCCATCAAGCATATTGCAGCCTCATGATTGCCGCGCCACCTCCAGGGAACGGTGGTTCCCTGGCAGCATCAACAGTTCCATTATGGTCCGACCACCCCAGTTGTAATAGGGCGGTCAAGGCAGCGATGCGGCGGTGGCTGGACCGTCACTGCCGCAGCTCCAAGAGTGTGACGTTCCTTGGACCTCCAGATCTGTAATCAGGTCCTAAGTGAAAAAGCAAGCATGGATTTAAACGTAGTTAATAAACCTGTGACTTGTTAGGTAAATGCGGTTTACATGACAAAACATGGGCTCACTCTTAATATCTATTTATTCCTATGTATCTCTTATTCCTGGTACAAAATGTAAAAATGGGCATACCGTGGGTAGTTCAGTGCTTACCCCACCGAATTGCACAAGCACCAAGGAACCAGGAATTATCGGGCATTTTCCTACCTGCCATTATTGGCCTGTGGAGAATTGTGGGATTGCAGAGTTCCTCACACCCAGTAATTACTGACATCAGTGAACTCCAAACTACGTGGAATTCAGTCTATGGATTTCCATGGACCTCTTGTGATAGGGGTGTAAATATAAAAAAGTGCTAACAAAAGAGAAAACACCACAATAAAAGTCAATTGATGCAGATGTCAACGACCATGGTGCACATGGCAGCCATCTGCAAAGGACTTTGAGTTGGATTCCAATATGTACAAGCCCCTATCGCCACCACATCGTCACTTTTACGGATGTTGTGGTGGCGATAGGGGCTGCGCCTTATGTACAAGGCAGCGTTAAGCCACTTAATGTGGCTTAATGCTGCCTTGTACATAAGGCACCCTTTCACGCTATGGTTAGTGTGAAAGGGGCGTGGAGTGGGTGTTTTGGTGGGCGTTCCACCGCAACACCCATTGTATTTGACGCTGCCCCCTATGTACAAGAGTGGCGTACATAGGGGGCAACGTCAAAATTAAGACCAGGAAAATCCTGGTCTTAAGTTGGTGAAACGAGAAGAAATGCCTTATTTCTCCTTGTTTTTGCTTTTTCCATGTGTGCTGCCTTGTACTGCCTTGGCATTTTAGTACTGTTTATGTGCAGGAAGGGACACCTTCCTACACATAACCAATCCTCCCCTGCACACAGACACCCTTGCACTCTGGTGCAAGGGTACCTGCGTTGGCGCTAAGTTGTTAAACTTAGCTCCATCGCAGGGGGCAACGCAAGGCTGCACCACATTCTTGTCAATATGGTACAGCCTTGCGTTTCAGGAGTAGCCAAGGAGGCTAACGACACGCTCCACCACTTCCTAGTACATATCTCCCTGTGACTGGTGAGGGTCGCGAGATTTGGCACCAAAAGCTCCAAGCAAGATAAACATAAAGAACATAACCATCAATGTTACTCTACTGCTGGGATATCTTTACCTTCTTACCAAGATTTCCTTCACAATTAGAAGGAATAATGAAGTTCAAAATCCTCCAATAGGACAAGGACAAGAGCTGTAGCCAGGCAAGGGTCCCAAATAAGCAATTTTGTCGTATGACAAAAAGCTCTGAGTGGGACGAAACCAGAATTCTTGCCTGACAAAGGCGTGACTTTCTCGGGTAGTCTCAGTCCTCTAAAGATCAAAATTTGCCAAACGTCCCAACATTTCTTGGATGCTGAAGTTCTTTCTCCAGTCACTCCACAACCTTCCAATACTCAAGGGCATTCTCCAGTATACCACAGCATAGCTAGCAGTACAAGGCAAGTTTAACCACTCAGTTTAGCCATAGCTCCATCACAGGCCCTTTTCCTTCCGGTCTGCAGGTTTGCCATTGAAAAAATGCCCTCCTCATTCATGCCCTAAAACCCTAGAAGCATGAGTAGCATTGAGACATATTTCCAGTTTGTGGGTACATGGATGAGGAAGTCCAAGCCGCAGTCCTCTTGATGGTAGACACTTTAGAAGGTTTTTCATGTTCCTTTCTTCACCAAATGTCATTCTGTTCAAAGTAGAGCTATGCACAGTTGCATATTTCGTATACAAATGTTCATGAAATTCCATGAAAATTTAACTAAATTACACTTTTAGTGTGAAATATCACTTGCCAGTCTCTCACATGACTCTTTTCATGTTAGTCCACACCTGAAAGGAAATAGTGTTCTGAGGTACTGACAGAAGACTGGCTCATGAGAAAATGTCTCTTGGCAAAACATTTTTGTGCAAAAATTACACAAAATTGCATACATCAAAATGGTGAGAAATATCACAAATTTCATGTAATGTGCAATTGGAATTTTTTTAAATATTGCTAGCATAATTACAAATGTTACCCAGGCTTAGCTTTGAAGTCCTGATGGTGGAAAGCATTTCTTGTAGTGTCCACTAGTGAGGAACTGGTGAGAGTCCTAATCCTAGCCTCATCCAAGCCAACCTACTTTAGCACTACTTCCTGTCAAATTACTTTAAAATCCATCCAAGAAAACACTACTCTGGGGGTCTTTCAAGATGGCAGGTTGCCTACCCAGGGACAAACAACTCTGCCAACTAAAAGCTCCTACTAAAAGAAAAAACCTCCACAAGAAATCCCCCCAGATCAGGTTTTGAGGCCATGCCATCCCCATCTGGAACAAGATTCAACTTGGTAGTGAGCAGGCCACCATCAAAGGCGAACCTCTAGCAGTTTTATTATAAACATGATACACTGGGCGTTCATCTCTGCCCCTTTGTAGTGTCCATCGGCTGCCTTCCTCCTTCCCCTACATTCTAAGATGACTAGTGATGGATGATTTGCATTTAACCTCCCCAGACTTCCTATCAGAGATCTGCTAGCCAGCCTTTATTCTTCCCAGGCAGTTATGTCACCTCGAATCAAGTAGGAGAGCCTTGACGAACTGGTTTAATAAGTGCCCATACTTCAGGCAGAGATCCACAGCTTTTATTAAAAGCTTCTCTGGGCCATACACTTGAAAAATACAATGTCACTAGTGAAATACGTTTTTAAAAAATATTGCAGTGGTGCGCAGATTACTTTCGTAGACCTTCCTCACAACAATTTATGAAAAATATGGCTTTTACTCCAAAAAAGGCTTTTTACAGTGGAGAAATTCTGCTGAAACTTATGCAGTGAAGTCACACGTTTAATCCTCTCGAACAGTGACAAGCCAATTCTAATATCAGACGTCACCACTTTTATATGTTATACACCCATGCCTGGTGCGTTCCAAGGCAATAATTAGGATTGGCTTAGATAATGTAAACTGTAGGATTTTCCATAAATAAAAATGCTTTATTTTCGAATGTGCCGACTGCAACTGCGGCTACAGCCATTCAGGCCTGCTGTTACAGTCATGCAGGTGGTGTCAAAACACACAGTGGCCCACAGATTATATCTGACTTTTATATGACTGATGAACATTACTGTGGCCATACACGAAAGTCACACATGTCAATTGGAATAAACCATTTGTAAAATTGTCCATGGGCATAGCACATGCACTGGCAGGCATTATCATCCTTCAAACAAACACTTAAAGATAAAACAGATCTGCCTATCCAATCTGCTAAATGTAAACAAAATCTGGACAGACAATGCAGAAGGGTGAATTTCCATGCACTAACATAACACATGGTGAGACCACTCTGTGCCCATCTTCTATGATGACCGCGGATACACTCACTTGTTTGGTGACCTCATTTCCAATCTTTTCTTGATGGATTTTTATGGCTTCCCTCTTCATTGTACTAACATGTTTTTCAGAGCTATGCAGCTGTGCTAGCTTTGCGTTAGACCTGGCTTTTTCAGCAGGTTTACCCCCAGACATTTTGTTTTTTGGCCTCCTGTTTTTTACCCTGTTTTTGTTGGTTTTATGACTCTGGGCACTTTATCACTGCTGATCAGTGCTAAAGTGTATATGCTCTCTTTGTAAATTGTTGTCATAGATTAGTGTTTCCATAATTGGCTTATTTGGTTTACTGTTAAGTCCCTATTAGAGTGCACAGTGTGTGCCCAGGGCCTGTAAACCAAATGCTGCTAGTGGGCTTGCAGCACTGATTTTGCCACCCGCACAAGCAGCCTTGCAAAAGGGTCTCTGGCCTGCCATTGCAGTGTCTGTGTGCAGTTCAGTACTTCCATGTTGACCTGGCAAGTGCACTCACTTGCCAGGCCCTAATCTACCATTTTCTTACATGTGAGGTACCCCTAAAGTAGGCCAAGGGTACCCATGTGGGCAGGGTGCAGTGTATGTGAAAGGTAAAGCATGCCCTGGTGTGTGTGGCATGTCCTGATAGTGAAAAACTGCCAATTTAGTTTTCCCCTATTGATAGGCTATCTTTCCCATAGGATAGAATGGGGAGTTTACTTATAACATCTTATAAGTATAACTGCCCATGCGAACAAGATGAGAAAGTGGAGTTTGGTATGCCTGAACTCAGGATTTAAAGATGCATCTTTTAGTAAGGAGTATTTTTATATTCTGGGTTTGAAAACACCACTTTTAGAAAGTCGGTATTTTCTTGCTTAGCCATCCAGTGTGCCTCTGCTAGGTTTATGAATTGACTGTCTGGCTGTGGAGTGACAGGGGCTGGGGATGTGCATTCTGTTCAGACAGCCACTTGGGGGGGGTGAGGTGTGTCCTGCCTTTCCAGGGTGAGTCAGGGCTGGGCTGAATAGACCTGGGCTGAGTTTAGAGTAGGGGGAGGAGATTTCCTTTCACCTGAATGGGCCTGGTCTGCTTTACACAATGCTGTCTCCACCTCCTGCCGGGCAGCTTCACAGGAGAGGACAGAACTGGTTTTGGCTGAGCAAAGAGCTTCTCTGACACCAGAGAACAAAGAGAAAGGGACCATAAAAAGTGGGGCCAGACCCCTGAACTTTAGATTACTTCAGGAATTCAAGAGGAACCTTTACTGAGGAGAAGAGCTGAAGAAACTGAAGGAGAAGTACTGCCACTTTTCTGTGTGCTGTTTGGGGTTGGCCTGCAGTAGCTGCTTCTACCAAGGAGAGGATAAAGACTTTGCTGTGTGCTGTGTCTCCTGCTTGAGAAAGATCTCCAAGGGCTTGAAGTAGAGCTAGCCACCTGTTTTGAAGTCTCAGGGATACAAAGACTTCACCACCTGCTCCCCTGAACTTGCTTGCTGGGAGTTCTGACCTGCTAAGAGGTGCCTGTGACTGTGTTGGGCCTCTGGAGGTTGTTCCTGCTGTTGGAAGCTGGAAAACTAACGCAACTATGAGAAGTGCGACGCATCCGCACCCGTTACCGACACATCACCGAAGAAACCAACGCAGCACCTGCCCACGGCTGGAAAAATCGCAGAACGCCGAATCCCGTGCACCGATCTCTGAAGTCTGAGATCACCGCAGTGATTCTGACACAGGCCCTGCTGTGCAGCTGCAAGAACCAACGCATCGTGGGACCGCAGCTGGAGAAACCAACGCAGCGCTGTTGCCGCCGCTGCATCAAGAACCGACGCATCCCCGATCCCCGCGCAGTCTACAAGAACGCTGGGGCCGCAGTAAGAAACCAACGCATCACCCCCTTGCACAGTAAGAAACAGACGCATCACCTTCCCTTCAGTACGGAACCTATGCATCACCTCCCCTGCGAGGCAGTAAGGAACCGATGCATCACCTCTCTGAAGTAAGGAACCAACGCATCACCTTCTTTGGGCGTAAGGTAAGTAAGTAAGTCCGTTTTTATATAGCGCAGCTACTCACCCTTACAGGTCTCAAGGCACTGGGGGCCGTAGTGGAAATTAAGTGAGCTATTGCCCAGAGTCACATGGTGCTGAGCTGAGCTGCCGCTGGAGCCGGGGATCGAACCGTGAACCCTGTGCTCCGAAGTCAGCTGCCCTGGCCGCTGCACCACACCTCTCCACAGACGCATCACCTTCCCTGTGGCTGTTTTTGTTTGTGACTGTGACGCATCCAAGGTACTTTGTGTTGAAAGTGTTGCAACTATAGTTTGCTATAGACAGAACTATTTCTACCTTTTAACCCCTTCCATGCTTATGACGAGCTGGACTCGTCATGGCACACAGTGCTCGTGTGCTCATGACGAGTCCAGCTCGTCATAAGACCACCCACGGGGAAGCGCTGGCGCTCCCCCGTGGGAATCCGATCGTCGGGGTTTTTTTAGGAGGCAGGGGAAGGACTTCCCCTGCCTCCCCCGCCCCGCCCCCCATCAATGACGTCAGCGCGCGAGGCGCGCTGACATCATTGAGGGTTTCCTTCTTCCCGACGCGCTGGAAGCCATTTGCTTCCAGCGCGTCGGGGAAATAAGGTGAGTTTTGGCTCGGGGAGGGGGTTTGATTCAAAAGAGACATCGAGGGAAAGGAAAGGGTTTTCCTTTCCCCGATGCCTCTTTGTGCATTCCTGCTGCACGATCATGTGATCGTGCAGCAGGAATGCCCACTAGGGCGGGATTGTGAGCGTGGAGATGTGCCTTCTCTCCATTGCCACCCTGTAAAGTTAGCTGTAATCCTTGATGGAGGTCTCTGCACCCTTGATTTTCTTGAGCGCAATCCTTCTCCTCGTCTGCCGCTGCGATCCTGCAATTCTTCTGGTCCTTTACGCAGCTGTAGTGTAGGAAAGGCATTATACATTTACCCAACGAGGTAGCACTTACTGATTAGCCAGTAGAAAGTACTCCAGTTGAGTAGAGGTATTGCACAAAACGGTGGCATCTTCGTGAGCGTGGAGATGTACCTTCTCTCCATTGCCAACCTGTAAAGTTAGCTGTAATCCTTGATGGAGGTCTCTGCACCCTTGATTTTCTCGAGCGCAATCCTCGTGTAGTTCCTGTGACCAGGAGGTTCCTTCTCCTCGTCTGCCGCTGCGATCCTGCTCTGACCCTTTATAAACAAGAGGCATGTGAACGGGCCTAGAAGCCCCGCCACACATACACTAGCGGTATGCAACGTATGCCCGCCCTTTCCCTACTATGACGGACAGCTTACTCAAAGGATCCCGGCGCTTTCGGCGCGGTGGCAAAGTTACAGACACACAGGTCACTGGAGACAATCCTTGATGGAGGTCTCTGCACCCTTGATTTTCTCGAGCGCAATCCTCGTGTAGTTCCTGTGACCAGGAGGTTCCTTCTCCTCGTCTGCCGCTGCGATCCTGCTCTGACCCTTTATAAACAAGAGGCATGTGAACGGGCCTAGAAGCCCCGCTCGTTTGGCCCCGCCACACATACACTAGCGGTATGCAACGTATGCCCGCCCTTTCCCTACTATGATGGACAGCTTACTCAAAGGATCCCGGCGCTTTCGGCGCGGTGGCAAAGTTACAGACACACAGGTCACTGGAGACAATCCTTGATGGAGGTCTCTGCACCCTTGATTTTCTTGAGCGCAATCCTTCTCCTCGTCTGCCGCTGCGATCCTGCAATTCTTCTGGTCCTTTACGCAGCTGTAGTGTAGGAAAGGCATTATACATTTACCCAACGAGGTAGCACTTACTGATTAGCCAGTAGAAAGTACTCCAGTTGAGTAGAGGTATTGCACAAAACGGTGGCATCTTCGTGAGCGTGGAGATGTACCTTCTCTCCATTGCCACCCTGTAAAGTTAGCTGTAATCCTTGATGGAGGTCTCTGCACCCTTGATTTTCTCGAGCGCAATCCTCGTGTAGTTCCTGTGACCAGGAGGTTCCTTCTCCTCGTCTGCCGCTGCGATCCTGCTCTGACCCTTTATAAACAAGAGGCATGTGAACGGGCCTAGAAGCCCCGCCACACATACACTAGCGGTATGCAACGTATGCCCGCCCTTTCCCTACTATGACGGACAGCTTACTCAAAGGATCCCGGCGCTTTCGGCGCGGTGGCAAAGTTACAGACACACAGGTCACTGGAGACAATCCTTGATGGAGGTCTCTGCACCCTTGATTTTCTCGAGCGCAATCCTCGTGTAGTTCCTGTGACCAGGAGGTTCCTTCTCCTCGTCTGCCGCTGCGATCCTGCTCTGACCCTTTATAAACAAGAGGCATGTGAACGGGCCTAGAAGCCCCGCTCGTTTGGCCCCGCCACACATACACTAGCGGTATGCAACGTATGCCCGCCCTTTCCCTACTAAGATGGACAGCTTACTCAAAGGATCCCGGCGCTTTCGGCGCGGTGGCAAAGTTACAGACACACAGGTCACTGGAGACAATCCTTGATGGAGGTCTCTGCACCCTTGATTTTCTCGAGCGCAATCCTCGTGTAGTTCCTGTGACCAGGAGGTTCCTTCTCCTCGTCTGCCGCTGCGATCCTGCTCTGACCCTTTATAAACAAGAGGCATGTGAACGGGCCTAGAAGCCCCGCTCGTTTGGCCCCGCCACACATACACTAGCGGTATGCAACGTATGCCCGCCCTTTCCCTACTATGATGGACAGCTTACTCAAAGGATCCCGGCGCTTTCGGCGCGGTGGCAAAGTTACAGACACACAGGTCACTGGAGACAATTCTTCTGGTCCTTTACGCAGCTGTAGTGTAGGAAAGGCACTATACATTTACCCAACGAGGTAGCACTTACTGATTAGCCAGTAGAAAGCACTCCAGTTGAGTAGAGGTATTGCACAAAACGGTGGCATCTTCGTGGATAAATATGCAGGGCAGATGTGCCTTCTCTCCATTTACACCCTGAAAAGTTAGCTGTAATCCTTGATGGAGGTCTTTGCATCCTTGAATTTCTCGAGCGCAATGCTCGTGTAGTTCCTGTGACCAGGAGGTTCCTTCTCCTCGTCTGCCGCTGAGATCCTGCTCTGACCCTTTATAAACAAGAGGCATGTGAACGGGCTTAGAAGCCCCGCCACACATACACTAGCGGTATGCAACGTATGCCCGCCCTTTCCCCACTATGATGGACAGCTTACTCAAAGGACCCCGGCACTTTCGGCGCGGTGGCAAAGTTACAGACACACAGGTCACTGGAGACAATTCTTCTGGTCCTTTACGCAGCTGTAGTGTAGGAAAGGCACTATACATTTACCCAACGAGGTAGCACTTACTGATTAGCCAGTAGAAAGCACTCCAGTTGAGTAGAGGTATTGCACAAAACGGTGGCATCTTCGTGGATAAATATGCAGGGCAGATGTGCCTTCTCTCCATTTACACCCTGAAAAGTTAGCTGTAATCCTTGATGGAGGTCTTTGCATCCTTGAATTTCTTGAGCGCAATGCTCGTGTAGTTCCTGTGACCAGGAGGTTCCTTCTCCTCGTCTGCCGCTGAGATCCTGCTCTGACCCTTTATCCCCTTCGGTGCTTATGACGAGCTGGACTCGTCATGGCACACAGTGCTCGTGACGAGTCCAGCTCGTCATAAGACCACCCACGGGGAAGCGCTGGCGCTCCCCCGTGAGAATCTGATCGTTAGGTTTTTTTGGGGGAGGCAGGGGAAGGGCTTCCCCTGCCTCCCCCGCCCCATCAATGACGTCAGCGCGCTGACATCATTGAGGGTTTCCTTTCTTCCCGACGCGCTGGAAGCCATTTGCTTCCAGCGCGTCGGGGAAATCAGGTGAGGTTTGGCTCGGGGAGGGGGGTTTGTATCAAAAGAGGCATCGAGGGAAAGGAAATGGTTTTCCTTTCCCCGATGCCTCTTTGTGCATTCCTGCTGCACGATCATGTGATTGTGCAGCAGGAATGCCCACTAGGCACCAGGGTTTTTTTAATTTTTGTGTTGGGGAGTGGCCAAAAGGGCAAGGGTTGCTCCCCTTTTACGGGTGTGAATATTTTATTTATACTGTTAGGCCCAACTACCCCTTAGCTTGGCTGGTGGATTGTGTGTGGACTGGTGCATTATTTGCATATGTGATTGTAATGTTTTTTTTCCTCCTTTTTATTCTAGTGTAAAGCTTTTGATTCCTGTTTGCGGTTTCGGCAGTTGTGGTTCTGCAGTTTTGCGTAATTGCATTTATTTGGTAAGAAAAATATTTTTGTTGTGTGTACTCCAAATGAGTATTATTGTCATGCATGAATGAATTTTTTTGTAAGTGGTGCCATAATGGCAGCATATTTGTTAGTGTTCAGAGCATGAAATTCTTTGCGATGTTTTGCATTGTCTTATGTGTAATTTTTTTCTTCTTTCTTTTTAGTGGGATATTGTTGATCCTTACTGTGTCTGTGCAGAGTAGGTGGTGGTGAGTCTAGCTGCTTCTGTCACGTGAGTGGTATAGTGTTGGAGTATATAGGTCTTTGTGATAAATCTACATTTTGTTTATTTCTTTTTTTTTTTACAAAGGGTTTGTTGTTGTTGACTTGTTTGACAAGTAACCTTTATTAGTAAGCATTATGGCTAGCCGTAGAATTACTGCTCAGCAGGTGGTTGGTTTGCTTCTTGAATCTTCCTCTGAGCAGGATTATGAGACTGACAGTGCGTCTGAGGGAGAGGAGGGAGGGAAGATTCAGGCAGTGAGTTTTCTCTCCACATGGAATCATCGGATGATGAAGGTACTCTCAGTGCAGATGAAGTGCCTGATTTAGAGGAGGATACTAATGTGCCGATGGTGCAAGAGGCATCTGGATTGCAGCCTGGGGCTGCTAGGCTTCCTACTGGAAGTGCTGGACTCTGGGTTGATCCAAACATGGTGCAGCCGGTGTTGCCTGCCTTTAGTGGTTATGCAGGGTGTAGAGTGGATTGTGAACATTATTTGCCTATACAGTATTTTCAGTTGTTTATGGATGATGTATTTTTGGGTGAGATTGTTGAGCAGACTAATTTGTATGCTGAACAGTTTTTGAGGGACAACAGTGCCAGACTTAGGCCCCATTCTAGAGCTACCCGGTGGAGTCCCACAAATCTGGAAGAGATGAAGAAGTTTTTGGGTTTGACTTTTTTGATGGGTTTGATAAGGAAGCCGTCCATGAGTTCATATTGGTCTACCAGTCCCTTGATGGCAACGGCCATATTTCCTGCAGTTATGACTCGTGATCGGTATTTACTTTTGCTTCGGATGCTGCATTTTGTTGATAATGGTTTGGCGTTGCCACGAGATCACCCTGAATGTGACCGTCTTTTTAAGATTCGGCCTGTTCTTGATCACTTTGTAGATCGATTTTCAGAGATCTATACTCCAGGGAAAGAAATATCTATTGATGAGTCTTTGGTGCTGTTCAAGGGCCGTTTGGTTTTTAGGCAGTACATTCCTAGCAAGAGGGCACGCTATGGAATTAAGCTGTATATGTTGTCTGAGAGTAGGACAGAATATGTTTTTAATTTGCGTGTGTACACTGGTAGGGATTCCACTATTGACCCCCTGGTTGTCCGTCCACTTTAGTAGGAGTTTCAGAGAAAATTGTGTGGGAACTTGCTAGAGGACTGTTTAACAGAGGCCACCATTTGTACATTGATAACTTCTACACTGCTGTGCAATTGTTTAAGGAATTGTTCAAAGTGGACACTTTTGCTTGTGGCACAATCCGCTCTAACCGTAAAGGTTATCCAAAAGAGCTTGTTTGCAAAAAACTTCAGAGGGGACAGTGCAGTGCCTTGCGTAGTGAGGAACTGCTAGCTGTGAAATTTGTGGACAGGAGGGATGTGTACATGCTGACTACCATCCATGATGAGAGTACTTCACCTGTGGCTGTTTGGGGTCAGATTGCTGAAGTGCGCAAACCTGTGTGCATTTTAGACTACAATAAGCACATGGGTGGTGTTGATAGAGTAGATCAGAGGTTGGAACCTTACACTGCTATTCGTAAGTCTTACATTTGGTATAAGAAGTTGGCCATCCATCTCTTCAATTTAGCAACTTTCAATGCTTTTGTTGTGTTCAAGGAGTGTTCTCCTGCGTCAAAGTTGACTTTTGTTCAGTTTCAGGAGTCTGTCATAGGCAGCCTTGTTGTTGTGGAACAGGCAAGTGTTCCTAGAGTTGGAGTGGTGGAGGATGTGGCTCGATTGAAAGATCGCCACTTTCCTGATCACATTCCTCCTACATCCTCAAAAGACTTTCCCACTAGGAGATGTAGAGTCTGTTGGCGAAGAGGTACGCGGAAGGAGACTCGTATGTACTGCCCTGAGTGTCCTTCTAACCCTGGGCTGTGTGTGCCTGCTTGTTATAGAGCGTACCACAAGCAAAAGAATTATTGGGAGCAACCATGAGTGGTAAAGTGAACTGCCTGGTCTGTAATGTTTAAGAATTGTTGTTCTGTTTCAAGGTTGGCATTAGTGCAATGTTTCTGATTTTGTGTTAGTAGATTTGTATCTATTTGCAATTTGTTTGTGTTTTCTTTTTTGTATAAAAAATCCTAAATGTGATGGTGGTGTGTGTAGGCTGGTGCTTGGCTGGCGGTGTGCGTGGAGTGGCGCTCGGCTGGCAGTGTGTGAGTAGTGACTTGCTGCTGGTCACTACACACACTGCTAGCCGAGCGACACTCCACGCAATCCATCAGGTTGTGTTGTTGCTGTGTTAGGAATGTGGGCGTGTGAAAGTGATGGGCCCTTGAATGGCGCTGTCTGCTGGTGTGAGTGTTGTAATGTGATGGGCCCGCGGCTGGTGGTGTGAATGGTTTTGTATTTGTCACACGTATGAAAGGTGTATGAATGGCCTGTAAAGAGGTTGGTGCCTTGTCGTGGCTTTACAGCTCACGAGCTGTGAGTCAATGGTTCAGTTTCTCGTCCTTTCAATTATTAACAGTGCATTTCATTTTTGTGAAATCACTTGTTAATACAATTGTATATACTGAACCATCACTCACCCTCGTGCCAAATCCAACCAGTATGTGTGTGTGTGCTTGAGGATTAGATGGTTGTGCAGTAATATTTTTTTTTTGTCTTTCTCAAGCAGGGTGTACCTTGTCCCTTTTTGTGAATGTTGTAATGTGTTTGTTTCGTGCCTGGGGGTGTGAATGGTCTTGTGTGTATCACGTATGAAAGGTGTGTGAATGGCCTGTAAAGCGGTTGGGGCCTTGACGTGGCTTTACAGCTCACGAGCTGCGAGTCACTGGTTCCGTTTTTGTCCTTTCAATTATTGACAGTGCATTTCATTTTTGTGAAATCTCTTGTTAATAAAATTGTATATACTGAACCATCACTTGCCCTCGTGCCAAATCCAACCAGTATGTGTGTGTGTGCTTGAGGAATAGATGGCTGTGCAGTAATCTTTGTCTTTTTAGTCTGTCTGCCAAGGTGTACATTCCGTCTAAGAATAACCTACCAACTGTAGATATTGTCGTAAACGAAACACCCATGGGAGTACATGGTGATATCTCTCTTGTGGATCCCAACAAGTTATGGTACCCACAATGTCCTGCAAACCTCAAAATGTCTGTCACATTTTCCTTGCAATATTGTGCCAACATTTTCACGCTGCAGAAATAAACAACACATTATCTCATTATGACTTGGTTTTGCAAGGGGGTCACCTGGGTTTTGGCCCGGGGCTCGGCGGCCACATAGGGAAACCTACCAAACCCACACATTTCTGAAAAGTAGACACCCGGGGCTTCCAGGAGGTATGGCTTGCGTGGATCCCCCAACGTTTCTTACCCAGAATCCCTGCAAACCTCACTTTTAGCTGAAAAAATCACTTTTTCACACATTTCTGTGTGGGAAAGTGTGGCATCACTGGCCTCACACAAATTTCCTACCACCCAGCGTTCCCCAGGTCTCCCGATAAAAATGGTGCCTCACTTGTGTGGGAGGCCCAAGTACCGCGACAGGCAGGGCCCACAACGTATTGAGGCGACCTCAAAATGGCCTTCACAAAACCACCTGGTTTTGCAGGAAGTCACCTGGGTTTTGGCCCCGTGCTCGGCGGCCATCTAGGAAACCTACCAAACCCACACATTTCTGAAAAGTAGACACCCGGGGCTTCAGGAGGTATGGCTTGCGTGGATCCCCCAACGTTTCCTACCCAGAATCCCCTGCAAACCTCACTTTTAGCTGAAAAATCCCTTTTTCACACATTTGTGTGTGGGAAAGTGTGGCATCACTGGCCTCACACAAATTTCCTACCACCCAGCGTTCCCCAGGTCTCCCGATAAAATGGTGCCTCACTTGTGTGGGAGGCCCAAGTACCCGCGACAGGCAAGGGCCCACAACGTATTGAGGCGACCTCAAAATGGCCTTTCACAAAACCACCTGGTTTTGCAGGAGTCACCTGGGTTTTGGCCCGTGCTCGGCGGCCATCTAGGAAACCTACCAAACTCACACATTTCTGAAAAGTAGACACCCGGGGCTTCCAGGGAGGTATGGCTTGCGTGGATCCCCAACGTTTCCTACCCAGAATCCCCTGCAAACCTCACTTTTAGCTGAAAAAATCACTTTTTCACACATTTGTGTGTGGGAAAGTGTGGCATCACTGGCCTCACACAAATTTCCTACCACCAGCGTTCCCCAGGTCTCCCGATAAAATGGTGCCTCACTTGTGTGGGAGGCCCAAGTACCGCGACAGGCAAGGGCCCACAACGTATTGAGGCGACCTCAAAATGGCCTTTCACAAAACCACCTGGTTTTGCAAGGGGTCACCTGGGTTTTGGCCCGTGCTCGGCGGCCATCTAGGAAACCTACCAAACCCACACATTTCTGAAAAGTAGACACCCGGGGCTTCCAGGGAGGTATGGCTTGCGTGGATCCCCCAACGTTCCTACCCAGAATCCCCTGCAAACCTCACTTTTAGCTGAAAAAATCACTTTTTCACACATTTGTGTGTGGGAAAGTGTGGCATCACTGGCCTCACACAAATTTCCTACCACCCAGCGTTCCCCAGGTCTCCCGATAAAATGGTGCCTCACTTGTGTGGGAGGCCCAAGTACTGCGACAGGCAAGGACACAAAACGCTTTGAGGCAACATCAACATTGCCTATCAAAAATGTTTTGGGCCCTTGCCTGTCGCTGGTACTTGGGCCTCCCACACAAGTGAGGCACCATTTTTATCGGGAGACCTGGGGGAACGCTGGGTGGTAGGAAATTTGTGTGAGGCCAGTGATGCCACACTTTCCCACACACAAATGTGTGAAAAAAGTGATTTTTTCAGCTAAAATTGAGGTTTGCAAGGGATTCTGGGTAAGGAAACGTTGGGGGATCCACGCAAGCCATACCTCCCTGGAAGCCCCCGGGTGTCTACTTTTCAGAAATGTGTGGGTTTGGTAGGTTTCCTAGATGGCCGCCGAGCACGGGGCCAAAAACCCAGGTGACTTCCCTGCAAAACCAGGTGGTTTTGAGATAGGCAATTTTGAGGTCGCCTCACTACGTTGTGGGCCCTTGCCTGTCGCTGGTACTTGGGCCTCCCACACAAATGAGGCACCATTTTTATCGGGAGACCTGGGGGAACGCTGGTGGTAGGAAATTTGTGTGAGGCCAGTGATGCCACACTTTCCCACACACAAAGTGTGAAAAAGTGATTTTTTCAGCTAAAATTGAGGTTTGCAAGGGATTCTGGGTAAGGAAACGTTGGGGATCCACGCAAGCCATACCTCCCTGGAAGCCCCGGGTGTCTACTTTTCAGAAATGTGTGGGTTTGGTAGGTTTCCCTAGATGGCCGCCGAGCACGGGGCCAAAACCCAGGTGACTCCCTTGCAAAACCAGGTGGTTTTGAGATAGGCAATTTTGAGGTCGCCTCACTACGTTGTGGGCCCTTGCCTGTCGCGGGTACTTGGGCCTCCCACACAAGTGAGGCACCATTTTTATCGGGAGACCTGGGGAACGCTGGGTGGTAGGAAATTTGTGTGAGGCCAGTGATGCCACACTTTCCCACACACAAATGTGTGAAAAAAGTGATTTTTTCAGCTAAAATTGAGGTTTGCAAGGGATTCTGGGTAAGGAAACGTTGGGGGATCCACGCAAGCCATACCTCCCTGGAAGCCCCCGGGTGTCTACTTTTCAGAAATGTGTGGGTTTGGTAGGTTTCCCTAGATGGCCGCCAAGCACGGGGCCAAAACCCAGGTGACTTCCTTGCAAAACCAGGTGGTTTTGAGATAGGCAATTTTGAGGTCGCCTCACTACGTTGTGGGCCCTTGCCTGTCGCGGTACTTGGGCCTCCCACACAAGTGAGGCACCATTTTTATCGGGAGACCTGGGGAACGCTGGGTAGTAGGAAATTTGTGTGAGGCCAGTGATGCCACACTTTCCCACACACAAATGTGTGAAAAAGTGATTTTTTCAGCTAAAATTGAGGTTTGCAAGGGATTCTGGGTAAGGAAACGTTGGGGGATCCACGCAAGACATACCTCCCTGGAAGCCCCGGGTGTCTACTTTTCAGAAATGTGTGGGTTTGGTAGGTTTCCTAGATGGCCGCCGAGCACGGGGCCAAAACCCAGGTGACTCCCCTTGCAAAACCAGGTGGTTTTGAGATAGGCAATTTTGAGGTCGCCTCACTACGTTGTGGGCCCTTGCCTGTCGCGGGTACTTGGGCCTCCCACACAAGTGAGGCACCATTTTTATCGGGAGACCTGGGGGAACGCTGGGTGGTAGGAAATTTGTGTGAGGCCAGTGATGCCACACTTTCCCACACACAAATGTGTGAAAAAAGTGATTTTTTCCAGCTAAAAGTGAGGTTTGCAGGGGATTCTGGGTAAGGAAACGTTGGGGGATCCACGCAAGCCATACCTCCCTGGAAGCCCCCGGGTGTCTACTTTTCAGAAATGTGTGTGTTTGGTAGGTTTCCCTAGGTGCCGGCAGAGCTAGGGTTCAAAAACTACAGCTAGGCACTTTGCCAAAAAAGGGTCATTTTTCACTGCGAAATTGAGGTGTGACCACGTTGCGTTTTGCGCCGTTTCCTGTCGCAGGCACTAGGCCGACCCACACAAGTGAGGTACCATTTTTCTCGTAAGACTTTGGGGAACGCGGGTGGGTGGAAATTTGTGGATCCACGCAGATTCCAGAACTTTCCACCACAGAAATGTGGGGAAAATGTGTTTTTTGGACAATTTTCTATGTTTGCAAGGGATTCTGGGTAACAGAACCTGGTGGGAGGCAGTCAAGTCACCCCATCCTGGATTCCCCTGGGTGTCTAGTTTTCAAAAATGTATAGGTTTGCTAGGTTTCCCTAGGTGCCGGCAGAGGTAGGGTTCAAAAACTACAGCTAGGCACTTTGCCAAAAAAGGGTCATTTTTCACTGCAAAATTGAGATGTGACCACGTTGCGTTTTGCGCCGTTTCCTGTCGCAGGCACTAGGCCGACCCACACAAGTGAGGTACCATTTTTCTCGTAAGACTTTGGGGAACGCGGGGTGGGTGGAAATTTGTGGATCCACGCAGATTCCAGAACTTTCCACCACAGAAATGTGGGGAAAATGTGTTTTTTTGGACAATTTTTTATGTTTGCAAGGGATTCTGGGTAACAGAACCTGGTGGGAGGCAGTCAAGTCACCCCATCCTGGATTCCCCTGGGTGTCTAGTTTTCAAAAATGTATAGGTTTGCTAGGTTTCCCTAGGTGCCGGCAGAGGTAGGGTTCAAAAACTACAGCTAGGCACTTTGCCAAAAAGGGTCATTTTTCACTGCGAAATTGAGATGTGACCACGTTGCGTTTTGCGCCGTTTCCTGTCGCAGGCACTAGGCCGACCCACACAAGTGAGGTACCATTTTTCTCGTAAGACTTTGGGGAACGCGGGGTGGGTGGAAATTTGTGGATCCACGCAGATTCCAGAACTTTCCACCACAGAAATGTGGGGAAAATGTGTTTTTTGGACAATTTTTTATGTTTGCAAGGGATTCTGGGTAACAGAACCTGGTGGGAGGCAGTCAAGTCACCCCATCCTGGATTCCCCTGGGTGTCTAGTTTTCAAAAATGTATAGGTTTGCTAGGTTTCCCTAGGTGCCGGCAGAGGTAGGGTTCAAAAACTACAGCTAGGCACTTTGCCAAAAAAGGGTCATTTTTCACTGCGAAATTGAGGTGTGACCACGTTGCGTTTTGCGCCGTTTCCTGTCGCAGGCACTAGGCCGACCCACACAAGTGAGGTACCATTTTTCTCGTAAGACTTTGGGGAACGCGGGGTGGGTGGAAATTTGTGGATCCACGCAGATTCCAGAACTTTCCACCACAGAAATGTGGGGAAAATGTGTTTTTTGGGACAATTTTTTATGTTTGCAAGGGATTCTGGGTAACAGAACCTGGTGGGAGGCAGTCAAGTCACCCCATCCTGGATTCCCCTGGGTGTCTAGTTTTCAAAAATGTATAGGCTTGCTAGGTTTCCCTAGGTGCCGGCAGAGGTAGGGTTCAAAAACTACAGCTAGGCACTTTGCCAAAAAAGGGTCATTTTTCACTGCGAAATTGAGATGTGACCACGTTGCGTTTTGCGCCGTTTCCTGTCGCAGGCACTAGGCCGACCCACACAAGTGAGGTACCATTTTTCTCGTAAGACTTTGGGGAACGCGGGGTGGGTGGAAATTTGTGGATCCACGCAGATTCCAGAACTTTCCACCACAGAAATGTGGGGAAAATGTGTTTTTTGGACAATTTTTTATGTTTGCAAGGGATTCTGGGTAACAGAACCTGGTGGGAGGCAGTCAAGTCACCCCATCCTGGATTCCCCTGGGTGTCTAGTTTTCAAAAATGTATAGGCTTGCTAGGTTTCCCTAGGTGCCGGCAGAGGTAGGGTTAAAAACTACAGCTAGGCACTTTGCCAAAAAAGGGTCATTTTTCACTGCGAAATTGAGGTGGGACCGCATTGCGTTTTGCGCCGTTTCCTGTCGCAGGCACTAGGCCGACCCACACAAGTGAGGTACCATTTTTCTCGTAAGACTTTGGGGAACGCGGGGTGGGTGGAAATTTGTGGATCCACGCAGATTCCAGAACTTTCCACCACAGAAATGTGGGGAAAATGTGTTTTTTGGACAATTTTTTATGTTTGCAAGGGATTCTGGGTAACAGAACCTGGTGGGAGGCAGTCAAGTCACCCCATCCTGGATTCCCCTGGGTGTCTAGTTTTCAAAAATGTATAGGTTTGCTAGGTTTCCTAGGTGCCGGCAGAGGTAGGGTTCAAAAACTACAGCTAGGCACTTTGCCAAAAAGGGTCATTTTTCACTGCGAAATTGAGGCGTGACCACGTTGCGTTTTGCGCCGTTTCCTGTCGCAGGCACTAGGCCGACCCACACAAGTGAGGTACCATTTTTCTCGTAAGACTTTGGGGAACGCGGGGTGGGTGGAAATTTGTGGGTCCACGCAGATTCCAGAACTTTCCACCACAGAAATGTGGGGAAAATGTGTTTTTTGGACAATTTTTTATGTTTGCAAGGGATTCTGGGTAACAGAACCTGGTGGGAGGCAGTCAAGTCACCCCATCCTGGATTCCCCTGGGTGTCTAGTTTTCAAAAATGTATAGGCTTGCTAGGTTTCCCTAGGTGCCGGCAGAGGTAGGGTTCAAAAACTACAGCTAGGCACTTTGCCAAAAAAGGGTCATTTTTCACTGCGAAATTGAGGTGGGACCGCATTGCGTTTTGCGCCGTTTCCTGTCGCAGGCACTAGGCCGACCCACACAAGTGAGGTACCATTTTTCTCGTAAGACTTTGGGGAACGCGGGGTGGGTGGAAATTTGTGGATCCACGCAGATTCCAGAACTTTCCACCACAGAAATGTGGGGAAAATGTGTTTTTTGGACAATTTTTTATGTTTGCAAGGGATTCTGGGTAACAGAACCTGGTGGGAGGCAGTCAAGTCACCCCATCCTGGATTCCCCTGGGTGTCTAGTTTTCAAAAATGTATAGGTTTGCTAGGTTTCCCTAGGTGCCGGCAGAGCTAGGGTTCAAAAACTACAGCTAGGCACTTTGCCAAAAGGGTCATTTTTCACTGCGAAATTGAGGTGTGACCACGTTGCGTTTTGCGCAGTTTCCTGTCGCAGGCACTAGGCCGACCCACACAAGTGAGGTACCATTTTTCTCGTAAGACTTTGGGGAACGCGGGTGGGTGGAAATTCGTGGATCCACGCAGATTCCAGAACTTTCCACCACAGAAATGTGGGGAAAATGTGGTTTTTTGACAATTGTTTATGTTTGCAAGGGATTCTGGGTAACAGAACCTGGTGGGAGGCAGTCAAGTCACCCCATCCTGGATTCCCTGGGTGTCTAGTTTTCAAAAATGTATAGGTTTGCTAGGTTTCCCTAGGTGCCGGCAGAGCTAGGGTTCAAAAACTACAGCTAGGCACTTTGCCAAAAAGGGTCATTTTTCACTGCGAAATTGAGGTGTGACCACGTTGCGTTTTGCGCCGTTTCCTGTCGCAGGCACTAGGCTGACCCACACAAGTGAGGTACCATTTTTCTCGTTAGACTTTGGGGAACGCGGGGTGGGTGGAAATTTGTGGATCCACGCAGATTCCAGACCTTTCCACCACAGAAATGTGGGGAAAATGTGATTTTTTTGACAATTTTTTATGTTTGCAAGGGATTCTGGGTAACAGAACCTGATGGGAGGCAGTCAAGTCACCCCATCCTGGATTCCCTGGGTGTCTAGTTTTCAAAAATGTATAGGTTTGCTAGGTTTCCTAGGTGCCGGCAGAGGTAGGGTTCAAAAACTACACCTAGGCACTTTGCAAAAAAAGGGTAATTTTTCATTGTGAAAATGTGGTACGTCCACGTTGCATTTTGAGCCATTTCCTGTTGTGGGCACAAGGGCTACCCACACAAGTGAGGTACCATTTTTATCGGGAGACTTAGGGTAACACAGAATTGTAGAGCAACTGTTATTACCTATTGACTTTCGATGCATTTCTGCCTTCCAAATGAAAGACAATGTGTAAAAAATAAGTCGTTTTGAAAAATGACCTATAATTCTCATGCTAGTATGGGTACTCCCAATTTCGGAAATGTGCAAATATCTACTGTTTCTAAAATCTACATTTTGTTCCCATTTCAGAAATACATAGGTGTCTTTCATAACAATTTTTCCATGTATACATTTTCCCAAAATAATTGCTATATACCCGGTACTTAAAAAAAATCATTGCAAGATGTTGCTCAATTATTGGCTCTGGGTTCGTCGGGTTCTTGGTGAACCTACAAGTCCTATATATCCCCACAACCAGAAAGGTCCAGCGGATATAACGGTATATTGCCTTCAAATAGCTGTCATAATTAGAAGAAGTTACAGGTGAAAACGTTGACACAAATGGCTGTTTTTTTCAACTAATTTTCAATTTTTCCTTTATTTAACTGTTAGTTTCTATAAGGAAAACTTTAAGGATCTACACAAATGACCCCTTGCTGAATTCAGAATTTTGTCTACTTTTCATAAATGTATGGCTTTCCAGGATCCATTATTGGTTTCATACCCATTTCTACCATTAACTGGAAGGAGGTTGAAAGCACAAAAAATAGCAAAAATAGGCTATGTCCCAGAAAAATGCCAAAACTGTGTAAAAAAGTTGGTTTTCTGACAAAAGTCTGCTTGTCCCTGAAAGCTGGGAAGATGGTGATTTCATCCCCACAACCCCTTTTTTGATGCCATTTGCAGGGAAAAATCAAGACGCTTTCATCTGTAGCCCTTTTTTGCCTTTTTCCAAAAAAAAAAAAAATTTAGCTGTATTTTGACTAATTTCTGGGTCCCCTCCAGGGGAACCCACAAACCCTGGGTACCTTTACAATCCCCATGATGTTAGAAAAAAAGGACGCAAATTTGGCATGGATACCTTATGTGGTCAAAAAGTTACAGGGGACTAAGCGCGCACTACCCCAAATAGCCAAAAAAGGCTTAGCACAGGAGGGGAAAAGGCCTAGCAGCGAAGGGGTTAAAAGTCATATTTTGATTACTGTATTGTGGATTTTTGTCATCTTGGTCTTGATTGGTTTAGATAAAGATTACGTATTTTTCTAAACTGGTGTGGTGTCCATTTGTAGTGTTTACACTATATTACTGTATGTGTGCACAAATGCTTTACACACTGCCCCTGAGATAAGCCTGTCTGCTCATGACAAGCTACCAAGGGGGTGAGCAGGGGTTGTTTTAGAAGCTTATCCCCTTACCCTGACTAGGAAGAATGGTCCCTATTTGGACAAAGGTGCAAACCACTGCCAGCTAGACACCCCCATTTATAACACTTTCTAAATCACAAAAGTGTTCACCCTCACAGATACATTAATGCTCACTGACATCTTTATCAACATTATAACCCATGCATTTAACTACCCCTTCCGCAAAAGTGGAATTAGGTTGCACTTCAGGGTCATTTTTTGTAGTATTGAAACAACTATTGATTTGGTTATGTTTTTAAATAAAACAAAAAAGGTGATGAATGGGGCTAAAACCTCTGGTGCTTTGTCTTTCCAGATTCCTCAGCCTTAATTATATCCAGTCCACCACTAAAACAAGGATATCCCTGGCAAGCAAACAGGGATCTCTGTTTCTGGCACGTAGTCCTCCACCAGGGGAGTGGACACCAGGGACTCTGCAGACATTGCAAGTTGGCAGGTTGCCCACTATAGCTAAATAGGGTTCTTATTCTTCCCTCCAATTGAATTGGAAAAGGTGTAATGATTGGTCTTTACATCAGAATATATTCCTATAGGTTCCTCGACTAACTCAAATTAATTTCAGGCAAGCATGTTAAATAATATTCCATATGCTAGTTGTTGGTTATCATTTTTTATGCTGGTCATTTGGCTGCCCTTTAAAGGACTCTGGGCAGGTTATGAAATGCTTAACCACATTTTTGGTCCCTCCACCACTATATTTCAATCAGAGAGCAACTCAAAGGTGTAACTTTCTTTTCTACTGACCAAAATCAAGCAAGCTGTGCTAAATCCCAAGAATTGATACTCTCTGAATTTTGTGAATTTTTATATTTGACCCATGTTCTTCATCATTTTGATCTCGTAACTTCCTAGGTGATATGGCAGCCTGCCAACTGTCTCAACTAGTTCCAGGGCCCACACACGAAGCTGGCCACCTCCTCGACCCTGTTTTTTCCAATATGCCGCTTCTTGAGGTCCCGCTACCCCTACCTATGACATGGACCGACCACAATCTGGTCCTTTTCTCGCTACATTCAGAAGGCACCAAACCCCAGGCCCTTCGCAATCCTATATATATACACCCCTGGCATAGCTTAGATCACTCTACTTTCTGAGACACTCTCGGCATCATACAGCCGGCATTGCCCAATAACATCGAGATGGCAAATGACCGATTCAGGGAGTGGGTCAATCAGGCTCTAGACAAATGTGCCTCGGCCAGATGGACTCATCTCAAAAAAGCTCGGGCCAATGTCTGACCAGATGACTCACTCACCACAGCTAGGAAGAACTGCAAAGTGTTAGAACGCACTTGGAGACGCTCATATAGTCCCACTGCTAAACTTGAATACAAAACGGCCATTAAAGCTTATCATAAACTGATACGGAAATCCCAAGTCACCTACTTTGCCAATAAAATCAAGACCAGCAATAACCCCTCGAAAAATATTTTCTCTTTGCTAAAGGATATGGTGAAATCCCCTCTGTCACCCAAAAACACCATAACATCCAATGCCCAATGTGAGGTATTGGCCACCTATTTTATCAACAAGGTAGAGGGCATCTATGACAGCTTCTGCTCCAAGAGCGACGCTCTGGACCCCCTGGAAGGCGATCTTACTGGCACTGAGATCCACTCCCTCCCTGCCCTCCCCTTAATCACTATCGAAGGCCTCCAGGCCTTGTTCACTAAGATAAAATCTGGGTCTCCAGATGACCCCCTTAAACCGCAAATCTTCCTTAAGTTCCAAGACTGCCTCTTACCTAGCTGTCTGGAACTCATTAATCTCTCTTTATCATCGGCAGAGTCTTCCCAATTCAGGAAACATGCAAAGGTCATTCCACTACTTAAAAAGCCGTCATTAGATGCTTCAAGACCGGAGAATTACCGTCTGATCTCTTTGCTTCCTTTTTTAGCTAAAATCATGGAATCTCATGTGAACACCACTCTAACTCAGTATCTGGAATCTTGCTCCATACTAGATCCCTCTCAAAATGGCTTTAGGCCGTGCCATAGCACGGAGTCAGCTCTTTTGGCAGTTACTGAGCAACTCAGAGCATCCTTGGATTAGGGCAAAACGTCAGCACTGATTTTGCTTGATCTCAGTGCTGCCTTCGACATGGTCTCTCATGACATCCTGCTTTTCCGGTTGCGGGAGATTGGCATCACCGGCAAAGCCCTTGCCTGGTTTACATCGTTTATGACCAACAGGTCCTTTCAAGTCACCACCCCCCCTTCCATTCCCAGATGCACTCCCTGCGCTGCGGTGTCCCCAGGGATCGGCACTTAGCCTGACTCTATTCAATGTGTACGTCCGGCTGCTGGCGTTGCTGGCCAAAGCCCGCAACATCTCGCTGTTGTCATATGCGGATGACATGCAGCTAATACTTTCCTTCACCAAGGACCCTAGCCAGGATGCCGCTAAATTTCAGGAGGACTTGACCGCCATCGCTGCCTGGATGGAGGGTAATTGCCTCCAGCTGAACTCCACGAAAGCTGAGATCCTCCTATTAGGTAGAGACTCACATGTTTGGGGCAGCAACTGGTGGCCTCCTAAGCTTGGCGCCCCCCCTCTGCCGAAAACCGTCATAAGAAAACTAGGCATTTGGGTTGATAGCACCCTTTCTTTCGAGGACCACGCCAAGTCTGTGACAGGGACCTGTTTTGGCTTGCTGCGTGGCCTTAAACCCATACTGGGTTTCTTTGACCCTCACACCCGCTAGCTGATTGTTCAAGCTACTGTTCTGGCCAGGCTAGACTACAGTCTGCTGCTTGGCTCCAATCAGTCTGTGATTAAAAGGCTACAGCGCACTGTGAACGCTGCAGCCCGCACGCTGTTTGCCCTGTCTAGGCACTGCTCGGTCTCCGCCCTTCTGCGCCGCCTTCACTGGCTGCGGAGAGCAAAGAATCCATTTTAAAGCACTTTGCTTTATGCACAAAATTCTTGCAGGCTCAGGCCCTGTGATTCTGAGTGATCTTTGCCGTCCCTACATCCCGACATGTTCTTTACGCTCGGCCAACCTCCATCTGGTTCATGTTCCTAGGTTCCACAGAACCAGAGCAGGAGGGCGTTTATTTAAGGTGCTTGCGCCGACCCTCTGGGATTCTCTGCCTCTTTTCATCAGAAGCACCTCCAACCTTCTGTCCTTAAGAAGGGCAGTGAAGACCTGGCTTTTCCATTGATCAGTAACTCCCTCTCCCACTCTCCTTCGTGGCAATCAGCACTGGGACGTCCCTTTGCCCGGACAGCCGTGCGCTTTACAAATACATTAACATAACGTAGCATTATGTTCAGATTTACTTCATGATGGCAAGCTGCCTAGGGGGAGTGGTGGTGATGTGGATGGCCTACAGCTTGCAAATTCTGGACACAGCCAACTTGAGCTTACATATATATTTCACAATATGCCACATACTACTCAGTTACAGTAGAATTCCTTCGAAAGGGTTTAGCCTCCTTTCTGGTAGCTGGCATCTATCCATCCTCATGGCAACGTCATGATCAGAAAATTCACCAGTCTCCTGCAAATCTCCTCAGGGTCCTGCTTCTCCCACATCATCATTATTGGTGCATGGAATCCCTGAGAATCTTAATAACAGACAACATCAAGATTCGACAATACACAGGTAGTCATGCAACTGTACTTATAAGGCTCCTCATAGGATGACTTCCAGTGTCTGAAAACCTTCCTCGATCTAATCCAGAACTGGATGTCAAGTTCCTACCTAAAAAAAACCCATCAGTGAGATAAATCTGTCTGCTCACCTACAGCACCAAACAACCACAGACACAGGCACCTACTACTCCTTCAACCACCACATTGCCGTGAAAGCAAAGAGTTAATCATAAGAGCATTTTCTTCTGAAAAAAATGAACCCCTATTTACCCGAAATCACCTTTAGCATCACAAGGTAAACTTTTGTCCTTTCATTTCTCCATGGATTTAATACTATGATGACTATCTTCACCAGCTCCACTATGCCACCTCTGAAAGACATTCAACACACTGCAGGATGGCTTACCAAAGGCCTGAAGACTTTCGACCACACCACTCCAGCACTGAAAGAATGACATTTGTTTCACATCCAGGGCTGCACAAACTAGCTGTTTCACCTGCAAAGCAAATGCATAATGCTAGCCTCCTGTCTTGGCACAAAATTAACTACTTCAGAAAGTCAGTACTATTCCTGAAGCCAGACAATTGTCATACTTGAGCTGATGAAATGGAAAATGGAAAAGAGGAAAAGCAACTTGTTCCAAGAAGGCTCACCTCAGCATTAAAATCACTCTGACACTCATACATTTATGATAGGATCTAAAACGAGGAACACTACCTCTCAGATCCATAGCTGCTACATGTGAGTGATCATAGATTTTCTCCTAGTGTTCTCACACTATGTTCAGTGCTTTGTTGCTATCCAGGTATGTTTGAGCTATATAAATATTAGCAAATACATATGTACATATTTTTGAACAAGAAGTCACAATATGTGTGCAGCAAATCCTACAATCATCAGAACCCACACATCAGAACTCAAGGCTTTGCTTGTGCCAGCTCCTAAACTTCCCACCCATATGCTTTCCAGACAAAGATCAAAGACAACACTCCCACTTTGAGGCAAACCTTTTTAGTTGTTCCAAAAGCCATGACACAAGACAGAGTACCATCACATATTCCATATATCCACGAAGACATGGAGTCAGTATCAAAAACCATGTGCTAAAGACATCCAACTTTACAAATCCCCTTATATTTGTACAGAGACAGGTCCCACACTGGGTAGCCTTTAGCCCAGAAATACAGATGAATGTAGTTAGAAGGAAGCAGGACTGTGAGTACCACAGGTTCGGTGGTGTAAATATTCACTAGTTCGCTTACTCATGTTGAATTAGAAAGCTAGTGAATCATTACACCACTGAACTGGTGGTACTCATGGTCCTGCCCCTTCTAACTACAAATATCAACATCTCTTTGCACCCATTTTGGAGTTGCATTCTGTCTGCTTATCATCATAAAGATTTTCTTTTGGAGAGCCTTTTTGTCCCTATAATGTTCATCCAGAGTCCAAAGTTCTCTGTGTCTCAATCCAAAGTGGACCAATCCCACTGCTCTACCTTCACTCGACTTCATCAAGGATCTGAAGGAGATCCAGATTTAAGGTTGCGTATGGTTGCTAACGAGCCCTGCAAGGGGATGTGCTGGAAGCTTGAAAGTGTAGCTTTAGCTGTAGTGATAGTACTAGATTGCATTATATCCAGTAAACCCTCTTCTAGCTGAGAGTCGGAGGACAGACTGGCTTGGGTGATCCTCTGGGAAGAAGCGATGATGTAATTTTTCCTGTAATTTCCACCAGAGGGTTTGCATCACGAAATGAATTCCAATCAATTCTGGATGCAAGTGTTAATTCCTCAAAAGAGAATTCTCCACTACGATACCATCCACCACTAAAATACCACACACTTCCATTGGACCAACACCTGAAAATCAGTACTGCCTTGTTACTGCATCATGGTATGGTACAACCGCCCACAATGCTCTATCAGTCTGTAGCATCCAACACTGCACTATTACACAATCAGCTCACATGAATGCCTCACAATGCAAGATAACCTTCAGGGGAGAGGCTGTGGCACTACAGCTAGAGCGCCTGCCCTCGAAGTGGGGGAACTGGGTTCGAGTCTTGGCAGGGATGCTCAACATCCTGTGGCTCTGGGCAAATCACTTAATCTCCCCGTGCCTACCAAAAATATGAATGTGTCTGTCTGTAACGCAAGTGGTGCTCATGTAAAGCGCTCTGATACCTTCGGGTCAAGTTTGCGCTATATAAAACTCCGAAAAAACAATGCACTATTATGTTCAACAATACAGTACCCTTCACAACACCACACCGCACCCTATAGCCTTCCCCAACAGCGTACAACTGTAAAATAGCACGTTGTGATGGCAGTCTAGCTACCACCATACCACTACACTTCCATTTCTAGTACCACAATACCAGGGGCGGCTGGTAACATTTGAAAGTGGTGAGGCGTAAAATGATTGTCATACTGCATCGTAGCGAGCGAGCGTAGCGAGCGAGCCCGAACAACCTAAGGGGGGATCGGGGGGTTCTCCCCCGAGAAATTTTTGAAAAAAGAGTGGACAAATGGTGCATTTTCAAGCAAATTTGAGAACGCAGGAAGGTTAATAAAGCAATTGTGGAAGTGCAGTTATTACATTAATAAATCGAAGTCATATAACATAGATAGCTGCTTATTCAGTATAACCACAGACCTTCATAACAGACATTGAGATACAATGCATTTCTGAGTACCTCTGTAGGGAAAACATTAACCATCAGCGTTGTCATTACATTTTTATTGTTTCTGAAAATTGCCAGAGGCCAGTGGTAGTGAGTGCTCTTAGAACCATAATATACTTGCAACTCCATTCAAATTACACACTGGACAAGAAAGAGCAATATGCTACCTAAATAAAAAGTTCCAACATCCTGGAAAAAGCAAAGTAAAGCATGTGAAATGTAAGCAGGAAGAACATGGTTACCAATCCACCCATCAATCAGTCAATGCAGTGCCCCAGGATTGGTGCACTTCCCCATCCGGGAAACAATGCTGTTCAAAAAAAGACAAGAAAACAAAAGTACTGCTTCACTGGCAAACTCTGCAAAGTAGTGCTAATATGTTTGGGTGTGATTCGTGTATAATATCAATCTAGCCACTTTGCGAACATTCTGACTTGCTTTATTTCGTTTTTTATTTATTTTTCATAGTTTGAACCTTTTATTCCCAAAGTGCACTGTGAAAACAAAAATGCTGACATCTACACAAGGAGACTGAGGCCTGTTGCTATATAACAGCATCTGTAAGGTTTAGCACTGCATAGTCAGTGCTTCATCATGCAAGACTAATTAATTACAGTGACAGCAAAGTATGCTTGGATCCGGTTTGCAAGCACTGGTGCAGCAGTCTGTGAGTCAGAGTGCTGTGAGCTCAACCGTGGCAGAGCTGCCGCTGATTGGTGTAACACTGTACTTTTACTCCACAGCCTCTAATTTCAGTCTCCTACCCAGCATCCTCACACTCCTTTTCTGCCATTTTGCAATCCCTTCCTCCACATCCTTCTTCACAGCATCTGCCTAAACATCTGTACTTGTATTTCTGACTCAAACATGGACCATCCTGTTCATCATCAAAACCTGGTAAGAGACAACACATGCTCAATCCTACACTAAACCATCCAACCCGAATACGGATCCACCCCAATAAACGTTATAGATCACAAGCGTTGTGACAGCACCAAATACAAATTCATTTTGTCAACTGCTCATCCCTGTTGCTAAATAGATCTCTTCCAAACAGAGCATTTCCAGGTGTTTTCATAGATATTGTCATGTGTAGCAGGCATTTCGTAGGTTAATAATACCTGTTACATGCAAGACAGCGTAAGTGACATGAGACAAATTCTTTTCTCTCAAAAGGCTACGTTTCCCTTTGGAATTAACAGGTGTGACCTCGGTAATGTTGGGGTGAACACAACAATGCAAACACAAGGAAATGGACGGCCTGCTGAAACTTTTCAGAAACTCACCCCCAGTCACAGACATGGCTAATGTGTGTTAGTGTTTAGTGATGCTTTGTAAATCGAAGTAGCCAGCAGTTTTGTGATATGATGCTGTAATCTGACTGACATGAAAGCTGCATGACATGGCCGCTGCCTGACCTGCTCTCCCTTTCACACACCTTTCCCGAGAATAATATAGCGCTGCCCACATGACCCTGCCTGGGCGCGAGCAGGCACAGCTGACACAGAGGTAAGTTTTAAAAGCGCCAGAGGTAAGGTTTCCTCTCTCACAATCCTTAGACATTGGCAGACTCTGACCTCAATCTTACAGAGTGCGAAAGACTACCAATGACGGCCCTGTATTTTAACCTGCTCCCGGCTCACAGCGCCACTTGCTCTTCTACCGAAGTGTTTCACGCCAACAAAGGGCCTCGCTAATGTGAGTGAGAGGCTTATCTGTGCTACAGCAGGTCGCACACGCCATGACCGTTCTTTATACTGCTTTCCCCACACTAAGCAAGAACTGCTTGGCCTCCGCGAAGAATAAGTATGTGACTCTGTGTGACCAGGAATAACTTCTCCATGCCTGGGCTTTTCTGGGATCTCTGGTTTTATTCCTGCGTGTTGGTCCAGTTCAACGGGAATAGGTCCCAGAATGCACTGCTTTGTTAAAAGACAGTGCATGATTTGAAACAGACTATCATGGGGCATGGAATCATTTAATAAGTGCTGGCACGGCACTACCACCGACGGTGACCCGAGCATTGTAAACCATTAAAGGAATGATTGCTAACGGAGCCTTCCATTCTCCACTTAATTATCCGTCGATTCACTCACTCCTTCATTTAACCATTCACTCACTGGCCCCTTTACCAGCTATTCATCCTTACACTTCTCGGGCCAACTATTAATGCACTAAGTCATTCAGAGCACTTGTGTGCCCATTGATCCATCCATACAAGCATTCATTCATCAGAGCACTCAATCATTCATCCAAACATCGACTTTTTCACGCATTCGCCACTCACTTCCTAATCATGTTGTCAGTGAAGGAGAAAGACTTGTTTCCCAAAGACAGTCTCATGATGTCAGTCAGTGGCCATTTTGTACGATTGTTTTATTATTATTAACTCCGTTTGCCCACGTGAATAACAAGCATATATATGACTGCAAGACACACTTAGGCCGGCAATGCCCTGCACACTTCACATATGATTGGAGAGTGACACGGCCTAGTCATGACCCGATACAAACTTAGCTGGGAAAGTTACTAGATGAGCTCCCCACAAAACATCACATCATGTATAGCACTTTTCTGGGAACTGACTGAACTCGTGTCTCATGTGACTTGCACAAGAAATCATACCAGCTGTACAAGAATGATGGAAGGTGGAGCAGGTTGCCACATGGAAAATGAGAACGTACGTTTGATCTTACACTGAATAGTCATCAGAATGCGTTTCTCTTGAGACCAAGTCTGAAGCTGTGTTAATAACAATTACCAAGTATTATAACTGGAGAACCTACTATGGAAATTGGACTATAAAAGCTCGAGATTAGGTTACATCACAGACAGTGGACCCAAAGGATATGCGATCTAAAGGGTTTCCATTAGACTAGTATCAGGGGTTTATCTCTGTTCTCTAAGAGAAACCTTACATGGAAAAGAGCTTGTCACCATCACAAAAGCCAAATGCTCAGGATATACATCCAACATCCGTTTCCAGAAAATGACGAAGTTCAAAGAGGAATCTTTAGCTAAGGTCATGATGCACCTTCACAATAGCTGTTTTAGAGGACACATCTTGTAAGAATTCTTGGAAAAGGGCAGCACTAAAACAACCCTCTGGAGAGCATAAAATCATGTTAATTTGTACCTAGTAGCTACTATCCTGCTTGATGACAAACGGGAAGATTCCAGCAGAACCCACAGTTACCAAGTAGTAAGAATTTATGAACAACGTATTTTACACCGCATTCAATCATTTTTTCGCCAGTTACACAATGATTTGAGAAACTAACAAGTGCACAATGCAGGCGTGGGGGGTTGCGGGGGGGTCGCGCGGGGGTGAGGCGAGGGCCGGGGGGTAGTTTTAAAATAAAAAAATAAAAATCCTACCTGACAAGGTCCGCGCCGCCTCGGGTCCGTTCTGGCGTCTACAGGAACAGCCGCATCGCAAGTGGCAAACCCCTCTCAGCCAATCCTGGCGCTGCTGGTAGCGCCAGGATTGACTGAGGGCACGGTTACTCTCCGCCCGCCTGCCCATTAGGAGAGCGAGGTTTGAGCCTTTGCTCAACCCTCGCTCTCCTAATGGGCATGCGCCAGCCACAGCAGACACCAGTGCGCATGACTGGGCAAGGGCGAAAAATTCGCTAACCTTCCCCACTCATGCGCACTTGTGCTGCTGCTCCTGGTCTGACAATCATGTCAGTCAACATGACACCGGACCACCCACCCCCTTCAGACTCTGAAGGGGGTGGGCGGTCCAACGTCATGCTGACTGACATGATTGTCAGTTCTCCCTCGGCGTCTCTGAACTTAAGTAAACTGAGAGTTTACTTAAGTTCAGAGACGCCGAGGGAGCAGCTGCGGGCGGCGGGGCAACGCCCCAACGCCCCAATGGACAACTGCACAATACATCCACTCAGCACTTCACAATCCACTGAATATTGTGCCAGTAATGATATTTAATGATCTTTATTGTACAGTTAATTAAAACCTTTACAATTACATATAAAAACCTGTGCATAATAAAATGCATTTCAAATCACATAACAGGAAAGCACACAAAAAAAAGCTAATAAACAACGGAAAAGAAGCAGCAGTGTTGAGGTTAAACTAATTGACTAGAGTAACAACATATCCTAAGAAAGAGAGATGTCCATAATGATAAACATTTCCTTGAATTAAAAAACTGCTGGTTAACAAATGCACACAAGATGGAAGTTGAGGACCTCTATTGAATGACACACTGTGGGCACGGAGTGAAAACCATTCCTCAAATGAGAGAGAATATATCGCAACATTCAATAACAAAGTGACTGGTGCCTCGTATTAATTGGTGTCCACATGAAACAAATTGACTAAAGTGACAATATATCCTAATGGGGAGAAACGACCATGACAATGCAAGTGCTTCAAGCAAGTAAACAATTCGACCACAAGATAAGGTAGTCACCATCAAAGCACTTGTGCATAACCAATTGATAAAACAAACAATTCACTGGGTACAAACGTGCTGAGTAGGTAGCATCGCATAAACAATCCTGGTTAAAAGCTGACATGCCTAAATCACCAATAAAGTGCTTGTGCATAACCAATTAGTAAAACAAACAATTCATTGAGTAAAAAAAAGTGCTTTCAAGAGTAGCATAACGATCGTTGGTCCCTATTAAAGGGCGCAAGGAGCTCACTGGTTAACAACCATTCTTCCAATGGGAGAAACTATCTCACAGCATTTGAGAAAATGCTCATGGAGTAAGTTTGCTGGAGGCCCAGGGGAGGCCACTGTCCGCTGGAGCTTGCAAAGGAAAAACAGGCGTCAGATTGCAGGATAGTGAACTGAAGCTTTAGGGGCATATTATCAAGCGGCAGCAAAAATTATCACTGGCCGCGCTTAGCGTGAGATTAGTTATCACCGGCTATCGCTGGAAATTATCGCCATGCTAGCGCTGTATTAACAACGCTTAGCGCAATGGCGATAATTATTCCAGCGATAGCGGTGTTTTCCATGGAACATCGCTGGTTTTCCAGCGATGTTCCATGGAAAACAGCGATATCCTTGATGATAGGGCCTGTGGTCTTAGCCACACAATCCACCCCCCATGTTAGGTATGCCTTAGTCTGGAATTTAATAGACGTTAAATTGCAGCGCTAAGGCATAGTTAACGCGATTTCAAATATCGCTACCCCTCGTTGATAATATCGCGAAGCTGGGTTAGCGATATTTTCACGTGGGGTTTTGTCAGACACGACTCCTTTGCATCTCATTAGCGATGCGATGCGAGGCGTGCTGACAACGGGCGCTAAGGCAAGGAAACACGCGCTAGCGTGTCCTTGTTAATATAGCAATAATATTTTCGCCCGAAAACGGACGCTAAAGCGGTGATAATCTTATGGCGGCCCCTTGATAATATGCCCCTTAGTTATTAATAGTTCATCTTGCCGAGGGGCCCTCCCCACTGAGTCGAGCTCAGTATGCATGGTACCTTAGGACGTCCTTTTTTTTAAACTTATTTTTATTAAGCACTGTTTCCATTATATCCAGGATAAGAACGTACATGTACATGTCCTGGGACTACAATCAAATATACATCCAATATTGTTAACAAAATATCCTATGATTACATACAGGCTCATTACTCGTACGGGCTCATTACTCTCGCTTATATCAGCAGTACAGTTTTTTTTTTCCTCCAAACAATTGGACCAATATCCTAAATAATATAATAATAACAATAATCACAACAGGGAATACAGATTCTTCTTTTGAATCCAATCCCTACCCCCCTCCCTCACTCCTCCCCTGTGGCAGCGACAGACAGGTGGCATAATACCTTTGACCTAGGTAAGAAGCTAGCAGTACACTCATAACTTGTTCAAGAGTCATGTATTCGTGGTGTGAGAGGATGCATGTGACAGTGTTGTGTCGGGAGGTGTTAAAGTGGACCCAGCGCTCGGCGAGCTATGTGTACTCACAGTCTCACCCTCATACTCTGTTGTGGACACTACAGTCAACATTTGCCCTCATTCAAGGAGATCGCCTTCCGCATTCTCATCTGTCCGTACTGCTTTGAGGCGACATTCCTCAGCTACCCCCCACTCCCGCAGGTCATCTCTCCATTTCTTCCACACAGGTGGTCCGGAATATATCCAATGGATTGCAATCCTTTGTTTTGCCAGCACTAGTCCCAGGAGCGCAAACTTATAGCGCATCCTAGTCCCTTTCTTGGGCGTCGGAAGCACTCCCAGAATACAGTGTTTTATAGATGTATCAATACGCACAGCTGTAGCTGTGCCAAGAAATAACACCACCCGGTACCAGTACAGCTGCAGTCGCGGACAATTCCAGACCAGAAATGTGGCGGGATCTGTGCCACATCGTGGACATGCGGAAGACCACCCAGGTGTGAACCATGATCGTCGTTGGGGGGTCAGGTATGTGGGGTGTAGGTAATACAGCTGAATTCATTTGAACCGTCCGTTACTAGTGGCTTCTGCTACTTGTGCCAGTGCTCTCCTCCACTCACCATCTGTGAACGGGACTGGCAGGTCATCGTCCCATCTCGCCCTGATCTTGTCTAAGTTCGACCCCCTGTCCGCCTTTAGTGTTGTGTAGATTCGGGAGATGAGCCCCCGACTACAACCCAGGTCCAGCAATGTAACCAGCGTGCTGGACTCACCTGGTTCATCGGGAAATGTTGTCCACATCTGACGCACGGTACGTGATATTTTGGCATACTGCAGAAATTGCCCCGGAGACACCTGGAACCAGTCCTGTGCTTCATAAATGTACCATTTTGATATAAATCCCCCGCCGTTTCACATCCCCCTTCGTACCACTTAGAGAGATCCATAACCCTCTGGATATTCTGAAAGCCCTTTAACCAGCGCAAGGGTAATGCGCTAGCATATGGGGCCTTTTTAACCACCAAAGTCACAGCTTGCTCCCAGACCTCTGTAACCCTACGGATTATATGTGGACACGCTTTAGGGACTCTAGAGCCCATCAATAGGAGCTGCTGCAATTGTATCCCCTCGTTCCAGCTCCCCAGTAAGTCTGTCTCAACCGTACGCTCCCCCATGCACCACTGAGCGGCGTATTGCAGCAGGCCAGCCATATAGTATAGCTGTAGGTCTGGCAGCCCCAGGCCGCCCTCATCCATATCCTATTTTAATATATCCAATTTGGCTTTGCTCCGTTTTCCAGCCCCGACCAGGGAGGTCAGGAGACTGTTTAGTGTGTCGAATGCTGACTTTGGAATTTTGCAAAAGGAGTTCTGGAGCACGTAGAGGCAGCGAGGCAACAGTACCATTTTCGATACAGCTACCCTCCCCATAACCGACAATGGTAACTTGTTCCAGAACACTATTGACGCCCGCAGACCATCAAGGACCCTCCCCATGTTCAAATCATACTGGGCCTCCGGATGATGGGCAATTTGCATTCCGAGATATCGGAAGCGATCACACTTCCAGTCCATGCCGACCACAGGAAGATCTTGAACTGTGCCCCGTGCCAATGCAGCAAGCGAGAACAAGATGGTTTTCTGGCAGCTAATACGGAGGTCCGAAGAAATCCCAAAGGAGTCCAACATCTCCCGAGCCGCAGGGATCACCCCCTCCGGCTCTCGCAGATAGAGGAGAGCATCATCAGCATACACAGAGACCACGTGAGTACGACCGTCTACCTCTATACCCCATGGCGCCATATCCCTATGCAATCTTATCGCCAAAGGCTCCATGGCCAGGGAGAATAGCAACAGGGACAATGGGCACCCCTGCCATGTGCCTCTTCCAATGTCAATAGTTTCCGACACGTATCTCCCGGTCCGCACTCTGGTCGGCCTATGGTACAGCAGCTTGACCCACGCTATGTACTCACTTCCAAATCCCATTCTCCACAGTACTTCCCAGAGCTCATCCCACCGAAGGGTATCGAAAGCTTTTTCAATATCTAGTGCGACTACTGCCGCCCTGATATCAGTATCCGCGACTGAGTAGAGAACATGTGACAGTCTATGCAAGTTCATATGCGTTCCCCTCCCAGGCATGAGCCCCCATTGGTCCTCATGCACCAAAGAGTTCACCACCTTTCGCAGTCTAAGAGCCAGAATCTTGGCCAGTACCTTAGCGTCCACTCCCAACATAGACAGTGGCCTATATGCGGAGGGATCTTTAGGGTCCCTGTCGGGTTTGGGGAGCATAACAATTTGTGCCTCACGCATAGAGCGGGGTAGGACTCCGGTCTTTTTAGCCTCCCGTAACGTCTCAAATAGGCGTGGAAGAATTACATCGGCATACGCCTGTTAAAATTCAACTGGAAGACCATCAGGGCCAGGCACTTTACATCTGGCCATTCCACTCAGGGCTACCCGAAGGTCCTCCAGTTGTAGCTCCGCCTCCAACTCCTCCTGTTGGTCATCTGAGAGACGAGGTAGTGGAACCCCCCAAGGAAGTCACACCCGTCCGCGCCATCCTCGCCTGTACTCCAGCGGTATGTGTCCACCAGATGGCCAGAGAAAACTTCATTAACACCAATCTGTGTATTCACTGAACCTCCCCCAGGGCAGCGTAATGTAAGAATCAGTGGGGGTGGGCGTTCACGCTTTAATAACCACGCAAGCAATCTACTCGACCTATCCCCTTCCTTATGAAGTAGCTGCCGATATTCCCTGTGGGTCAAGCAATCCAGTCTATCCCAAGTCTCCCCCACTGCTCGCTGTGCTTGCAGGAGGGCATCTGAAGGCTGCTCCACCGTGCACCCCTCACGTTGTAATCTGGCCAGCGTGTCTTCGGCCCCACTCAGCTCCATCTCTAATCGTTTTCTTGTGCCCCCACTCTAGACAGGCAGTCCCCCCTAGTGACCACTTTGAACGTGTCCCACTCATTACTCCTAGTGCTGGGGGTAGACCAGTTCTCACTAAAGTAATCTGTTACGGTTTCCCAAGTTCATCTCTGAATACCTGGTCTTTTAACACCTGCAGCCTCCACATAGGGACTTTCAGTCTAACTCTCACAGGCCCCCATTCCAGCAGAACGGGGGCGTGATTGGATAGAAAACGGCCCAACATCGTGACCCCACCCACATTATCGCATAGCTCATGTGATATCAGAAACCGATCAAGTCTACTATATACCTCACGGGCAGGGGTATAACACGTATACTGTCTCTCTGCAGGGTGTGTCTCATGCCATATATCCACACACGGAAGCCTGTCCATCACCCCTTTCAGGGCTTCTGTCATATTCGGCTTATTATGATGTCTGGGGGGATTTCTTTCCAGTGTCCGGTCTAGCACGCAATTAAAGTAACCCGCCCATACCATGGGGATCCCCACGAATGGCAGTAGCCGATCCTCTAGCTCACCAAAGAAGTCTGCATCATCTAGATTTGGAGCATAAACATTCACCAAGCACATCTCCACACCGTCCATATCCCCATGCACTATTACATATCTTCCCATTACATCTGCTTCATAACTACGAAGCTTAAAGGGTACCTGTGGCGCCATCCAGATAGCTACCCCCCTTCGCATACAAAGAGAACGTAGATGCGAACAGTTGTCCCCTCCATTTCTTATGAAGTTTCTGTATTTCCGTGTCCAGTAGGTGTGTCTCCTGTAACATAGCCACTTGTGTACCCTGCCGGCGTAGATATGTTTGTACCCTGGAACGCTTTATGTACGAGATCAGCCCTCTCACATTCCACGTTACGATTCTATAGTGTCCCATAGGTATAGCTAATACCCGTCTCAATTTCCGTGTAAGCAACCTGCCTGCCACCGCTGTCACTGCCAAACACCCTCCCCCTAAAACAACAAAAAACTCCCACCCCCCGGGTAGACACTGTTTTAAACTAACGTGCATCCCCATGTGACACCCAAACATAGCACCCCCACCCCAATTATACAACACTGTACCCATTGCACAGTCCCCCTTAATACAAAATCGAACAACAATAGCATAAAACCACACACACTCCACTCAGCCACCAAAGCACACGCACTGCCACACCCATCATCCATGAATATTTCTGTTATCTCTACTATCGAGACAAGAGGACTGCGCCCCGCCTGGACCACTGGGGTCCGTCAGCCGAGCCACCTGAGCCCAATCAACAATCACTCCCACACATACCACGGTCACTCATAACCAAACATCTCAACACTCACTTCCCCAGTCACACAAGAGCTCCCCCTCAAATATAGAAAGGCGAGAACGAGAAAAAGGAGATCAAAAGAACAGTGAAACAACAGAGATAGGAAAGAAGAAAATAGAGGAAGAAGATTGGGACGGGGGAGGGCAGAAGACGACACCCACCCGCACCATGAATTTGTACCATCCAGCCACCCCACGCTAGGATAAGGAGATTGAAAACCCTGTGATAGAGGGGGGTAAGGGAAAAGGAAAAGAAGGGCCCCTCTGAGATTGATCTCCACACGCTCTCAAGAAGGTGAAGATACAAATTTATGACCCAACGATACCCGTATCTGGGTTCCTTTGCTCATCACGGTGTCCATTGTTAGAATGTTCATGCAGGATCTGTTTGTTGCAGGGTATCCTCAACAACCTCGTCCATGCTAGTGTCCGAACCCGTAGCCGTCACCACTTCCATCAATGCTCTGGCCGTGTCTTGTTCAGCCCACTGAGTCACCAAATCTATCTGGGGGGATCTCCTGCCTTCGCCCCCCGATTCAGCTCCCTCCAGCTCTTGGGACCTGTCCTGCTGCAACACCACCCTCTGCATTGATCTGGAGCTTTTTCTGTGTCCTCCCATACGACCTCTACCAGTTCCACCTTCAGGATGCACCAATGATCTTGCCACCACTCGCCCCCCCCTCAGCACCCTTCCCTCTCCATGTACCTCCAACCAGTCCCACACCTCCTCCGGTGTTGTAAAAAAGTGTGCACGTTCATTATGCAGGACTTTCAATTTTGCTGGATAGAGAAGCATGTACTGAAGATTCATTGCTCGCAATTTTTGCTTGACTCCGAGAAAGGATGCCCTCTGCTGTTGAGCCATGCAGGTGTAATCTGGAAAGATGCGTATCTTCTGCTTCTCGAACGCCGGATCCCCCTCTCATCGTGCTGCCCTAAGGATACAGTCCCTATCCCTGTAGTTCAGGATCCGAGCGATGAGGGTCCTGGGTGGGCCCCTGGCAGCGGGGGCGCAGCGAGCTCCCGGTGCGCACGTTCAGTAATGAAGACGGAGGAAAGCTCGGCAGTGGGCAGGACCTCCTTAATCCATTTTTCAAGGAAAAGTTCTGGTTCCTTCCCTTCAGCTTTCTCCGGAAAACCTACGAAACGCAGATTGCATCTGCGGGATCTTCCTTCCGCATCCTCCGCCCTGCGCTCTAGGGACATCGTTTTTTGCGACAGCTCAGTGAGAGACACCTTCAGGGCTGAGACCTCCTCTCGCAACTCACTAACCGTCTGCTCCGTGGCCAGTGACCGTTCTGCAACAGTGCGAAGATCCGCCCTCAGTAGCCCCACATCCTGGGAAACCGCGTCTATGTTCACCTGCACTCTTGCACTAGAGGATTCGATAGCAGCCATAATCTGGGATCCCGTGGGCTCAGGCTGCACCACATCTCCGCCCGTCGAAGTCCCCGGAACCACAACAGTCTTTAGGGGAACACTGGGAGCCGTATACTGGTCCATCTTTGTTTGCTGAGTGGCTCTCAGCAGGCGATCTTTGCCCATTGCTAGGTACTCCACCAGCACACTATTCGTAGGCTGTGCCTCATGATGCGCACTTATGGGAGCAACTCTTCACTGTTCAGGATGTGCGTGCGTGCACCCAGCACCCGTCCGTGCGTCTCAATAAGTGCAGGTATCAGGCACCCCAATGTAGATTGTAACCTACAGTCCATCTAGGGCCACACCCACAACACCTGTGTCCTCCACATACTCTCTCCCGTGACCCATATAGGGCCCCGCTTTCCGGTCCCCTCCCATACCTCAGTGCGCAATGTCAAACGTGTCTGCCGCTGTTTTCTCCCCCCCCGAGGGACCACCTTCCGCCTATGTAAGGGCCGAACTGTGTATCTCCTCAGGTCCTGGGGGGCTTCTCGTCTCAGCACTGCAGTAATTCCATATGCAGAAGGGGAAGAACGGGGCCTGGGCAGCGGCAACCCCCACCTGCGGAACCGTCACCTCCAAATAGGCCCCGAGTGCCCACCAATGTATTGAGAGGGGAGTAGGAGCAGGCAGGCCCTGATCCCGGGGGCCGCAGCCACGGCTGCACTGACTTCTCCGCAAATCGCCACAGGCAATGGGAGCTTGGATGGGGGGCCGTCAGTCCATCGGCCTCAATCCCCAAAAATGCGGCCCACTGCAGGGAACAGAAGGACAAGGCTGTCTCATCAGGCCACACAGTCACCAGGGCCTTCAACGGGGATCCTAGCGATCTCACCGAGGCTCGTAGCTCCCAGGGAAAACCCCTCCTCCGGGGTAAAACACTGCCTGTGGCCAGCCAACACTGCAGCAGTGCGGCACCCCCGCCCTGAGTCCGAGGGGGGTGGGGTCCACGACCAGGCCGCAGTCCTCCAGTAGCCACTCCCCGGGCCTACCTCAGGCGTCGGAGCTCCTCACAGACCATCGATCTCAGGTTCCAGGATCACCAAGGCGGGGTGGGGGGAGGCTTCCGCGGTCCCCGCCGGGAACACCGCGACCTCCCAGCTCACTCGTCTGCTCGGAGCTCGAGTTCCAGCTGGGCCAGCTCTCGCGGCCCTAGCAACCCGCTGCGCAGGCTGTGATCGCACTTGTGGCGTCTTTCCGGCCACCGCCGATTTCCGCACTTGGGACGGTCCGCCACGATCCGGACCACGTAACTATTGTCCGTCGCCCCCTCAATGGTCAAAAAATGCACTTTTTAGGCGTGGGGCTCCAGATTGCCAGGATCTCTTGAGGATATTATCGCGGGCAGGCGCGGAGCTCCTCTAGGCAGCGTCCACTCCCGTCGCCATCTTGGCCACGCCCCCCCAGGACGTCATTTATTTGACTCAACCTGTTGGTGGCAGAGGTAACAAATCTAGTCAACAGAGTAAAAATAACTCTGCACTACTTCCTCCAACACTGCACTGTCACCTCACAGGAAAATGTTTCCCCCTCTATCCTCGAAACTACTGGCATCAGTGCAGCACACCCAACTGCAAACCACCACTATCTCTAGAAAGCAACTGCATTACCACAAAATACATTACACTACCAGTTAGGTACTGTACTAGTACCCTGAACTACAGACTAAGACACCGAAAACACACTTGCAACATAAGCACAGAGTTTATGTCTCTCAGCAACACTCTACCATCCATTAGAAACAGATTACAACCACAAGTAGAGCAAAAGTAACAAGCATGCTACACCACCCCTCATGACTGTCCTACCAATGCTGCATTACCACATTGCCACCCTTAAGCACAGCTTCTTCCATTACTGCATAAATGGTAATATCTGAAAGACTACACTAGGTGTAAATCACCACATTACTGTCAATGGCCCATTACCACCACCCAGCAAGGGATTACCATATTCCACTAATGTACTGCATGCTTCATCATAACCCTAGTGCCTTACATCATGCACTCACACAGTTATCATCATTCTACCTATAATAAAAGTACACTTCATGGCCCTGGCATAACACATTCTCCTCTATCACCACATGACCATGGTCTGAGGTACTGTTCTATCCCACCTTAGAACTGGCCTATCACCCACACATTACACTAGCACCACAAACTACAGCACAGCCAATGACACACTACCGCACAACTATCCATCAGAATCATACTAAAGCCACAGCACTGACTTACCACTTCAGCATTGTTCCATCCATAACATGGCAATAAACACTGCAATCCAATCAGTCAGAGCTACTACTGCCAACCTGCCATATCTTTTCACATCACTGCACTCTTCCTCCCAGGACATAACATAAGTATTTGTAAAGCACATGTTCACCCAGAAGGGCATCTTGGTGTTTAATAACAGATGCTTACTGTTACCCAACTCAATGGTACATATTTTATCGACCTCAGATGGATTAATGACTGAGTGGACCTGCTGTGAATCGAACCTGTGACCATGAGGTCAAACACAGGCCCCTACAATAGACGCATTAGTCCACACGGAGTAAACACACTCCCAACAATTGTCTACTGTGCTACCACCTCCCAATGCAAGCCTAATGCCAACCCCACCCCTTGTTCTCCCAACAATCACAGCAGTACACCTCTCTATTGTGTTTACAACGGACACTACTGTACTACTGCCCAATAATACAGCATAGCACCCAACATCACAATTTTAGCATCAAACAGCACAGGACAATAAGGCCAGCACTGCACTACCACCACAGTACTATTCCTCTTCCACTCAAAACGTTACCACCCCAGAGCAAATTATAACCACACTCTATCTGCACCCTACAAATCTCACTAATACTTCAACCACTGCACCATCACTTAAAAGCACCAGTCTACTGTTTACTATCATGGCATCAACAACTCAATGCCACACTAATATAGGGGCCGATTACAATGGCGGGCGGACTCGAGGCCGCCTGCCATCGTAGGGGGGGTTTGGGACTGCCCACCTGTAAGGCGGCGGTCCCGCACCCCATATTAGGATGCGAGCGCCACCATGGCGGTCGCATCCAGCGATTTAACATTGCCGCGGGTGCTGCTGGCTGCAGCACCCGGCGCATTGCTAAATAGCCATGTTGTGCATTTCACTGCACAACGTGGCAGGCACCACGCAGTGCCTGCCACTTAGTGCAGCGCCCAGTGCACCAACCCTCCCAACACAAGGGGGGCCTGCAACGGGCCCCCGAATCCAATACCCGCAACCTTTTCATGGCGGTTTCACCGCCATGGAAAGGCTGGCTTGAGCCAGCATTGTAATTTTACACAATCTGGCCAGGCCTCCAGGCAATCGGAACGATTGCCTGTGACGGAACCGTGGAGGGTGGTCTTTGCGCCCGCCACAATACTAGGACGATTGCCCCCGCCATCGTAATTTGGCGGGGGGAAATCGTTGCCGGATGGCGGAGTGCCCGCCACCGCACGGCTGGCGGGCCTTCCGCCATCGTAATCGGCTCCATAGATTTTAAAAATATAGAAGTCATTAATATCGTTTGCAAAAATCGAGGGGCATATTAGCAAGAAGAGGCGATAATCATCGCTAACCCTACTTAGCGTGATTTTTTTTATCGCCGGCTATCGCTGGAATATATTGCCACTCTAACGCTGTATTAGCAACGATTAGCGCTATGGCGATGAATATTCCAGCGATAGCGGGGGAAATGGGCCAACATCGCTGAAAAACCAGCGATGTTGCATGGAGAAGGGAGAACACCTTGCTGATATGACCCTGTGGTCGTATCAGCATAATCCACCCCCATGTTAGGTATGGCTAACACCTGCTAATTGCAGGTGTTAAATAAATGGCGATGACCCGGTTAGCGCGACTTTTCACGTCGCTAACTGGGGCCCTGGCCACCTTGCTAATAGGCGATAGGCCTGTTAGCGAGTGTTTCCCAGGTTTGTTCGTCGGGAACGTCCACTTTGCATGTCATTAGCGATAAATATCGCTGACATGCAAAGCGGTAAAAAAACGGGCGCTAATGCCCGCAAACTGTCGCTAACTGCTGTTAGAGACAGTTTGCTGATAGGGCGATATAAATATCGCCGCTTTAGCGGCAAAAAGTGCCGCTAAAGCGGCGATAGTGCCCTTGCTAATATGCCCCATAGTTGTTTAAAATATCGATTTTTTAAATTAGTGTTTTGAATGTTAGTATATATTTTAAATGTATGTGATGTATTTTTTTGTATAAGTATTGTTGATGTTTTTTAATATATGTGTTATATTTTTTGCAGTTATTAATTTTATTTTAATTACATTTTGCGTTTTTTTTAGTTCTGTAGTGGGTTGTGGGTTTAAAGGGGAATAGGGTGAGAAGTAATTTAATTATAATAAATTAATGAATATATTTATTGAATACATTTTTTTTAATTGAGATTTTATAATGGTAATTGTGTTTTTAATTTTTGGGGGAAATTTTAGATGCGGGTTGTGGGGTTTATAGGGTAAAGGGTGGGAAGTAATTTATTTTTAAATACAAATAATTCGTTGTTAATCAATATTAATTAATTAATTTAAAATTGATTATGGTTTCTAAGGGTAAAGGGTGGGAAGAAATGTATTTTCAATTAATTAATGATTAGTTGATAATTAATATTAATGATTTAATTGATAATTAATTAGTGTAATTGTTTAATTATTTTTTTTGTGCATGGGTTTTGGGGTTATAGGGGTGAAGGGTGGGGAGTAAATTAATTTTATTTACTTTATAATTAGTTGTTAAATACTATTAGTTATTTAATTGAAGACGTTTTTTAATTGTGCAATTAATTTGTTTACAGTTTAATTTTAGGTGTGGGTTGTGGGGATTATAGGTGTAAAGGGTGGGAAGTTAATTACATTTTATGTGTTTTAATTTGTTTTTTAATTAATAATATTTGTTTAATTGATAATTATGTTAATTATGCAAATACATTTTTTTATTTTCGATGTGGGTTGTGAGTTGTGTGGTGTTATATGGTAGGAAGTAAATAGACAAAAATTATGTAATAATCAATGTTTTTGTTAAAAACAATTTCTAAATAAAAATTTTGTTTGTTTGAAAATGATTTATTTATTTTATTTAATATAATATTTGTAGGTATTTGTGATATTTATTTAACATTATAATATTTTTTTTATCTTTAATAATAAATATATTTTAATTTTCATTTTTGACATATTTATATTTTTGTATTTACATTTTAAAAATATATTTTTATTTTGTTGATGATATTTTGTTTCTTTTTAATTTTGAACTGACTGGAGTGGGAATAGTACATTTTGTTCCTTCGCTATCCAACACTTTCCCTATTGATGCACTGACTGGAGGAGGAATAGTAAATTTAATCCCTCCGCTATCCAACACTTTCCCTACTGTTGCACTCACTGGAGTGGAAATAGTAATTTTTACCCCTCCGCTATCCAATACTTTCCCTACTGTTGCACTCATTGGAGTGGGAATAGTACTCGTTACCCTTGCGCTATCCAACACTTTCCCTACAGTTGCACTCACTGGAGTAGGAATAGTACATTTTATCCCTCTACTAACCAACACTTTCCCTACTGTTGCACTAACTGGAGTGGGAATAGTAATGTTTACCCCTCTGCTATCCAACACTTTTCCTACTGTTGCACTCAATGGAGTGGAAATAGTAATTTTTACCCCTACGCTATCCAACACTTTCCCTACTGTTGCACTGACTGGAGTGGGAATAGTAATTTTTACCCCTCCGCTATCCAACACTTTCCCTATTGTTGCACTCATTGGAGTGGGAATAGCACTTTCTACCCCTCCGCTATCCAACACTTTACCTTCTGTTGCACTCCCTGGAGTGGGAATAGTAAATTTCATCCTTCCGCTATCCAACACTGTCCCTACTGTTGCACTCACTGGAGTGGGAATAGTACCTTTTACCCCTTCGTTATCCAACACTTTCCCTACTGTTGCACTCATTGGAGTGGTAATAGTAATTTTTACCTCTCCGCTATCCAACCCTTTCTCTACTGTTGCACTGACTGGAGTGGGAATAGTAATTTTTACCCCTCCGCTATCCAACATGTTCCCTACTGTTGCACTCACTGGAGTAGGAATAATAATTTTTACCCCTCCGCTATCCAACACTTTCCCTACTGTTGCACTGACTGGAGTGGAAATAGTAATTTTTACCCCTCCGCTATCCAACACTTTCCCTACTGTTGCACTGACTGGAGTGGGAATAGTAATTTTTACCCCTCCGCTATCCAACACTTTACCTTCTGTTGCACTCACTGGAGTGGGAGTAGTACATTTTATCGTTCCGCTATCCAACACTTTCCCTACTGTTGCACTCACTGGAGTGGGAATAGTAACTTTTACCCCTTCGTTATCCAACACTTTCCGTACAGTTGCACTCACTGGAGTGGGAGTAGTACTTTTTATCCCTCTGCTATCCAACACTTTCCCTACTGTTGCACTCACTGAAGTGGAAATAGTAATTTTTAACCCTCCGCTATCCAACCCTTTCTCTACTGTTGCACTGACTGGAGTGGGAATAGTAATTTTTACCCCTCCGCTATCCAACACTTTCTCTACTGTTGCACTCATTGGAGTGGGATTAGTAATTGTTACCCCTCTGCTATCCAACACTTTCCGTACAGTTGCACTCACTGGAGTGGGAGTAGTACTTTTTATCCCTCTGCTATCCAACACTTTCCCTACTGTTGCACTCACTGAAGTGGGAATAGTTATTTTTACCCCTCTGCTATCCAACACTTTCCCTACTGTTGCACTAATTGGAGTGGAAATAGTAATTTTTACCCCTCCGCTATCCAACACTTTACCTACTGTTGCACTGACTGGAGTGGGAATAGTAATTTTTACCCCTCCGCTATCCTAAACTTTACCCTCTGTTGCACTCACTGGAGTGGGAGTAGTAAATGTTATCGTTCCACTATCCAACACTTTCCCTACTGTTGCACTCACTGGAGTGGGAATAGTAACTTTTACCCCCTCGTTATCCAACACTTTCCGTACAGTTGCGCTCACTGGAGTGGGAGTAGTACGTTTTATCCCTCTGCTATCCAACACTTTCCCTACTGTTGCACTAACTGAAGTGGGAATAGTAATTTTTACCCCTCTGCTATTCAACACTTTCCCTACTGTTGCACTAATTGGAGTGGAAATAGTAATTTTTACCCCTCCGCTATCCAACACTTTCCCTACTGTTGCACTGACTGGAGTGGGAATAGTAATTTTTATCCCTCTGCTATCCAACACTTTACCTTCTGTTGCACTCACTGGAGTGGGAGTAGTAAATTTTATTGTTCCGCTATCCAACACTTTCCCTACTGTTGCACTGACTGGAGTGGGAATAGTAACTTTTACCCCCTCGTTATGCAACACTTTCCCTACTGTTGCACTCATTGGTGTGGGAATAGTAATTTTTACCCCTCCTTTATCCAACACTTTCTCTGCTGTTGCACTGACTGGAGTGGGAATAGTCATTTTTACCCCTCCGCTATCCAACACTTTCCCTACTGTTGCACTCACTGAAGTGGGAAATGTAAGTTTAAAGATTTTTAATTAGGGGGAGCGCACGCGGCTGCGCTGCCTAAGATGGCCGCCGGATCACGGACCTCCTTATCGGGTCAGGAATGCCATAATTGATATGCGGCTCCCGCGATTCTAAAACAACTGGAATTTGGCAAGTAATTGCATTGGAACATGTCCTGCATTGAGTGAAGGTCGTTTCATTCTGTTTTTTGGATTTTTTATACTTATTTTGGGCTCCTAAGCTCGTTTTCATTATTGCGTCAGCCATTTTGTTTTTTGGGCACTTTGATTCTCCTCAGCACTGGACTGTTTGTGACTGTTGGTGGCGCTTTTTTCCCTCATTATATTGGTTATATCTTGCTTGAACCTGCCCTGAGCCTCTTGGTCTGCTGAGATTTGCGCAGCTGGCAAACTGACTGTCTTTCTGGCTCTGGGAAATTAGTGGAGGGAAGCATATGTTTACTACTGTCTGCGTTCTTTTCTCGACTGCACACTTCAAGGTTACTTATGGGCAGAAGCAAAAATATATCTAAAGCTGATTCTTCGTGTACTGAGCCCTCCATGGACTGTTCGTTCTCTGCAGCAGATATGGCTCAATCATCTACCTCTCGGTCAGTACCGCTGCCCTTATCGACTTCTAAAACACAAGCAGTACCTACGGCTAATAAGCGCCTCAAGCAATATCCGCCTTCTCCTCCTAAACTTCCTACTCCTGTATCTTTAGATACTATTTTGGAGGAGATACGCGCTTTGCGCCCATTTATTGAGGAGACCAACACTCACCTGCAAGTGATGGATAATAAGTGGTCCTCTATGGATTCTCGACTTTCCTTAGTGGAACAACGTGTCAGTGATGTCCAGGATGCTGCTGTAAAAATAGCAACGTTGGAGAAAGATATTTCACTCCTTAAAAATCTTGAAAACAGGAACAGACATAATAATCTACATCTATATGGTCTTCCGGAGGGACTTGAAGGGATTGATCCGGTTGCTTTTTTCACGTCCTTCTTTCCAAAACTTTTGGATCTCCCTCCTTCGACTAACTTGAACATCCAGCGTGCCCACAGGCTAGGTTCTCGTCTGTCTTCTACGTCAGACCCATCAAAACCTCGGGGAGTGATTCTTCTCTTCTTGCAATTCACTGACCTTCTTCAAGTGTTAAATGCCGCCAAGTCTAAGAAGCGTCTCGTCTGGTCTGGTGCTAACTTGTTTATCTCCCAAGATGTTTCTACAGTAACGACTAAACGGCGGAAGGACTTCCTTGATCAAAGACCTGCTCTACGCACCCTTGCTGCACGATATGGTCTTTTTCATCCATGCCTCTTCAAAGTGACATTTCAGAATAATACGTCTACATTTGAGGATCCTGCAGACCTAAGGAAATTCATTCACTCACACTCTACAACATCAATGGAAATTCCTGGTCCTTCTTCTTTCACTTGACTTTTATGTTATTTGGAGTTCGGTTTGCCCATTCCGTAATTGTTATGTTGGCGTCCTCATTTGTTGTCGCCACTCCTTCTTGTTGTTAGGCCTGGGCGGTAAATTCCGTTCCGCTCGCGGAATTTGCGGAATTTGGGTAATTTCGCGTTCCGCGGAGAACGTGGAATTGCCAAAAATTCCGCGATCCGCGGCTTCGCGGAATTTTTTACTTGTTCGCGCTTTCAAAGTGCGTGTTCGCGAGATATTTCCCCCTGAGCACGCAAACAGCGTTCGCGAATAGGAAAAAAGCATCGCGAACGGGCGGAACAAGCAATTCCGCGTGTTCGCGGAACTTTTGCGTGCTCGCAGAGATTTTTTACCGTTTCGCGGAACTTTGCGTAACGCGACTATGCAAATTCCGCCCACCCCTACTTGTTGTCTTCTTCTTCTCCTTAAACGGTATGTATTACAGTCGTCAGTTTGACATGTACTGTCCCTTCTTGCTGTATTTATTGTCCCTTCTTTTCCTATCCTCTTCTATCCTTCCTCTTTCCTTTCCTCTAGTATGTGTACCAGTATATTTTTCTCATCACATCTGTTTTTTCTTTCTTTTCCTTTCCCTCCTTTTCATTCCTGAGGATCGTATGGTTTTTTTATGTAATGTTTACGTCTTCATATACAGAGGCATATTGTGGAGGGTGAAAGGTTTCGTTATTCTCATTAGGAGCCGGAGAATCTTCTCTCATTTGGTTTCCTTTAACCCTGATTCCATTCTTTTTCAAGTACTTTATCTTACGGAAGAGGAAACCTCCAAATTTAACTGTAACCGGGTTGGCTTAGTCCTTATTAATGTTTATTTGATGTTCTATGTATGTTCAATGTTTCCATATTCAGAGTCATATCGTGGAATGTAAAAGGTTTTGTTAATCCCATTAAGAGACAGAACATTTTGTCTCACTTGGCTTCCTATAACCCGGACCTGGTTCTTTTGCAAGAAACTCATCTTACGGAAGTGGAAGCCACTAAACTTAAACGTAATTGGGTTGGCTTAGTTCTGGTCTCTCCTACGTCTATTAAGAAGATTGAAGTTGTTATTCTCTGTCATAAAAAGTTGAACTGTTCTGTTGTATCTAAAGAGATTGATTCTGAGGGAAAGTGGTTGTTGGTTAAATTACTCATTAATGGTATTTCTCTAACTGTTTTTAATGTTTATGGTCCCACTCAACCTGACTATTCAGTCTGGCCCAATATTACAAAAAAATGTATTCAACATAAAGATGGATTTTTTATGTTAGGTGGAGACTGTAACCAGATTATTGATCCTAAACCAGAAATCTAATGTTCGTTTTGCCTCTCATAAACCGCACAAACAATTCCTCACTACAATTTCACAAACACACTTGGTAGATTCCTGGCATTTATGTAATCTGGATGCATTGGAATTTTCTTTTTCTCACCCCCCATGGGTCATTTACCCGTTTGGATTATATTTTTATTTCTAATTCCTTATCTCAAAACCTTATTTCTTCATCTCTTGAACCTATTCTTATCTCTGATCATGCTCCAGTTGTCACTTATTTTGATTTGCTCCCTCCGCATCCCAAGTCCAATAGGTGGAGATTTAATAACTCTTTATTGAAGGATCCCGCTTTCTCTTCCGCATTTGTTTCCTTTGCTAATGAATTCTTTTTATTGAATGTGCCGTCTGATACCTCTCCCCAATTATTGTGGGACACTTTTAAATCAACTGATCGTGGCTTTATTATTGATTATGTGTCCAAAAAAAAGAAACAACTTCTTACAAAGCATAACATTCTCTTAGCAAATATCAAACGTTTAGAACACCAATTTCACACTACTTCCACTGATACCTCCTTACAAGAACTTATCCGGGCTAAATTGGAATTTAATAAGTCATCTACGTAGGAGGCTTCCTCTATATTATTACGTAGTAGTGCTTGATATTATGGAGGCCGCAATAAAGCAGGGTCTCCTTTGGCTAACTATCTTAAATCACAAAAAGAACGTTTGCTCATTAAATCCATTCACTCGTCAGACAGTTCCATCCTCTTCAAAGATCAAGATATTTTGCATGAATTTACAAATTGTTTTCAACACCTGTATACCCCGGAGTCCCCTGCTACCTCCCCTCTTATTGATGCATATCTCGCTAATGTTCCCTCTTCCTCTCATGACGCTTTGAACTTCTCATCGCTTGACTCGGACTTATCATTAGGAGAAAATTCCAAGGCTTTAAATTTTCTTAAAAAAGGTAAAACTCCAGGGCCAGATGGGTTTACGGTGGAATTTTACTTACATTTTTCTAATTCACTCCTACCTAAACTTTGACAACTCTTTCTTTACTTTCAGGAGATGGGTGGAGCAAGTGGTACTTTTCAGGAAGCCACCATATGTCTAATTCCCAAAGAAGGCAAGGATCCCTCGTTCTGTAAGAACTATCGACCTATCTCTTTGATATATGTAGATTATAAAATCTTTGCTAAAACACTTGCCCTGAGACTTGACCCTCTTCTTCCCCATCTCATTGGTAAGGAACAGTGTGGACTTGCCAAAGGTAGATTGACTTCAGACAATTCTAGGCTTTTCTTCAATGTCTTCAATAAAGCCCCTCATCTCTCATACTCTTTAGCGGCAGTTTCCATTGATGCAGAAAAAGCCTTTGATAGAGTTGATTGGTCCTTTTTACTTAAAGCCCTTGCTTGGCATGGATTTGGACGTACTTTTATTTCTTTTATTTCTCTGCTCTATACGGCTCCCCGGGCTTTGGTATTGATTAATGGACAGACCTCTCAATTTTTCCCATTACAGCGGGGTGTCTGTCAGGGTTGTCCCTTGTCAACTCTTCTGTTTACATTAGCCCTCGAACCTTTCTTATCTCGTATCCGTAATAACAATTCTATTTCTGGCTTTCAGTACGGTGAGTGACACCTAAAACTATCTGCCTAGGCTGATGTTATTTTGCTTTTTATTTCCAATCCAGATACTTCTATCCCCCTTTACTACAAGAAATTTCTGATTTTTCCTTAGTTTCAGGTTACAAAATCAATTCAGATAAAACAGAGATTCTTCCTATTACCAAATTTTGTGTTAAACAATCTTTTAATCCTACTGGTTTTCTTTGGAACAGTTCTAAGATTAAATATCTAGGTATTCGGTTTACTAGTCCTGCTGCTGATACGGTTAACATTAATATGAAAGAGGGTCTCAACAGAGTTGAGAAGCTTCTCTCTTCTTGAAATCCGTTATTTCTCTCATGGTGGGGACGTTTGGATTCTATCAAAATGATGATTCTCCCTATATTTTTATATATCTTGTCTATGATTCCTCTTCCTATTTCATCCGTTTATTTTAAAAAGCTGGATTCAATGTTATCTAAATTTCTCTGGAATAATAAGAAACCTAGAATCTCCCTACAACATCTCAGAGAGGCTAAATCTAATGGAGGGGTTTGCTTTCCCAATTTTCGCCTTTATCATAAAGCTTTTCGTCTTCGGCAGGCTTCTAGATGGTTCCTTTCTGATTCTTCTCCTTTTCTACCTTTATGGTGTATTATTGAACATTCTCTCTTGGCACCTTTCTCTGTGAAAGAAGTGCTTCCTTTTTCTTCAAAGATGTCTGTTACCTCTTCCTCATTATTTAAGCATACTTGTTCTTTGCTAAGTCCTCATCACCAATCCAAGATTCTTTCTAGACAGGACTTTCTTCAGTCACCTAAATGGCATAATCGACTTATCACTCTCAAAAATAGACCCCTCTATTGGAAGACTTGGAGACTCAGGGGTATAATTTGGGTTCAAGAAGTATTCGACGGCATGTCTCCCTGTTCGTTTCCTCAATTTCAGGTTAATTTCCGTTGTCCTTGTTCCTTTTGGTATAAATATTCAATTCTCATGGAGGTAATCCTTGATGTTTTCTATTCGCTTTCGACATCTGATGATACCCCTCCGGATGATAATCTTCTTAAGATCCTCTCTCTATTCCCGAAAGCTGCTTTGATTTACAACTTTCTAACAGCCCCGAACCCTGAGCACACTAAAACAAAGCTGAAGCTTACTTGGGAGACTGACTTGGGATGTGTTTGGAATATTTATCTATGGGACAAAATGTGGGCTAGATCATTGAAAATTTCTAGATCTGCGTCCACTACTCAAACTATGTTTTTTGTCTATCATAGATTATATCACACTCCAGTTTCTATTGCTTCTTTTTCTCCTTCATATAATTCGGCATGTTGGTCTTGTAGTCACCCTTTAGCAGACTTACTACATCTCTTATTCACTTGCCCTCATACTGCCACATTTTGGAAGTATGTTTGGTCTCGTATGTCACTTATTTTTAATTTACGCTCCCCCTTGTCCATCGTTTGATTTTTTCTTGGTAGTCTTTCTGACACCTTGAGCTTACCCTCTTGTCAACGAGGTTTATTTGACCTCATGTTAGCTTGGGCCTTTCAACAGATTACATTAAACTGGAAATCCTCCTCAAAACTTTCAATCACAGCATGGTGGAATAATGTTTGTCACTATCATAGGTTAGATGTTGCATTTGCCTCTTCTTGCATACCACACATGAACAGAAACTTATTTTGGTTACCACTGACTTCTCATTTGAATAAAGTTGCAAAACGACAATTAATTCGCAATTGTTCTGAAAATGTTAAGCCCCCGTGAATGGTTTCTCTATTCTTTTTTCAGTACCCTTGACCACTATAGTCATTTATTAACTTCCTTAATTGTTTAAGTCACTATATATCACTGTATTATATTAACCGATCCTCAGTTGTATGATATATTTTACTCTACTCCCTCTTTTTTCCTTCCTTCCCCTTTTTTCCCCATAGTTTCTTGTTTTTCAAAAAATTGTAAACTGCTTTCTCTTCTGCTGTAAGTTATCAGTTTCGCTAATTGTTATTTCATAAGGTAATGTTTGTATTTATTCTTTGCAATATTGTTGCTAATAAAGCTTATTAAACACAAAAAGATTTTTAAATAGTTAAATGTTTTAATTTATAATAGAATGGTTTTTTTAAAAATAGATTTTATGTTATTGTTATATGTATATATATATTTATTTGTGAAATTTGTATATAATTTTAATATTATGAAATACATTAAAATTATTAGTTTAATATTTGTTTTAAAGTATATATATATATTAATTGTTATATATGTGTGTTTAACTTTTTTAAATTAGGTTTATTTGTTCTATTTGTTAAAATATATATTTAATCTAATTTTTTTAATTAATTGTATTCTTTAATATATTTAATATTTATTATTGTATTATATATATATATATAGATATATATCTATCTATATATCTATATATATCTATATATATATATATATATATATATATATATATATATATATATATATATATATATATGTATATAAATTGCACTTGCCGCCAATACTCAGGATTGTTCCAAGATAAACACGGACACGGACCACTTAAAATTACTTCAGGTGTTTATTTGGATGCCGCCATAATGCGTTTCAACTCACAAGGAGCCTTGATCACATGACAGCATTACGGTAAGTTTTTTTCTTTTTAAAGTGACAGTGTGCTTATTGTGAACTACGTAGATGATGAGACAGTCAATGAAATAGAGAAAATACTCAATTTAGTAGTTTTAAAGTTTGTTGGAGAGCGTAAAATAAAAAGCAATATGCTAAAGTGCTACATAGGTAAAAATGATTATAAAATTGGTTATAAAATTCATAATTCAATAAAATAAGGCAATTTATCTAATGGTTCAAATTTAAAATTGGAGTTAAATTTAAAACCTATAATCTCAGATGTCGAGGAACATTCATTAATGTAGGTACATAAATGTAAAATCGGTTGTATTGCTCACATAGACATTCGGTTAATACAAGATACATATCTTTAATCTAGTTGTATCCTAAAAGAAGTCCTATTGCACCTCCTGAATTACCTCTAGCGACAGTGTAAATGTCAATATCATTTGCAGTTACCTATGTGCAAATATTACAAACTTAATCATTTAAGCTCATCACATACAAATTGATTTTTAACTATTAATCAATTCTCAAGACTGTCAAAAAAGTGCTCAATGTGCAAAATGTGCAAAGAATTTGTTAAAAAGACTTGATATCAAATGACTGAGCGCTACAACAAATGGCAAAACTGGCCTAAGTTGGTTATTAACCGCTCATCGGCAAAGGTAAAATCTCAATTCATTTTTGTCTTAGTACTAATTCAAACAATCATGTATTGTGTATTGTATTCTCTCATCACATGTGTTTGATTAATGAATCACAGTGTGGATATCATGTTGGCTCTCAGAGCTTTTGTCATCTTGATAGTGGGTTAATTCAATTGGATTTAATGAAAATATATATATATATATATATATATATATATATATATATATATATTGACATGTACTATCAGTGCTTAAAAATATATTTGTAAAACGCTTTGTTTGTCTATTAGTCGATTGCCTAGATGTTATTGGTGGCTATTTAGTACTACAGATAGAGTAAGTCCGATCCATAAATATATAAATATCTGAATGTGTATAAATATATAAATAAATAAATAACCTAAATTATCCGGTACAAAAGTTAAAAGATGTTCTATTTATGATACAGTTGTGGTGACGCCAATAATTGAATCTGACGTTATTAATGTACTACTCTAGATGCAGGTATATAAATCATCTGTAACATTGAGCCCCCCTGGCTGTTTAGAATTCATTTCTAGAATATATCGTGTTTCTAACTTGCGTAATTTGTCCTCTCTGTTGCCACCTCTCCGACTCGCTGGTACTGAGTCTATGAGGCAATATTTCAAATCCTCACTCCTAGAATTGTGATAGTCTCTGAAGTGTCTGGCAACAGGGTACGTGTTGTCCTGGTTGTTAATAGCACGCATGTGTTGTAAAATGCGTTTGTGGGCTTGGAGTTTGGTGCTTCCAATATATTGTAAGCCACATGGACATATCAGGACATATATATATATATGCTCAAAATTCCTCCGTTCCTCTGTTCCAGTTGGATTTGACAAAGGATCACAGCACCACGCACAGAAGGTATTAAAAAAACGTGATTTTTTATTTTCTATTAAACCATAGTGCAAATTACAAAACGGTAGAGGACGGTCTACGCGTTTTGGCTCCCAGCCTTCTACTGGATCATAGAGTCCCAGAGCCTAGAAAGGTCTTATTTAAAGTGCTCAGTGCAATTACCCACATTACTTTCCATTAGAAGAAAGACTAGACTTACGTCAATCATGAAAAAATATATACAAAATATTTACAAACAGTTACTATTCTGGCTGGAACGGTTGCATTAGTTGTGCAAAGGAGCAAGTTGTTTTTTTAAAAACAGACTATTGAAACTTAAAAGGATATTTAAAATAGTATTAGGACAAGGTACAAGTTGTTTATATATTTTGGAACATAGTAAAAAAATAGCTTTGTCATTTTCCTTATAATTTTGCCATGAGAATCCTTAAAATGTGCCAATCTTTTTCAAGTTGGTATGATAAAAGTATACATGATGTGAAGTGTAAAGTACATTGCCAATGAGTTTGTATTATAAAATTAAGATTTGGGCAATTCTAGAGACTTCCATTAAATAAACCTACTGTAGGTATATATATATATATATATATATATATACATATATATATAAATATATATATATATATATATATATATATATATATAACGATATTTTTACAACTATATTTATGACATCGATATTTTTGGGGATATTTTTGGACTTACCCTTATAAGTATAGGATGTAGATATTTTTGACATCGATATTTTGGTCACAATATTTTTGTATGGGGCTATTTTGGGTATCGATATTTTGTCAGTGTACCCTGTAGCACAACACCACCACCAGCCTGCAACAATCCACTGCACTACATCTTCACAACCTCAACCTGCCACCAATACCATATCCCTGCCATTCCTAAGAAAATATTGAAATATCCAGCAACATATCATTTAAACCCAGCACTCCATTTACACTGTCCATTAAAACACTACCAGCGGGGTCACCATATTTTTATGTTACGTAGCTTTCTATAGTGCACTATCATCCAGGAGGGCATCCTGGTGCTGAGAAGGCGTGAGTCTAGAAAACAAAGTGCTTAGTGGTACTACTTGGAAAAAAAAGGTAGTCAGTTTCTTGCGCTGTGAAGAAGTGAGGATCAGGCCTTTTTCTGTACTGGCAAGTTGTTCCATGCTTTAGGAGCAATGTAAGAGAAGGCTTAACCACCAGATCTGGTTTTCTATGTGCTTTGGATGTGTGCAAGTAGGAGTCCTGACGAGTGAATGCGCACAGAAGGTTTGTGAAAGCAGATGCTATTTTTGAGGTATTCTGGGCCCATGCTAAGTAGTGCCTTGAACATTTGGGGGAGGAGTTTGAATTGTGTACATTTGTGTATGGAGAGCAAGTTGTCCTCCTTCAGGTGTGGTGTGATATTAGTGTGGCATGGAAGGTTGAGAGTGCATCTGGCTGCTTTATTCTGAATGGTCTGCACCCTTCTTGTGAGCTTTTTGTTGAACCTGTGATAGAGAGTTTACCATAGTCCAGCTTGCTTGTGGCAAGGAAGTGTGTGACAGTTTTCCCAGGTGCGATTTGAATATCTTCCCCAGCATCTTCAGGGTGTGGAAGCATGAAAACGTGATGGGGCTGACATGGGCGGTCATTTCAAGTCTGCTGTCGATGACCGCCCTGAGGTTCTTGCCGTGGGTGGTTGCTGGTCTTATGTCTGTTTGCCACCAGGTGGAGTCCCACAGTGAAGTGCTCTTCCTGAAGATCACAATTTCGGTCTCATCAATTTTCATTATCAGATAGTTTGTCTTAGGTGATTTCAGTCATTCAGGCATTGAACTTGATCTGGGTACTGGGCGTTTTGTCCATGAAGGAAAGAATTAGGGGTGGGCGGTAAACTCCACTTTGCCGGAGGAGTTCACAGAGTTTTCGTCACTCCACATTCCACATGGAGTGCGGAGTTTGGCAAAAACTTTGCCTACGCTACCTAGCGTAATTTACCGGCACCCTCCACTAGTAAAAATAATAATGATGACAAATGCAAGCTGGGAAAAAATCAGGCTTTCACAAAAAATGAAAGAGTACATGGGTAAAAGAAATCATGACAGCTCAAGCTAGAAAAAATGCTCAGCGAAATGAGTCAGACGAGGTTATGGACCTACTTGTATTTCAAGCATAAAGAACAAGAGTATGCTAAAAGATGTGAAACTAAGCCTGTATTATCGCATGCCATACCACTCCTATTTAGGAATGACAAATCATATGAGAAAAAATGATGGGTCAACTTCCATACAAGGTGCTGCAAAGCAACTCGTGCGAATGTGAGATGTGAACACCACGACCATTACAAATGTAAACATGCTGTGGATTCCAATTAAATTCTGTCATGCAAAACCTCCCTGGAAATGATGCAGCATTCACAATTTCTTTAAATGTCTATAAAAATAGCTATAGAGCTGATTCATGCTAATAAGATATCATCATCCGACAGTTTTGAAAGGTAAACAAATTGAGCATGGCCGCGTCATGGATGACAGCAAGAGAAAACATGCAAAGTTTTCAAATACCTTGAATGTGTACAAATAAATTGTAAGATGCTCTGTAAGAAAGAAAAGTTACAAGAATGTAACCAACGCTCTTAAAAAAAATGTGGAAACTGAATGTAGTGTTAACATGGGAGACCACGAAAGATAGTAGAAAACTCACAGCTTGTGCATCAATGAACTCATCATGCCGCCGCGTCACCTCTTGGCCGGTGAGGGGTGTGGTCTCTCGAGGCCTGTGGTAGAGCTGCCTGGAACTGGTCTCTCCAAGCACTTTTGTTGGACTCCGTCTGAGGCAGGTGTTGGATGGCGTAATTCTCCACGGACCAGGATTCATTCATGGCGTGATGGTTGTCCTTGGTCTCGCTTGCCGCTGCACACACCCCGACTCTGGGGTTGGGCTAAGGTGAGCGCGATCCACTTGGGAGCCGGCATATCCAGACATCCTATCGCTAGCTGAATACTGACATATCACCCCTACCTCTGTCTCTCACACCTCCCGCTGCCACCCACCATTTGGGTGCAGACCAATGGGGGGAGGATAACATTAAAAATAAAGACACCCCCGTCCAATGCACTTGATCGACTTAGAGAGGCCCATTGACTGGGATGTGTGGAAAGCAGCCGCCATCATGAAACAGATAGAGCTTCCATTCGGCTCCTTGAGCCCTAGTCTGTTCTATCACGCTCTTACACTCCACCAACCTACATTCCTTTCTGGTCCGAACAGATGTACAGACCCATGTAGCAGCTCTAGTGGGATACAGTCGCGATGAGGTTTTGAATATGCTCATCTACATTTCTTTAGCGGGCCCTATTTTTACATCTAAAGGCAATGCAGGAAATACGGGGCCTATTCTGGTCTGCTTACTATTCATTAAGCATTTCATGAGTGCTTGGCTGTCAGGACTAGGGCGTTACGTGGTCTAGGGCCCACCCCACACATCTCACGCATCCCCATTGTGCGCAGGGTTCGTGTACCTTTACTGCTTTGCGCCAAATCACAATGTGGCAAAGCTCATGAAGCAGCCTCTGTTGCTCAGTGGTGGGCTTGGTGTTCTTATTGTTATTAATGTTTATTAATGTTGTGACTATCTGTACAATTGTTTTCTTGGTCTGAGGGCTTCTTATGACCATTGTTCTATTGCCTTTCAGGAGAGTATTCATCTTGGGACTACATGTCCCATCATGCCTTGGGAGAAGACAGGTTGAGAGTGGCAACGTCTATAAAAGCTGCCACGCCCTTTTCTCCGCACTCACTATTCTCTTGGCGGTTTGTGTGGAGGGTGCTCTTCCTTCCGGTCCTGTCCCGGTTTCCAGTGGGAGCATTTCCGGGCTTCTTGTGAGTACTCTTGTGGTTCCCAGCAGCATTCCGGCATTCGAGCGGAAGGCTCCCGCTGCGCTGGTGAGTGCTTGTCTTCGCCGTGCCGAGTTTGTCATCGTGGCCGGCTCCCGCAGAGAATTCCTGATACCGCAGTTCTCAGCCGGCTCCCGCAGAGATTTCCCCGATACCGCAGTTCTTGGGCACCCTATCCAGAGTAGGTCGTACTCTGTAGGGTAAGACAGGAATGTCAAGTGTGTGAAATTGAATGAAGAGGCAACAACGTTTCTTTGGCATATCGTGCATGTTAATGCCTGTCTGGACGCATTTATTTTACATAATTAGCATATTCTGAAAACGAGTGTATTTGTATTGAATGAGAGTCATAGACAAATTAATGGTGTTGAGCAAGCTATAACAATAGAACAAAGTACTTGTCAGTTTAAAAGGCAATTGGTACGCCTTTAGGTTTTGCATATAAACTCAAACCACGCATATTGGTAATTTAAGAGTGAACTTAACTTGCATAAACATTGGTGTGATTTTCTCAGTCAGAGAACGACTTTAGTATTGAAAAACAAAACCTACAAAAACAACGTGCTGCACAAAAGCATACTTTTAATTCTTCTTTATTGTTTATTTTATGCCATATTTTTGTTTAACCTTTTCCTTTGCAGATCTCCTTCCCTGCTGTTCCCATCCCAATTTCCCTTCCCCCCGCTTGATCACTCCAATACTCTGTTACTGTATAACTTCAGAGTTGGAGGTATCGAGAGGTGGGTCCATTGTGTTTTCGCGTCCAGATCCTGAGGAAGAACGTTCGCTCTTACAGAATAGTGAGCCCACGGTTTTTATTTCTCCCGGTTTGTATGAGGGGATACAATGGCCACCTTAGACGATCTTCTGAAGGTCATTACCCAGATGCAGAGAGATTTAGCGGAAGCAAAAAATTCCACAGTGGCGCTTTCTGACAAAGTAGACCAATTGCAGCAGCAAGGTGCTGGCAGTCCTTTTCCTCAGAACACAGTACCACCACCTAGATCTGATCCACACCCTTCCACTAACATTGCTGTGAACATTCCCCCGCAGATCCCGTTAGCTCCCCCTGAGCGTTTTTCTGGTGACCCTTCCAAGGTGCAAATATTTCTGACTCAGGTTGAGTTACATTTTACATGTAGACCTAGCGCATTTCCAGATCCGCAGTCCAAAATAGCTTTTTTAATATCTTACCTGTCTGGAGACGCGGCCACTTGGGCCGTTCCCTTGGTTCGGCAAGACAGTCAATTGTTGTATAATTGGCGGGAGTTTGTGGAAGAATTCGAGAAGGTTTTTGATCGACGTGCCGTTACTCTGTCGACTGACAGAGAATTGTTAGAACTGAAGCTGGGGAATAAAGATTTGATCACGTATTTATCCCATTTCAATCGGTTAATAGCAGAGACTTCTTGGCCTGAAGAAAAAAGGGCAGCTTTGTTTTATCAAGGACTGAAAGATAAGCTCAAAGACGTTCTTGCTCAGATTGATCCTCAACCAACTTCGTGTCCAGAATTGATAAATTTGACCCTACGATTAGATCATAGATTATCTGAAAGAAGAGGTGAAAGGAAAAGACCAGAAAAATCAGGTTGGCGATTAGAAAGGCCAAGAGTACAAACTACTGTTTCGGAATCGGCTATAGAGCCAATGGAAATTGGAACCATTCGACAACCACTATCCAAAGATGAAAAGGACACTCGTTGCAAAAATGGGCAATGTTTATATTGCGGTCGGAAGGGGCATTTTGTTAAGGAATGTCCGATAAAACCTACAGGAAGAAACCCAGTTACAAAAAATGCTGTCGCTTCTACAGATAAGTCGAGGGAAAACTGATCTGCCCAAGATGTTTGGAAGGGGATCTCTTGGGTACTCTCGCCTTCCCTTCAATTAATTCTTGTGTCACAAACTACAAACTCATTTTCGACTATCCGTACAAATCATAGTAAATACCAAAGTTCACCAGTTGTAAGTATTAGTGGATTCAGGGGCAAAGGGTAACTTCATTGATTTGGAAACAGCTCAAGGGTTGCAGATTTCTTGTATAAAAAAGGAAACACCAGAAATAGTGCAAGCAGCGGATGGAAAGATGCTGTCTGGAGGTCCGGTGACTATGCAAACTATCATGATTCACATGTTTTGTAAAGATGCTATGGAACAAAAACATTCTGAAACTTTACAATTTGACGTTATTTAAGCCCCACAATACGATTTCATTTTAGGAATGCCTTGGCTCTGTTTACATAATCCTTTGATTGATTGGCAAAAAAGAGAAATTCACTTTCACTCCCTGCAATGTCTAACCCATTGTCTTTCTACAACAAAAAACACCACAAACAAAGTCATGCATGGACATATCGCCACAGTAGAGGAGAAAGAAACCATATTGCCTTTACAATATTCACAATTCCATGATGTATTCAGTGAAACCAAGGCTGCCATTCTACCACCACACCGGACATACGACTGTCAGATAGACTTGATACCTGGTTCTTGTGTACCAAATTGTCAGATTTATGCTTTATCAGAAACTGAAAACCATCATTTACGACAGTATCTCGATCAAGAATGGCTTTATACGTCCATCTCGATCTCCAGCCGCTTCTCCACTCTTTTTTATCCCCAAGGCAAACTGTGATTTTCGAACGTGCATCGATTACAGGGCATTGAATAAAATCACAATTAAGAATAAATATCCCCTACCTCTTATTTCAATCTTCTTGGATCAGGTAAAAACAGCAGTGATTTATACCAAACTGGACCTTAGAGGGGCGTACCATTTAGTCCGTATTAGAGAAGGGGACAAATGGAAGACTGCCTTTAAAACATGATATGGTCTTTTTGAATATTTAGTCATGCCCTTTGGTCTTTGCAACGCCCCTGCTGCGTTTCAGTTCTTTTTAAATTATGTTTTACGAGAATATCTAGATTTATTTGTCATTGTATGCATTGATGACATTTTAATTTATTCAGAGAATGTGGACATTCATGAAATTCACGTGAAAAAGGTTCTGAACACCTTATGAGAACATCATTTATATTGTAAATTATCTAAATGTGACTTTCATGTTATGCAAGTAGAATTTTTGGGAGTGATTTTGACACCATCAGGAATGAAAATGACCGAAAGAAAGATACAAGCTGTTGCAGACTGGCCGATACCTAAGTCCATCAGAAATGTGCAATGTTTTGCTAATTTTTATCGGCGATTCATCGATCACTTTTCATCCTTAGTAGCTCCTATCCCAAAACTGTTATGTAAGAGAGTGAAGTTTGAATGGTCGTCAGAAGCTGACACTGAATTTCAATCTCTAAAGAAGGCGTTCACGGCTGCCCCAATTTTGATGCATCCGGATGTACATTAACCATTTATTGTAGAAGCAGAAGCCTCTGATGTTGCCATTGGCGCCATTTTGTCACAAAGACATTCTACTACCGGGCAGTTACATCCAGTGGCATATATGTCAAGAAAGTTAAACAGCACTGAACAAAATTATACAATAGCAGAGAAAGAATTGCTTGCCATTCATGATGCCTTTAAGGAATGGCGACACTATCTTTTAGGAGCGCGATTCACTGTCACTGTTTATACGGATCATAGAAACCTCCAATTTATGAGTTCAGCTAGGGTTTTAACACCACGCCAGCTGCGTTGGATGATGTTCTTTGCGGAATACGATTTCCTTGTAACTTACCGGCCTGGACTTGACAATAAAAAGGCTGATGCACTTTCTAGAAAAGATTCCTCTTTACATAGAATTGAAGGAACACCACAATCCATCATTACCCCTTCTAAGGTGTTATGTGTCTTATCAGCAGAACAATTTTTAGATAAAATCCGTGAGCACTTCCCCCCTTCTTCTTGGTCAGCTTGGATTAAACAAAACATTAAACAAACGGTGAAGCAAGGAATACCCTTTCATGAAACACAAGTGTTTTTACCCACTGGTGAACTTCAAGAAACTGTTTTTCATTGGTTACACTCCCTTCCGTTGGGAGGTCATCCAGGACCCAAGAAAACCATAAAAAAAATACAAAACAATTTTTGGTGGCCAACGATGAACAAAGACATTATGAGAATGGTGCAGGAGTGTGAAATGTGTGCAAGGAATAAAACTGATCATAGTAAACCAAAGGGATTGTTGCAAGTTATTCCTACCCCTTCAACTCCATGGGAACACGTGTCATTGGATTTTATAACAGGATTACCTCCGGTACAACAACACTCAGTCATTTTAGTAGTTATAGACAGTTTAACAAAATATGCTCATTTTATTGCCTGCAAAAAGTTACCAACCTCCAGTCAATTGGCACAATTGTTTTTACATTATGTTAAATCAAAGGGGGGGAGAAAGAAGGAACTGTGATCCATTCAGCTTCCTTATTCGTAAATTAGATATCAAAATGGGAATGGATCACTTGACCTGAGTAACCAGGGTTTTGCAAAATTCGTGCAGTGTACCGATAAAAAACCCTCATTCACGTACAAAAGTCGGAAAAGCGGTATATCTTGATTCTCCGCCCTGCTCTTAAAAACGTGACAGCATCATCATAGGGTTAGTTTTTGTATGCTTCCTCCATCCGGAGGTGAACCACTGGTTATTGCAGTAGTGATCAAAGAAAGGTGGAAGTGTTTTTAGTGGAGTGAATCTCAAGAGGTGATGTTAAAAACTCGTAGACCCAGATTTGTTAATTTAATCAGTCTGGGTTCGAGATGTATTAAAATCTGTGTCATGCGTGGGAAGACTGGTTAGTGGTCTAACGCACTGTAAGTGTCCATAAAAAAGGTCGACATGTTTCAGCCCTTGTGGTTGCCCATGTGGGTCAAGTGGGCTTTCTTCAGGACCTAAAAAGAAGAAGAAAAAGTGGTGGAGACCGTATCTTGTTTGGGTCTCTATGAATCAGGGTGTGTTGACCCGATTCTCATGCGGTCAAATAGTACCTTTAGTCCTAAATTACGGACTCCAACGGGCGGCCAGGGAGCTTGTTACCTGCTGCTGTGCAGTATAGCGCGACTTGTGCTGACACTTCCTCTGGTTGCCTCCGCATGAGAATCGGGTCAACACACCCTGATTCATAGAGACCCAAACAAGATACGGTCTCCACCACTTTTTCTTCTTATTTTTAGGTCCTGAAGAAAGCCCACTTGACGCACATGGGCAACCACAAGGGCTGAAACATGTCGACCTTTTTTATGGACACTTACAGTGCGTTAGACCACTAACCAGTCTTCCCACGCACAACACAGATTTTAATACATCTCGAACCCAGACTGATTAAATTAACAAATCTGGGTCTACTGAGTTTTTAACATCACCTCTTGAGATTCACTCCACTAAAACACTTCCACCTTTCTTTGATCACTACTGCAATAACCAGTGGTTCACCTCCGGATGGAGAAGCATACAAACTAACCTATGATGATGCTGTCACGTTTTAAGAGCAGGGCGGAGAATCAAGATATACCGCTTTCCGACTTTGTACGTGAATGAGGGTTTTTATCGGTACACTGCACGAATTTGCAAAACCCTGGTTACTCAGGTCAAGTGATTCATTCCCATTTTGATATCTAACAATTGTTTTTACAACAAATAGTACGATTTCATGGATTGCCTGCGGTAATTTTATCCTTTGTGGGTCTCAATTTTCATCTAAGTTCTGGCAACAATGGTGTCAAACATTGCATATTACATCTAATATGTCAACAAGTTACCATCCTCAGACTGATGGTAAAACTGAGAGACTCAACCAAACTCTGAAACAATATTTGCGTTGCTATGCTACAGATGCAAATCAATCCTGGTTAGACTTATTATGGATGGAGGAATTAGCTTATAAAACATCACATCATTCCTCCACTGGTACATTACCTTTAGTTGGATTATATGATTACGTCCCTCATACTTTACCAGTCACATTACCTAAAACAACTTCTGATACGCCAGCAGTACAAGATACCATTCTCCATATGCGGCGAATACATCAGCAGATACAAAAGAATCTTACTAAAGCCAAACAGAACTATAAGTATCAATATGATAAACATCACAGACCCGGTCCAATATATCATCCAGGAGACAAGGTGTGGTTGTCAACGAAAAACTTTGCTTTCAAAGTCAAAAACATGTTTCATCCAAAATTTATCGGTCCATACGAAGTTGTGCGACAAGTTAATCCCGTCACCTATAAATTAAAATTGCGTATTCATCCAGTGTTTCACACCTCTCTTTTGAAGGCAGCTAGTGGTACTTGTCCAGAGCGACCAGCACCTCTCTTGGTTCAAGGTCATTGGGAATATGAAGAGCGAGAGATTTTAGACTCCAAATTCAGAGGATCTTCTTTGTGGTATCTGATATCCTGGAAGGGATATGGACCTGAAAATGACTCATGGGAGCCTGCGAGAAATGTTCACGCTCCGCATTTATTGAGACGCTTCCACCTCCGTTATCCTCAAAAGCCGGGCCCTAGACCACGCTTGGGAGGGGGGAGTACTGTCAGGACTAGGGCAGTACGCAGTCTAAGGCCTGCCCCACACATCTCACGCATCCCCATTGTGCACAGGGTTCGTGTACCTTTACCGCTTTGCGCCAAATCACGATGTGGCAAAGCTCATGAAGCAGCCTCTGTTGCTCAGTGGTGGGCTTGGTGTTCTTATTGTTATTAACCCGTTTGCTGCTTCGAACGTTCCGCGCCAGTGCGGAACGTTCTATTAAACGGGCGGGCCGCTTCGGCCAACGGACGTGCGCAGCACTACCGAGGTAGTGCTCGCGGCGGCCGTTGGCCGACAGCAGCAGCAAACGGGTTAATGTTTATTAATGTTGTGACTATCTGTACAATTGTTTTCTTGGTCTGAGGGCTTCTTTTGGCCATTGTTCTATTGCCTTTCAGGAGAGTATTCGTCTTGGGACTACATGTCCCATCATGCCTTGGGAGAAGACAGGTTGAGCGTGGCAACGTCTATAAAAGCTGCCACGCCCTTTTCTCCGCGCTCACTATTCTCTTGGCGGTCCGTGTGGAGGGAGCTCAACCTTCCGGTCCTGTCCCGGTTTCCAGTGGGAGCATTTCCGGGCTTCTTGTGCGTACTCTTGTGGTTCCCAACAGCATTCTGGCATTCGAGTGGCAGGCTCCCGCTGCGCTGGTGAGTGCTTGTCTTCACCGTGCCGAGTTTGTCATCGCGGCTGGCTCCCGCAGAGAATTCCTGATACCGCAGTTCTCAGCCGGCTCCCGCAGCGATTTCCCCGATACCGCAGTTCTTGGGCACCTTATCCAGAGTAGGTCATACTCTGTAGGGTAAGACAGAAATGTCAACTTTGTGAAATTGAATGAAGAGGCAACAACGTTTCTTTGGCATATTGTGCATGTTAATGCCTGTCTGGACGCATTTATTTTACATAATTAGCATATTCTGAAAACGAGTGTATTTGTATTGAATGAGAGTCATAGACAAATTCATGGTGTTGAGCAAGCTATAACAATAGAACAAAGTACTTGTCAGTTTAAAAGGCAATTGGTACGCCTTAAGGTTTTGCATATAAACTCAAACCACGCATATTGGTAATTTAAGAGTGAACATAACTTGCATAAACATTGGTGTGATTTTCTCAGTCAGAGAACGACTTTAGTATTGAAAAACAAAACCTACAAAAACTACGTGCTGCACAAAAGCATACTTTTAATTCTTCTTTATTGTTTATTTTATGCCATATTTGTTTGTTTAACCTTTTCCTTTGCAGATCTCCTTCCCTGCTGTTCCCATCCCAATTTCCCTTCCCCCCGCTTGATCACTCCAATACTCTGTTACTGTATAACTTCAGAGTTGGAGGTATCGAGAGGTTGGTCCATTGTGTCTTCGCGTCCAGATCCTGAGGAAGAACGTTCACTCTTACATTGGTGAAACAGAATGATGAGGGAAGAATAAGCCAGTTACTGTGATTGGCTGATTTTGTGTTCCAATGAGATATGCAACAGCACTTGTTCCTTTCTGGTCCGAACGGATGTATGAACCGTGTAGCGAGCTGCAGCCGTGATACGATTTTCTAATTAGGGGTGGGCGAGTGGACTGGAGCAACTCTGCCTGCTCCCTGAACTCGCTGGAATTCCACTGAGTTTTTATGCAACTCCACGGAATTCTGCATAGTGCAACTCCGCAAGCTCCACCCACCCCGAGAAAGAATGAGTTGCATGTCATCAGCATAGGAGAAGACATTGGTATCAAGAGAGCGGCTAATGCTGATTAGATGGATCTTGTAGGCGTTGATGAGGGTCAGGTTCAGGGAAGATTGTTGCGGAACCCTGCAGATGAGGTGTCAGGCATCCGAGGTGTACGGTGCGAGGCTGACTGACTGGTGTGTTGAAGTCAGGAAGGAACAGATCAATTGGAGTGCAGGCCCTTGTATTGCAAACTCATGTAGGCATTGGATGAGGATGGGATGTGAGACCAGGTCAAACATTGCAGAGAGGTCCAGGAGGGTGAGGGCCCCTGTATCTCCTCCGCCCAGAATCATGTGGATATCATCTATGGGGGTAATAAAGGCTGTTTCCGTGCTGTGGTTGGGTGTGAACCACACTGAGTGGAGTCGAGGAGTTGGTGGTCAGTGAAGTAATAAGACACTGAGGATGTCTTTTGAAGACCTTTGCCGGCAGTGGTAGCAGGGAGATCGGTCTGTAGCTGGCAAACATTTCGGAGTCCGCAGAGGGTTTCTTCAGCAATGGGAGAGGTGGAGGCATTCAGAATTGATGTGAACATGGTGCTGATGGGTTGTAGTCCTTTGGAGCAGAGTTGAGAGTGATTGTTGCCGAGGTCTTGTGAGGGGGTGATCGAACTGGAGGCGGCCACTGGTGAGGTAAAATACTTTACGATGATGAAGATGTCTTTTATTCTGTTGGTGCTGGCATCACCCTTCACATAATCACCATATCTATAACCACGAATGCTCCATTCTCCATCACCACCACAGTGTGCCTTATATTGTTGTACTACCATTTCACAACCACAACTGCACTGTCACTATCCAGCACTGATGCATTACCAATATCCAGCACTGGATCCTGATCCTAGCAACACTCCTAGCCCTAGAATAAGTCTACCTACTACACAATCACAATAGCTAGCCAACACCAAATTACCACCCTCTCTACTGAACCACAATGCAATAGTTTGAAAAAATGTTGCTTTGTGCAAGTTATAGTCCAAACTTTCTGTTCCATCATTCATGAAACTATATTTACATCTACATAGAATATACCTTCAGACATTTTTTGCACAGCCTTGGCACTTGAATATGTCTTTGAGATATACAAAAAGCAGTGCATATTGCACTGCTGCCATGATAGGTGTGTGATACATACACATACATGCATGGTTACTCTGCTCTTGTAATCTGAAAGAATTACATCAATGCTAAATACGGTTGTGCATATGTCGCGTTAATAATGAAATATCATGCATATAAAACAAATCCTCCACCATTTGCTCATACAAACTAAACCTGACTTTTAACACCATTTTAACATTATTTATTCTATAACTTCCCTACTGTCTAATAAACATCTACCCTCCTGCTATTGGGCTCAAAAGTGCCTTCCCAGCCACTTTCCTCAGGTTCATTCATTTGGATTATTTGCCTTTTCATTACACCTCAAAACATAATTGACACATAATACAGAGACCTCCTACTATTTACTTTAAAAAAAGCTTTAACATTCTGAATTAGGGAATGAAAGTGTTAATATATTTTACCATACCTGTGTATCATTTTCAGGTATAATGACATGAACTACTAGCCCTACCCACAGTGTACTCCTTCTATTCTCCTGTTTCTCCTCTCATTCTGACTCTACTCCTCCCCTTTTCATCTTTGGCATTCTTACACACCTGGCTCTCTTATCCCACAAGAACCCTCAGTCTCCCCATCTGCACGACCACCCATTTTCACTCTTACATTCTGCCAATGTATACACAACATTTGTAAAAATAGATGGTGGTCTATTGTACTAGATTCCTGTTCCATCCTTGCTCTCCACAGTCTCAGGAGGCTTCTGGTTCCTGCTTCCATTATCAACATTGTGGATGAGTTGGCACCTGAGCTCTCTTTTGCCCTACTTCTCCATATTGGAGCAGGACATCTTTTCTGTTCAAATTTTGGGTCTTCACCCCGTGGGCGTGCTCTTGCCAACAACAGCTTCTGTTTTTTGGCTGGCAAGGGAGGACACTCTCACATCATTGGGTCTAATTTGTGTAGTGCTTGCATGTTTTCCATCCACACGTCACCTTCAGGAGTGCAATTTCTTGACCCTTCTATCCATAAAGGCTGGAAGTGCTCTAACTTTCCATACATGGATCATTTTATCTTTCTCCATTCTCTGCTCTACGTCCATCTCTGGGACCTCTCGCATTGATTCTTGTCATTCTCTCAACTTTCAACCTTTTTGACTCCTCCGAAGTGACTCATTGTTCCTTCTGTACTCTTCTCCCATTTCCTTTACTGGCTTTGGTTCAGATGTGCAATGTTGTGGGATCTTTTTTCTCCTACATACCCTAAGCTTTCTCATGCCACCCCGTCAAAGACTTGCTTCTCCCTTTTTCTCATCACCTCTCCCACATATGGTCCTTTCCCATAATACTCTTAAATACTTTTCCTCACATGTCGGTACAGTTGGTGGAATGTCCAATGCCCCAGCACTCAAACTCTTGCAAAGCCAGTGCACCAGATATATTATGCTTGGAAAGGTGCCCTTTTATTAGTGTAAATAGCAGTATGTGCTGCTTTGCACCACTTTGCGTCAAGTGACTGATGGCCTCATTTACAAGGATCCTGCTCCGTAGGAACATCACTTTTAATGACGCTCCAGTGGCACACATTGCAGTGCCATATCTGCATGGGTTTTCATGGCCTTGTAGATATGGTGTGAGGCAACGCAGAGCAAGTCGCTGAGTTGCCTCACGCTATGATGGGAAGGAATGCCACAGGCGTTACTGTGGGTGTTCCCACATAACACCCATGGCATTTGCCACTTTCCCAGATTTCCAATGTTCTGTAAACCTGGAAATGCATTAAATGCCTATGCCTACGCATGGGAGGCGTAGGGGAGGTGCAACAAGGAGAAATAACTTTATTTCTTCTCATTTGTTTCTGCATTGTGCAGCACACATAGAAGGAGGACATTGCCTCCATTGATTGTTTTTGTGCAGGACGGTGCAAGGGTGCCTGCATTGGTGCATGGCAGCCAATTGAGTGACAGAGCAGGGAAAGAGGACAGGAATGTGCCATATCTCATAGATATGGCACATTCCTGCCCTTTTCTTTTGCCAAAGGGCAGCACAGCAGAAAGGCTTGCGGCACTGCCCTACAACAAAATATTGTAAATGAGGCCCTCTATTTGTATGGAACTTGGGTCGATCATCGCAAGCATCCTTAGGTTTTAATGCAAGGCCCCAGTTACTAAGATAGCCAGACAGCACGCATACAGTGCGTGGAATGTTTAATTAATTGTATAGGAACTGCATACCTTTGAAAGTGCCTGTCTTTTGGGGACGTGTGTGCTGGACCTTTGTTCGCCCTCTGTCCCTCTACTTTGTGACTTCATTAATTGTCTAGTCATAGCATTTTGCACAGTAAGGGTACGCTTCAAGTACAAGTCTCATGCTAAACATCACACACACCACTGCATCAAAATGCTCAGGATGTGCGTAGCGTTAGGCAGCCTGGGGCTTATTTTCAAGCCCCTTGCGCCGCTGGTGCGTCACTTTTAATATGGGAAAAAGTGGCGCAACGGCGGAGCAAGGGGCCGTCACTTTTAATATGGGAAAAAGTGACGCACCGGCCGCGCAAGGGGCTTGTAAATAAGCCCCCCTGTTTGTGTGCCAGCGCAGTCAGTGTTTTTTTACTGCAATACTGCAACTTTGGTTGATGCACTGCAGTAAAAAATAATCAATCTGTCCTTGGTGGATTTCCTTACGGAGTGAAATTGCGGGCAGATTCCAGATTACAAATTTGGAAAAGACGGATAACCTGCAGGATATGTGTTTCTGATGTGTAATTAGCAAACAAACCTCTTAACTGTGAAATAAGGTTACTTTATTTTTTGCTTTTTCAAAATTGCCTTTTCAAGCACATCACAGATATCGCAAAGTGTTTGTCAAATAAGTGAAAATGTCAGGAGTGTGGTTTAATGCACGTGCAAGATTGTGGATGTTAAACTTGGCCTTGTAGGACTTCACAGCGCGGTTTGCATCGCTTATCACAATGATGCATACTCCCAGATGCGCCCCCGCAGTCTAGTTGCCAACCTGTGATAAACTGGCAGCCTTCAGCCCTGAATGTCATGTCAGGTCGACAAATATCCCCCCGCCCTCATCCCTCTCATTAACTTGGACCCAGGCAATTGCCACAATCCACCTGTTCCTGGACAAACCCATCAATCCAGATGATAGCAGGTGAGGCCTGCCAACCCCGATGCCATGATTTGTTGTCTCTGGATTCTCGGGCAGCGGCCAAGCCAGATGCTGGCTCTAATCACGCGTCCCGCAGGACTGTGTGTAACAACCCGTGCATCTCCGAGGCCCGTGATGAGAGGAATCTGCTCCCAGCAGCACTTGTGGTGAGTGCTCCAATGCGTTCATGATTCTGATTATTGTGGGCGCTAGATTTTTACAACTATGTTCCTGTTTGTGGAGAGATTAACCAGCATTAACCTTTGGACCATGGATCATCTTTATCTAGTGCCTGCTGCCTTGTTTGAGGTCTAAACTGATGTTAGAAAATCATGATAGGATCTAATTAATGTAGAAGTTAACAAACTATCCACCTTTTGATTTTTAGCTAAAGAGTAAGCATGAAATTACCATATTTGAGTGCATAAGTAATTATAATGCTGGCAGAATTCAGATTATCACCCTTGATGGAGCGGGGCAGCCAGTTAGAGTGCACTCTTTGTAGCCTATTACCAATGCTATAATGCTTAGGGTGCATTCAGTGGCTGATTGCTCTCTGTTCCTCTGGAAGGCTGCTTTCCCAGTAGACTGACCCCCTGAGCACCAGCACATCACCCCCCACTTAAGGGCAGATTCTGTAGAAAATATGGAGGTGCAGAGAGAAATGCAATTATGTGATTTTGCGATGTCTTTTAGTATGAAATACGTTCTTGCATATTTGGTGCAATAACACATTTAACCAAAGCACCATGAACAAAAGCTGCTTAGGTTCTGTTCTCGTTTGTTCACTGAAAACTTTTACCCGGTAACCGACTACCTCCCTGCAGGAAGGGGAACTGCCCTGCAGCGCATGGACTTTATAAGAGTGCAGCGAGTGCTTCGCCTCAAGGCTGAGCCTCTGGTCACCCCTGTGGGTGGCCAACCCCCTTGCTACGAACCATGCACAATGAGTGGTTGGCTGCAGGGCTGAACCTCTGGCCACGCCCTATGCCCAACTCCCTCTGGGTGACCAACCCCACATGGGCAGAAACCCAGACATTAATAACTTTTTAAAATGTTTTTGGTACCACTTTACCTGAGTACCAGGGATCCACTTGCTGGGATTGTGCTTCCTGCAACCAAAAATATATATTTTTAAAATTTTCACCTCAGCATGGGTCTCTTTGAGATCCCCCACAAGGGTTTGGGGGACAGGGGCCCTTAGCTTCTTGTGTGCTGTTTTCTCCGTATTCACTGACCGAGTCCCACTGAGTTGTGTAATGGCAGCAGCAACATTGTTTCCAATATTTCCAGACAATCAGATCATTTTAGTACTGCAGTTCCTTCTCAGGATCTGTGGAACTGACATTTCCAACAGGAGTAAAACCTCCCACAGCTAATCAAAACCAAATATTGGGGGTCATTACGATGGAGGTGAGCCTGCCACTGACAGGCTCTCAGTGGCGGGTTCACCGCCATCGTGAGGCCATTTTCCGCCCCCCCTTGTGCAGGGGCTGTTTGTTTGTGCACTTGGGGGGCACATAGGTGCCCCCCCTACATTTCCCTGCACCATGTGGCAGGCACCGCGTGGTGCCTGCCACGTAGTGCAGGGAAAAGCAAAACCTGCCTTTTTTCCATTGCGGCGGGTGCTGCAGCCAGCAGCACCCACCGCAATGGAAAAATGCGTTTGCGGCCGCATTGTAATTGCATATGTGGGACCGCCTTATAGGCGGGCGGTCCCCATCCCCGGTACGATGGTGACAGAAGTCCATCTGCCATTTTAATCAGGCCCATTGTTTTTTGTACAGCAGGAATACCGCAGTGCTCCCACTGCACCCAACAGTTGAAATATCTCTAACTTTTTTTGAGGTTTAACACTTTCATGCCCAACCCAATCCTCTCTTTGAACACTAATTTCTTGAAAACAGCTGTCAAACTTGGCATAATTAAAAGGATTTGTAAACTTGAAGTAATTTAATATGCTACAGCTGTGTAAAATTTTCTATTCCCTCAAAGGAATTACTCACTTTTAAGCCAAGAGGTTTACTGGTATTCATTTGCAGCTGTCAAGCCCTATGGACAACGCTCCATGGTGCAGTAAAGTAAGCAACACCCATTCCTGAGATGCTTCCAACACCAGCATTAGATAAACCACCTCTAAGTGGGACACCGCTACATTCTACATTTTTATTCAATAATCTGCAATGCTTCAAAATATTTTGTGAAGTTCTGTAAAAATATGCACAGCTTATAACATTTGCCTTTACCACTGTTTTGCAACTATTTAACATGGGCCATGCCTAGATATCCACTAGTGGTTATTGTATTGTCAACAGCAAAGTTTGCCTTTTTCACAATTTTTTTAAAACAGGCTTTGGCTTTGAGCCACAACCTATTTTCAAAAATACCTCCACAACTCATATCAGACGTGTTCAGCCTTTACCGTGTTTAACATTCTTTACCGTGTTTAACATGGAGTACTTCTTCCACCCAAAACGTTAGTGGTCTGTAAACAGTATAACCATTAAACCTTTAAAAATGAACAATTTCACTTGTCTCCATGCACTCTGTTTCCATGCTATTGACCAAAATGTGTACATTCAGTAACTCTTTGCTGTATAAAACTATGGTTTTATCACTGATGTCATCAGTGATGTCATCAATGATGTCATTGGAAATATCAGTTATGTCATCAATGATGTCATTTAAAAGGTCATAAGTGATGTAATATGTGAGGTCACAAACAGTGAGTAGCAGGGCGCAAATTGTTGTTAGCTAAATTAGCTCATTAAAGTATAAGTGTTGAATTTCAGAGATATTTTGGTTTTAGACTACAGTTTTTACCTTATTATTACCTTATTATTACCTAATTATGACGTAACTTTAACCTTTGTTTTTTTCTTGAATTTCTTGGGTTTTTGATGTAACCTATGACCATATCATTACTAAGTATAGTGTCACTTTAACCTTTGATTTGTTCTGTGAATATATATATATACTTTTTACCAAAATGTAACTTTTTAAAATTAGGAAGCTGTTATGGGACTAAGAAGATGGGTAGCTGAGTAAATAGATGTAGAACAGGGATGCTGTAGCTACGCAGACATCTCTCTCTTGAACATCTATGGAGAGGTGTGGTGCAGCGGCCAGGGCAGCTGCCTTCGGAGCACAGCGTTCACGGTTCGATCCCCAACTCCGGCGGCAGCTCAGCTCAGCACCATGTGACTCTGGTCAAAAACTCACTTAATTTCCACGACGGCCCCCAGCGCCTTGAGACCCGTAAGGGTGAGTAGTTCGCGCTTTACAAATACGGATTTTTTGAACTATTTTTAGTCCCCTCCAAATATACATTATGCCTTACATTTTAATCCTCTGGTTTCATGCATGCTTTAGCATCTTAATGCTCATTTACTTCAGAATGCACTTTAGGAAAGCCTTTACATTCAACTGCTCCTATTCCAACCAAATGGGGTTCAAGAGTGCCTCACTGTTGGAAATTGGGTTACTGGTTGATGGAGGTGGAACCCTGCTCAAGCTGCAGCCACAGTTTCTGTCAGGGTGACTTCACAAGTAAACCCCAAATTAACCTGTGCTTAACCCACTGGCAGTTTGGCACAAGCAGTCGGGCTTAACTTAGAGGCAATGTACAAAGTATTTAGGCATTACATCAAACAGTAATACAGTGAAAACACACAACAAAAATCCCACACCAACTTAGAACAATAGAGTAAAATGTAATAAATTATTTGAGATCAAAAAGACAAAAATCCAATCAGTAGACCTGGAGATATGTAATTTTAAAGATTTGAGTAAAAATAGTGCCTTAAAGCATAACTGTGGTTATCTGATCACACCGGACTGGGGCAAAGTCACAAGTTCAGGCCGAGTGCAATAGAGCGTGGACCGGCTACAGGAAGCAAGATAGGCCTGTTGAACAAAATACCTTAAATCCCGATTTGTGGAGCGTTGTGAGATCCGGCCTCGAGGATGCTTGGTGCACTGGCTGTTCTGAGGAAGCTGCGGGGCTGCGATGCGGAGTCCTGCACCGTCATCGAGGATGCTTTGACTAGGGGCGTGCAATGTGAAGGCCTGCATCGAGGATGCGCCATGCAGCTGTGACTCCAAGAAGACTGCAGGCTACGATGCGAAGTCTGGAGTGGAGGATGCATCATGCTGCTGTGGTTGTGAAGTGGAGCTGCGTGAAGATGCATCATGCTGCGTGGGTACTGCCCACAGGACCATAGCTGGGATGGCGGGGCACCTTCATGCCCACTTCCAAGAGTTTAGGAATGGGGTGGCACCACTCTGGGGGACAAGACTCACAGCAAGTAAGGTCCAGGTGCTGGGTTCAAGATGGTTGGAGCCTTTTCTGTCCCTGAGTCTCTGATCAAAAGGCCAGCCATGGAGTCACTCTGGTGATTCAGGGAGCACGATGCTGGTCCTATCCTTTTTACTCAGGCAGCAGGGTAGCAGGGTGGCAGAGTAGCAGTCCTTCTTGCAGAGCAGTAATTCTAAGTCTTCGACATGTCTGGAGGTGTACTGAAGAGTTGGGTCTAAGGGTCCAATATTTATACCTGATGCCCAATTGAAGTAGGAGATTTTTCTAGAGGTGTCCTCTCCCAGAGGACTGTCCTGGCCCCTGCTTGTCTGAGGTCAAAAAAGATTAGTGTCAAAACCCTTTGTGAGTGTACACAGGCAGAGCCTTTGTAATGTGCAAGAGTGTTAGGTAACAGCTCCTCCCTCTCATCAAGTCAGAGATGGCTTATCCTGCCTTTGACTCACTGTCTGGGAGCAATACACAAAGGCCAACTGCCAGCTGCACCTGGTCATGTGACCCAGGATACAAGCTGCAGGCACCAAATGGTTAGTACAAGAAAATGCCAACTTTCTAAACGTGACATTTTTAGAATTGTGACTTACAGTCCAACTTTACCATTAAAGAGAAATTTAAATTACAATTTATTAGACACTAAATCGACATTCCTACTTGTTCCCAGTTGAATGCTAGTGCTTATTAAATGTAATAAGTTAACCCAATGTTATGCTATAGGAGAGGTAAGTCTTGCAGTAGTGAAACATGTATTTAAGAGTTTTTTTCACTACCAGGACATGTAAATCTTAAAAGTACATGTGCAACTTTATAAATATGGATTCCTCTGCCAGCCAACACATGTTTTGTCAGTGGGTGTGTCACCCTACGACTTCCTCAGGGCTGTACTCTGCAGTCTCGCTCTTAAGTGGTGAGTTTAATCATGCAAAAATATATATATTTTTTAAAGAAATGGCAATGTTGTGTAATCTTCGGATGAACCCCAGGCTGAAGCGGCAGGAATGAGGGATGCTTTACAGTGCAACTTTAGTGGGTGGCACAATTAGTGCTGCATCTCATTAGTAGCATTTAATTTACAACCTTAGGTACATGTATTACCATATACTAAGGACTTATAAGTAAATTAAATCGTTCCAGTGGGATGATCATTTTACCATGTTTAAAGGGAGAGCATACCTGGTTGGCAGGGGTAAAGTGCACAGACTCCTAATGCCAAGACAAATGGGCCCAGCTACCGAAGGCAAAAATCTAGGAAAATACCACACCAAAGATGGTCATTTCAAACATACATTTTTCAAACACACATGTTTTTCTCAGATTTTCTCTGCATTTCACAATGCTTTATTGAAATGGATATTTGAGAACTCATACAAATTGTTACCTCATTTTACTTTTGCATGACACTAGACCAGTGGCGGCTGGTGACATTTGAAAGTAGTGGGGGGTAAAATTATTGCCGTACTGCACCGTGGCGTGCGAGCGCAGCGAGCGAGCCCGAACAACCTATGGGGGCTTCAGGGGGTTCTCCCCCCGTGAAAATTTTGAAAAAAGAGTGGATAAATGGTGCATTTTCAAGCAAATTTGAGGAAGCAGGAAGGTTAATAAAGCAATACCAAATGGGTGCATCCAATGGCTCTCAGGAGGGTCTAGTTAACAGGAAACATGACAGAATATGAGTTTTTCGAGCAGGTATTTGTTACAACAGGTAAAATTGAAATTGATAAAGCCCAGATCAAATTTTTTAAAGAAACAACGTGGGATCATCAAACATAAGACGGATGTTTCACCAACAGAAACACAAAATCTTCGCAACATCCACCAAATGTGGTAAAAATATATTAAAACAACTGAATACATTTATTGTACTTGGTTGATCGCAGGTTGGTGTCCTGAAAAACAAGTAGAACAAGACCCACAACAGAAACACTTTGAGCACTATATTGGTAATGATATTAACCAGGCATCTTATTGTCTCAATCAGTTTGCTATATTATCAAACTTGGTGATAAAGGGCATGTCTGGGAGATAAGCTCCTACACCTGCGTGACATAATCGAGCTCCGTGGGTTGTAATGGTGTCCATAATGAAGACAGTGGATCACAGAACCTGAAATTGTCCGTTTATTGCAAAGGTGTTTGCTTCTGTCCCACGGTATCTGCATTTGCTTCGTATTTCTGCAATGGAATTGTAACCTATATGCCATAAAAACATAACTAACATACATGTACTAACGGGCATGCAATATCTTCTTACACAAATGAGCCTTCAGCGTTATAAACATAAGTCGTGCAGGTGACGTGCTGAGTGCATGAACCCCGGACTTTGATCATCATTTAACGTCATATACATTCAGACGTAATTATTTAATTAGATACATGCAATGATATTCACCTTTTAGATTATAGGAAAACTAATCAGGAAAAAAACACCAAAAAAAACATAATAGTTGGGGTTTGAGGAAAGGTAAATGCTGTGCCTCGCAGACAAAACCACATCTGTTTACTCTCAATTCACAGATGATTAACAGAGTTATGTAAAGATAACAAGATTGGGTCACAACCAAGTTTCTGTGCTGGAACATAACTGTATCAGACTGACTGCCCAAATTTTCTGATTAACTTGAATGCAGGCCTAGAATTCCGACTTTCATTCAAACAGGAAACATGTATTTGGAAAAGGCAGCTCGGTGCTGGTTCGCTTGTCTCACTATTATCATATGGCCAATGATAAATCAAACGATGTGTCCAAAAACCTTGAACATTGATTGTGTATTTAAACAGATTTTAGTCCAGAAAGAATAGCCACCATTACGTGCTGCATCACTTCAACAACAGGCACCTCAAGATGGAGAAACACGTGGAGAGAGTGCAGCAGAGAACGACGCGAGGGAGTGGGAGAGGCGATACAAAAAAGAATGAGATGGAGAGAGTGCAGAAAGGGGACAAAAATAGCGTTTCGCTCAGAGAGGGCAAATAAAACAGCATACATCAATAAAGACATAAAAAGAAAGAAAAACAGAGTGAAAGTAGCTGAATATGCTACAGAAAGTGCGAGTAAAGGCGCATTTCTCATAAGCAGGGTATTCAGCAGAAAACATGCAAATGGCACAGTGCTGGGCAGTGCACTGTACAGTTGTTACCACTTCATTAGAATGTGAGGCACAGGAACTTAGTAAATTAAAGCCAAGGTCCCAACTTCCCTGGGCTCCCTGTCAGCAATGTAGGCACACACTTTCAGCACCATTCAAGTCAAAGTGACTTTTTTATCTCTCCTCAAAAAATAGCAAGCATATGGCATGCGTAAAGCACCACTCTGCGTCCACTCTTCTTTCCATAGTCGCTTCCACACTGGGGGACAGGATCTTACAATAAGCGGACACACTCCGTAAAGCACTTTAGCCAAGCTGCGAGCCTCCAAAAGCAGATTTACATTCACACAGAAAGCAGAAAAAGATAAAGAACCAACAAGCTTAACCATTTAGCTAAAATCAGTGGCAAGTGCGGTAAACTAAAGCCCAGAAACAGGCACATTTAAAAACACCTGAGAGGAAAATAAATTGCCTCCGTCCACATGCGAGGTCAGTTGACACAAACGACTCCGGTATTTACACTGGTTAGCAACAGAAAGCGAAGAAAATCAATCCATATTCACTTTAAGGATGGGAAATGATAGGCACCCTGGTGTCGCGGAGGAGAGTAAGCATGCCGTGGAGGGGGCAGGCGCAAGCTGGGGGGGGATTACCGGGCACGAGCCACTCAGGTCAAACATCAGCCGTGGGAGGAAGGGGGGGGAATAAGTTAACAATAAAAAAGTAAAACCTACCTTACCGCCGGCACCGCCTCCGCTCCTGGCCGGTGTGATGGTGCAGCAGGGTCCGCATGTTCCTGCTGCTTTCCTGCAGGAACAGTAAGCAGCCAGCAGGCAGCCTCCTTCCCCGGCCCTAAGCCAATCACAATGCTGCAATGGCAGCGTTGTGATTGGTGAGGCGCAGCGGAGAGCGCCCCAGCCGGGCCATTTTCTCTATGTAGGCTGCTGCATGCAGCCTACTTAGAGAAAAAGGGAGAGTGCGCATGACTGGGTTGGTTGGCCCTGGGGCTGACCAAACAGTCAGTACCACAACAGTGGGCAAGCCACTCCCCCCCTGCCCTCAAGCAGGACCGCCCACCCGCCCTCCCACAACCAGGCACTCCAGGCACTTCTGCTTTCTCGCAGTGCGAGAAGCAGAAACATAAAATGGTAGTTTTACCATTTTATGTTTTTGCTTCTCGCACTGCGAGAAAGCAGTGGGGCGACGCCCCTATGGAGGATCCGCCACTGCACTAGACATACTTTCTATGATAAAAAAACGCTCATGTTTTCACTTACTGCAGTATCCTCCGTAGTAAATGTTTTCCGTGTCTTTGCACTGATTCTATCAAGATGGCGTTCAGGTGTGCCACACGTTTGTCATAAATAAAGAATGTTAGCACTCAAGTTGCTCATTGGAACTTTGTAATAATGCTGCAGTGGCTCACAAGGGAATTAATCAACTGACTATTGCTGGTGTTGAAAGTACATGTTTAAGTCTACATGCCAGAATGTATTACGGAAATGGATGATCAAGATATTTGAGAACCTATAGAAAATATGTCTTCATTTTAGCTTTCTAGAGCACTCACCATAATTTGTATGACAAATACAACTCTCTAATTTTGTTCATTTCTAATCGAAATGTTTTTGGTTTCACAGCTTTGATTCCATCAATATTGCTTCTGGTGTGCCACATTTTTATCATAAATACAAAATGTTAGAACTAGCTGATCATTAACACTGTGGGAAGCTGTAGCAAAACACTGGGGAATGAAGTGACAGGCTGCTGCTGCTGTTGGAAGTACATGTTTTGCTCAGAAAGTCAGACGTTGTTCTCACATTGATGTGGAAGATACTGTGAACATATACAAAATGTGCACTTGACACAACATGATTTTCTACACCTGTGGCCTCTGGTGCAGATGTCGAACAGATTGTGCCGCTGGGCGTATGATCCTTTAGATATCAGCTGCAAGTGTATTCTGGGAGCAAATATTATTACAACAAGTCAAATTAAAGTGAAACCAATTTGGCTTCACAAGAATGACAGGGAGGATGGTTTACAAACCATAAAGGTTCATTAACAAATTAGTCAAAGTTACAGGCTTTATACATTCAATTAGTTGCATAAAATTCCAACAGAATTAGATCAAGATGATAGTAACATAAATCGTAAAAGTTTACAAAATGCAAAGCAGATAAAATATCAGTTCCATAAAGGAACTTCTCTAAACTAGAGGTGAACCAAATTAAGATTAAGGGTAAACAAGAGGTACCGGAGTTCAAGAGCCCAACTCAAAAACTGGAAATATGAAATCTCTGCAAGATTAGGAAAAGATCTTCCTTTAGCAGAGTCAAGATAGGATCTCCCAACAACTTTTCTAAGACACTGTTATAAACATTGCATCCCCTCTCGACAACATCTTTCAAACAACTCCTCCAAACTGGAACCAATCTGGTTACGTCATCTCCTTGGAACAGGTAAACTCTCCTTGTTACCATCATTGAACAAAAGCGCACCTAGCTATATGACCTTGGATGTATCATCGGTCCAGCCAGTATGGTATAGGAGAAACATTACAATTCTTAAAATTAGAATGGTACCACCAACAACTGGTTTATATTATGACAAAAATCTGTTTTCACCCTTTATAAGTGCTCCTTTTTGTTATCCGGAAAAAACCTGGCATTCACTACATTTCATTTCAATAGGGACCATGTCCTCGAGTCCCATAATGGCTGCAAAGCATGGTGTCCATGTTATGGCCAGTCAATCAATGGGCTCCAAACATAGATTTGCTCTATGTGAAACTATACTTTGTAACATACCAAGTGCCAGCAATTATGTGACACCTCTAACACTCGCTACCTGGTCTCGGGATTGTAGAACATGCTAGGAGAGAAAGTATGTTCCCCCTTACAGTGCTGCAAGATCACTGGGAGACGGACCTGGGGGTCCCCATGGTGGATGGGGACTGGGCTAAAATGTGGGAGGTGGCGCCTAAGAGTTCTCCGAATTCCTGTTTCAGACAAATCCATGTTGATGTCCTCCACCAGGCATACATCCCACCCCTGAAGATTAGCGTTTATTTTCCATCAACCCCACCTGATTGCCCTCACTGCCATGTTGCTACTGGAGATATACTGCACATGCTCTGAGGTGCCCTCTGTTGACCTTTTTTTGGACTGAAGTGGTGAGCCTTTTGGCGGAGGCTATGGACCATGCCCTGACCCTCACACCCTGGTTTTGTCTCCTGGGCCTCTACCCTCGACTTGCCAAACACAAAGTCACCACCCGGGTCATCAACCTAGCTTTAGTGCTTGCTAAGCGTAGAATCACAATTCACTAGAAACATGCTGAGGGTCCACGTTTGGAGGGCTAGAGAGCTGATATATTGTCCTGGGCGACTTGGGAAGGGTTTGCCTTGCTCCACGAGTAAGTACCTGTGTAGGAGACCCATGGAGCTTGTGTGGGCATGGGACACCATACTGGCTGAGATGTTTCTGACTAAGTATTCCCCCAAGTGGACTGTTTGGCCTTTTTGGGTCCCTAATGCGGCATAGGCTGGGCATTGGGATTGTACTACTGCTCCCCTGGACCGATACTGACAACAGAGGATGAGCAAGGACCGTGAAGCACTAGAGAAGGGCTGCATTGCCAATATATTTATCTCAGGAATCGTTTGCTGGGCTGGATGCCATGGGATGGGAAAGGACATGGATGGTTGTTCTGTTTGTTTGCTGTTCCATGCTTTTGGACAGACCTAGTTGTATCACTATTTTTAGACCTCACTACAACCTGGCTATACTGCAAGCAATATTAACGGTTGTTCCCCTGATAGGTTGATTTATGACCTCCTGCTTGTCTCAAAGGCCCGGAACCTTAATGATGGATCATATGTGGTGGATGGTCTGTATTGTATTCTTGCTCATTTTCCACTGTACATGCAACAATGGTGATATTTTATGCTCATGCCAGTAAAAATCTGTTTACAAAAAAAAAATACCAAGTGCCAGCAAAACCAGTTTTGCATCATAAGGTAATATAGTATTGAAATATCGTCTGTTGTGCTACATTTGTATTACTTATGATGATTTTAGTTGTTTTTGAATATGAAATATTCTTTGATTTCTGCTGCACAATAGCTTGCTGCTACCAGAACAAAGGGAAACTACACAGACCAGGACAGCGAGTGAAGACTAGACCCAGTCCTTTCTAGGTGCATCTGTTTCTGACCAGTTTCTCCAAGTACCCTCTCCTTTCAGAAAATGGCAACAGATAGAACAAGGGAGTCGAGTACTATTATAGAGCTGGAGCAAATGAGGGCAGAGTGGTGGAAGTTTCTTTTGAACTGCGGAGTGTTGGAAAGGCAGGACCAAAGCAGGAGTGTGTAGGAGTTAGGAGTAGCAGAACTCGTGGAACTCAGCGGAGTTACCAAAATACTCTGCAAGATTCAGTGGAATTCCGCCAACAGGTGGAAAATGCTTGCCCTACCATTTGCATTGCTTTTTTCACTCAAATATTGCATTCTGTGCTGAAAATCATTAAAACCGGCAGCACAAGATATGCAAGGGCGTGACAGTTTTGTTTTCCCTACTTCTGCCTAGCTTCTCCTAACTGCTGTTTCCCAACTTTTCAATCCTATCTAATCCAACCCCATCTGATCACCCACTTCCCAATTCCACCTCTTATTTTTCTTTTTTTGTACGGTCTGTCTATACCTATGTGTCTTTACATTTCTGTGTGTGTTTCTTTGTGACTTTTGGACTTTGTTTTTTGTTTTCCTTTTCTGACCTGTTCTTTTTCCTCCTCTTTTTTTCTTTTTCCTTCCTAAGTTTCCCATCCCAGTCCAACTCCCTCCTGTCCTATGTCATGGCCGAAGCAGGCAGCGCCAGTGCCACCCGCACCTACTTTGGGTGATGCAGGTGTAAAGGGTTCAGCCGCTCCCCATTTCCAGCAAGGCAGAGGTGGCCGCACTAACATTTTGGACATAGTGCTACCCTCCTGCATGTTGGCAGCAGGAGGCAGGCCCGGTAAAAGTTACACCCTGTTGGAGGGTCGGCTGTTCTGGGGGCGATTGTGGCAGTGTGTGGCACAGGGGTCCAGTGCACCCAGCAGCAGCTGACAAACCACTGGGCCGACATCATAGACTGGGACCTGCTAGGTGTCAATGTTTCTGGGCCTCGGTGAGTAATATTTTGTTTTCTAAAAATTCAAGAAGCATGATCACACTCACATGGTAAGGTAAGTTTATGTGATGAATAAATATATATAAATATATAAATATATATATATATATATATATATATATATATATATATATACATACACACACATTACCTACTGGAATAGGAAAAGGGTTTCTTGACTTGCCTATAACTATGGCGCTGTTTGACAAAGCGTGGCCCTCCTCCCCCATTCAATTGAGGCTAAGCCCTGAGGGATGGGGTCCCCAGGGCCAAAATTGGCCCGGGCAGAGGGGCCATGCACCCCCCCTCCACCCCAAATGATTTGTGGCAAGGTCCCGGGGATGGGGGTTTCTGGGGGCATTATGACCCTGATGCTCACTTCACAAATATTAAACCTCAACAGTAAGCACTTACACATATAAACATAGCAGATGCCCCCGTTGAAGCTCTACTTCTGTAGAGGACAAATTATTCTAACTCCAGGTTTGGCAAAGGCAAATCAAGTGTGTTTTCTCTGCAATTCCATAAGGAACAATGATCTGAAATCCTTCGTGGAGGTGACTGCATCATTGATCTATTGGAGTGCAATCTGTATTTGACTGTGACAAGTGGGGTCTTTGTTGTCCTGTCCTGGTAAGAGTAGAGTCCATGGTTGGCCCTTTAAATTACTATGAGTATGCAAATGTGCAAATCACTTGGAAGCTTCGCCCATTTGGCCCCGCCGACCTTAGTAGTATGCAAAGATCTTCATACCTTTTTCTATGATGATGCATAGCTTACCAGCCGGCCCCCAGGGCATTTCCCACCGATTTTTGGTAAGGATTTCTTGATGATTAGGAATATGAGGACATCTCCACAAAACGAAGAAGCAATTACTTCACATAGTTAAGAGGAAATACCTATGTTGGGTGGATATTTACCTCTTTGTAGGCTTGTTGTCTTCTCTATAGGAGGATATATGTTATCACATATTTCTGGATAAAGACGCACCAGGAACAATCAAATTGCCTAAACTCACACAAGGCCACTTGTGACTTTGCTTGTGCTCCATTACACAGCTGTAGTGTAGAAAACGGACTCGACATTTAGCCAAAAAGATAGCACTTAGTGATTAACCCCTACAAATGACTCCACTTGGGTAGATATTTTGAGCAAAACTGAGAACTGTTGTTGGATAAAAGGGCAGGGGTAGTACCTTTGTGGCCAAGCCACTCACACAGCTACTGACACACCCACACAAACACTGTTATACCCAGTCACATACTCAGGCACTCACACACCCACTGACAGACTCACTCAGACACTGATATGTCCACTCACAGACCCATTCAGACACTCACACACCCACTCACAGATGTACTCATATTGTCACTCAGACACCTACTCACAGACCCACACAGCCACTCACTGACTCATTCAGACACTCATGCATCCACTCACAGACTAACTCTGACACGTACACCCACTCACAGATCCACTCAGATACTCATGCACCCACTCACAGACCCATACAGCCACTCACACAGCCACTCATAGACCCACTCAAAGACTCACACACCCACTCACAGAACCACTTAGACACTAACACTCGCACTCACAGACCCACTCAGACACTAATGCATTCATTCACAGACTGACTCATACACTCATGGAGGCACTCGCAAACCCACTCATACACTCTCACACTCACTCAATGACCCACTGAGACACTCACTCAGACATTCATGCACCCACTCAGACACTCACACACCCACTCACAGACCCACTCAAACACTCATGCACGCATTAACACACCCAGTGAGACACTTATACAGCAACTCCCATACCCACACAGACACTCACACACCCACTCATGCACCCATTGAGACACTCATGCACTCACTCACACACTCACTGTCAAAGGTTACAGGCTACCGTTAGGAAATCATATTTAAAAAAACCTTAGAAATCCACGTAAAAAAACAAAGGTTACAGGTACATTATAGTTAGGAAACAGCATTAAATAAACCTTAGAAAGTCACTGAAAAAAACAAAGGTTACAGGAATGTTATAGTTAGGAAACAAAAATAAAAACCCTTAGAAATTTGAAAAAACCAAAGGTAACAGGGACGTTATAGTTCGGCTTAGATTTCACTCGTACAAAACCAGTGAAATTCAGCAGTTATAGTTGGCTGAGCTAACTATAACTTCTACCCCGCAATGCACTGCTTATGGCCTCACATATTACATCATTCATGACATGGTCAGTGACATCACTGATGACATCTCAAATGACATCACTGATGATATTACTGATGACATTATCCATTGAAGCACTCACAACCCTATACAACCTCACAAACACCCACTCCCACACAACCACTCAAATACCCGTTCACAGACTCATACAAGTACTAAAATAAATGCATCCATAGAGCCAATCACACACCCACTCACTCACCCATACAGACACTCACACAGCTACTCACTCGCCCATACAGCTACTCATACAACCAGTCACTTACCCATACAGCCACTCAGACAGCCACACATTCACCCATACAGCCTCTCAACACAGTCACTAACTCACCCATAATAGCACTCACAGACTCACTCACACACCAACACAACCACTTACATACATATTGACACATGCATACAAGCACTCACATCCTTTCACTCAACCAAATATCTACTCACACAGACACTTACTCTATAATATAGCCACTCACACACCAACTCACTTAACCAATCACCCACTCAAACACCCACTCATTCACCCATACAGCAACTTACACAGGCAGTCACTTACTCATACACCCATTCAGACACTAACTCACTCACTCTTACAGCCACTTACATACCAACTCACCCACCTATACATCCACTTACACAGCCACTCACTCACCAGTACAGTCACTCACACAGCTACTCCCTTACCCACACAGCTACTCACACACCTACTTTAACAACGATACAGCCACTCACACACCCGTACAGGGACTCAAACACCCACTCACACACAGATACACACAGTCCCACAGCTACTCACATAATACATTTTAGAAATAGTATCACTCATTAGTAGTACAAAAAGTATACTATTTTAACTTTTGTAGTACCTTGGTATATATGTTTAACACTCATAAACGTCTAGAAAAAACTCACACACACTGGATGATGTCATCAGTGATGCAATTTGAGATGACATCAGTGATGTCATCAGTGATGTCACTGACCATGTCATGAGTGATGTAATATGTGAGGTCATAAGGAGCGCATTGCAGGTAACCTCGGGTGGTAAACTCCGCTCCGCTCGTGGAGTTTGCAGAATTTGGGCACTCGGCGCTCCGCTGAGGAACGTGGAATTTATTAATTCTGCCATTCATGCGCGTAGCGGAGGTTTTTTTTCCATTTGCGTGCTCAAGTTTTCTTTTGGCCCTCAACCGTGAGTGCCAAGACTCAGGCTGCTTGCGAGAGAGCACAAGACTTCTCATACCTCTAAAGAGCTCCTGAGAGACTTTGTGCTCACTCGCACGGCTTCTGGCTGCAATGGCACTAATCTAGCATTTTTAGAGCTGATTGCAATCGCAAATGGAGCAGTCCAGCAGCTTTTCTACTTGAGAATGCAGCTGAGAGGCATTTGGAGTGGATTTTCTTCTCAAACTAGCTGTTGGATTTGGTCTTTTTGCGCGAGAAGCCATTTTTTTAAACCTTTTTTTTCAAACCAGAAGGAAGTGCGCCAGAGACTCCAACTTCCTGTTCTTGTCGAGCAGGTTCCTCCCAGTGCTTTGCCCTTCTCCTGGTCACTTTTCATTGGGATTTGGAGCTGGAAGGATCTCTCGCCTTGTCTGCTGCATATATACCATTGAATTAAGGACTTTGTTTTTGAGTAAGTCTAAAAACTGGTGTATAAGGATGTTGTTTGTTTGACTGGGGGCATGCACCTGGATTTATTTGTACTTTTATTTGATTTTTAAAATTAATTGTGATGGGTGGCCTGCAGTTTTAGTAGGGGCCTAGTTTTTCTGTTTATGAAATGTATCTTCTTTTGTAAAGGAAAAATGTTGCACAGTTCAGTACATTTTCTTCTCCAAATGTTTTAATAAGTTTGCAATATTGATTGATTTAATTCACTTTGTGGCCTAGTTTGCCAATGGGCCTTCCAGCCAGTAGGCCCTGTACTATTCATGGGTGCTGTACGATTCATGGGTGCTGTACGATTCATGGGTGCATGAAACAACTGTTGGGGAGAGGATGTAGCCTTACGGCTAGAGCGGTCGACCTCGAAGCTGTGGAACCAGGTTCGAGTCTCGGCAACGACGCTAAAACATCCTGTGATTCTGGGCAAATCACTTAATCTCCCCGTGCCTAACAAATAAAATAAAAATAAATTTATGTGTCCTTCTGTAACGAAACTGGTGCTCATGTAAAGCGCACTGATACCCGATTTCTCGAGTCTAGTTCGCGCTATATAAAACAAAAAAAAAACAAAAAAAATGGTGTCTGTAGAATTGATACATCATTTAGGCCATGGATGGCATTGTATTAAAATACAAAATGTGTTTTTTTGTGTTTTTTTATGTTTTCCCCCTGCAAACAGTATTTAGGTGGGATAATGCCTTTGGAGGATGTGTGTTGTTGTGAGCATTTTTAGCCCTCTTAATTTTCGTTGTTGGCATTACTGAATTAATGCTGCATTCCTTGTGTTTCCATGCCTCTTTAGTCTGGCAACTGTGTGGGTGTATGTGTGTTTGGCATAGGCCGCCATTTGCCTTTGTTGTTCAAGAATCATTATGCCATATGGCAAGAGGCCATTTTGTATAGTCTGTGTCCACCCTAGGCCTGCATGTGTTCTTTTTTTCCAGGCCACCTGCTTGTTGTTGTTGGTACCAATGTGGTGGTGGCCATTTTGTGTGGCCAGCCAGTGTGCTTTCCCCATAGGCCTGCATTTCTCCTTTGCTCGTGGCCGTTCCCCCTTGTTGGTTGTTGTTGTTGTGACCATGTGGCTGGTGGCCATTTTGTGTAGCCAGCCAGTGTGCTTTTCCCAGAGGCCTGCATTCCTGCTTTGTTTGTGGCCATGCCCCCTTGCTGGTTGTTGTTGTGGTGAACATGTGGCTGGTGGCCATTTTGTGTAGCCAGCCAGTGTGCTTTCCCCAAAGGCGTGCATTTCTTCTTTGTTTGTGGCCATGCCCCCTTGCTGGTTGTTGAGACCATGTGGCTGGTGGCCATTTTGTGTATGCTTGTTTCCGGTCCAGGGAAGACATGGCTTGGCAGTTCGGGCTGGACTGTTCCCATGAGGCACAGGGTCAGACTGATTTGCATATGGCCATGTCTGAACTGGGGTGGTGGAGTGAGCTAAAGAATGATGATGGATTAAACCCAGATCAGTTGACTGGGGGTGAGTGTTTGATTGGCTCAAACGTTCCGTCCATCATCCCCTTTTGTATCGCTTTGTTCGCCCTAAGTTGGCGGGGGTATGCCCAGACGTGGGTCCCTTGCTCACTTTGCCACTGGATTCAAGCAAGCCTGGCTGATGACGGCTGGAATGCCAGAAACCGGTCCTAGGATGCTTGTTTCCGGTCCAGGGAAGACATGGCTTGGCAGTTCGGGCTGGACTGTTCCCATGAGGCACAGGGTCAGACTGATTTGCATATGGCCATGTCTGAACTGGGGTGGTGGAGTGAGCTAAAGAATGATGATGGATTAAACCCAGATCAGTTGACTGGGGGTGAGTGTTTGATTGGCTCAAACGTTCCGTCCATCATCCCCTTTTGTATCGCTTTGTTCGCCCTAAGTTGGCGGGGGTATGCCCAGACGTGGGTCCCTTGCTCACTTTGCCACTGGATTCAAGCAAGCCTGGCTGATGACGGCTGGAATGCCAGAAACCGGTCCTAGGATGCTTGTTTCCGGTCCAGGGAAGACATGGCTTGGCAGTTCGGGCTGGACTGTTCCCATGAGGCACAGGGTCAGACTGATTTGCATATGGCCATGTCTGAACTGGGGTGGTGGAGTGAGCTAAAGAATGATGATGGATTAAACCCAGATCAGTTGACTGGGGGTGAGTGTTTGATTGGCTCAAACGTTCCGTCCATCATCCCCTTTTGTATCGCTTTGTTCGCCCTAAGTTGGCGGGGGTATGCCCAGACGTGGGTCCCTTGCTCACTTTGCCACTGGATTCAAGCAAGCCTGGCTGATGACGGCTGGAATGCCAGAAACCGGTCCTAGGATGCTTGTTTCCGGTCCAGGGAAGACATGGCTTGGCAGTTCGGGCTGGACTGTTCCCATGAGGCACAGGGTCAGACTGATTTGCATATGGCCATGTCTGAACTGGGGTGGTGGAGTGAGCTAAAGAATGATGATGGATTAAACCCAGATCAGTTGACTGGGGGTGAGTGTTTGATTGGCTCAAACGTTCCGTCCATCATCCCCTTTTGTATCGCTTTGTTCGCCCTAAGTTGGCGGGGGTATGCCCAGACGTGGGTCCCTTGCTCACTTTGCCACTGGATTCAAGCAAGCCTGGCTGATGACGGCTGGAATGCCAGAAACCGGTCCTAGGATGCTTGTTTCCGGTCCAGGGAAGACATGGCTTGGCAGTTCGGGCTGGACTGTTCCCATGAGGCACAGGGTCAGACTGATTTGCATATGGCCATGTCTGAACTGGGGTGGTGGAGTGAGCTAAAGAATGATGATGGATTAAACCCAGATCAGTTGACTGGGGGTGAGTGTTTGATTGGCTCAAACGTTCCGTCCATCATCCCCTTTTGTATCGCTTTGTTCGCCCTAAGTTGGCGGGGGTATGCCCAGACGTGGGTCCCTTGCTCACTTTGCCACTGGATTCAAGCAAGCCTGGCTGATGACGGCTGGAATGCCAGAAACCGGTCCTAGGATGCTTGTTTCCGGTCCAGGGAAGACATGGCTTGGCAGTTCGGGCTGGACTGTTCCCATGAGGCACAGGGTCAGACTGATTTGCATATGGCCATGTCTGAACTGGGGTGGTGGAGTGAGCTAAAGAATGATGATGGATTAAACCCAGATCAGTTGACTGGGGGTGAGTGTTTGATTGGCTCAAGCGTTCCGTCCATCATCCCCTTTTGTATCGCTTTGTTCGCCCTAAGTTGGCGGGGGTATGCCCAGACGTGGGTCCCTTGCTCACTTTGCCACTGGATTCAAGCAAGCCTGGCTGATGACGGCTGGAATGCCAGAAACCGGTCCTAGGATGCTTGTTTCCGGTCCAGGGAAGACATGGCTTGGCAGTTCGGGCTGGACTGTTCCCATGAGGCACAGGGTCAGACTGATTTGCATATGGCCATGTCTGAACTGGGGTGGTGGAGTGAGCTAAAGAATGATGATGGATTAAACCCAGATCAGTTGACTGGGGGTGAGTGTTTGATTGGCTCAAGCGTTCCGTCCATCATCCCCTTTTGTATCGCTTTGTTCGCCCTAAGTTGGCGGGGGTATGCCCAGACGTGGGTCCCTTGCTCACTTTGCCACTGGATTCAAGCAAGCCTGGCTGATGACGGCTGGAATGCCAGAAACCGGTCCTAGGATGCTTGTTTCCGGTCCAGGGAAGACATGGCTTGGCAGTTCGGGCTGGACTGTTCCCATGAGGCACAGGGTCAGACTGATTTGCATATGGCCATGTCTGAACTGGGGTGGTGGAGTGAGCTAAAGAATGATGATGGATTAAACCCAGATCAGTTGACTGGGGGTGAGTGTTTGATTGGCTCAAGCGTTCCGTCCATCATCCCCTTTTGTATCGCTTTGTTCGCCCTAAGTTGGCGGGGGTATGCCCAGACGTGGGTCCCTTGCTCACTTTGCCACTGGATTCAAGCAAGCCTGGCTGATGACGGCTGGAATGCCAGAAACCGGTCCTAGGATGCTTGTTTCCGGTCCAGGGAAGACATGGCTTGGCAGTTCGGGCTGGACTGTTCCCATGAGGCACAGGGTCAGACTGATTTGCATATGGCCATGTCTGAACTGGGGTGGTGGAGTGAGCTAAAGAATGATGATGGATTAAACCCAGATCAGTTGACTGGGGGTGAGTGTTTGATTGGCTCAAACGTTCCGTCCATCATCCCCTTTTGTATCGCTTTGTTCGCCCTAAGTTGGCGGGGGTATGCCCAGACGTGGGTCCCTTGCTCACTTTGCCACTGGATTCAAGCAAGCCTGGCTGATGACGGCTGGAATGCCAGAAACCGGTCCTAGGATGCTTGTTTCCGGTCCAGGGAAGACATGGCTTGGCAGTTCGGGCTGGACTGTTCCCATGAGGCACAGGGTCAGACTGATTTGCATATGGCCATGTCTGAACTGGGGTGGTGGAGTGAGCTAAAGAATGATGATGGATTAAACCCAGATCAGTTGACTGGGGGTGAGTGTTTGATTGGCTCAAACGTTCCGTCCATCATCCCCTTTTGTATCGCTTTGTTCAGCCCTAAGTTGGCGGGGGTATGCCCAGACGTGGGTCCCTTGCTCACTTTGCCACTGGATTCAAGCAAGCCTGGCTGATGACGGCTGGAATGCCAGAAACCGGTCCTAGGATGCTTGTTTCCGGTCCAGGGAAGACATGGCTTGGCAGTTCGGGCTGGACTGTTCCCATGAGGCACAGGGTCAGACTGATTTGCATATGGCCATGTCTGAACTGGGGTGGTGGAGTGAGCTAAAGAATGATGATGGATTAAACCCAGATCAGTTGACTGGGGGTGAGTGTTTGATTGGCTCAAACGTTCCGTCCATCATCCCCTTTTGTATCGCTTTGTTCGCCCTAAGTTGGCGGGGGTATGCCCAGACGTGGGTCCCTTGCTCACTTTGCCACTGGATTCAAGCAAGCCTGGCTGATGACGGCTGGAATGCCAGAAACCGGTCCTAGGATGCTTGTTTCCGGTCCAGGGAAGACATGGCTTGGCAGTTCGGGCTGGACTGTTCCCATGAGGCACAGGGTCAGACTGATTTGCATATGGCCATGTCTGAACTGGGGTGGTGGAGTGAGCTAAAGAATGATGATGGATTAAACCCAGATCAGTTGACTGGGGGTGAGTGTTTGATTGGCTCAAACGTTCCGTCCATCATCCCCTTTTGTATCGCTTTGTTCGCCCTAAGTTGGCGGGGGTATGCCCAGACGTGGGTCCCTTGCTCACTTTGCCACTGGATTCAAGCAAGCCTGGCTGATGACGGCTGGAATGCCAGAAACCGGTCCTAGGATGCTTGTTTCCGGTCCAGGGAAGACATGGCTTGGCAGTTCGGGCTGGACTGTTCCCATGAGGCACAGGGTCAGACTGATTTGCATATGGCCATGTCTGAACTGGGGTGGTGGAGTGAGCTAAAGAATGATGATGGATTAAACCCAGATCAGTTGACTGGGGGTGAGTGTTTGATTGGCTCAAACGTTCCGTCCATCATCCCCTTTTGTATCATTTTGTGTAGCCAGCCAGTGTGCTTTCCCCATATGCCTGCATTTCTTCTTTGTTTGTGGCCATGCCCCCTTGCTGGATGTTCTTGTGACCATGTGGCTGGCGTCCATTTTGTGTAACCAGCCAGTGTGCTTTTGCTATAGGCCTGCATATCTTTTCTTTATTCCCCATGCCTCCTTGCTTGCTGTTTGACCATGTGGCTGGTGGCCATTATGCGTAGGCAGGCACCCAGTGTGCTTGTGCCATAGGCTTGCATGTGTTGTTCTTCCATCATTATGTTGCGGCAATGCCTCCTTGCTTGCTGGTTCACCATGTGGTCAGTCGGTGGCCAGTTTGTATAGGTAGCTAGTGTTCTTTTGCCATAGGCCTGCATGTCTTCTTCTCTTTGTTCCCATTCCCAATGCCTGTTTGCCCTGTGTTGTTGTTGCTGATGAACATGTTGCAATGGTAGGGACCCATTTTTGTGTCCAGCCATTGTGGCCCTTTGCCATATACTTGCCTGGATAGTTGACCAATGAGATAGTAGTTTAATAAATTAAAACAAATGATATGCTTGAGGATAAAGTCATTAATTTATCATTTTTGTAATTTTAATTGTCACTTTTAGTTTTTTTTTTTTTTTTTTTACATTTTTAATTTATTTTTTTTATACCATTTTCATAACATCTGGCATCAATGTATCGACCCCATGTCTGCTATAGGTGCACAACAGCAATCATTGTGTAAGGATTATTCGATTGTCAATGCACCTCCCTGCGTGCCACATCCCATGTGATGCATTGCACATAAAGCAAACAGTTACTGCTGTATTGTTTTATTGTTGTTGTTGCTCTTTCTAATACTTCCTGAGTGAAAAGTCCCCATGAAAGTTTATGCTGGTGTAGTTTTCCGTTTTAAGTATGAAGACTGTATACTGTGGTTATTTATTTATATTAACTTAAGTAATCAGACTAAATGATATTGTTTGTGTGCAACCTTTAGATGGTGGAAGCGGGAGCCATTACCGGGGGGAGATGTTGAATTGTATTCCCAGGACGTTGTTCCCACCAACGACATGAGACGTCTTAAATGGGAACGAATAGTTGAAAGTACTGAGATGGTGGATAGTATTTCCAAAGATGTTGATAATATCCTTGTAGAATTAGAAACTATTTTGTCCACCAGCGGCCCACTGGACCTTGTCACCCAGTCTCATGAAAACTTTTTTAAGCATATGAGAACCTATTTTGTTAAGCAATGCAAACCAAAGAAAACATTAGGCCAGAAGTCCTGCCGCTGGTATAACAAGGAATGTAGGCAGGCAAGAGCGCTCCTTGGGAACACGATTAAAGATGGAAACCCTGTCCTGGTACGTGCAGCTAGGCAGGCATACAAGGGTTCCATGTTTAAAGCTAAACATTCCTGGTATGAGCAACGATGGCAGGACCTTAAAGAGGCTAGCACCCAGAATAATAGCAAACTGTTCTGGAATATTATAAAATGGGGTCGTGGGGGCCAACCTGAACAACCGCAGAATCATGTCATGAAGGAAGATTGGGTCAAATATTTTAAACCACAATATGCAAGAAGTATAATTGTGAATAATATGGGTGACCCAAGTTATGTATTCTATGCAGAAGAGGTTTTTAACACTAATGATGTTGTGTTAGCCCTTGAAGCAGTAGCAAGCGGAAGAGCGCTTGGTCTTGATGGTGTCCCCACCGATGTGTTTTTACATGACAAAACAAGATGGGGAAGATACATTGCTTTAGTGGCTAACACAGTTGCACAAGGTGCCCCTGTACCGGACTCCTGGAAAGGAGCCGAAATAATCCCCGTGTATAAAAAAGGTGACAAATCATTACCGGGGAATTACCGTCCTATCAGTTTGATAGACTCACTACAAAAGATAGTGGGTAGGATGATCCTCAACAAGATTAATGAATGGATAGATGAACACAGTATACTGACCCCCCTGCAGGCTGGGATTCGGGCATACACCAGCACCATTGATCAGGTGTTCCGGTTTACTCTAATACTATGGAAAACAGTGGTCCTGGGGAAAGGCAGCATATATGCTGCCTTTATAGATTTAAACTCCACATTCGATCTTGTTCCCTGTTCCAGCCTGTGGGTGACGTTGCTGGAACTGGGGTTGCCCAAAGAACTACTTACATTTATAATGAGGCTGCACGAGGACAATTACTCTAAAATTCGTTGGGGATCTCAGGGCATGGTTACCAGCTCGTTTCCGGTAGAACGAGGGGTGCGCCAGGGCTGTGCCATGGCACCCACCCTATTCTCCCTGTACATTAATGGAATAGTCGACTGTCTGTCACCCGTGAATACTGATGCCCCGATTTTAGCCGGTGTCAAAATACCAATTTTAATGTTCGCAGACGACACATTGATTATTTCGAAGACCCCGAGTGGGCTCCTGCGAGCGATGTCAATTTTTGAAAAGTTTTGTTCCGATCGTGGTCTCGAAGTCAATGTGTCGAAAACGAAATGTATGGCTTTTAACCCGCATAGAGCTTTTAAAGGTAGCATCACAATGAACACCCGACCATTGGAACAAGTTAGAGCATTCACATATCTGGGGATAAACATACAGAGTGATTTAAAGTGGAATCAGCAAATTGACCTGGCAACACTCAAGCACCGGCAAATGTCGGGAGCAATACAACTGGAGCACAAAAAGGCATTTACTAAACCGATTAGACCTGTGCTCCAAGTTTATGATATGAAAGTGGTAAGCTCAGCCCTCTATGGTGTAGAACTATGGGGGTTTGAGAATGCATCCAAACTTAGGGGCATATTTACAAGCCCCTTGCGCCACATTTGCGTCACTTTTAACATGGGAAAAGTGACGCAAAAGTGGCGCAAGGGACTTGTAAATATGCCCCTTAGTGTGGCTGAGAATAGGTTTTTATGTAGTATTACTAATCTCCCCCTAAGCACGCCATCGTGTCCGTTACATTATGATCTAGGAAGAAAGTTTATATCAGATATTGTAAAACTACGCCCAGTGCTGTATTGGCGCAGGTTGTGGACAACACCAGAATTAAAGCCATATGCCACAGGATTCTTGGACATAATCAATTCTGATAGTTTCCATAAAATTAGATGGCTCAGGGGTATTAGAGATACCCTAGTTGACATTGGCTTGAAAATGCTCTGGAAAGATCCGACAACGGCGAGATTTCCTTCAAAAAAGTACCTAAAGGAAAAATATTGGGAGGTGATTACTTATAACACCATGAGATATAGCGAACCATTCCACACTGACAGGAACCTTCCTAGAATTTAAGCACACCTCTTACCTTGAACCATACTGGGACATTATAACAAAACCACTAGATAGGAAACTGTATTTTCAGTTGAGGGTGGGCTTGCTACCCTTAAGAACTTTTACGTCTAGGTGGTCTAAATCAAGTGATAACAAGTGTCCCACTTGCCCGGCCCATAAAGAATCAGTTGCACACATGCTATTTGCCTGCCCAGCTTATGCAACTCCTCGTCGAGTTTGGCTGAGACCCTTATGCAAGTTGTTAGGCACAAGTAGGAGTGCGGAAGCCGAAAGAATTCTATGTACTAGCACCTCACCCACTATTCTAATTGCAATTGCAAAATATCTTGGGTGGACATGGGCAATAAGGTCAAAGTCAATGTAATAACGAAATTTTTATGCTTAACTGTAAATATTGATCAAGTCCTGCAAATATTTTTATCAACCTAGTGTATCTGGTCTCTCCCGTGTCCAATGGTTTACATGAAGAAGCTACCCTCGTTGTGACCCCCCGACAGTGAACTCTGTGTGAATTTTATCCTTTTATAATAATGAGTCTTTTTTAAATTAATGTTCAGTTTTATCGAAAATCGACATATGTATTTATCGCACCTTCCGATAATGTTTTCTATTGTAAATGATGGAATATTTTTTGTAAAATGCTTTTATGATGATATGTCGAATAAAGCTTAACAAACTGGAAACTGATATTGTTTGTTTGTACTACTACTTGAACTGCAACAATGCTACATTTCACTGATGTTTTTCTTGCTTGTTTGATTTTATGTTCACAAGAGAAGAGACATCACCCACAGTTCTGCCAGACAGAAGGCCTTTGCATGACATGACTCGTGACTGACTACGCAACACGGTCATCTCTTTAGCTTGTTGTGAAGCTAAGTGCTACTGCTAATTGGCAGCTTCAAGATGGCCCCAAAGAAAGGGGCTGCCAAGAAAGTGGCTAGTGGGGAGCAGAAGAAGCAGATTCCCATCACTGGCATGCCAACCGCAACCTTCTTTTAGGAATGTTGTGCCTGCCGCACCGGCCTACGGATAGTAAGCTGAGAGCAGCACTCCTGCATTAACAGCACCACCTCCCCAACCTAAGCCCAGGACCATGTCTGTCAGTGAGGCCGCCGGTGCAATCATGTAGACGCCGATGAGTAGCAATGTTGAATTTGATTTGTCCCTTTTGCAAAGTAGTACACAATCGTTTCAGGAAACACAGCAAAGTGGACAGCAGTCACATCCAGCAATGAATTTGTCTGATGTTGGAGGAGAACGGGAGGTTGAGCTTCCTTCAGAGCAAGAAGTTGAACATCCTCTTTTAAAATCATTGGCTCCCACATCTCCAGCAAGGAAAAAGAAGGGTACTTCAGCACCATCTTCTCCAAGCACCACTTCTGATGATGATAACTTGGACATGGAGTGGATTCCCGATAGAGACCAGGAGAAAACAGGAGAAGCAAGAGAAAATAAAAGTTCCAGAAAGACTTAGACTTATGGAAGGGGGGAAGGGGAGGATGACGATGATGAAGTAGTCATGGTGGAAGGTGACACAGAGGAATCTGACATTGCTATTCAACCAGCTCTGAGGGATGTGGTACAGGTAGCACCACCACCAGCTCCCATATTTGCAAAGCCCCAGCTGAGACCTGCACCAACCTCTGCCTCAGGAGAAGCAGAGAGGCAATCAACGACATGCCCACCTACCTCCAGTTCATCTTCAGGCATTGGCAGTGGCCCAGTAAGAAAGTACTTTTCCCCAGTTTGGGACTCTCTTACAGTAAGCAAAGAGGGGGAGCACATTGTAGTATGCCCCATTTGCCACTCAAATATTCGTTGAAGAAAACCTGGTACACATTATGGTACTGGAGGCCAGACGACCCATATTAAAAAACACCACACAATCAAGTGGGAGGAGCACCTTAAAAAAACTGCTGAATGTGGTGGTGGGGAGAGCCGGGGGACATCAGCTACAAGTCTAATCACATTGGCAGGTGATGATGAGAAAGGGTGACATCTTCACGCAAAGCATCCCTGCCCCCAGCAGTGCAACGCAAAATACACAAGATGATGGACGGAATGCTGCACATTGGCAAACATTCACCCCCAGTCACAGATCTGGGTTTAATCCATCGTTATTTTGCTTCACCACGCCACCCCAGTTCAGACATAGCCATATGCAAATCAGTCTTGACCCTGTGCCTCATGGGAACAGTCCAGACCGAACTGCCAAGCCATGTCTTCCCTGGACCGGAATCAAGCATCCTAGGACCGGTTTCAGGCTATCAGCCTTCATCAGCCAGGATAGCTTGACTCCAGTGGCGTAGTGAGCACGGGACCCACGTCTGGGCATACCCTTCCCACTTAGGGCGAAATGCAAAACACACAAGATGATGGACGGAATGCTGCACATTGGCAAACATTCACCCCCAGTCACAGATCTGGGTTTAATCCATCGTTATTTTGCTTCACCACGCCACCCCAGTTCAGACATAGCCATATGCAAATCAGTCTTGACCCTGTGCCTCATGGGAACAGTCCAGACCGAACTGCCAAGCCATGTCTTCCCTGGACCGGAATCAAGCATCCTAGGACCGGTTTCAGGCTATCAGCCTTCATCAGCCAGGATAGCTTGACTCCAGCAGAATCACAAACCTCAGCGACTTCACAATGGCATAAGAAGACTCAGAGTGAGATGATGGAGACACCGCGGTATACAGTGACTGCCCCACCACCACCACGCATATTGAGTATACCACTACCATCTACTTCTCAAAAGACGCCTATGCTAGTGCCCCAAGAAAAGAGGAAAATCCAGGCTACTTTTACGGGCATGTTTAGGCAGGAGGGGGCTTATGAGCTAAACCACCCAACCACGTTTGTACAATGGGAAGCAGGCAAAAATGTTAGCGCTGGACCTCCTCCCTTTTTCATTTGTGGAAGGAGTGGGATTTTTAGAATTTGTGGCAGCCATCTGCCCAAAATGGAGGGTACCAAGAAGGACCTATTTTGCCAAAGTGGCTGTTCCAGCGTTGCATCACGATGTGCTGCAGTTGGTTGGACAAGCTTTGCAGCAAAGTGTTGTTCACACCATCCACCTGATGACAGACATGTGGACCAGTTGTCAGGTGACTGATTACATGTGCATCACTGCACACTGGATCTCATTTGCAGGGGTAAAGCAAAAGATATCTTCAGGTCTTGGCCCTGAAAAACGTTTTAAAAGAGATTGGCGGCATGCAACAGTGGCCATGTTTGCCAAGCTATCCCGTTGCTGCATCTCCTACAAGGCCAGGTAAAGAAGGCGTCTGAAAGGTTCACCCTACATATGTGACTGAAAACACAGAAGCACATGCCTTGGTTGAGAGCTTAGTCCTGCGCTTGGCTTCTAATATAAGGCTGCAACATGACACCATTGAGTCCAAAGAGTAGATATGTGCTGCACTACTTGATCCACGGTACAAAACATTTCTGCCCATTTTCTGAAGGGGTGTTTTAAAATACAAGAGGTGGATTGTAGAGCAAGCAAGAGACTTGGAAGAAGAATGGCTGGAAATTTGAGTCCCACCCCGCAGTTCTGGGGTGCACCCTTCAACTTCCAGAGAGGGCAGTCTTGTCTCACAGCAGCCAACAACACCATCAACCAGGACACCGGCAACAGCAGCAAAAGAAGGACAGGACTCAACCTCGGCATTGTATTGGTTTCAATTGGCAGGGCTCAAGTCCAGTGCAGATTCAATGGGAAAACAGGTAGAGCAAGTGGCAGCACCAATGACCATCCACAAGATGTTCCAGGAGTATCTGGATGATACAAAAGAGGTCTATGTGGATTAAAATCCATTGATATATTGGTATGGGAAGATGCGCCAATGGCCAGAGCTCAGCAGGCTGGCAATAAAGTATCTGGCTTGTCCTGTCACCAGTGTGTCTGCTGAAAGTATTTTCAGTGCAGCTGGTGCAGACGTCATAGTGAGAAGGACCAGTCCATCACCTCAAAATGTGGCGAGATGGACTATGATCGAAATGAACCAACATTTTATACCACACAATTACACCATTCATAAAACAGCCGCACAAGAGGAGGAAGAGGGTGATTGGTCTGAAATTGAAACAATGATGTTATTGGACCAACTTCTGGGTGAACCACCTGAGTTTAAGGATTAACTCTACTTCCCGGACTGCGTATGCCAGTGCCCCAATAGAACTTTTAAAATTTTTCTCATTAAACTTAGTTCTTTCTTTGCAAAATTTTTTTTTTTTTAAAATTTGCTAGAGGAATATTATTATTAGTGTGTCAGATTCATGCTGCCCCACATTTTTTTCATTAGTCACATACATATTGCCAGATTGCAGTTGGACCAGTGTGCATTGAAAAAGCCTTCATATTTCCTTCATGACATTGGGGACAATGCCTGCCCCCCTCGCATGCCTATTGACTAATGCCTATCCCTTTTTGCATCACTTAGTACTAGAACGACTGCCCCATAAAATCTTATTATGTACAGGACTTCCTGCCAATACCAAATTCCAATGTGTTGCCTGCATAAAAGATTATTTAATACAAATACCTGAACTACCAGTGCTTGCCTTGGATTGGATGAGGTAACTTTAACTATTGCAACGGTGATTGACTGATTGCGTGAGTGATTATTTAAGTTGATTGATGATTCATGTGGTGGCAGACACTCAGAGAGGGTATGTGTTGAACTGTAATATGGGAAATTTCTGAAGATGATTATTGATTTACATTGATTGGGGCTTAAGTGATCGGCGCTCTTTTTTTTCCTTGTAGGTGATGATCAACACATTCACACATAGCCAGATTTAATTAATTGTAAGGGTTCTCTCCTTTTTTTCTGGTTCTTCAGACACCAGAACAGTCACTTTAATTATCAAACAAAAACCTATGCAAAATACTGCAATTCGGTTTCATTCTCTACTTGTTCTTCAACAGCAGTGCATTGCACTCCACGTCTATCTTGATTGGGTCCTCGCGATTCATGATGAAGATGATGACTGGTCTGGTACGGGGTTACTCAAAGTCACTCAGGACTGGAGGAGCATCATGGAAGAACTCAGGGCGGGACTGGGAGCTGCAGGACTACCTCCTCAACAGCAAGAAGCAAGAAGTTATCAAGTATTAACTTCAGTTCAAAGGTAAACAAAGAGTGTGAGGCCTAGTACTCCTCAGCTATTTGGAATAGAGTGAGGTGCGTTTGTGAAATGCTGCTCTGTTTGTGTATTGGACTTATGGCAAAAGTGAAACTCTGAGTCCCCCTCTTGATTATTTTGCTCTGCCTCTGAGTCTTCTTATCTTGATACACTCCTCATGAAGCTTACCTTCCTTCTGTCCTTCTCCTTGACTCTAAAATACAGTCTCTCTTTTACAATCCACAGTACTTCTTCTAGTCTTCTTCACAAATGAAAGGCGAAAGCTAGCTGAGCTCAACAACACTCCTGCTTACCTAGCCAACCAGTGCAAAGAGGCCACAAAGAGTGAACAATCCCAAAGAGAATGCAGATGCCCACCCAATTTTGAAATATAGTATCATTTTTCTTTTAAAAATTATATTAACTAAGGGAAGTGGGTGGGCGGGTTCACTCCCTAACCTAGAAGACAGAACATTTAGATATATGGTAAATTGGGTCTTGGGGGCCGAAGGACTGTTTGCAATGCATGTATCTGTACTCTGTCATACTCATTCCTTTGTTTCCTTCTAACAACAGATTAATGGCAAATGATGTGCTGCTGCTTAGTGCCTAGATGAATGTTGGCCTTGTGTTGTAGTGTTTGTCTTTGTCAAACCTTTCCCCAAATCCCATTACCCATCCATTCATCAAACCCCTAACCCTCTTCATCCAAGCTGTGTGATTTATTGAGGTGTGGCTTAAATTACACCATCAATTGATCACACTCTTGGTGGGGCAGATGTGGTGAAAGCAATAGCAACTTACTGTAGAATCTTCGAAGCAGTAGCCCACACCCGCCCATTACCAACCCGTGCATAAAAAATTATCCATAGTTGTTTAGATATAGAATGAAGAACATCAGTCATCAGCATCACCATAATTAAGGCTTTGTGTTGCCTAACCGTAAAGGCCTAACCTAAGCTTGTCGTCTCGAGACTTTGAGTCCATTTTTCATAACTTGTGAATTTCACAAATACTGCTAGCTCCACATTAGTCAAAACTTACTAGTATTGCTATTTTTTCTATTTGAGCACAATTAGGCATTCTCATTGTGTCATCATCATCACGTGGCGTCATGTCCTTTAGGCTAGTCCTGTCATGTATACCCCTTTTTAGGTCTCGCCTAGCGTTGCAGCGCGAATGCGTTGCCATCGCTTTGCGAGGCATGCAGTATATACTGTAGCGTGGAAGCTTCATGGAAGCTCCACCCACTCTCTGCCCATTGGCTTTTGTCTTAAATGCTGCCTTCCGATTGGTTTGAGGCTTGTTAGTCCCTCCTCATTCATCATTTGTATCCTTCCACGGCTATTGGCCCCTTTACTCCTAACACTATTTTCTTCCGTCTCCCCCCGCCCCCTCCCTCAGTCTGTGACTTCTCGATCCCCCCTCCCCCACTCCCGTTCGTGTCTTCTTGCCTGCCGGCACTTCCGTTTTCAATGCAATAGGTCTCGCGTAAGTGCGAGTCCTATTGCATTGCCAATGTTTATTTTTTATTCTTGTAAGCCGTTGTTTCGTGGGCTAGCCCCAAAAAGCAAATGACTCATTGATCACCGATCACCACAGCATGTGCATGGTTTAGAGGTAGCCATATGACAACAACTGAATACAAACATTCCAATAATATGTCCACTGGCAAGAAAATATATTTATTGAACATTTTTCTTTTTTGTCTAAATCGGGTAACTTCAAAGAAAGCGAACTTCTTAAACTTTATCTTTTTAGAATTATCATAATGGTAAAAGTAACCATTTTTTTATTGAAAGAGAACTTCCCCTCATTTTTGGTCTAACACTGCCCTCTTCTGGTAATATGGTTTAAGTCTTTACCGAGACATTTTTTTTCAAATGATCTTGTTATTTTAACTATTAGCGCTAATTGCTCCGGCTGTGGCTTCTAGGGTGCACAGTTGGGTTGGAGCCAGTGTGCACAATTGCCTGAGATGGTCAAGTGGTCACAATTTCTGTTGGTGAGGTGGGAAGACGGGAATACGGACAACAATCAGAGCACGTGGTATCTAGGCAAACACCCAGGCTGCAAACTCTATTTAGCCCCTGCCGGTTTGGACAGAATCGATCAAATCGTTCCCTGCGGATTTAAAATATTCACCAAAATCAGGTTTTGATATGCCGGTTAGAATCCATATCATACGTTTGAAGATGATTACTATTTGAGTCATTTCTTTTTGCTGTTATCGGCGGGTGCTGTTTCGCAGCAACAAAAATATCATGTTATTTAGCCGTGGTGTGCTGTTTCACTCTGTTTTATTTTGTGGCAGTTGGTCTTGCTTTGAGAAAAATTAATGTTTGAAGTTTGACAGTGCTAAATATGAATATTGATGTTTGATGCATCTAAACTGCGTAAAAGGAGCAAAATAGCACAACATGATATTGTGTTAGCGCCTTCTGCAAATTACCCCAAAAATACTACCACTCAGGAATGTTAATGTACTCTTATCTCCTGGTCTTGTTAACAGAAATTAACAAAAATGAGCTCTTCTGAATCAATCACTAATGGCGGCCTTTTTGTCGTAAAAAACTAAATACCAGGGGGCAGATTTACAAGCCCCTTGCGCCACTTTTGCGTCACTTTTCCCAATTTAAAAATGATGCAAAAGTGGCGCAAGGGCCTTGTAAATAAGCCCTGAAAATCGGCCCTTATTGCCTTAAAACAATAACAACATCTGCTATGTTTGACTGAACCAGGAACCTAAGAGTGAATCACTGTGCTATTGGAATGAGATCCAAAGATATGGCCTTGTAGCCCCCAGCCATTCACCATAGCTGCCGACTGGCCTCATGGTGTGAGTGAACCCTACAACATGTTTTTTCTAGTTACCCAACCACACTTCTCGTGCAGGGATTTTTGATGCCCATACTCATAACTCTAGAGGCAAATCAAAAAAAACTGCCTGGCCTTGGCAAGCCTGTGATATTTATTTTGTTTATTTTTATTTTGCAAACATATGCAATAGATATTAAAATTGTAAAAATAAACACAAAGTAAAACTGCTGCCATCCAAAGGTGGCGTGCATATGTTTGCATAAATAAAAAATAAGTAAAAAAAATCACACATCGCAAAAATAACAAGCACTCCATTAATATGTCCATTGGCATAACCAATAAAAAAATAAACCAATAAAAACATGAAATGATTTCAGAAATAAAAGCAGATACTGGTCTGAACAAAAGCTATATATCGCATAACAAAAATACATACATATGTGCATTCATTTATAAATATGTATTTGTATTATGATTTTTGGAAAACAGTGAAAGAGCTAAAGCTATCTCTAGGGCAGAATTTAAAGTGTTGTTTGTTAAAAGCCAGGACTGTCTGCTGGTATACGGTATGAATGGAGGCCATTTGGCATCTAATTTTGAATGTTGTAGACTGTATTTCCGATAAGCACTGGATTCAATTTTGTGGCCTTCTTTCCTTTTCTCCTATCGCAGCAACCATGAACGTAAGGTTCTGCTACTATAAGTGCACAATGTCCTGCCCCCGGGCCACACACATTTACGTTTAGCTGAATTATCAGATTGTCCAGAGCCTAAAGTTTCCAGATAACTCCATATTCAATCTTGGGCTCTCCGTTAACAACCTGCTGCATTCTGGGTCTTGCAGTCTATCTTGGTTCACTTCGAGTGAAACATTTGATCTACCACATCTGAAAACCCCATTGGTATAAGGAAAGCTGAGGACTGGTGCCTGGTGTGTAAAATGTTTAAAGGATGCAATGGTTCAGGGTTGGCCCGAATGGGTCCAGAACAAGAGAATAAAGTCCCAGGTGGGACTTTAAGAATATCAATTTATACTAGACATTTTAATCGTCATAGGAGCAAGGATGTAGGGAGACATATATAGTGTAAAATAAACAGTTTATTTCACACAAGTATACATTTTATAATTAAAGTAATAATCAAGTGCTCACATAAAGTGAAGGTGCGTGATGTGACAAAGTGAAAGTGAACTAAAAACATAACATCACATTGACAACATAATTGGAACTCCACATGAGTATATACAATGAAAGGGGTTCCTGTTGTAGGGGTCGATCGGCGTTTCGATCTTTTAATTATTTAAGATCATCTTCAGGACAAATAGTGAGCAGTCTGAAACTAAATCGAAATGAAGCATAGTTACAATATGTCCCTACATGAGGACCAATTATAGTGAATAAGTGCTCCCAGTGTTATTTATATATAATAAAACCAATTAGCGCGCAACTTTTTAGAAAAATGAGTAGAATCAATCTAACAACGTGAGAAACCATTGAGGGATCATGCGCGCGGGGCGCCGAGTTAGCTATGGGAGGGGGGTAAGAAGGGGGGTGGGGGGTTGTTGGAAGGAAGGGGAAGGGGGAGGGGAGGGGAGGGGAAGGTGAAGTTAATTAGCGTAAGGGAGCATCATACTTATGAGCTCACGGTAGCGAACTTACTTCCAATGTGGTGTCACTATCCAGAAAGAAAGAAGGATGGACACTCTAAAAATGCAGGCGGGCCTCTTACGTGGAGAGGTAGTCAATACCTAATATCAGGGGAATAGAGCATGAAATGAATACCCACGTTATGTCAGGAAAATAAATAAATAAAGTGGAACAGAATGACCACTTACTAAAGTAACGTCCAGAAAAGTAAAGCTACTTTCATCAGAATGTGGCGTTTTCCATTAGGTGGCGTTTTTCATTAGGACCAATCATGGGTTGTTCACAGATATGGGCTGTGGGGATAAAAGAGTCAATGGCCTACAAGGTCTATGTTTGCTCAGGGGGAGGGGGAAAAAAAGGGGGAAAAAAGGTTGAAGGGCAAGCTGCTTACTTATTTGTGCCTGTTAGTCAGATGCTGAATGAAATCGTAGCTACTTCCAGCCGAAAGTAGCATAGGGTGAACAATCTGAGCTGCAAGAATGAAAGAGTATAACAATTTAAAGGGAGGAGGGATTTAACGCATTGTCCTCGGCATACCACTCATTCGATTATGTTCTAACAAGGAACTATTCCAAAAGCAAGTTAATTAAAGTGCACAAAGGACGGAATAGTTGCTATTAATGAAGGTACTCAGAATCTATGTTGAGAGACTAAACGCGCAAGTTAGGTTAAAAATAGGCGGAATACTCACACAGTGAAGCGTAGCTTGTTCGTATCCGCAAACTAATTGGGAAGTAAACCAAGGGATCAAAATCGGGACCCAGGTATTATATTATACCAGTTAGAGAAAAGGAACATTAGGAGAGCCTAGGGGTACTTACTGAATCAGGGTAACGTGGGAGGATCAAACACCAGCCCGGACCGCGCACTGCAAGTGAGGTAACTGTGGCGACAGTGCAGGGAGGATGAAGGGAGTGACTTAAATAGTGTTAGTCACGCGATATCTGAGCATAATTGGTAGCAAGGGCGAAATGCGCATGCGTTTTTATATAGTGTCCCCACTGACGCTAGAGTAGTCAGTAGAAGGACTGTGTAATCCTTATGGCTCTGTTAGGGGCGCATGCGTAGTGGAGGACGCTGCCGATTAGGGTGCTCGGTAGTCGATATCTCAGCTGGAAGATAACAAATAAGGGCGAATTTGCGCATGCGTTTAGTGTAGTGTCCCCGCTAATGCTAGGATAGTCAGTAGAAGGACCTGTTAGAGGCGCATGCGTATTGGAAGACGTTGTCGATTGAAATTACCAAATATGCTCGGTAATCGATGTACCAACTAGATGATGACAATTGATAATAAAAAGACATAAATAAATAAAGCAATATATACATGATAGTGGTTGATGAGTGTGATGAGTGTTAGATGTATCTGCCAATGACATGAATATTATAACGCTAAGTAGTGTAATCATATTACCACATGCAAGCTAAATAATTAATTATGCATATGAATACCGCAGCAGATCCACAACCGAACATCGAGGATAAAACAGAGTATATTTAACAGAACCAAGTGAGCGTCATGGTCTTATATACAGGTATTCCATTCATCAAAAGAGTTTAATCCATTCTCGATAGTCCTGCAATTAAAAATCCATTTGCACTCCAGCCGGTTGAGGGTTGATTGTTGGTTGCCACCCCTCGTATTTATCCGAAGGCTGTCTATCACTTGCCAAGTGATGTCATTTTCAGAGTGACCTAGTTCCCAAAAATGTTCCACTAGTGGTGCAGAGAGGACTTTACAGCGGATCCTGCTTTTATGTTGGGAGATCCGGGCCTTGACCTTCTGTGTTGTTTGGCCAATGTACCGCAATTTGCATGGGCATTCAATACAATAAATAACATTTTGGGAATTACAGGTACTAAAGGCCTTCAATACGTGCTTACAATTACCATATTCAAAAACTTTAGTGTTCATTGTAGAATCGCATGCCATGCAGTGATTACACTTATAGTGACCAACTATCGGCGGTAAGTTGAAATATGAATGGATAGAGTTGTCCTTTTTGTTGGGTGTGTACGCCCTCACTAAGTGGTCCTTTATATTGCGGCCACGTTTGAATGAGAAAAGGGGCAATCCTGTGGTAAACTCTACGGGGTCTAAAACAGACCAATGTTTTTTTATCAATTTAGTTAGTCTGTTACTCACTGAGCTGAATGTGGTAACGCATGTGATTCTGGTTAAAGGTGTTTTCTCTCGTGTTTGGAGCAGATATTCACGGTGAGAGTACCAGGCCCTTTTCATGGCGCGTTTGACCAATCGTCTGGGGTAACCTCTAAACATCAGCTTCTTGCATAGTACTTCCGCTTCTTGGAAGAAATCTTCCTTAAATTTACAATTGCGCCGAATGCGAAGAAATTGACCATATGGTAGGCCATCCCTGAGTGCCCTGGGATGTGCGCTATGGTACTCTAATAGAGTATTCCTTTCAGTGGGCTTTCTAAAAAGAGTAGTGTACAGTTCGCCATTTAGGCATTTGATGGTAACATCTAAGTAGTCCACCTTAACGTTGTCATAATTAGATGTAAACTTAAGGTCTGGCTGGATGTTATTAAGCCAATCACAAAAAATCTTAAGTTCATTTTGATCACCGCCCCAAATCATGAGAACGTCATCGATGTATCTACGCCATAGGCGGATTTTTTCAAGATATGGGTTGGTAGCATTGAGAATGATGTTAATTTCCATGTCATCTACAAACAGGATTGCAAAATTTGGAGCAAAAATGGCTCCCATCGAAGTGCCTTTGCACTGTCTATAGTAGGTATCTTGAAATAGAAAATAATTTTTAGTAAGGGCAATTTCAAGTAATGTGATAATGAATTCAGTGGGTACTTGATGAGGTGCAGGGCGGTTATTCAGATGTTTCTTAATGACCTCTATACCTTTTGTTGTGGAATATTGGTATACAGAGACTCTATGTCAAGTGTGACAAGGAGTTCTGTATTAGGGTCAAAAGGTTGGGATTCAATTAAGTTAATCAAGTGGGTCGTGTCCTTAACATAAGTCAAAGTGTGCTGTACTAAATCTTTTATAAAGAAGTCAATATATTTACCCAAAGGCTCCAAAATGGAGCCGCAACCAGAGAGAATTGGCCTACCTGGAGGTGCCTCCGCATTCTTATGCACTTTGGGTAAAGTGTACAGAACTGGGGTACGCGGAGTTTTGTTGTTAAGAAAGAGAAATTCGTTCTTGCTGATGAAGCCATTTTCCAAACCATCTTTAGTGACGTTGAGGATGTGATCACTGATGCTTCTTAAGGGGTTATTACTCAAAAGCTCATAATGTGAGGTATTATTCACTTGCCGTATGATCTCTGCATCATAGGAGGTCCTGTCTTGAATAACAATTCCTCCCCCTTTGTCACATGGTTTTATCACAATGTTATCTATTTTCTTCAGTTTATTCAAGCTGTTCTTTTCATCTAGACTAACATTGAAGGGAGTGAATTTGTAATTCTCTTTAAGTTTAGTGAGATCTCTTAGGACAAGATGCTCAAAGGTAATGACCTCAGGTGGCATGGAGCTACTTGGGGGTTGAATGTAGAAATAGGGCGAAGGCCCGTGGTGTCAGTCTTACGAGGGGTATCTCTGTCTTGAAAAAAGGAATGAAGTCTAACTTTCCTAAAAAATTGGAAGATTTCAGCTTGTATATTAAACCAATTGGGTTTTTCGCTGATGACAAAAGATAGGCCTCTGCTCAGTAGAGCAATATCAGTTGAGGCCAGCTGGTGTTGGGAGAGGTTGAAGATTGGTATTTGCTCCATTTGTGGGGGAAAAGTGGTACAGACAATATCTAGTACTGGTATCCCCATTGGTAGAACCTGTTCCTCGTCTGGCGTTCCCCTGGTGGGAAGTTGTACCGGGTCTTGCCTCTCCCCTCGGGATCTCTGTACCCCGTGTTTGGCCTCTGCCTAAAAAATGAGGATTGCGGGAGGAAGTACTAGGACCTTCCGCAGCTTCAGACCCGTCAGATTCTGCAGATGAATCAGAAAATGTTACTGGCACTCTATTCCTGAATCTGCCCCAGGTGCCTGCAGGGTACCTCTGTTGTTCTTGTGGGCCGGTATTGAAAAAATCTTCTTGAAGATAGGGGTAGGTTTTATCTATATTATAGTTTTTGATATCTTTTGTTACCTTAGTCGATTTTTTATGATGTTCAAAGTTCTGGAAATCGAGAATGGTGCGTTCAAGTTTCTCTAGAACCCCCTTTGCGTCTGCTAGACTGTCTAGTGCACGAATGGCTTGTTCCAGCTCCTGAATCTCCTCAAGTTCTTTTTTACTGTGCTCTAGCGCTGTGTCTATGCCAAGGACCATCCAATGGCGCGAGCAAGCTGGTACCAATATGGGAAAAACCTGTTTTGAATTTTTTATCTTTGAGAAAGATAGCAGGTATGTTGCGGACCTGGAGGCCAATAGGGATAATATTGGCTCTCAAATACTCAGTTAGCATGAGCACATGTAATTCTGTGCGAATGTGTTTTTTCTTTAATCTCTCAAGTGCAATCAATTTTTCACTGGCCAGATCTGTGGGGGCCCTAGTTGCTATTACTGGATTATGAAATAATGAAGGGCCGCTAAGTTTACTTGCTATATATTCCTCTGTGTATGTAGGAATTATTGGTGTAGACATTCTTTGTTTGATTCTAGTGTAATACTGGTTTTTACTAGGGTTTAACGGATGAACTCACGTATTATTTCAGAATAATTAATATAACCACTCGAAGAGTGGAACCCTTGCAGTGTAGCCACTGCACGTAAGGTAGTATGGGAGAACAAGGGTACCCCGAAATGTGAACCTGGGGTTAGTATATGTTTAAAGGATGCAATGGTTCAGGGTTGGCCCGAATGGGTCCAGAACAAGAGAATAAAGTCCCAGGTGGGACTTTAAGAATATCAATTTATACTAGACATGGTGTGTAAAATGACATGGTATGATCTGATAGGCTTATCTGAGTAATATCTCCATGGAGCTATTGCAGTGAAAGTTGTTACGTAGAATTTCCATACCTGCTGCACCTACTCCTGGTGCCTCAAGTTTAGAATTAAAACTCCCAAGAAAGGGGAACACAGGCGTTTGAAAGAGTATGTGATGAGTGTTCTCTCAAACACCACAGTGTATGTTTTTCACACTTTTTACGTTAGATACAATGTTTACGCCATATCTCCACTTACGCAGTTCCTTCAACGCCATAAGTGAAGGGAAACAGGGTTTGAAAACTGTGTATCTCTGTCTTCTTTATTTAGTTAAAACAGTGGAGTATCCCTCGCAGTCTTCTATTGGTGGTTCCTGCCATTCAAACCCAACTAGGCCCACTGGTTACCAGGTCATTGTAAGATGGTGCTATCAGAACCATATGCAGCGTTTTCATTGTATGTAAATATATCCGACTGGAGCAGGGGCTAGGGGCCAGATCTACCACAGTTTTTTGCAGTCGCAAATGGGAAATCGGCCCGTTTGCGACCGCAAAATCTGTCTGCCCTATTTACAAACCCTATTTTGCAAGTCGGTAACCTATTACCGACTCGCAAAATAGGGTTTGCGACTCGCTATGTGGAAGGTGCATGCCAAGGGCATCCCTTTGTAATAGCGAGTCACAATGATATGTACCATTGTTTTGCAACCGCAATTGTGGTCGCAAAACACCTGCAGTTTACCACTGATTATACATCAGTGTTAAGCCACTAGCAAATGGGAAGGGGTCCCCTGGGGACCCATTTCCCTTTGTGACTAGCAGCAAAAATATTTTTTAAGAGTAGGCAGTCAGGGCCGGACTGAGAACCGAAACCGGCCCTGTCAAACTGCTCGGCCGGCCCCCCCTGGAGGGAGGGGGGGTGCAGCCGTGCTGTTTGCGAGGGCCGCTTTCGGCTGATTTTGTTACAGGGGGCCGATATTGCGGACCCCCGGTAACAAAAGCAGCCCCCCAGGGGCCCAAAACCGGCCCCCACCATGGTGGCCCACCTAGTCCGGCCCTGTAGGCAGTGGTCCATGGGACCCCTACCTACTCTTAAAAAATGAACCAGAAACATTTCATTTTTCTTTTTTAAATGCATCCCGTTTTCCTTTAAGGAAAACGGGCTACATTTGAAAAAAAAATACTGCATTTAAAAAGCAGTCACAGACATGGTGGTCTGCTGACCTCAGCGCTCGAATGCGCTGCCATCGCTTTGCGAGGCATGCAGTATATACTGTAGCGTGGAAGCTTCATGGAAGCTCCGCCTACTCTCTGCCCATTGGCTTTTGTCTTAAATGCTGCCTTCCGATTGGTTTGAGGCTTGTTAGTCCCTCCTCATTCTTCATTTGTATCCTTCCACGGCTATTGGCCCCTTTACTCCTAACACTATTTTCTTCCCTGTCTCCCCCCCGCCCCCTCCCTTAGTCTGTGACTTCTCGATCCCCCCTCCCCCACACCCGTTCGTGTCTTCTTGCCTGCTGGCACTTCCGTTTTCAATGCAATAGGTCTCGCGTAAATGCGAGTCCTATTGCATTGCCAATGTTTGTTTTTTATTCTTGTAAGCACTATTTCTGTATACGTCACGACGTGCTTTCCTTACGTTTAGCGCGCCGTGCACGCTTTCACTTTCTAAGCAGCCGGACAATCAAGAGCCTTATTCCTCTTCCGTTCCCTCATTCCGGTTCTTAAAGCCCCTTTCCCACGCCCTCTTCTAGTGTGCATTTCCTCTCATCCCTCGGCTCCTTCTCTCATCTCCCCGCCCCTCCTCAGTCTCCTCTCTCTCTCTCCGCCGTCCTCTTCCCTCTCCCCCCTCCCTCTCCCATCTTCTCGCCTGTCCCCCCTCCCTTGCCACACTGATTATGAGCCGGAGGCTTCGTCTGTTAGCTCTGAGCCCAGCAGCCCCTGCTCCTCTGCCTGCACGGGAGAGAGGGGCTGAGGGAAGCAGCTGAGGACAGGCAGAAGCCAGGGCTGCTGTGCCTTCCGCATCTGCAGAGGAGCCGCGGAAGCAACAGGTACAGCCCCTCACAGGGACGGGAACTAGCCCCCCACACTGCCCCCGCCAACACAGGTGAGCCCGTCTCTCCCCCAGAGAGTGGCCCGCCACCCTACCCCGGCAGGAGACCCCACTGGGAGTCACGAGACCCCCCACATAACCCTCTAAGTCACCCTCCCACCGAACCCCCAACAGGTACCAGGGAGATCCCCCCACGTGAGCCGGGCCGGCTCTCCTACAGGAGACACCAATGAAATCCACCAGCAGCTCAGCGGGAGATCCGGCACCCATCCCTGCTGCAGACTCCCAGCAGCTGCTGTTACACGTTTGCTTCTTACAACATCGGGCCCAAAACATTTCCTTTGGAATTATTTGATATCTAAGTACAAATTTCGGGACCTGCTCTAAAATGGCCGCCGTGTTTATGAGTACGAGCTTTGAGATTTCGTCTTCGTATCATGGTATAGGGGAGTATTTACATGAATTTATGACATCCATTTACATGCGGGTACGCAATCGGGCAGGACACCATTGACAGTTCTGCCTGCCCCCTTTTTTCTTCTTTTTAATGCATACTCTGACGTACATATTACTCTTGAGCCTATCAGTAATATCGGGTTTGGGACCCGTTATATAATGGACGCCACACTTGCAATAAGAATCTTTCTTTGATGTTTATTCAACTTTCGTTATAAGACCTCATTTCCGGCTTAAACACTGGGGCACCGCAAGTATTTAATCGCATACAGACACTCATACCCTGCTCCTTAATGTGGACCAGGAGGAAGTGCAGGACTCGGATCAAGGTGAAAACACGTCAAGTTAGTACTCCATTGGCATGGGGAGGGGAGATGTTCGTTTCATAGCAGTATAACTACTTATATACTTTGATATGGGTAGCTATTTGGATTTCTAATGGTCTCCCGTTCCTTTTATTACAGTGGCTTAATACAGCCCTGGAACGTCAAGTAAGTTATTATGAACACGGGTTTCTCATCCCAAAGTAGTTGCATTATACATTCCTTAAATTCTGAATGGGAACTCTTTGCGGTTGTACTAGTCTCGTTTTACTTAAACTTATTTGACCAATACTGCATGGATTGTAACGCCAAGAATTATTTACTAAACGTAATTCTATGACTAGGTATGTACTCAATCATCAACCTTTTCAAAATGTTTCCATCAGTTTTTTCCCAGAGGGACATACCATATTCCCATAAAGTGTTGGGCAGACCAGTTGGCCCAATCGACAACCTTATGTGACACATTGGTCACAACGTATAGGAAGTAAGTCTCCCTTCTGGACTACGATACACACGATTTACCTCTATTTATAGACTTAATACCTTAAATGGAATACTTTATATTCACAGGGACATCTATAGATAAAATAAGACGAGCCCACTTCCCAACTTTTTATTGGTTTTGACAAAACACCTATTATTACTCATGTAAGTCATTTCTTCATTTCTTTCTTTAGATTAAATTCATCATATTACAACTAATTAGACTAGTCAAACTTGAAGTTGTGATCTATTTTCTAATATGTACTTAATACCGATATTGCTCTGCAATTTCTAGCGGTGAAACTTCTTATTACATGGCCAATTCTCTATTCTCCCAGTCCCTATCAACCCAAATAGAACATCCCATCCAACCCACAGAGGAATAAACCTGAACAACCTCCAATCCTTAACTCCTTATCCCGAAACTCAGGAGACAACTTTAAAGCACTCCTCAAAACCAATCTCCTGCCTCCTTCTAAACTGCCGCTCAGCCATAAAACACGCCTCTGACATCGCCGACCTCACCCTGAACTTGAAAACGGACATAACCATCCTCACGGAAACTTGGCTCAATGAATCGTCCTCGCCGTGCATAGACCTTCTTGTCCCCCCAGACTACAACATTATCAGACTAGACAGACCTCACAAAAAGGGCAGAGGAATAGACAGACCTCACAAAAAGGGCGGAGGAATAGCCTGCATACATCGATCCGACATCACCATCTCGAAGTTTCACTCCGAACCCCTGGACTCCTGTGAATACCTAGGGATCGCGGTCATGTCTTCAGATAACCAATCCCACAAACTACATATCTTCTACCATCCACCAGGTATGAATGCAATATTCACAGACCAACTTATGGAAATCATTACTACAAATTCTTCACCCCATTCCAATGACATATTCCTTGGCGACTTCAATCTCCACTGGGAAAACCCCCTAGACAAGCATGTCAACACCCTCAAAACCTTCCTAGCAGACCATTCCCTGATACAACCTATCTCTAAGCCCACTCACTCTAAGGGTTCCACTCTTGACTGGCTCATCTCCAAACACAATACGATTGATTCTATCTCGATCACCCCATGTGACTGGTCAGACCATCACATCATCACCTTCCAAATTCCCTCCGCTAACAAGAAAACTTTCCCGCAGCAAAACAAGCCTAAAAATGGATAAGAGACACGAAAAACCTTAACTGGAACAACTTAGCCTCCCAATGTGAGAAAGCTCTCATCCCCCAACAACATGTCAGATGTCAATGACCTCACCGCTCATTACAACTCCACGATGACTAAAATCTTGGATCAAGTTGCCCCACCAAAACTCAAAAGAATTCCAGACAAAGACAAAAACCCATGGTTCAACGGAGCCCTAAATGAAGAAAGACGTAAACTTAGATCTTCGGAACGGAAATGGAGACAACATCCCTCCCCTCCATCTTAAACTACTGCGGAAAGCCAGAAACTCCTATAACAAAAGTATTCTAAAATCCAAAAAGACTTCTTCAACTCTGAGCTAGACAATGCCAAAAATAGACCAAAGAAACTCTTTGAAATTCTTAAAGAACAATCCAACAAATTGGCCAAATCCACACTCTTGACCGCGAAATCACAGCTTAGTAGTGAAGAATTTTCCTCATTCTTCACAGCAAAAACGAACTCCCTCCAACTCGAGCTCAGCACAGCTGCAATTAACTCAGCCACCCCAAAGACCACTCAAGTTGTAAACCTAGATCAACTTGAACTACCTCTGCCCAAAAATGACTCTCACTGGTCCTCTTTCAAACTGTATGATCTCAATGACATCACCAAAACCTTAACAACTATCAAACCCAACAACCACTTCAACGATCCAGTCCCCTCAAATTGCCTTCCCACATCTACCAAGTCATCTCACCTCTCTGGACCAAAATCATCAACGCCTCACTAGCACAAGGTCACATCCCGGATTGCCTAAAAACTGGCCAAGTCACCCCTATACTAAAGAAACCAACAGCAAACAACGCTGACCCCAATAACTTCCGCCCCATAACCAACATTCCCATGCTAGCTAAGGTCTTGGAAAAATGTGTTCAGCAACAACTGAACCAACACATCACGGACTTCAATCTTCTGAACATCCACCAATCGGGATTCAGACCTGGCCATAGCACAGAAACAGCCATTCTGCATATAGTTGACGACGCCCTCCTAGCTCTTGACCGCAACGAAACATGCCTACTAGTCCTGCTCGACCTCTCCTCTGCATTCGACACGGTCAATCACGACAAAATGCTAAGCAGACTGGAAAACAGGATGGGTCTATCAGGCACAGTCCTTAAATGGTTCAAATCCTTTCTAGAAAACAGAACGCAATCATTCATGGTGAACAAAAATCTTTCTCCCTCCTCACTGAACCCTCTAGGAGTACCACAAGGTTCTACCTTATCCCCCACCCTATTCAACCTGTATGTCGAACCACTAACCAAACTACTACAGCAGGCAAACATCGCCTACCACATGTACGCGGACGATACTCAACTTTACATCAAGATTTCATCCATAGAAGACATAAAGACGATGAATCTAGCACTCGAAAAGACTGTCCACTGGCTATCGACCAACTTCCTCAAGCTAAATTCGCAAAAAACAGAATTTCTTCTAATCTCCCCCCACAATAATTCCCAGGAGACAAAGGAATGGACCAAGCTGATCACTGCTCTAAACTGCAAGCCAACCTTGGTGGACTCCACCAAATCACTTGGAATTACTCTAGATAAGAACCTTAACATGCAAACACACATTAACCTGTTAGCTAAAAACGCACGCTTTCACCTCAGCTATCTTAGAAAAATGAAACCTTTCATCAAGAACCCGGACCTCAAAAATGCAGTTCAGTCCTTAGTCATCTCAAGGCTGGAGTACGGATGCACCACCCTCTCAGGGCTACCCAAAATTTCAACCGCCCCATTAAAAGCCTGTCTCAACGCCGCAGCAAGACTCCTAACTGGATCCAGGAAATATGACCACATATCGCCACACCTGAAAGCACTCAACTGGCTACCTTATGACGCTCAAATCCACCTAAAAATGGCATGCATCACTCACAAAGCGCTACACCACAATTCCCCCCAGTACCTATCCCAAAAACTTACCCTATCTGGGGGACTTAGACACTCAAGGAGCACCGATAACCTACTCCTGAAACCCTCGCGTTTCAGCAAGAAAAACCTATGACCGAGCATTCTCCGGAGCAGCACCAAGAATATGGAACTCGCTTCCTGCATACATCAGAAAAATCTCTTCTACTCCCCTATTCAAAAGGGAAGCAAAATCATTCCTGATGTGTAAATTCCTCCCATAAACTCTCACATGGACCATTCCAGTTCTACACTCCAGTTCCACATCTTCAAACTCGCCTCCTTATCCCAATAAGGATACCCTTGCCTCTCGACCTGTGCCTAGGGCTCAGAACTATGCTACGACCCTCCGAACTTTATCAAAACATGTTATGTTGATTCTTTGTATGCTATGCTTTGCTAACTGTATCATTCGTACTGTGCTCTCATTGTAAAGCGCTCTGATACCCTACCCTGGGTCTGGTCCGCGCTATAGAAAACTCTAAAAATAAAATAAATAAAATAAAATAAAAATTGAACACCCTTTCCTGGGACTGGTCGGCTACATTACAAGATCCTCAGTAGATATTGCGCTGTAATTCTTAGTACTTCGAGGTACTTAATGATACTATTATCTCCCTCAATTTTACACAAGTTGAGTTGTTTCTTCAGTGGACTTGATTACAGATGTTTATCTCCTAGGACTTTTGAATACTTCGCCATCCAATACGGCATAGGGTCCACCCTGATTTCTGAGTCTTCAATGGTTACTAAACTTTGGAGGACCTATATGCTTACCTATATCAAGGTTAGGATTGTGTCTCTTCTTCATCTCGTTTCTGCACAGCATTTCCTTCAGTCCCTCCCTTCCGATTAGAATACACAGGGTTTGGTCACTATCAACATATAAACCAACACCAAATTGTTTTATTCCTCTTTGGTTCTGCATGCATATATGCTAGTTTTCTTTCCTTTAAATGCACGTCAGCATTGGTTAGCGCTTTTTGTATTACTTTCGCACGCCACTTTGGGATTTCTGTTTGTTCCTTTGGGCCTTCTCTTCCACTCTTGAAACAATGAAAGGACTTTCACTCTTATAATAATTGACACTGGATAAAATGTATACCACAAACAGTTGTTTTTTTTTACAAATGTATAGTTACACATGTGATTATTATTATTTAAAGCCTTGAAAAAGTTATGGATGTAACGAAACACATGTCGGCTGTTGTGTTTTTTCTGCATCTCCAGACTATGCTGTTCCTTCATGTTTAAATGTTCACAACAAATGTATCTATTGTCTATAATGACAACTGGATCCAGGAAATATGACCACATATCGCCACACCTGAAAGCACTCAACTGGCTACCTTATGACGCTCGAATCCACCTACAAATGGCATGCATCACTCACAAAGCGCTACACCACAATTCCCCCCAGTACCTATCCCAAAAACTTACCCTATCTGGGGGACTTAGACACTGAAGGAGCACCGATAACCTACTCCTGAAACCCTCGCGTTTCAGCAAGAAAAAAACCTATGACCAAGCATTCTCCGGAGCAGCACCAAGAATATGGAACTCGCTTCCTGCATACATCAGAAAAATCTCTTCTACTCCCCTATTCAAAAGGGAAGCAAAATCATTCCTGATGTGTAAATTCCTCCCATAAACTCTCACATGGACCATTCCAGTTCTACACTCCAGTTCCACATCTTCAAACTCGCCTCCTCTATCCCAATAAGGATACCCTTGCCTCTCGACCTGTGCCTAGGGCTCAGAACTATGCTACGACCCTCCGAACTTTATCAAAACATGTTATGTTGATTCTTTGTATGCTATGCTTTGCTAACTGTATCATTCGTACTGTGCTCTCATTGTAAAGCGCTCTGATACCCTACCCTGGGTCTGGTCCGCGCTATAGAAAACTCTAAAAATAAAATAAATAAAATAAAATAAAAATTGAACACCCTTTCCTGGGACTGGTCGGCTACATTACAAGATCCTCAGTAGATATTGCGCTGTAATTCTTAGTACTTCGAGGTACTTAATGATACTATTATCTCCCTCAATTTTACACAAGTTGAGTTGTTTCTTCAGTGGACTTGATTCCAGATGTTTATCTCCTAGGACTTTTGAATACTTTGCCATCCAATACGGCATAGGGTCCACCCTGATTTCTGAGTCTTCAATGGTTACTAAACTTTGGAGGACCTATATGCTTACCTATATCAAGGTTAGGATTGTGTCTCTTCTTCATCTCATTTCTGCACAGCATTTCCTTCAGTCCCTCCCTTCCGATTAGAATACACAGGGTTTGGTCACCATCAACATATAAACCAACACCAAATTGTTTTATTCCTCTTTGGTTCTGCATGCATATATGCTAGTTTTCTTTCCTTTAAATGCACGTCAGCATTGGTTAGCGCTTTTTGTATTACTTTCGCACGCCACTTTGGGATTTCTGTTTGTTCCTTTGGGCCTTCTCTTCCACTCTTGAAACAATGAAAGGACTTTCACTCTTATAATAATTGACACTGGATAAAATGTATACCACAAACAGTTGTTTTTTTTTTACAAATGTATACTTACACATGTGATCATTATTATTTACAGCCTTGAAAAAGTTATGGATGTAACGAAACACGTGTCGGCTGTTGTGTTTTTTCTGCATCTCCAGACTATGCTGTTCCTTCATGTTTAAATGTTCACAACAAATGTATCTATTGTCTATAATGAATGCACTTATATAAGAGGTTGTGTGTGAACTATTAAATTCAAGCAATCTCTAATACAACAATTTGTTTCTCCTGTGATTTGAGCTGCCTGAAATGTATGCAATTTCAATGCTCTGATTACGAGTTTAAATGAAGTGATAAATATTAGGAGTGCCGAGGTACACTGATAAACTTAACTTCAGCACGGGAATCTGGTTGGATTTTTGTGCACTAACACCCTAGGTAGTGGGGTGTCTTGTTACCTTTGTTTGGTACCAAAACCTTTGTTGCATAGAATCAATAATAACATTACGTTACCCACAACAAATTTCTTTTGCTCTGAGGTGCGACTTCCTATACCACCACTACCCCCTGCTCATATTGTAAAGCCTCTATTTAACTGTCTTGATAGAAAACGACAAGTAGAGGTCAGTAAAATACCAGAATTGATTTCTGCTTGTTCAACTGCCTCTATTTAACTGTCTTGATAGAAAACGACCAGTAGAGGTCAGTAAAATACCAGAATTACTTTCTGCTGAGGGACTTTCTTTTTTTTCTTTTTCGGCAACTGCCTCTATTTAACTTTTGTGATAGAAAACAACCAGCAGAGGTCAGTAAAATACCAGAATCACTTTAGCATTCTCTAGATTCCAGTCCATAGAAATTGTCTTCCACGAGCACCCGTAGACAATAATATTTTTTTTAAATCTTGTATTTTCAGTGATATGACCACTGAAGGCCCTGATTTTATATTAAAAACAGAGCTTTGGACCATACCATTTCCCGCAGAAAGGCAATATTTCTCTCCATGTGTCCCCATACCTGGCGTGTCACGCAGTTTGGTGCTTACTTTCCCTCCATGTTAAAGAACAGTAGCTGTTTCATCACCCAGGCTAATGTGCTGCATAGCTAAATACATATAAGGTGCCAAAGGCGAGACCGATTGCATTGCAAATGCTTGTTACATACATGTCCCATCCACACGACAATAACGGTTCTGAAACAGGTGACCTTTTACCTAGTGGCTTGCTTCTGTCTTTTCGACACCAGCTCTTAGTACTCTATCCTAATCCTTGTACCTGACGTACATAAACATGTCCTTAGGCACGGCAGAATTACTCTGTATAAGGGTCACCGCCTTTTTTTTCATCCATGGCCAACAACCCACTGTGCATGATCGCATTTGTTTGTAAAAACACTTATGATTGTTTTTAAAACATTTATGATTGTTTTCAAAACATATTGATTCTAGAAGAAACCCTGGAGGGACCACTGTAGTATATAAGACCCATATTTTCCCCCTGCAAATTAGAGTAGCATTCCTTCCAAGCTGACACGGGGTCCTCTTGCTGAATCTTCGACACGTAGCGGTCTGACATCCCTTGCGGGGTGGCATCCTCGCAGCAGAGACGGGATCCTTCATTGTCAACCATCAGGTGAGGGGGCTGGTTCTTCCCTAGGGGTTTCTTGGCTAGATATATATACGCATATACAGGCTACACATACATATCTAGGCTAGGTACATTTAGGCAAATTACTTAGGGTGCGCATTTTAGGAATATGCAATTGCGACTATTTTTATCTGAACTGCTTATGTTCATCTTATTAGCACTATGATAGAAATGTATCTACTATTTACTATATTGGTACTAGCAATCTCTTTTGTATGCTTCTGCCTCCTGATTGTCGCAGCAAATATGTTTTACACAAGACTGACGCTGGACCAATAAATACTTATTGAAACGTCCCAATCGTCATCCTGTGTATTTTCTGAGCATAAGTGAGCACGAGTGACTGAGCGAAAAGTACTGTACTGTTTTCCACGATCCCTGAGGAATCAGGATTGTCATGTTCAGTGGTTGCCAGAAACTAGCGACACCACTGTAAGATACAGGGGGGTGGTAATGGCACTGTAGAGCTAGCTGGTCTAACGGCTGACATATCCTGTTGGGGTGCCAGGAAGCGGTTGGGACACCAAGCCCTCAGTTTAGGTCATCCAAAACGTGCAGGTCCTGGGGATTCCTAGGAACTACACGACATGGTGCCCAATGTTGGTTTGGTTCCTATGCTAACAGTGAAAATCTGAGTAGCTCAGTCATGCTTTCTCAGAAAGCCCTACTCACACTTTTCCAGAGACGTCTGAAGTAGGAAGGGAAATCCACTTCAGCTGAGCAGATATACTCTGTGTATTGGCTGAAGGTTTAACAAGCTTGTAAGGGTAGAAAGTTCCCACATTGTGCAGAAATCCTAAAATTAAAAAAAAAAAACATTTGTTCCTCTCCATTTGAAAATGACTGAGTTCACGAGCAGTGGTTCAGAGAATGGGGAAGAAGAGTTTGCTAATGCTCTCAACATTACAGAGAACTGTAGAAATGCAGTAACAATTAAATTGATAGAACATGGCGTACCCGCAACAGGTAGCTGTGTTACCTTCATGATTGAGGCACACTAGTTGTTCGGATCAGAGGTATTCTATTCTTGGGTTAGGTTCCCGCCTGCAGATCCACAGACTAAATTGTTCCACACATACATTGTGGTTGAACCACCAGACAAATACATTCCATACGCAAACATTGAAGTCCCGTTAACTTACCAGCAACACAGTAACTGGTTTGAAGGTGCCCTCCCACACACAACATCTGTCGTGAGACTCGGTCCACTCAGCATAGAAGGAGCGACCTGGCCGGTCTTAGCGACATACACTCCACATCCAGAGATAGATACACTACCAGTGGATGAAGTCCCTACTATATACAAAGACATAGTCAGGCTATACAGACACATTGTCCAGTTTGTCATGCGAACATTGACAGTCCAACCTGCGAGAAATGCTTCAGCTGGTCCACATCAAGCAACACCAACAACTAACCCACAGACACTGAAATCAGTAATAGGGACAATACCTTCCAAACGGGAGCAAATTCTGTTCTGGATAGCACAAAAAATTGCACAGCTGGAAGCAGGATTTCCCCATATGGGTCCTCAGGAAAAACATAGAACGCTAACCATTTGCTTGCCAATGGGGATGGTTCCCTCGATTGAGGATTGTACCAGTTGGGGAACAATCTTTGCTGCAATTTACATTATAATACACGATACCCCTTCCATAGCAGTCATTCCAGAAGTAATGAAACAGATACAGAATGAGTACGGGGCAGGACCTACCCTGAACTTGGGGATGAAACTGATGGGTAATTTTGCCCAAGTCTCTACAATCATACTGAGCAACATTAAGGGGGAGGAGGAAGCAGTGGCCATACACAGCCGCCTAAGGTAAATAGCACCTATAAATAAGGAGCTAGAATAACCAAAAATTATCGAAGAAACCTATGCTGCATTAGGTAGAGATAATTTGGGAACCAAAGCCGGGAAGCCACAAATGGCGGGTAGTCCCAACAAGGACAACTCAAAACAAGCACCCTCTACTTCTAAAAAGAAATGGGAAAACAAAAATTCTAAAAATAACAATACAGAAAATAATTCACGATCAAGGGGTGGGTCTCCCCAATGGGAGTCCTCTGAAGAGAGGGACAACCTTAGGAATTGTGATAACATTAGCAAACCTGACAGGTATCGGGACACTGATACACGTTCCTTTCGTTCCTTTCAGGGCGATCAGAACAAAAGACTGAAGATCGGCCATAGACAAAAAGGGAAACATCGTACTTCAGATTACATTATCAAACTGGAAGAACAACCTAAAGCAAAACCTCAATTCAAAAAGAAGAAAGTAGCTGGCTTACAAATTAGACATGCCCAGGTTATTGAGGACTCAGCTTCCGAATGGGGAATGGGCTCTGACGATGCTAGACAGTGCAGCAGTAGTAACAATAGCTCGCCAGAACCTGAAGGATTTTCTGGTGACAGCAGTATTGAATGAACACATCACAGTGGAAACACCTGATACAAGAGTTAGTGTCCCATATAGACTTTATGAAATTACACTCCAAATAGAGGGGTACATCTCAAGAAAAGTTAACGGTCTCTTTTGGGAGAACTTAACATATGGATATGACATACTGCTAGCAGAAAAAGATTGGCCACCAGAGTTTGTGATGGATTGCCCAAAAGGGGAAAGCGTCATTTTGCCTGCTTTCTCCGACCTCGTTCCAGAATCTTTAAAACATTCATACGGGCAGGAGTGGGCGCTAGCGCTAGCTCTGGCATTATACCGCAACTATGTAGGGTGGAACATGGAGTCTAACCACCACGAAATCCCATTAAAATCTACTCCAAATGCACAGAAACAGTCCCCTATTAAATACGATGCAAAAAGACAGGTCAAAGAAATCTTAAACCAACTTGAATGCCGAGGTGTAATTGAGACTTGTACCTCCCAGATGAACAATCCTTTGTTTCCAGTAATGAACCATGACAACACATATCGTCTAGTTTTAGATTACCAACATTTAAACCCATGCACATGAACATTTGCAGTTCAAAATGCACATAGTGCTGCATTAGTGATTAAACATTGTGCGGAAAAAAATATAAAATTACATTAGATATCTTGAATGGATTCTTCTGCCAAAACATAGCTCCAGAAAGCATTTTCTGCCCTCGGCTCTCAGCAACATTTTTGTTGTTTGCCCTAGGGATATAAGAACAGCCTAGGACTATTCTCGGCTAGAGTGTCAGAATTATTACAAACATGCAATGAGGAGGCTGTGTCCTATGTAGATGACATCTATCTGACAGACGATGAATTACTTGAACACTTGAGCAGGGTGAACAACATAATTGTGGGATTCGCCAATTTGGGCTATAAATTTAACTTCAAGAAATCTAAAATTGCCCATCCTAATGTCCTATTTTTGGGATATGAGCTGTCAAGGCAAGATCCTGGCAGCCAACCTTTTAGAAAAGTGTGTGCTGCTCCAACTTCCAAATAATCTAAAGTGTTTGCAATCCATTTTAGGATTTCTGAATTTTGGCAGAACATACATTCTGATTAATGCAGAAAGTGTAAAACCTTTCTACGACTTAATCAGACCTGATTTCACAGCACATCAGTGGACACAGCAACACAAAGATACTCTCCGTTCAGTTCAGGCTGACATGATAGCATCTAAACATTTGTACACATGTGTGAATTCTATCAGCTCAGTGATCCGGGTAGTCCCGGGTTTATCAGGATATACACATGTCACTTTCAATGAAGGTGAGACAGCCCCAATTGCTTACAAATCACATTTATACACAAATGCTGAAATGCGATTTCCGGCTACAGAAAAAATACTGACGGCAGTAGAGACTGTTGTAGTGAGAGAAAGAGCACTAGCACAGGGGAAACGCATTATTGTTGTAACCCCGGTACCAACTTTAGAAGGTGTTACCAAAGTGAGCATTCCAAATGCGGAAGCACTGCATCCGCAATGGATACAATGGGCTAATTCTCTCACTGCAACAGATGTAGCGCATAAATACGATTCTACATTGAAAACACAAGCGTTCCTGCAGTACGAACAAGAATACCCTCTCCCAAATGAAATCTTGCCTCTGGAAAAATATGAATACATCACTTATAGTGATTGTTCTACTCAGCCTGACATTGGAAGTAAACAACAGAATAGCACAGCATGTGCTATAGTGAAGGGACATATGCAGGACGGTAAGTTCCATCCCAGCAATACTAGGAGATTGTACCGCACAGCTGGCAGAACTAAAAGCCCTGATAATGGTACTACAGTATACGGATCAGGAATTCCCCACACTGATAGTGTGCGATTCATTTTACTGTGTGCAGTCCTATAATGAATATCTTCATTGCTGGGGCCAGAATGGGTTTAGAGATTCAAAGGGTTGCAGAATTAAACATAAATTATTATGGGAACAAGTGGCAAAGCTGAAAGCATGCCTGCCACAGGCTCAAGTTATTCACACCCTGAGTCATCAACATGTTGGCGTACACGTTGAAGGGAATTCACTGGCTGATGAAGCCGCCAAGGCGACAGTGCTGACTGCTGCTGTTGCTGCAATCACTCGTTCTAGCACGAGGATAGACGGAGACATACTGATAGCTGTCAACGCCTCAAAGAACGGCTCTGCCGTCCAGAAGGGCTTTCAACTCAAATATTCCTATAAATTAGGTGCGCAATACACACTGTATGCTCAAATTCCAGGAGTGGAGGATAGAGTTATACCAAACATGGATTGCAGATTAGCTTTAATTCACACGAGGGTCTGGAATCAGCACACGCAGGAGTCACTGCTACAATTTCTTTACTGAAGGGGCGATTCCGGTGGCCAGGTTTGTCAAAACAAACAAAGGCTTATGTCTTAAAGTGCGACATCTGCCAGCAGATGAATGGTTCCACCGTAGCACTGCCACCACAGACACCATTACCCATTTCAGACAGATCTCTTGCATGTGTCTATTTGGATCACTGCGGCCCCTTAAATTCAGACGGGGCTTACAAGGACATCTTGGTGGCAGTAGATTCATGCTCTAGATTTCTATTGGTTTGGCCTCAGGGCTCGGCTGACGCTTGAACTGTTATAAAGGATTTGCGAGTCTTCATCGGGACATAAGCTACTGGCACGTTACATTCCGACCATGGCCCTGAGTTTAGCTCTTGGGCTTACAAGGAAGCCATGGAAAGTATGGGTGTGGCCTTGCCGTACTCCTCCCCCTACCATCCCAACGGAAATTCGGTGGTGGAGAGGAAAAACCAGGACCTAAAACAATCCTTAACAGCAAGGGTATTAGGTGCGGGCGGTAGATAGGTCAATTACCTATATGGGGTCCAGAGGGCACTAAACAACATGCTAAGAAAATCCTTGGGAGGACGTACCCCCTAAGAGATCCAGTTTGGGGCAAGAATGTGGGTACCTGACCTTGATTTTGCCAGCACAGGGATGGATGTTAAACCATTTGAATTGAATGATCGTTTGTCTGTTTTACAGTAACTCAATGAATTCCAGGCATTACAAAGCAATGCCCAAGTAAAACGCACCACCACTGGGGAAGTGAAACCGGTTCCGGCAAGGCCTGCCTGGGTCCCAAAGATTGGGGACCTGGTCAGAGAAAAGATCGTGGACAAGAAGGAGTTTGGGCCATCCTACAGAACACCTGTACCTGTCCTGGCGGTTCAAGGATCAAGAACAGTACTTCTTCCGCCTCTTGCCGGCAAAAAAGAAAGAAGATTCGTCTCCATTGAACTGATCAAACCACACTATGTGGCCGATCCTCAACAGTAGGCCGTGTGGAATCCTGGGTGGCCGCAGATCTCCTCTCGCTACTATACAGGAAGTTCAGATGGAAAGACTAATAAAATTTCAAGACTCACCTGAGCAAAATGCAGGAATATCTAATAACGGACTACGAATTACACCTGTTGAAATTGAACAGCACCCAAATTAAACTGAAACGCAAATTGCAATTCGGCCCAATAATGAAATTTACATCAATGTGCCTTCACAAGAAGCAACTGTCAGTTCTACAAACACTGTTGAGCTACCAAAGATAGATCGAACAGCGTCTGGATACTTCATCAACTTCGATGACTTTTCTTCAGATCCAAGTGAACCTGAGCAAATGCCACCCATTTCCAAGAAAGAAAAATTTCGACAATTCTATCTCTGGCTGAAAAAGACTTACTTTGTGTCCCCTTGGCTGCATCTTTGGTTTGCATTAGGGATCCTGTTCCTGTTAATTTGGAATGGTATAGTAACTGTCTTTTTCCTACTACTGAATGGACATTACCTCCCACAACGCTCTGCAGTACAACCTGTGAACTTGGTCTTGAAACCACATACAGCATCACACCATGAACAGAGAGACCTTTCCCTAGGGAGCATCACAGCAGTTCCAGTACCGGATGGTATAGTTTGGGATAGGGTTTCATATGATATATTTGGCCCTACTGAACGTTTGAAAATTCCACATGTATTTAAAATTTCATATAATGATTTTATTACCCTGAGTTACACTTTCTGATGATTGGGACATTGAGACTGTAAATATTTTGCTCTCAGGTTTAGAACAATCTGCTGCATATTCTTACTGGGAATTGTACGAAGATACACCTGACTTCGACACTATGTATTATTACCAGCAATATGGTAATCACTTTTTGCACAGAGCTAGTGTCCCACGAATCGGTAACACTTACCATCAATGGGAACATTGCCCGACACCACCGAAAGGTAGTTCTGCCACATTCGCACAGAAATTTGCGTACTTTTCAGAGTTCAATACATCAGACCCAATGTCATACTATTATAAGCTCACGCAAATGAATGTAACTGCGAAGAAAATGATGCTGACAAACTCCAAGCTTATATATTCAGCACCTTTTATCTCCCAACTGTCTATACAAGGTTTAGACTATTGGAGGGACACGATAGACACAAAACCATCTCGGGTATGAAAGATTGGCAGGTTCAGGGAACGGAGGCTTTATTTAGAGTTTGCCTCATACCATTACAGATAATTCTCCTGAACAGAACAGTGCAACAGACTACCTGCTACGGGTTTGCAAAAATAAAAGACAAAAAAAAAACATGCATCCCCTTACCCACACCTATTGAAGGTTTATTAAATGACACACTGATAAGTGAGGAGATGCTGGGTGCAATGATTCAGAATGGTACATACAATTCATCAGCTCCCGGATGGAAGGGATGGTTGGTTTGGCCTACCGGCACAAATTGATGTCAATCCACATTCAAGGGTACCACCAGAGGGTTTAGTATCCATATGTCTGACCCACGCTATGTACAAACAGACGAACCAGGGGTAGTGACTTCTTATAGTGTTAGAAGTTGTGCCTAGAATGGCTAAAAACCTCAACACTATTACAGGCGAAAAAACACTTGTCCTTTCTCTCTGACAACATGGATCTTAGGGATTTCTTGCTTCCCAAGAAACCGCCTAAAAAACGCTTCTTATATGCCTTCTACAATGAACTGTGGAAAGTCTCCCAACAGGATGCCACTGAGAGATTATATGAGATTGATAGACTTAACCTAGAAAAGGCCTTAGCCGTGGTGGACAATGGTATGACCACACTTTCTTCACGTATTTATTCACTGTGCAACATTGTGTCCTCAGCTATTGACATAATGGAACAAGGTTAGTCTATTCTACAGCATGGGCAATCTCAATTGCATTCCACTTTGCTTTTGAGCTGGCGCTATAATCATTGCGTTCTGGCCACTTGCCATTGCGGTACAGCACAAATTTGTTTTCGGCTTATAATCTGACCGGCAGACAGTTGACCATGGCCCGGAGAGATGCAAAGTACACCATGCTGCTTATTGAAAAATTAGAGAAGTTACCTTTTCCGGTAGCAGAGTCACCGTCTACAGAATGGTTCATTCATGGCTATATCACACTGCCAATCACAACATTCCAGTTCCAATACTGCCTTAGATACATCCAAGCAGGCAGATATGAAGCGTTGGGTGAAGGGTAAATACAGGAAACATGGGAGTTGCCGTACAGATATAGGTGCGGAAATAAGGACACTAAAGTTTTCTTAAGTGGTACTGACTGTGAGAAGGCTTTAAGTGGGTCTTTAGTGTGCAAAGAGGTGTCGCTTCATGGAGCATGTAATGCGACAAAAGCAAACTTATCTTGCTACTTGAAAGGCTCCCTAGCTGCTGTGATTTATCCAGTTTTTGAGTTACTCTTGAATGGGAGTTATTTAATGCTGAATGATCAAGGCTGTTGAGGGATGGCGCCAGGCATCGCATATCTAGTCACAGTAAACTTCAGGGTTGTTTACTGTATGCAAGTATTGTTTCCCCAAGCTCGTACAGTTAGGGAGGCACCAGTGTGTCCTTCATTGAATGTTTCCAGTATAAGGTTTGATTCGCTGAGCAGACTGAAAGCCATGTTGTTTCAACAAAATGTGGCCTTAACTTCAGCCCAAGAGACTTTTGATCTCCAGGTTGCAAGGTCTTTGGCAGATACATACAGGACCTGGTCCGTACAAACTTCCCGATCCATTTCGGAGAAATGGTTCATTGTATTTTTAACATGTCTGATACAAGTGGGATCGTTCACTTATTTAAGCGTCTTGGATCAGGTCTCTTAACCACCTTTCAGACCTTCTTCAGAGTAATTCCAGCTTTCATACACTCCGTACTTGGAAGCGTTTTTGGAGGGCTTCCATTGGTCCTGCTATCCGTAGCGGGCATCCAGATTTTAGTCCTATTGCTTTGCAATGGACGTCTCAATCCCTCAAGACATGGAGAGAACACTGCTGGTATGACGATGTCGTGAGCGTATGGTGTTCTACCTGGGTACGCCTCGGCTTCGAGAGCTGAGTGAGCATTGGTTCCTGTCTTTTAGACCGGTCTGGCTAGACTGTGTCCTGCTGTGTTCCGTTGCCTCTTCTGCAGATTTGGCTGCATGTTGGGCCTGTGTCTGATACTTCCATCAGTTGCGCCGCCGGACATAGAAGTGCTCATGGAGCCCTTGCAGGCCCATGTGTACAGTTGTCCAAAGCGTATTCCCATGTTGATGACGGCATTTCTAGAGCCTCCAAGGGATGTTTCTACTCCTGTTGGAAGGGATATCGGCTCTGCTCCAGAGGTACAGGCATTGGTTCTAGGCGTGCAGGCATCTAATTCTTCCCCGGCCGCTGCTCTGGGAACCGGAGATGACCCCATCTTAGCTCACTCTACATGATACTGGAAGTTCTGGAGGGATTGCCACCTGCGTATACGATGTTCAGCGATGTTAAGTCTTCAGCGCAGGATTCATAAACAATCTGGCTTCTCCTGTGCTGGGAACTATTTGGCAACTTTTGAAACATTTACCAAATTGATGGTCGAAAGTGACTTTGTTTTATTTTTCCTTCCCGGCTCTAACTGAGCTTAATGGCTTTTTAAGGTGCTCAATGTAATTATAACCCCATATACAAGTTGAGAGGACCTTTTCGAATGCTTTTAGGGAAAATTGCTTTTCTTTTATGAACTTTTTTAGCAGGATTTAAAAAAAATGCTTTTTAGTATCTTAGTTTAAAATTATTTTTATGCTTTTATAGCTTTAGCTTTATTATTATTTGACTGACCATGTTGACTTTTTGATGAGGAGTGGGTGTCATGTCCTTTAGGCTATTCCTGTCATGTATACCCTTTTTACATACATTGTCCCATCCACATGACAATAACGGTTCTGAAACAGGTGACCTTTTACCTAGTGGCTTGCTTCTGTCTCTTCGACACCAGCTCTTAGCATTCTATCCTAATCCCTGTACCTGACATACATAAACATGTCCTTAGCCATGGCATAATTACTCTGTATAAGGGTCACCGCCTTTTTTTTCATCGCGCTGTGCATGATCACATTTGTTTGGAAAAACACTTATGATTGTTTTCAAAACATTTATGATTGTTTTCAAAACATAACGGGGCAGATTTACAAGCCCCTTGTGACACTATTGCGCCGCAGTTGCATCACTTTTGTGATGCAGCAGCGGCTTAAAAAATGCGGCCAATTTACAACGTGACACATCTAGGGAGATGCGTAATGTTGTAAAGCCCTGCGTCACATTATACCTGTGTCAGGTATAATGTATTCAGGGTGGGTGTTCCCACGCAAGAAAGCCTCGTAAAAGTGACGCAGTGAAATCTACAAGATTTCACTGCGCCACTTCTAGAACGCCACTGCGTCAAAACCTTACGCCTGCTTCAAGCAGGCGTAAGGAGTGACGCAGTGTAGTGAGAATAGGCCTCAACATGCATTGCTGGAGTTGCGTCGTGCTTGCAGCACGACTCCAGCAATGCAGAACTTTTGCGGCAACAGATGCGTCAGAATTTCTGACGCATCTGCCAATCCATGTGCCACGGTGTGCCGTATTGTAAATCGAGCAAACACAAGGAGATGTATTGTAAATAGGGCGCATCCATGGTGGCGCAAGGGTTTCACAGGCTGGCGCAGGGAAACTGACACATCTCTACAGATGCGTCAGTTTCTTGTAAATCTGCCCCATCGATTCTAGAAGAAACCCTGGAGTGACCACTCTAGTATATAAGACCCTTATTTCCCCCCTGCAAATTAGAGGAGAATTCCTTCCAAGCTGACACGGGTTCCTGCATGCTGAATCTTCGACACACAGCGGTCTGACATCCCTTTCGGGGTGTCATCCTCGAAGTAGAGATGGGGTCCTTCATTCTCAATCATCAGTTGAGGGGGCTGGCTCTTCCCTAGGGGTTTCTTGGCTACATATACAGGCTACACATACATATCTAGGCTAGGTACATTTAAGCAAATTACTTGGGCGCGCATTTTAGGGATATGCAAGTGCTACTGTTTTTATCTGAACTGCTTATGTTCATCTTATTAGCACTATGGTAGAAATGTATCTACTATTTAGTATATTGGTACCAGCAATCTCTTTGGTATGCTTCTGTCTCCTGATTGTCACAGCAAATATGTTTTACACAAGACTGATGCTGTGGGGGTGTCGGGAAGCGGTTTGGACACCAAGCCCTCAGTTTAGGTCATCCAAACGCGCAGGTCCTGGGGATTCCTAGGAACTACACGACAGTAGTACTCAGGTGGTGTCAATTGTTTATAAATCTTTGATAAATATATAACCCACCTACTCAGTCTTTCTACTTCCATTTAGTTGCTTACAATGGATAATCATCAATCAATCATTCAGAACAATCCTACAGTTGGAGCTCACCTGGGTGGAACTGGAAGTGGGACCTCGCTTATGAAGTTGTGATGCCATCCCTGTTATTGCTGCACATATATACATTTAATTTATACTTTTACAAGCCTTGATGAAGTTCAAGTTATCTATTTGAACGAAACGCTTTGGCTGGATGTTTTACACATGGAAATAAAAGATCATAAAATAAAATAAAAAGGAACACCTATCACTACGATTGTTTGCTTCATTTTGTATAAGAAGATTACTGGTGCACCATTCCAAATCAAGTACCACATTTAATCATGCAATGCCCATGTGAAGTGATTCCAGAACATATATCATAGTTTCCCATAACAGTTTAATTTACAATTGTTCCAATTTTTCCCTTGTGAATTGAACCGTGTCTGAATAAGCCAAAGATGTACAATTTTCTATTCTGCAGAGCATTTGTACTGAACAACGACAGGTACAGGAATTGCTGTGCACGGACAAGTTGACCAAGAGGAAACAGAGAGTGAGGTGTAGCATCTATAGTCCGCCATTATGGTTGTTTTAGTTGTTGATTAAATGTGGCACATGCCAAGAATGGGGAATGGGCCACCCACCCTTTCACTCATATTCCATTTCCTTTCTTTTAAGTTACCTTCTGTTCTTTCATGTCTCCCTCAAGCCATCAAAGTTCATTATGTGAGATTTTGCTGCATTGCAGATGGAAGAGTCCATAATAACTCAGCCACCGCTTGAGCTGGTAAAGCTCGGGGGGGGGAGTCCACCTCACAGTCATTTTTTATGACGACGACGAGCGACACCATGGCAATAGCTAGTGAGCATAGTAATTGCAAGAAATATGTGACTTACCAGTGGCCATCCCTGCTGCTGCTTCTGCCCCTGCAACTGAGCCGTCGCTGTCTTCTGCTGTAGTAGCACTAGAGCCTGCATCACTGAAGTTCTGTGTGGCTAGAATATAAAACATTACACATAATTTAGATCTGAGATACACAACCCCAAATACAACAGCAATGCAGCACAACAGCTCAGTTAGCACGTATCTTCCAAATATCACTCTGGGAATTTGATTGGTTGGTTCACAAAGTTAGACAAGCCAGGCATGGAATAACGTTCAATGAAAAACCTATGGTGTTGGGTGGCAAATGCTATGCGAGTGGGACCTCATATTTTTTTTCCAGCCTTGCTGAACTGTCATTGGAAACTGGTGATGTACTGTAACTATAAATGAACGGGTCTGCAGCACACTACACTGGGGAGGTTGTGGTGCAGGATCACCATGGCCACTGTCTTGTGAACTGAACTGTGTTAGAGCTAGGCATGAGCAGGAAAAGGAAAGCCTTCTGAACAAACATACATGGTGATTTTTTTAATTTAAAATACTAGCTTACTTGGGCCTGCTATCTGAATCTTCACGAATCACGATAGATAGCACCAACATTCCAATAGAGAAAATACACCAAGATTCTATGGTTCTACCCTAAGAAGTCCATAACAATCATAAAAGGACTTACTGGGACCTGCAGAGCCCTCGGCAGCTGCGCTGGTGGTCGGCGCCAGCTGACCAGCTTGCCCCGAACCCTCGGAATCGTCCCTCTTGTTCCCCTTTGGTGCTGATTAAAGAAATTAAGAAGATGGATAAAAGTAAATTAGTGATTCTGTTAATAATCTCCACAAAATGTTTTATGAAAAGCAAATGCAGTCGCTAAAACAGGTCACCTATAGTACTATTAGTTTCTTTCGACTCGAGTCTATCGCCTCTCATTAAATCCATATTCCAAATCTCCTTAACAAAAACTACATTTGGAATTAATGAATTGTGGGTAATGATCTTTGATTTTATCCTATTCCCATTTCAACAAACATTCCCATGCTAGCCAAAGTCCTGGAAAAATGTGTTCAACAGCAATTAAGCCAACACATTTCTGAATTCAAACTTCTGAACGACTGCCAATCGGGGTTCAGACCAAATCACAGTACGGAAACAGCAATTCTTCACATAGCGGATGACGCTCTACTTGCCCTAGACCGCAATGAAACTTGTTTCCTAGTACTGCTCAACCTCTAGTCCACATTTGACATGGTAAAGCATGTCAAAATTCTAGACCGGCTGGAGGAAAGGATGGGATTATTGGGCACAGTCCTAGAGTGGTTTAGATCCTTCTTAAAGAACAGATCGCAAAGATTCAAGGTGAACCAAATGCTATCATCATCAACCCCTAATCTTATTGGAGTACCACAGGGATCAACACTTTCCCCATCTCTATTCAATCTTTATGTAGAACTACTAACAGAAATTTTACAGCAGGCAAACATCTCCTTTCATATGTATGCAGATGACACATAGCTATATATCAAGATTACATCGTTGGAAGAGATCAACGTTATGAACCTGGCATTGTGGAGGACTGTTCATTGGCTAACTAATAATCATCTCAAGCTTAACCCACATAAAACAGAATTCCTTCTGATTTCACCCCAGAAAAGCTCAGCGAGGATAATGGAATGGACCAAGTTGATTACTGCGCTAAACTGTACCCCAAAGCTAGTGGACTCAACCAAGTCCCTTGGAATCACGCTAGATAAGAAACTGAACATGCGATCCCACATTAGCACGATGGCTAAAACTGCCCGCTTCCATCTGAGCTATCTTAGAAAACTGAAACCATTCATATCTACATCAGGCCTCAAAACGGCAGTCCAGGCATTGGTCATCTCGAGGATTGAGTATGGATGCACAATTTAATCAGGACTACCCAAGATTTCAACAGCTCCACTAAAAGCCTGTCTCAATGCGGCCACAAGACTCATAACAGGCTCCAGAAAGTTTGACCACATCACCACATCAGAGTGGAGAGGTGTGGTGCAGCGGCCAGGGCAGCTGAATTCGGAGCACAGGGTTCACGGTTCGATCCCCGGCTCCGGCGGCAGCTCAGCTCAGCACCATGTGACTCTGGGCAATAGCTCACTTAATTTCCACTCCAGCCCCCAGCGCCTTGAGACCCGTGAGGGTGAGTAGCTGCGCTATATAAAAACGGACTTACTTTACTTTTACTTTTTACCCCACACCTGAAAGCGCTTAACTGGTTACCTTACGAAGCAAGAATCCAACTAAAGATGGCATGTATCACACACAAAGCGATACACTACCAAACGCCACTTTACCTAGCCCAGAAAATCACATTGTTAGGAGGCAGCAGATTCTCTTGGAGTGATGGAGACCTCTAACTGAAACCTGCCCTCCTTCGTAAGAAGAGAACTTATGACAGAGCATTCTCTGGTGTTGCACCAAGAATCTGGAACTCACTCCCCCCGAGCATCAGAAAGATCTCGTCCACGTCAGTCTTCAAAAAAGAAGCTAAGACTTTTCTTATGAGCAAATTCCTCCCATAAATTACAAAAGACCAGACACTGTTCAAGGACTATGTTAACACAGATAGATCTCTTGTAATCGTTAGGACATGTATGTATTTTGTAGTAAGCACAAACGTCTCAATCTCCCAAACTGATTATTTACACTTGTTACTGTTGCTTAAAGGTTTGTGTCAAACCTGCCATCGAAAATTCTAGGCTATGGAATTGTGAAGCGCTCTGATACCCTAATTAGGTCATGTCCGCGCTATATGAAATATGGAATAAAATAAAATAAAATAAAAAATAAATTTCTCAACACCCTTGATGAGCCAACTCAGTCTCCCTGTTTTGCAATGCATAGATGCATACTTCACATCATCACTGTGAATTCAATTAAATAACCTGGAACTGTATGAGCTGCATAAACAAAGTTACAGAGAGAATGCGCTACTCAGTGATTCACCATAATGACAGAAGAAACAGTCTGCAATGGCTTCTTAGTTAAGCAGCCAAAGTGAGCGCCAGATGAATGCGATTAGGTCGGTGCACCTGCCAGCAGAAACTAGAAACTGGATCACACAATAATATACCAGCGTAAACTTCACTAAACATAACTTACCTCTGAGTGTGAGCAGCATGCTATTCGGAATTGTTTTTTTAGCATTGTAGAACACAAACACAACAAATAATTAACACTCATCAAGCCCTGGAATCTTGACGCCTAGCAGGTTTAGCAGGTCCTGTTCCCGGTCGAGAATGTCAGTCAAGCAATGTGTCAGCTGCTGGGCAGTGATCCGAACCTGGCTGTTGCGTCGTACTTACCAACGCACCGTCCCCCAGCACCGCTGATGCCCCCCCATAGAGGGGAGGTGGCTGCACCAAAAAAAACTAGTGCTGCCACCTCCTCCTCTCAAAAGATCAGCCAGGACTGCACACCTGGGTGGCTGTGCTGCCCGCATGGAAGACGCCCCTCTGGCATGGTGCTGGGTGGGTAAATAAACTAAGAAGGTAAAGTAAAGAAGAAAGAAATAAGGGGAACTAAACTAGGTCAAAAAGTCACAAAAATACAAAAAAATGTAAACAAAAACGTAAAATACACAAACACAAAGATACACACTATTGTCAAAAGTAAAAATTAGGGGTAGAAAAGTAATAAAGGAGAAGGATGACAAAGATTAACAAGAGATAAAAGTTAGGCCCAGCACCATAAGAGAGAGCAGAAAAACAAGATGGGCATGCCCATGTGGACCACGTGGTGCTGTTTGCCCATGATTTAGAACATGAGTACACTTCAGGACCGTGTAGTGCCGTTCCCGCCTGATTTTAGAGCACATGGACGCACTCTGTGTTCCCAACGCAACGTGTAATGGGCACGCCGGCAAACTCCACCCGAACGTGGAACTCCGCGTAGCGCAGCAGCTAAATTAATCTGGAATTTGTGCCCGCAGAGTGCTCCGCCTCTCTTTTGGGAGATTTCTTGGATATAGAATGTGTGAGACCCACAACTCACGAAGGCAGCATTTGTTTAAGTGTTCGGCAGCTTTTTTGTGGAAATGGTGGTAAAAGTATTTAAGAACTGCCAGAACCGCTACAACATCAAAAGTTTGTGAATCCTGCCTTAAACAAAGGGACATTACAAAATGGATGGATGCCCGTCACTGAGACAGCAACTACAGGACAACAACTAAGTGAAAGAAGGAATGTGGTAAAACGAGGGCGATATCAAGTGGCACCGTAATATAGTTGAGAGGAATAAAGAACAAAAAGTACCTGGCGTGTTTTGTTGCACAATGTGTCTAGCACTCACTGCCAACATCTACCAAAGGTGTAAATCAACTGTGGAGACCCATTTGTTTGCTGGTATACATGTTGTGATGGCGGCACGAAAACCAGCCATCTGGAACAGGCAGTCCTCCTTCACTGGCAATAACCTTACTGGGAACTTGCATATAATGAGCTTCTGTTGACAGATGCAATTGAAACTGACATGATTAAGGCAAATGATGCCGAAACGCGTTGTCAGCTAAATAAATCTGGAATTTTTGCCCGCAGAGTGCTCCGCCTCTATTTTGGGAGATTTGTTGGATATATATATATATATATTCACTGAAAAAACCATAGGTTTCAGACACGTTATAGTTAGAAATTAGCATTTAAAAAACCTTTGAAATTCACTTAAAAAACCATAGGTTTTAGGGACAGTTATAGTTAGTTGGACATTTCACTCGTACAAAACCATAGAAATTCCCCGTTATAGTTAGTTCAGCTAACTATAACTCGCGCTCCGCAATGCACTGCTGATGACGTCACATATTACATCACTCATGACATGGTCAGTGACATCACTGATGACATCACTGATGACATCTCAAATGACATCACTGATGACATCATCCAGTGACTGTGTGTTTCTTTGAAGTTTAAATATGTTTAATATATATAGGGAAAGGCGTATTGAAGAATGAGTGGGTGTATAAGTGTCTGTATGGATGATTTAGTAGGTGCGTGACTGACTCTATAAGTGAGTGATTAAACGTATCTTACTGAATGCATGGGTTAGTGACTAAACTGGGTGAATGTCTGTATCCGTCTGTCTATTGCTGTGTAAGTGGCTGCATGGGTTTGTGAATAGCTACATGAGTGTCTATATGAGTTATTGATTAGTTGTCTGAGTATCTGTATGGGTGCCTGAGTGTTTGTGTGGGTGGGGTGTGTGCGACTCTGTGCATAGATGTGTGAGTGGGTGATTCACTGGGTGGATGGTTTCAAGAGTGCATCTGTGATAGACTGTATGGGTGGGTAAGTGTGTGTAAGAGTGTGTTTGTGAGTGAATGTATGTCCCAGTGGTACATGTGTGAGTAACTACATATGTGAAAGGCAGTATATATGTGTGTTGGAGTATATAAATAGCTATAAGCAAGAGTGTGTGATTGTGAGAGTGACTGTATGGATGAGTGTGTGCTTGTATCAGTGTTTGTATAAGAGCGTAAGAATGTGCTAGTATTTGTATGAGTAAGTGAGCTGGTGTGTGTATAACTGTATAGGTGAGTAAATGGCAGTGTTTAATTATTTGCATGACTGACTAGGTGTGTGAGTACCTCTATGGATGAGTGGCGGTGTTTGAGTGTCTATATAGGAGTATGAGTGCATATGATAGTCCTGTACTGAGTGACCGTAAGTATGAGTGACAGTACGGGTGAGTGAGTGGATGTGTGTGTAGACCTAAGAATCAGTGAGTGGGTATGTAGTTATTGGTGTTGGAGTGTCTATGGTTTTGCGAATGGCAGTCTGTAATTTAGAGTGGGTGTATCAAAGGTTATATCAGGGTGTGAGGAGGTGCATCAGATTATCACGTGGATGATGTCATCAGTGATGTCATCAGTGATGTCATTTGAGATGTCATCAGTGATGTCACTGACCATGTCATGAGTGATGTAATATGTGACGTCATCAGCAGTGCATTGCGGGGCGCGAGTTATAGTTAGCTGAACTAACTATAGCAGGGGAATTTCTATGGTTTTGTACGAGTGAAATGTCCAACTAACTATAACTGTCCCTAAAACCTATGGTTTTTAAGTGAATTTCAAAGGTTTTTAAATGCTAATTTCTAACTATAACGTGCCTGAAACCTATGGTTTTTTCAGTGAATTTCAAAGGTTTTTTAAATGCTAATTCCTAACTATAACATGTCTGAAACCTATGGTTTTTTTCAGTGAATTTCAAAGGTTTTGTAAATGACAATTTTTAAATGTATTAATTGTTATATTTATTTTTTTGATACTGATTTACTACATTTTTTAAACTATTTATTTTTACATATTTTATTTTTAAATTACATTGTAATTACATTATACATTACATTACAAAATATACTTTCTCAGAATGAATTACTTTAGTTTAAATACTTTGCAAATAGGCAATAGACTTTTAAGTACAGTAGTTACAGTTGTTGCAATGGGCAACACAATTTCAAACACAATGCAACATTGAGCTCAATGTGAATTTCTAGTTAAATGCAATTAGTTACTTTATGGATTACTTTTCTAACCACAGGACTGGATCCTAGATTCAGTCCTGGGACATCTCCTGTAAACAGTTGAGTAAAAGCGTTTTGGTTACAGAAGTGATTTTTAACGAATATTATTGTATTTTAAAAGTTGACACAGAAACTTTTTCACATAGAATCACCAATGTTATCATATGGGAGGAAATTCACTTAGCAGGTAAGTAGTGTTATCGTTACTTTTTCTTACTCAGTGGTGGATCCTGTATCCAGCACTGGTGCATCTCCTGTAAACAGTTGAAAGAATGCGTTTAAGTCATACAGGCGATTTTTAAGGAATATTTGTAGTTTGTGAAAATCGACACTTTGAAACTTTTCTGCTGAAAGCCAGACAATGGATTCCAAAGGAAGTAAATACAAGTTACTGGTAAGTACGGTTAGAATTACTTTTCAGGGTCAGTGCTGGGCTAAAAGATGCAGCACTATGGTCTCTCCTGATAAAAGGTGAGTAAATCGGAATTCGTAGTTCGGCTGATTTTAGAGGAATATTATAAAGTTCCAAAACTCCACACTTAGAAGAATTTCCAAGTGAAACCAGTCAATGTTAGCCTATGGAAGGAAATTCAAGTTACTGGTAAGTATGGTTAAAATTACTTTTCAGGATCAGTACTGGGCTAAAAGATGCAGCACTGAGGTCTCTCCTGATAACCGGTGAGTAAATTGGAATTCGTAGTTCGGTTGATTTTAGAGGAATATTATAAAGTTCCAAAACTCCACACTTAGAAGAATTTCCAAGTGAAACCAGTCAATGTTAGCCTATGGAAGGAAATTCAAGTTACTGGTAAATACGGTTAAAATTACTTTTCAGGATTAGTACTGGGCTCAAAGATGCAGCACTGTGGTCTCTCCTGATAACAGGTGAGTAAATCGGAATTCGTAGTTCGGTTGATTTTAGAGGAATATTATAAAGTTCCAAAACTCCACACTTAGAAGAATTTCCAAGTGAAACCAGTCAATGTTAGCCTATGGAAGGAAATTCAAGTTACTGGTAAGTACGGTTAAAATTACTTTTCAGGATTAGTACTGGGCTCAAAGATGCAGCACTGTGGTCTCTCCTGATAACAGGTGAGTAAATCGGAATTCGTAGTTCGGTTGATTTTAGAGGAATATTATAAAGTTCCAAAACTCCACACTTAGAAGAATTTCCAAGTGAAACCAGTCAATGTTAGCCTATGGAAGGAAATTCAAGTTACTGGTAAGTACGGTTAAAATTACTTTTCAGGATTAGTACTGGGCTCAAAGATGCAGCACTGTGGTCTCTCCTGATAACAGGTGAGTAAATCGGAATTCAGTAGTTCGGTTGATTTTAGAGGAATATTATAAAGTTCCAAAACTCCACACTTAGAAGAATTTCCAAGTGAAACCAGTCAATGTTAGCCTATGGAAGGAAATTCAAGTTACTGGTAAGTATGGTTAAAATTACTTTTCAGGATCAGTACTGGGCTAAAAGATGCAGCACTGAGGTCTCTCCTGATAACCGGTGAGTAAATCGGAATTCGTAATTCGGCTGATTTTAGAGGAATATTTGTATGTTTCCTAAAAATCGACACTTAGAAACTTTTTCAGCAAAAAGCAGGCAATGATATCCTATGGAAGGAAATTCAAGTTACTGGTAAGTACGGTTAAAATTACTTTTCAGGATCAGTACTGGGCTCAAAGATGCAGCACTGAGGTCTCTCCTGATAACAGGTGAGTAAATCGGAATTCGTAGTTCGGTTGATTTTAGAGGAATATTTGCACAATGGTGAAGGAAGGGGGTGGGGCCTCAGGTGACATGTCTGCAAACACGCCCTGTGGTGCGTTTTAAGTTGGAGAATTAATTCCTCCTCAATCCTGAGGGTCCCTAGGGGCCAACTAGCCCACCAGGAACCTCCAGTATGTGCCAGGGGGCTGCGTTGCAGAGAGGTGTACAGAGGCCACGCCCTTTTTACAACACTCTGCAACGCAGCTCCGTGGTGCACTGGAGGTACCTGGTGGGCTAGTTAGCCCCAAGACCCTCAGGATTGAAGAGGATTTAATTCCCCATCTTAAAATGCACCACGAGGCCTGTTTGCACACATGTCACCTGAAGCCCCGCCCCCTCCCTTCACCACTGTGCAAATGCGCCCGTGGCGCATTTTAAGTTGGGGATTAAGTCCCTTGAATCCTGAGGGTCCCTGGAGTCCAACTAGCCCACCATGTACCTCCAAGAAGCGCCACAGAGCTGCGTTGCAGAGAGGTTTAAAAGGGCGTGGCCTCTGTACACCTCTCTGCAACGCAGCCCCTGGCGCATACTGGAAGGTTCCTGGTGGGCTGGTTGGCCCCCAGAGACCCACAGTATTCAAGGGAAATTGTTCCCCATCTGCAAACGCGCCAGGGGACGCGTTTGCAGACTGCTGCAGGGTGGGGGCAGGGCCTCCGCCACGATGCCGGTCTTTTTTTTTTTTTTGTATGGGAGGGGGCTGCGTGGCCCCCTGCCCTTGGCCTCTTTGGCCCCGGGGACCCCATCCCCGGGGCATGAGGATTTTCATTTTAAAAAAAAATTAAAATAAAACGGGAAGGGGGCCGCGTGGCCCCCCTTCCCTGGGCCTGTATTGGCCCCGGGGACCCCATCCCCAGGGCATGCCCTCCTCAGGCCATTTAAGGCCCCGGGGACCCCATCCCCCAGGGCCGGCCTTTCCTTTTTTTTTTTTCAATATTTTTTTTTTTTTGGGGAGGGGGCCGCGTGGCCCCTCCCGAGCCCTACTTGCCCGGGGACCCCATCCCCGGGGCTGGCCCTCTCCGTTGGGGACTGTGGGGGTCCCCAATCCCCCACAGTCCCGCCGGCTCCCGCGTCCCTTGGGAGCCGGCATTGCTTTTCCACATGGGGAGCTGCTAAGATGCAGCTCCCCATGTGGAAAGCAATTGCTTGGATATTGGAGCGAGAGCAGGTTTCCCTGCTCTCTCTTCCAATATCCAAAGCAGTTTGCTATGACAGGACGGGAGCCGCGATGCTCCCGTCCTGCCATAGCAAACAGCAGTTTCCCGGGGGTAGGCACCCCAGGACACTGCAGGAGCTGGCCCTAAGGGGTGGCGGTCCCCAGGGCCATCAAGGGCTCCAGGAGGGGGCACGTGCGGCCCCCTCCCTTGAAGTGCACAGCCCGGGGAGGTGGTGGTCCCCGGGGCTCTGGAGTCCGTAACGGACCCCCACATTTATTTTCTAAGTGCCCCGGGGAGGTGGTGGTCCCCGGGGCATGTGGGCTAGGAGAGCCCTCCCGCACCATTTTTTTTAAAAAGCCCCGGGGGGTGGCGGTCCCCGGGGCTTGGGGGGCCTTAGAGGCCCCCCATATAAAACATAAACCCACCCCCACATGCCCCTGGGACTTGGGCCACCCGGGGGCAAAATACAATGGAAGCGCGGGAGACCGCGCTTCGATTCTTTTTTTTATCGCATCCTGCCGATTTAAAAAAAAATGCTTTTTTCTGCCCAGGGGGTTTTTGTGGGACCCCCTGAGCAGACCTAGAGGGTCAGGGTGTTTCTACCCTGCCCCCTTTGTGCGTTTGCACACTTGCGAATTTTTTTTTTCTCGGCGGGATTCGCGCACCCCCTTTTTGCGCTTTGCGCACTTGTTTCTGTCCCTCGGTTCTACCGAGGGACAAAATGGCTGCCAACACTTCCTGATTTGGAGTGTTGACAGCCAATGCTAGCATGCAGCTCGTGATCGGGAGGGTGCGCGAATCCGACGCGACCATAGATATATATGTGATTTTCATTTTGATTTTCACAGGAACTACTGAACGGATTTACACCATTTAACAAAAAGGGTTCTTTCTGAACCAAGAACTACCTCTTTGCCAAATTTGGTGTAATTCCGTTCAGCAGTTCGGGCTGTTAAGCGTGGCTAAAGTTTCCTATGGGAAAATGAATGGGGAAAACATGTTTTGGGACCCCCCTTTTTTCTCCGCCCCCTCTTGACGAATCACCCCGAACCTTTCAGGGTAGGAGCGGACCGGAGCGGGCCATAAAGTTTGAAAATTTCGCGAAGATTCGTCCAACCGACGCAAGAGTTATTTCAAATAGAATGTCGCTGGATTTCCTATGGAAAATAGGTCCTAACTATAACTATCTACTGGCGACCGCCAGTAGATATATATATATATATATATATATATATATATATATATATATATATATATATATAACCAAAAACGCCCAGAAATGGAGTTTGTAACTCACCTGCAGCTGTGTGCGGCCTCAAGCTTCTGGGCGTTTTTGGTTACATATTATCGCAGCGGTTCCAGGCCGCAGAGGGATCGCACTGCCCGCAACCAACGGGACTAGGGGAGAGGAAGATTCCTCTTTCCGAAGCTGCAGGGTACCTTTAATGAAGCCGGCAGAGTATCATCCAAGGCTCAATGGAGGGCCGAGACTAATCGTCCATAATTAGCTGCAGCGGAGGTAACTCACCAGAGGGCGTTATTTGGCAAAACGAGACATATCCCAGCGTGCATTTGAAAATGAACTTCCACCAAGGGAGGAGCACTGATAGCTCACTAACCCCAAACACGCAGGGGAAATGCGGCAGCCATAAATCACCTCCGCTGACACGGCCTCTGAGGAGATGCAAACAGCGGCATCGAAACGCGTCAGGCCATGGACTTCAAAGGGATGTTAAGCTGCCTGCTTGGTTCAAATGGAGTTTGTAACTCACCTGCAGCTGTGTGCAGCCTCAAGCTTCTGGGCGTTTTTGGTTACATATATATATATATATATATATATATATATATATATATATATATATATATATATATATATATATATATATATATATATGCAACATTGTATCCCAAAGGAAAATTCCGCTCGCACTCTCGGATGCGTGTAATAATTCAAGTCAATTCCAGTCGATTCAAACTGCTTCAGCAATCTTTATTATCAAGCGTGCCAGCAACCCAACGCGTTTCAATCTCTGCAGAGATCTTGTTCACGGTAGAATGACAAAATAACGGCAGCATTTTTCCCTTTACATAGGGCTTTCTAGTGTCATTACATCACTTCCTGCATTGCGCCGCTAAGTATTCTGGATGTTGTAGTTTATCCAATCATTATGTACACAAGCAAGTTAACATTTGAATACGTATTTTTCTAAAAATCATTTCTTTTTTCCTTTTATCAAAATCACACCCAGTGCACAAAAATAAATACTATGCATACAATCGCAGTAAATTATAATGTCAATTAAATCATTGACCATCTGTAGTGCAAATTTAGACTCTTTTTCAAGAATTAACCTCTCATCACTCTATTTTTATCTGAATGTCAATAATGTTGTTACCCAGGATATACATAATCATTCCTTCATCATTCTATCAAAACAATTTATATTATTAAGACATTTAATCATCGCTATAATTAAGTCTGATTTTAAGCCCTCCAGTGGGCCTTTCTAGTGACACCCAGTCTTATTGTCAATTATTATCCCGTTTCAATTTTAGGTGCAATTCCGTACCAGTGAGTCTCATGATACTTTTAAACGACATTCTTAACAGACATTAGTTAATGAGAGACAATTGAATTTCATTGCAGGTCTTTTTCTTTCTGAAAAATACCCTCTCGTTGTATGTGTTTATCATTAAGTAACCACAAAAATCCTATGTGCAATGCTACGTGAGCAACTGTCACACTAAAGAAAAGAACAGGAAGAAAAAGAGGCAAAGGAGAATAAAAGTGAATTTCAACCAACTTTACAGGTGAGCCATAAAAAATGTAAAATAAACAATAAAAATAAAGTATTTACAAGGGAAGTAATTTCTGATTTATCAGCAAGTTCCAAAGCACTTAAGAGTACATAGATTATAGATGGAAATGTAATTCTTCGTCCTGATTTAATCCATTCGGGGACAGGGAAATTTATAATATGTCGAGATTCCTTTTGCCTCAAGATCTTTTCTCTGTCACCACCTCGAATATTACGTTCCACCGCTTCTACAGCGTGGAATTTCAATTCTTTCCAATTACCACCATGTTCACTTTCCATATGTTTAGCAACTGCGTTGCTTCAGTCAGTGTTGATAGTGGCACGCACATGTTCTAAGATTCTTTTCTTAAGTTCGCAAATTGTGCTGCCCACATATTTTAAGTGGCATGGACATTCAATGATATAAATGATAAATTGACTTTTACATGTGATTAGTTGTTGTATCTTCCACATCTTTTTGTTCGCCATTTCAATTTCCTTTATATTTTTTGCAATTATGCAAACCTTGCAATTTGTACATTTATAGAATCCTTTTGGTTTAATCCACAATCCTGCATTCTTTTTGTTAATGAAATGGCTATGGACTAGCTGATTCTTAAGATTTCTTGCTCTCTTGAATGTTAAACTTGGGTGATCTCCTACTATCTTTGCCACCGTCGTGTCCAGATGTAGAATGTGCCAATTTTTTCGTAATATTCGTGTGATTTGTTTATTTTCAGTAGAATAAGGTGTGATCAAGCGTATTTTCTGTTCAATTTCATCACTGTCAGCCTTGGGATTCTTTTCTTTTATCAGTTCAGATCTCTGTAGTTTTGCTGTTTTTAAACGGCAGTTGGTTATCACATTCTTGTTATATTCACGTTGTCTGAATCTGGCTGTTGCCAAGATACTATTTTTATGCCATTCCTCCTCCTGTGAGCATATCCTCCTTATCCTTAGGAACACTCCATACGGAATGTTGTTAATCAAACTGGGTTGATTAAAGCTATCAGCATGTAAGGTGGCATTAGTTGCTGTTTTCTTGCGATGTAGTGTGGTGTGAACTTTGTTGTTCTGAATGTAAATTTCCGTATCAAGGAAGATAACTCTTTTCTCACTTATATCGTAGGTAAATTTAAGATTGGTTTCTGTGTTGTTCAAAATTTCAAAGTATTCCCCAAATTCCTCTTTGGAGCCATCCCAGATCAATACCAAATCATCAATGTATCTTGACCACATAATAATTTGTTAACATGGTTGTCATTGTTAGGGTTCCAGGCCACATTACTCTCCCACCATCCCATCGTCAGGCAGGCATAGCTGGGACTAAAGGCAAAACCCATCGCCGTCCCCTTGACTTGGCGGTAGATTTCCTCCCCAAACATAAAGATGTTTTGTGTAAGGCAGAGCTTTATCATTTCCAATAGCATACTGTTGTGATCAGCATATTTGATGTTGCGTTCAAGTAAAAAGTATTCACATGCTTTTATACCAATATCATTCCTGATATTAGTATAGAGTGATATCACGTCCATCGTGATCAATTTATAAGTTGGTACCCAGGGAATTTCCTGTATGCGTCGTAATTGGTCACCTGTGTCTTGTAAATAAGATGTTAAACTTTTTACATATGGTAGTAAGTATACATCTAAATAATTTGCAATTGGTTCCAACAAAGCTCCCTTTGCCGAGATGATTGGCCTTCCTGGTGGTCTAGTGGCGTGTTTATGGGTTTTTGGAAGAAAGTAAATCGTTGCTGTTGTAGGGTAATCCGTTGTCAGGTATTTCCTTTCATCCTCATCCAATAAGCAATCTTTCATCCATTTAGTTAACTTCAGATCAAGTTCTTGTTTGAATTTTGATGTTGGATTCTCCTTCAATCTCTCATAGTATTCCTTGTTACGTAGTTGTGAATGTGCTTCCCGCATATATGATTCCTTATCCAGGATAATCACATTGCCACCTTTATCTGCCATCTTTATTTCAATACTGTCATCGTGTTTGAGATTCCGCAATGCCTCACGTTCATGGGGAGTCAAGTTGTCCGTGTATCTCGTAGGTTTCAATTGGTACAAATCTTTAATCACCGCATCATGGAAAACATCAATTTTGTTGCCCTGTGGTAGTTGAGGGTAAAATTTTGATTTTGCCTTTTTGCCACTCGAACCTGCTCCTAATTGGGTGCAGTGTGTACTTAGTTCTTGATTTTGGGAGTTAGGATCTTGATCTGATTCCATCAGCGTAGTGAAAGCAGTTGAGTCTTTTGCTGCTAAGTCCATGCTTGGTAAGGGTATTTTATTCTGCTTGATATAATGAAGCCTTAGCTTTTTCCTAAAAAGTTTTAATTCAGTTCATTCTCCTTGTAAACAGTGCTTCCTATTGACATACACCCCTCTGAATTTTAATTGTGTTATTGAAATATTATTTTAACAATGTCAAAATGTAAATATTTTGCAGAGCCCATGATCTTTTATGGTGCAGATCTTTTTATTAATTTATCCGGTAACAAATACTCTCACCTACATCCAAAGGCAGATGAGGTAGAACAGTGGGACAGAACAGTGGGAGAACAGGAGGAGGAGATAGGAGATAGGAGGCAGGGACGGGGGAGAACCCAGGGAGGGACTGGGGAGGACGGGAGGTAAGGGATAAGGTTGTCATCCATGGAGCGTAGCCTCCCTTGCCAGATTTAGCTCTGGCCCAATGTATTCAGTGCCAGCAGACTGGGCATTAGGGAGTGCCAGTAGGATGTAGGTAAGAAGACAAGGAATAGCCGTTGCAAAAGTTTCATTGATATCTTTCAGCACTTCTTTTCCTGAGACACAGAATGAGGAGATGTGAATTCTGTAGAGGATGCCAGTCCATTTCTTGAGAAGGAAGTGGTGGTACAGCTAAGCTGCCCACCGCCTCAGGGCCAGGGAATTGCTGGCGTCTGAGGCTTTGTTGAGGAACTGGCATATGTCCAAAAGCAGGCCCTTATCTTTTCTAGTGAAGAAATTTCTCGAATTTCCCTGAGTTGTCTGCTGGCGTGGGGTCGGGTTGTGGGATTGGTGACCCCGTGCTTGACAGTGATGTAGCACTAGTGTTCCTCTGCCGGAATTCCATATTTGGATTGAAGCTGGGGAATGTCAATTAGGCCTGTGTGATTAAAGAGATCGCCATTTCTTTTGCAATTGCCCTCTTGCCATTTATGGAATTCGGCACTTGACAATGCTGATGAGAAAGCAGAATTGCCAATGATGGGCGTGAGTGGCGAACGCTAGCTAGACAGGCCTTTAGTGACCATATTCCCATCCCACGATTCAACCGTTGCTCATACAATAGGTGAGATCCAGGCTCCTGGAGGCCGGTGGTTTTAAGTGAACCATGGAACTTTCCAGATGTGTATCCCCGCTATGGCTTGATCAACAAAGCACCAGTGTTTCTCCCTCCAGGGCCTATTCCATTCCATCATTAACTCAGTTGGGTGTCCAGGGAGCATTCCTCTGTAGCCTAACGGCATTGCTCCCCAGATCTACAGATGGATCCCCACCGAAACCAGAAGGACGGTCACCCAAGCCCTCGTCACCAGCAGGCTGGACTACGGCAACGCCCTCTACGCGGGAACCACGGCCAAACTCCAGAAGAGACTCCAAAGCATACAAAACGCCACTGCACGCCTCATCCTCGACATCCCCCGCCACAGCCACATCACCGCCCACCTGAAGGACCTGCACTGGCTTCCCGTCAACAAGAGGATCACCTTCAAACTCCTCACCCATGGTCACAAAGCACTCCACAACGCAGGACCAGCATACCTCAACAAGCGACTCACCTTCTACACCCCCAACCGCCAGCTCCGCTCCGCTGTCCTCACCCTCGCCACCGTTCCACGCATCCACCGAACAACCACCGGCGGCAGATCCTTCTCCCACCTCGCCGCCAAGACATGGAACACCCTCCCCATCCACCTACGACAGACACAGGACCTGCTGACCTTCAGGAGACTCAAGACCTGGCTGTTCGATCAGTAGCTGCTCCCACCCCGCCCCCCAGCGCCTTGAGACCCTCACGGGTGAGTAGCGTGCTTTACAAATGCTTGATTGATTGATTGATTGATTGATGGAGGGAGGTTCCATGGTTGCTCGGAGGTGATTTTAACTCTGTGCTGGATGTTTCTCTGGATCGTTCCTTTCCCCCTTTGAATAGAACCACAGCCTCTTCGAGCGCTCAGTCCCTGTGTACTTGGATGGGGCATTGGTCATTGACGGATGTCTGGCGCGAACGCCACCCTCATACTAGGGTTTATTCCTTTTTTTCGCCAGTCCACAAGTTGCACGTGCGGCTGGACTGCATTCTAGCTTCGGCGGCCCTAGCCCCCCTAATTCAGTCCACAGAATATTTAGGTCGGACACACTCAGACCACAATCCACAAATAATTCACTTGGCGTGGGAGGCTGAGGTGCCCCCGATTCCAGCTTGGCGTCTACAGACGGCGGCGCTGGAGGACCCGGCGTTCTGGAGCTCCCTAGAGTCTGCAGTGATTGGATACTTTGATCTCAATTCGGGATCTGTGGATTCGGTACTGAAGGAATGAGAGGCATTCAAAGTGGTGACCAGAGGGCATTCCCTTGGGCACACGTGGAGTATCCGTAAACAGCTTGACACATCCCTATCCGCCATTGAGCGACAATTGCTCCGGTTGGAACGCAGGCCATCGACCGGCCTGTTAGGCAAAAGCAACTTGATGATGCCCATGCTGAGCGGGAAGCACTATTAGAAAGACTACAATGTCACAATTTCTTGGCGCATTCGGCTCGCTCCCACACTACAGCGGAGAGGGCAAATTACTGGCTTACTTAATTAGGCAAGAACACCCCCAACGCCCTATACAACTCTTGGTAGATGAACTGGGCCGTAGGAGCTGTACACAGAGAGACATTCATGCAGTAATGACAGCACATTACACCAGGTTATATTCGTCCCAGCTGACTAGGAATAACCTTCATATTGAGTCATTCCTCTCACGCTTGACCGACTCCTCACTCTGGACTCCCCCTGACAGTAGACGAAATCTGTGAAGCACTACGGGCGCTGGCTTCTGGAAAGACGCCGGAGCCCGACGGGCTCCACACTGAATTTTTTAAAACATATGCGGAGACTCTGGTGCCCCGATTGCATTCCTTATACACCTCAGCAATTACCGACATGACTCTACCACCCTCGATGTGCTCGGCTAACGTGGTTTCCCTTTTGAAGCCAGGTAACGATCCAACCTACCCCGGATCATATAGACCGATAACGATACTAAACATCGACTATAAAATTTTAGCCAAAGTTTTAGCTAATCGCCTGGTGCCCCTTGTTCCCACCTTGGCACACCCTGACCAGAACGAGTTCGTCCCTCAACAAAACACGGCTCTAAACATCTGCCGGTATTTTAGGGTAGCTGAGTATGCCCCCCTCAAATGGCCTTGGTTGGGCTGCATGGTGCTGGACCTTGAGAAGGCGTTTGATTCGCTTGACTGGAATTTCCTTTTCGCCTCCCTTGCCCGGTACGGTATAGGGCCTTATTTCCTTAGTATGGTTCGGTTGCTGTATAGGCGCCAATCCGTCTGAGTTCGGACAGGCCCCTATTTATCGGACCCCATACAGGTAAGGCGTGGGACTCGGCAGGGATGCCCGTTGTCCCCCCTCCTCTTCGCGCTGGCGGTGGAACCACTGGCGGCGCACATCCTCGCACCTGGACATGGGAGTCGACCTGGGAGACGGTTTGCACGTTATCTGGCTATATGCTGATGACTTACTAATGTACGTGACAGACCTCCACGACATCCCACCCTCCTTGGACCAGGCCTTAGCACACTTTGCCAGGGCTTCGGGCCTGAGGGTCAATGCCGCGAAATCTATTCTCTCTCCGTTTCTGCAGACTACCCTTGACCCGGGGTATTCCATGGGGGGCGTTCATATGATGTGGTGCACTGACCCCTTTAGATACCTAGGGGTGCGCATATACTGTACTAGGGAGAATATGTTTGAAGGAAACATAGTCAGAGCCACTACAGCTATCCAGTCACAAATGAGCTTCTGGAAGACCCTCCCATTGGCAATCTCGGGCAGGGTAGCCCTCGTAAAAATGGTAGTTCTCCCTCGTCTCCTCTACTATTTCACTACCTTACCTATTATTATTTCCCCTTCCTTCTTTCCCAAATGGGAAGGGATAATAAGGGACTTTGTATGGGGAACGTCCAGACACAGAGTATCTAAACTGTATTTATCTGCAGAACAAGGGGGGTTGGCGGTGCCCAACTTCGAACATTATTACCTGGCCTCCCAGCTCCAGTGGATCGCCTGATGGCTATCATCCTGACATTTGGCAGGTACGGCCTCACTGCAACCTCCAATTCCACATCATACATTACTACATATCTTTCACCCATGCACAAAGCCTAGACCCATTGGTGCGCTTCTACCCACTATAGCTTTTAAGTGTTTCTGTAGGAGACTCTTCCTCACCAGGGCTCTCACACCATACGCCACGCATCCCATTACTGGGTACACCACGAGGTGACATATGCACCACAGCATCTGAATTGCGTCACTGGGACACAGAAGGTATTCAAGATATGGGAGACCTTTACCAGGATGGCTCACTCATTCCATACCAGGAACTCATGTTGGAGGAGAACATGTACCTGGGACAGTTTTTATTACATCGGGCAATTATAGCCTCGCTGGCTTCTAAGTGGGGTAATCTCGCTCAGGAACCGCCCACGCACCATATGATACAGTACCTACATGTGATGGGAAATGGGGGGCACTTGACTCGTTGGTTCGCGTCCTCACTCCGCCAACACACAGAAATTGACCTGACCCCTCTGAAGCAACATTGGGAGGAGGCCTTGGGGAGAGTATTTACGGACAGGGAATGGTTGGCCGACTGGGGAGGTCTGACACGTATTCCGCGTAATCAGCAATTTAAACAAATTCAATTTTTTATATTGCACGGAGCGTACCTCGCCCCAGCCCAAATCAATAAGTATTTTGCTAGATCAGATGCAGCCTGCCCTAGGTGCCGCCTATTTAACGCAGACATACTTCACATGTTGTGGCATTGCCCTGACTTTCACGAATACTGGGCCAATGTGACATGTACACTAGCTACCTGTACCTCTCGAGATATCCCCCTTCACTGGGAGGCACACATACTGCATTTGTTCAGTAGGAGTAAGAAACACAGAACAGCCACCCGGTTCCTTGATCTGGGGTTCATAGCGGCTAAACGTCTAATCACCAAGAGGTGGAAGTCCCCAACGGCTCCTCATGCCATAGCCTGGCGCCGTTCCTTACTTAACTGGGCTAAGGCAGAGGGGGTTGCATTACGCTGGGAGGACTTGCTTGGGATCCGCAAGTTTCCTCTGGCGCATCACTGTGGCGCTATGGTGTCGAGTTTGCAGGGCATGGGTAATGTCACGGAGGAGGGGCCCCAAGAAAGGGAACAAGATCAGGAACTCAGCGCTTAGCAATTGGTAGTACACGCACACAGAGCTGGCCTCACTTACTAACATATGATTCCACATTACTGAGATGCTGTCATTCGGCTCTAACAAGGCCGTTCCCCTTTTTAACACATGCGGCGGCGGGTCTCAGGCGACTACCCTATCCTTCCTTTTGTTACTTTGTCCTCATTTTGTTGTACCCCACGCCCACAGATTGATTAAGTAACGCACCATGGCTAATATGGCTAAGATGTAGTATATCACAATGTCTGACATGGTACTGCTGCAGTCATTGCAAGGACAATCCTCCAGGAACTATTACCAGTAACTCATTCGCTAGCTTACCTGTTAATAAGATGGATTGTATGCTGAACTGCATAACTTTGTTGTTGCCACGCAGGGTGCTGATGCACTGTTTATGTTGTATAAAATATGAAAAATGAAAAATGTCAATAAAAAGATTTAAACAAAAAAATTAACTGCAGTTGGGGGTAAGGTAGTAGAAGTTTAAGTAGGGGACGCACAAGCCTCCCTCTGCTTTGCATAAATAGCCCCCCTTCTTCACCATGTGTGTTTTTTTGCTGTCCCAAACAAAAAATCTCAATCATGCGCTGTAATTTGCCTAGTATGTGGGGGATGATCATAGTGTGAGGGTCTGCATTGTGTAGAGTATGTTGAGAAGTAGGGTCATTTTCACAGCAGCTATCCTGCCCACCCATGAGAAGCCTCTTGATTTCCAAGATTGTAAGTCCGAGCGTGCTGTGGTTAGCAAGTTAGTGATGGTACCTTTCACTGTTTTCTCCTGGCAGGGATAGATTTTGAGCCCCAGGTAGCAAACCCAGGAATGGGGTAGAGGTGTTCCACGTGGGCTTTGTCGGCTTGTGTGAAAGTGAGTTAAGGGCTTGGGATTTCTGAACATTGACTTTAAAGCTGGATACTCTGCCAAACACCTCCAGTTCCCTTAGGAGAATTGATCATTACCAATTGGGTTGGGTAAGAGTTATCAGTACATGAACCGCATACAGAGCTATTCCCTGCTCTTGCCGGCTTATGGTTATGCCTCTGATCTGCAGGACAGTCTGTATTCACTCGACCAGTGTGTCCATAAAGAGGGCAAAGAGGAGCGGGGAAAGCAGAACTTTGGCACAGGCCCCTGGCTGCTGCAAAGCCCTGTGAGGATAGGCTGTTGACTCTCACCCGAGCTTCGCAGCTAGAATAGTTGCGCAATTCCCCTGCTTTGAGTAGTGGACCCAGACCTGCCTTATACAGTATTTCTCACAGAAAAGCCAGTGCAGTTGATCAAATGCCTTGTCTATGTCAATTGACAAGAGAAGTGATAAGACTCACTCAACAGTGAATGTGTGTGTGTCTGTCAGTCTCTCAGACACCCTGGAAGAGAAAGCTGCACAACATGGAAGGTTATGTTTGTGACTGGTTGGCTTTGTGTATATCGATTTAGAGAAATTTGGGGAAGACACCTTGGATTTTTTTTGTAGGACAGCAGGTCGGAGAATGAGGTAGGTCTTAACTTTTGGGCTGATGACAAAAAGTCAGGAGTTTGGGAAAAAAGTGAGTCTTGAGTAACTGCATCACGTGTTGGTAAGTTGGGTGTTAGCAGGTGATCCTTAAGTTGTTCTCTGAACACTAGCAGGTTGGATGGGTTGTGATGCTCTATAGGAAGTCTGTTTCAAGGGCTGTTGTCAAACGTTAAACGGATCAGCATTCTGCGGAGTATTTTAAAGTGAGTTAATGGGAAGACCGCGTGGGGCTGGAGCACAATTTATTGTTTGTGGTGATTTTGTCAATTGTGTCCTAACTCGACATGGGTGCTTATCATTAATTGGTTTGTGAGGTAGTGGCGTGGAGCTTGAAAAAAGGGGCAAGAGCGAGGTGTTAGCCTCCAGGAAAAACAGCAATGGACTATTAAAATAAATCTGACCTTAACAAATACTGTGCTCAAGAACGGTAACAGACAGATGCATGTGATAAAAGCCTTAGATCTGCCCGGTCTGTACAATTTATTATCAGAATATGGACACCAATGAACTAGCAAAATTAAAAGGCAGAAATGAGAGATTCCAAGACCAGGTTTACTGATGTCACAGCTGATGGAAAATGTTGCTAAACCTACTCTGACCACAAGAAAAGTGTACATCCTTTTAAAGCCACTGTGCTGACCTAAATGATACACATCATGCATTATACTCTTTTTAACTTTTCCCTATGTTGGATTATGCCTAGGGGGGTTTGGGAGTTGTTCCAATGTGGAAGTCTCTGGGTATGAAGTATTGGCCTGGTGGGGGCTTTTTTTTTTGTTTGAATTAGGGTCCACAGCACCCTAACTATGTCACCGTACAGAATACAACTAGAATGATATATGAAGGGTAAGGGATGTGAAGGGGTGATTGAACAAGGTGATTATACATGGCCCAAAAAATGTGCTTGTGGTGAGTCAGAGGTAAGGAAGTGCCCCAGTCCAGCAAGTACCTCTCCTCCATCAGTGGCCTGTGGGTGTGTGTGTGTGTGTATAGATAGGGAGAGAGAGATTCAAACATTTTAATCAGACAAAACTGATTTTCCACAAAAGGAAGTTCAACAATTTAATGTGTGTGGCAAGGTACACTGTCTGTTTTTTCTGTGTCATCTCCCAATACATTGAGCAGTTGTGGTGGTGGGCAAAAGGTGACTCATGAGTGACAAATAGCACTGGTGAACTTGCACCATCTGGTCTCTCTAGAAACACGACTGAAGACTTTGGAGTAAGTCAATACAACCTTTGGGGCTAGGGGTTTCAGGAGAGTATGAGAACGAAGAAGGGCAATGAGAGCTCAAGGCGAGAGATCCAGACTCCATGTCTTTTATAGTCAACAATACAGCTGTGGATCCGGTAGGCTCTTCACCCGTGGACCAAGTTTCTACAAGATTGGGGGAGAGCATAGTGATAGATGAGAAAGCACTGGGAGCACTAATCGAGGAACACAGCAAGAAAGTATGTGTGGGAGAGAGTCACAAGGTGCTATATGGACAAGGTCCACTTGAAAGCTGATAAGGAAGAGAGGGTGGGGAATAAAAGAGGAAGAGAGAAACGAGAGGTAGGGAGTAGAGAAGGTGATAAAATGGACAAAGGAAATACCAAGGGGATAGCATAAAAGAAGAACAGAGAAAGGAAGAGAAACACCGCACAGGAGATAGGAAAAACATAATAGAAATATATTGATGGGTTTGGAGAGAAAATGTAGGAGATAAAAGTGACAGAGAATAGAATGAAAAAAGGCTGGGAGAAGAATGGAGACACACTAGGATGGTCAGAAATAATGGAAAGGAAGAGCTAAGAATCAAGAGGGAGGAAGAAGGTGTAACAGAAAAAGGTGCAGTGGATGTACTTTTGACAAAACTGAATAATGAATCAGCCCGATGTTGCATATCCTGACAGGAGTCTGCATCAGGAAACCCACCTAAAATAGGACAAACTTCCCTGAAGTATTGATGGCAGGGACCGTGTAGTAGAGAGACCACCACCTATGATAGACTGCCATCAGACAATGCCCAACCATTAACTCCGCCGTCCAGGGTTACTTATAACGGTCGTATTGGTAACAGTGGTGTAACAATAGCCCCTGCAGTGCAGCGGGCCCCTGGCTTGAGAGGTCCTGACTGGCTCAGAGTGTGGGGCGGCCTCCATGTACTTTGCAGGGGGGCTCCCTCAAGTTTCATTATGCCACTGGCACCGAGGGTGGTGAGGTCGAATAGTTGTTACCCCAGATGGGCATGGGTAGAGTGCCAGCAATGAGTTTAGTGGGTAAATATCACTCAGCCCGCATCCGTGACCCCGCATGTTATTACAACGCAGTCGTTATAACGACTGCGTTGTAACAACGCAATACCATTACCCCGCAAGTCAGAACCACGACTTGCGGAGGGGGGAAGAAGGTGTTGGATTTAAAATCCAACACCTTCCCTACTGTCCGCACAGACTGGAGTTGGAATAGTAAACCATACTATTCCAACATCCAGCGCCCCCCTCCGCAAGTCGTGGTAACGACTTGCGGGGTAATGGTATTGCGTTGTTACAACGCGGTCGTTGTAACAACCGTGTTGTAATAACATGCGGGGTGAGGGAAAGCGGGAAAAGGAGTGCTCTTCAGTTTAGTGGCATTAACTCCACATAAAGTTGCAAAGCTGAATCCCTGTTGCTGTGCATTTGCTCTCACCTGACTTTATTTGCCCATTCATTATAAGAATACTTGTGAGTGCGCTAACATCACTGGTATAAGCGCATTTAGGGGTCTAATTACTAAGATGTAACACTGTCACAAAGTGATGCAAAACAACACTAAATCTTTTTTTTACTAATTTACTTTCCAGGGCTAAACTTGTTTAGCGCTGAAAAACACTCGAAAGTAGCGCACAGCATCACATATCCCTGTTGTATTACTTAGTACCAAGGGGGCGTACCATGGATGGTTCATGGGCCTTCCCATGCAACCACCCAAGGTTTCTGACACTAAACCCTATTTACTTAAAAAAGTAGACAGGGTTTAGAGTGAGAAAGAAGCGCCCATTTCAAATAGGCACTAGGAAAGAGAAATGCTTTCATTTCTCCTTTCTCTTCTGACTTGAACTGTACAGCACACATACAAAGTGGGAAAAGGTTTCAACTTAGTATAAGCATGGTATTTTGTACTGCAAGGGTTTCCTTCCAGTGCAAAACCTATGCTAGACTCATGGGCCCAGATTTACAAAAAAGTCATGGAACACAGTGCAGCAGCCAAAAATGCTGTGCTGCGTTGCGTGACAAGGATGGAGAAGGAGAGCACCTTATCTACAGAGAAATTGCTCTCTCCTCCCCTCTTCCTAGCGCCGGCTCTGATTTCAGCTGCCATGCGCCAGACACACTATAGCATGCATTTTGTACAGGAAGAGTACTCTTCTTGTACAAAGTACTATGCCTAGACAAGTTCAAACACTTTCCCCTCTTTGTATGTGTGCTGCACAGTGTAGCACTCATGCAAAGTAGGAAAAGAAAGGCAAAATGAAAACATTTCTCTTCTAATTGTTTGTAGATCGGTTTTTGCGTCAAAAGGCATGAGTGGAAGCATGGAAACGCCCATTTACCACCCATGTAACGCCCCCTTGGTACTAAGTAATGCAACTTAGTTCTTCGCACTGCTTTGCGTTACTTTCAGGGTACTTTCCAGCACAAAACAAGTTTTGCACTGGAAATTAAATTAGGAAGAAAACATTTTGTTCTGGTTAGCGTCACTTTTGTGATGCTAACCCAGTGCAAAATGTTAGTAAATCTACCCCACAGAGACACCATTGCACTACTGTGTATAGGTGAGTCTGCGGCGCACAGCACCATATTTCAGCGCAGACGCTTGGAAGAGGGGAAGAGGGGCAATATTTCTGTAAATAAGACACTCTCCTGCTCTCTTCTCCACACACAGCGCAACATTTGTGGCTGCTGCACTGCCCTGCATGAGAAACAAGTAAATCTGCCCTGTAATCTTATCGTGCTTACCTCGAAATGCTAGTAGGAGTGTGGTCATGCCATGCGAAAAAAAATATCACAAATGCAAATGTTGGCAGTTACTTGAACGACTAATTCTGTTCATCCGAAATAAACTTAGGGGTAGATTTTCAAACATTTTGTGCTGGGTTAGCGTCACAAAAGTGACGCTAAGCACCACAAAATGATTTTTTACCAATTTACTTTCCAGCGCAAAACTTTATTTGCGTTGCGAAGTACCCTACAAGTAATGCAAAGAAAAGCGTGGCATTGCTTTGCATTACTCAGCACCAAGGGGGTGTTACATGGGTGGTACATGGGCATTCCCATGCAACTACCCATGCCTTTTGATGCAAAAACTTATCTACAAACAATTGGAGACAGGGTTTAGCGCCAAAAGTAAACGCCATCTGAAAGGAGGTGTTAAGAGGAGAAATGTTTTAATTTTGCCTTGTCTTTGCATAGTATATTGTACAGGATGGGTACCCTTCCTGTACAAAACCTATGCTAGACTCAGGCAAGCACCTTAGTGCTATGGCGCTAAGATGTGTGCACGGCAGCTAAAATCAGTGCCAGTGTTAGGGGGAAGGGAGGAGAGATCCATATCTCTGTAGATACGGCGCTCTCCTGATCCCTCACAGTCATGCAATGCAGCGCAGCATTTTTGGCCGCTGTGCTGCGTTGCATGACTTCTTTAAAAATCTGCCCTTGGTTCTCCCAACTAGCCCGGTGTCACAAAAACATATCTGGCCTTGCAATAGCACTAGCAATTGTTTCTGACCCTTTACTTTTTCTTTGACCTTCCATTCCTCAGCTGTGCTTTCAATTTGCAGTAAACAAAGTGTAATAATAACACCTTTTCAGGCTGTACTAACAAGTCGCACAAGATAGCCGCCAACAGCCGTAGGTGGGTAGATGCTATTTTTGGAGGAAGATAAGTTCTGAATGAGGATAGAAATTTGTGACACCAGTCAAATAATTGAGATATGACGTGAATCAGAATTACACTTCTGCAGGCAAAACTGCAATAATTAAAAGTATCAATAAAATAGTGTTTGCTGAAAAGCACTTCAACGCCTCGTCAGGGGTGGTAAGCACTATATAAATGGAAATTACAATTACAATAGCGTAGCTTTGATACATCAAGGCTGACTGCAAAATATTCTACTCCTCTGCCCTCAGGAGAGCGCCTTTTTTCTCAGCGCCTCAGAGCAGATCATGTGAGGAGGTGAAATCTCGGCTACGAAGTACAGAGGGTATCACAGCATCCTTAAGGACAGAGGCGCAATAACAATAAAGATTAATAACTAAATGTGAACACGAGGAACAACTGGGAACGTGGAGCTGATACAAGCTTGTTTTTAATGTCATGCCTATATGAAGATAAGAATTAACTTGCTTTATAAGTTGTGTTTTATTCACGTATTTGATTCATGCTGCCTTTCTATGCTCCCTGGCTGCGGCTATGGGGTGCCAGTACTCTACATCTGCTGATACCCAGAAATTTAAACTAAGAGGTTATTATGGTATGCAAAAGTATAGTTTTGAGCAGTTGTAAAAACTGCGGCCCAGACCCAGGCATATATGTATTTATTTCTGCCATTAAACCCTATTTACTTAAAAAGGTAGACAGGATTTAGCATGACAAAATAGCGCCTATTTCGAATAGACGCTATGAAGGAGAAATGTGTTCATTTCTCCTTTCTTTTCTGACTTTGTATGTATGTTGCACTGTACAGCATACATGCAAAGTGGGAAAAGGTTTCAAGTTAGTCCAGTACAAAACCTTCCAGTACAAAACCTATGCTAGACTCATGGACACAGATTTACAACAAAAAAAGTCACGGAACGCAGAGGAGCGGCCAAAAATGCTGCTCTGCCTTGCGTGACAGGGAGGGAGAAGAAGAGCGCCATATCTACAGAGATATGGCTCTCTCCTCCCCTCTCCCGAGCGCCAGTGCAGATTTTAGCTGCCGTGCACCAGGCACACACCTTATCGCCATAGTGCTTGGGTGCATGCCTGAGTCAACCATACGTTTTGTACTTCCAGTACAAAATATCATGAGTAGACATACGATAAAACTTTCCCTGCTTTGTTAGTATGCTGCACAGTGCATCACACATGCAAAGTCTGAAAAGAAAGGAGAAATAAAAGCATTTCTCCTCTTAACGCCTCCTTTGAATTGGCGTTAACATTTGGCGCTAAACCCTGTCTACTATTGTTTGTAGTTAGGGTTTTGTGTCAAAAGGCATTGGTGGAAGCATGGGAACACTCATGTACCACCCACGTAATACCCCCTTGGCGCTAAGTAAATCAAAGCAGTGCTTTGCGCTGCTTTGCATAACTTTCAGGGTACTTTCCAGCACAAAACAAGTTTTGCACTGGAAAGTAAACTAGGAAAAAAACATTTTGTGCAGGTTAGCGTCATTTTTGTGATGCTAACCCAGTGCAAGATGTTAGTAAATCTACACCACAGAGACAACCTTGTACTATAGGGCAAAGGTATGTTGGTGGCGCACGACAGCATATTTCTGCGCTATGGAGAGGGGAGGAGAGTGCCATATTTCTGTAAATATGGCTCTCTCCTGGCCTCTCCTTGTCACGCAACACAACATTTGCGGCTGCTGCACTGCGCTATGTGAGAAACTAGTAAATCTTCCTGTAATGTTTTCATGCTTACCTCAAAATGCCAGTAGTAGTGTGGTCATGCCATGGGGGAAAAACAGCACAAATACAAATACTGGCTATTACTTGAACGGCTAATTCTGTTAATCAGTAATAAACTTGGTTCTCCCAACTAGCCGGTATCAGAAAAACATGTCTGGCCTTGCCCTAGCACTAGCAATTGTTTCTGACCCTTTACTTTTTCTTTGACCTTCCATTCCTCAGCTGTGCTTTCAATTTTCCAGTAAACAAAGTGTAATAATAACACCGTGTCAGGCTGTACTAACAAGTCCCACAAGATGACCGAAAACAGACGTAGGTGAGCAGACGCTATTTTTGGAGGAAGATAAGTTCTGAATGAGGAGCGAAATCCGCGACACCAGTCAAATAATTGAGAGATGATGTGAATCAGAATTGCACTTCTGCAGGCGAAACTATAATAATATAAAATATAAATAAAAGAGTGTGATATAGCGTAGCTTTGATACGCCAAGGCTGACTGCAAAACGTTCAGCCCTCAATAGGAAGCCTTTTTTCTCAACGCCTCCGAGCAGATCAAGAGAGGAGGTGAAATCTCGGCTACAAAGTATAAAGGGTATCCCAGCATCCTTAAGGACAGTGGCGCAATAACAATAAAGATTAATAACTAAATGTGAACACGGAGGAACAACTGGGAACGTGGAGCTGATACCAGCTTGTTTTTAATTTCATGCCTATATGAAGATAAGAATGAACTTGCATTATAGGTTGTGTTTTATTTATGTATTTAATTCATGCTGCGTTTCTATTTTCCCCTGGCAGCTGCAATGGGGTGCCAGTACTCTACATTTGCTGATACCCAGAAATTTAAAATATGAAGTTATTATTGTACATGAATAAAATGAATGTCTAGTTTTGAGCAGTTGTAAAAAGAGCCCAGACCCAGGCATGTATGTATTTATTTGAGATATGCCACTGAAATTGAATGTAGCTCAGTAAAATGTTAATTGGAAAAAAGTCCCCTTTCATCTATTTATGACTACAGTGCAAAGGTCAAGTTCCATGTTCTTACACTAGTACAGCCTACCTTAGGTTAAGGGGGCATCTCAGTGTACATATTTCAATTAAATTATAGAGGAAAACATGCAGGCTGTTTCCAGAAGGCATGTTCAGTGTGATAGTATTCTACAGCACACATTTAATCTTTTGTGTTTTGGTTAAATAAACATATTTCTAACTGCTTGTTGCAAAGTCATCCCGTGCCCTGGGTACCCCCATTTACTTATTTTTTCGCTGACTGATACTGTTGGTAACTGACTCTGACTGTATCCTGGGCTCTGCTAGGCAGGCCCAGGACCAGTGCTATGGTGAAAACACAATGAGAATATAGTGAATCCACCTACACACATTAGGGTACACTATGGGTTAGGGTACCCCTATGATTGACATGACCTACCTTATAAGTCTCTGGTACATATTAGGGCAGGGGGATTAAATCTATTGTTAAGTCCCTAGTATATATTAGGGCATGGCAGTCTAGAGGCCAGCAGCCCTTTCTGCACTTGCATGTCTTCACTGCTGAGAGCCTGAGGGCATTTTAAAAGCAGACCTGTATTGCATGACTATTTTTAACCCTTTCCATGCGTCGGACGCGTGGGAGCCATCTGACGCAAAAGTGCTCATGTGCGTCGGACGGCTCCTGCCCTTCGGAAGCCATAGCACAGGGAATCCCTCTGGTGCGGGCACCAGAGGGATTCCCTTTCTCTCTAAACAGCTTCGGGAGCTGGGGAAGAGCTTCTCCAGCTCTCGAGGCTGTTTAGTTGGTTTCCCAGAAATGACGATCAGCGCTCACGTCGTGCTGTTGTCATTTCAGTGAAACCGAAACTGAAATGAGCCGGCTCATTTCAGTTTCACTTTCTACATGCTCGTGGGACTATCTCAGCCTCCCGAGCACATAGAAAGACAGCAGAAGTATCATTGGAAAGGGGAGAATCAGGAGGGCGATACCCAAGCAGGGATCTACCCACTGGACACCAGGGGGGGGGAGCGACCCCTTGGGCAAGGGCCTTTGCCTACCCCAATTAAATTTTGGAATATTCAGTCGATCTGGGCAATAGCCCCCAATCTGCCCACCCCCCCCAGGGGGCAGAAAGCGCACTAGGCACCAGGGATTTAATTTCAGGAAATATTTAGGGGTGTGGGCTGCCCGAGATGGGCATGCCAATGCCTCCACCCCCCCACAAAATGCCACAGTCTTTCTGCCCCCCCGGGAGGCAGATGGGGGCAGTAGCCCCTGATCTGCCCCCTGGGGGGCAGAAAGCCCACTAGGCACCAGGGATTGTTTTTTTAATACATAGGGGTAGGGGCTGCCCAGAATTGGCATGCCAATGCCCCCGCCACCCCAAAAAAATTGCCACACCCTTTCTGCCTCCCCTGGGAGGCAGATGGTGGCAATAGCCCCTGATATGCACCCCGGGGACAACAAGAAAGCACACTAGGCACCAGGGATTTTTTTTCTGTATATAGGGTGGGGGCTGCCCAAAATAGACATGCCAATGTCCCCACCCCATCCCCAAAAATTCCAGTTTTTCTGCCCCCCCAGGAGGCGGATGGGGGCATTAGTCCCTGATAGTCACAGAGACAACCTTGTACTATAGTGCAAAGGTATGTTGGTGGCGCACAACAGCATATTTCTGCGCTATGGAGAGGGGAGGAGAGTGCCATATTTCTGTAAATATGGCTCTCTCCTGGCCTCTCCTTGTCACGCAACACAACATTTGCGGCTGCTGCACTGCGCTATGTGAGAAACTAGTAAATCTTCCTGTAATGTTTTCATGCTTACCTCAAAATGCCAGTAGTAGTGTGGTCATGCCATGGGGGAAAAACAGCACAAATACAAATACTGGCTATTACTTGAACGGCTAATTCTGTTAATCAGTAATAAACTTGGTTCTCCCAACTAGCCGGTATCAGAAAAACATGTCTGGCCTTGCCCTAGCACTAGCAATTGTTTCTGACCCTTTACTTTTTCTTTGACCTTCCATTCCTCAGCTGTGCTTTCAATTTTCCAGTAAACAAAGTGTAATAATAACACCGTTTCAGGCTGTACTAACAAGTCGCACAAGATGACCGAAAACAGACGTAGGTGAGCAGACGCTATTTTTGGAGGAAGATAAGTTCTGAATGAGGAGCGAAATCCGCGACACCAGTCAAATAATTGAGAGATGATGTGAATCAGAATTGCACTTCTGCAGGCGAAACTATAATAATATAAAATATAAATAAAAGAGTGTGATATAGCGTAGCTTTGATACGCCAAGGCTGACTGCAAAACGTTCAGCCCTCAATAGGAAGCCTTTTTTCTCAACGCCTCCGAGCAGATCAAGAGAGGAGGTGAAATCTCGGCTACAAAGTATAAAGGGTATCCCAGCATCCTTAAGGACAGAGGCGCAATAACAATAAAGATTAATAACTAAATGTGAACACGGAGGAACAACTGGGAACGTGGAGCTGATACCAGCTTGTTTTTAATTTCATGCCTATATGAAGATAAGAATGAACTTGCATTATAGGTTGTGTTTTATTTATGTATTTAATTCATGCTGCGTTTCTATTTTCCCCTGGCAGCTGCAATGGGGTGCCAGTACTCTACATTTGCTGATACCCAGAAATTTAAAATATGAAGTTATTATTGTACATGAATAAAATGAATGTCTAGTTTTGAGCAGTTGTAAAAAAGAGCCCAGACCCAGGCAAGTATGTATTTATTTGAGATATGCCACTGAAATTGAATGTAGCTCAGTAAAATGTTAATTGGAAAAAAGTCCCCTTTCATCTATTTATGACTACAGTGCAAAGGTCAAGTTCCATGTTCTTACACTAGTACAGCCTACCTTAGGTTAAGGGGGCATCTCAGTGTACATATTTCAATTAAATTATAGAGGAAAACATGCAGGCTGTTTCCAGAAGGCATGTTCAGTGTGATAGTATTCTACAGCACACATTTAATCTTTTGTGTTTTGGTTAAATAAACATATTTCTAACTGCTTGTTGCAAAGTCATCCCGTGCCCTGGGTACCCCCATTTATTTATTTTTTCGCTGACTGATACTGTTGGTAACTGACTCTGACTGTATCCTGGGCTCTGCTAGGCAGGCCCAGGACCAGTGCTATGAGAATATAGTGAATCCACCTACACACATTAGGGTACACTATGGGTTAGGGTACCCCTATGATTGACATGACCTACCTTATAAGTCTCTGGTACATATTAGGGCAGGGGGATTAAATCTATTGTTAAGTCCCTAGTATATAATAGGGCATGGCAGTCTAGAGGCCAGCAGCCCTTTCTGCACTTGCATGTCTTCACTGCTGAGAGCCTGAGGGCATTTTAAAAGCAGACCTGTATTGCATGACTATTTTTAACCCTTTCCATGCGTCGGACGCGCGGGAGCCGTCTGACGCAAAAGTGCTCATGTGCGTCGGACGGCTCCTGCCCTTCGGAAGCCATAGCACAGGGAATCCCTCTGGTGCGGGCACCAGAGGGATTCCCTTCTCTCTAAACAGCTTCGGGAGCGGGGGAAGAGCTTCTCCAGCTCCCGGGGCTGTTTAGTTGGTTTCCCAGAAATGACGATCAGCGCTCACGTCGTGCTGTTGTCATTTCAGTGAAACCGAAACTGAAATGAGCCGGCTCATTTCAGTTTCACTTTCTACATGCTCGTGGGACTATCTCAGCCCCCCGAGCACATAGAAAGACAGCAGAAGTATCATTGGAAAGGGGAGAATCAGGAGGGCGATGCCCAAGCAGGGATCCACCCACTGGACACCAGGGGGGGGAGCGACCCCTTGGGCAAGGGCCTTTGCTTACCCCAATTAAATTTTGGAATATTCAGTCGATCTGGGCAATAGCCCCAATCTGCCCCCCCCAGGGGGCAGAAAGCGCACTAGGCACCAGGGATTTAATTTCAGGGAATATTTAGGGGTGTGGGCTGCCCGAGATGGGCTTGCCAATGCCTCCACCCCCCCACAAAATGCCACAGTCTTTCTGCCCCCCGGGAGGCAGATGGGGGCAGTAGCCCCTGATCTGCCCCCTGGGGGGCAGAAAGCCCACTAGGCACCAGGGATTGTTTTTTTAATACATAGGGTTAGGGGCTGCCCAAAATTGGCATGCCAATGCCCCCGCCACCCAAAAAAAATTGCCACACCCTTTCTGCCTCCCCTGGGAGGCAGATGGTGGCAATAGCCCCTGATATGCACCCCGGGGACAACAACAAAGCACACTAGGCACCAGGGATTTATTTTCTGTATATAGGGTGGGGGCTGCCCAAAATAAACATGCCAATGTCCCCACCCCATCCTCAAAAATTCCAGTTTTTCTGCCCCCCCAGGAGGCGGATGGGGGCATTAGTCCCTGATATGCCCCCAAGGGAATGCCAGTGAGAAGCCCCATAGGCAAGAGTCGCTCCCTTTTTTTAGGCACAAATTTGGCTGTTTCAGTGATATATTTAGTCTCATCTGCACCCAAGCGGGGGCAGACAACCACTAGAAATGAGGGAGAGTTTGTTGTGTGTGTAAACTAGAGTTTGGCTGATGGTCTGCGTGTACTGACCTTAGGCTGGCATTTTGCTGGAGGTGTAGGTGGGCCTGCACTTGGCTTATGGTGTGGGGGGACTCGCGCTTGATGATGGTGTGTGTAGATTGGTGCTTGCCTGGTGGTGTACGTGGAGTGGCGCTAGGCTGGCAGTGTACGTGGACTGGTGCGGGGGCCGGTTTTGTCACTGGGGGCTGGTTTTGCAGCAGTGCTGCAATATAGGCCCCCAGTAACACAACAAGTAGCATTGCTTTTTACTAGCATGCCCCTCCCCCACTCCCAGGGTTGGTCAAGCAGCAATCTGTCAGGGCTGGCTGCGGTTCCAAGCCTGCCCTGCTTGATTGCTGGAGTGCGGGGATGGCGCTTGGCTGGAGGTGTGCGTGGCTAGTGCTTGGCTGACTGTGTGCATGGATGGCATTTGGCTGGCGGTGTATGTGGATGCCACTTGGCTGGCGGTGTGCATGGATGGCGCTTGGCTGGCGGTGTGCATGGATGGCGCTTGGCTGGCGGTGTGTGTGGATGGGGCTTGGCTGGCAGTGTGTGTGGATGCCGCTTGGCTGGTGTTGTGCATGGATGGTGGTGTGCGTGTACTGACTCTTGGCTTGCGGTGTGGCTTGCATGGATCCTCCAGCATTTTCTTACCCAGAATCCCCTGCAAACCTCAAATTTACTTATAAAGTCACATTTTCCTCACATTTCTCTGTGAATAAGCTGTAAGGCACAGATTTCCTACCAACTAGCATTCCCCTTGGTCTCTCGAGAAAAATTATACCTCACTTGTGTTGGAGCCCAAAGTAGCGGCAGCCTAAAATCGTATAAACAAACTGCCCTTTTGGACCTGCTTTGGGCCCCCCTCAATCTCTACTTGTTTTTGGCCCTTCCATGTCATAGGCACTTGGCCCATCCACACAAGTAAGTATCATTTTTATCGGGAGACTAAGGGGGACGGTGAGTTGTAGCAAATTTGTGCTGTGCAATGATCACTCAACTTTCCCATGCAGATATTCGAGGAAAATGTGACTTTTTAGCTAAATTTGAAGTTTGCAGCAGATTCTGGGAAGGAAAATGTGGGGGATCAATGCAAGCCACACCTCCCTTGACTCCCACGGGTGTCTAGTTTTCAGAAATGTGTGGGTTTTTTAGGTTCCCCTAGATGTCCGCAAACCCGGGGCCAAAAACACAGGTGCCCACCTATCTATCACAAAACGACCTGGTTTTTCAAGGGGGTCTCCTGAGTTTTTGGTCCTGGGATCAGGGGCAATCAAGGGAAACCTACCAAACCCAGACATTTCAGGAAGGTATGGCTGGTGTGGATCCCCCAACATTTTCCTACAAAGAATCCCCTGCAAACCTCAAATTTAGCTGAAAAAATTGCATTTCCCTCACATTTCTGGCTGGGATCACATTGCCGGAACAAATGTCCCACCACTCAGCGTTTCTCTCAGTCTCCCAAGTAAAATGATACCTCACTTGTGTGGGTGGGCCAAGGGCCTGCACCTGGTAAGGGCCAAAAACATAGGGATTGAGGGGATAGAACATCACATTCTAAGCGCTATATTTTGTTTAAAAATAAGTTTTTTAGGAGATTCTGCATTGGACACCCACACAAGTGAGGTATCATTTGTATCGTGAGAACAAGGGGAGCTGTGTGGTAGGACATTTGTGCCGGCACGGTGATCCCAGACAGAAATGTTTCTTTTTTTGCATGAATCCTAAAATTAAACCCTAAAAGCTATATCACTCCAGAAGCTAGGAAAAATTCTGAATTCAGCAAGTGGTCATTTTTGGAGACTGGTCCAGGTTTTCTCATAGAAAGTAATAGTTGAAATCAGATAATAGCGATTGTATATGGGATAAAACAAACAGGCAACAAGGTTTCTATCAGTAACTTTTTATATTGAAGAATGATACACAAAAGCAATATACCATTGCATTCCCCAGACTATTCTGATCCGAAAGATATAGGGGCTTATTTACAAGCCCCTTGCGCTGCCGGTATGTCACTTTTTCCCATATTAAAAGTGACGCACCAGCGGCGCAAGAGTTTTGTAAATAAGCCCCATAGAGTTTATGTAGTTCGTCCAAAAGATGTGATACGTGGGTGCAACAAGCGAGCCCAGGCGTACAATGAAAATTCATTCTCCACTAAGCATGAATCACTTAATAAAAATATTAGAACTTGATTATCAAGGAAATTCAGTTATTTTTTAATTGTCCCCTAACATTTAAGTGCAAGGATAGGTGCCAGGTGTACCACTTTAAATGTTACACTTTCCTAACTACATTGCGATTGAGAGAGACATTTTGCAAAAATTGTTTTTGTGGATATTGTCTTGCAATGGAAAGGGAATAATATATAATAAAAATAATAAAAAATAAATGATAATAACAAATGCCCTATACCTGGCTCTTCGACTGAACCACAATGCCTTCGACGGATCAGCATTCCCCCGCCCAGGTCCTTGAGACCCTTATAGGTGAGTAGTTGCGCTTTACAAGAAATCTGATTGATTGACTGAAGCCAGGTTTCCCATCTTTCTCTTAAAAAATATGCTAGCACACGGTAGGGTAGGGGGTGCCTATTGCACCAGAGAGAACTGGGCCAAAACTGGAACCATGCCTAATGTTCATTGCAGGATCAGAAATAGCCTCAAAATCACAAGGAGGATGGCTGCAGTATTTGGGCACGTTGTTGGCCAGCACTGAGGGAACCCTATTTACCACATTCATTTTCGAAAACTAGGCATACAGGGAAATCTAGGATATTATAGCCTTCATTGGCTTCAACGTTTTTTAACCAGAATGCTGAGGAAACATCCAACCATGTTTAAAAGAAATACAATTTCCAACATTGTAGGCACAGGAAGAGGCCAGAATTTATGGGCAAAATCCAATGTACTGCCACACAACATTCTTACACTTATATTAATAAAAGATGCCCATATGTGCAGGTGAGGCCATTGTGGTGAACAGGAAAGGGCCAAAACCTCCATCATGCCTAGCATGAATATACAGGAATAGAAATGGTAGTTTAAAATCCATATGGGACAGCTGTTGTATTTGCACCGGGGTGACGGTAGCACCCATGCAACTCTACAAACCCCAGACATTTCTGAATGTTACGGGAATCCAGGGAGGTTTGGCTTGTATGGGTACTATCACTTTTTCTTACCGTGTAAATGTGAAAATATATGTAAAAATTACTATTTCCCCATTTTTACGCACCAAAAAGATTGGAACTTGTGGCCTCTACAACTACATTCCAGTGTTGATAAAAAAAAACAGTACCCCACATGCATGGGTGGCCTGATTGTACCAGACAGAAAAGGGCAAAGTCTGTTGTTAAGCTTAGCATGATTTACAGAATTAGAGATAGTCTCAAAAACCACGTGGGACAGCTGCAGTTGTTGGGTCCAAGTATCGATGAAGAAGTATTCATTACGTATGAGACATAAGTACTTAAAATTAATACTTTGCTCCAGAGATAACCAGTGAAGATTTCTCATTGCTTCAGATACAAATTTATTAATATAGAAAATCACATGGACTGCTATATTCTGTACCCTTTGACTTTTCTTCAATTGATCTGCGGAAACGGGTAAGTAAAGGCTCTTACAATAGTCAAGTGCAGACACAAATGGAGTGCATCTTTTTCTGAGAAGTATGCGATTGCCTTCAGAAAACGTCAGACTCAAAGAGCGATTACTTGAGCTGAAACGTGTGTAAATGCCTCCTGATAAAATTGGCCGTCCAACTCAGAGAGTGAGCCAATCTTACAGGACAGGAAAGTGCCAAAATGGCAAAAGCACAATTTCCATACATTTATCATTGGGAATAGCTGTAGTATTTGGGAACAGGGTTAGGGGTCACACACGGAACCTTGCCTTTCTTGGACATTTCTGAAAACTACAGATCCAGGGGAATTAGGGAAGCTGTGGCCTTTGTGTAGTCTACCATTGTTTTCTACCCAGAATCCCATGCAGGTATTAAACTATAGTTTGGGTGTATGAGTAAGCAAAATTCCATAAACTTTTTCCATATAATTTCACTAGACAAGATACTGGTTTGAGAAAGAAAATGACTCTCTGCAAGTTAGTTTGTGCATGCACCAGTCTCGCTTAAGAAATAAATATGCAAGAATGTGTATTACAAAATGTAGTTAATTTAATTAAATTCATGTAATGGTAAATGGGCAAACTTTGCAAATTTTGGGAGTATAATTAAAATTTTAACACCAAACTTACAGGCCACATTGAAGTTCCTACCAACCTGCATTTCTAAACTCCTCCGAATAAAAACAGTGCCCTATATATGTGGGTGGGTCTATCGCACAGGAGAGAAAAATCCTAAAACCATGAACAGGTTGTCGCCACTTAGTCACTGTTTGGGCCATTTCCCATCCTATCTCATACACACACACACACCAGAAAACATAGTTACAACTCATTACTACTAAACATTCAATACTATCCAAACCACCAAACACATTAGTAACAACAAATATTATTCAAACTTAAATAAAATTATCTCAAAATGTACACAACACTGTTTAACAACAAGCACAACAAACAACACTGACTCTAAAAACCAATTACTTGCTCGCTTCTGTTTGTTTGATTAAATACTTTTCTGTGATTGTGCTCTGATTTTGTCTGTTATGTGTCCCCCCAATCATGTTCTTGGCTAATCGCAGAGGGGTTCACGATTGTAATTTTAACTCATCTGCATTTGTTAGCACTTATTTTTTCAGTTTGTGTCTTCCTTAAGCCTACATTTTTCATTCTTTGATTATTCTAATAGTTTATTGCTACAAATCCATGCAGGGCTGTCATATCAGGAGGGCACCTGGAGAATGCCATTTACTTTTAGGATGTTGACTAACCCTGGGCGCAGAAAACTACCGCTTGCACTGTGCAAGATGCCATTTGCAATGATTGCACAGTGCGGACAAGCATCCGGCACTGTGCAATCAGTGCGAGCAGCATTTCCCTATCGCACTACGCAGTTCGCGTAGCTACGCGTAGCGTGCGTAGTGCGAAGTGCACTTTGCGTAGCTACGCGTAGAGCCACTACGCGAACTGCGTAGTGCGATAGGGAAATGCTGCTCGCACTGATTGCACAGTGCCGGATGCTTGTCCGCACTGTGCAATCATTGCAAATGGCATCTTGCACAGTGCAAGCGGTAGTTTTCTGCCGCTCGAGTAGATTTGTACTCGAGCGGCAGCTTTCTCAACGCGGACTGGTAGTTTCTCATCGCGAGCGGTCGCGAGCGTACGCGACCACTCGTAATGAGAAACCTGACCTCCCCGCGTTGTGAATCTCGCCGGGAGGTTTATTTTCCACGCTCGCGATCGGCAACTTGATGTTGCTGATCGCGAACGAGGAAAAAGTCTCGCCGGGATGTTGATTTTGCTCGCTCGCGGTCGCCAACTTGACGTTGAGGACCGCGAGCAAGCAAAAATGCCCACTACGCTACGCGTTTTTGCACTGTGCTACATGCAATTCGCGTAGCGCGTAGTAGCACAAACTCCGCAAACTCCGCGAGCGTAGCGTAGTTTTCCGCCCAGGCCTAATTTTGACTAGGCCTGGGCGGATTTTCAATTACACTGGTGTAATCAGAGTAATTTTGGAAATTCCGCATTACTCTTTGATGGGAAATCACCAATAACAATGCAATAAAACCTGGGGCCGTATTACTTATTGGTATCGTTTGCACCCAGTGCACCTTTGAAAAGGTGTGACGGGCGCAAACAATGCCAATGCGCCCCATTATGGTGAATGTGCTGCCCTGGGGACAAGCCATTCATGTGAAAACACGGAGCAGATGCTCCGTGTTTTCACAATGCAGGCGGCACCCGCCTGCACTTTCAAAGGGGATTAGAGATCCCCTTGCAGTGACTGTACCTGCCTGCAAGGGGATAACTGGGGGGTCCATGGGACCCCCTTTACCCCCTGCAGAGGGCTGCTCTCAGGGGGCGCACTGATAGTGCACCATCTTTTCAATGGCACACTATCAGTGCGCCTTCTGAGGGCTTCTTTGACTCTGCGCCCGCCTCTGTAATATGGCACGGGCGCAGAGTCAAAGGAATTCCTTCATTTACATAGGCACGCCCCTATGCAATTGAGTGAACACCCTCTGTTGATAGCGCTGGTGCTTTAAGTGTGCCAGCGATATTGGTATTATAGAAGGGGACGCACAAGTGTCTTCGCCCCCTTCTATAATACCAAAGTGCCCCGGGGGTGCGCAAAGCGGGCACAAACGCCCGTTGCGCCCCCGGGGCACCTTATGTAATACGGCCCCTGGTCACATAATTAAGAATAATTTGTGGTAAATAAATCCCAATGCAAGAGCACATTTAGAGAGTGTGAGCAACTGCTCATGCTGCTTTTTATGATATGTTGCATATAGCTCTATTTTAGTAGTGAAAAATGAATCCTTGAGTCTATTTTGGACACAAGAGTGCATTTTGCGCTATGAAGCTGGCGCTATATGCTAGGAGTATCTTGGGGAAAAATCCTACCCAAGGGCAAATTTAGTGGATGTGAGCGACTGCCTGTGCTTGCTATTGATGTTCTGTTGCATTTGGCTATTTCTTAGGGCAAAATGCATCCTCACATCCATTTTGGCTGCAGGGGGTAATTTTGTGCTGAGATAATAGAGCTAGACTCAGAATTACTCTTCTTAAGTAACTCCATATAATCTTACTGAATGTTTAGGTAATTCTGCATGATTATGTTACATGGGATCATTCGAGTTATGCCCACTACTATTTTGGCTAGTTAGTGGACTAGCTTAGAATGTTAGTGATAAGCATTGGTAGCAAGCAGTATTTAGGATCAGCTAAAGCCCCAAAACATGCAGTGGAGGATCTGCTAGTGTGCATGCTTACGGCAAGCCATTGGCCATTCTTGCAGGGATGTGCTCAGTCTTGGAGCCCAAAGCACCACAGACAGAGGCAGCTAGTGAACTTTGAAGTTGGTGGGGCAAAAGTACCTGCCTTGGTTCTAAGTGAAGTGAACAAGCCTCATGTACATGATGATGATTGGTAGGTAGTATCAAAATATTCCAATAGCTTTTAAGTGTGCCTTCCTCTCCTCATGCTAGGGGAGGCACACCCCTCTCTAAGACATCTTTGAGCAAATGAGGGCAAAGCAGTTGATTTGTTTAGCACAATTGCTCTAAAATTGTCTAGACAGTTATACATATTACAGGTAGTAACTGCAGCCCCACCCTGTTACCCTGGGGTTGCAAGACTGACCATACAGACTGTTTCCAGCAGTTGGAAAAAGTGGAACTTATCATTTTTTTGCACAATTGAGGAACTCTTGTCAGCTCCAGCCTTGGGGTCCTTGCCCCACTAAAAGATTTTGACGTCCAAAAAGAAAAGACTAAGAGCCTCATTTATAATATTGTGGATGGCATGTCATTTTCACTGGGGTGACAGAGTAAATTAATATGTCCCCATGGCGGAGGCCCCCCCCAAGCAGGCAGTCATTTATAATGCATTGTAAGGAAATGCCATCACAGAGGTTCCTGCCAATGCATTTCCCTGTTTGATGCTGATGCCGCCCTGCACCAAACTGTTTTCTTATTTTATTTTTAATAAGAAAATCCCAAAACAGGATTTTCTTTTTGAAAATAAAAAATATAATGCTCCCTTACCATGGGAGCCATTTACCATGGCGAGGGAGGCATTATTAGAATTTTACTGTCCCTCACCGCCAGTGTTGGCTTGACGGTGACGGACAGTAAAAATATGGCTATATGTCTGCCCATCCTGATTGGGTAGGCAGACATATAGCCATTTCTTCAAAAGTCCTTACTTCGTCGGGCCATCGGAGAGGTTCAGTTATTGCGGTGACAGAGTATTCACGCCATTGTCAAACCTATGGTCTGCTCACATCTAAATCAGGTGGGTGGACTATTATGTTGGCGTTCAGGATAATCCATTGCCATTGGGATGGAGTATTTACCACCAACATATAAACTAGCCCCAAGTCTGAATATAACATTTTTTACAAGAGTATCTCTCTCTTAAAGCATCTGACCTCTAATGCATTGTGGTCAGCCTGAAAATGCACCTATATACCATGCAGGTACTATCATTTTTCAGTGGCAGTTTACTTTATTGAGGTGATTTTTGCCCTAAACTTTTTAAGAAATTATATCTCCTGTCCGATTGTACCTGATTTTAATCGTTTTGGTGTCTTGGGAATCTTAATGTATTGTTTGGATGTACCATAACTACCAGGGGTTGAGCAGTTTCACTGACACTTGAGTGGAGACCTAACTATAATTTGTTTATTAATTTAGTAAGGATTCCACATTTCAAAATTATTAACCCACTTTCTGACACGCAGAATAGGTATCACATTGTGGGATGCGCTTACTGTGGCACCCTAGTCCAGTGCGATGAGTGACTCTGAGTCTTATGAGTGTGCACGTCTTCAGGAGCAGAAGAGGAAGGAATGATATGCAGGGTGTGGTGCTGCCGAGATAAAAGCCTCAGATCTCAGAAGGACATGTTTCATGAAACCCCTGTGTTAGAGCTGACAGCCTAAGGGTGGTCTTCCCCAAACTTTTTGCCTGCTTGCCTCTAATTTTGCTGAATTCTTTTTGTTGGCTTTAGGTCCCTGAGTGCTTTACAACTGCCAATCAGTTTTAAGTGCATGTGCTTCTCCCCTAAAACATGGTTTGATTGATTTATCCTCAATTGGCATATTTAATTTATCGATAAGGACCTCTGTGCACTTCAAAGCCCCTCTTTGAAGTTACTTTCAATTTAAAGGCACAACAGGGTATAAGTACTGGGGGCAGATTTACAAGCCCCCTCCGCCACCAGTACGTCACTTTTTGTGACGTACTGGTGGTGCAGGGGGCTGCTCCATATTTACAAGGAGAGGAAAAGCCACCCTGCGTGACTTTTCCTCTCCTTGTAAATACGGCCCCTTCACACGCAGCACTTTGCGTTGAAGGGGCGTTCCATGGGTGTTGCTGTGGGTGTTCCCACGCAACACCCATGGAATAAGACACATCTCCAGAATTACGAGAAATCGTAACTCTGGAGATGTGTTTAAAGCTACGCCACCCTAGAGGTGGCGTAGGGAGGCGCACCGAGGAGAAATGTTTTCATTTCTCCTCGTTTTTCCTCTTTCAATGCGTGCTGCATTCAGCACGCATTGAAAGAGGAAAATGGTTGTGGTGATTGTTTTTGTGCAGGAAGGTTCCCCTTCCTGCACAAAAACTAATCTCCCCACGACGCAGAGCATCCTTGCACCATGGTGCAAGGGTGCCTGCGCCAGCGCATGGCTGCAGTTTGTGCGCCAGCGCAGGGGAAGCACTAAGGATGCGACATATTCTTGTAAATATGTCGCATCCCTGTGCTTTCAAACTAACGCAGCATGGCGCAGCAAAATGACTTGCTGCGCCGTGCTGCGTTAGTTAATTGTAAATCTGCCCCTTGGTCTCTAACCACACTAAAATAGACACTACTGGACCTGTGAAGAACTCTGACAGGAGGAAGGACTGCTGTGCTGCTACAAGGACTGCCACTCTGCTTTATCTGCTGCTCTGGAAGAACTGATATTTGCTGTGCTGCCCTGCTGCCTGCTACCCTCTGTCCTGCTGAGGAAGGACTGGACCCATCTCACTTGAACCCAGAGTGACTCTGAGTGCATGCTAGCTTGCCCTCTGTTCTAAGTCTCAGGGATCTCAAAGACTTTTCATCACCCTGCAATAGCACTTGGACTTTGCTTGCTGCAAGTCTTGCCCTGCCAAGTGGTGCCAATCCAGTCCTGGGCCCTTGGAAGTGGGTATAAAGTGCTGCAAATGCTAAAAATCCATGTATAGACGACGCTGCACCGATCGGAACCAGCATATCTCCCTCGACGCATTGACGCTGCTGCATGGACCATGGGCATCCCATTGCTGACTGCATGGTGCATCGTCTCCAGTTTCCGACGCATCTCCGACTTTGCGTGGGTCAGTGATGACGCATCACTTCTTTGCTCCTAACATCTCAACTCCATTGACGAAACATCCTGGGTACTCTTCAGTAGGCCAAGGCTGGGCCCTGTATCCGATCCGTGCTCTATCGCAGTTGGCCTGAATTTTTGGGTTTACCCCGATGTAGCGTGACCAGATATCCCCATTTTGCACTTTGATCTTTTAATACATAAAATTTCATGTAATCTTTAAAAATTCATAAGTCCAGTTATACTTATTGGATTTTTGTTGTTTTGGTCTTGTTTTGTTCCTTTCATAGAAACTGGTGTGGAGTCTTTTTGTGGTGTTTTCATTGTGTTACTGTATGAAGTATTGCACAAATACTTTATCCATTGCCTCTTAGTTTAAGCCTGCCTGCTCTCTGCCAAGCTACTAGAGGGTGAGCACGGGTTAATTTATGGTGAGTATCTGACTTGCCCTGACTGTGATTGTGGTTCCTGCTTAGGCAGGATGGATACCTCTGTCAACCTGAAACTGACTTTCTAACACCCTGAGTAAAGACAAGAAGGACTACATGTCCGATGAGTCCACAGGACTCTCACGATAATTGCCAATGGTGATGACCATCTTGTAAATATAGACTATAACTTCCTTGGGGTCCACAGTGTCTTTTTAAAAAAAAAAAATATTTTTTATTTTAGTTTCAATGAAAAAACAATACATAAGATCAATGTTGCATTGTAAGACACTCAATTAGCCGCAACTCATCACATCCTCATAGACTTCTAGTGGAAAATAAAAAAGGCAGAACCAATCAAATTCAATACAGCAGTTGAGCAGCATCACATCAAGTTTAGGCAGCCCGCTATTCACCACCACAGCACAGGATAGAGTAATTCAGTGCACAGTCTATTCTCAAGTGTCCTAGAGGCTATCTGCATAACCCAGGGCCTAGCAAGCTCATGCAATGTTGTAGGTCGTATCATTGTCGCCAGTACAAGCTTCAGATATGCAATCAAACAGATTCATCAACATTCCCTGCGCTATTCTCCAAGTTGGCATTCCCCTCACCCTCGCCACCTGTGTACCTATAAGCACTGTACAGGGCCCAGAAGTTCTTGGGGCGGTTTCGAGGGGGGAGGAGTTCGCTATAATGCTCCGTTTGGGTGCAGCAATATAACATGTCCCTCGACCAGAGTGTAATTGTGGGAAGCGGTCCCCGCATCCAGCTGATGGCAACTCTGCGCCTAGCCATTAACAATCCCATGTCCTCCAACCTACGAATCCCCTTCGGTAGTAATTTAGAATAGCCCAGCAGCGCCGGTTCCGGCTCTATGTCCTGCCCAATTATCGCTGCCAGCTCTGAGAAGACATTTTTCCAAAACTTTGCAATGCCTGGGCATTGCCACGATAGGTGTATAAAATCTGCTATGTGTTCCGTACATCGCTCACATTTGGGGTCGTCTCTAAGACCATATCGATGCAGTCTTTCCGGGGTATAATACACTCTATTTAGATACTTAAAGTGGGTCAGTCGATGTCGTCCATTAAGGGAGACCCGCTTAGTGCTAGTACAGCAATATTTCCACGTCTCGTCGTCAATGTCTCTTTGTAGGTCTCTTCGCCATGCTAGGCGGGCTTTAGTGAAAAAGTTTTTCCTGTATGACTGCGCTAGGTTGTATATTTTGGATACGAGCCTCGTTGGTTCTTTAGCTTTAATGATTAGTGTAAGGGTATCTAGCTCCGGAGGTTCCTCCATGTCACTTCCCAAAAGTTGCCCTAGCGCATGCCGTATCCTATGGAATTGGAAACATGTGAGGGGGGTGGGCACAGCGTCTTCTCTATCCAGACTATCCCAACTCCTCGCTTCGCCATCAACAAAGAGGTCACCCACAGCCTGGACTCCCATGGAGCGAAGCGCACGCACCACACCCGTCTCTCTGCACGGAGGCAGCCATTGGCACCAGTCCAAAGGGGCCAAGGGCGAATACATGAGAGCCCGGACTGAAGTTTAAGGAGATGATGCCATGCATGAGCTGTCGCATTGATGGAGTCCAATACACAAGTCCGTCGGTCCGGGGGAGAAAAAAGCATTGTGGGCAGAGGGCGGGGGGAGGTTACCGCTCTCTCAATGCACAAATGTGGTGTATCGGGTGGGCCATGTATCCAGTGATAAGCGTGTACGCACTGTGCCGCCCTGTAATACAGATTAAAGTCAGGTGCGCCCAGCCCTCCCATATGGTAAGGCAGTGTGAGAATTTGCCATGCGACTCTGGGTTGCTTACCCGCCCATGCCAGCTTGACCATAAGAGAAGTGAGTCTCGCGAAAAACACCTCCGGGAGGACCATCGGGATATTGGTAAAAAGAAAGAGAAAGCGAGGGAGTACCACCATTTTCATTATAGAAATCCTGCCCAGTAGAGACAGTGGAAGCTTTATCCAGCTCTCAACGTCGTCTTCCAATTTGCTAAACAGAACCCCATAGTTCTCTCTGAAAAGCACGTCTGCGTCTGAATGGATTTGGATTCCCAAATATCTAACCGGGTCCATCGACCATTGTAGTGGGTAGTCAGGGGTGAACCGTGTCGTGGCAGGGGTGAGGGGTGAGGGGGAAAATAACCGATTTAGGCCAGTTAACGCACAGTCCGGAGATCCTGCCAAACCTCACTATCTCGCGAAGGACAGAGGAAAGGTGGCGTTCAGGGTCGCGGACATATAAGAGGGTATCATCAGCGTAAGTCGAGACTATGATTCCGTAGCTTGGGATACGAATGCCCTTGTATCGATGGTATTCGCGAAGCACACAGGCCAAGGGTTCCGCCACCAAGGCATAGAGGATCGGGGAGAGTGGACACCCCTGTCTCGTTCCTCTAGTAATGCAAATAGGGTTGGTTACCAAATCACCAAGTTTGATTCTGGCAGTGGGCTTATAGTACAGGACGCCTAACAACTGTAAGTAGACCTTGCCTAGCCCCATTCTCGACAACACCTGCCTCATAAAGGGCCATTCGACGGAGTCGAAAGCCTTTTCCATATCTAGAAAGACTGCGACTGCCGGAGCGTCGGGTTTGGTATGTTGGAGCGTCCCAAACACCGTGCGTAGATTATAAGTAAGGTTGCGGCCCGGGACGAACCCTGCCTGTTCAGGGGCTATGAGCTGTGGGGCCAAGGGCAGCAATCTGTTTGCCAATATCTTTGCAAAGATTTTGGTGTCTACGTTAAGTAGAGAGAATGGGCGGTATGACGTGCACTCTTCTGGGGGTTTGTTCGGCTTTAAAATAGCAACGATTATACCTTCTCTCATTGAGGGAGGCAGCGTGCCCGTGGTGCACATATCGTCAAATAGAGCAGACAAATGCGGTAGGAGTAAATCTATATAAGTCTTGTAGAAGGCGACCGTCAGGCCGTCTGCGCCCGGGGCACTACTAGGTTTCATATTCGTTAACGCCAGAGTGATTTCCTCTTTCTCTAAAGGGCGCATCAAGAACTCACGGTGAGTGTTAGAAAGCCAGGGTAGCTTGATGTGGGACAGATAATCCAATATGTCTTCCTCCATAGCCGAACTACGAGAGGAATATAGGGTTGAGTAAAACTGTCTAAATCTCTCAGCTATATCTGCATGGTTCGTAAGTGACTTTCCCTCTGCAGATTTAATGTCGGATATAACAGCGCAGTTCCGCCGCTTTTTAAGCACGCGGGCTAGCACCCCCCCCGGGTACTCGCCCTCTCCATAGGAGCGAGCCATTGCGTATTTACCAAGGTGTTTAACCTCAGTGTCCGCCGTATCATGATATTCCTCTAACTTGGCTTTAAACTCCCGCATGAGGTCCTCATTCTGTCCCTCTAGTAAGCGTTGCTCCAAGTCAGCCAGAGCTTTTTCCAGATCGGCAAGCTTCTTGCGTAATGCTTTAAGGACTCCGGAGTGTTTGGATATGGCAACACCCCGTATATAAACCTTAAAAGCCTCCCATACTATCTGAAAACTCTCAACCGAACCAACATTTTTTTTTAAGTATAATTCTATCGCTTCAGCTAGCTCTTCTTTGAATAGTGGATCCAATAAGGAATACGGTGGGAACCTCCATGTAAACGGGGGGATCGTTTTCCTGGGGCCTCGATGAGCAATAAGACTGGGGAGTGGTCAGAGAGAGTGCGGGGTAGAACCTCGCACTTCAGTACATGGTAATACAATGAGCACGAGGCCAACCAGTAGTCAATGCGTGTATGCAAGTCGTGAAAAGCCGAGTAGTGCGTAAACCCTCCCTGGTCGGGCGTCTTCCGCCTCCATACGTCTTGTAAGCCCTCCTGCATCATAATCTCCATAAGTGTTTTAGCAGAGGCTGTAAGTCGCCTGTCCGGCCCACCAGAGCGGTCGCGGGTGGGGTCCAGAACTAGGTTGAAGTCACCACCCCAGAGTTGCTGTTCTATGCCACAGCTGGCGACCCTGTTGTTCAGTGTTATATAAAAGTCGGGTTTGTCGTAGTTTGGACCGTACACGTTAGTAATCAGTATATCTAGGCCGTGTCCGTGACAGCGAGACACGACATATCGACCGTCAGTGTCAGTGATTAATGGTTCAAGGGAGAGGAAGGATCTAGGCCTAATCCAGGTGATAACACCCCGGGCGTTCGTTGTGAATCCTGCAGCATGGATGGAGCCGTGCAGGCCCCTAGCGCTGAGCATGGGACTGTCTAGGGGGAGGTGCATTTCCTGAAGCAATGCAATGTCTATTTTGTGTCATGACAGATACGTTAAAACTTTCCGCAATTTTCTATGGTTATTAAGGCCCCGTACGTTCCACGTGAGGGCTCGTATTGTCAGCTGCGCAGATGTGATAGTTAACGAGCCACTTGATGAGTCAGGAGAAGGTGCTGCCAAGTTATTTGAGTCTGCCATTAGGTCGGTCAAAGTGTACAGAAAGCGTGAGTGCGGCACAGCGTCGACAGCAAAAAACAAACCAAACAATACCCCTTCCCATCCATCCCCCCACCCACGCCAGGCATACCCCAACAGCGCCTATGCGATTAACTACCCGCCCACCCCCAGCTAATAGCAGGAAAAAAAGAAAACATCGGCAATGCATTGCAAAACCCATGGGGATCAACTTCCCTCCCCCACCCTGTTAACAAAAACTCCCCAAGTGTGTGTAACACGCGTGGGCGGAGGTAGCACGTGCCTCCGCAGTACTGGAGAGCGTGCTAGTAAAGTTCTATCAGTCCTCTTCTCCGCGTACCACCATTATGCTTAGAAGCAATCATGACACAAATAGAAATACGCCAGACCCTCCCGGTCACCACAATTCGGCGCTGAGAAAGTGCCAGAAGTCGCTCAATTATCAGCATTTAGCCCCGTCCTCCAACAAGCCCCAAATACCAAACTCAACATATGCATACAGTGCAATATCAGGCAAGGAGAGACATTGCAGTTTATCCGGCTACAATAGCAATTCAAAGGAGCCCCACCACAATAACTATATATGAATTATGCTTATCTGCGCGGATGGGAGACCATAACGTTCAGTCTTGGTTGCTAAGGGACCCGGTCTCCGCCCCTTCCATGGAGCACCGTTCTGAACTGCGTTGCTTGTCCTTGGACCAGTCCTTCAGCGCCTTCTGTAGGGACTTGGGGTCTGTAAGTATTCTGGACTGGCCCTGACGGTTCACACGGAGTCTGGCTGGATACAGCATAGCATAATCGATGCCCTGGTCTCTAAGCTGCTTCTTCAAGGGAGAGAACTGTTTACGGGCTTCCTGGACTCGCAGCGTGAAGTCCGGGAACAGAGAGACCATGGAGCCCTCGTATTGTAGGGGATGCATATTCCTGGCTACTTTCAGAGCCGCATCCCGGTCGCGGTAGTTAAGCAGCTTAGCAATGATGGGTCTCGGTGGAGCGCCCGGGGGAGGGCGCGGACCCAGAGACCGGTGGGCTCTCTCCATGACGAACATCTGGGAAAAGGTCTCCTTACCAAGCAAGGTGATCAGCATTTGTTCTACGAAGTTTTCCATATTGCCAGTTGGGATGGATTCTGGCAGCCCCATAATCCGCAGGTTACAGCGCCAAGACCGCGCCTCCAGGTCTTCCGTCTTGTCTTGGAGGATTTGCATCACTTTTCCCAATTATGTATGCTCTGTGTCCAGCGTTGTCTGGGCCTCCTCCACTTCTGTAACTCGGCGCTCCGACATATCCAGTCGTTCCACATGCTTGTCCAGCCGTTCCGACATCCTGTCCATGTGATAGGAGAGGGAGTCTATTTTGGAACTGAGAGCTGCAAGGCTGCCATGCAAACCCTTTTCCATTGCGGCTAGCAGGGAGCGGATGTCGCAGTCCGCCTGCTCCTGGGGAGGGACCCGCACAGTGTCAGCGTCGTCTGCGGGGGTGTCACGTCCCCTAGGCTTCCGTAGGTCAAAGGATATTTTCGGCTGTGCACGGTCTACTTTGCCCATTGCTGCGATGAAGATAGCAATGTGCCATTCACCGCCACCAAGACCAGAAGGGGGTACGGCACCGCTATGTCATAATTCTCCAGCCCGGCAGAGCCAACAGTGACTAGGGGGACCGACTAGGCAGTTGAGCTGCGCAGGGGCTATCTCGTAACAGGGGTCACTAACTCACAGTCCCAATGCACTCAATGGCAAAAATGTAGTGGCCCCCGCAGACACAGCGAAGGATGGGAGGGCCTGTTAGCGGCTTCCTGCCGCAAATAGCGCTCGGAGGCCACAGAGCACGCTGCAATGTCCAGAATAGTGCTCCAGCACCCGGGCAGACACAGAGGGGGGGGGGGTAGGGCGTCAATAGACTACCTTGTTAGGCTTCTCCTCGTGCGCAGATCAGCTGCCCGGAGGTCTTGCAGTCTATCCCTCAGGTTATTATCGGTATCCTCAGGCACATCAATCCAGCCCCCTGTCGGGTCACAGGGGCCGCCTCCGTTTCAGACTCGGTGCTGTTTCCTGCACCCAGGAGACCTGGATCCCACCTCTCTATGAAGGGTGCATGGACACGCCAGACACGGACCGCCGGCAATGCAGTATGGGCGCAGACCAACAGCGGAGCTCTCGAGTTGGGCCTCCAAGATGGCGGCGTGTGCCTTTCCCCCAGCTACGACCTCAGATCTCTCAGTCCCCAAGCAGCAATGTCACCAGCGGTCACAGGCGGCATTCAGACTGCGCCGCGCTACTACTGTACCATCGGCGTCGTGCAGAGTCAATGGGCTGCGCGCGGCATCTCAGCCTCCGCACACAGCGGACTCCACCACTGCAGCCGCCGGCTCCGCAGCTGACGCAGTCGGTCTCAGCAATCCGCAGTCCGTCTCGCGGGTACGTGCGCCCAGCCAAGCGGGCAATCCGGGGCGATGACAGCGGCGTCCAGCACTCCCGCCGTTAGTGAATAGCGGCCCCCGCAGCAGGAGCGTTGCGAGGTGGGTTTCCAAACCGCCTCTGTATGCCAGGCCGCGTCCGCGTCAGCGCCACACGCAAGCCCGGGGAGCTGCCTGGCACACGGTGTCGGGGAGTCCAGGGCCTTTAACCTCACCGTGTGGGCAGCCCGAGAGGTTGGAATCAGACCTCGGTGTTCCGCGGCTCTGGCGCAATCTGCTGCTATTTCAGCTGAGCGCCGTACGCGCTTCTAATGTCGGATAAATGAAATATTATGCGGTGGTAGCGCGGAGCTTCTCGTTTAGGCGGCCATCTTAGCCGCGCGCTAGGTCCGCCCCCCGTCCACAGCGTCTTTGCAAGGCACTCATGAGATATAGTTGCTGCAGCATTAACTACTTGCTGGAATTCTGTCTTTTGTTCTTCCATGAAGTAGATGAAAGACATCTTGGTCCAGTTATTCACTTGTCACTCTGAACGTAAATCAAACATGAAAAGTTATTTCCTAAGATTGAAAGTAGGTCTTGTTAGCAAACAAATTGCTGTAACCATGTCTGGGATTCACAGTTAGAGAAGAAAGATCACATTTCAAATTATATTAAAGAGTGGAAATGCAGAAACAATATTTGATGGCAAAACCTCATATTTATGCTAAAGAACTCCGCAACGTTTAAAATATCAGCACTCCTGTAGTCCAGCTGTGCAACTAGGCATGTGAAGATATCCAATGTTGTTGTTTATCTCTCTTTTGCTATCCCCTTTCCCCAGGGCTACTTCACAATACTATTGAGGAGATGTGGAGTTGGATGTGGGTTTGGCGAAGTGTGGAAACTACCATCCCTCCTGTTGGAACCGGATCTCCAGGTTATTGTATCTGGGCATGTCTTCACACAGTGACTGATGAAATTTGCCTTTGTATTTTAGAAAGCTAAAATGTGTTTTTTTGGGTGAAGCTGCCTGTAGTGATATACATGACATTGGTAATTTTTAATTTCAAGTTGCTCAGCACAAAGCAAACACATTTATTTGGACGTCTTCAAACCCATATGGACTAATAGACTACACGTCAAGTTATCACAGCAGAGAAGTCAAATACACTATTTTGTACAGACAGTTTTGGGGTTCTGTTTACTATTACTGTTTCAGGTCATCAAAAGCTACAGATGTCTTTACTTGATTTGAGAGCAAATGGAAGAATTTCAACTTGAAAACAATGCTTTTGCTCTATGCCTTGTGCAAATTATGCTCTTCGACTGAATAATCGATTCACCGTTGCACAAGCTACATGATTGGTTCAATTTATTCCTACTTACTGACGGTGTGCCTTATTGTACCTCGGGGCAGTAGCATATGCCTCCGTTGCCTTTCCCTCCTGGCGTATCCTATTTTAAATGCTGTGCTCCCGCTTTCCCCGGGGGTCCTGCTCCTCTTGTTACGGCCGTGGTGGTGAAGCTCAACGGAAAACGGTGCCTCCCTGTGGGTGACGCCGCTGTGTCCTGCTCTCTCAGCGCCAACGCGGTGTGCCATGGACGGCACTTCTGGCCTTTCGCTGAACAGCACTCCCAGCGGGAGCGCGGTGTGCACGTTGGCCCGGCACCAGTTTTTTAGAGACGCTTCTCACCATTCCCTGCCTATAACTCTCCCAGCAGGAGTGCGGTGTGAGTTGGCCCGGCACCGGCTTGCTAGAGACGCCTCTGCACCATTCCCTGTCAGCTGCCGCCGCAACTTCGTCCATCCTCCCTGGGTGTGGCTGCAGCGTGGGAGGTCATCTCTGCTGTTTTGCCGCCCTCTCCTCAGCTCTTCACAAAGGCAAGCATGTGGGGGCATGCCTGTGTACATGCTTCCAGTCACCATCAATGGAATTCCTGGTTGTGTTGGAGTTCCCTTTCTGCCTGTCCACTTGTCATTATCAAGCTGATGGGAACAGCTGTTCCTTGGTTGGTACTATGTCTTATACATTTGATTTCCTACGCTAGCAGCTGTGATTCTTTCAGCATGTCGACATTTCTCACGCTAATAGGCTCAGCTTCCACTTTCAGTGACTGTGAATTAATCGTCATTGCGACTGATTCCTACTTATTTGTTTTTATACACCAACATTGTGTTTTTCTCAGCCTGTCAGCATTCATCACACTGATAGTCTCAGATTCAGCACTCAACCTGTGGTTTTGACCTTCTTTTTACATTCTCATTGCATTGTTTTCTCTTTTGCTGTACCAACTTTCGGCGTTTTCCACGCTGTTAGGCTCTACTTGGTATACATATTTTATTTTCTTCCAAGGGACCTGTTATTATCTGTTTCCTATAGGGCAACTTTGTTGGAATCCAATCCTTCCCATATTTTGTTGTTACCATCACCATGGCTGCAACTAATATGTCGCAACCACCTACTTTTTAAATGAGGTGGGCGTACCCATTTTACCATGGAAACAGTAGATTGGTTTGCTAGAATCTTACCTCATTGCCATCGGTGCGGACATATTCTCTTCTTTACGTAAATTACATACTTTACTTCACAATTTAGGTATCAAGGGTCACAAAACTTACAAAAACATTTCTGTGTCTTCGCATGAAGAAGAAGATAGTGATGGCGATGAAAATGTTTATCAAATGGCGATAAGCAAATTAGAAAAGCATTTTGGAAAGAAAATATATGTTGTGCTGGAAAGGCACCATTTTTTTTCTAGAGTACAGGGCAAAAACAAAAAAGCAAAACCGTTTATTGCTGCGTTGAAAGGCCTAGCCAACACCTGGGAATTTGAGACTTTACTATGTTCCCTCATCAGGGATCAGTTAGTCAGGTGCACCAACAACCCAAAGATCCAAGAAAGACTCTTAGTGGAGAACCCTAATCTTAAAGAAGCCATTGACAATGCTGTCGACATTGAACATACTGCAGATTGCATGACTGCAATGAAAGAGGGGGGTGACAAGCATGTAGAGGTTAATGTCATAAGTAAGCAAGATGCAGGGAAGGATACTGAGAATAGAAATGCTAACCTAGTACCGATAGGCACTAAGCCCAAATGTTACAGATGTGATAGACCTAGTCACTTAGCCAATAATATTGCTTGTCAAGCTGGAACAGTTGTATGCCACAAATGCAGTAAGAGCGGTCACTTGGCAAGGGTTTGCAGGGAGCAACGTACTAAACCTGTGTTGGCTATTGAACAAGACAATCATCCAGATACCAAACTAGTTTTCCACTACAGAGCTGTGATGAAGCAATGGGTTTCCCATCCTGTAGCATCACATCAGATAATAAACCTATTGCGGCGTTGGCCGACTCATGCTCTCCATACACCTTGGTGGATGTAAATCGCTTTTCTGAATTATTCCCTGAATTGCATAAGGTCTTACAAACACCGGACATTAAACCGGGTGGTTACAATGCAGACCCCATACCATTGTTAGGTATGACTACCATGGAAATTGGGTTCAAGGGAAGGAGTACTGTGGGTAAAATATATGGCACGCAGAAGGGATCTAACTTATTGGGTTTGAGACATCAAAAGGAACTTGGAATCAAGTTAGATCCCAACAGTCCTGATCAAGTTCTTCTAGTTGATCCTTCTGTAGGGGGTAAGGAGGTCTGCAGCTATTTTTTGTAATGTTTTCTCTGACAAGCTTGGGTTGTTAAAAATTACCAACATTGCATTAAACTCAAATCTAATACTAAACATGTTGCACATAAGGTGAGGCCCATCCCTCACATGATGCATGCACTCTTGAAAGTTGGGTTGGACAGATTGTTAGCTTCATATGTAATTGAACCAATTGAGAGCTCATAGTGGTTGACTCCGATCGTCCTTGCAACTAAAGCATCCAGCAAGGATGTTAGACTTTGTGTTGATCTAAGGAATCTCAATGAGTACATATGGGTGGACAGACATCCCTTACCATGCATCCATGAGGTTCTTACTTTAATTAAGGGAGCAAGTTGTTTGTGTTCTGGATCTCTCCTCTGCTAACCACCAAGTTGAGCTACATCCCAATTCATGCCACCTCACTTCCTTTGATACTCCTCTAGGGGTGTTCCAGTTCTTATGTAGGCCTTTTGGGTTGGCGTCTGCTGCAGCTGCTTTTCAGAGGATCATGCATCATGTGTTAAGAGACATCTATGGCAAGGATGTGGAGGAGCACAATGACATGCTTAGAAGGGTGTTGATTAATCTAGGGAAGGCTGGGCTCACCTTGAAGAAGGAGAAATGTCCCATATGGGTGGGATCTGTAGAGTACCTTGGACACACCATTTCACAAGACGGCATAAAACCCACGTTAAATTTGGTAGAAGCTATTCAAAATACGGCAGCCCCAACCAGTGTTGAAGGCCTTAAATCCTTTTGACGTCTGTGGGAATGTTACTCTAAATTTGTACGAAATTATGCCAGCATTGTGGAACCATTACGGATGTTACTTAAATCCAAGGTCCCTTTCGCGTGGATTAAAGAGTGTCATAGTACCTTTATGTCTGTGAAAGCTGGTATCATAGCAGCCCCTGCCCTGGGTAAATTTGACCCCACTAAACCCACAGTATTGAGCACTGATGCAAGCAACAAGGGTTTGGGGGCTAATTTAACACAGTGGGTGGATGGTAAGGAGCAAATTATTGCATTTGCCTTTCGGGCACTAAAAGGGGCTGAAAAGAACTATTCGGTAGTGGAGAAAGAGGCACTTGCTTGCTTTTGGGCAGTTAGGCATTTCTGATTTTTCTTGTGGAGCATACCGTTCTATGTAAAAACTGATCACAAGACCTTAATGTATGCCTTCACCACTAAAGGTTCTGCCAGGACCACTCCCAGGATTGATTTGCGAGATGGATTTTGGGACTAGAAGGGTACAATTTCAAGGTCAAATACTTACCTGGAGCACAGAATGTGGTTGCAGACTTTTTGTCCCGTTCTCCTTCAAAAGTTGATGAAGATACTGATATTGTGGAGGATAAAGATATCATACTTAAATTTACGAGCTTGAATAAGGAAGAGTGGGATGATTGTGTAAAATCTGATAAGCTAATGGTTTCTTTTAAAGAATACAAAAGGAATGGTTGTCCATCTACTAAAAGTGATGTTCCAGCGTTAATGTCTGAACACTGGGATGTGAGGTTGGAGTTAAACATACAAGATGGTACAGTGTGCAGGGGGAGAAAATGATTCCCCCTGATAAGCTAAGGGAGAAAATTGTGGAGTTGGCTCATGTGGGTCATTTAGGGCATAGTCTCACCAAAAACAAAATACACCTAGATTACTGGTGGCCAGGCATGGACCCCATGGTTGAGATCACAGTGAAAGATTGCATGGAGTGCGGAATGAGTGACAAAACTCACCAAACCAGGTAGCCTCCGTTGTCACCCGTGGAGGTCCTGGATAGCCCTTGGTCCAAATTAGCGCTTGACATAATTGGCCCCCTCAATCTCAAAGTACTGAACGAGGGTTTCATTCTGGTGTTGGTGGTGTATCACACTCGTTGGTTGGTTTTCAAGTTTGTACATCAAATCAATACCAATACTCTCATCCAGTTCTTGAAAGGGGCATTTTTTGAAGAAGGTATTCCTGACATATTAGTGACCGACAATGGGGTACAGTTCAAGTCAGAATGTATGAAAGAGTTTTGTCTGATCTTCATATTACTCATCACAAGACTGCTTTGTATTGCCCTCTTGCAAATGGATTGGTGGAAGGAATGAACCGCATGATCGAAGAGTGTTTAAAAAGAGTGGAATCACTGGGTACTCCTGCTGTTTCTGCGGACACCTTATGAGAATATCGCTCCACACCCAATTGTGTTACGGGGGTTTCTCCTTTTATGTCATTAAAGGGCAGAGCTTCTAAGACCAGGTCGTCTGCTTTGTAGTTGATGAAAAAGGGTGTGTGTGCAGAGGACCATAGTGAAATATATAGGAGAGTTTCGGAACACCAGGACAAATACAAAAACAGGTATGATGGGACCGAGCATGTGAAACCCAGGGTGTTTCAGAAAGGGGAATGGGTACGCGTAGATCTTCCCAAACCACGCAGGAGGGATGCCTCCAGATTTTCCAAACCCATTAGGATAGCCAGGGTAGGTAGAAATGTTGTCCATCTTGAAAATGGTCAAACCTGGGGTATGAACAGAATTGTTTCACCTAGGCCCGCTGGCATTCCCAGGGCGCGTCCCGTTCCGGAAAGAGTGTTGGGGGATGCTGTGTCTTACGTTCCACGGAGATCTCAGAGAACTTAATCATCTCCTGTGTGGTATAATGATTGCAGTGTAAAGTGAGTTTATCTCTAAAGGGTTAACTCCTGTGTGAGACTTGTTGCTCCAGCATGATGAATTCCCTTCGGCTTGTAGTTTCTCCTTCACTTCCTTTTCCCCCCCTTTCTTTCCTATTCCTCCTTGTTTTTCCTCACCGCTTATTGGTCACCCTATGTAAAGGAGGTGTGTGATAATTAACTAATTGGTGCATTCCGTCTCCCCTCCCGTCCTATCCCAGTTGGTATGTACCATGCCTTTGTTCTGTGAACATTCCACAGCTGACTGGAACCTGTGGTGGTGGAGAGATAAAATAAAGACTCCTCTTGTACCCACCAGTGTCATCTCACTTTTTAACTGTTTGCCTACACAGTATTATGGTAGTCAGTATTATGGACATGAAATTCTGCAAGGGGATATTTAAGGCCTGATTTAGATCTTGGCAGACAGGTTACTCCATCAGAAAGGTGACAGATAACCTGTCCAACGAAATATAAATCCCATAGGATATAATGGGATTTATATTTCGGCTGACAGGATATCCGTCACCGTTGTGACGTAGTAACCCATCAGCCAAGATCTAAATCAGGCCCGCAGTCTCTTGTTATCATGACATACAACTGAAAGAAAGCGGAGAAGGTGCAACTTCCCTGAGCTAAGGAACATTTGTGCCACCCTGCCAACTGATTATAAAAGTTCAATAAGGGAAGCAAAGAAGAGTTATTTTTCAGAGTTCTTTAGCCAGGCTCCAAATTTGAAAAAAAATATTTTGATGCCATGGCTGAGCGGCAACTGTCCACTGCAGTCAACCTCCGCTTCAAATACTTCCTGAGGAAAATTAGCTTTTTGGCACCTTACAGGTGGGTTAGTTTTACATAATTCAATACAATTAAGTAAAAATAGGTATTTAATAAATACAACAACAGGGTTAGCGTTAGGATTATAACAAGCATAGCACACATTTAGTTTTGTTTATTTTAATGAAGTGTTAGTGTAGGAGTTTAATATAATAGATGTCACTTTACTTTGATTTTAATGAATTATTTACTTTAGTTATAGCCTAGGGTTAAGATGAGCTTTAGGGTTACAATAAGTATATTCATGTTTTAATTTGAATTAAATAAATTTGCAAAATAAGGCTTCAGTTGGCATAAATACTTTGCAATATAATACGTTTAAATTATTGCAATTTATGATTAGTGTTAATAACTTAATATTTAGCCAAACAAATTATTTTAATTGTGTTTTGTGTTAAGGAAAGGGACAGCGTGATTAAAATGTAATGTATCTTTAAAGCTTTTCCCTTAAATTGAATTATGGCAGAGCAAGGAAAGGGGTAGCATTATTTTTAGATTGAGGCTCATGCTAGGGAAAACAGTAAGGTAGGACACGCTAAAGATGACAAAGTAAATGTCATATGAATGTTAAGTATGAGTGGGTGAAGTAGCGGTAGGCCAAGGTAAAGGTGCTGACTGAAGGAAAGAGAGTTCATCCAGCGGGTGCATGCGCAGGTGTAGTTAGTCAATTATGGCTCTGTTACATGATTGTATTTTTGATAGCTATTGATGAATGGTGTCTTAATATGACTTTGAACCAGTCTGGTTTCACTGCCACATTACAACTAGGTGCTTAGTACTCATTGAGGTGGAAACCAGATTGTGCTCCCCGATCGATCTTATCAGCCATGCTATAATTTCACGTATGATATTATGCATGAAGAATTACTGTCGAGAAATCAGAGCCAAAAGGCATTGAGCTACAGGACGACATTTTATGGTAACACCAATTTGTGCTTGATATTCCCAAATCCATTGAGGGTTCCTAAGGATAGATTTAGAATTCCTGGATAACTCTGCTTCCTGAGAATACCAACAGCTGTGGTATGGAGGATTCCAGCTGTGGAATTACTACACCACAGTCACTCTAAAGGTCTTAAGCACATTAATATGCTTACAATGTCACCGTTCCTCTCATATGTATAGACTTATAAGTCTTGGTAAGTGGTGCTGGCTGAAAAGCCAGGAGCGTCTGAAAGTCAAAGTCATGCCCTGGGGCTACTTGAAAAGAATGGCTCCTATAAGCCAGGTCATGACGCTCCATAAGAATTTCTTTTGGTTACCGCGTCATTACACCCAGGTCCATTTTTAAGTAGCCTCGTGCAAGGTGTGGGACTTCAGTTCTGGTGGGCTTCTGGAGCTTGTTGTTTTGCTTTTAATATTTCAAGCGTGAACTCATGGCTAAGGTGTCACACAAGAGTTTCTTGACATCAGCTTATCGGATCCTTGCTGCTGGCTTGTTTTGTTGATTTTTCTGATCCTTCTCACATCCGTTCAATGCACCCAAGTACTTATTTGTTGCCCACTCATCCTCTTATCCGAGTTCAACCTGTCCTTCCTATCCAGGATATCTGTGTATATTTTCTAGTAACCTGATCAGTGATACTCGATCCTTTGCTTTCCTTCCATGATGAGTTGGGCCTCTTCCTTTCTCATTGCTTAAATTAAATATCCTTAATTAGGTAGGTCCAGAAAGGGCCAGATAGGGCATAGTGTGCAGCCCAGAGTAAAATATATAATGGAGTTGACTCCCTCACATTTTAAATCAAATAAAACCATTTTTTTAAATTGGATTTAAGCTATACTTTAAAAAAAAAAAAAAAAATGATACACCTAGAATGATGATGCACAACACTTTTAGGGAAAATAATTTGAACTATCCACCAAACTCATACCTAAAAACATCTTTCATTCTGAGAGCTTCAATAACTTATTTTCTGAAGCAGAAATGAGAAAAGCAGCAATGTCTGTGCTGTTCCTTTTTCGGATTCAAGGCTGACACACCAAGGAAGGTTACGTTCGGTGACCTGCTCTGATACGTAATCCTCGTGGACGTCACGTGATCCACATCTCAAGGGGCCGAGCCGATCGTGCGGTTTTTGTTCAAGCTTGAATTAAGACCTTTGAGTCACATCTGTGAGTCTACAGCTTTTATCACCTTCTAGAAGTTCTTTTCTTGGTCCTTGTTCATTTCAATTTATATCTGTCAACAACTGGACAGGCGATTTCATGTGTTGCATTACTCAAGGTGACGTCGGTGTTACGGTGCTGGTGTTAGCCTCGGAAACGTGTCTCAGAGCGGAACTCAACTGTACCATAACCCCTAATAGGCTCCGCCCACCGACAAAATGGCCTCTGTTTACACTTTGAAATAAAACGCACACACTAAGCAATGAATAACTTCAGTGAAAAATTAACTACAACAATTTATGTGGAGTGCTTCATGTTTCCTTCTTTTTACTTAAGAGAGCTGTATGTATATATGCATCAAATCCAGTTGTCGAAGTGGGGGAAAAAAGTAGGGGAACTGTGGACGGAGAATCAGAGGGCGGGAAAGACCTGAGGATTGAGTCGGTGTGCGGAGTCAGTGGTGTGGCCAGAAAGATCAAAACATCTCAATTTTTAGTATTTGTTTGGCATTTCACTGACCAGTTACAGCTTATTACGTTATTAAATTTAACCAATGGATACACATGTTTATTTAAGGTTTAATATGGATTATTGACATTAAAATTCATTCACAAAGTGGGATATGTTTCCAATCATAGAATGTCCCAAATACTCTTAAAAGTGGAATCACAAGCCATTTGTCTCTGAGCCATGCAGTTTCTGTCATCAGCACTTCTCCCTTTTTCCAAAAGAGCAGGTAAAACATGAATGGCAAAATATTCTAGTTTGCAAATGTTTTTCACATACTTATGGCTCTGCCATATTTGCCACACAATCCATCATCTGCTGCATAATCTGACGATTTTAACCAAAAAAATTGTTTGTAGCTCAAACAAATCAAAAGTTGCTAAGAAATGTGCCTTGTGTTGCTGTGAAAGTGACAGCCCTTTGCAAAGGTTGTCTGGTCACCTTTCTCACTGCTGCATTTGTATGTTACACTGGTACTAATGATGCAAAATCTTTCCAGAGATTGTTAGTATGTGTTAAAATGTCAAAATAATAAAGTATGATAAAATTTACTGCATTACGTTGCAGCCTTTTTTTTGCTGCTTAATTTAGTCAACATTGCGACATAATTTTGTCCTCCACTGCTGCATAATTCCAGTGACTAAAGTCAAAAAGCAAATGTCCTCTTTGGCACAATCAAAACCACTCAATTACAAGCATACAATTTGTTCATACCGCATCATCAGAGCATAAATGTACCAAATCTCAAAATACATATAACAGATATTTATTTCATATGATAAAAACAATTTAATTAAAACATAATTGTGTTAAAAAACATTTAGGAAATCTTTGCATATCTTATAAGTACTCAGTTGTGTACATACAGAACAGAAGAACATATAAATCAAACACTTATACAATTTCACAACATTAATACACAAAAGCGGGAGAGAACAATAGACAAAAAGAGTTCATATCATTGTATAGAACCACCAGTAACTATAAGATTATCTGTCACAGTTGAAATATTTTTCATATTCTTTTTCATTAATTTGCAGATACCCTAGTGATCTAGTGTCTATACATAAGAGGCATCGACGCGTTTTGGTGGGTAGCAATCTATGAAAACCACCTTCTTCAGGATTGTTGGTATCTCCCGGCTATCAATTGTATAATCTATAATACACGTACAAAAAAAGACAAGAAAAAGGGATGCAAAGACAAAAATCAGGCATATTTTTTTTTTCAAATTTACAATATTATAAAAAACATTTATATCCTGATGATACAGATTACCACAAGCAGGCTTACATCAAGCTACCTCAGAAGTCAGGCATCAGAATATTTTGTAAATTTACAATTCTCTTAAAAATCATTTATATCCTGATGACACAATTATCACCACAAACAGGCTGTATCAAACTCCCACATTCAAACTCATGCTCACATCATACCCAGGTATAAAAACTCATAGGGTATAATACCTTTCCAGATTTAATTCTGAAGCAGACCAGCTCTTTAGAGTCCTCAATATACTCTAAAGCTTTTAGAGACGTGTGGCCGAGTAATTCTGGTCCAATGTCCAAATAAACGATATAAAATCTACATAGAAAAAACCAATTCATTTGTAAGTAGGTCATCCTAGATATCCTCATCACCCTACAGGCTAATACTACAGGACATAATTACCGGTATATGTTTTATAATGACACACTCTGCCAGTAGCAGTCAGAAAGTGGAGGGGTAAGTATCTGTAAGCAATAAAAACAAGCCCTTAGTTTCAAATGGCGGTTTCCAATAAACTCATACCCACTATCCATTGTGAGAGCCAATACATACCTATCTCCCACACACTCAATATCAGTAGATTTTTGTTTCTACACTATTTTGCAGATGGTTACGTCCTCCAGAATCAGTAACCTAGCTGATGGGTAAACGCCCCCCGTACTCGCTCCAGATATTACCTAACTCTACTTGGAATACCTCGGGGATCGCACCTCCATTTAGAACACGAGTTCAAAGAGAATAATAATTAAAATGCACAAACTTCTGTCGCACAAATGAGGCAATCTCTATTATTCAAAATGCAATTTGCACTCGTGTTCTAAATGGAGGTGCGATCCCAGTGGTATTCCAAGTAGAGTTAGGTAATATCAGGGGCAAGTACGGGGGGGCGTTTACCCATCAGCTAGAACTCTGATTCCTTGATAGCTGGAGACTAGCTTTCCTCGTGAAATATTTTTTGCAGTTTTTGGGTAGACACTGTTGGTAAAGAGAAGGTGTCTGAAAGCTTTTTTTGCCGTATTTTTCATATTTACTGAAAAGTACATAAAATATAGTAATGGCAGGAATATGAAATGAGGTATTTGATGTAAAGTACGTGGGCCAAACCTAATACTCCCTGCCACATGAAACTTGAACTTTTGATGAAAAATGTGAAATATGGCTGTAGCTATTCAGGACGGCTTTCAGGACCTAATATTTAGCTATTATATATATTTTTTTGTAACATAGGAATATCGATGTTCTTGTGATTCTGAAATCGGAAGGGATCAGGTTACTCATTCTGGAGGACCGTAACCATCTGCAAAATAGTGTAGAAACAAGTCCCTTTCTACTGGGGAGGGAAAGCCACCACCATGACCCAACAAGATCCCCCATTGCAGGGTGAGGAGGGACTCACTTGAAAATATGAACACAACAAAACGTTATCTTAGTGCAATCTTAGACTCTCCCTGAATAACAAAAACAACATAGAAGTAGAATGGTGCATCCAACAAGAGGTACAGATTGGCTTGTGTCAGAGCGCAGCCTCCACAACATAGGAAATCCAGACAGTGAGGCACTACAGGGAATTAAATGGAAATTTTGCATCAGTATTCACTGAGGCACTTAATTTACCCCTATGTGAAAAACGAGACATTAATTACCTTTTGGCCAGGTGGGCGAGGTGAAATTGCCACAACACCTGATCGGACTAGGTTTGCCACTTATATGGTTTGTTACTAGCATGGCTGGTATTTTCCTTTTCTGGTGATTCCAAAATGAACCTATTCACCCAAATTCAGTATTTTTTCAGTATGTACTTTGAAGAGTAAACATAAGGGAAAGCATCTTAAAATGTGTTATGAAGCTGCCTAAATGATTCGTGACTGATAGTTAAACTAAACAAAGGCAGAAAAGCTGTGTTAAAAAATCTGGATGTGTTTTTATAAAGCTTCCTCTTTAATTCTCATATTCCCTTTGCAGAATCATAAAGCAAGAACAAATGGTTATTAGGTCGAGCCTAGGCAGCACGCATGTGCTATCTGCAAGATCTGCTGTAATCACTCTATGGAGTGTAATACCGCCTGCTGGTTGCCAGTGGTTCACTCCTGCATTGCTCTTCTTTTGTGGCTCCTTATTGTTTGGTGCTCCCAATACATCATTTCCATTTTTATGCCAAGGAGCACCAACCAACTACAGTTTATTTACGTACATTATCCGGAGGAGGAGCGAGTTGTGAGACAAGAGAATCCCGCCCTCTATGTCAGCAGTTGGATGGAGGAGCCAGGAACTCATCTGTTGTGAGCACACTTTTTCCAGTTATCAAGCGCCTCTACCCCGCCTCTACCCCTGCCGGTCACCCAGTGTGTTGGGTCGGGTGTGGCCTGGATGACCCCTCCCTTCATGGCTCAACACCCATTTCCCTCTCAGCCACTGATGCTAGCCTAGGGGCGGGAGCCCCTAAGCACGCAGCATGTCGGGCAAGCACTACAAGGGGCCCGAGGTTAGCTGCAGCATTGCTTTAACATGTTCCTGACCCCGCCCATCTCTGAGGTTCAGCAGCTGCCTATGTAAAGTCCATGGCGGCAAAGCCACAGTCAGGTGAGCCACATCAATGAAGGCAGTAAGTGACTGTAGGCAGGCAGTGAGTACGCATCTTTGCATGGTGCACATGTGGTGTGGCTGCTTTCACAGCATTGTGTCAGTTGCTGCAGCCGGGTATTGTGTCGCCTGTTTGTGAACTGGACAGGCAGCAGCTTCTATCCGAGTGGGTCAGCAGTGTTACAGAAGAACCGTGTCCTGCACCACAACTGCTGCATGCACATTTGAAACACACATTATTTAGGCAAATCACAAACTAGGCATTCATACACAAACCATACACATATTTGTCCAGGCTCTCTCTGCCCCCATCCCTCATTCAGACCCCGACCAGTAGTCTTCCTAAACTCTACCACATCCCGTCCCTCCCCCTCTTTCCTGGAGTTTTTCTCCCCCTCACAAAGACTAAGGGGCATATTTACAAGCTCCTATCGCCACAGGAATATCACTTTTAACGACGTTCCTAAGGCGATAGGGGTTTCGTGACTTAATTCCACCTTGTAAATAAAGCACCCTTTCACGCCCCAACACCCATTGATTTTGACACTGCCCCCTATTTTCAAGGGTGGCAAGAATAGGAGGCAGCGCCAACATTTAGACCAGGGAAAACCTGCTTTTAACATGGCGAAACGAGGAGAAATGCTTTATTTCTCCTCATTTTTGCTGTTTCTATGTGTGCTGCATTGTGCAGCACACCTAGAAACAGCAAAACGCCATGAAGGATTGTTTATGTGCAGGAAGGAGTCCCTTCCTGCACATAAACAATCATAATAAAATGACGATTTGCAACTTCCATGTGTGCTGCACAGTGCACTACACATAGAAGTTTCAAATCGCCGTTTGTGATTGTTTATGTGCAGGAAGGGACACCTTCCTGCACATAAACAATCATTCCCTCAACCCAGGCACCCTTGCACTATGTGCAAGGGTGCCTGTGTTGGTGCCAAGCAGCCTAATTTAGCGCCAGCACTAGGGAAAACGCAGGGATGTGCAATATCTTTGTAAATTAGTCTCATCCCTGCGTTTTCAGAATGGCGGAGTGTGGCGTTAACATTTTGTGCTTAACACCACGCTCCGCCATTCCCTTGTAAATATGCTGCTAAATCTGTCCACCAACAAACCTCCTCTGGACCACTCTTCTGGTCTTCCATCCAATGGACCTTTCCTCAGCCAGACTCTGGCCATACCTCTCTCTCTGCCTTCCCCCTTCCTGGAGACTACTTCATACCCCAGTCTAAGGATACACAGAGTGAAGGATCCTGAAGCACACACTTGAGTAAATCCCTGTCATTCTCAGCCCTTAGTTCTTTAATTAGTTGGTAGCTATCATTGATGCAGCAGTGTAGTGCATCGGTTCCCACAAGTTTAAAAGGACCATTGCGACTTATTTACAGCTGTCTTTTAGTGCTCAGTAAAAGGCTGTGGGTATCGTGAACCATGCCAGCAGGTTTTTAATATCTGACATTCTTGTTAAACCTAGAACACAAGCAAAAAGTACACTACCTCCTAAGCTCTTTTTGTATTGTATTTGAACATATATAGCGCATACTACCCCTGGGGGCACTGAAGCGCTTGCCTAAATTTGGTATCACTCTACACCGTGTGGGCGGAAGGATTTTGTTTTTCTTTTGATCCTGTTGGGAAGTGTTTCCTTGTCATGCCTGATGGTCACTGAGGTGCGATTATTGTGTTATGGGACGGAGCACTTAGAAGTGTGATCGATGAAGAAGTGTGAGAAACATGCACACAGCTTATGGTTTTTAGTAAGCTGGCAGCTTTTAGCAGCTCTACAGATCCCTTATTGTATTTATTATTTCCAAAGTTCATACCACTGTGAGGGATTGTCTTTGGAAGCTTCTTGTTTTTAGTTTGTCATCTCCCCTCACACACTACCTGTTGGTTCCTCTTTCCTACTACACCCATCCACCTCTGCTGTATGCCCATGATCTTTTATTCATTTATTTAGGAGAGTGTGGTAGCAATTGCCAACAGCTGCTCAAACTTATAAAAAGCGCTTCGCACTATGTGGAATTTCATTTCTTTTTATTTACCGATTTATTTACTTTTTTATTCCATCCGTTCACCTCTACCGCCTTCTCACATTGGATGATTGCTCAGTGGGTTAAAAGCACTTTGAGGAGGTGTGAACCTTGAGTCCGCTAAAATTTCCATCCTTCCCATGTTGATGAAATGGCACCGGTACAAAACACTACTGCTTTCCTAGTACATATCCCTTCATGGTATACGTACAGTCAGCACTGCAGCCCAGAATAGTGCTCTCATGGTGTGCACCTGTATGACGTCCCTGCACACCCGCAATACTTGGAGGGTATTGTAGCTCCCAGAAGTTCCCTTTGTAGATGCAGATTTTGAAGGACGGTACAGCAATGTCTATGGTCATGATGTGCACATCTTTGATTTCACTGGTACAAGTTTGGACGAGAAGACATCAGTGCTGTACAGTACAACAGCAAAGATGTGCAACTAATGCACAAAGAAAAAAAGATTACTAATCTACTATTAACCTCCACTCTTGGGTTCCGGGGTAGGTTGCTACTCATAACAAAGTGCTTCAACTCATCGTCAGGGGTAGTAAGCGCTAATTAAATACAATTTACAATATGTTAATTAAGCATATGTTTCTGTGGGATGAAAGGCAGCCCTCAGTGTTATTTACATTTTCACATTTTTACAACTGTTTTGCTGGTATCTGAAAGGCAACGTAGCTTTTAAGTTAATTTGATACCACATAGCAACAATACACATAAATATATTCCACATCATACCACATAATTCTAATCAGCATAATTTCATTCAGCGCCACACAGTTCCACTCACACATTATCATTCCACACACTTCAGCAACACATCACATAATTCAACTCAACAACACATTTGCACAATACACCACATACATCGAATTCCACACCACACAATACCACATCATGCCACAAAATTTAACAACACACCACATAATTCAACTGCACAACATACCACTACACAACACAAAATACTATTCCACATAATTACACTCCATGACACACAATCCAAGTCTACATAATTCCAGTACACTCCAAAACCACATAATTTCTATGCACATAATTCCACTGCACACCATGCCACATAATTCTACGCCACAAAATTCCACAACTAACAATTCCAATCCAACCCATATAATTCCACTCCCCACCACATACCTCCACTCCACTCTATAACACATGGGTAAAACACATTGTCATTTACAACACCAAAAACTCTAACTTTCGCAAAGGGAGACCTAGTGGCATTGCCAATGCTTATTTTTTTTATTGTTGTTCTTTATGTTGACAGCTTTATATAGTGTGAGCGGCTGTTTGAGCGATATTCATATGCACCAATTACAGTACACAAGATCAGATTTTTTCTTTAAGGGCCTGGGAGATGAAGTGATTTGCCCAGAATCACAGGATGTTGAGAGCAGACGCTGGGACTCGAACCTGATCCCTATCTCTGCAACTCTGACCTTCAGGCCACATGTGCCTATGCACACGCAAGGCATGAAAGTGGGAGGATATTGTTCTTGAGAAGGACACTGGGGCCAAGGTGACAATGCCCTAAAGCCTGAGCAACAACAACTGCAAGGCACCTACTAATACTAAATTATTCAACCCCACCCCAGCCCTCCACTGTCTCGGTGCAATGGCCTGGTAGGGGAGGGATTAAGCATAAAACACAGCTGCTGGACCATCGATGGGGCGGTTGGGGGCTGAGCTGAAGATGGCCCAAGTCCACAACATCCTCAGTCCCCCACAGTGCGGCCCCAGCATAAACTCGCCCACCATGCCCTGAATGAGAAGGATGGTGGGTGAGGTGTAAGATAAAACACAGTTTCTGGGCTGTATTGGCCCCAGGGTGCCGAGGTGAGAATGGCTGAATGGCCTGAGCAACACCTGGCACCCAGGAGCCCGATTCTTGCAGTCATCTGATCCCCAGCCCACCACCAGGGCTATTGTTTGGCAGGGTAGGGGTCAAGGAGAGGCCGCAGCTGATCATCGTCCAGGGGCCATATCACACGGCTCCCAGCGAGGCTGCTTTACTCTCCCGGTCCAATGCCCTCTGTGGGCTGGGAAAGAAAAGAAATGGCCCACAGAGGGCACTGAGACACCTGCCCTGCGGCCAATGCCCGTCTGCCCGTATTGCCAATCTGTCCCTGGGTAGGGGCACGCCATGCCCTGCCGATTCCGCGCACTTCAACCACTGATTAAATCTGTATTCCTGATTTCTCCCAATTTGACGGTTTTGCAGTCTTTCTCTTACTCCTACTTTCTGCTTACTTTTTTTCCTCTGCAGACCTGTTTTTAGATGGGGAAATGAAAATGGCATTCTGAGGCTCGCTCACTGGGAGCGTCTGTCAGTGATTTTCCAATGCCAGCTCTCTCTTCTCCAAGAGTGTGAGGAAAAGAGGATCCGCGGGACTGTTGTTTAAAAATACAATTAAGGTGGTGGAGTGGATTGTTGAGAATGGTGGGGAGGGTGGGATGAGGCTAGATATTTTTAAACAGTAAGCAACATTACTTAGAGGTGTCCTGCAGGGCGACAGGGCACCAAGTCTTTGTTTTTTACTGTTTAGGAGAGTGATGGTGTCCTTGAGAGTGGTAATGTGGAGAGGAAAGATACAAGGGCCCTCGTGTACAAAAGATTCCATTTAAGGAATCGTAAATTGTGGCAAAAAAGATTCACAATTTGCGATTCCTTAAACGGAATGTACCTAAATGGATTTGTTAGTAGTGGTCTCAGTTTGCGCACCCACTACAAACAAATCCATTGGTATTTTGCGAACCTACCTATGTAGTAATAGGTTGGCTCTCAAAATACCAATTCACAGTGGGTCACAATTTGAGCTTCCTCATTATTATGCATGAGGTAAGTTTCAAATTACCACCCACTGCGATTGGCTACAGTGACAGACATGGTGGCCTGCTGGGGTCAGCAGACCACCATGTCTGTGATTGCTTTTAAATAAAGCAATCTTTTTTTTAAATGCAGCCCATTTTCCCTAAAGGCAAACAGGGTGAGTTTACAAAAAGAAAAATTACACAAACCTTTTTTAGGAGGAGGCATGGACTCGGGTGTGAATGTACTGAAATGACCAAGATTACGTCACATCGCATTATTTCGTTGAGAAATTTTAAAACGAGATGTGCCATTTGAGGTAATTTTTAATGAGAGCGGCATTTTAGGTAGATTTTGTTCCAGAGAGGACTGTTTGGTTAATATTTCAGTGTGAAACTACAAATCTGCACACAAACTGCAGTGTTTTGAATGTGAGTGGCAGTTCCTTTAACGTGGGTGGTCAACAAATGTTTCATGTAGATTTTTTACCAGAATGGACCATTCCGGTAATTTTTGGGAGCAAAAGTACAAATTGAATGTGAACTGCGGTGTTTTAATGCAAGCAACTGGAAATCAACTCAAAATTAAATTTCTGAGTTGAATTTTTACCCCTAACAGACTGTTAGGGTAATTTTTTGAGTGCAACATGGATTTCGCATAATTATGCATTATTTAGTTCAGAGTAAAGTGGAGTGTTTTAAAGTGTACTGTCGTAGAGTATGGTTTCTGTTAGACCTGGCATAATTGCCGTGGTTCCCCCTAACTATTTGCATTCAGAGCTCCTGTTTTTCTGACTTCATTTTTGCTGGCCTTAGGACTCTGCACACTTTACCTTTGCTAGCCAGTGCTAAGGTGCTTGTGCTCTCTTCTTGAAACATGGTAAGAATGTCATGTTTAATTTAATTGTAAGTCTGCTGTGATGACCTGCTGCCCTCTTAACCTGGGTACTGGACCTGCATTTCTTGAACCTAGAAGCAGCGGGGGAGCCGCTACTACAATATGCACAAGGCAGGAGCGCTTCGCCCCATAATGCCTTGCAGGCCCGGACCGGCCTGCAAGGAAAAGAGGATGGTTTTCTGCATGTGGTGACCCCAGGAGGACGGGGTCACTGCCAAATGTGTGCAAAGGTGCAGGGGGAGCTACAGGAGCAACACAGTCTCTCCCAGCATGAAAATGGAAAGTCCCTCCCTAAGTCTCTGGGGACTCCATAGAAATAACCCATCAAGGGCTCAACCAGCAGTCAACAGCATCCTGGGGCTAGAACTTGTGTTCTACTGCTGGGGGTGCGTTAGGGACTGCACCAAGGTATGAAGGGCATCCCCTGGAGGTGGAGAGGTGCCATTGCACGAGAAGTGCATTTACCAATGTTATTTCTATTGAGGGACTGAAAGTCAGATGTGTAATGTGAAGTCATAAGCAAAGTGGGGTTATGTTGCTGGACATTCCTGCTAGGGTGTCTGGCTGTATATGCTTAATCCTGAGATTATAACTGTGATGCCTTTTAGGTGCTTTTATTGCAATGCATTATAATGGTTATCAGCTATGATAAGTACTGTCATTCTAAGTGATGCCCAAACATGTAATCTTGCTACTGCGTTAGGTAAAGAACAACCCAGACTGTTAGCCACTAAGGTGTAGAGGTGTATAGTGTATGGTCAGTATGAGATGCTCAATCAGGGTTATGTGTCACCATGGCAGGTTTGCTCATTTTAAATGCTTGTTGAGATAATGGGGTGGGTCGCCACTGGGATGGTGCCAGTGGGCAAGGCCCTCGCTCCAGGTTATGTTCAACCCACTGCATGAGGGGGCAAGATGATGTGCATACATGGGAGTGGTCGTACTAGACACCACCCCTCCTTCAGGAGGGGTGGGAATGTTATGCAATGTCACAAAGTAATTCCAACAGCTTATGTATATTTGTAAATTGGTGCATAGTATTGAGTAGTGTGTGTGTTTAATAAATATACTCTTCCTTTTATAAAGCAAAGTACAGACTGTACAATCAATTATTGAGTGTTATTTCTGCGTACTGGTAAATGGCGATTACTAGCCCACACCACCTCCCTTGAGTAAGTCTTATACTGCTCTGCAACGCTACCCTCTGAGAGTCAAGTGCTACAATAAGGTGTTTGGTTCCCAGTGAAGGACAAATGTGACATGTTATTTGTGCAGGCCTCACAGATACTGCCTCGTTTTCCAACAGTATTGGTGTATTGTGTACAGCGGAGTGGCGTAGACTTGAGTATCCTACAGTTGAGCAGCATACAATGGAATAGCATACAGTGGAGTGGTGCACAGTACAGTTAAGTACACTGGAGTGTGTTAGTGTGTTAGAGTGCCGTGCAGTGGAATAGAGAAGAGGTGGGCGGAATTTGTGTAGTCGCGCTACGCAAAGCTCCGCGAAACGGTAAAAAATCTCCGCGAGCACGCAAAAGTTCTGCGAACATGCGGAATTGCTTGTATAATACCTTTCCAGATTTAATTCTGAAGCAGACCAGCTCTTTAGAGTCCTCAATATACTCTAAAGCTTTTAGAGACGTGTGGCCGAGTAATTCTGGTCCAATGTCCAAATAAACGATATAAAATCTACATAGAAAAAACCAATTCATTTGTAAGTAGGTCATCCTAGATATCCTCATCACCCTACAGGCTAATACTACAGGACATAATTACCGGTATATGTTTTATAATGACACACTCTGCCAGTAGCAGTCAGAAAGTGGAGGGGTAAGTATCTGTAAGCAATAAAAACAAGCCCTTAGTTTCAAATGGCGGTTTCCAATAAACTCATACCCACTATCCATTGTGAGAGCCAATACATACCTATCTCCCACACACTCAATATCAGTAGATTTTTGTTTCTACACTATTTTGCAGATGGTTACGTCCTCCAGAATCAGTAACCTAGCTGATGGTAAACGCCCCCGTACTCGCTCCACATATTACCTAACTCTACTTGGAATACCTCGGGATCGCACCTCCATTTAGAACACGAGTTCAAAGAGAATAATAATTAAAATGCACAAACTTCTGTCGCACAAATGAGGCAATCTCTATTATTCAAAATGCAATTTGCACTCGTGTTCTAAATGGAGGTGCGATCCCAGTGGTATTCCAAGTAGAGTTAGGTAATATCAGGGGCAAGTACGGGGGGGCGTTTACCCATCAGCTAGAACTCTGATTTCTTGATAGCTGGAGACTAGCTTTCCTCGTGAAATATTTTTTGCAGTTTTTGGGTAGACACTGTTGGTAAAGAGAAGGTGTCTGAAAGCTTTTTTTGCCGTATTTTTCATATTTACTGAAAAGTACATAAAATATAGTAATGGCAGGAATATGAAATGAGGTATTTGATGTAAAGTACGTGGGCCAAACCTAATACTCCCTGCCACATGAAACTTGAACTTTTGATGAAAAATGTGAAATATGGCTGTAGCTATTCAGGACGGCTTTCAGGACCTAATATTTAGCTATTATATATATTTTTTTGTAACATAGGAATATCGATGTTCTTGTGATCCTGAAATCGGAAGGGATCAGGTTACTGATTCTGGAGGACCGTAACCATCTGCAAAATAGTGTAGAAATAAGTCCCTTTCTACTGGGGAGGGAAAGCCACCACCATGACCCAACAAGATCCCCCATTGCAGGGTGAGGAGGGACTCACTTGAAAATATGAACACAACAAAACGTTATCTTAGTGCAATCTTAGACTCTCCCTGAATAACAAAAACAACATAGAAGTAGAATGGTGCATCCAACAAGAGGTACAGATTGGCTTGTGTCAGAGCGCAGCCTCCACAACATAGGAAATCCAGACAGTGAGGCACTACAGGGAATTAAATGGAAATTTTGCATCAGTATTCACTGAGGCACTTAATTTACCCCTATGTGAAAAACGAGACATTAATTACCTTTTGGCCAGGTGGGCGAGGTGAAATTGCCACAACACCTGATCGGACTAGGTTTGCCACTTATATGGTTTGTTACTAGCATGGCTGGTATTTTCCTTTTCTGGTGATTCCAAAATGAACCTATTCACCCAAATTCAGTATTTTTTCAGTATGTACTTTGAAGAGTAAACATAAGGGAAAGCATCTTAAAATGTGTTATGAAGCTGCCTAAATGATTCGTGACTGATAGTTAAACTAAACAAAGGCAGAAAAGCTGTGTTAAAAAATCTGGATGTGTTTTTATAAAGCTTCCTCTTTAATTCTCATATTCCCTTTGCAGAATCATAAAGCAAGAACAAATGGTTATTAGGTCGAGCCTAGGCAGCACGCATGTGCTATCTGCAAGATCTGCTGTAATCACTCTATGGAGTGTAATACCGCCTGCTGGTTGCCAGTGGTTCACTCCTGCATTGCTCTTCTTTGTGGCTCCTTATTGGTTGGTGCTCCCAATACATCATTTCCATTTTTATGCCAAGGAGCACCAACCAACTACAGTTTATTTACGTACATTATCCGGAGGAGGAGCGAGTTGTGAGACAAGAGAATCCCGCCCTCTATGTCAGCAGTTGGATGGAGGAGCCAGGAACTCATCTGTTGTGAGCACACTTTTTCCAGTTATCAAGCGCCTCTACCCCGCCTCTACCCCTGCCGGTCACCCAGTGTGTTGGGTCGGGTGTGGCCTGGATGACCCCTCCCTTCATGGCTCAACACCCATTTCCCTCTCAGCCACTGATGCTAGCCTAGGGGCGGGAGCCCCCTAAGCACGCAGCATGTCGGGCAAGCACTACAAGGGGCCCGAGGTTAGCTGCAGCATTGCTTTAACATGTTCCTGACCCCGCCCATCTCTGAGGTTCAGCAGCTGCCTATGTAAAGTCCATGGCGGCAAAGCCACAGTCAGGTGAGCCACATCAATGAAGGCAGTAAGTGACTGTAGGCAGGCAGTGAGTACGCATCTTTGCATGGTGCACATGTGGTGTGGCTGCTTTCACAGCATTGTGTCAGTTGCTGCAGCCGGGTATTGTGTCGCCTGTTTGTGAACTGGACAGGCAGCAGCTTCTATCCGAGTGGGTCAGCAGTGTTACAGAAGAACCGTGTCCTGCACCACAACTGCTGCATGCACATTTGAAACACACATTATTTAGGCAAATCACAAACTAGGCATTCATACACAAACCATACACATATTTGTCCAGGCCTCTCTCTGCCCCCATCCCTCATTCAGACCCCGACCAGTAGTCTTCCTAAACTCTACCACATCCCGTCCCTCCCCCTCTTTCCTGGAGTTTTTCTCCCCCTCACAAAGACTAAGGGGCATATTTACAAGCTCCTATCGCCACAGGAATATCACTTTTAACGACGTTCCTAAGGCGATAGGGGTTTCGTGACTTAATTCCACCTTGTAAATAAAGCACCCTTTCACGCCCCAACACCCATTGATTTTGACACTGCCCCCTATTTTCAAGGGTGGCAAGAATAGGAGGCAGCGCCAAAATTTAGACCAGGGAAAACCTGCTTTTAACATGGCGAAACGAGGAGAAATGCTTTATTTCTCCTCATTTTTGCTGTTTCTATGTGTGCTGCATTGTGCAGCACACCTAGAAACAGCAAAACGCCATGAAGGATTGTTTATGTGCAGGAAGGAGTCCCTTCCTGCACATAAACAATCATAATAAAAATGACGATTTGCAACTTCCATGTGTGCTGCACAGTGCACTACACATAGGAGTTTCAAATCGCCGTTTGTGATTGTTTATGTGCAGGAAGGGACACCTTCCTGCACATAAACAATCATTCCCTCAACCCAGGCACCCTTGCACTATGGTGCAAGGGTGCCTGTGTTGGTGCCAAGCAGCCTAATTTAGCGCCAGCACTAGGGAAAACGCAGGGATGTGCAATATCTTTGTAAATTAGTCTCATCCCTGCGTTTTCAGAATGGCGGAGTGTGGCGTTAACATTTTGTGCTTAACGCCACGCTCCGCCATTCCCTTGTAAATATGCTGCTAAATCTGTCCACCAACAAACCTCCTCCGGACCACTCTTCTGGTCTTCCATCCAATGGACCTTTCCTCAGCCAGACTCTGGCCATACCTCTCTCTCTGCCTTCCCCCTTCCTGGAGACTACTTCATACCCCAGTCTAAGGATACACAGAGTGAAGGATCCTGAAGCACACACTTGAGTAAGTCCCTGTCATTCTCAGCCCTTAGTTCTTTAATTAGTTGGTAGCTATCATTGATGCAGCAGTGTAGTGCATCGGTTCCCACAAGTTTAAAAGGACCATTGCGACTTATTTACAGCTGTCTTTTAGTGCTCAGTAAAAGGCTGTGGGTATCGTGAACCATGCCAGCAGGTTTTTAATATCTGACATTCTTGTTAAACCTAGAACACAAGCAAAAAGTACACTACCTCCTAAGCTCTTTTTGTATTGTATTTGAACATATATAGCGCATACTACCCCTGGGGGCACTGAAGCGCTTGCCTAAATTTGGTATCACTCTACACCGTGTGGGCGGAAGGATTTTGTTTTTCTTTTGATCCTGTTGGGAAGTGTTTCCTTGTCATGCCTGATGGTCACTGAGGTGCGATTATTGTGTTATGGGACGGAGCACTTAGAAGTGTGATCGATGAAGAAGTGTGAGAAACATGCACACAGCTTATGGTTTTTAGTAAGCTGGCAGCTTTTAGCAGCTCTACAGATCCCTTATTGTATTTCTTATTTCCAAAGTTCATACCACTGTGAGGGATTGTCTTTGGAAGCTTCTTGTTTTTAGTTTGTCATCTCCCCTCACACACTACCTGTTGGTTCCTCTTTCCTACTACACCCATCCACCACCCATCCACCTCTGCTGTATGCCCATGATCTTTTATTCATTTATTTAGGAGAGTGTGGTAGCAATTGCCAACAGCTGCTCAAACTTATAAAAAGCGCTTCGCACTATGTGGAATTTCATTTCTTTTTATTTACCGATTTATTTACTTTTTATTCCATCCGTCCACCTCTACCGCCTTCTCACATCTGATGATTGCTCAGTGGGTTAAACGCACTTTGAGGAGGTGTGAACCTTGAGTCCGCTAAAATTTTCATCCTTCCCATGTTGATGAAATGGCACCGGTACAAAACACTACTGCTTTCCTAGTACATATCACTTCATGGTATACGTACAGTCAGCACTGCAGCCCAGAATAGTGCTCTCATGGTGTGCACCTGTATGACGTCCCTGCACACCCGCAATACTTGGAGGGTATTGTAGCTCCCAGAAGTTCCCTTTGTAGATGCAGATTTTGAAGGACGGTACAGCAATGTCTATGGTCATGATGTGCACATCTTTGATTTCACTGGTACAGGTTTGGACGAGAAGACATCAGTGCTGTACAGTACAACAGCAAAGATGTGCAACTAATGCACAAAGAAAAAAAGATTACTAATCTACTATTAACCTCCACTCTTGGGTTCCGGGGTAGGTTGCTACTCATAACAAAGTGCTTCAACTCATCGTCAGGGGTAGTAAGCGCTAATTAAATACAATTTACAATATGTTAATTAAGCATATGTTTCTGTGGGATGAAAGGCAGCCCTCAGTGTTATTTACATTTTCACATTTTTACAACTGTTTTGCTGGTATCTGAAAGGCAACGTAGCTTTTAAGTTAATTTGATACCACATAGCAACAATACACATAAATATATTCCACATCATACCACATAATTCTAATCAGCATAATTTCATTCAGCGCCACACAGTTCCACTCCACACATTATCATTCCACACACTTCAGCAACACATCACATAATTCAACTCAACAACACATTTGCACAATACACCACATACATCGAATTCCACACCACACAATACCACATCATGCCACAAAATTTAACAACACACCACATAATTCAACTGCACAACATACCACTACACAACACAAAATACTATTCCACATAATTACACTCCATGACACACAATCCAAGTCTACATAATTCCAGTACACTCAAAACCACATAATTTCTATGCACATAATTCCACTGCACACCATGCCACATAATTCTACGCCACAAAATTCCACAACTAACAATTCCAATCCAACCCATATAATTCCACTCCCCACCACATACCTCCACTCCACTCTATAACACATGGGTAAAACACATTGTCATTTACAACACCAAAAACTCTAACTTTCGCAAAGGGAGACCTAGTGGCATTGCCAATGCTTATTTTTTTTTATTGTTGTTCTTTATGTTGACAGCTTTATATAGTGTGAGCGGCTGTTTGAGCGATATTCATATGCACCAATTACAGTACACAAGATCAGATTTTTTCTTTAAGGGCCTGGGAGATGAAGTGATTTGCCCAGAATCACAGGATGTTGAGAGCAGACGCTGGGACTCGAACCTGATCCCTATCTCTGCAACTCTGACCTTCAGGCCACATGTGCCTATGCACACGCAAGGCATGAAAGTGGGAGGATATTGTTCTTGAGAAGGACACTGGGGCCAAGGTGACAATGCCCTAAAGCCTGAGCAACAACAACTGCAAGGCACCTACTAATACTAAATTATTCAACCCCACCCCAGCCCTCCACTGTCTCGGTGCAATGGCCTGGTAGGGGAGGGATTAAGCATAAAACACAGCTGCTGGACCATCGATAGGGGCGGTTGGGGGGGCTGAGCTGAAGATGGCCCAAGTCCACAACATCCTCAGTCCCCCACAGTGAGGCCCCAGCATAAACTCGCCCACCATGCCCTGAATGAGAAGGATGGTGGGTGAGGTGTAAGATAAAAACACAGTTTCTGGGCTGTATTGGCCCCAGGGGGCCGAGGTGAGAATGGCTGAATGGCCTGAGCAACACCTGGCACCCAGGGAGCCCGATTCTTGCAGTCATCTGATCCCCAGCCCACCACCAGGGCTATTGTTTGGCAGGGTAGGGGGTCAAGGAGAGGCCGCAGCTGATCATCGTCCAAGGGCCATATCACACGGCTCCCAGCGAGGCTGCTTTACTCTCCCGGTCCAATGCCCTCTGTGGGCTGGGAAAGAAAAGAAATGGCCCACAGAGGGCACTGAGACACCTGCCCTGCGGCCAATGCCCGTCTGCCCGTATTGCCAATCTGTCCCTGGGTAGGGGCACGCCATGCCCTGCCGATTCCGCGCACTTCAACCACTGATTAAATCTGTATTCCTGATTTCTCCCAATTTGACGGTTTTGCAGTCTTTCTCTTACTCCTACTTTCTGCTTACTTTTTTTCCTCTGCAGACCTGTTTTTAGATGGGGAAATGAAAATGGCACTCTGAGGCTCGCTCACTGGGAGCGTCTGTCAGTGATTTTCCAATGCCAGCTCTCTCTTCTCCAAGAGTGTGAGGAAAAGAGGATCCGCGGGACTGTTGTTTAAAAATACAATTAAGGTGGTGGAGTGGATTGTTGAGAATGGTGGGGGAGGGTGGGATGAGGCTAGATATTTTTAAACAGTAAGCAACATTACTTAGAGGTGTCCTGCAGGGCGACAGGGCACCAAGTCTTTGTTTTTTACTGTTTAGGAGAGTGATGGTGTCCTTGAGAGTGGTAATGTGGAGAGGAAAGATACAAGGGCCCTCGTGTACAAAGATTCCATTTAAGGAATCGTAAATTGTGGCAAAAAAAGATTCACAATTTGCGATTCCTTAAATGGAATGTACCTAAATGGATTTGTTAGTAGTGGTCTCAGTTTGCGCACCCACTACAAACAAATCCATTGGTATTTTGCGAACCTACCTATGTAGTAATAGGTTGGCTCTCAAAATACCAATTCACAGTGGGTCACAATTTGAGCTTCCTCATTATTATGCATGAGGTAAGTTTCAAATTACCACCCACTGCGATTGGCTACAGTGACAGACATGGTGGCCTGCTGGGGTCAGCAGACCACCATGTCTGTGATTGCTTTTAAATAAAGCAATCTTTTTTTTAAATGCAGCCCATTTTCCCTAAAGGCAAACAGGGTGAGTTTACAAAAAGAAAAATTACACAAACCTTTTTTAGGAGGAGGCATGGTCTCGGGTGTGAATGTACTGAAATGACCAAGATTACGTCACATCGCATTATTTCGTTGAGAAATTTTAAAACGAGATGTGCCATTTGAGGTAATTTTTAATGAGAGCGGCATTTCAGGTAGATTTTGTTCCAGAGAGGACTGTTTGGTTAATATTTCAGTGTGAAACTACAAATCTGCACACAAACTGCAGTGTTTTGAATGTGAGTGGCAGTTCCTTTAACGTGGGTGGTCAACAAATGTTTCATGTAGATTTTTTACCAGAATGGACCATTCCGGTAATTTTTGGGAGCAAAAGTACAAATTGAATGTGAACTGCGGTGTTTTAATGCAAGCAACTGGAAATCAACTCAAAATTAAATTTCTGAGTTGAATTTTAACCCTAACAGACTGTTAGGGTAATTTTTTTGAGTGCAACATGGATTTCGCATAATTATGCATTATTTAGTTCAGAGTAAAGTGGAGTGGAGTGTTTTAAAGTGTACTGTCGTAGAGTATGGTTTCTGTTAGACCTGGCATAATTGCCGTGGTTCCCCCCTAACTATTTGCATTCAGAGCTCCTGTTTTTCTGACTTCATTTTTGCTGGCCTTAGGACTCTGCACACTTTACCTTTGCTAGCCAGTGCTAAGGTGCTTGTGCTCTCTTCTTGAAACATGGTAAGAATGTCATGTTTAATTTAATTGTAAGTCTGCTGTGATGACCTGCTGCCCTCTTAACCTGGGTACTGGACCTGCATTTCTTGAACCTAGAACCCCAAAGTGACTCATATGGCAAGTTGGCTGGCCTCCTGATCTGAAACCTCAGGAGAACAACAGGCTTCCAACAACCTTGAACCTGCACAATCTTTAAAATAGCATATCTCCAGTTCTACTGATTGGATTTTTGTCATTTTGACCTTGTTCTATTTATTAAAGAAAGCTCTATTTTTCTAATGTGGTGTAGGATCCTTTTTGTGTGGTGTTTTTACTTTATCACTGTTTGAAGTGTTGCACAAATTCTTTACACATTGCCTCTAACTGAAACCTGATTGCTCTATGCCAAGCTACCAGAGGGTTTTGCACAGGTTAATTTAGGGTTAGCTTGTGGCTCACCATGACAAGGATTGTGGTTGCTGCTTAACCAGGGCTCAGACCTCAGTCAACCAGCAACCCAATTTCTTACAGTGTCATAGAGTGGAGTAGAGTGGACAGGACTAAAGTCGAATGTGGTACAGTGGAGTGGCGTACAGTGGAATAACTGACAGTGTCATGGTGTAGAGTGGAGTGGAGTAGAGTGGAGAATTGTACAGTGGAGTGCGGTACAGTGGAGTGGCGTATAGTGAAGTGGTATAGAGTCGAATAGCATAGAGTGGAGTATTTCAGGGTAGAGTGGCATACAGTAGAATAGCAAAAAGTGGAGTTGCGAAGAGTGGAGTGGTAAAGTGTAATAGTGTACAGTGGAATAGCGTAGAGTGCAGTAGCCTAGAGTGGAACTTCGTACAGATGAGTGAGGTATAGTGTAGTGGTATGAAGTACAAGAGCGTAGAGTGAAGTGTGTGGCATAGAGTAGAATAGTTTACAGAGGAGTTTCGTATACTGAAGTGTTGTATTGTGGAGTGTCATAGAGTGTAGTGGTATACAGTGGAGGAGCATAGTGTGGAGTGGCATAAAGTGGAGTGGTGTAGAGTGGATTAGCGTGGCGTGTAGTGGCAAGAGTGAAGTTGTGTACCTTGAAATAGCACAGAGTGGAGTAGCATAGAGGGGACTAGCGTAGAGTGAGGTGGCATACCCTGTAGTGGCATTGAGTGGACAGGTGTAGAGTGTAGTGGCACAGAGTTGAGTGGCATGGAGTAGAATGGCATAGAGTGCAGTGGCATACAGTAGAGAAGCATAGAGTGGTGTGTCGTACAGTGGTGTTGCATACAGTAGAATAGTGTAGAGTGTATTTGTTGGAAGGTGGTTCTGACCATCTGAGCTGCCCGGATTTTTCGCTTTTTTAACACCTATTTGTTGAGCTTTTACTGTGGGAGAGCCTCATAAGTTGGGACTCACCCACAGTGAACTCATGAAGAAAGGGACTGCATGTGTATTTTACCAGTGTCCCCCTGGCGCGAGTAGGCCGCTGCGCTGCAGCCAGAGTAAGGGGCACTAGGCTGGTTACATGCAGACACGGGTGTACATGCGTGTGCACAAGTGTAAGGGCTGCGTAGGGGAATTCCTGGCGTGCGCAGCCCAGGAGCAGCTACAAATTGAATGGTGTGGCAGGAATTATGCAGAGCTGGGTGGTGACATGGAATAGGCTTTATACAATGGGAAGAAACATGTAAGGGAAAGTCAGTGTGCTTTACTGTTTTCACTGAAAGACCACATCATTATTCCCCTATGAGGATGGGGACCATTTGGGATAGTTTCACTTCCCTAGGGCCTACAAATTCCAGACACGCAGTAAAGTCCACGGTAACTTAGGTGAGAAGAAGTATTCTGCAGAATCCAAAGTCATATCTGTACTGCTTTTGGGTCATCCAGAAATGTCATATTCCTCTGAGTCAGCTCATAACCAGAGCCTGGCTGGGGCTGACCCTGCCAGGCTGGATTAATGACCTTCCTCCCCAAGCTGTAGCATCAGAGGCCTAGCCCTGCACGACAAGCATTCCAAGGGCGAAGGCCTCCTCTCCAAGAAGAGAAGATGGGTGGAACTACAGGTTAATCCATCAGCAGCTGTCACCTGGTGCCAGGCACCAAGCTGCTCTGGAGAGAGGGCAGAAAGGGGGGAAGGGGCTTTTCAGAGACCATGTGGCATGAGACCCCTGGATGACGCCATTTTGAACTATCCCAGAGGCCTGGGCAGGAAGGAGGGAGCAGGGGCAGAGAGGTGATGTGTCGCTGCCTGATAGGGCAAGCAGAGCCTTCCTGCCAGCCCCCTCCAAATTCTTTTAAAAGGTCTTGCACAGGAAGAGGAGCTCTCTCTGGGGTGTGGTCTGCTGAGGAAGACTGGTGCTGGAGCCTGGTGCCATGGGCAGTTGGAGAGAAGAATCCCCTGACTGTCCCAAGGCCCTGAATTGCGCCAGGAGAGGAGTCCAGGACCAGGGAGCCGAAGCCTGGGCCTCTGCGCAAGGAGAAGAGAGGCCCAGGAGGAGAACCAGGTGAAACACTGGCGCAGGGAGCCAGTGAAGACCGCTCCCTGCTGAATTCACCCTCCTTGAGACCAGGAGGGTAAAGGAAAGTGCTCCCAGTGGCTGGGGCGCGCCACCAGGAGCAAAAGGAGGCCAAAGTGGTGAAGATCGGCTGCCTGGGGTCCGAGATACGCCCCACCAGAATGTAGGCGACCTTTGACCCCTGAAGAGGACCGACGACGAATCACGTGGGGCTCCGCCGCCGGTCTCAGATGGGCCCCCGGGGTGGGTCAGGTCTCGGGGGGTGCCCCCCAAGACGTCAAGTCGGGGAGCGCCGTCGCACTACCCATGAAAATTGCCCCAACCAGGGAGCCAGGAGCCCACCCTGGCCCCCAAAGACACCGGAGGAAGGGGAGCACCGTCGCACCCCCCATAGAAGAGGTCTCTGGAGCCCCGGACCCCCAACTCCGGACCCTGCCGAAAATTAAGCCTCGATCTCGGGGGCCCAGGATCCCAACTCTGGGCCCCGATGGTGGCAGTGCAGTGGAGGGGGGTGGGCCGTGACGCATCCCCCCTGCCAGGTGAAGAAGAGCCGGGGAGCGCCATCGCGCTCCCTGTGAAGATTGTCCAGGAGCCCGGGACCCCAACTCCGGCACCCAGTGTTCGGAGAAGGGGGGAGTGCCGCCGCACTCCCCCACAGCAGAGGGAAGGCGGGGGGAGTGCCGTCGCACTCCCCCGAGGACCCGCTGAGCCTGAGGGTGAGGCAGTCTCTGTGTCTGCCCGCAGGAGCGGGCAGACCAGAATGAGCACACTGGCTCCTGCGGCCGCACACAAGCGTGCGGGCCAGACGGGGAGCCGGCAGGAGCAGCCGGGGGAGGGCTCCCCGAGCTGTAACAACTTACCAGGGCATGCACGGGGCCCGGGTGGGACCGGGCCCCCAACGATGGGCAGATGCGGCATGAGGCTACCTGTTTGGGCAGCGCGGCTCTCCCCAAGCAGCGGGGGAGCCGCTACTACAATATGCACAAGGCAGGAGCGCTTCGCCCCATAATGCCTTGCAGGCCCGGACCGGCCTGCAAGGAAAAGAGGATGGTTCTCTGCATGTGGTGACCCCAGGAGGACGGGGTCACTGCCAAATGTGTGCAAAGGTGCAGGGGGAGCTACAGGAGCAACACAGTCTCTCCCAGCATGAAAATGGAAAGTCCCTCCCTAAGTCTCTGGGGACTCCATAGAAATAACCCATCAAGGGCTCAACCAGCAGTCAACAGCATCCTGGGGCTAGAACTTGTGTTCTACTGCTGGGGGTGCGTTCGGGACTGCACCAAGGTATGAAGGGCATCCCCTGGAGGTGGAGAGGTGCCATTGCACGAGAAGTGCATTTACCAATGTTATTTCTATTGAGGGACTGAAAGTCAGATGTGTAATGTGAAGTCATAAGCAAAGTGGGGTTATGTTGCTGGACATTCCTGCTAGGGTGTCTGGCTGTATATGCTTAATCCTGAGATTATAACTGTGATGCCTTTTAGGTGCTTTTATTGCAATGCATTATAATGGTTATCAGCAATGATAAGTACTGTCATTCTAAGTGATGCCCAAACATGTAATCTTGCTACTGCGTTAGGTGAAGAACAACCCAGACTGTTAGCCACTAAGGTGTAGAGGTGTATAGTGTATGGTCAGTATGAGATGCTCAATCAGGGTTATGTGTCACCATGGCAGGTTTGCTCATTTTAAATGCTTGTTGAGATAATGGGGTGGGTCGCCACTGGGATGGTGCCAGTGGGCAAGGCCCTCGCTCCAGGTTATGTTCAACCCACTGCATGAGGGGGCAAGATGATGTGCATACATGGGAGTGGTCGTACTAGACCCCACCCCTCCTTCAGGAGGGGTGGGAATGTTATGCAATGTCACAAAGTAATTCCAACAGCTTATGTATATTTGTAAATTGGTGCATAGTATTGAGTAGTGTTTGTGTTTAATAAATATACTCTTCCTTTTATAAAGCAAAGTACAGACTGTACAATCAATTATTGAGTGTTATTTCTGCGTACTGGTAAATGGCGATTACTAGCCCACACCACCTCCCTTGAGTAAGCCTTATACTGCTCTGCAACGCTACCCTCTGAGAGTCAAGCGCTACAATAAGGTGTTTGGTTCCCAGTGAAGGACAAATGTGACATGTTATTTCTGCAGGCCTCACAGATACTGCCTCGTTTTCCAACAGTATTGGTGTATTGTGGAGAGGTGTGGTGCAGCGGCCAGGGCAGCTGCCTTCGGAGCATAGGGTTCATGGTTCGATCCCCGGCTCCGGCGGCAGCTCAGCTCAGCACCATGTGACTCTGGGCAAAAGCTCACTTAATTTCCACGACGGCCCCCAGCGCCTTGAGACCCGTAAGGGTGAGTAGTTCGCGCTTTACAAATACGGATTTAGATTGTGTACAGCGGAGTGGCGTAGACTTGAGTATCCTACAGTTGAGCAGCATACAATGGAATAGCATACAGTGGAGTGGTGCACAGTACAGTTAAGTACACTGGAGTGTGTTAGAGTGCCGTGCAGTGGAATAGAGAAGAGGTGGGCGGAATTTGTGTAGTCGCGCTACGCAAAGCTCCGCGAAACGGTAAAAAATCTCCGCGAGCACGCAAAAGTTCTGCGAACATGCGGAATTGCTTATTCCGCCCGTTCGCGATGCTTTTTTCCTGTTCGCGAACGCTGTTTGCATGCTCGGGGAGAAATATCTCGTGAACACGTATTTTGAAAGCGCGAAGAAGCAAAAAATTCCGTGAAGACGGGATCGCGGAATTTTTGGCAATTCCGCGTTCTCCGCGGAACGCGAAATTACCCAAATTCCGCAAATTCCGTGAGTGGAACGGAATTTACCGCCCAGGCCTAGAGTAGACTAGTTTACAGTGGAGATGCATAGAGTGGCATGGTGAACAGTGGAGTGGACTGGTGTAGAGTTGAGTGAGGTACAGTGTAGTTGTGTAGATTGTAATAGCATAGTGTGGAGTGGAATATACTGAAGTGGCCTTTAGTGGAATTTCTTACACTGGAGTGGGAGCGAGTAGAGTGGGTGAGAGTGGAAAGGCATAGAGTGGAATAGCATAGAGTGGAGAGGCATACAGTGGAGTAACATACAGTAGAGTGGTGTAGAGTGGAGTGGTGAAGAGTAGAGTGGTGAAGGCGGAGTGGGGTGGAGTGAAGCGACGTATATTGGAGTGAGGTACAGTATTATGGCATATAGTTAGGGCTGGGCGTAGTTGGCGTAGTGCCACTACGCAGATTTTTGAAAAAAATGTGTGGAAAACGAGCGCACGTCCTGAGGGTCCGTGTGCCCAGGACAGGGGTCCCTCGTGCCTGGGCAGGCTCCCCGATCTTCCCGGCCTGGCTGGGTTGAGAACCAGGGACCGGCCCCGGGCACTGCGTTTCGGTCAGGGCCTGGGGTTTGGGAGCCCCCATCCTGCCGCCTGCCAAGTGTCCATCTGCCCGGGACAAGGGTCCCTGGTGCAGAGCCCCGGAGACCTGCAAGGGCAGGCGGGAGCCCTACCGCTATGGCTCAGCTCGGGGTGGGCAGATGGCAGTCCTTTCAGTCCTGGCCATCTGGTCGCACCTCTCCCCTCGGCCATCTGGTCGCACGCAATGCTTTCCAATGGGGCGACCAGATTGCCGGGCCGCCCTGGAAGTCCCGATGAGGGCTCATTTGCCTCCCGGATCCCTGCCAGGGCTCCAGGAGGTCGGGCACGTTCGTGCCCAGGGTCCCCTGAGCCTCGCAGTGCCCACGGATTCCCAGAAAGCGGGGTAGCCTTCCTCCGGATTACTAGGGGCAGGGTATGCCGGGACACCCCTCCCGGGCTGGCGGTTCTCTGCCGGGGACCAGATGGGCTATGCCCGGACAACACCTCCCGAGGCATCCTGGGCTCCCTCCTCCGGCCCACGGCGTGGCAAGGTGCCCGGGACGGGCTCCATGGGTCCCGGGCAGTCCTCCCCCGGGCGCCCGAGCCCGAGAGCTCCGGTGGTCCTCCCCGTGCCTGAGGCCCAGCCGGGGTCCCCGAGCCCCCGGGAAGCGGAGCCCCCGAGCCCTGCGTGGGCAGGCGGGAGACCTACCAGGAAGG